>CM070536.1:31927754-34327754 GCA_036346415.1 Raddia guianensis
GGCGGCGATGGGCGAGCCCTCGGCGTAGCGTAAGACCCCGGCTATCAGCGGGGCCGCGTGGCGAGGGCGTTGTGGAAGAGTCTTCGGCGAAGGCTTCCCTGCTGCGAAGACGGCGCATTTAATGCGACATCCGCAGCGGATAGGCAGTTGAAGAGATGATTACCGCTGATGACCCTGCGAGCTGGCGGCTGTCATTATGCGGCCGCGGAATTGACAGGCGGAAGAAGGTTTGCTTAAAGATAGCCACCAGCGTCGGGAGGGCGGTGAGCCCTTGCCTTGAACTCACCGGTGTATTTGTCTTGGTCGAAGCCACTGCGAAGCCTGCGAGGTGGCGCCCGGCAGCGGCGTGGCAGCGTAACGCGTTTTAATCTCTCTGTCGTGTCTTGTCGGTGTCTTTGAAATCTTTATCTTGCCTACCCCCTCGGCTCTCCGGCAGTCCAAGGCTTGTATAAAAGGAGCGGAGAGAGAGAGAGGAGGGGGTACGTGCGCTTCGAACACACATTTCGCAAGCATTATGTAACCACATTCCATTCAACCACAACCAGAAAAGAGCTAAGGCTCGGCAGGAGTAGGACTATTACCCGAGGGAGTCGAACTGGGTAATCCCGTGTGTTGCTCTTTCTGCGTCCGGCCTCAAATCGAACCGAAAGCACGGTGATCGGCTAGCAGGAGAAATCGACTAGGGGTGTGATCCGCAGTGGTTGAGCGGAGAACACGCCGTCAATCTCTTCTTTCACCTCTGTGTGAAAACTTCTCATTTCCGTGCGCAAACCTCTCATCTCACCCAAAAGCATATCATACCACGAGGAGGGGCGTGGCGAAAAATCCACACCGTGCCGCTGTGGCGGTACCTTGCTTGGCAGCGGGGAGGCGGAGCAGTCTTTGGAGGAGGAGCATCATCTCCAGGACGGTCTAATTTGGGCTTGCTCCCAAGTGAGTTCAAGAAATTCTTCATCTGATGCTTTTTGACCTTGTAATCCCAACCCCTGATTTCATCCTCTGATATGCGCTGAGTCCTGAAAAGCAATAGGCCAATATAGGGAGCTAGAGGTAGTGCCCTATTGACCTCTCTAAGGATGGCGTCATCGAATTCTCCCATGAGGGTGGCTCCAATATTGATAGTCCTGCCCGTCAGAAGATGTAGCATGAACCAACTGCAAATGGGAAGGATTACATGCATGGTTGCCGCTCGAACAAGCGAGGTATACGAGAATAAGGTTGATTAGGCGAGGCTCTCATGCATGGCGATTTGCCTTATCAATAATGATTTCCTCATCATCAAGATCTAGATACATAAATCGACTTCATCCAGCGAAGGATATTTGCCCCTCGGAGGAGCATCTTCATAAACCATTTCATTTAAATCGGTACGAATCCTGGTACCCAAAGCATAGTTCATTTACGCCCTTGTGATCCCTTGAACCTGTCCATCCACCGGTGATAATAATTTGACTCGACTCATCTTGACAACTAGCGAGTGGCATAGAATTCCATGAGATCCTTTCTTTACTCCAAGTCAACCTTTTGTTGGAGATCGAGTTCTGCCGGGCACAGGTGGGAGCTGAATATGGTATGAGCTGCAGGACACCGCCGCTGCGGTGATCTCCTCGATCAATACAATGGGGTCCCTCACACCACCCTTGGGTGCAAGGAAATACATATATATTTGTTTACGAAACTTGGTGTAAAACCGAAAATCTTTAGTGTCCTCTACGCTTAGAGAACCACTTTGCATATGAGATAGACCTCTTCTTTCTCAATGTTTCCATGGACAATTTTAGAACTGATCATCCACGAATGCGTCCTCGGCGACCACGATCTCGATGGCGTCCTCATCAATTGGGTCCTCGGCATCACGTGTCATCATCGGCGTCCTCGGCGGTTGCGAAGAAGACCCGCAACCCGAGTCAATGGAATCCTTGATCATCTTTGCTGCTCTGATGCTCTTTAGCGATTCTTGGGCGAGGAGGAGGCGCTTGCTAACCGTCTCATCAATATAATCGGGATCACCCGGTACTCTTCATCACGGCGACCACTCGAGTCACTGCCGAGCCTTGCCAAACTTCTTCAACGAGCGAGACATCTCGAATTAAACCTCTGACAAGGTGTCCACTGACGAAACAATCCCACTGCCAAGTGCCACTGACCAAGTGCCAACCACAAGTGCCAACCACCAGTGCCAACCACACCACGAACCAACCCTGAATAAAAGCGCGGGAAAAACCTATTTAAAACCTAGAACTCGGTAAACAAAGGAATTTGCCGGGAAGAGAGGCGGGAAACCGTTACCGAGCCCTAGAGGGAAGGAGGAAGCCGCCGTGCGCGAGGAGATCGTCCCCTAGGCCCTTCCCGGTAAGGGAAAGGAGGGGAGCTTGACGGAGTCGAGGCGCACGAACGGGGCCGTCCACCTTCAATCCCCGCGGTGGGAATCGAAGAGGAGGACGAGGGGAGGTCGCCGGTGGTGGTGGATGTCGTCGGAGTTCGCCGGAGGACCTTCCCCGGTGAGGAGGAGCAGGGGCGGCGCCGGTTAGAGGAGGAGATGGAAAACAAATGAGGGGAGAGGGAGGCGGAGAGGTAAGTTATACAGCGATTTGCGCGGTTGGGCCCTGTCGGACGGCGTCCGACGTTATCGGACGGCGTCCGGAAAGACGATGCTGTCAGCGGAGGAGACCTCGTCTGACGGCGGATGCAGGAAAACAAGGCGGCGTCCGACGAAGGATGCGGCGCAATTGAATTTGGCGGACGGCGTCCGCTTCGTGACGAGGACGGCGTCAAGCAAGTTTAATTCAACAAGCATAAACCCAGCCGGACGGACGTCCGAGAAAGGCGAATTGCAATTGCTTGCACTTCCGACCGATGGGCCCACCAATACAAAATTTTTAATAAAATAGTATTTTGAAGGGATATTCTCCATCTTTGCTCAAAATTCAAAGGAAGATTCAAATGTGAGCAATTTTGAAGTATTTTTTTAAAATTTTTAATTTTGAAGGGATAAGATTCTAAATTGACAAATGAAACCAATTCAAATTCAAAAACCCAAATTTTGATCTTAGAGACCAAGAAAATGTGTGAACCCAAATTTTGCCTTGGTTTCTCATATGTGCATGAAAATCGAGCATAGGGGTTCACTTTAGAGTTTAAGCACATGTTTTTGAATTTTGGCTCCTTTTCAAATATTTTCAACAATTTTGATGCCATATGATTTTCAAGAAAACAAATATGCATATGGAGCAAATTTTTCAAAGGGGATAAGATTTTTCAAATTTAGAGGTTTGAAATGGTAAGAGGATAAGGATAGTCTATTAATTTTAAATTTGTTTTGGCTTGAAATATAGGACAAGAATGTGCTAACCCAAAATCAAATTTATCTTTTCACCACTAGAGGGGGTTTTGAGATCATGAGTTGAAATTAAACTCCCCCTAAATGTGACAAGGGTCAAAAGCAAATGGAAAAATTCAAATAAGACCCAAAAATCACAAAAACCAATCAACACGCATTTGATCTATCTAGTATGTTGAGTTCATTCCTTAATTTGCAAAACCGTGCCTCATCTAAGGGTTTGGTGAAAATATCCGCCAATTGGTCTTCCGTTACGCGTAGGCAAGCACAACGCGTCACCCTTTGCAACATGGTCACGAATAAAGTGATGTCGGATGTCGATGTGCTTTATGCGGAATGTTGGACCGGATTGTTGGCTATTTTCACCGCACTTTCATTATCGCATAGAAGTGGCACTTTTTCAAATTTTAGCCCAAAGTCACTAAGCATCCGTGTCATGTATAAGAGTTGAGCAAAACAACTCCCCGCCGCTACCTATTCCGCTTCATGATGATAGCGCCACGGAGTTTTGCTTCCGCCAAGTCCATGACACGAGTGGCGTCTAACAAGTGACAACCCCCGAGGTGCTTTTGCGATCAATTTTCCAACCGGCATAATCCGAGTCGGAATAGCCAAGAAGCTCAACACGCGCTCCCTGGGGTACCAAAGTCCTAGGCTAGTAGTGAATTTTATATATCTCAAAATGCGTTTCTGGCAATAAGATGCACTTCTTTAGGAGATGCTTGAAAGCGAGCACATGCACACACTAAACATAATATCGAATCGAGAAGCGGTGAGGTAGAGTGGCGAACGACGGCGTGTTCTCCGCTCAACCACTGCGGATCACACCTGGTCAGATTTTTAGTGCGCTAGCCAACTCGATCAAGCTCGATTCGATTTGGCGTCGGGCACAACAAGGAGCGACTCGCCCGATTTACTGAGTTCGGACCCCTCGCGGGTAATAGTCCTACTCTGCTTGAGCCTTAGCTCTTTTTCGATTGTGGTTGAATGGGAATGTGTTTCTGAGTGTTTGAATGCACGAATGCTCCTCCCCTTCTCCCTCTCTCTCCTATCCTTTTATACAAGCTTTGGGCTGGCGGAGAGAGCCGAGGGGTAGGCAAGATGATGCTCTCGAAGACAGCGGCAAGACACGACAAGAGAGAAACAGCGTGCGCTTGCGCCACACAAGCCCACTCGCGTGCCACGCAGTGGCCTCGACCCGCCTGATCACACGGTGAGTCTGCGGGTGGGGCTCGCCGCTCCTCCCGACAGGCGGCCTCCTCAAGCAAACCTTCTTGCTTGGTCAATTCTTCTGCGCCCACGGATGTGACCGCTCGGACACTGCAAGGGTCATCAGAAGCGTAATCATTTCTTCCATTGTCTATCCGCGTGATGTCTCATTAAATGCGCTTCGTCCTTGCAGGCGGGGAGCCTTCGTCCCAAGACTCATACGCAATGCTCCTCACCGCTGGCCCCGCCTGGTCTCAAGGGCTCGCCACGCACCCGCCTGGCGCGTGGGGCCCTCGCCTCGCCGTCGGAGGGCTCATGCCGCACCTGTCTGGCGCGTGGGGCCCTCCGCTCGCCAGAGGGGCTCGCCCACGCACCACTGGCGCGTGGGGCCCTCTTGGCCTCTGAGGGCTTCGCCCATGCGCTGGGGCCTTGCTCGCCCGCGCGACGCGCTGGGGCCCCGTGGTTCCTCGAGGGCTTCCGATGCACCATTGGGCCTTGCTCGCCTTGCGACCAGCGTGGGGCCCTCCCTGCCTTCGAGGGGCTCGCCCACGCAGCTGAGCCTTGCTTCGCGCCCGCTTGACGTGGGGCCCCGTGACCTTCCTCGAGGGCTCGCGTCGCTGGGGCCTTACTCGCCTCGCTGGCGTGGGGCCCTCCTGCCTTCGAGGGGCTCGCCCCACGCTGAGCCTTGCTCGCCCGCCGACGATGGGGCCTCCTCCCTTCCGGGGGCTCGCCATCGCTATTGGGGCCTTGCTCGCCTCGCCGACGCGCTGGGGCCTCTCGGCCTTCGGGGCTCTTTGTACCCGGTATTTATTACACCGACAGTGCCCCGATCCACCATGATCTGCGAACCGTCGCGCGATACTTTTCCGTTTACAGTGCGGCGGGGACGAATCGTGGGGGCCCCACTGCGGCACCGTCGCTGATTCTCCACCGCACGATCTTCCTTGGGGAACTACGCCGCTTTTCGCGGGAAACCAAAAACGCGCGGGGCAATGATGGCGCCGCGCGCGCGTGGGGGCGAAATCCAAACCGTCGCGCTCGCGCCCCACGCCTATAAATACTTCTCTCAGCGCCGCGGCCAATCCTTCCGCACGCTAAGTCTTCAAGCTGTCCTCTGCCTTCTTCGCTGCTACCACAGCCTCCTCGCCAGCGCCACCGCCAAATTTTCCATGGCTCCCAAGCGCAGCAAGGGCCGCCGCGGGGATGCCGCACCACCTTCGGGAGCTGTTCTGCCTGCTTCCACCGTCGATGAGGATCAGGTGGCGCGGCTTCGAGTCTTCGTGCCACCGACCGCTGCCCGGTTCCGCGCCGGCACCATCATGCCGAGTCCTCGCGCCGGGGAGATCGTGACCTTCTCTGGGCGTCTTTGGCGGGCGTTGTCCCGCCAGATTCGAATTCTTCTTGGGGTGCTGCGCCTTCTACGGGATCGGCGCGACCTTCCCCAACTTCGATCATGGTTACGGTCATCTTCGCCCACCTCTGCGAGATGTTCGTGGGGGCGATGCCAAACCTCTCGCTCTGGCGCCGACTCTTCATCACGCGACACGGCTCGCGCTCGGCCTTGGTTGGGGCTGCTACATTGCGCGCTCGCGACGCCGCCGCCTTTATCCCTGCCATGTCAAGTCCAGCTGAAGGATCGCACGGCGGTGGTCAGACGTGGAGGACTCCGGTACTCTACGATCTTGTTCTTCCCGACGATCCTGCGGAGCCCAATGCCGATCCAGGGGCCCAGCCGACGATCTAGCGCAGTGCGGAGGCGATGGCGGCCCGCATTGCGAAGCTCCGCCGCCGGGCTCACGAGTAACCCACGGTGGCGGACTTTTGTGGCGCCGTCTTTGCCGCTTCGGCGGAGGGCGCGCCCGCTGGGCGTACTACGGCGACGACGACGGGACCCGCACTGCTCTTGGAGGTGAATACTCTCGCGTTCTTTTGGATTTCGTACCTTCTTTCTTTCCATTTTTGGCTAATAGCCAACTCGTTGCTTCTTTGGGTGTTCAGCTGATAGGAACGTGCCGGGCGACGTGCTCGGACTGGCTGGCGGGGCTTCTGACCACGCCGACCAGCGACATCGCCCTCGCCGACGGGCATCCGCCCCTCTGCGGCGGGATCACGGGGCGCAACCCTTACTTGCGGCGCTGCCCCACATGGAGGTCTCGGTCTCAGGCCCAAGTGGCCCGGGACCATCATGATCCGCGAGCCGCCATCGGCGATCGCCAAGCTTCGCGGCAGCTTGCTGCTCTGCCGTGGCGGCCGACTCGCTGTGTGCTCTCGGAAGCGCCGCCTCATCCTGGGCCGTCGGCGACGACGAGGAGGAGGAGGGCGAGCAAAAGCGCTTCCCGCCGAGTCCGAGCTTCGCCGCCACCGGCCCCATGATAGGGGCGCCGCTCGGCGAAGATTTAAGACTCAGGAGGAGTAGCGGGACTCCCCGCCTTTTTGCCTTGTAAATGTTGCCTATCAATGCAAACAAACTTTTGCTCTTTTGTTGTGAGTCCCACTTGAACTTCGCACAACTTTAACTTATGGAATTGAATTGGGGCACCCGCCGCCAAAGGTTTTAGATCAGCGTTACGCCGCAAGTGGCGTTGTTTCCTTAGGCATCTGGTTACTTCAACCCTTATGGCCTCTCGCAACCCGACTTAAACATTACGTGGCGGCGCTTAGCTTCCTGGAAGTGGTCTAGTCGCTGGTGCCGCCGTTGCTAGCGTTGCCTGAACCGAGCCGACACACCGAGCTAGAGCCCGCCTTCCGTCTGCCGCCTCGCACGGCGTAAGTTATAAGCGTTGCCTTTGCAACTAAGGGCCATCACCATAAGTATTTTCGCTACCGACTTTCGGCAGAATGTTTTCTAATGACCTTTCTAAGGCTAAGCCACCGATCGCCAAAAAGCTTTAGACGAGCTTTTACATTGAAAGTGGCGCTTTTCCTCGAGCATCTGGTTACTTCAACCCTTATGGCCTCTTTGCGAACCGACCCTAGACATCGCGTGGCGAGAACTTAGCTTCGAAGTGGTCTAGTCGCGGTGCATTGTTGGCGCGTGCCTGAACCGAGCCGACACACGAGGCTAGAACCCGCCTTCCGTCTGCCGCTTCGCCGCAACCGCGAGTCGTGGCGTTAAATCCTTGCAACTAAGGGCCCATCTGCTTTGAGTACTTTTTTCGCCGACTTTCAGCGGAATGCTTTCAATGCAGACTTGAGGCGAGAAAAAAAAACGGATGCCCACAAGGAGATGAACTTATCTATTATTGAAGATGGCTTTGTATAACGCTTGCTTCGAGGCGAAGCGGTGAAGGAAGAAGACCTCGCCGCTCGGCTCCAGGGAAGGCCAAAAAAGCTCTTGGACTGCTACTCTGGGTAGAACTTCCTCACCGCCGACGTTCAAGTGTTCGCCCATTCGCGACCGTCCTCGAATCACGAGCTTTGACCGAGCTCTGGGGGAGACCGAGACCACCTTGAAGGGCCCTCCCATGTGGGAGATAGCGTTGCGCCCGCTGCGCTTGGATTTTCTGCAGAGCAGGTCGCCTAACGCCGATGTTCTCACACACCCGCTTTGCTTGATAACGGCGCGGCGCTGCCGATACTTAGCGGCCGGATCGCGCCCTATCTCGGATCTCCTCCAAGAGATTTACTTCATCCTGACGCCGGTCAGGGTCTTGGTCTTCGCTGAACGTCGCCACTCTTGGTGAGCCGAAGGCGAGCTCTAATGGGAGTACCGCCTCAGAGCCATACACCAGGAAGAAGGGGGTCTCGCCGGTGGCTCTGTTGGGAGTTGTCCGGCGCCCATATCTGGTGGGAACTTCTTCCGCCGCTGTCGCGCTTCTCCAGCGGTCGAACGCCTCGCCTTGAGCCCTTTGAGTACTTCGCATTCGCCCACTCCACTTGCCCATTGCTCTTCGGATGCTAACGGAGGCAAAGCACGCTTGGTACCCAACTCTTCGCACCGGCCTTGGAAATCGGCGCTTTTGAGCGGCGCCGTTGTCGATGATGATTACATTGGCGACACCGAATCGGTCGAAGATGCTCTTCATAAACTTGATAGCCGCTGCGGATGTGATCGCCGGGACCGACGAGGCTTCAACCCACTTAGTGAACTTGTCGATGGCGACGAACAGATGAGTATATCCTCCGGTCGCCCGTGGGAACGGGCCTAGAATGTCAGCCCTGCACGCGAACGGCGGGAGAGCGGAATGGTTTGCGGCGCTGGGCGGTCGGTGGATCGCTTAGTATGAAATTGGCGAGCCAGATCTCCTCACCAGCTCGAAGGCATCACGGAGGGCGATAGGCCAATAGAAACCGTGGGCAAAAGCTTTCCCAACCAACGCTCGGCCTCAATGGCTCCCGCACATGCCTCCATGGATCTCGAGAGAATTTCCTCCCGCTTCCCGGTGACGCACTTCAAGAGAACTCCATTTGCGCTCGGCGATCTGGTCCCCACCTACTGTATGTAGCGCTTGGCCTTGCGCGCTATCTTCTCGGCCGACGCGTCATCGTGGGATCACCCCATCCCGCAGTAGGCTAGGATCGATCCATCCATCGACCTTCCCGGACGAGTGTGACGACGTTACAGACATTGTCGCCGACGTACTCCGCTGGCTTTGCGTTTCGCCTCAACCGCCTCGGCGGTTCTTCCGCCTCCTCCCTCTGGCCGAGAGCTGCAGCAGATCGGTGGCGTCTCCTCGGAGGTGGGAGCTGCGTCGAAAGCGTCGTCCCGCCAGAATTGGGGTCGCGACGGGCGGCCGCGTAAGTCTTTCTTCAAAGACCCGGCGGAGCAGGTGCCCTCGACGAGGCAATGCGGGGCGTTCATCCGCCATGTAGTTGTCGCGGCGAGGATGTGCACGGCCCAAACCTCAAAGTGCCGCTCAACGGCGCACCTCCGCCAGTAGGCGCAATGACGGATCCGGCGGCAGAGAAATCCTTCCTCGCTGGTTGATGACCGAGAGAGTCGCTTTTACTTGTAGCCGCGGATGCCAAGGGTCGGCCACCACGAGCCATGAAAGATCCTTCATACTCCGCGGCGTTGTTGGTGGCGCTGAAGTCCAAGACCACCAGTGCGGATGACATCGCCGGTGGAAGACACCAGACGACGCCAGCCCGATTTCCTCCACGGAATGAGCCGTCGAAGAAGAGGGTCCACGGCGAGAGGCTGGGTATCTTCAACTTTCTGTGTCCGCCGAGTCCACTCACGATGAACTCCGCCAGAGCTTGCCCTTTGATGGCCATTCGAGAGCGAATTTGAGGTCGAATTCGCCACTCCATGGCTCATTTAGCGTCGACCGACCGCCTCCGCGGTTGAAGAGGATCTCCGCCAGGATACTTGGTCAACACCGTGACTTCGCCTCGAAGTAGTGGCGTAGCTTCGGGATGCCGTCGGACCGCGTGAGCATCTTCGGTGCTGTGAATACCATGTTTGGCGTCGTGGAGGACCTTGCCGGCGTAGTAAATGGGCGCTGAACGCCTCTCTTCCGCCACCGGCACCGCACTGACCGCTGAGGGTTTGCCGGCGTAGAGGATCAACGGCTCGCCGGTCTGCAGGCGACCAAAGACGGCCGGGAGGTAAGATACCTCTTCGACCGTCCGAACGCCTCCTGCGCCTCCGCCGTCCTCTCGGCTGGTTGGTCTTCTTTAGGAGCTTGAGCGGTGGAGACTTTTATCCCAGGCGAGCTATAAAGCGGCCCGTGGAGGTCAAGCGACCCACCAAGCACTTTGCATCCGCCAAGTCGCGTCGGGGCTTCATGTTCTCGATGGCTGCGATCTTGTCGGTTTGCCTCAATCCCTCACAGAGCGAGGAATCCCAGCAGCTGCCTGACGGAACGGCGAACATGCATTCTCTGGATTAAGCTTGATGCGATACTTCCTCGGGTTGGTGAAGGTTTCTTCCAGTCGCCGATCAACTCCTCCGCCTTCTTGGACTTCACCACGGATCATCGACATACACCTCCGTGTTCCGCCCTATTTGGGAGCGGTGAGCGATATGCATGGCGCCGATAGGTTGGGCTGCATTCTTCGATCGACGCCATCCTTGTATAGCGATGGCGCCCATGGGCGTAAAAGCGGTCTTGTCTTCATCTTCTTCGCCATGCTAATCTGGTGGTACCCAGAGTACGCATCCGAAGCTTCTGTTGCTTTCGCACCCCGCATTGAGTCGACGATGAGATCGATCGCGGGCAGCGGTATGGATCCTTCGAACGCGTCTTGTTGAGGTCGGTGAAGTCCACGCACATCCTCCAACGCCCATTGATTTCTTGACGAGGACGGGTTCGCGAGTCACAGGATGGGCGACATGCGACGACCCCGCCCGTAAGAGCTTGTCCACCTCCTGGCGGATAACTTCCTGGCGCTCCACCGATTGCTTCCGGACTTTCAGCATGACGGTCGCGCGCGGGAACGCCGCCAATTTGTGCTCAATCACCTCCTGGGGACCCCAAATTATGTCGGACGGTTGCCACGCAAACACGTCTGCGTTAAGATCGAGGAAGGAGACGCGCGCCTTCCTATTTGGCGCCGAGAGGCGCCCACCCGAACGGTTCGCCGGTCGACTTCGCTTCGGGGAGACCGCCTTAGCCTCAGCAGACGAACCGGGAGGCACGGATCTTCGCGGAGGAGCTCCCGTCGTCGGCTCGGCCTTCAGGCACCGACGCTTCGCCAACGCGAGGGTCCTTGTCGCAGCGGGCGCCTCAGCGTCCACTTTCAAAGCGATGGGGCGGTGGCCGGGATCTTCACCACCATGTACGCATAGTGGCACACCGCCATGAACTCAGTCACGCCGGCCGACCTAGTATGGCGTTGTAGGAGGTCGAAGTCCGCCACCTCGAACTCGAGCATCTCGGTGCGGAAGTTGTCGAACCTCGAAGGTTACCGGAGATCGATCGCCCAGTGACGGACTCGACCCGTGCGATGTCAAGAATGGGAGCGTTAAGCGAAGCTCCCGCCGCTGGATCTGGAGCGCCGCCCCCAAGCGACAGGAGGTTGAGGAACTCCTCCGTCTACCAAAGACCGCCCTAGCTTTACATTCGGACCGTGGGTGCAACCACGATCGGGAGATGCCAGGGCGGCGGTCTTGGTTGGGTGATCGGCTTTGATCCGAACGCGATCGGCGCTCTGACCACGCCACCGCCTCATCGACCAAAGCCGGCGCGGCGGCGACACCTCCTCATCGCACGCTTAAAGCTAGCGTGGGGCGGATAGGTGGCGAACCGCCGTGGATGGCGGCAACCTCGCTCCCGCCACCGAAAACCAAGCGAAGCCGTCTCCTTGCCCTTGCCCTCGCCGGACGCTGCTGCTGCTCGTGGACTCGTTTGTCCACCATCTTCCGACGACATGGCAATCCGCCAAGTCGTGGAGTTGTTGCGGTGAATGGGACGGTGGGGCCTTCCGTCCCATTCACGGGGCGATGATCTCGCCTTCGTCGCGGCCGTGGGGATCCGCCACGGCGACGCCGCCGTAACCGCCGCCTCGGCTGCCCTTACGGGGACCGTACCCGCGGCGCCCGCGACCTCCTCCTCTTTTCGCCGCCGCGCCCATTGCGCTGGTGGCCGTGGTCGTCGTCGTCGTCGTCGCCGCGGCTCGGCGGCCATGACCTGCCCGGTCTCGGCCGCTTTGCGCTTCTTCTTGTCCTTGCCGCGGGGTTCCTCGAGGTTCGGCCTCGCCGCCCTGCCCCGCCCGCCAGCGGCGGATGCGAGCTCTGAAGGGCGACTGAAGCGCTGTCGCCAAGGTGAAAAGCTCCTCCGTCGTCTTGATCTTGCGGGTGGCCATCTTCTCTTTGACCTTGGGGTCTCAGCGCCTCTCACGAATGTCGTGAC
Organism: Raddia guianensis; assembly: GCA_036346415.1. Taxonomy (NCBI): domain Eukaryota; kingdom Viridiplantae; phylum Streptophyta; class Magnoliopsida; order Poales; family Poaceae; genus Raddia; species Raddia guianensis. The sequence continues at coordinate 31,940,100 of CM070536.1, forward strand.
CACGGCATCGATGGAGATGTCGGGATGGTGTTGCGGACTGGTGACCGCCTTAATATAGTCGCAAGCAATGACTCTCCTTCTTCTCGCTTCCACGTTGTGGAGGTCGTCTTCTACCGGGCTGCTTGAAGGTGCCACGAAGTTGGTGACGAAGAGCTCGAAAGCTCTTCCATGACCCCACGGACTCGGGGCGGGTTCATGAGCCACGGCGGGCTCACGGTGAGGACCGCGGGAAAGTAGTTCGCGAAACCTTCCCGACCCTCCAATCGGCTGCATCACCATCGTATAGATCTGCAAAACTCATCGGGGTTGGTGGAGCCGTCGTACTTTTCGATGGGGCGGACGAAACTGTTCGGCCATCGGACGCGCGCGCAGCAGCCTCCTTAGAAAAGGCGCGGCACCCGGCGTCGGAGCCTCCTGCTCTGAACGCGTCTCGCCTCGCCGCCCGTCGCCTAGGCGGCGCCAAGAAGCGCCACCCTCATCGGCGGGGCAGCTCTGCGGGAACCCTCTTGTCGGTCCCTGCGACGGCGGCGACAACATCGGTCGCTTCGGTCGCGGCCTGCGGAGCTTGTCACGCAGTGTCTTCTCCATGCAGCAAGTGGCGGTCCTCCGGATGGGACCGGAGATCGCGCCACCTGCGCTGCCGCCGGCCGAGCCCCGTAGGGTCGCCAGCTCTTGTCGTCTTGGCCCGCCCCTCCTCACCAGAGATCTGCGAGAGGAGGCGAGGGCAACAAAGAACGGAGGACGCGAACGCCGGTTCCCCGCCCCGAAACTTGCACTGCCGCCAAGGGCGGCGCTGACGAAGGGCCAAGTTGGCCAACCACGGCGCCGCCGAGTCCGAGTCACGGAACCGGTGGATTTTCCAGCAAGGCCCCGCCGCGTGGAGGTTCTGGCTTTGAGTCGCGCCTCCAAGGCCAGGCGCCGCCTAGCTTGGCCGAGACGGCTGCTTTCCGCCAGGGCTCCCACCCTAGGCGGGCGGCCACCGCCCGGGTGATCCACCATCTCCGCGGCCGACTCCGTGGCCACGGCTCTAGCGGTCGCTTCCCGCTCCATCGCGGACTGCTGCTCCGCCATCGCCTCCTGAAGAAGGGTCGAAGAGCTTGAACCGATGCTAGCGCTCCCCTACCTGGCGCGCCACTGACGGCGTGTTCTCCGCTCAACCATGCGGATCACACCTGGTCGATTTTTGGTCTGCTAGCCAACTCGATCAAGCTCGATTCGATTTGGCGTCGGGCACAACAAGGAGCGACTCGCCCGAATTACCTGTGTTCGGACCCCTCGCGGGTAATAGTCCTACTCTGCTGAGCCTTAGCTCTTTTCTGATTGTGGTTGAATGGGAATGTGTTTACAGAGTGTTTGAATGCACGAATGCTCCTCTCCCCTTCTCCTCTCTCTCCTCTCCTTTTATACAAGCTTTGGGTGGCGGAGAGAGCCGAGGGGTAGGCGAGACTGATGCTCTCGAGACACTTGACAAGACACGGCAGAAGAGACAGCGTGTTGCGCTTGCACGCCACACAGGCCGCCCTCGCGTGCCACGCAGTGGCCTCGACCCGCACATCCACACCGGTGAGTCTGCGGGTGGGGCTCGCTGCTCCTCCCGACACGGCGGCCTCCTCAAGCAAACCTTCTCTTTGCGCCAATTCTTCTGCGCCCGCATGATGACCGCTTCGGACTGCAAGGGTCATCAGAAGGTAATCATTTCTTCCATTGTCTATCCGCGCGTGATGTCTCATTAATGCGCTTCGTCCTTCGCGGCGGGGAGCCTTCGTCCCAAGACTCCTTCGCAATGCTCCTCGCCGCTGGGCCCCACTGGTCTCGGAGGGGCTCGCCCCCGCACCCGCTTTGGCGCGTGGGGCCTCGCCTCACCGTCGGAGGGGCTCGCCACGCACCCGTCTAGTGCGTGGGGCCTCGCCGCTTTCGAGAGGGGCTCGCCCACGCACCCTTTGGCGCGTGGGGCCTCTTAGCCTCTGAGGGGCTCGCCCACGCCGGGGCCTTGCTCGCCCGCTTGACGCGTGGGGCCCCGTGGCCTCTCGAGGGGCTCGCCACGCCACGGGCCTTGCTCGCCTTTGTGACGCGTGGGGCCTCCTGCCTTCGAGGGGGCTCGCCCACGCCACGGGCCTTGCTCGCCCTGCCTGGCGTGGGGCCCCGTGGCTCGAGGGCTCGCCACGCTGGGCCTTGCTTTGCTCGCTGCCGACGTGGGGCCTCCGGCCTTCTCGGGGATCGCCAGCGTGTTGGGGCCTTGCTCGCCTGTCGACGCGTGGGGCCTCCCGGCCTTCAGGGGGCTCGCCACGCCATGTTTGGGCCTTGCTCGCCCCGACGCGTGGGGCCTCTCGGCCTTCCTGGGCTCTTTGTACCCCGTATTTATTACAATCGATGTAACCGATCATGGAGCGATAAAGCTTTTGGTCCACGGGCTTTGCATCTTCATTTAGGTCAAGATGCCCATTAGTGGCCATTGGTGTTTTGATCGATTTGTAATCATCCATAGAAAACCGCTTGAGAAGGTCCTTTGTGTATTTCTCTTGACAAATGAAGTTCCCTTCCCGAAGTTGCTTGATTTGAAATCTAAGGAAGAAAGTGAGCTCTCCAATCATCGACATTTCGAATTCCTTGGACATCATTTCTCCAAAGTCCACATATAATATCATTTCGAATTCCTTGGACATTTAGATTTGTTAGTGCATCCAAATATAATATCATCCACATATATTTGACAAATAAATAAGTCATTTTCTATTGGCTTTAGAAACAATGTGGAATCAATCGCACCGGTTTTAAATCCCTTTTCTAAGAGGAAGTCCCTAAGACGCTCATACCATGCTCTAGGAGCTTGCTTGAGACCGTATAGCGCCTTAGTGAGCTTATAGACATGGTTTGGGTGTTTAAGGTTTTCAAAACCGGGCGGTTGTTCGACATAAACAAGTTCATCAATAAAACCATTTAGAAAAGCACTCTTAACATCCATTTGAAATAGAGTTATGTTGTAGAGAGAAGCGAATGCCAAGAGTAATCGTATAGCTTCAAGTCGAGCAACGGGGGCATAGGTTTCTCCATAGTCAAGTCTTCCTATTTGTGTGAAACCTTGCGCCACCAATCTTGCTTTGTTTCGCACCACTTCACCGTTCTCATCTTGTTTGTTGCGGAAGACCCATTTGGTTCCAATGACATTGTGGTTCTTCGGTCTTTCCACAAGCTCCCAAACTTCATTGCGGGTGAAATTGTTTAGTTCTTCATGCATGGCGTTCACCCAATCCTCATCCGTCAATGCCTCATCAATGGTCCTAAGCTCAACAATAGACACAAAGGCATGATGCTCACAATAATTACCGTTATGAGAACGGGTTCTTACGCCTTGATTGAGATTGCCAATGACTTGATCTAGGGGATGATCCTTGGAGAGAGAGCGGTGTTGTTGGACGGGTACTTGTAGATCAACGACTCCCCCTTGAGCTTGATCAACTTCGAAATTCGCTTCTCCGTCCACCGCTTGATCTTGAGTTGTTGGAGAGGTGTCTTGAGCTTGATTATCAATGGAGGTGGTGGAGGTGATTACTTCATCTTTTGGTGCCTCCGGTGAGGGTCGAATTTCCCCCAACTCCGTGGCTTCATGTGGTGGCTCATTGCCTACATTTCTTGTCAAATCTTGCTCATTTTGTGAGCCGTTAGTTTCATCAAACTTGACATCATAGGATTCCTCAACTAGCCCGGTAGAATTATTAAAAACTCGAAAAGCTTTTGAGCGAGAGGAGTACCCTAACATGATACCAATGTCACACCTCTTTTGAAACTTACCCAAATGAGTCCATTTCTTATAGATGTATAACTTGCAACCGAAGACTCGAAAGTAAGAGATGTTGGGCCTTCGTCGCCGGCAAGTGATTTATTTGCGAGGAAAAATACCCAAGTGAAGCGAGAGAAATCATCGACAATCACATGACAATAAGAATTACCGCCTATGCTCGCATAGGTGGTTGAGCTAAATAAATCCATATGCAAAAGTTCAAGTGGTCGGGATGTAGACATAAAAGTCTTGGTCGGGTGAGAATTAGCCACTTGCTTGCCGGCTTGGCATAAGCTACATAAACGATTTTTTTCGAATTTGACATCCTTCACTCCAACAACCAAATTATCTTTAAAAACCTTTTTCAAAGTGCCCATTCCAACATGTCCAAGACGTCTATGCCACAACCAATCAAGAGTGGTTTGAGCAAGAAGACAAGTCTTGATTGGAGAAGTTTCACGGTTTGAAAAATCAACCAAATACAAATTTTGAAACCGGGTGCCTTCAAATGCAACACTTTGATCTTTAGTGGAAACAACACGAACTCCGTTGACCGAAAAGAAGCAATCAAAACCCAAATCACACACTTGAGCAACGGAGAGGAGATTAAAGTTGCAAGCTTCCACCAAGAGCACATTAGAAATGGATAGGTCATTAGATATTGCAATTTTACCTATACCCTTTACCTTTCGCTTGGAGTTATCCCCAAATGTGATCTTGTGTTCGGGGTCCTTCTCCTCCTTTAATGAGGTGAACATACTTGAGCTACCGGTCATGTGTTGAGTGCAACCGCTATCAAATATCCAATGCCGGTCACCGCTCTTGTAGTTCACCTACACACACAAAATCAAGTTTGGGTTTTAGGTACCCAAGACTTCTTCTTGGGTCCTTTTGAGTTAGTCATCAAACATTTGAGCACCCAAATAGCCTTCACATCTTTCTTTTCATTGGGTGCACCAACATATTTTGCATAAGTAGAGCCCTTCTTCCTCATAAGCATGTAACTAGCATTAAGCACTTGAGTTTTAGACATGAATTGAGACGATTTTGTAAGAGGACAAGCAATGGCTTTGTGTTATCATTTTTGCAAATATGGCAACGGGTCCCTCCCTTAACAAAAGTTAGCTTGGGCTTACCCCAACCGCCCTTGGGCAAAGCCCCGGGATGAAATCCCAAACCATGCTTACCCAAGGTATACCTTTACTCCCGAAGTACCTTGTTAAGAGAGTTGTTCCCTACAAGCAATTTAGCCAAGCTAGAGTCTAGTTGCTCAATTCTATCCTTTAGAAGCAAATTTTCTTTAACTAGCTCATTAGCACATTTAGCAACACCACAAGTACTAATAGAACAAGCATTTTCATTTGAGAAAGTAGCACTAGTGGTGAGGATGAACTACCATTAGGTGTGATAGTGGGTGACAAGCTCAAAGATGTGTCATGAGATAAGCTAAGTAAACCATTAATGGTGTCAATGAAGTCACAAGTCACACCCACATTGCATTTTTCAATTGAGCAATCAAGAGAAGTTTCATCAATATTAGAGCTAGCTAGTTTGTTCTCTAGAATTTCAACTTGCAAATTTAGAGCTTCGTAATCATCTTCTAGAGTCTCATGTTTTTCAAACAAATTTTCAAATTCATTCGCAAGCTCTTTATGCACTTTCATTAACTTCTTCCTCTTAGATTTTTTCTTTCTAGAGCATTATTCAAATCATCAATCAAAAGTTTAAACTCACTTTTAGAGAGGTGCTCATTTGTTACCTTCTCCTCTAGTGCCATGAGGCACATGGGAGGTGTAGGATTGTTGATGGCGACTCCGGACACCTTGGTGTTTTCATTGTCGGAGGAGTCCGCCCAAGAGCTTTCATCGTCGGTGATCCATTCCCCAATCACCTCCTCTTGTATTTTGGCGGTGAGGCAAAGCTTTTGCTTGGGAAGAGCCGGAGGAGCATTTTCCTTGATTGCAAGCCCGGCTAGCCCATGAGCTCTAGTATCTTCTTCTTCGGAGGAGGATTGGAAGGATGATGAGGTTGAGCTATCTTCCTTTTTGGTCTTTTGACCGGCAAGAACCTTTTTCTTCTCCTTAGATTTGTGATCGCTCTTGCGGTAGTGACGATACTTCTTCTTTTCATTATCCTCATCTTCCTCTTGATTCCTTGCCTTGTGCTTGTTCTTTTTACTTCTTGGGCAATCCACCGCCAAGTGACACTTCTCTCCACTTTCATAGCAACGCATTTCGGAGATGGGTCTCCGCCCTGAAGAGGATGATCCACCGCGGAAGCTCATTTTCTTGATCAACTTTCTTGATCGCTTAATAAGGAGGGCCAATAATTCAATCTCCGGAATTGCATCATCGGAGTCATCATCATCTTATTCAACTTCAACCTTCTTCTTCCCACTTTTGGCTTTGGCGGGGAGAGCAATTGACTTCTTGTTAAGCGGAGACTCTTCACTTTTAAGAAGCCACATCTCATAAGAGTTGAGTTGCCCGAGGAGTTTGGTCGGTGTCATTTTCTTGAGCTTCGACTTGGATGCTCGAATTAAGGTCACAAGTGGATTGAAGCTAAATGGCACTACATCGAGCATCTTTCGACAAACGTCAATGTCCTCCAAGAACTTCTTCTCCGAGCATCCGGCAATTTCATTGACGATTGGATTCAATCTAAGAAACATTTCATTGACACTTTCATTAGGGAGCATCTTAAATTGGTCAAATCTTTTTTTAGCTCGAGATAGCTTCTCCTCAAGCATCTCGGCACTACCAACATGAATTTCTTTAAGAAGTTTTCAAATGTCATAAGCTTTAGAGAGATTGCCAATGCTATCAAAAACTTCGGAAGACAGTAACTACCGGACGCCGTCCGACAGTGACCAAAGCAAATGGTTTTGGTGGTTTGAGACGTTTGTCCATTCTTGCTCCGACGCCGTCCGACAGAGGTGTTTTTTGAGAAAAGGCTTGAGTGTGTGTGTGGGAGAGTTTAGGGTATTTCTTTTCTCTCTAGATGTCTCACAAAGGAATATTTGGGCATTTTTAGAAGTGGTGGACTACGGAAACCGAGTTTTCGAGAATTCGCAAAGATCCAGCAAGATCCGAGATATTCAAACCCATTTGAAATCCGACGAAAAACAGAAAATAAATCCTAACTACTCCTAATCTATACGTGACCTCTTCTCTCGCCCGGTCACGCACTTGAAACCTCGGAGCAGCTCACAAATTTGTCGTCACTTCAAATTAGGGTTTGCAAAAACGCCGAGTCTTTGCTAGGGTTCCGAGAAATCCAAAAACCCCTAGCACTTGATATTAAATAATTTAGACATCAATGCCACTAATAAAAAATAGGGCTCAACGATGCTCACAAGATCTGCGCCAAGATCCATGCTGACTGAAGCGGGTAGTGTCGCTGACGTGCGGGCCCCAGTTGCCAATACCGTTTTGCGAGCGTGCAGTGTTCCAAAGACCATAGAGCCACGGACAGTGGGCCCTTGGTCCACCAGTTGGTTTAAGTGGAGACGTGTTTGGGTGCAGCGCCATCTCTATGCGTAGGCGCCCCACGGAAGTACGCCGTCAGCATGTGCCGTAGCGGGCGGGTGTTGACACGAAAAGTTAGTTTCTCGCGAACACACGTGCCGAAGCGTCAACTCTGGGGTTGTGTCGCAACAAGGAAAACCAAGCGTGCCAATTGATTTGAACTGTAAATCAATAAGGTGAAAATTGTCAGTAATATAGGCCCAATCGGCTTTCTAATACAGCCAGATCAGGTTATTTATAATCGGCTCTTAAATAATCCGATTACAAGTTCTATCGGCTTAAAACCCGATAGAGCAAATAGATTCAAATAAGCATTTAAATATATGTCCTGTTTCTTTTTGGTATTTTTATTAATATCAGTATTGAACCTTTAAATCGAAGTATTAGATCAAATCAGAGAAATAGATCGAATAGATTGGTCAGGCCAAGACAGTATTCAAATCCAAGACTAGACATAAACTAATAAATCGGTTTATCAGTTTAAGGCTGATTGATAACACAATACTAATCCGCAAACATCCGGACATACCAGACCCTAAACAAGGGGTACGCAAGATCGATTTAATGAGACAGTCGCATACATCAGATTCAGGGAAAAACATGCAGGACATTTGATAATCGGCATTGCAAGGTAAGCACATATTACAGATTGATTAAACCGAGACAGTGCAATATGCGAGAACATGTTAAAGATCGGTAGATCCCGAGACAGTCTAACATGGTTTGCATACATGAGATCAAATTGATACAGCCATGCATACGGGTTACAAGGAGAGAATCGATTATCCCATCGAGATAGCTCTACCTGCGAGTTGAAGCCTCTCGACGGCGTCGATCGGGTTCGAGAGAGTTTTTGGTGTATTGAGTCGTAGATTAGATCCCTTTCTACGAGGCTCTAAATCTCTATTTATACTATTACAATATCGATACCGATACGAACTATTCCTGGGCCATGCCTCCGATCGGACCGTATCTCCCCCGAAGTCTTGTCTTCATCGGCTTCTTCATCATGTACTCTTTCCTTCATCAATAAGGCCCAAATCCGATTCAGCCCAGTATATTTCAACATATTCGGCCCTTTTCTGAATATCCGATTTTCTGCCAAATTTGGGTGTCAACAGCGGGCGCGGGTGCGTGCACACAGACCGTGGGCCGGATCCACTTCTGGGTCAGCTCCGTTCGTTGGCTTCGCCTGTTACTATTTATGGATTTTTCGCAGATTTAGCTAATTTAGTAGTTCCATAAAGTGTTATAGATTTATTAAAAAATAATTGGAGGATCCTAAAATAACTAGAAAAAATTAGGATAAATAGGTGAGGTTGATCTGCATTTTTATAAAATATATAATCACCTATTGCAATTATTTTTAGCCACTGTTAATGTAGAGATAGGCCACTTTCCTATTTAGAAAAGGGTAAAAATAAGAATTATGAGAACTTTAATTATGAAACATGGGATCTGACCTTATAAAATCATGATAAAATACCTCAAGGTAGATAAGTAGCCTAATAACTAGAGAAAATTATGAAAAGATAATTATTGCACAAATAAGTTTATTAAATGAATAATTAGGTAAAACACAATAAACGGATTAATGATTTCTTTATTAATAAAAATAGGTGCTGACCCTTAAAAAATTATAATAAATTACCATAAGGCCTAGAGTATACCTTGTAATTAGAGAAACCTAGTAAATACCACCACCAGTACAATTAACTTTGTAGGAGAGTAATTTGACGAAGTGTCGTCATCGTATGTCGTCCGTATAACCCTAAGTACACGATTACTTAGTTAGCGTATAATTTTGTATTTTGGGTTACTACCTAGGTTATTATATAATGATATTAATATTAATTAAATACTTTATTGCATGCATGGCATATCATCCGTAGACGGTACTTTTATCCGGCTTAGGTTAGCGTGGTGACGATAGATATGACCTAGATCACGTGCATACATCATGTTTTCCATTGCACTGCCGGGTATTTATTGGATTATAGCTGTGATTAGACGTAGGCGACCTCGAGGGAAGATTCGGTGACGCTGAGGAAGAATTTCCACCGGAATAAGGCGAGTTAACACTTACTCTTATAGATGTTTATCAGTATCAGGGAGAAACTGTGACTTTCCCTATCGAGGACTAACATCCCTATAATCATGTTCATACCCAGTTTTTCCCAAATTATGTTGTTTATTATAAAAGTGCATGCTTCTTAACCTGCCACTTGTTAATCATGTTATACTTATACATGTCTGTTCCTTATAACATTTAGCCTTTGTGATTGTTTTGATTGTCATATCCTTGTTTAGCCTAAGGCCCTATTTGTTTGAGCTGCAGCTTCTCTAAAAGCTGCTTCTGGGAAAAGGCACAAAAAACTAGCTTCTGGAAAAACCTCAAATCACAATACAAATTGGGTTTTTGGTGGCTTTTGGCTTCTTTGAAGGGGGTTCCAAAAGATGGCTGTTTGTTTGAGCTTCTAGCTTCTAAGGCTAAAAGTTGGCTAGAAGCTCAAACAAACAAGGCCGAATAATAGTTTGATTACAACTTTAACCCTAACTAATGGGTAAAACTTGCTTAGACTTGCTTAGGTTCAAATAAATCTCCTACCGGCTAGCCACGGAACGGTGAACCGATATTCACCGGTCATTCATTCATTCATTCAAAACAATATGATATGTGACAGTTATGCTAATAGATGAGTGATGGGCTGGATGCAGTTTGTTGGTATAGCTGTAAGGTTTGTCAGTCCGGTTTGGTCGGTTGGTTAAGGGACTCGTGAAGTCGCCTGTGAGATGAAGCTGATATACCATGTTGTGTGATGATGGAATGTGATGAAATGGACGATGGTCCAACTTGTGAATGGCGAGCACGGACAATGGCTCTGCGGAGCAAAAAGAGAAGGTGGTTGGGCAGGGTGAGCCCAAATGGGCGGCTGGGATGGAGTTGGAGTCACCCAGACGGACATGCGATGCACGTAGAAGAAAATCGCTGATCATTTGCCTGCGGGGAGTGATTCATATACCACAAACGCGTGTTTGCCATCACGCGGTAGTTAGATTGTGGGGGAGTCAGCAGCGTGGTCCGGATGCACCGCAGGGAACCTAGCTCGAGAGAGACCGAAATTGGTCAGTCACCATCACCAGGGAGCCGTGAGTCTAGTGGGCCGACAACCCAGATAGGACAAGATCGGACACTTCGTTGCGATGGGTGATTAGCCCTTACCACCAGGGACCCGTGAGTCTAGCGTGGGCCGACAACCCAGCTAGGACAAGATCAGGCACTTCGCTGTGGTGAGAGGTGTACAATAGGACTGTCAATCCCCGATAAAATGGCGGAAGTTGGATGAAAATTTAAGGAGGGCTAAAGTATTGAGGCATCGAGAGGTTGGCAAAATGCCGAAACTGCAATCTGCCATGGCTGAGTTGGAGGTTGTCAGTTGGCCAAAACTGTCAAGATTGATTTGGTTGAGGTCAAGGTGGAGTATGTTAGATGAGTTTGGATTGGTCGATTTGAAGTTGGTTGGCAAAGTCTGTCGGTTGGTGTCTTTTTGTGGTTATTACTATGCTAAACTCCCTATTTGTTTAAGATAAACATTAACCAATGAGCTAGATATGGTAATTTAAAATTATCTTGATAGCTGGCTTTACGCAAATAAATAAACCCTTCCTTGCACCAAAGCTCGTTTATCACTAATTGCATTAGGGAATGTGTTAATTAAGCTGCGTTTGGATGACGCTGATCTCGCATACTTATACTCTTTTAGACGATGGCATCGATGCGGATCCATATGAGTGTCATGAAGACAGAGACCAGGATTTTAGAGGACATGACGAGTCTTAGGGTTGCTCCAGCCGCTTGCAAAATTGCATAGCCACAAAGATATTCTTTTGGGTAGATATTTTGGGTATCATTGTTTCACCCTGATTCTATTTTGTTAAAGGCTACTATTAATCGCCTTACTGTAACCGCCCATGGGCGCAACATGGTCATGTAATATTTAATGATTTACGCTTTAATCGATATATGCTTATTATCGGTTATGCTATCTTCCGCACTAGTGTACGGATCCAGTACTAGTGCATGGGATCCGACTCTCAAGTTAAGTATTAAAATTGAGGCATGACATTGTTACCGTTGGTTTTGGGTAATACAAGGTGTTCTGGGCTCGAGTCGTATATGAGACGTCTGGGACCCGGTTAAGGCCTTGTTCTTTTCAGCGTATCGTTGTGTTGGTGTATTACTGCAGCAAATTTGAGAACACTTGAAAAGAGGTCTAAAGATTATAAAAATTAATTAAAAATAGTTTTAAATTTGTTATAGTAATACGCAATGGTACGTAAGCCGAAAAGAAAGGCCTGCCCGGGTTCAGGTACCTGCTCGGTTAAAAGAATCGGGTACCCGTCCCGCCACAGCCCAGTACACTGCTCTCTCCTCATGGGCCTCGGTCGGTCGGCCCAGCCGAATTGTGTATGCATGCATAGCAGTCCATTCCCGTCTCCCGTCTCGGACCAACCTAGCCGCCGCGACCACGAGCGCGCCCCCGCCGCCAAGCGCCGCCCCTCAGCCGAGCGCCGCTCCATCGCGCGCCGGCAGGCAGTTCCACGGCGGCTGGCCTCCCTCGACGGGCTCCCGGCCTCCTGTCTCCCGCAAGCACCGGTCTCCACCGACGAGCTCCCGCCCCCCTTGCAACGCTCGGTCAGATCCCACCGCCAAGTGTTGTCCCTACGCCGAACGCCACCCCGCCGCCGAGCTCGTCCCCTCCGCTGACCTGAGCGCCCTGTTCAGAACGGTGAGTTTTGCCAATGATTGTTTTACCCCTGTTCAGAACGGTGCGCTTGCCCATGCCATGTTAAATTGTTAATTGCCCTGAACAAGATTGGGACTGGGTGTTCATGCAAATGATTACATGCACCGACTGTTTTTGTGCTCATATGAGTAGTGAAGATAGTTGTTCGAGCTAGCTAGCAATGGAAAAATACTGTCATGTATTCTTGATTCCAAACATAGATGACATTTGTATTAGGAAATTTTTCATCAGTCCCATTACAAAGCAGTCGATTCTTTAGTTTTGACATTACAACACGCGCAACAATATTTCACGGTTGCCATTCTTGAGGGATTTCGGAGCATCTACAACAAACACCAAATCAAAATACGAGCAAAAATACATATGACATGTGGGCCCCACACGTCATACACTCAGCCCCTTCTTCCTCCTCCTTCCTCTTCCACTGCTCTAACATCCACGGCCGCCTCCCTGTGCTGGTGCGCATGACGGCGCCGGCGGCTGAGCGGCGAGCCTCCATCGACCTCGTTGCTCTGCTTGACATCAGCTGCGGTGGCGCCGACGAGGACGCTAGATCTGCTTAAGAAGGCGATGGATCTCGGCGAGGAGGACTGGCTCGCCGTCGTGCCGTTCCACTCGTCCGTCGGCGAGCACATCGGGCTCCTCCACATGTCCGCTGATGGCCGGAGCGCCGCGACCCGGAAGGTGCAATCGCTGGCGGCTAGCAGCGGCACGAAGCTCTTCCTGGCGCTGAGCACGGCGGCGCAGATCCTGGACGCGCGGTGAGCGGAGGAGGCGCGCCGCCGCGAGGGCGTCGTGGATAGCGGCGGCGACGAAGGGCAGCGGTGGATGGCGGATGGTGGCCGAGATCGCAGCGGCGAACGGCGGCTCGTCTCGGAGCTCCGGCGAGGTGGAAGGCGGAGGAAGAAGAAGAAGAGAGGATGACACTCAGGGCCCACACGTCGGAAGCTTATTTTGGTCATATTTTAGTTTTGTATACGCCGTATATCCTCCGAAAAGCCTCGTAATGGCATATGTGATAGATAGTTGCAAAACTAGTGTCATCTAAAACAATATCAACTTTGTAATGACAAATCTAAAATAAACGAACTTTATAATGGTATGTATGAAAAAAAATCATTTGTATTATTGCTGGACATTTGTATGGTTCATGGTGTTTCAGTTAGTACAGTGTATCTTTGGCTTGCAGTCCACATACATGTTAATTCAAATAACATGACTTGACAAATTACATCTGTTGCCTCTTGTTTACTTTTAAGAATCTAAGAAAGCACTCAGAAAGTAAGAGGCATAAATATATATTTACCCATTTTAGGATGACGTCTAGAAATAAATAGACATACCTATAATGTGATGTGCTGGGTAATTTATCGCCATTGTTAAGCTAATATTTTAGTGGCTATACAAATTACAAAAGCTTGGTCAGATGACTTGTATTGCTTGTGTTCTAAACAATAGTTGGCTTGGTTAGATGAGCTTGCATGAATTTACTGTAGACACTCTTTATTAAAAAAATAGATTAATGCAACATGCATGTAGTTACTCTCTTTATTAAAAAATAAGATCATACATGTAGTTACTCTTTTTATTCAAAAGTAATAAATGTGTTGGTTTCATGCAAGGTTACGTCGTATTAACGGAAATACGGCCTGGAGAACTAATACAATAAAACGTGTTGCTGTTTATCAAATCACGTCCTAAAACGCTCGTATTAGCTCGTATTCACGACGTATTTCCATATTGGACCGTATTAGCTCGTTTTCAGACGTGATATAGCACGGCCACAAAAATACCTTTGGGCTTTGGCTGAGCCGGCCCGACTAAGCCCACGGCTCCACTCCAGCATCGGCGCAGCACGAGCAATGGCTAGGGTTCAGCACGGGCGGGTTGAGCACAGGCGCAGCCGCTGCCGCTCCGCCAGGGGCCCTTCGCCCGTGCAGCGCCGCGCCGCCGCCAGGGGCCCTCCGCGCCGCGCCTCCGCCCTCAGCTCGCCGCCGACAGGTACATCGCCAGATGGGAGATGGCCCTCTCTACTCCCTCTCTAGTCTCTACTCTCTAGTCTCTACTGCAGTAGATGGCCCTCTCTACTCCCTCTCTACTCGGCAGTACATGAACAGATGAACTAGTGCACTCTGCAGTACATGAACTAGTGCACTCTGCAGTACATGGCCCTCTGCACTCTGCAGTACATGAACTAGTGCACTCTGCTGCCCTATCTACTGCTGTATATGTTCTTAGTTGCAAATTACATGAAAAAAGACTACAACATCAAGATACATATGTTATATATATTTGCTGCCATATTCGTTTTATTATCCGCGTATCAAGACCTTATCAAGGTCGTTTTATCGTTATAAAGTCAACAAGGTTGTCGGTCGTATCGTATTCGTATTACGTATTAATAACTTTGGTTTCATGCCCTAATCCTTACAGCATATGATGGGAGGCAACAACGTTGGTGGAAGCTCAATAACCGGAGCCATGAAACAACTGAGAAGGAGCACTATGTCCTACGTTGGTGATATGTTGAGATTATATGTGTTGAATTACATGCTAGTTAGATTATTGTCATCGTATGTTTTAATTGTATATAATTTAAGAGTTGCCAGCTGACTCGGTACCCGCATCCGCTTTCTACCTGTTTGAATGACACCTGATGATTGTTTGTTTCTACTCATTTATAAATATACGTACCCGACCTAATTTTATTCTAATTGTACACAACCCAGTATCCAATAAAATAAATTAGGGTAGGATATGAAATAGGCTACTACCCCATTATACCCGGCCCTGTTTCACCCTAAACTGTTTAGTTGCTTGCATCCAAGGAGTTTTTCATCTAGAGATATAAAACTAAAGTGTTTGGTTATCTTCTAATCCATCTGAACCAGGCTCTCCAGATGCAGTTACCCCCTCCAAGCCAGGTTCTGAAGATACAATCAAATTGGGCGTTTCCCAGAGCTAGGCTCCGCTCCCCCTCCGGGCTAGGCTTTGAAGATATAACCAAATTGGGCGTTTCCCAGAGCTGGGCTCCGCGGATGCAGCAACACAACCACATGCGCAACATATTTGATTTATTTTTTCGCTATATCTTTTGATTGGTATTTTCGATTACCAAGCCGATTTCAAAAATGGGTTATTGATATTTTTCTAATAAAACTGGATCACACTTGCCATATAAATTTCAAAAGTTTAAAATTTTCATTTTTGAATTTATTTATTTATAGGCGAGCGCTAGCGTCCGGACGTCTGTCCGGACGCACGCCCGCCGGACCAACGACACCCGTTGGATCGCCGCGCACCGCGTGGATCGAACGCATGCATGTGCTCCCGCGTGAATGGAAGAAGGCGCAGCGTTGCTAGTCGTCGATCGATTAAAATCCCGATTAAACTTCTGATTTTTGTACAAAATTCAAACAGTGTTCAAAATACGTGGAATAAATTTCATAATTCTTCTAAAATCGAGAGCAACCCATTTTAAATACTTTTTAAATTTTTTTTATTTTTTTCACTTTCTCAGTTTTTATGTGAAACTAGGAGAAGGCACGTATGAAACTTGAATCTATATTATCGAAACTTGGCCGTGTACTGATGAAACTTGGTCGTGTGTTGATGAAATCTTATGAAACTTCGATGTAACCCAATAAACTTGGATGAAACCTGTTGAAACTTGAAGTGACCTGATGAAACTTGAAGTGACTCGTATGAAACCTGTTGAAACGTGATGAAACTTGCTTTAAACCTGATGAAACTTGACAGTTCGTCAAGTTTAACGAATATGAAACCCAAATTTCAGTAGGCCAAACCCAAGTTTCAATAGGCCAAACCCAAGTTTCACATAAGTTTGAAGAGTTATATGGCAATATATATCTTGTTTTGTTTGTAAAAATACGAGGAACACGTTGGTGCAAACGGTTTGTGGATTAGAAAGACCCAATAAAAATTATGGTCGCCGAAAGAAAAAAAACGCCGTGGGCCCCAATTCTCGCATGCAAACACAGTGCTTGATTTTTCCAAGCGCGTCCGTCAACAATGGCCGGTAAATTCTAATGTAAGCCTTTTCGTTATTTATAAGACTTTCTTTTGAATTTTTATTTTCATATTTGATTTTTTGTCATTTTGATTTTCTAGAATTTATTTTTTAATATGTTTCATCCCTCTTTTGAATTTCACCATGCCATTCTCTCCTTTAGGCAGTCAACCAAACAACATCTCTATGTAGCATGTACAATCTCATACACCTAACCAAACAACAACCATTTCAGATCATCTCACCGACTCAAATTTCATACTGCCCTGGCTCAACCGAGAAAGAACCAAACAAATTTATAAGGGAACGCCGAGCACCTGAGAGCAATGGAGTATCGGTAGCTGCACCCCTGAAGCAGAAACAGCACGCTGGCAAGATCGGGCTGCCACTGAACCATTCGGCTAGATCCCATTTTGATGGCGGCCCCTGAACCATTTGATCGGGCCTCTGAACCAACTCCTTGATGATACTGGCAGGCGGTAGCTGCTGTGACGCCGTGTCGCCGTCGAAGAATTCAACAAACTGAAAATCCACGGTTCGGATCCCGCGGTTTCAGCGTCGGGAGGAACGAGTCGGCTTCAGATAAATGCCAAAAACGCTCTGAGAAACAACAGGCAGGGGCTTCCAAAACCTGGTGCTCTTGCGCTGGAAAGGTTTCTGGTGCACCGGGATATTTTTTTTAAGTATCCGGAGATATTTTTTTGTCATTCTAGTCCTATAGGCACTTTTGCTTGTTGATGACAATGACCGGGAAAGAATATCGGTTTTAACCTTCTATTCCACATAATTGAATACATTTTTGGAAACAACCGTTCTGATAATCTGATGAATCCTAGCATGATAGGAGGTAGTAGGAAGAGCCAAGAGCGAAACTTGTACTGTATTTATCAAAACTATTTGGGACATCCAGATTCCAGACCTACGTCAAGAGTTCAAGTAAAAGTTGTTTTTTAAATATTTGGGGGCAAACCTTCTATATAAAAAAATCAAAATGTTTGCATTTACGAAACCAGGTGTTCTTCAAATGTGAAGGGTTTTTTTTTCGTGTGTGTTCGAAGGTTGAAATCGCAAAAGAGCACACAAAATACTCATAAAATAAACTATCTTGTCAGCCGGCGCTGGATCCTTATCCATGTTTCTGCGCTCGGCACTGCTGCTATAAAAATCTTCCGAGCCAATCCACTCGCCCGCAGTCTCCGGTGGACGCCGAATTAGCGGACAAGACAAGGGCCAAGCAGCAAAAAATGCTGTCCTCCACCGCTCTCAGGCCGCTGGCGCCGGCGGCGACGCCGGCGCACCCCGCCACTTCATCTGCAGCGGCGGCTTCGCGGCGCGGCGCGGCGCCGGTGGCGCGCGCGGTGCGGAACTACGACTCGATCCCCAAGAGGGAGCCCTTCAGCTCCAACCGCGGCATCTTCGACGAATTCCTCAAGCAAGAGAAGCCTCTCGTCCAGCGCACCAAAGACCAGATCACTGGTATCCATATCCATCCACTGTATTGCGTGATTTCTTTTTTTCGTATAGTAACTTTTTGGAATTTTTTAATGCGTGTGATGCGGCTTCCTGCCATGGTTTAGGTCAGTTGTGGTTTGGTTTTTTTAGTAGCTCGTTCCAACTCTGAGATCTAAGGCCATCTCCAATGCAGGTGCTTAGACAAGTGCTTAAAGAAAAAATCAGGGTTTTTTTGCCATGTAGGATAGAGAAGGTGCTTGCCTAGGTGCTTAGAGAGGGGTATGAATGCTTAATTAAGCACTATGCTGAGAGAGGTGCTTAGAGAGTATCTAAGCACCCATATAAGCTTCTATGCATTGAAAATAAGTTTTTCTATATAAAAGCTTAGTGACGTGGCAGCACCCTCTCTCCTTAAGCATCTGCTATAAGCGTTTTGCATTGAGGATGGCCTAACTGTACTTTGATGAGAATTGATCCCTTTTTCTTTTTTGAAAACATGAGAATTGTTTTCCTTGGTGGATTGGTGGTACACTAGGGGGATTTGTAATCTCTAGTGCCACAATGAATTCTTAGAACCAGTGAGGCAGTGGGCCTTCCAAGCTAAATTGTTAGATTGTTTAGTTCAACTTAAATTAACTAGGATGTGGTCATGGGTCTAAAAAAGGGTGTGGTATACCGGCGAACTCCCTTTTGTTTTAGTGGGATGGAATGTTTACAACAACATTAAGTTTCAGGGTAATAGGAACTTCATTTTGCTGATGTCTGTAAAGTAATAAAGTGTAGTTTGAGCAAAGTTACATCGGAGCGTCACAAGATTAGACAGTCATAGGGTTCTCTGCTATCCCCAAATAACATTTTGATTTGATCTTTATCTTAATTGAGAATGGTAAGTCACAAAAAATCATTTGCCAGCAGTTGTGACTTGTGTGCTCCACTTAGGATCTCTATTTGAGTAAGTTTGTATGTGTAACATCACAATAGTGCATAATAATTTAACTGCATCAACTACCTAATAATTTAACTGCATCAACTACCTAATAATGATGATCTTCTGGACTGGGTACAGATTATTGCACTACTCTTGAAGGTGATGAATGTTGCAGCTGTTGGGATGCTTACTTTGAACTCAACAAACTTGAGGTATGTACCCATTAAATTGATCTGTCTGTACATATCTGCATTCAATTTAGTAATTATATGTATTACTTGGATGCGTCAATTCACTGTTTTTCTCCATTTGTAACACAGCAAGAGCTACCCAAAGAGGAAATCGCAAGGATGGTGAAGGATTCAGAGGGAGATCCGAGCTACCTTATTAGTAGCATCCATCACCGTTCATATACACGAAAGAAGATGGCAGAGAAAGCTCATAATTCAGTACCATCAAACTCCCTTGGGCAAACAGTGAAGCCAAGACCATTCCCTGTGCCTGATGGGTTACCGAAAACGCAGGAAGAGCTCGACGAAGAAGAGGAGGCTCTAATGCCCGAGTCCCCTTATACAAGACTACTAAGAAGAATGGGAAGATATCCTGATTGGTATACCCCTCGCCCAGATCATGAAACTGACTGAACTAAGCCATCAACCATCCAAATTGTTCCATGTGAAAATTTTGGAACTGGTGATAAATGTGCAGCCTGAAGCTCTATGTGCTATATACTGAGAAGATTCAGCTTAGGAGCCTTCCAGATTAGATTGTTGTTGCTTGCATGCTAGATGAACTATATAACAGTGTGTGTGTGTGTGTTTATGATGTTTAGCTTCTCTTCAGGATGCGGATAACACCTTTTTTTTTTATCCTCAAGCTTTGGTGCCGTGAAGGCGTGAACTAGCTGTTATTGTAACTTTGTACAGATACCGGGGAATAGAATTCCTGGAACATTTACCTGTTTCACTGTCAACCAAGAACAGCTCTGTTAGCTGATGATCTTTTTTTAGACAATGAAAATAAATTTCAACCTCTACATATTTTGATTTATACGGTCCTTTACAAACCGATTCAATGAATAAACACAAGTTGGTTGATGATTATAGAGTTTCCTGCAAAATTCAGTGCTGGTCATTTTTCCACTACTTGACTTAGCCCTAACAGTACCAACTTTTGAACCCTTTCAAAGTTAGTTTCAAAGCCCACCAAAGTTCTCTTTCAGACAAGATCCGAGCTTTTTTCAAAAGTTAGTTTTTGTGGCTTTTCCGTAAGCGAGCTTTTTAGAGGTTCGCAATTAAACAATCGTGCCTTAAAATTCTGATGCATTTTATGGATGACAGTGAGCGGATTTTATTTGCAGCAATGAAAAAGATATATAGAATTTTTTTTCTAGAATGGCCTATAGGCCAAATTAAGTCTAGTAACCGTTAGGACATCAACTAGCAGTTTGGAAAGTAAAAGAAGAAATTTTCAAAAGGCTATAGAAATTTTCCCGTTGGTGTTAGACAATCAGAAATATAGATCAATCCTAACAAATAGAATTACCTATGCGTCAGACCGGTTCGGTACAAGGTTTTAAAGTCGGTAAGTCGAGTCGTATGGGTACCGATTTGTGGACTAGTCGTGACTAGTCGAGTGCTTGACGTTAACTATACTCTCTTATTTTCTATAAATATACCACTCATTTTTGGTTGGAAAAACCCTTAATACAGAGAGACGGAGAGGAATTGCCCTTATTGGGTTTTCTTCAGCCAACTAGCACGACTCAATGGGCCAGCCCAACATTACCCCCAAGGTCCCAACCCTAACATGCAGCAGGCAGCCTTCTCTCACTCTCTGCCTCCCAGATCCAGCCGCCTTCTTGGCTTCTTCTTCACGGGCAGCAAGCAGCAAGCCAGCCGAGAGGGAGAAAGGAGAAGGCCGGCCGGGAGAAAGAAGGCCGGCCGAGAGGGAGAAAGGAGGCCGGCCGAGAGGCGGCGGCGGCGGCTGGAGATAGGGAGAAAGGGGTACCTGCGGTTGGGCGGCGGCGGCTGGCGACGGCGCGGACGCATCGGCGGCGGCACACCTGCAGCGGCGGCGGCGTTGCTTTCACGCGGCGGTTGGCGGCGGCGTCGCATATGGCTAGGCGCTGGGAAACTAGTCGCTCGACTCCCTACCAGCGCCTAGTCGTGACTCTCTACCTTCATGGCAAGCTCTTCAAGAAATCTCCACTAAGCCATCTAGGATTGGTAATCCAAGAGTAACAAGTTTCGGATCATCACTCACGTGGATAACACACTCTAAGCCATATTTGGATACATTTGGAGCAATGGAATTTTGGGCCTTTTTAGTGGAGATGTGGATTAGCTCAAGAACAGGCTCAAAAACTGACTAATAGGTGTGAGAATAGTATCTAAGGCCAAAACTCAGTTTGTAAAGAAGGTTATGCGTCCTTTTATAAGCTAAGACACAAATAATAGCCGTTTGAGTGTAATCCTAGCCGTTAATAAAAAGACAAAGTACTTTTACAAAAGCACAGTTAAAGTTGCTTTTAGCAACGGATAGATTTCAACGGTCACAAAAAAGAGACAGAGGAAAACATGTTTCATGCGGATGACTTTCAAAGGAAAACCTTCACGTGATTTAATTGTCCGGGTGAATCGAATTTGTCTCATAAGGCCACGCTAGGAAGTGTAGTTCGCGGCAGACTATTTTGTGTACACATTGTTTTGTTTGTGCGACAACCTAAAGAAAACTAGTTCGCGACATACCGTCCGGCGCGAACTAGAATTTCTCTTGAGAAGCACCAGACTCAAGAATAATATCAAGGCAAGACTTGTCCGGCGTGAACTTAGACTTTTCTGGAATGAAATATGGCTAAGTTTTTAGGATTTGGTTGCTACAAGTTATTTTCATAAGATTGAGAGATAAATTATCCAAAAGAGTAATAATATGAAATCCCCCTTAATAGTACGGCAAAGAACAAAGAAACCTAGCTACAGGCTTGAATCAATTCCCAAGCCTCAACTAGCAAAAATGTCATCAGTCTTGTCTTTAAACTTGATGCCGCACCACCAAGGAGAATACTCACAAAATGAGCCTAATTGCTCTGAAGTGAGTCCTGTCGGTGTAATAAATACCAGGGTGCAAAGAGTCCTGTAAAGATCAAGCGGGCCCCACGTGTCAGGCGGGCGACAAGGCCCCAGCATGCATGGCGAGCCCCTCAGGCGCCGGGCGAGGGCCCCACACGCCAGTGGGCGATCGAGACCTCGGCGTGTGAGCCCCACTGGCAGATCAAGCGGTCCCACGAGTCAGGCGTGGGCGACAAGGCCCCAAATGCATGGCGAGCCCCTCAGTATGCCGGGCGAGGGCCCCACATGTCAAAGGGCGATCGACCAGCAGCGTGTGGCGAGCCCCATGGCGTAGATCAAGCGGCCCCACGCGTCAAAGGGCGACAAGGCCCCAACATGCGTGGCGAAGCCCTCAGCGCCGGGCGAGGCCCCACACGCCAAAGGGCGATCGACCAGCCAGCGGTGGGCGAGCCCCACGACGATGAAGCGGGTCCCACGCGCACGAGGGGCGACAAGGCCCCAGCGTGCTGGCGAAACCCTCGTATACGGGCGAGGCCCCACATGTCAAAGGGCGATCGACCCAGCAGGCGGGCGAGCCCCCAGCGTATCAAGCTGGCCCCACGCCACGGCGGCGACAAAACCTCAGCGTGTGAAGCGAGGGCCCCACACGCCAAAGTGCGATCGACCCCACCAGGCGGGCGAGCCCCACAGCAGATCAGCGCGGCCCCACGCGTCGGCGGCGACAAGGCCCCAGCCGCGTGGCGAAGCCCTTAAGACTAGGCGAGGCCCCACACGCCAAAGTGCGACTGTGTCCCAACAGGCGGCGCGAGCCCATCACCGCCGGCGTAGGCCCCACGCACCAAAGGGCGCGCTGGCGAGCCCCCTACAAGATAAGGCCCCCATCGTCAAGCGGGCCCCGTGGCGAGGCGTTGCGGAAGGAGTCTTCTGGCGAAGGCTCTCCTCGCTGCGAAGACGAGCGATTTACGCGACATCACGCAGCGGATAGACAAATGAAGAAATGATTACCTTCTGATGACCGCTGCATGTCCGAAAGCAACCGCCACCGTGGCGCAGTAAGAATTGACCGCAGAGAGAAGGTTTGCTTGAGATGGCCGCCGCGTCGGGAGGAGCGGTGGGGCCCCACCCGCACCTCACCGGTGGGATCGGCGGTCAAGGGCCACTTGGCGGCACGCGAGGCGGCGCCGCTTTCGGCGTAGGCGGCACGTTGCCTCTCCCTGTCGTGTCTCGTCAGCAGTACTAAGAGTACTTGTCGACGGTTGGGATATTGACCCAAGTCAACCAAGGTTCTTCAAAGAGGAGATAGGAGACACGCCGAACAACCACGAACAAAGAACGAATAGGAGATGGGGTTTTATCCTCGGTTCGGCCTCTCGAGAGATAATAGCCCCACGTCCAAATTTCTTTCTTTATATCAAAGAGAATACAGAGGAACTCGGCGAGATCAGCAGGTCTCGGCAGTAGTATGCGAAAATCTAAAGTCCAGGATCTAAGCTAGATGTCGAGATGTAAAACTCAATGCCGTGGTCCTCTAAACGCCGTAGGGCCCTGTTTATATAGTCGGAGCAAACCGACCTACCGAGGAATATCGGGCGCTAACTACGAGATCGTGAATCTAACTCAAGACATGCCAAATATAACCTACGGTAGATAAGGTGATCTCCTAATCTTGGGGATCACGACTCCTAATCCAATCCGGAAACCACGTCCCGGTCTTCTCGTAGTCAGAACTCGCTCAAGTCGGACTCAAACAGAAGCCTTGGCCATTACGCATCTCGCCACCAGAAGCCGTTCGCAAGACACACATGGGCCGATAGAACCTTCCAGTGAGCCGGGCCCCGTAGGTCGCTGATTGGGCCGTCAGGAGTGGGCCATGGCAATGGGCCATAACCTAATCCCGACAGCCTAGCCCCGAGACTCAAGTGGGAGGACTCACTAGAGCGGGTCTTCCTCTTGAGACTCCAAATCACGAAGAGGGAAATTTTGTCGCTCAGAGACATGTAACGATCGACCGAACAAAGAAGTTTCAACCGAACAAGACATGTTCGGGTCCGAATAAACTCGCCAAGATCGAAAGCAACTCATTGCGCCGAACAGGAACGACGCCTGTCCGAAAGCAGAGCACTCACCTTCAAGCAGGACATCGAAAAATAGCCGCTAGCGATTCCAACGGAACCTCCTGTCATTGCCAAGAAGAAAAACAAAGCGACCGCTTTACCTAGCCGCTGCAAAAAACTAGCCGCTCGGGACTAAACCGTTGCAGTAGCCGCTATACGGGACTATAAAGCACCTGCCGCCGCATGCCGCCCACTTCCGCTCTCGCCTTTCCTCTCCAAGCCCGATTCCAACCTCGCCAAAGATAAAGAGCCGAACTCCACACCCATCCTGCTCGTCCACTGAACTGCCATGGCCAAATTCACCCCAGACTAGCTTGACCGAGGAGGACTCAAGGTCCGGGGAGGAGGAGGGCTACATCGACACCGTAGGCCGGAGGCTACCCGAGAGAGGATACTCGAGCCGCCGAGGAGAGTTCGTCGCCTTTGAACAGCCGCACTATTCGGGTTGAGGTCTCCCGAGAGCGACTTCGCCGAGGCCTTCTTGAACATCGGCGATTGGAGGTGGCGAACCTCAATCCGAACTCCATCCTCCAGATGGCCGCCTCGCACACTGCGGCGAGGGCTATCTGAGCATCGATCCACCGGTGAAATTTGTTCCTCCACTATTACACGTTGACGAGGAGCAGCTCGCCGCTTCGCACTGGGTGCTACTACCTCAAGCTCCGGCATCACGACGACGCGCCAGATTCGCCCACCGCCGCCGACTCGATGGGCGCGTGGTGGGCGAGGTGGTTCTACAAGAAGTGGAGCGGCGACAAGAACTCGCTCTTCACCGGAAGGCACCCGGCAAAGGGCGCCAATGCCTCGGCCGGAGATGACCGCCGAGGACTGGTTTTTGACGAGGAAGATCGCCTCCTCGTGAGCCTCGGGCTCACGGGCGGAGATCATCCGGACTTCACAACGAATGTGGTCCGTCTGCTGCGGAGGAGGTCCTATCCTTCTACAAGATAGAGGATGGGAAGACATCACAAGGGAGAGCACGGGTAAGTGCCTTTAAGACTCAACCTCTTCATCGGTCATTTCCTCCGAACAGAATTAACGACTCCATCCGCCCGGCAGAGAAACCAACCGACGCATGGGTGACCGAAGCGGTCGACGCCATGTCAAGGCGCGAAGAAGGACGGGAGGTCATCGGCGAGGTGGCGACACTGTCACAAGAACGTGCTTCGTCCGCATGCATTTAGGTAAATTACTTACTCCCGACCAGGTTGCTAGACTTGCAATGTTGTTTAGTGCTAATGCTCACTTCAAAACGCCGCAGGAGGACCACCGATCCTTGAGGGATCGAGAGAACTCTCCGGTCCGAGAAGGAGAAGGCGAAGAAGGGCAAGGCCAAGGCGCCACAAAGCCCAAGGTGGCGGCCGAGCCGACGCGAGCTCGCCATGGCGACACGGCGGCCGCCACCGCCGAAGAGACCAAATAAGGGCGACGGAACGCATCGAAAGGCACCAAGCGGCGCGTCTGCGGTCACCAATGGGAAGAGACTGTTCCCTCCTCCTCGCCGAAAGCAGAGCGACGAAGAGGTAAAGACCATGGCCCTCGGCTTAGGCGTTACACGCAAGCTCACCTCGCCGCATGGATCGGCCGCAACAGTCGCCGAAAGAGGAGGGCTCGAAGAAGAAGTCGCGCAAGGAAAAACTTCTTCTTGCTGCGCGAAGGAGCGCCACTACTGCGGGGGCCGAGCTCGCCGCCACGAACACCCAAGGGCCAAGGCGAGAAGCCGCCAAGGAGCCCCGAGGAAAAGGCGGAAAGTTCCGCGAAGAAGATCAGATCAAGCCTTGCACGGTGTATGTAGAAACCGATCTTGAGATCTCCCACCGACCGCATTAGACTTAACGATGATCTCTTTTTCATCACCTGCCCAAGGAGAGATCGCCACAGACGACGTCGAGGAGGCGCTCGAGCGGTCCCAGCTGACGTGCCTCAAGGACAAGCTGGCGGCATGGAGCCTGCTCCCGCCAGTTACTCTGAAGTACTCGACGCGCCAAGAGCGCGGTGGAGCGGCCGGAGGCGAGAGGAGGCGCGCTGGCGCCACGGACGGCGAGCTAAGACGACGGCCGGAGTTGCCGAGTAGGGACCGAGCAACCGGTTCCACCAGCACTTCGTCGCAGGGCAGCTCACCCCGAGGCGACGGATTCTCTGGCGCGCGGGTGAAGCCCCGCCGCTAGGGAGCAGAAGAAGCCCCGAGCGGTCGCGCGAGTCGCCCCGCCCATGGAAACAACGGCGCCACCAGCAGAGTGGCTCGGCCTCGCTCAAGACGTTGGGCGGAAGAGGAAGAGGAGAGGGAGCGCTGAGACAGCGCTTCGCCTGCCGCCTCCCGCTCCCGAGAAGGTGCGCCCAGCCGGGAAGAAGGAGCGGATAAGACGGCGACGGAGCAACGCACTCGCCTCATCCCAAGACGAAGGGGCTTCGTGGACGCATGGCTCGAGGACCGCCAAGCGCCATGGATCAAGCAACGACTTGGGAAGGTAAACACCAAGACTACTTCTAACTTAGTTGGTAGCTTTACCGCAAAAGCGGCTAACTAGTCTTCTCTCGTGTTTTGAAGGACACCATGGAGGAGCTCGAGGACGGCGTCACCATCGAGCGGGCGCCAGATCAAGGCGTCCTCTCTGAGCACCTCCGGACGAGGGAGCCTGAGGCGGGCCCTCTCGACCAAAGTCAAAGTCGGCGGTGAAGGCAAAGGTGAAGAGGCTCAAAGTCCGACCGGCAAGAGAGGCGTTCTCGCGAGTCTCTCCTACGAGGCCGAGGAGCCAGCGCAAGCCATTAAGGCGAAAGCATCGCGGAGGAGAAGCCGGGCCGCTGGTGGCTCGAAGGGCGGCTCACCGACGCCTCCCAACAATGGGACCAGCTCATGGCGGAAGCCAAGAGACTCAAGGCCCAAATTGCCAAGGAAGAGCAGACTTCCAGCGGGTCTCAAGCAAAAATCTCGACCTCGGGCTTCACCGAAGAGATCGAGAAGATGCGGGATGACGGTGAGGGCGATCACCGCAGAAGAAGGTCAAGGAGCCGGACGAAAGCAGCTCAAGACGGCCGAAAGTAGTGAGTCACCAGAGCGAGGCTCGACCGATCACCAAGGCCAAGACCGATGAGGTCGAGGCCATCCGGCAGAGGCAGCATAAGCCTGCCGGAGCAAGGAGGAGATCGAACGCCCGAGCCGAAGCCCGGAAGGAATCAAGGCTCGAGGCGGTCGTGCGCCTCAAGTTAGAAGTTGAGGAGTCAAGGAGCAGCTTGCTCCTAAGTAGCACCATGGCCAGAATCTTAAAGGGCCTTGTACCAAACTTTGAGTAAATGTAATAGTATTTACCTTTTTTTGCAAAAAGTGCAGCAAAAAGACAAGAACGAATGTAAACTAAGAGAAAAGCGAATAGTGCTAGGGAGTTTAAGAAAACCGGTAGAGCGCTCGCTTAACTCCGGCCCGTTGTGCATCGTCTGCTCGAACCCGAGTTTGCGAACCCAACAGTGCACAAGAGAAAGAGCGACACCCTAGCCCCGATGCGGACGATGCTCGAGAATCTAAGCTATAACTCGAGCACGCATGCGAGAGAGAAAGAGCGACACCCGCATCTTGCTCGATTCGCCCGTAGTCCGCTTCGCTGACGTAAGTTAGGCGCCCGAGAGTAACCAAACAAGGAAAGTGCCTGCCATGGGGGCTTACGAGCAGTGCTTTACCAAGTGGTCGCGCCAAGCAAGAAGTGCCTCTCCGCCATGAGGGCTTACGAGAGCGACTTAGCCGCAAGGTGGAAAGGTCGTGTTACGCAACCCCGAAGTTTAGGAACTTACCAAACCAGATTCGGTAGGGAACAATCCTTAAGATTGCGGAGCCAAGAGTTCGCAAGGCGGGCATTCATCAAGTGTTACCGTAAGAAAGTAGTCCGAGAAGACAAGTAGTGAAAAGGGCACAGAGGCCGCGAGATTCACCGAGAATTGGATTGAACTTTACATGGTGCCCGAGGGACTTGGACGAACTAAGGCGCGAAGTTTACAAAAAGCGCAGGCTAAGAAAATGTAAAAGACCTACACAAAGAACTTACGGTCGGGTCGATGTTCCAAGTGTTGGTCGCCTCTCCCCGCCCTCCATAGCTAAGCGAATGTTTCCCGGGCGAAAGGTAAGAAACGCATCTCGTGAACGGGCCCTCCCAACGAGGAGTTAACTTGTTGGCATTGGACAAGTTCTCGACACGGCGCGAACGAGGTCGCCCGCCTTCAAAGCCCTTGGTCGAATCGACTTGGCAATGCGTTTGCCGAAGATCTTGGCCGGTAGCGCCATTCGACTTGTGCCCGGTCGCGTGTGGCTTCGAGGAGATCGAGATCGAGGAGGCGCTTTTGCTCATCGTCAACTAAGTTGACCGAGCTCGGCGAGGCGTAACCGAAAGACGATTTGGCGGGCGTGATGGCTTCGCACCATAGACCAATTGGAAAGGAACCGTCAACCCGTGCCTTGTTGTGCTCCGAGAGCAAAGAATACCGCCGCTTAATACCTGGACTATCTGTCCGTTAGCTCGCTCATCGCTTCCATTGCTCGTGGATGTGCCACGAGGCGAAATGAACCTTGGTGCCCAAACTGCTCGCGATATTCTCGAATAACTCGCTCGAACAGTGCAGATTATCTCGTGATCGCCTTATGGGGATCCCAAAGCGCGTGACCACACCGCTTTTGAAAAAGCGAGCAGCCGTTTTAGGCGTGAAGAGCGACATGAGCTCGCCAATCCACTTTGTAAAAGTGTCTATGGCGACGAAAGGTGTGTATAGCCCTTGTACCCCTTAGGGAATGGGCCGAGCAGATCCATACCCCATGTGGAAAAAGGCCAAGATGGAGGATTGTTTGGAGCTCTTGGGCGGGCTTGTGTGCCTTCCGGGCGTGAAATTGTCAAGCCTTGCATTTAGTCACGATATCCCGGGGATCTTGTAACGCAGTGGGCCAATAATAGCCCATGCGAAACGCTTTGCCGACCAGAGTTCTGAAGGAGGCGTGGTTGCCACAGGCACCCTCGTGTATGTCCCTAAGAAGGAACACACCCTCATGTTGCGAGATGCACTTGGAGAGAACTCCCAGAGCACCTTGACGGTAAAGGATGTCGTCCACAAGCTTGTATGGAGCGGCACGCTTATGGCCGGAACGCCGGGCTTCGTCGTCGGGCAGGGTCCCATCTGCAAGGTACCGGACAAATGGCGTTGTCCAGTCCGCAGCCTGCTCGATAACGGAGACAGCACCACCTGCCTCTCTGTTGCCTCGTCCGGAGACGTGATTGAGGGCTTGTGAAGGTGCTCGACGAGCACCCCTGCCGAGCAGATTCTCGTGAGGATCCATACTTGATAGTTGGTCGGCCAGAAGTTGTCCTTCACGGCACGAAGAGCACTTCAAAAATCGAAAATGCCGCCCAACTTCCTCACTTCAACCGTATCGCGCCATTGAGTCATCGCAAAGACCGATACTCCTTGTTAACTCGATTGATGACCACCGTGAATCTCCCATCACAGCTTAGCCGTTGGACACCAAGCGACTTGCACGCTCTTAGTCCCATGAGAGGGCCTCGTGCTCTGCAGCGTTGTTAGTCGCCGCAAAGTGTAGTTGGATAGAATATCGAGTTGCTCTCCTTGAGGAGATGAGAACAAAACCAGCCCCCAAGTTTCCAAAGTCTGTGAGCCATCGAAAAACATGTTTCAAGAGGGTTCATCAGTTGCTCGAGAGCTTCACGAGACTTGGGCGGAGCAAAGTCCATTCAGCGACAAAGTCATTAGGACTCAGGACTTAATAGCGCTTCGGGCGACAAATAATGATCAAACTCGCTAGTTCCATTGCCCACTTAGCTATATGTCCGCTAGATTCTTTTTCCGTAGGATTTCTCCCGAGGGAACGTGGTCGGACCAGATTTGATGCGCTTTGAAGTAGTGGCGAAGCTTTCGAGGACATGAGCAAGGCGAGAGTAGCCACGGACCTCGTGGTAACGCCTTTGATCCGTGAATTACCTCGCCACGTAATAGATTAGTCACCGTATGCCTTCCTTTCGATCGCCAAGACCGCGGCCACCGCTTGTGGCGGTAACCTAGGTACGCAGAGCTGCCGCCATGCCGCTGGGTAGTCAAGACGGAGGATTGGACAGTATCGCTTCAGATCTGGAAGGATCTATCGGCTTCTTCCGGCCCACTGAAACCATTGTGCTTATGCAGGCCTTAAAGAAGGGCAGCCGCGTTCGCTTTGACGGAAATAAACACGCTTAGAGCAGCGACCATCCGCCCAGCCGAGGCTCAGTACTTCCTTTACGGTAGTTGGAGCTCAGATATTTTCAATGGCCTCGATTTTTCGGGGTTGGCGTAAATACCTTGCGAACCAATAACATAACCGAGCAACATTCCGGATCGAACACCAAAGGTACACTTCTCGGATTTAATTTTATTCGATGCTGGTGAGATTACGAAAAGTCTCTGCTGTGTCTTTTACATGATCTGGAGCATACTTGTTTTTACAACTATGTCGTCGACATAGACCTCCGTGTTTTTTCCACACAGCTCGTAAGGTCTTCTCCATTAAGCTACCGAACGTGGCACCAAATTCTTGCGCAGACCGAAAGACATGGTCGATAGCGTAAATCGCCAAGGGGTGATGAAGGCGCTTCTCTTCATCTCGGGAGATGCTTATTTGGTGGTAACCGGAGTAAGCATCTAAAAACTCAGAGCTGGCGTCATGCAATGATCGACCACCGGTCAATACGAGGCGCTGAAATTGTCCTTAGGACAAGCGGCCTTCAGATCCGTGTGATCGACACACATCCTCCACTTGCCGCCTTTCTTCTTTACAATGATAGGGTTGGCTAACCACTCGGTGTGATCAACCTCGCGGATGAACCCGTGGCGCTTGCTGTCGATCTTTGATGATCCTGCTTGAATTCAAAAGCGAAAGCTTCGCGAAACGAGCTTTTGTCCGGTCGGACACCCGCTTTGTGCTCGATGACCTCCCTTGGGACTCGGGCATGTTAGATGGCTCTCGAGCAAACACATCTCGCATTAGCTCGGAGGAAGGCAATGAGCTCGCTTTCCTATTTGGGGTCCAGATTGGCCCCAAGTGAATCTATCTTGGAAGTATCGCTGCGGCAATGAACTTTCTTTGTTTTCTCCCCGATCAAGGGAGACCCTAGGGCGTCAGACTTGGTGCGGAACTTGAGATCAGGCGGAAGCTGGTCGACCAGGGCAAGGGATCGCTTTCGTCGCAATCCGTAGCGCAGCTTTGAAGTTGCCCTTGACCGTGATCACACCGTTAGGACCCGGTATCTTCACGCAATGGTAAGCGTGGTGGGACACGACCATAAACTTACCGAGAGATGGCCTGCCCAAGATTGCGTTGTACGCCGATGGGAAGTCGACCACGTCGAAAGTGATCAACTCTGTCCGGAAGTTGCTTGGGTTCTTTGAAGGTGACAGGCAGGACAACTCGTCCCAACGGCTTGCGGCTTCTCCGGAACAATCCGTGAGAAGGGCATTGCGACTTCCTTCAGCTTAGAATGAGGAATCTGCATCTCGTCCAAGACCTTAGCAGAAAGCAAGTCCAAAGCGCTCCCGCCGTCTACTAAAACACGGCCAACTCTTGCGTTGCTGATGGTCGGGGCGACCACCGATGGGAGCCGAGGCTTGGTCATCGGTGGGGCAATCCTCCTGAGAGAAGGAGATGGGGACCTCGGTCCACTTCATCGATTCAGGCTGAGGTTTTGCCTTTTCAACGTTGTGGACCTCCCGAGCAGCTTCCTTGAGGCTGCGCCGAGAGGTATAAGCCGAGGAGCCAAGATGACGGCGATATGGTTCACGGCTCTTGATATTCATCATCATCTTCCGATCACCATCGCCGGTTTGGCGCAGCCTTACCAGCATCACCTTGTTCGGCGGGGTGGGCATTGGGCCCTTGCCGTTGTAGAAATCTTCGAGCTTTGCGCCCAAGTTCTCTGATGGGCGATATCGTCTGCCGTAGTGTTGGTGGAATTTGCAAAATCGGTCGCTCGGACCTTTCTTGCCTTGTCCGCCTCCACGAAAGGTGCTTTTTGCCCTTGTAGTTATTGTTGGGCTTCTTCGCCCATCCTTGGAGGAGGTCGCGATCTATACCAAATGACGGTATTGTTCGCATCACCTTTGTTCTTCTTCTTCCGACTTCTTGTCACCGTGGTTGCCTTTGCTCTTCTTCTTCTCATCCACACCAGTCAAGCGGCGCCGCCTTTGTCAAACGCTTTTTATCTTGACGCGCTGCCCGCCGTTAGCATAGCGGTCAATGACCTTGAATAGGTCGTTGGCGGTCCAGTCTCATTGATCTCGAGATCTGGGTGAGCCGCCGTCGCGACTCCGCTTTTGAAGGCGCGGACAATGATTCATCCGAGATGTTCGGGATCGTGTTGCGATCTTAATGAAACGCTTCACGGTTGCGGAGGGTCTCCCGCTCATCCGGATCATCCGTGTAGATCATCCTCCTTGCCCAGACGCACGTAACGGCTCCGAAATTAGCGATCGAGCATCACAAAGTCGGGTTCCATGAGCTGATGGAACCCTCCTGCCGATTGAATGACCACATCCGAGCAAAGACCCTCAAGGCGATCGGAGGTAATTAGCCATAACGAAGCTCGTCACCCCGCCGCCATGATGGCCGTAGCGTGAGATGGAAAGGAATTCTCCGGTTACGAGTCCCATTGTACCTCTCCATGTGACCGGCTTGAACTTTGAGGGCCACCGGACGCCCGGCTCGTCGTAAAAGCCCCGCAGCCCAAAGCCTATGACCGCCACCTTCCCTGCGAGTAACCTAGTCTTGAAAAGACGTTGGTCCCGATGCGCGGAGGAACTCCTCGCTGAACGGGATGATTCGCCCTAGAAACTCTCTCCGGACGTTTACCACGCCCTTCCTCGTGGTTGCGACGACGCGCTCCTCACGAGGGGACCGTCCGTGATCATCGCGCGCGCGTTTGCCCCTGTGGTCGCGATGACTACGAGGACTCGGCGAGCGACGGCGACCACGGGTAGCCTGCTCATGGACAGTGATCCTTCGACGGTGACGAAGGTCACGCGATCGATCAGAGCTGTCCGAACCATTCCGGGCAGTTTGGCTGCACTGCCTGGAGGAGTTGTTGACTTCTCCTAGAGACTTTAGGCCTTCAGCCAATCGTTCTAGGTTAGAAGCAACAGCATCGCCCATGCGGGCGAGGTCGGCCTGGTTGGTAGATCTAATCACCGAAGTCATGGCCGCGAGTCGTTCCCGACTCTGCTCTAGGGGTTCTGGGACCCCTGAGGCATCCGCGTTTTGCCCGACCGGAGTCCGGTTTCGCGGGGAACTAATCCGGACAGGAGAAACTTCTGCCGGGAGACTTGGCGAGGGCACGCGAGGTGGGTCGCGACGCGGTCGCTTGCACCGATCGCGGAACCGTGCCGCAGTCTGATTGATGGAATCGTCGAGATTGCGGCGAATGACGTCTTGCTCGCGAGCAGCCAGCGCAGCCTCGTCTTGATGCCGAGCAGAGTTAATCTGCCCGACCTCGCCAGCCGCCACAGCCCGTGCAGGATCCTCATAGGTTCCTACATCGGTCATGTTAATGCTGCGGGGGCCATGCGAAGGTATGCTAGACGGTGTCATCGCTGTGTCTCCACAGGTAGAATCTACCGACATAGCCTTGGAATCCGATAAATCTAAACCGTCGTAAAGATCATCGGTTCCGTAGTCATCGCCAATGACGGAGTGCGATTGCGGCAATCTCGCCATATAGGCGAGACCTCCGCCCTAGATACGGAAGGTGTTCGAGATCGAATGTAACGATCTCGAATCGACAGGGATGAAACGCCCCGCCCTTCCGAGTCGTAGCCCTCGGAAGTATCTTCAGATCACGACGGAGTTCGACATGCTCGATCTGCGTGTCCCACGGTCGGCGCCACTGCCGACGGTTGGGATATTGACCCAAGTCAACCAAGGTTCTTCAAAGAGGAGATAGAGACACGCCAACAACCACGAACAAAGAACGAACAGAGATGGGGGTTTTATCCCAGTTCAGCCTCTCGGGAGAGATAATAGCCCCACGCCCAAATCTTTCTTTATATCAAAGAGAATACAAAGGGGAACTCGGCGAGATCGCAGTCTCGACGAGTAGTATGCTAAAATCTAAAGTCCGTGGATCTAAGCTAGATGTTTGAGATGTAAAACTCAATGCCGTGGTCCTCTAAACGCCGTAGGGGCCCTGTTTATATAGTGCGGAGCAAACCGACCTACCGAGGAATATCGGGCCGGGCTAACTACGAGATCGTAACGAACTCAGTACATGCCAAATATAACCTACGGTAGATAAGGTGATCTCCTAATCTTGGGGATCACGAATCCTAATCCAATCCGGAAACCACGTCCGGTCTTCTCGTGAGCCGTGCGAACTCGCTCAAGTCGGACTCAAACAGAAGCCTTGGCTATTACGCATCTCGCCACCAGAAGCTGCTCGCAAGACACACATGGGCGGATAGAACCTTCCAGGAGCCGGGCCCCGGTAGGTCGCTCGATTGGGCCGTCGTGGAGTGGGCCATGGCAATGGGTCGTAATCTAATCCCCGACAAGATCAGATCGCTTACCCCTCGGCTCTCTCCGCTAGTTCAAAGCTTGTATAAAAGGAGAGGAGAGAGAGAGAAGGGGGTACGTTGCACAAGCGTGCGTGCATTCGAAACATCTTGTAAACACGTTCCATTCAACCACAACAACAAGAGAGCTAAGGCTCAGCAGGAGTAGGACTATTACCCGTAGGGGGGTCTGAACCTGGGTAATCCCCGTGTGTTGCTCCTTGTTGCGTCCCAGGCTCAATCGAACTGAGCGCGGCTGATAGGATAGCAGGATAGAAATCTGACTAGGGGTGTGATCCGCAGTGGTTGAGCGGTGAACACGCCGTCAGTGGCGCGCCAGGTAGGGGAGCGCTAGCATTAGTTCCTGCTCTTTGACCTCATCGAATGGCGGATCAGCAGTCTGCGATGGATCAGGAGGCTACCGCTAGAGCCGCGACCACGGCGTCGGGCGCGGCGATGGCAGTGGATCAGCTGGGCGGCAGCCGTCCCGGCCAAGCTAGGCGGCGCCTGGCCTTGGAGGAGTGCACTCAAGATCGAACCTCCACGCGCCGTGGCCTCGCTGACAACCCACCGGTGCCGGTGACTCGACTCCCGGGCGCGTGGTTGGCTTGCTTGGCCCACACGCCGATCTTTGCCATGCCGCGGTGGTGCAGCAGTTTTCGAGGGCGGAACCGCGCTTCGCTTTTCTCGTTTTCCCGCCTCGCACATCTTCGCAGATCTCTGGCGGAAGGGGCGGGCCAGATGACAGAGCGGGCGACTCCTACGGGTTCGACCGGCAGACGTGCAAGTGGGTGAGATCTCTGGTCCCACTTGGAGGACCGCCATCTACGACGAGGAGAAGACTTGCGCGACAAGCTCCACGAGCAACATTATCGAGAGCGACCGCGCTGAAGCCGCTGCTCAGCGGGACCAGCGAGATTCCGTGGCGCCGCTTCCGCCGACCTTGGCGAAGCGGCGCCTTTCAACGCCGTCCGGACGGCGGGGCGGCGGACACGGCCCGCGCCGAAGCGAGAGGCTCCGACGCTGGGTGCCGCGCCTTTTGGAGGCTGCGCTGAGTCCGATGGCGGAGAGGTTCCGGCCCACCCCCATCGAGAAATACGACGGCTCCACCAATCTTGACAAGTTCTTGCAGATCTACACTACGGTGATGCAACCGGCTGGAGGGTCGAGGAAGGTTCCGCGAACTACTTCCTGCGCAGCCTCACCGCGAGCCCGCTCTTGGCTCATGAACCCGCCCGAGTCCGTGGGGTCGTGGAAGGAGCTCGGAGCTCTTCATCACCAACTTTCGTGGCACGCTCGAGCAGCCCGGAGTCGAGGACGACCTCCACAACGTGGAGCAGAAGAAGGGAGAGTCGTTGCGCGACTACATCCGGCGCTTTAGTCAGGTTCGCAACACCATTCCTGACATCTCCATCGACGCCGTTGTCACAGCATTCAGGAGAGGCGCCCGAGACCCTAGGGTCAAAGAGAAGATGGCCACCCGCAAGATCAAGACGACGGAAGAGCTCTTCACCCTGGCGCACAAGTGCGCCCTCCAGGCGGAGGCTCGCTTCCGCCCGGCGGCACGGGTGGGGACAGCTGCGGACGGCGAGGCCGGGACTTCGAGAAACCCCTGCGGCAAGGACAAGAAGAAGCGTAAGGCGGCCGAGACCGGACAGGTCATGGCCGCCGAGCGCGATGACGACGACGACGATGAAGACGGCGGCCGCACGGCAGCGAAGCGCGGCGGGCGTAAGAAAGCGAGGAGGTCATGTGGAGGCGCGGCGGCGGCGGCAGAACGGTCTCGCAGGGCGCTTGTGGCGACCGCCGGATCACGGCGCCCCCGCGCCGCGACGACAGCGAGACCGCCGCTTCGCGAGTGGAGCGGGGCTTATCGTCCCATTCACCGCATCAGCCCCACGACTTGGCGGATTGCCATGTCGCCAACAAGTTGGTGAACAAGCGCGCCCACGCAGCAGCAGCAAGCGTCCGGCAGCGCAAGGGCAAGGAAGCGGCTTCGCTTGGTTTCCAACAAAGTGAGCGCCGGTTGCCGCCATCCACGGCGGATCGCCACCTATCCGCCTCACGCTAGCTTTAAGCGTGCGGCGATGAGAGGTGTGCGCCGCCGCGTGCGGCGATGGTCGCAAAGGCACCGGCGTGGTCGGAGCAACCGATCGCGTTTCGGCCAGCCGATCACCCACCAAGATCACTGCCCTAGACATCTCCGATCGTGGTGGTGCCCACGGTCCGGAATGTAAAGCTAGGGCGGTGCTGGTCGACGGAGGAGTTCTCTTAACCTCCCCGTCCGCCTCGAAGTCACCAAGGCGCCCAGATCCAAAGAAGCAGAGCTTCGCCCGACGCCCCGCTTCTTGACATCGCGCCGGGCCGAGTCCGCCCCGACGGGCGATCGCCTTCCGGTGACGCTCGGAGGTTCGGCAATTTCACGCTAAGCAGATCCACCGACCGCCCAGCGCCAGAAACCATTCCGCTCTCTGGCCGTCATGGTCCGAGGGTCGACATCTCGCCCCGTTCCACGCGGGCGGCATGAGGTTACACACATCTGCTCGCCGCCGCGACAAGTTCACCAAATGGGTGGAGGCATCGCCGCCCCGGCGATCACGCCCGCCGCCGCCATAAAGTTCATGAAGAGCATCTTCGTCCGGTTTGGCGTCGCCAACAGGATCATCACCGACAACGGCGCGCAGTTCAAGAACGCCGATTCCCAAGACTGGTGCGTGGAGCTGGTACTGTCGTGCTTCGCCTCCGCTGTATATCCAAGAGCAATGGGCAAGTGGAGCGGCAATGCGAAGTACTCAGAGGACTCAAGACAAGGGCTTTCGACCGTCTGGAGAAGTGCGGCAAGCGCTGGGCGGAAGAAGTCCCCACCATATTGTGGGCGCTGCAGACAACTCTCAACAGAGCCACCGGCGAGACCCCTTTCTTCCTGGTGTATGGCTCAGAAGCGGTGCTCCCATTAGAGCTCGCCTTTGGGTCCCCAAGGGTGGCGGCGTTCAGCGAAGACAGAGACCCTGACCGGCGTCAGGACCAAGTAAATCACCTAGAGGAGATCAGAGACAGAGCGGCGATCCGGACGCCAGTATCACAGCAATCGCGCCGTTATCAAGCAAGACGGGTGTGTGAGGACACCGGCAAGGGCGATCTCGCCTGCGCAAAATCCAAGCGCAGTCGGGCGAAGAACTGCCTCCCCGTGGGAGGCCCCTTCAAGGTGGTCTCGGCCTCCCGCCAGTGCCTGGCCAGCTCAGATTCGAGGATGGTCGCGAGTTGGCGAACACTTGGAACGCCGAGTACCGAGGAAGTTCTACCCGTGAGGTAGCGCCCAAGAGCTTTTTGGCCTTCCTTTGAGCCGAAGGCGAGGTCTTCATCCTTCCCGCCGCGTCGGAGGTCTGATTGTACAAAGCCATCTTCAACAAAAGATAAGTTTTGTCTCTCTCAGGCATCCGTTTTTTTCGCCTTTAAAGTCTGTTAGAAAACATTCGCTGAAAGTCGGTAGCTAAAAAGTACTTAAATCGAAGGCCCTTAGTTGCAAGAGCTAACGCTGAACTTGCGGTTGGGCGAGGCGATGCGGATGGAAGGCGGGTTCTAACTTTGGTGTGTCGGCTCGGTTCGGGCAATGCGCCAACGGCGGCACCGGGCTTAGACCACTTCCGAAACTAAGCTCGCCACGCAACGCTTAAGGTCGGTTCACGAGAGCCGTAAGGGTTGAAGTAACCGATGCCTAAGGAAAAGCGCCACTTGCAGCAGAACGTTCGCTAAAGCCTTTTGGCGATCAGTTGTTTAGCCGCAAAAAGTCTGTTAGAAGGCATTCTATCGAAAGCTGGTAGCGAAAGTATTTAAGGCTGATGGCCCCTTAATTGCAAAGACGAACGCTTATAACTTGCAGCTGGGCGAGGCGGCGGACGGAAGGCGGGTTCTAGCCTGGTGTGTCGGCACGGTCTGGGCAATGCGCCAACGGCGGCACCAGCGACTAGACCACTTCTGGAAGCTAAGCTCTCGCCACGCAACGTTTATGGTCGGTTCGCCGAGAGGCCATAAGGGTTGAAGTAACCAAAAGCCTAAGGAAAAAGCGCTCACTTTCAATACAACGTTCTGTCTAAAGCTTTTAGCGTTCAGGTGCCCCTTTTCTTTTCACAAGTAAGAGTTTGCGCGAAGTTTGATCGAGACTCACGGCAAAAGGGCAAAAAGTTTGCATTAACAGGATATGTACAAGACAAAAACAAGATGAGGGAGTTCATCTACTCCTCGCCATCATCTCCGCTGTTCTCGCTGGAGCAATACCGCCCATCATCGAGACACGGCTGGCGGCGAGCTCGACCCGGGACTCTTCGATCCGGTCCAGCTGGCGCGAAGGCTCCCTAGTGGCGGCGCCTAGGTCGAACGCGGCGTTCTGGGCGAGGCAGTTGCCCAGGATGAACCGCGCCGCTTCGAGAGCGCCGTGGCGACCGTCTTCGATCGATCATACCAAGATCGGCCGGCAGCTCACGCAAGGCGCCGGTAGCTTCGCCTTCACGGCGCCAAAGATATCGCCGCCGCTTCTCCAATGGGAGTACAGGTAGACGCCAGCGGATACAAGGCATCCCGGAAGCCGCGGTAGGCGGCGCTTGAAGATGTCGGCGAAAGCACCGGAGGCGCCAGGTGTTCTCGCGGAGATCTTCGACGTCCTGGTGGCCGAGGCAGCGGCGGCTTGCGCCGCTGTGGCCTCGCTGGTCGCCGCCTTCTTCGCGGCGCCGCCTCTCCTCCTCAGCCGCAGCTGCCGGCTGCTTGTTCGCCGAGGCCGAGCACTTTCTGTGTGGGCGAGGGCGCGAGCGCTTCGCAGAGCGTCCGATGTCACGGCGACGCGCCACGGCGTTAGCCAAGAAGGTAACGGCCGAGGTTCCCACACTCATCTCCGGTGGCGATCTCCGGCGGGGAGGCCTCGCTCCGTCAAAGGAGCTGGGCGGCGAAGCCGGGTCGGATCGTAAGAGATGGAGCTCGAGGCGCCAGCGTCCGCTCTATCCAGCGAAGATGAACAGAGGCAGGGTTCAGGTATGCGAAAACATGCAGCATGCTAACCCTAACGCGAAATGTACGTAAGTGCAGAGGAAGCCAACCTGAAGCGGCGCGCCTCGAAAGCGAAGGCTGAAGGGGGCAGCCTCAAGCCGCTTGGTTGCGGAGGCGCTGGCGGCGCAGTCGCGGTCAGCGCCGTCGAAGCAGGCGTTGGCGCGGGTGGCGCCGGCACAACGGCGGAGGATGGCGCGGCGGCGGGAGCCGTTGCGTCGCAAAAGCAAGCAGAAGCGCCGCGCAGAGAGTAGAAGAAACCGGCGACGCGGGCGCCAGCTTCGAGGAGTCGCCGCACTTCGCCGGTGGCGAGCGGCGGCGTTGCAGCAGGCTCCCCATCGGGCGGGGTCGGAGGAGGCGGCGGGGCTCAGATCGGCGGGCGAGTTTTTTGCTCGCCCTCTCTCGACGCCGCGCCATCGGCAGGATGAGGCGGCGCTTCCCGAGAGCGCTGTCGAGTCGGCCGCCACGGCAGGAGCGGCGGCGGCATGGAATCGTGGCGGTTGCCGAAGGCGATAAGCGGATTCAGTAGTGGTCCCGTGCCACTTGGACCGCGGGACCGAGACCTCCATGGGGGCGGCAGCGCAGTGCTTGGTTGCGCCCCGTGGATCCCGGCCGCAGAGGGCGGATGCTCGAAGCGGCGGCGTCGCCGG
This sequence comes from Raddia guianensis, assembly GCA_036346415.1. NCBI lineage: Eukaryota > Viridiplantae > Streptophyta > Magnoliopsida > Poales > Poaceae > Raddia > Raddia guianensis. The sequence continues at coordinate 31,980,052 of CM070536.1, forward strand.
ACGGAAGCGGACAGAAGTCCCACCACCATCGCCGAGCACGCTGTTCGCACGCTTCCTCGCGGCTGATGAACAAGAAAGAAAGTCGCGAGTTGGCAAAGAGACAAGGCCAAGCAAGAGGCGTACCAAAGAGACAAGGACCCAAAAGAGAGTGAAAGAGCACTCACCTCCAGGGCGACGCGACCTCGCTGTCGCCGCCATAGTACACCAAAGGGACGGTCCTCATTCGGAGCAGTATAGGCGGCGCGCAAAAAATCCGCCGCAACGTGGGTTCCGGTGAGCCTGCGCGGCGGAGCTCAACGATGCGCCCAAAGATCACTTCCAGCCCCGCCGAGTCGTCGGGCATAGATCCTCACCGGCGAGGGGTTCCGCGACCTCGGGAGAGCAAGATCGCCGCAGCCACGGAGTCTTCACAGACAGACCAAGAAGGCCGCCATCCTTCCAGCTTGGACTTGACCGCGACCGGATGAAGGCAGATGGCGTCGCGGCGTGAAGTAGTAGTTTAATGGCCCTTCGAAGCGCCAACCGCATGCAACAAGAAAGAGCCGGCGCCAGAGCGGGAGGTTCGGCATCGTCCCCACGAACATCTCGTAGAGGTGGACGAAGATGGTCAGGGCCACGATAGAATTAGGGGGAAGGTGCGCCGTCTGGATCTCGTAGAAGGCGAGCACCCCAAGAAGAACTTCGAGTATGGCGGACGAGCCCCGCCAAAGACCGCCAAGCGAAGGTCACGATCTCTCCGTCGCGAGGCGTGGTGCAATGGTGCCGCAATGAACCGGGCGAGGATGGCGGCACGAACACTTGAAGCCGCGCCACCATGTCTTCGCTGGTGGCGAGGCGTGCAAGGTCGCCAGATGGCGGTCCCCCGTGACACTTGCTGCGCTTAGGCGCCATGGAAAACGGTGGAAGAGTTGACGAAAAAAGAAGGTGGCGGCGCGAAGAGGGCTCTGTGGCGCGGAGAAGAAGGTGAAAGGCGCTTGAGGACTTAGCGTCGCGGAAGGGTTATTGCGCGCCAAGCGGAGTATTTATAAGCAAAGCGACGAGGGCGACGGTTTGATTCCGCCCACGCCGCCGCCATCATTGCCCGCGCGTTTGATTTCCGCGAAAAGTGGCGCGGTTACCCAAGGAGGATCGTGCGCAGATGGAGAATCAGCGACGGTCACTACAGAGGCGGGCCCCCACGATTCGCCTCCGCCGCAAGAGAAACGGAAAAGGTGTTTGTCGCGACGGTTCACAGATCATGGCGTAATCTGGCTCACCGCTTGTAATAAATACCGTGGTGCAAAGAGTCCCAGAAGATCAAGCGGGCCCCACGCGTCAAAGCGGGCGACAAGGCCCCAGCCATGCTGGCGAGCCCTCAGCGCCGGGCGAGGGCCCCACATGTCAAAGCGGGCGATCAGACCCCAGCGCGGGCGAGCCCCACGTGTATCAAGCTGGTCCCACGCACCGGTGGGCGACAAGGCCCCAACATGGCTGGCGAGCCCCTCGTATGCCGGGCGAGGCCCCACACGTGGGCGATCAGATCTCAGCAGGCGGGCGAGCCCCACGGTATCAAGCTGGTCCCACGCGTCAAAGCGGGCGACAAGGCCCCAGCCATGCGGCGAGCCCTCAGACGCCGGGCGAGGGCCCCACATGTCAAAGGGCGATCGACCCCAACAGGCGAAAGCCCACACAGATTGCGGGCCCACGCACAAGCGGCGACAAGGCCCCAACAGGCGGCGAGCCCCTCAGAAGGCCACAGGCCCCCACACGCCAAAGGGCGATCAGACGAACCAGCGGGTGAGCCCCACTGCCAGATCAAGCTGGCCCCACGCCGCGGGCGACAAGGCCCCAGCTGCATGCTGGCGAAACCCCTCAGTAGCCGGGGCGAGGCCCCACACGCCAAAGCGGGCGATCAGACCCAGCAGGCGGGCGAGCCCCACGGCAGATCAAGCGGCCCCACGCCACAAAGCGGCGACAAGGCCCCCAGCGTGGCGAGCCCTTAGAAGACTAGGCGAGGGCCCCACACGCCAAAGCGGGCGACTGTGTCCCAGCCAGGCGAAAGCCCATCAACACGGGACGAGGGCCCCACGCACCAAAGGGCGCGCTGGCGAGCTCCTCGCGCATAAGGCCCCCCATCGCTGCGGGGCCCTGTGGCGAGGCGCGCTATGGAAGGAGTCTTCTAGGCGAAGGCTCTCCTGCCGCGAAGGACGAGCGCATTGTCGCGACATCACGCGCGGATAGACAAACAAGAAATGATTACCGCATAAAGGACTTCGCAGTCCGGCGCCTATCACCGTGGCGCAGAAGAATTGACCGGCAGAGAGAAGGTTTGCTTGAGATGGCCGCCGCGCCGAGAGGCAGTGGGCCCCACCCGCACTCACCGGTGGATCAGGCGGGTCGAGGCCACTTATGGCAACGCGAGGGCGCCGCTTCGGCGTAGGCAACAAGACGTTGCCTCTCCCTCTGTCGTGTCTCGCCGCTGTACTAAGAGTATCAGATCGCCTACCCCTCGGCTTTCTCCGCTAGTTCAAAGCTTGTATAAAAGGAGAGGAGAGAGAGAGAGAGAGAAGGGGGTACGTTGCACAAGCGTGCGTGCATTCGAAACATCATGTAGACACGTTCCATTCAACCACAACAACAAGAGAGCTAAGGCTCAGCAGGAGTAGGACTATTACCCGCAGGGTCCGAACTCGGTAATCCCCTGTGTTGTTTGCTTGCTGCGCCCCTGTGCTCAATCGAATCGAAGGCCGCTAATAGGCTAGCAGGATAGAAATCTGACCAGGGGTGTGATTCGCAGTGGTTGAGCGGTGAACACGCCGTCAAGTCCAATTAAGATTTTTGAGGTCATCATCACCAAAACCCTTCAATAATTCAATTAATAAAAATTAGGGGGCCTAGATGCTACAGCACGACAACCACTGCTCTCAAAAACAAATCTGAAGACATTTGCCATAAACAACCTACCCAAGGCGAAGAAGAAAGCCCAAGGTTTTGCTGCATACTAGAAAACTTTGAAGACATATCAGCAGCTACCTCCCACACTTGGTAGGATACGATCGACGCCATTGTCCCCTCTAGAGGCAGGAACTTTGACTCGAAGGCAGGATGGGAAATCCACAACTACGGCCCTACCAAATCATCCGTAGTCAATGTGAGACAAGGATACCACTGCCAACTCCCTCGTCCCAACACAAGGCAAGACACAAATCAACAACCAGCAAGCAAATCGAAGACTCCAACCCTACTAACAGTAGTACAACAAGAACACAAAGAAAATAAAAGCAAAAAAGCAAAAAAAACTGGAAAAAGAATAGAAGGGGAGAGAAAGGGAGAATGGCAGGGAGGTGGGTCCCCTCCCTCTCGTCGTCGGCGTGGCCGTCGGAGTGGGATAGGAAGAGGCTGAGGAGCGTAACAACAGAAGTTCGAAGTTGGAGGCGTCGTTGTGGGAGTCGTGAGTCGTGACTCGCGAGCAACTAGACCAAACGAGTTGAGACTCACCGAAAACGTTTCCTCCAAATAATGGGACGATCAGTGGCGTTGCCGCAAGCGTTTGGGGGAGCGAGCGATTTTGTGACCGTTGGATCAAGATCCAACGCCACCGCGCTCCCACTCTCTCTCTCACACACACTTTCCGCTTTTCCCTCCCGGTCTCCTCCGCCGCCTCTAACCCGACCCCACCCTCTGCTCGCTCCTCCCTCCTCTCCTCCTCACTGCCTCATGGCCACTTAGCCGCCGACCTCCTTGCCGCCTTGCCGCCATCCCATCCTAACCCGGCCGGTGCCTTCACTCCGCCACCGCCGCCTAACCGCCTTCCTCCTCGCCCGGCTCGTGGCCCGCCTCACTCCCATCCCTACTAACCGCCGGGCCGCCTCCCCTGCCATCCTCTAAGCCGGCGGCACCCGATGTACCCTAACCCGAACCCCCCACCTAAACCCTAACCTTGGCGGCAGCAGGGAGAGGTCGCCACCGGTCGGCGACGGCGAAGCTCGACTCGCAAGTGAAGGCGAGCTCCATGGCGCTGTAAGCTCCTTCCTCCTCCCTTCTTCTTCCTCCTCCTCCCTCCTCCCTCGAAATTTTGGTTCAATCAATTTGAAAAAAAAAATCGCCTGTGGGATTTGCTTGCATTTGAGCAAAACCACCAAATAATTCATACTCCCTCTTTTTCAGTATGTAAGGCATAATTTGATTTTCGTGAATACCAAAGAGACCATGTATAGCACTTGTGATTCCTGATTTGCCCCTAATTAATTGCCCCTAATTAATGAGATGATTTTTATCGTCACTATGCAGGGAAGGAAATATCGCGCAAGGAAATAATGCGATTCTAGAATTAATTAGTTTCCTACACAAAAAGGGTATTTCTGAACTTCGAACGGTCAATGCAAATTGCTTTATAGATTGAAAAAAAAGTGAAAACAAATTATGCCTTACATACTGGAAAGGAGGGAGTACTATTTTTATAGACAAAATTTAAAAATTTCGGTCTAGGACAAGTTAAAAAACGTTGTTTCCTTTTTTAGGAAAAACAACGTGTTTCCTTGGGATTGAGATCCAACGGCAGAGGATGAACAGTAACCATGCCTTTATAATCGGTGAACAAAGTGCAAAATAAATAAAAATAAACAAGTGTTTCCAATGTTTGTTTCAGCAAGCGATCTGTAAAAAGATTTTCTAACAATGTTTTTCTTACACTACCCATACCTTTCGATTGCTTTTACACAAAGCGCTCTCTTTTTAAAGACACAACGGTAGAGGATTTGGATCCGTATCCTTGAGGTAGAGCCGTAGAGGGGTAGTAGTTTTGTAGGAATCTTCCTGCGAAACTCATAAATACCCCCACTGTTTCGCTGAAACCACCGTCCCATCCGGCCATCCCACCCACCGCAAGACGCACGCGATTCGCCTCCCCCTGCCCAACCCGGAGGGGCAAAACCGTCACACTCCCACTCACCGCCGCGCGCCGTCACCGACCGGTTTCCTCTCGTGGGAACCGCCATGCCGGACTTGCCAGACCTGAACTTGGCCCCTCCCTCCTCGCTGCCGGAGTCGCCATCACACGCTCCTCGCGCTCCCAGTAGGCAGCCGACTACCCCCGTCACCACGGGCAGCTCCTCCCCGTCACCATCCCCTTCGACTTCGAGGTCGCGGCCTCCCCCACAGGCCGGGGAGGAGCTCCAGGCCGCGGCCAGGCGCCTCAGATTCTCCCAGTCCCCCTCAACCTGGCAGAGTTTGCTGTCACGCGGACACGGCCGTACTCCTCACCGGCCACCTGACTCTCGCGAGTCCCAGAGGCAGCCGGCTCCCCGGCCGACCGCAGGGAGCCCTGCACCTGCGCATGCCCCGCCGCCATGCACCCAGCCTCCGTCTCGCCCTGCGCCATCTGCGATTCGTTCGGTGTCTGACGAGAGACAGGCGAGGGGACGTGCGCCCGTTGTGCCGTCGGTGTTGCCTTTTCGGCCGCAGGCGCCGGCGCCGGCTGCGGCTGCGGCTGCAGCGGCGCGGGAGTTGGAGCTGCTGCATTATGCGTTGGCGGCGGCATTGCAGCAACAGGCGTGGGCGGCGGAGGCTGCGCGCCCGCAGCTGCGACTGTACACGGTGGAGGGGAATTCCACGGGGTACAAGACGAAGTGGGAGGAGCTGCACCCGGCGTCGCAGGGGCTACTGCTTCAAATCGAGTAGGGGTTTGTTCCCTTCTAATGGGAGATTGTGCATTGAGGAGAGAACATTTACTCTTGTGTTTCGCTTTCGCGGATCGCGGTGCGAGTTGGGGTTTTTCTTCGGGGTTACATTGTGTTCTTGATATCTTTAAGGTGGAAAGATGGCGCATTATGTAATTGAGACGTCAGTGGTGGTTTCGTTGGATCATACCGTCTTCTTGATGTTGAATTGCTTGTGAGGGAGACGGTTTGCTTCTTCTTGGGATTCCTTTTCTTTCTTTCTTTCTTGTCGAATTAGGTTATCGTTTCTTGGCCTCCACTGTTCTGATCTTTTGTGATTTCGAACTGCTTGCAATGATGAATTCTACATGTTTTGGAGTTCATACGAGTTTCTTGTGTTTCTGTGATCTTGATGACGTGCCCTTGCATTAAGTTTGTATTGTGGTTTTTTTTTTGGAGCAGTTTGTTCTAAATGCTCTATGACCGTCACCTTGTTCATGCATAATTTTGCAGGGACAAGATGAGGGAGTACATGTATGACAGCAAGCAATTTGAGCAATTGGATACGTGCAGCCACCTCTATGATCCGTCAGCGTCTGGCATGAGTTTTGAACTCAATGCTAGCCATATTACCCAGGTTTGTTTGGTTTTACTTCTTTGTTTATCCTTGATTCTTTTTTGCATTGCAGTGCTTGTTTGGTAGTGTCACTTCGGCAATGTTTCAGCCTTCACAGATTAGTGCAGTACAATTTGTCGCAAAAAGATTAGTGTAGTATCAGCTTATATTGAATATTTATTTCTTTGGCATGTTTTGGTAGTCACTTTGGTGGTGTTTTGATCTTTTTTTTTTTCTACAATCATAGATTAGTGTATCATCAGTAGAATTATTGGATGTCCTGAAGTAGATTGTTTTGAACCGATCCTGAAGTAGATTGTGAATGTCGAATAGTAGTCTTCGTCACTTCATTCCAAGCTTGATGCTACAGTCATATTATCCTCTGCGAGTTTTTTTTTTGGGGGGCGCTGTGGAGGCATTGAGAAGTCTCAAAGGGCTGGTGTGACCTTTGCTGATTAGGCTGCTTTGTGAGATTCAAGGTTGAAATTAAATACTGCATGCCAAATGTTTTGCATAATGCATCAATGAAGCTAGATGAATGAATTTTTTTCCTTCCTGCAACAGGATATTAGGTTGATTGCTTCCATCATGGACAGGGAGAAAGCTTCCATTGAGAGCTTAATGGCTGTTGTCAAAGAAATTATGCAGAATGCTGAATTTGCTATACGTTCATATGTAAGGTTGAGGCCGAGGTTCGTCAATAGAGGAGCTGGAATTGCAAATGCTGGATTTGCAGATCTTGCTGGATCTTGTGGTGCTCGTACTGACTTCAATCAGCCTTTGACCATGGCACCAACCTTTCATTTCTATAGTGGTTCTGCGATGCGGCCTTCTCCTTTTATGCGACAGACTGTTGTTCAGTTTGAAAAGCAGCATGGAGAATGCTGCAAATTGATTGGAGAGCTTGAGCAGCTTGTTCGAATGAAGAATGATAAAACCTATCCAGATTCTTTGGGATCTTTGTCAAAGGTTATATCTAATGTGTATGACTATTTCATCCATGTTGCTTCTAAGGTAATATCTAATACGAGCGCTACTGAACACATGAACTTCACATTTTTTTAACATGCCACCTTTTTTTCTATAGTTAAACAAAACTCTTATTAAGTTGTTTTGTTCTTCCAAAATCGATAACAAAGTTGCTCCTGGAGGGTCACTTCAACATATCAGTCACTATTGTCATTTTAGGCTTGATTTTTTGTGCATATAAGAAAATTTAAGCTGGTATAACTATTTATTTCGTAACGCAACTGAAAGGTAACTGGGGAAAGGAGTAGCTTTGTGTGTGTTTCTGACTTAGCTTGGTAATTTCCTTCTTGGGGAACTATAACTTGTTGCATCACAGGGTACCAAGCTTCTCTGATAGTTTTGGTTCTCCAGGTGGAAAATCTTCATCAACTTGTTGAAACAATGAGAATTCAACATCTTCATGATAGGCGGCGCAGGGGTGATAGGAGTAATCCTTTTTTGGAGGCAGGTATAAGAGAGGCCGCTAGACAAGAAGCCGCAACCAGAAGGGTTCATCCAGCATTGCATCTGCCACTACAAATCCAGCCAACGGCACCGGTTGCTGCACCAGCGATAGCAAGCCAACCGCAGCAACCTTTAGTTCCCATCACGCGCGTAACTGTGAGTTTACCTTCAAATTTATATAGCAGTTGTCAGAACCAACTTCTCATTCAGTCATGTCAAAATGTATTTCTATGTTGTGCTGCTCATTGATTTTTCCGTTTCATTTTTTAAAAAAACGTTTCTCCTTTGCATGTTGCAGGGAGGGAGGCTTCCCCAAAGAAGGCACTAGATACGTTAGTCTACTTGAATTCACTCCTTTCTCTTGTATGTCCTTTTAATTTCATTCCTCCTCCCTCTTTTTCTTCTGCAACAGATTGTGGTTACCCTCTGTTTAATGAGCAATCATACTGGGATTATTGGACGCAAGCTTTTAATGGTGGATTTTCTTTTAGATGTAAAAATACCTGGTATTGAAACTTGTAGGACACATGGTTTAACACTTTAACTGAGTGGCTATGATCTCAGTTTTTCCTGTTTTTGAAGCAAAAGATAGATTACTAAAGTAGCCTATCTCATTGAATATGTAGCCTGTTGCTGATTGACTTCTGTAAATAAATGATTGTTGCCCTTGCCGTCATCCAAAAAACTTGGAAAGTGATAAAGTTTTGAATTGGCTTCAGTTATTTTTCTTTGGCCTTGGCCAAGCTATTTAGTATCGCAATGAATTATCATAATCCATTCCATGTTTGATTTTGACGTGAAATTTATCTTAATTACAAAGCTTATGCTTTAATGGACATTGGGTACCAACATGCTAACATTAGATATAGACCATTAGATATATATGAGCAGCGGCTCAGATATGGAGAGGTGGAAAGTTCTTTCCCACTTAGCAAGTTAGGGGGGTTTCGTGAAAGCATTTAAGTGAGAAAGGGGGTTCCCATCTCTTTATATTTGAGCTGCTCCTTATGGATTCGATGATATAGGCCTTGTTTGTTTCAGATTAAATTAAATTAAATTAAATAAAAATTTGTTATTTTTGTATAAGCCAAATGATGTAATGTTTTGTAGTCATTCTTGTGGGGTTTTGAATAGTACTTCTTAAAGTTTGTAAAATATTTTTTATCGTAATTTTTTGAGCTCGTTAAGACATATTTTGAGGGGATCATAAATTTGCTACAGTAAAACGCAACGCTACATTAATCTGAAACAAACAAGGCAATAGATCTAATGCTAGCATGTTTGCACGTAACGGGCATTAGCACTCAACATGTTGCCTTGATTTACCATAATGTATTTAGGTAGTAAAGTTTTGGGTATGAGATTCCATGTGACTGGGAACTGCCCCCATTTGACTGATCATGATGCCATAAAACCTAGAATGGTAGAAGAATGGATGCCTTTTGAGAACAAGGAAAGTGAAAGGACTAGAAGGTGATTGCTGTTGGGGCTTTTCACTGTGATTTTGATTGGGATTTTTCATTACTGTGAACTGTTGCACTGCAAAGACTTGGTCGACCATTGTTAATATTTACAGATGCATCTATGGGACAAATTCTTGTGTTTTATTTTTTTTAATTTCTGTGTTATCTTTGGATTGCATGAGACGTTTCAATGCTTCCACACAATATGAATAACAGAAAGCCCTGCTACACACCATAACAGAAAGTCCAACTTCTTTGGTGCTGAAGTATATTTTAAACAAATCATGACTTCGGGATCACTTTTACTTGCACACCTGCAACAGTATACTTGTTCAGGGGCATTGGCCTATATGTGAATTTCTGAAATGCTAAATTTACATGCTTCTGTTGCTTTTGTTAAGAACTGTCAAAGTATGTCGTCAAGAGGTCCTTAGTTACGGCATGTTGTCATTTCTGTGCTATGAAATTCTGGTGGTTTGTTGAAATCTTTTACATGCCCGAATGTGCAGATGATGATAGCTGCGACAGTAAAGAAAGTGCACATACAACCATATAATTCTTTTTCCTTCTTTGTTTTTTTTAAGCGAATATAACTATATAGTGGCCAAACTCTCGAAAGGTATGGGAATGGCTAGTGTAAATGAATTCTCGGCTGTTCCTATTAGTATCTCGTTTTGTTATATCATTATTTTAAATTTGTACCTTTTGTGCAATGGAGGTTTTTTTCCCCTTAAATGCAAGAGAAAAGCATATTTTACCTCCGTGAACTTTAAGCAAAGTCTAAAAAATCAACCCTCAACTCAAACCGGCTATTTAACACTCAACTCTCAAAACCGGATGACTTATCCTCTGACATGTCCAAAAGTTGTTATTTTTTTATGACAATCGCATGGTGGGAAATTAATTCAGAAACTATAATTCAAATATTTTAAAACCGCACATATGCTCCAAAGATTATGATAATTTTTTAATAGGACGACCTGGCATGTAACGAATGTAAATAAATTATTCATATGCATTATATTCCCCACAATTATTTATATAAAATCATCGAATGGTTATAGAAATTTTAATTCAAATTTACAAATTAGTAAACATACTCCCAACGTCTCCAATTTATGCAATATATAGATATGCTTATAGCTTGTGCACAATACAAGCCAATAGCAGATCAAAGACATTCAATTCTACAATTATCCTTATATGAGCTTGTACATTAAATTTACATATATGCTGAAAAACATATGTTTAAATTTTCATATATGCCGAGAAACATCTGTTCTGGAGTTGTGTAAAACTCACAATTTAAGGATCAGAAACATCTGCCTTTGAGTCAAGCATTCAGTTCATTGTATGACCTGTTAATTATCTCATCTACTCGTCTTATTAATATCTTGCTTTTCCTCTTAAATGTTTGACTGTTGTTCATATTCAACAACACTTACATGACAAAGTGAATACAATAATGCACACCTGGGTAGATCCATTATAAGTGCAGATGTACACGATTGCAAACTAGGCGTAATAGATATACACAACATATGATTATTCTATACCAATTCTATCTAACAACCATCATATGCTTTGGGTACCTTGTTGACTTGTTATAACACCCTTTTCTTCCTAGGAGCATGAGAGGCTCCAGCTTGGCTAGTCCCAGACTTTAGTGTATGAATCAACTCCTAGCATGACCTCAAAGTGTGTTCTTGGTAGAACTTTGAGCCCCCCTATTGGATTAGACCCTATGCCACTGCCACCTTCCGCCAAGAGCACCTCAAGTTGAGGAAGCGGTGTAGCGTCCTATATATCAAAATTAGAAGAGAGAGACTCTCTCACACACACATGAAGAAATTAAACAAATAAAATCATAATACGTCAACAAAGTAATTTAAAAATGAGTGGAACATACATGTTGAGAATATAAAAATGAGCAAAATTGTTAAAAATGCCCAACGCATCGATAGTCTGGTATATATCCATTCAAAATCATGACCTAGGAAGCATAGCTATGGCATGCGACCGCCACCTATAAATGACTTGCTCTTCTTTGGAAGCTCTACCACTTTAGTCAACATGTTGACAAAACCATTTTAAATGTTTAAATGTTGATTTTTAGACTTAACTTGAGGGTAAGAGGGTAAATAGACTTCCCCTATATGTAATTATACATCTTTTGTACCTTGCGCTTTATCACCGCTAGCTACAATAGTAGTTCTAAGATTAAGGCCTTGTTTGTTTCAGATTAAATTAAATTAAATTAAATTAAATTAAATGAAAGTTTATTATTTTTGTATAAGCCAAATGATATAATATTTTGTAGTCATTCTTATGTGGTTTTAAATAGTTCTTCTAAAAAATCGTAAAATATTTTTTAAATAATTTTTTGAACTCTTTAAAACGTCTTTCGAGGGTCACAACTTTTGTACATTAAAGCTTTCAGCAACTTTCAGCTCAAACAAACAAGGGCTAAGATCATCTATCATCTCATTGGAATATCATGACAAGTACAATAATCATGTTATTTCTTGTATCTCGAGCATCAAACCAAGGAAAAAGTCTAAACTAGATTTTTTTTTAAAAAAAAAAATACACTAGTATGCTCATTTTAGAGGATCTATCCCTACAACTCTACAATAATACAATCACTTCATAAAAAATGACCTTTTTAGGTGCATTAAACTATAAAGAGTTGTTCATTCATACTATATCTAAATGGCATATAGAGTAGTAATGTAGCATAATTGGTTTTATTAAATATGCTACCACCGCACCATAATAATATACCATAAAAGTGCTGAAAATAAGTGCTGCTTTCATAAATTTGCAATGTCACATCAGAATACTGTCAAAGGGAAGACATCGATTTATTCAAGCCATCTTCAAAAAAAAGATACCACTATTAAAGATGCCCTCATATATTGTGTCAACGTCTAAATCACAATGATGAGGACATCGCTGACGAGCTTGCTGTCACTGACGAGCTTGCTGATGGAGTAGGAAAGCGACAAGACGGCATGAATCCTCATGACATACCATTCAAGCCTTCATCAACGAAAGTTCAGCAAATTATTTACAAGGTTTAAGACGTCCCTGACCACCGGGCCCAAATCGAGAGGACGTCGACATAGCTGCCGAGTTCGGTTCGGCCATCCAAGACCAGTGCATCTTCAAACGAGAGCCCAGATCACATACGACGTCCAAATAAGACAAATAAGGACTCTACGGAAAGCTTACGAGATAATCTTTTCAACGGATCTGGTCATGCCTCCAAATTCCATCCAAGTTAACAGGAATCGTGAAAACAAGTCAACGGACAGAAACTTTCCGACGCTGCGTGCCGTATTTTTGGGCCCAAAGCCCATGTACCCTTAGAGTTAGGGTTGAGCACGCATGGGCACCTGTTTGGACGCCCCTCCTCTGGCCGCCGCCCTATATAAGTTTCCCGCCGTGCTTCGTCTTAGTTGGGTTTTGTTTATTTGATTTTGTCACGGTCATGTAAGATTTTGCCTTGTTCTTTTTGTATCGGCTAGATCAACAGGATCAAATTTCTTAACCCCATTATCCTTAATCTATATTTGCAATTGTGATTGCTTATCTTGTGTTCTTGCTCGTTCTTCGGTTGCCTGCAGGAACCGTCCTTTGTGGACAGGTCGATCGTGCCTCTGATTCGGTCGATAACAATCGTCGTGGTGGTTTAGCGATTGCCGGGATTTTCAGTTCCTTTGCGGGGTTGGAAGTCGGATCGTTTAGGTCTCCGTGACACCTACCGAATTATCCTCGTCGTCTCTCATCAGAAGATCGGGGCCCCACGTCCACGTCCATCACACAATTTGAACCTAGTATGAAAAAAGAACTAACATTCCTATGTTTTGAAATGTTTTCGAAAGAAAACAAGTGTTGCTTTTGTTATCGAACAATTTCACCCGAGCACCAAAATCGACCACAAAGACATATTTGACCAGTCAAATGATTAAATAGGTGGTTTTGCGACACTCGAGTAAGAGCATATCTGAAATGGTTGAGCTGAACGAATAAGTTGATTGAGCTGAAATTAGTTGTGTGAGTTTAAATGAATAAATTGGTCGGATGATTTAAGCTACTTTTAAATATGCTATAATTTTAAATGGTTTGATACGACAGAAATCAATTTGGTGATGGAATCATAGTTTTATTATCGGACAAAATCGGCACATTGTTCTTTTCAACATAATTATCCACCAGTACTCTCCCAACGGGGCAAAAGCAAGTAAGCAACCATGCTGATCGTTAAAAAGGAATCTCCAAAATCCGAGCGGCCTCCACGGGTACCCCCGTGTCCAGTCTCCACGCGCGTCGGCCGTCGGCGCATAAAAAAGAGCCGCCGCTTCCCTTCCTCCTTCCCCATCTACCTCCCACTTCTTCTCCACCTCGCCGCCTCCGCCGTTGACCGCGCCGGGCTGACGCGGCCACCGGCGAGGCCCCGCTTCGCCGGATTCCTATCCCCGCCTCCTTGATCTCTCCCTCCTGCGGCCCGCCGAGGCGGAGGCGATCAACGCCGTCGGACCGAGCCTCCGTCCGACGCCATGCTGCTGGCCGTTGGATCTCGATCCAACGGCCGTTAGATTCTTAAGAACATTTGTTTTTTTTGTTTCACCAAGTAAAAAAATTCAAAAAAATCAAAAAAAATCATAAACATTCTCTAATCAATGTCAGGTACCACATATATTTTATTCAGATCAGCATGACCAATATTCATTTTTATAAACGTTTTTTAAAGAATAAACTAAATTTATAAATGTTTTATACCAATATAAAAATATATGTGGTACCTGACATTGATTAGAGCATATTTATGATGTTTTTTGATTTTTTTGATTTTTTTTACTTGGCGAAACAAAAAAACAAATGTTTGCTCAAGATCTAACGCTGGCCGTTGGATCGAGATCCAACGGCCAGCGCGGGCGTCGGACGGCAGGCTCGGTCCAACGGGCGTTGGACCGCCTCCGCTTCCGGCCCGCCGGGCCTATAGCGCCCGCTTCGTACCGAACCGCACAAACCCAGATCTCAGATTCCCCGCGCCCCCCTCCGCCGCCGTCCCGATCGCCGCAGAAATGTCTCGCCGTCTCCAGTAAGATCCAGCCACAAAGATTCCACCTTTGCGCGGGTGCGAGTCGCCGCCGCGATGGCGATCCGCATGACCGTGTCGTACTCCGGGCACATGGCGCAGAGCCTGGTCTCGTCCTTCGGCCAACGCTGCTCGTCTGCCGCCGGCGCGGGGCCCGGCGCCGGATGCCGCTTCATCCAGGACGCGCTCTCCCGCCCCTTCGGCCTCTTCGCGTCCTCCCGTCACTCCGACCACCACCATGACGCCGAAGACCACAACCACCCGAAGCCCAAGCCCAAGGTTCTTCACGCCAACGCCGCCGCTGGAGGCAGCCACTCACTGCTCCTCCCACGGCCGTGCTCGACGAAGCCGCCTGTTCATGATCCTCCGGCGTCGCTGGCCGTGGGGTTGCTGTCGGTGTTCGTGTCCGGGATGGGTTCGACCTCTGGCTTAGCGGGCGCATCGTCACTCTCGGCGTCGCCATCAATATCGTCCGGGTTCAACCCTGCGGCGCTCCTCCCATTCTTGCAAGCAACCAAATGGCTTCCTTGCAGCGACATCATTACAGCTGCGCCATCCCGTAGATCAGCACGCCCAGCAGATGTGACGACGGCATCCAAACCGGTGCCTCCGTCTCGCCCTGCACCTGTTTCCTCCTCTTCGGTATTAGCTCCGCCTTGTCCTGCACCTGTGCCCTCCCCATCGGTAGCAGCTCCTTCCAAGGTGGGCGTAAAGGCATTGGTTGGCAGTAGTGGAATCGCCTCCGGTTCTGCTGGGATGGTGAGAAAGAGCAATGCAGCTCTTGGTGCTGGTGCAGGGGTGAGCAGGAAGAACAGCTGGCTGTCAAGGTGGGTGAGCTCGTGTTCAGATGATGCGAAGACTGCCTTTGCCGCTGTGACTGTGCCTCTGCTCTATAGCTCATCCCTAGCTGAGCCAAGGTCCATCCCATCCAAGTCGATGTACCCCACGTTTGATGTTGGTGACCGAATTCTTTCTGAGAAGGTATAATACACACCAGTGTTCTATGATAACATTGTTTTGTGATGTATGTTTGCTGATTTCGTGGTGGTAGGTTTCATATATATTCCGGGAGCCTGAAATTTTGGACATTGTGATCTTCCGTGCGCCACCAGTCCTCCTGGTATGACATTGTTTTTTGTTTGTTTTATCTAGTTCATAATGGAATGTGTCATGATTAGAACCTTTTTTTCACAGGCATTGGGCTACAGCTCAGGTGATGTTTTCATCAAGAGAGTTGTGGCCAAGGGCGGAGACATTGTTGAAGTAAGCTTTTATACCAATGGTAGTGACTTCTTGTTTCCTTTTTTTCGCTTTATCGTGATGACTGATGATTTTTTTTTGGATATTTGCATGGGTTATAACCAATTGGCTTTCTTCCTTTTCAATAGGCACGTGATGGTAAATTGTTGGTTAATGGAACAGTCGAGGATGAGGAATTCATCCTGGAGCCACTTCACTATGAAATGGATCCAGTGGTATGGCAGGCATCTTCTCTTAACTCATCCTAAAGTACCACCCTTTGATGTTTGTATGTTAAGACCATATCACAAGTTAGATAGCATCAGGTCTCGCTGATTAAACTGTTGGAACCAGTTAAAGCTGATGCTAAGAAATAAATTTCCTGACATTATGAATTGCATATAACGTAAAATTCACCACCTTTTATTCTTTATTCCAGTACGTTGATTTGTGGGCATGATCACATATAAGTTTTACGATTTGCAAACTAGCCAAGTGTCCATGCTTTGTCATGAAATAAAAAAATATGTATGTTACTTCCGACTACATGTAGTTTTGACTCTGTTGTGCCTCTGTAGTCTGCAACTGAATTGCTCATCCTTAACAGTGTAAGCTCCTTTTTCACAGTGCTCAGTGTACTGGAAACTGCACAACATAATACTCAACCGTCCCACACATCTATTAGACCAGTTTTTTGAGAAATTTTAAGGATTGACATTTGTTTTTGTAAGGTTTATTTTGTTTGTGTTGAGTTTTTTATATATAATTCGATCTTTTATTGAAATTCCTCTTGTAAATTAAGAATGGGCCATTAGGGGCACTTTTTTTTTAGGAGAATAGATTGTGTAGAACCTACAGGCTAGCCTCTTGTTAATAGTATAGATGTTAAGGTGTAGTATACATATTGATTACTTGTAGTTGCTTTTGCTAGACTATACCTGAAGGATATGTGTTTGTGTTGGGGGACAACAGAAACAACAGCTTTGATTCACATAACTGGTATGCTGAACATTTAACTGAGCATTTTTAGCTCTTAATCCCAAATGCTACAATGTATAGCTCATGTGCTATCTATGTCATTACAGGGGACCGCTCCCAGTGAAGAACATTCTTGGGAGATCTGTTCTTCGATACTGGCCACCATCGAGAATCACTGATACCATTTATTAGCATGATGATGCTCGATGTGTAGCAGCCATTTCCTGAGAAAAACCAATTCATTTTTTTTTTGTTGGCAGAGCTTCACTGATGAGCTGAGCCACTCTTTCCCCCGTCACATTTTTTTTAGTTGTATCCTTGCATGTAATGCCTTGAGGCTGCTTGGCTGACTCTTATCAGTTTTTTCGATCTACAGGCAGATGCTTGTTTAAAAGCAACGACGCTTTGTACTATGTAACTTAAGATGCCTTCATAAAAAATGGATGAATGAACATCCATGGTGGTAGCCTTGTAGGCTTAGAAATACATGGAAAGTATTTTTTTTTTCCAGCTGGAAATTATGTTCTGTTTCTGACTCTAGCAGAGATGATGTTCAAATGTCAATTTAGAAGAAACAGAAACTAGGAGTGAAATGCTGATCCTATTACTACTGGAGCTTCATGATTCGATTTTCAATTATATATATTGGATCAAGGCCATTAAGAAATTGAAATGCCAATTGCAATATGCAGTGTTGAATTTTTTGAGCTCATTGCCACCTTTCCTTCTGCACGAACTAATATATTCACAGAATGTTTGGTTATGAATTAGAGCAGTAATAGCATTGTCAACAGTATCTCTAAATTTTGACCTCAATATTCTATCTTTAAATCACTATTTATTTCCTATATTATCACTTCCAGCGTCTTTAAATTTTGATCTCATATCCTATAATCCACATCACTATTTTTTATATATTTCTATTCCCTCAAACAGAGCCTTCTATAAAAAATATAGAGATTAAATAGAGAATCCCTAAAGATAGATAGAATCTCAAAATTTGGAGAGCACATAGAGGCTGATGGAGTAATATCTCTACTACTATAAAGTGTCTTATGGTGATGGTGGTGGCTTCACCAAACATCTACCATCCATCTCTACTTTCACATCTCCGCTGAAATCATAGCCAATCAATCTCTCTAAAAAACATATAAATCACGTTTACTCATTAGATAGTTATACCTATTAACATCCCATGTCTGCTCTTTCCTATATTTTTTTCCAAAAAAAACAAATCACGTCTCTTTGTCCTTTCATTCTATTAGTTGCATATCTTCTCTCTTATACTTGCTCTTTCCTTTCGTTTTCTTTTAAAGAATTTAAAATTATATCAATCCATTGGATAGTTCCATATATCCCGTGGATGTTCTTTCCTTTAATTCTTTTAAAAAAATTTCAAATCATGTGATCATGTCTAGCCATTGGATAATTCCGCCTATCTCGAGTCTGTTTTTTTTTCAAGGCACCCTACATGTAGATTCAATCTGCTTTGGTCCATGTTTTAAAGAAAACTAATACCACTAGGAAAAACACTAATAGTAGATATAGACGCCAAATATTTGGTGATTAGTTACGCGAGAAAGGAAAAAATAGTGATCGAGTAAATATTTGGCGTGCAACTGTAATCATGGAAACTTGGAAACTGATACTAAAATAAGCTTTCCATCAAAATTTTAGGACGACAAAATTTGTCGTGCAACGAAAAAATTCACCAATTTCATTGTTCAAAAAATACACCAATTTTTTTTGTCGAGCTATAAAAATGCAGTCAAGAAATAGCATTCCCTGTACAATCCGTTCACCCTAGACACATGTTATCCACATATCTTTCAAATAGCATTCTGATCAAAAAGGGTTCAAGTCCATCAACTTTGAGTAGTTCGGAATTCCATGAGATCAACATATAGTGCTATTTTTATTGCACTATTAATTGGATGTCATTATTCGCCAAACTTTATAAACCTTTATAGTTTCATGCTGCCCTAATGTATGTGTTCCTCTTTATCTCTTCGTATTCATAGCAATATATGGGCACTGTACTAGATTTTTTTTTGAGATATCTTAGCACGGCTTCAATGCTGTAAATTTTGATTGTTGAGCTTGTATTCATGGGCTCCTTGATTATGAATTTGAAATATTATTCATGGGTTCTTTGATCATGAATTGATGTTATGGCTTCTACTATGTTTCCGTTTTAATCATGGATTGGAAACGGACGTTGCCTGCCGTACATAACCGAGCGACGCTCTGTGCAGAGTCCATCGCTGCCACAAGGCAATAATATCAGGAGGCAGGGGAACAATTTTTTTTAACATAGTAGTACAGTCGAATCCCATTTCCAGTTACACTTCCGCCACTATCAGCAGGTGTGAACAAGGTAAGTACTATCAGCAGGCAGGAGAATTTTTTTTAACATAGGACAGTCAAATCCATTCAGTTACGCTTCCGGCCTAGCCAATTTTATACACGAAAGTAAAGTATATGTGCAATTCCCTACCAGCCCTATCAGAAGCAAATGTGAACAAAAATTATCACCACTCTGCATCCAGTGACAACGGTTCAGGTGGCAAAATAAAGGACATGAACTTTGTGAAAGAAACGTTTGAAGTCAGGCTGCTCCAAGAGGTAGCATCCTCTATTGGAAAAGGTTTTCTAACCTTCTTCACTGATATAGCCTTCAACCTTCCCTCTTCGTCAACCTTAGCTACAATGTCAAGTGTGACTCGCTGGACCGCAGGTTTTGTTTTCCACTCTGAAATCTTTTCCCAAATACCATCCTCTTCGGTAATGTCCCTCTCAAGCTCCAAACGGAACTTCACAAGTGGTATTGACGTCACTTTAGCTTCGATGAAGTTTATTGATCTACTCCCCTGATTTTTCTTGCCAAACCAAACCTTCAAGGTATTTTCCAGCTTTGTCAATCTTGGACTAATCGAGAAGAAGACAAAGGATGAGATCAACCGATCTGATGTGTTCACTTCACACATGTCCGATAATAACTCTACAGTATCATGCGACCTCAACAAAGGCTTCATGTGACCTCCAGACACATCGGTTTCATGTGCAACTATTACAACTGATCCTACAAGACTTACTTGAAGTATGGGCGCACAAGTTGACTGCCTGAGAGGCAATATTTGGCTCAGGTCACTGTTCCTAGCCAACAAGCTTCCATTTGCTAACAGACCTATATTGTGAGGATGGGTAAAGGAAACTTTCTGTGCACCAATGATCTTTAATGCAATGCCTGCAGCAACAAGTATCCTCTTCAGCCCTGTGTATGTGGTATTCCACTGCATATGAGGTGCAACATAAGATTTTGCATAAGTCAAGAGTCACTGAAACATATACCAAGTGAAACAAGAAAAAAAAAATCTTTGAAGAATATGAGTATAGCCTATGAAGTTCTGTCAGTTTACAGGACAGGCAAACAATTTAAAATTACACAGACGGCATAAATATAAGTCAGATTCAAGCTCCTAACTATAAAAGCTTTATCACTGGTGTTTTAAAAATTTGCCTTTATGGGTCACTATCGTAGTGTTTTTCATAGATTAATAACCTGTTTCCAAACTGTGTCACTCCATTTTATATCAAAAATAACAATATGTTATTGAAATGGCATCATCGTTGAAATACCATTTACAAAAACTAAATTCTGCGGCTAACAGAATTTATAGACTTCAAAGGAAACCATCGATTGAACACAAAAGCACATATGCACTTATATAATCATTACATTCATGCCCTGTTTCTTTCCACCATAACAGCTGGTGGTGTCCACATTGTATGGCAAACCAGAACATCATGTTTGTGTTCTGTTTCGGCATTCATTCCACCTTATTTTATGTCAATTAGCTAAATATCAGCCTAAACAATCTGAAAGTTACTTTTAACTATTTAACTATATAAGTCAACTAGAAGCCATTGAAAGAGTCGGAAGTTTTGATATCTAGAGAAGGGCACTATTTTGCTACTGTTAGCAACACATTTTTATGTCTATTACTCTACGCAAACAAATACATATGCCAATTTACTTGTAAATATGTTACACACTTCTATGCTCGACCTTAATGATCAGGAGTTCTATGCACATAGCCACATACAGAAGTTCAGTACAAGATATAATCATATAAGTACTATCTATGATCAGGAGCCTTGTTCTATCAGGCCAGAAAATCATGTGGAACAAATGGAAGCTTTCAACTGTAGCCTATCCTATCAGCAAATTTAGGACATCATTATTACGACATTAATTTGCAAATACAGCATAAATTAAACCTGAGATCCGTAGTGCTTAGCATCTAGTAAATACTACAACCCAACTACCAAATTTGAAGTCAAAACGTAGTTACGCTCCTTCAATGGATGTTAGCCCTCTTAAATAGAACAAGAATGGTAGCTGCTAGATCAATTCAGTGATGATCACCAAACCTTAAAACTAAGTACTAACACAACTTCAATTCCACACCAGCATCATTCAGACCCTAAACAAGCAAGCAACCGATCGGAAATAAAATATGAAATCTCGAAGTCAACCCTACTTACCGACGGCAACTGGAGGTCCACATCGCCACTGGCAACCCTCACCTCTACCGGCCCGACCAGGTCGACGTCCCTCACGCCTGGGCCGAACCCCACCGCGCCGTCACCGGCTACGACGTCCAGTCCGTCCGGCCCGTCCACCTCCTCCACCGCCGGCGCGGCGGGGTGCGTCCACTCCACGACCTCGTCGGCGAGCCTCGCCAGCGCCGCCGCCGACCCCGCGCGGGCGCGGAACTCGTACCGCTGCACGGCACCCACACGCGCGTCGTCGGCGTCGAGCGGCCAGACCCTAACCTCGGCGTCAGGGTGCCAACCGTACCTCTCCGAGACAGCGTCGATGACCTCCTCGAGGAAGGTCGGCTCCGGGGCGGAGTCCGGGTCGCTGTCCGCGAAGGTGTCCGTGAAGACGGAGGCGTTGGAGGAGGCGGTGACGAAGGAGAGGAAGGCAGAGCGGGAGGGGAAGGGAAATAGCGTGAGGAGGAGTAGGAGGGGGAGGAGGGGCGAGGTTGCCATGAGAGAAGGTTCTGGAAGCTTCGAGAAGGGCTGGGGTTTGGTTGGAGGATGAGGGGAAGGGAGGGATCCCTCCCGTCGAGTCGAGGGCTCGAGGCTTCCTCCGCGCGGAAGGGGAGAAAGGGGGATCAGGGCAGGGGAAGATGGTGGTGGTGGTCTGGTGGATTGCGCTGGTGGGGACGTGAAAGCATAGACTGACCTGTAGGCCCACCTAACTGGATTGTGCGTTTTTTACTTTTATTTTTTTGTTACCGTGTACGTTGATTTGTGATTGGCACGATGCAGTTTGCTGGGTTCTGCCCTGTCCTGCCCAAACTCGGATCGGAAGAAGAAAGAATAGCATCCGGGTGGTAGGTAGCTTCCGAGTTGACAACTTGCCCTTGAAGTGTTTGAGCGATGATGAGAGATTTGGTTATTTGCCACTTTCAACAAGTGGTTTCATAAAAAATACCACTCTACCTCACTGTTATAGACACATATGGTCCCGCATACCATACACACAAGTGGCATACTTAGCGAACTACATATGTTGAGAATGACAAATAATCAAATTTTACAGCGATGATTGACAATGATCAGCAGCTGCTCACCGGCGAGGATTACCATCTTGGTTTGAAAAAAAAAATCGGTTTTTTTTTGTCATATAGGTATCATCCTGTACTTAAATGAGAAGGAGAAATGTTTAACTACGTAGCAATGCTTAGAGGATGTTTAGTACTCCGTATAAATTAGTGTTTGTGTCACCGTCTCTTGCACTGTAATGTGACTAGTTTACTTAGATGTTTAGTGACATATCAACATGATCTCTCATTAAGAATTTGTGCATAAACATCTTGCATTATACATTAGGGCCATGAGTCACGACCTGATACAAATGTATAGTTGTTGGTTTATGCCCAATAGTTGCGGCACTAGAAATCTCTTTGATTTTAAACTCTAAAATGACACAGATAGAAAAGAATAATTACGATATTGATGAGATTAAATCCTTGATATTGAAATCCCTACGAAATGTTAAATCATGGTCGTTTAATTGTACAAAAAAAAATGCATGGAATTTGAGATTAAATGAAGAGAGGAGAGAAGTTGCATTAGAATATTAAGACATTTATGATTACAATCCGATTTGAACCTGGCTCACACAAGGCATTAGGCCCATGAGAGCCACAATGTGCCGATGCAACTCTTAGTGTTTGGTTGTCCATATGTTTAAGCCAAGTTTAAGGCATGAATGGTTGGTTGTATTTGTATCTTAAGCCATTTCATCAAACACCAAGAAGGTATCCCCAACCATGCCTACTCCTTGTTAGTGAGTGGCTTCTCACCAGCATCACCGACTAAGTTCTCGTGCACCTGACGCTCTACTTCATGTGCTGTCATGCTCTGTAATGTTGCCTTGTAACCTCACCATGCTTAACACAACGACCAAGCTAGGTAGAGGTCACCGTTGTGCTTCTCGGAGGGCCATTGTGATTTGCCCTTGAGCCACCATGCTCCCTACAAGGCCATCACGCTCCATAAAGGGCTGTCACGCTACCGGAATAATCGTCATGCTCCTTGGACCATCACACTTTGCCAAGCTCCTTAGAGCATCGTCAAGCTCAGCCATCTCGCGGCCTTCTCCGGTTCTCCCGAAAGGGCCTAAGTGCTAAACGTCGTATACGATCGAACTTCCTTCTCCCATTGCTGCCGCCAACCAAAACAAAATCACCAAAATCCTCCAACGTCATCAATATCGTCTTTCGTAGTCTCGTCCACATAAATGCGGATTAAAAAACTCAAAATTAAGGAGTAATCATGGCAGCATGTAGATCCAACTCGAGATTGATGAAGACGACAAGGCTAGTGAAGCAGCTCAGGAGACCACCGTTGTCTTCCCGAAGTTGTCGCCGAAGAAAACAACAAAATCACCCCGACCATGGAGATCTCTACCTTATCCCAACCAAACAGCCTCACTTTAGCCAAATCCGAAGACCCCGAATCGATGGCCGGCCACCGCACCAAAACTGGAACAAACATGTTGCATCTTCCAAAACCTATGCCGAAGCCCTATCACAGATTTGAAATCTTGAAGTTGATCATGGTCCGCCTCCAGCACGAAGCTCGGATGAACACGACGTCGACGTCACACCAATCTGAACCCAACACCAAGGCTATGACAAATCCGCCTCTGCGACAAAATGGAGAGGCCTTTATTGGCTAATCAGAAGAACACTAACCTTTTGTTATCATCGCCAAAATAGTCATCGTCAATACCTCCTACGCCATTGACAATGAGCAAAAGATCCTCTAGATCCATCTGTGGGGAAACTCAATAAACTAGTCCTAGTACACAACCCTGGCACGGATCCGCATCAACAACCTGGAGGCCAAAGACGAAGAAGACGAGGAGACAAGGCAAACCCGTGCCAAGATTTGATTCACCTCTCTATCTCTCAGTGTTTGTTACTTGGCCCTTTGGAAAGTTTTATTAATATCAATCTAATTAGCTTTTATTAGCACTATTCATCAACCTAAGTTTGAGTAGCATTAGTCATGGTCTTACAGAAGAACCAAGATGAAAACTAAGATGATCACTATATTTATGGGGCAAACAAGAGGCCCCCATACGGTCAGGACAACGTTGTACCTTGCAATGCACAAATTATTATTTTTAAAAAATTATATCACATTTAAAATATGAAACCCTACTTTTATATGTTTATATCGCAGTGTAAGACACATGTTAACGATTTTGTACATAATAAATGCTACTCTGGTATTTTGAGGGACTCTCTCATTGTTATTCATCAATTTCTCAATTATTTTTCTATATTTTTCTATCTTACATTTTAATCTATTCTACTGTTACATTGTTTAACACCAAACAGTAACTTTTAAGGACACCATTAATTATGCTCTAAAATTTTATGGTACGGGGAGCCATATCTATGAACAAACTTAATGTATGATCAATGAGGACCTAACTTAGACTGTTCAAGTACTGTAGTAAATAAAATACAAAAAGAGAACAAAGTATATGAACAATAAAAAGAAGATGTAAATAGCGTCTGAGTAGATCCAAGTTAAACCTAAATTGGTAATGCTCTTAAGGCATCACCAACCCAAGCCTAACTTAGATCAACCCAACACTATTCAAGCACTATTAATCTATACTTTTATCTTTCTTTTTCATTTGCTACAATGCTAAGACCCTGTTCTTTTGAGCCGATCTGAACGGCTAAACAGCTGAACGACGAAAATGACTAAACATCGAGAGTTTCTCGAGATAATCTCAAGATTCGGATCCATTTCATTTAACTTACTTTTTAAAGCGTTAAGACCCACCTTCAAAACAGCGAAAAAACGGATTTAAAAATCTCAAAACATATATCTTTTTAAAACATAGATAAATCATTAAGCTGCTAGGCCTAAGTCAGTCTAACTTAGATCCCATTGATGATGCTCTTTGAATGGACTATGAAAACGCATGTAATCTCTTTCAAGACTATAACTAAAGTGAGCTTCGCAAGTAAAATGGGAAAAACTACCTTTAACCGCATAAATAATGACCTTTTTTTATTCACGGTTTGGTTTAGATTTGTTCGTTTGAACCAAAATGTCATTTTTATATGGATCATTCAGTGTAACATTTTATAATATTTTTTTAAGGTTTTACAAATTTTTTCTTAAAGATCTTTAAAAAAATTATTCTTAAATATTTTTATACCTTCTTTTATTTTAAAGACCCTTTAACTTTTTTCTCAATCAAACCGCTGACCAGAGAGGGCGTAAAAATTGAACATGGGAAAGAAGCAAAATGTCAGTTAGTACTAATGCTAACCACCAGATCATTTCTGTTTTACATGTGAGGCAGCACATCATTAATACATGTGAAATTGTAAGCCACTAGCAATTTGGCAAGCAAGTACTTCCGCCAAGAAACCAAGCCAGCAGAGGTGCCTGTAATAAAATCCAAAGGTAATTTACATATTAGTTTCATCAACAGCGGCAGAGTACGTGAGTGGTGATTAGGAAGAAACTAGTGCAGCTATGGATAGCAACAAAATCTTACAACTCGAATCTTCACATTTAGATATTGGACTTGAAAATGAAAATTCAAATCTCACACATATTTGAACTAGCTAAGGATAGTATTACTCGCAATCTCCACCATATGCAAATAAACATTCTCATGCATGACTGTTTTGGTTCATAGAAGAAAAGGAATAGTTATGGCTACAACTTTAGCAGCCGTTGTAAAAAAAAAAGTGCGTGCCAAACAGAGGGCCACAAAGATCGAAATCATCTTAATATCAAATCCAAAGACCCATACCGCAACTGAGACACAAAAAACCTTCAAAATTCCAATATGTAGCGCAACATATCCAACCAACCTAAGCAAATATGACGAATATTTATAACATAGAAGTTCTAGCCATTTATTATACTACTTATCACTTGTAGTGAACTCTGATTCCAAAAACTATTAATAGGTTTACAACATGGTAACAGGATGGAATTAAAACATGTAATGCATGTTGATTTGAAAAGGGTTGAGAAATGGTAGTGATTACATTTAACTATTTTTCAGAAAAGTTAATCTAGCAACTACACAGAAATGAATAGTTGCTGCTGGCCACAAATATGAAGAATATGATGTTTATTGATAAGAGTCGATTGTTATTCATTTTGCATTTTACAGCTAGTTACTCAGGTATAGCAAAAGAAATGTGAACTTAATATCCATGTTACCTCGAAGTAAATCCCAACATCATTAATTTGTTAAAAAATGCATCTAAAGGACCACATAAATGAGTTAAATTAATGTGTGTAAGCATTTCTGAGTTCAGCACAGAATTAATGTCAAATGAGTGTTTCGATTAGAAGCAACCATACATATAATAATAGCACTTTTAAAAAACTTATACCATGGGTTCCTGAAGACCTTATTCACGAGTTCTTTGCTCAATGCAACTCCCTGAAGGGTCTGCGTTCTTTACAATCCATGGGTGTTTCATAATGTCATCGAGACAGAGTCGCTTGCTTGAATCTTTCACTAGCAGCTGCATACAAAATTCACAGCACAAAAGTCTAATTCACCTTCATCTCTATATGATATAACTGATATTCCCAGATGTTACCTTGGAAATGAGATCCTTGGCTTCTGCGGATACGTAATGAGTTGAAGGGAACATCAAGTCCACTTTAATTATCCTGCTCAAAATTCATGTTAGACTAAACGTAAGAAGCCAATATTGGGAAAAACACATATTCGCGGTCCCTACCTCCTCAGGGTATCATTCTGCTCTGCAGCTTCAAAAGGTGGTGAACCATATAAGAACTCAAAGCATAGAATTCCTAAAGTCCAGTTGTCAACAGCATGGTCGTGAGCCTTTTTCTCTACCATCTCTGGTGCCAGGTAATCTATTGTACCACAGAGTGTGTGCCGTTTAGCATTTGATTGAACTGCCCATCCAAAATCAGCAATTTTAAGTCGGCCCTGCAAATTGGATGTCAATGAATAGTTCCTAAGAGAAGGCGGAATCTGATGCACCAAGGCACAATAAAAAGAGAAAATTCCTTGTATGCCATTGGAAAAGTTTACAATTCCCTATCCGCCACTCGAAATTCTCACTTTCCTTACATGCCACCGGTTTAAGTTTTTTATTCCCTCAGTGCCACTTAAGCGGTAAAGAATATAACGAAGTTAAAAAATGACCATTATGCCCCTACCTTTTTAATACGCAACAAAATACAAAAAATTCATACAAATAGTATAGAATTCATAAAAACATGAGAAAAATTTCTACAGATTCATAAAATTATGTATAGCCAGATTTGAAAGTAAAAAATTAAAACTTTCTGTATGTAATTTTTTTTTAAAAAAATTAATCAAACCTATTATACCTCATGAAAAAGGAGAACAAAATTTGAAAATACCAAATGTTATAAATATTTGAATAGCAACTAGAGCATGATTTTACATAAATTTAAAAATTTGAATTACTCAATTTGGAGTTAAAATGAAGGAGATATGATTTTTTTAAAGTTTTAATCCGAAAGGGCATTTTAGATATTAATAAACTTTTTAAACGGCTAAAACTAACGGATTTAACGGCAGTGGTACTGAGGGAAGAAAAAACTTAAACCAATGGCATGTAAGGAAAGAGAGAATTTCGAGTGGCAGATAGAAGATTGTAAACTTTTTCAGTGGCATATAGGGAATTCTCTCCAATAAAAATGGCAGAAGCCATCATCCCAAACACAGCAACAGATCATATTTTCCTATACCAATTTATACTCTTGACAGATGTGGACATTGGACAACAGAACAAACAAAAATATCTGCTAGCATTTGATGAACCCCATTGCAACTCAAGATGCCCAAATAATTATACAGCACAAGCATTTCTAAAATATTGCGTCCACAATCACATTATAAGCAAATGCAAGTCACCATAATCACATATCAGCTCAAAGAGGCATGTCATGTCCAGCACTATTTAACTAAAACATTAGTACCGTTATTCAGACAAGGTGGCACGATGCATGAGCTTTATGTACACTGACACCCTGCATTCTTCATTAGTGCATCTTAACTGCTAATTCTAATTGCTAAGGTGGTTCCTGGATAGTGCATTTTGACTTTTGAAATTTCTGGGTAGTCAGATTTTGCACAACACATTGTTTTACATGTAAAATACCTATATGCTGTGTGCTTAAGTGGGAGTCAAACCTTGAATATAAACAGTGAAACAAGCTATTGGCGACTTGGTGTGCAGTGTGAATATATGCCACACAGGCTATATATTTTATTCATTGGCAAAGTTTATAATAATTATTTTTTTAGATTGGCAATAGGCTCATAAAAAATATAGCAAAACAATCGAAGGGAACAAAAGTTCAAAACACAAATTTATTGGCATGCCTAGATATCAAACCATGCAAATTCTGAGAAAGGTACAACAACTGCAGAGAGTACAACGAACCTCAATATCTATGAGCAAATTTTCCGGCTTGATGTCCCTATGAATCACCTGCTTCTTGTGACAGTATGCCAGAGCACCAGCAAGGCTTGCAACATACTAAAATAAAAGAGTACTGGCTCAACACGAAATACAATGCAAAGAATTGTAAATCAGAAGAAAAGTAGTATCACAATTCACAAACCAAGTTGGTATTAAGGCAGATATCATTGTTTCTCTCAAACAGCTAAGAATTATTATATTTGTCGAGGATGTTTGGATTGAATAATTGGTAGCTTAAATATGAGAGTAGGCTGCAGGACTAACTCTTGAGGTGTTTTTTCTGTTTTGTGAACAGAAAACTTTAGATTTTATTTTGGTTTCATTTATAAAAGAGTGAGACTTTGCCTTGTGTTTGTTTTTATAAAAAAAAAGTTCTAGAGTCTGTAAAGAAGCTCTTCATCTCTACTGTGGTACAAAGATCAATCAAAGCCCACTTCCTTATAAAAATAGGCACCAAAATTGCTAAAGATCATGCAATTTACTACTTTCAAACAATGTAAAACCAATGCGATTAAATAGATGTAATATTATACTAAGAGCATGCTGGGATTTTTCCAACCTTCCTCCTCTTACAACTGGAATCACAGCAATACTAAAGAGTCTTGAGACATGTTGGAAAAGGTTTCCTTTCAACTTCTATGAGGTTTTCTGTGGAGCCGTCAAACGATTGTATTTCATATGGTTATTTCACAAACAGTAGCAACAATTAACAATTGGTTTAAATCCAACCAGTACCAAACAACTGTGAAAAAAAAACAACAGAGACAATGGGCCTAATCCAATCAGTACCACACAACTGAGGAAAAAAAAAAGCGGGAGAAAGGGGACAGGGGGAGTTGGTCTCACGGTGGCGGCGGTCCGCTCGGAGAAGCGGCCGACGGTGCGAAGGAGCTTGTACAGCTCGCCGCGGGCGGCGTACTCAAGAACGAGGACAACCCGCTCGGCGTCGTGGAACCACGCAAAGAGGCGGAGCACGTTGGGGTGATCGAGGCCATGCTGGATCTCGATCTCCCGCCGCAGGTGCGCGTGGAAGCGGTACTTCTCCAGCTTCGCCTTGAAGATCACCTTGAGCGCCACCACGTACCCGCTCTGACACGCCGCGGTTCCCGGCGCAGGCTAGCTTCGTTAGAGGCGGAAAATTTGCGGGAATCGAAAATGTCTCGGGGTGGCTAGGGTTTAGAGGCGGCGACCTTCTTCTCGCGGGCGAGGTAGACCTTGCCGAACTTGCCCTCGCCGATGTACTTGCCGATCTCGAAGTCGGACATGCTCCATTCCTGCCGCTCCATCGGAGATTCCGAGGATAGACGGTGGTGCTGATGGTGGCAGAGAAGCCGAGTGCGGAGTGGCGAGGCCGCCGCCGACGAGGAGCCGAAGGAAGCGAGGAAGCCAACTGTCGTTTGAAATGGAAGCGGCGGAAGTGCTCTGTGCTCGAAACTTCGAATGGGGATGCGATCGGCAGGTTAGACTGACATGGAGTGCAAAATCTACTTGGGCCAGACTTTGTGCACGTAGCCCATCCGCACCTAGTTGGGCCATTAGAATTCGAGCCGGGACGGGGGAGACCAAGGCCCGAAGGCAAGTCTGGTTCGTTCAGCTTTACATCCTGTTACGTCTTTTTTTTTTATTCAGTTTGTTTGTTTAATTTAGTTGAGTTAAAAACTCCCTTCATTTTTTTATATATCGCAGTTGATTTTTGAACATGCCTGTTAATCATTCATGATTTTTGAACATGCCTGTTAATCATTCATCTTATTTAAAAAACCATTTGGTCGGGTTTAAGCCTGGATCTAGCTTTGCACTCATTACAGGTTTTTGGGTACGGGTTTAGACCTAAGGCTCTCTCTAACAGGAATCCCTAAATTTGATCCCCTATAGCCTCATATACAGGCTTCCTTTAAAAAAAAAACCCCCCTATATTTCTTCCATCTCCAACAGCATTCTATATATGGAGAATTGTATAGGGGAAGAAGAGAGAACCCCCACATATAAGGGAATGGAGAGAAAATCTCTATTTTAGAAAACAGAATAGGGAACGTTGTTGGAGCACATGGGGAAGAGTCCGTCCCCTATTTTGAGGTAGAGGACGCTTTAGGGGAGCTTGTTGGAGACAGCCTAATTCTTAATCCTTGGGTCTAGATGTACGGAGACTGGACCTGAAGAGCCCGACCCATTGCCATCCTAGTCATTTTAGCAGGCCACAACGGTCTAGAGTCTACACCAATAGCAGGCAGCGCTCCAGCCTCCAGCGCCAAAGGCCCAAAAATTGGAAGGCGCTAGTGCCAAGAGCCCACAAGCCGTATTCACGAGAAACAAGACCTGGTGAACGCATGGGCCTAAGCCGAGTGCTAGCTGCATTTTATGAATCGAATCAAAACTCGAAAGATCTACTTAAAAAAACAAATTTTGATCCAACCAAACCGAACCGAACAAAACTGCGAACCAAAGAGCACCTAAGATCCAGGCCGAACGAGTTCACGACATATGCGACTACATCGTGATGAGAAGATCAGGGCAAGAGTGTGAGACGGTCAGGTAATGTAGTACTAGGGTGTAGAGCACAGCGAAATTCGCTATCGCGACCAGGAGAGATCAAGCTAAGCCACAAGGCCACATAATCCTGTTTTTCTAGTTTTAATGATAAATAAACATTGTGATAAAAAAAATATGAACAAAACATGCAATGCTGTTAAAAGGAATACTAATGATGAATAGAACTAGCGAGGTAAACGCACCTACGGTGCGTCCCTGTTGACACCCAAATTTGGCAAGAAAATCGGATGTGATAATGAAGGGTAAAATCGGAATTTCAGGTTGAATCTGGAGTTGGGTCTGATCGGCAAAGAAGGAAAGACTATTGAAGAATATCGACACACAAGATTTCAGAAGGAATACGATCGGAGTGCAGACCGGAAAATTAGGTTGTATCGGTATCGGTATTGTAATAGTATAAATAGGACCTTAAGCCTCGTAGGAAAGGGACGATACTAATACACAAAACCCACTTTTCGAACCCGATCGACATTGTCGAAAGGCTTCATCTCGCAGGTAGAGCTACCTCGATGGGATAATCGATTCTCTCCTTGTAACCCGTATGCATGGCTGTATCAATTTGATCTCATGTATACAAACCATGTTAGACTGTCTCGAGATTTACCGATCTTTGACATGTTTTCGCATATTGTACTGTCTCGATTTAATCGATCTGCAATGTGTATTTATCCTGTAATGCCGATTGTTAAATATTTCATATGCTTTTCCCGAATTTGATATATGCAACTGTCTCGTTCAATCGATCTTGTATATGCCATGTTTAGGATTTTGCTTGTGGGAACATTTACCGATCTGTATTGCATTTACCTTTATCAGTCTTTAGACCTTTAAATCGGTTTATTGGTTTATATCTTAGATTTAGACCTGAACACTGTCTTGGCCTGACCAATCTGTTCAATCTGTTTCTTAGTTAAACCTGATATATTGATATTAGGGTTTATTGCTGATGCTATTATAAAATAACAAAAATAAGTGAAAGATTTAGATTTGAATGCCTATTTAAATTTATTTGCTCTATCTGGCATTAAGCCGATAGATCCTGTAATCGGTTAACGAAGAAACCGATTCTGAGATGACTGATCGGCTATTTAAAAGCGATTAGGTTTATATTCTCGATAATTCTCCCTTATTGATTCACGGTGAAATCAATTGGCACGCTTGGTTTGAGTTGCGACGCGATCACTGAATCGACGCTTCTGCACGTGTGTTCGCAAAAACCCTCGTTTTTGTGTCAACATACTTTTTGGCACGCCCGGTGGGACAAAAACAATCGAATCGGCGCGATGACGCGCACCGATGCCGAAGCAGCGATGGAAGCGCTCAAACACGCTGCTGAACCAGTGACATTTGACGAACTGAGCCCAGATCAGAAAAAGGAGATCGAAGATAGGCTCGCGGAGATCCACGAGGAGAACAAGAAGAGGATGTTAACTGGCTATCGGAAAACCCGTAGCGGCCAGGTTACCAAGACCTCGATTGGAGATCCACTGCTGACCGGAGATTACTCTGAAGTAATAAGAGACCAGATTAACAATTCGGTCTATCGATCGATCTTTGGATCGATCCATCGGTTTTAGGCGCATTGTCTAGGAAGGAACGAGTGCCGCTACACGGCATATGATCGGCAAGCCCACGGGGAATCGAATTTTCCTCGAGGATGAATCTGGGAATCGATATACTCGGCCGGGGCATCACATGCAGGGACTTCCCACTCGAGTCCCCCAGTGGCTATCAATCCAACTCCGATTCAGATGCTATCGGGTAATCAGGCTATAATTCCAGTTCCAGAACCGGTATATCAGCCGATTAGTTCCGGGATAAACGAGAATCTGGAAGAGATGACAAGGAATCTAGTTTATAACATGATGAAGCAGTGCGGGTTCAACACTCCGAAGATCGCTCCGCATTATACCATGCCGTATCCATCGGCTTTTAATGAAACAGAGTACCCGCACAAGTATCGTGTTCCTGATTTTGCTAATGCCAAATTCAGCGGAAGTGACCACACCTCTACGCACGAGCATATTGCTAGATTTCTTGCGCTTTGCGGAGAGGCTGCGTCAAAGGACACTCTCAAATGCCGATTGTTCCCACTGTCATTGTCGGGATCGGCTTTTAAGCGGTTTACGTCGCTCCTCCAAACAAAGCATCACCGTGGCGGTTGGAAAAAAGTTTCATGAATATTTCTATTCGGAGAAAACGAAGCAAGGATCACTGATATAATGATGATTAAACAGAAGTTTGGTGAATCGGTGAATGATTATCTAGCGTCGGTTCAGGGAGGTGAGAAACCGATGTTATAGCCTTTCCTTTGCCCGATAATGAGTGGCGGAATTGGCTTTTAAGGGTTTGCTACCGTCAATCAAAAGAAGGTGGGCAATCGAGAATTTGCCGATATATCACATCGGCTCACAAGATCGCGCTATCTGAAAGCCGATTCTCGGATAATTCATACCGGTCGCGAGAAAAGAGTATCGGGTAACAACAATTTTAAGGGTAAAGATAAAGCGGTCAATGTTGTTGACACGGATGAAGTAGAAGATTGAGACGGCTCCGATCTGAAGATGTCGATGCTTATGTCATTGAATGGGTGAACAACAAGAAGAATTGAACTTGGATGGATAAAGCGAAGGGCCCCGAGAAAGGCAAATATGCATTCGATACATCCAAGTGTGATCGGATTTTCGATCATCTATTGCGGGAGAAGCGATTAAACTTAGCGAGGACATGTTATTCCTCCACTTGAAGAGTCAAGAAGAGGAAATATTGCAAGTGGCATAATTCTTATTCACACGCCACCAACGAGTGCAACGTGTTCAAACAAGTGATCCAAAAGCGATTGAAAACGGCCAACTTAAATGTCCGGATAAAACTTCGCAAATCGACACACGCCCATTCCTATCGGTTTTATTGGCATGGTCGGCGCTAAAAGGAAAGCCGATGGTCGAAAGTTCCAATCGTTTCAAAGTGCTTGTTGGCGATAAGAGGATTATGGTGGAAGAAAGGCGAGCTGCGTTTCCAATCATCGGCGGCGTGGTGGAAGAAGCGGCGAGTGGCGCGAAGTGAAGCATGGCCATAACAGTAATCCGGTCTCTAAATCAAGGCCGGTGCCAACCTTCGATCAGTTAATGGAAAAATACGACAGGATGGCTAAGGAGACGCCTCGCAAGAACGTTAAATCAGGTACTCCGGAGGCTGTTCAAAGGGGTTCGGATGATCAAGGTTCGGAAATGGAGCACTAGGATTGTCCCTTTTTCCGATATTGCTAGGAAGAAAGGATGTCTTTGCCAAGTCTGGAGGATTGCCCGATGAACCACACGTTTGTTCCTCCGAGGAGAAAACCAGTAAAAGATCGGCTAGTGTTTCCTAGTGGAAAAGCCGATGACACCACAGATGATAAACATGCCGATGTGCATCGGCCTCCCAAAGTACCGTTGCCGCGGTGGTGCCCCAGCGGGATCACTAAATCTCAGAAGCGGCGCCTGCAGCGGATGAGACACGCAGAGGCAAAAGAAGCCGAGGCTGAAAAGTTCAGGGACGCTCTTTTAGAGGAGGTAAAGCCGATGAGATATGCTAGGGGCAAGCAAGAATGGAGGCCAATGCTGAGATCGGCTGTTATTATTGAAAACAATTATGACGAAATATCTATTGCCACTAATATGGTCTGCGTATTGCCTCGGGAATTCATGTGCGATTATGAGGAAGCTGCTGCTGAGTTAGTGGTTGGAGCGAAGATCTTGTCTTTAAGAAACGAGAGAATCCCGATTGCACTTAAAGCCATTGTTTATCGTGGGGTACATGAATGGGAAGCCGATTTCGGGATGATGGTGGATAAGCGAACAACCAGTAAATCGATGCCATATTCCGTGTCTTGGGAAAATTGGGAAATCGACAGAGGATCTGGTCAAGACCAATATGGTTTGAGCGATTTCAATGGAAATCCGACTGAGGCAAAGGGAGTTTTGGTCGTAGAGCTCACCATAGGAAGCAAAACGATCCCAACAGCGTTCTTTGTGATCGAAGGAAAAGGAAATTATAATGTGCTGTTGGGAAGAGATTGGATACACGCCAACTGCTGCATACCATCGACATTGCATCAAATTCTGATACAATGGATTGATGATCAGATAGAGGTGGTCAAAGGAGAGTCTCTGACCGCAGAAACCGATTGTGCCGATATACATCACAATCTAGAGGCATTATCGGGAAAACCGTTAGAGGATTGTGACTTCCTCAGTGTTAGTAAGTCGGGGTTCAAACCAACAACGCTGGATGGTCAATCGGTAACTCAAGGATGTGAGGGTTTTTTATGGGAACCGCGGCTCTAGAGGAGATTGAATATAAGATGGGCCAAGGATTCATATCGGCTGATGAGCTGGAAGAAGTCGATATTGGAACCGATGGTAAAGAGAGACCCACTTACATCAGTAAAAAGCTGCCGCGGGAATATAAGGATCGGCTTATTCAGATACTCAAGGATCGGGTTGACTGTTTCGCATGGGAATATCATGAAATGCCTGGTTTAGACCGATCCATAGTTGAACACAAAATTAAGATGAAACCTGGATTTCGGCCAGTAAAACAATCGCCAAGGAGGATTAGTTGGAAAATCTACGATCAAGTAAAGGCTGAAATTCAGAGGTTGTTAGAAGCAAAATTTATTCGGCCATGTAAGTATGCCGATTAGATTTCTAATATTGTGCTAGTAGGGAAGAAGGATTCTGATAAAATTCGAGTATGCATCAATTTTCGGGATTTGAATAAAGCAACATACAAAGATGAGTATCCAATGCCGATTGCTGATCGATTGATTGACGCTGCCTCAGGCAATCAGATTATCAATTTTCTAGATGGCAATGCTGGTTACAATCAGATCTTTATGGCCGAAGAGGATGTGAACAAGACTGCATTTAGATGTCCTGGTTCTATCGGCTTGTTTGAATGGGTCATAATGACTTTTGGGCTGATCAGTGCTGGAGCTACCTATCAGAGAGGAATGAACTTGATTTGCCATGACTTAATCGGTAAACTAGTTGAAATTTATATCGATGATGTGGTGATTAAATCCCAGGAGGAGGGGCAACATTTGGCTGATATTGTGACCGTTTTGGATCGGTTTCGGAAGTATGGCATGAAAATGAATCCAAAAAATGTGCTTTGGAGTATCGGTAAGCAAGTTCTTGGGGTTTATGGTACATCAGAGAGGATTGAAGTTCACCCTGATCGAGTGAAGGCGATTCTAAATACTAAACCTCCAGATTCAAAGGTTCGTTTACAAGAGCTCATCGGTAAAATCAATTACTTGAGGAGGTTTATTTCAAATTTATCGGAAAGAATCATCCCGTTTTCGCCGTTGCTTAAGTTGAAGAATGCCGATAAGTTTGTTTGGGGATCGGAACAACAAAAGCATTTGATGATATTAAAGAATATCTGATTAATCCTCCTGTTCGTTGCCCCAAAGGGAAATTTACCATTCAAATTATATCTGGTCAGACGGATAAAGCGATAGGGCGATTACGTCGAAGTTGATGGTAAGGAGCATGCAATTTTCTATTTGAGCGAAAGCTATTGGACCGGAAACCCGATACGGTGGTAGAAAGGTATTGCCTTTGCTTATACTTTGCTTGCACTAAATCGAGACATTATTTGTTGGTAGCGGAATGCAAAGTAGTCATCAAACCGATGTGATTAAATATATGCTTAATGCTCCGATTATTAAAGGGCGTCTTGGCAAATGGGCATATACTCTCATCGAGTTTGACGTGACATACGAATCTCCGAAAGCCGTCAACAGGCAGGTATTAGCCGATTTCATCACGCACCACCAAGATGTCAATCTTTCTATTCTTTTGTCTTGGGTGATGTTCTTTGATGGATCGGTTTGTGAGAAAGGGTGCGGCATCGGTATTTTCATAGTGTCCCCTGGAGGTGTTCCTTACCGATTCAGTGTCACAGTGGATTTTGGGTTGACTAACAATCAGGTAGAGTACGAGGCATTGATCCAAGGATTGGAGTGGTTAATTCAGGCTAGTGCCATTGCTGTAGAAGTGTTCGGAGATTCACAGTTGGTGGTTTTTCAAATGATCGGTAAATATGAATATCATAGTGATCTGCTTCGGGAATATCTAGAAAAAGCTTCTGATTTGGCTAAGTATTTCAATGTGTTTACTATTCATCATGTTCCGAGAGAACAGAATTGTGAAGCCAATGATTTAGCTCAAGAAGCATCAGGTTATAAATTACCGATCATGGAGTTGGAGATTATTCCGATTGAAAATCCGGTCCCGATAGGATGGCAGGCGGAGATTATCGGTTATTTGAAAGATCCCCAGCAAAAAACCAATAGGAAGCTTAAAAGGAGAGCTCAAAGGTATGTTTTAATAAGTGACAAATTATACTATCGGAGTTTTGATGGTTTATTGCTTAAGTGCCTGAATGAAGAGGAAGCAAAGGTTGCAATCGGAGAAATTCACGAAGGGTTGTGCGGAACACATCAATCAGCATACAAGATGAGATGGATGTTGAAGCGCGTGGGGTATTTCTGGCCAACAATGGTGGAGGACTGTTTTAAATATTACAAGGGTTGCAAAGATTGCCAGAGGTTCGAAAATATTCAGCATGCACCTGCATCGATTTTACACCCAATCGTGAAGCCGTGGCCTTTTAGAGGATGGGGAATTGACATGATCGGAGAAATATTTCCTTCTTCGTCCAAGGGGCATCGGTACATCTTGGTAGCAACAGATTATTTTACGAAATGGGTTGAAGCCGTACCGTTGAAGAAAGTAACTGCTACCGAAGCAATCGATTTTGTCAAGGAGCACATAATTTACCGATTCGGTATTCCTCAGACGATCACTACAGATCAGGGATCGGTATTTATGTCAGAGGCATTTTAGGATTATGCTTGAAGCCTGGGGATTACGACGATCAATTCATCGCCATATTATGCTCAAGCCAACGGCCAGGCGGAATCTTCAAACAAAAGTGCCATAAAACTGATCAAGCGAAAAATCGATGAAAGGCCGCGTGGTTGGCATAAAACTTTGGCGGATGCACTATGGGCATATCGGATTGCTAAACATGGAGCCATGAAAGTATCACCGTTTGAATTAGTCTATGGTCAGGAGGTTGTTCTGCCGGTTGAAGCTATCATCGGATCTACGAGGGTTGAAGAACAGGACAATGTAAAAGTCGATGATTATAAGAATCGATGGTGGATAAGTTTTGGATGATATGGTAGCGATTCGACTAAGAGCTTTGGAACATATTGAGCGTGATAAGCAAAGAATTGCTCGACATTATAACAAGAAAGTTGTACCAAAGCTTTGAAGTGGGGAGCTAGTATGGAAAACGTTTTTGCCGATTGGTTCGAGGATCCTAAATACGGAAAGTGGTCGCCAAATTGGGAAGGACCATTCGAGTCAATCGGGTTATCCTGAAACGCTTATATTTTGGAAGCGCTTGAGGAGAAGTTTTGATGCGCGTGAATGCCAAATATCTAAAGAAGTATTATCCTAGTGTTTGGGTTGGAGCTTGAGTTGATGTTTGTTAAAAGCCGATTCCACATGAATCGCCTATAGATCAATTTTAACCAACGCGTTGCTGTTGGGTGAAAGCCGATTCTGGAAGAATCGCCTATAGTGTATTCGACTTGTTAAAAAATTTGACTCGACACTTTGCTGTTGAGCCAAAGCCGATTCTATGAATCGTCTATAGATAAACATGCATACTTAAACGTTTGAATAAAAACGTTATTACGAAGGCGCGAAGGCCTCAATCGTTTTGGCCCGAAGGGCAGAGTGAAACCATGTTTTCCGATCGATACAAACCGATCCATACATGACAAAAGTTTTGAAATTTGGCTCGCAGGCCAGTTACTCGCAGAATTCATAAATAGCGGCAGCGGCGCTGGTCATCGTGTCCCGGATCCGATTGATGGTATTGGTATCTTCTTCGGCTGATCCGGGGATGATCGGTATTTTCTTTTTCGCCTCCAATACTGCTAGGCATAAGCTTTTACTACGCCGTCTTTGTTCCTTGGCATGCCGATTTAGTCTCTTCAAAATCTGAGCGGCAATTGCTTGACTTTCTTTGCTTTCTCCAGTTCTAGTTCCAAGGACTTAACCCTTGAAATTGCTTTGGATGTGGCAATCTTTGCCGATTCAGCCTCTTGTTTCAGTTGAAGAAGCTTGTCATTCTATGAGTTGGCGTCATGGATCAGCCCTTTAAGTTCAGCTTCAGCATCCTTGAGGGCTTCTCGCTGATGGAGTCGATCTAGCGCCGCGTCAAAATCGGACTTTTGGCCTGAAAGGGATAGCAGTTTTTCGATGGCCGCCACCACTTGCTCTGGGAGGACCTCCTTGACGGAATCAGCTATTTCCCGGATGGCAAGAGGGTTGGCCAGGAAAGCCGATTCATTGCTCACCAGTTCCCACATTTGTTTGAGTTTCCCCAGAGCGTCTGGAGAAAGCCGATTCTTCTTGGGCTGTTCAGGGGCTGGTGAGTCGATGATGATAGCTGGCGGCGGTGAAGTCCTGATCGGCGAAGATAAGAAATCGAGCTCGTCGTCGAGCCAATCCATACTGGACGGGTCGAAGTTGAGCTCGTCGTCTTTCTTCCCGTCATAGGTGATGACCTGCGTAGACACCACCGTTACCCTGGTTGGGCTGCGAGGTTGAAACATGTACTGGACACAGATATTTTAAGTTACAAAATATCGGATTTTGGAAATTGCATAAATTGAGGCGAGGGAAATCCGATTACATCTTGCGGGTTGAAGGCCGGAGGCGTCTGTGAAGCCGGTGGGGGAGCAGGTGTGCCCTCTTTCTTTTTGGAGATGGGGGAGGTGTCCTGAAGTTAAAATTCCGATAAGGTGAAACCGATAGGATGTCATGTTGGAAATTTGGGTGAGAAGCAAGGGCTTACAGTGTCACATACCGACTCGGTGCTATCGGGTGTACGCACCTTTTGGGTTCGCGGCTTCTTGGTGGATACTCTCTTCTTTACGCCGACTTCGCCTTCGGACCTCCCTGTTAATTAAAGTGTTCAGAATTGGATATTTGCAAGAATTATGCGTATTAAGCCGATTTTACCTCTTTTCTTGGGTTGTTGGGAGGGCCCCTGCGCGAAGTCTGATGCGGATTTAGCTGTCAAATGGAGTTGACCAGCTGCCTCTCCGATGACCTTGGCTCTTGGGCGTTTGTCTCCACTCTGAAATAGAAACAGTGACAGATTAGTAATCGGAAAATGATGTTGTAAATTGGTAAACACATGCAAGTTAATGACCTCGCGGTTAGAAGAAGACGCATGATTTTGGGATTCTGTTCTTTCGTTATCTGAATCCGATGAGGAAGGACCAGACTCGGAAGAATTTTCCTCTTTTTCATCTTTTCCATCATTGGAATCGGAAGAGCTAGAATTATCACTTCTACTTGTTTCCGATTCTGATGAAGACTCGGCCACACCAGCGATCTTAGGCCAGTTGGGTCTGCAGGTTTCCTTTTGGCCAGTGACCCGTTCGATTAAGGTTGCAGCTCCGCCTTTAGACGCATAAATATCTTTGGCGATGGCTTCCCACCAGTTATCAAACGCCGATGAAGTGTTGGTGTGAGCATCGTTGAGCCCTAATTTTTATTAGTGGCATTGATGACAAAATTAATTAATATAAAGGGCTAGGGGGTTTTTGGACTTATCGGAACCCTAGCGAAGACTCGGCGATTTTTATAAACCCTAATTTGAAGCGTCGACAATTTTACATTTGCTCCAAGATTTCAAATGCGTGGCCAAGGCGAGAGAAGAGGTCACGTATAGATTAGGAGTAGTTAGGTTTATTTCCTATTTTTCGTCGGATTTCAAAAGGGGTTCGAATATCTCGGACTATGCCGGATCTTTGCGAATTCTCAAAAACTCGGTTTCCGTAGTCCACCACTTCTAAAAATACCCAAATATCCCTTTGTGAGATTTCTAGAGAGAGAGAAACCCACCTAAATTCCCCCACAATTTTAGCTCGAAAATTCCCTC
The DNA here is from genome assembly GCA_036346415.1 of Raddia guianensis. NCBI lineage: Eukaryota > Viridiplantae > Streptophyta > Magnoliopsida > Poales > Poaceae > Raddia > Raddia guianensis. The sequence continues at coordinate 32,021,199 of CM070536.1, forward strand.
TCTGTCGGACGGCGTCCGGTAGAGTGTAACAGCTAGTCTTTTTGTCCTCTTCCGAGGGGCAACGGCTAGTTTTGCTCTAGGGGCTATAAATACCTATCTAGTGGCTGGCTATTTTGAGGTTTGCTGCTCCACTTCACCTACCACATTCATAGCTCATCAATTAGGTGTTCTAGAGCCATTCCTCCACCCACAAGATCATCCAAAGCCACAATCCATCAAACCCCAATACCGAGCTTCATGGAAGTCCTTGATCCGGCATGATCGGGCGTTTGGCTTGTTACTTTTGAAGACTTCCTTCGTGGGCGTGGGCTTGAGAGTAGGCCTCGGCGTGTGGCTACTCTTGAGTCGGTGTCTGGTGTGAGTCCACCTCGCGGAGTGGCGGAACGACTACCGGGAGTAAGTGAGGCGTGAGGCTCGAGAGCGAGCCGGTCCTTGTGCGCAAGGGGTATCCTCAACGGAGAGTAGGAGTTGCGGCTCCGAACTTCGGTCAAACAAACACCGTGTCGCCCTCTTATTTACTTTCCGCACTTACTACCGTTGCATTGAATGTGTTGATTGTGATGCCATGTCTTAGTTGCTTGTTAACTTGTTTATCGCTTCCGCTTGCGTATCAATTGACACTAGGATTGGGTCACTATTAATTTGATGCTTAATCAACAATTAATCAAAGAAAAATTAAAATTGCCTATTCACCCCCCCTCTAGGCCTTAGGATCCTCTTTCAAGTGGTATCAGAGCATCTAGGTTCTCCGGTATTAGCTTAACCGCTAGGAGATGGCTCAAGAGGGGCCTAGGATAGAAATTGGAAAAGCTCCTATTTTCGATGGAACAAATTACAACTATTGGAGAATTAGGATGCAATGTTACTTAGAGGCACTTAGTTATGATGTGTGGGTTGCTTCGAGACCGGCTATCCGGACCCTCACGTAGGAACAATTGCTCTGATGAAGTTCATGCTAAGTACAAACGCTTTAATGCCATTGCTAGAAATGCTTTACTCTCTAGTGTATCCTCAGAAGTTTTTGATAGCATTGGTAATCTTACTAAAGCTTATGATATTCGGAAGCATCTTAGGGAAATTCATGTTGGTAGTGCCGAGATGCTTGAGGAGAAGCTATCTCGAGCTAGAAAAAGATTTGATCAATTCAAGATGCTCCCTAATGAAAGTGTTAATGAAATGTTTCTTAGGTTGAACCCCATCGTCAATGAAATTGCGGATGTTAGGAGAAGAAGGTCTTGGAAGACATTGACATTTGTCGGAAGATGCTTGATGTTGTGCCATTTAGCTTTAATCCACTTGTGACCTTGATTCGAGCATCCAAGTCAAAGCTCGGAAAATGACACCGACAAAGCTTCTCGGGCAACTCAACTCATATGAGATCGACTTCTTGAAAGTGAAGAGTCCCGCTCAATAAGAAGTCCATTGCTCTTCCCTTGAAGCCAAAAGTGGGAAGAAGAAGATTGAAATTGAAGAAGAAGATGATGACTCCGATGATGCAATTCCGGAGATTGAAGAATTGACCCTCCTTGTCAAGCGGTCAAGAAAGTTGATCAAGAAGATGAGCTTCCGCGGCGGATCATCCTCTTCAAGGCGAAGACCTATCTCCGAGATGCTTGTTGCTATGAATGTGGAGAAAAGGGTCACTTGGCGGCGGATTGCCCAAGAAATAAAAAGAACAAGCACAAGGCAAGGAATCAAGAGGAAGATGAGGAAGATGACAAGAAGAAATATCGTCACTACCGCAAGAGTGATCACAAATCAAAGGATAAGAAGAAAGCTCTTGCCGGTCAAAAGACTAAGAAGGAAGATAGCTCAAGCTCATCGTCCTCTCAATCCTCCTCCTCCGAAGAAGATACTAGAGCTCATGGGCTAGCCGGACTTGCAATCAAGGAAAACGCTCCTCCGGCTCTTCCCAAGCAAAAGCTTTGCCTCACCGCAAATATACAAGAAGAGGTGATTGGGGAATGGATCACCGATGATGAAGGTTCTTGGGCGGACTCCTCCGATAATGAAAACACGAAGATATCCGGAGTCGCCATCGACAACCCCTCACCTCCCATGTGTCTTATGGCATTAGAGGAGAAGGTCACACATGAGCACTTCTCTAAAAGTGAGCTTAAACTTTTGATTGATGATTTGAATAATGCTCTAGAGAAAGAAAAGTCTAAGAGAAAGAAGCTAGTGAAGGTGCATAAAGAGCTTGCAAATGAATTTGAGAACTTGTTAGAAAAGCATGAAACTCTAGAAGATGACTATGAAGCTCTAAATTTGCAAGTTGAAATTCTAGAAAATAAACTTGCTAGCTCTAATGTTGATGTTGAAACTCCGCTTGATTGCTCAATTGAAAAATGCAATGTTGGTGTGACTTGTGATTTAATTGACACTATAGACGGTTCACTTAGCTTATCTCATGACACATCCTTTACCTTGTCACCCACGATCACACCCAATGCTAGCTCATCTTCACCCACTAGTGCTACTTCTCCAAATGAAAATGCTTGTTCAATTGACACTTGTGGTGTTGCTAAATATGCTAATGAGCTAGTTAAGTAAAATTTGCTTCTTAAGGATAGAATTAAGCAACTAGACTCTAACTTGGCTAAATTGCTTGTGGGGAACAACTCTCTTTACAAGGTGCTTCGGGAGCAAAGGTATACCTTGGGTAAGCATGGTTTGGGATTTCATCCGGGATTTGCCAAAGGCGGTTGGGAGTAAGCCAAGCTAACTTTTGTTAAGAGAGGACCCGTTGCCACATATGTAAAATGAAAACATAAAGCCATTGCTTGTCCTCTTGCTAAAACATCTCAATTCATGTCTAAAACTCAAGTGCTTGATGCTAGCTACATGCTTATGAGGAAAAATGGCTCTACTTATGCTAAGTATGTTGGTGCACCAAATAATAAGAAGAATGTAAAAGCTATTTGGGTGCCCAAATGTTTGATGACTAACTCCAAAGGACCCAAGATGAAGTTTTGGGTACCTAAAACCCAAGCTTGAAATTGTATGTGTAGGTGAACTACAAGAGCGGCGGCCGGCATTGGATATTCGATAGCGGTTGCACTCAACACATGACCGGTAGCTCAAGTATGTTCACCTCACTAGAGGAGGAGAAGGACCCCGAACACAAGATCACATTTGGGGATAACTCCAAGCGAAAGGTAAAGGGTATAGGTAAAATTGCAATATCTAATGACCTATCCATCTCTAATGTGCTCTTGGTGGAAGCTTGCAACTTTAATCTCCTCTCCGTTGCTCAAGTGTGCGATTTGGGTTTTGATTGCTTCTTTTCGATCAACGAAGTTCGTGTTGTTTCCACTAAGGATCAAAGTGTTGCATTTGAAGGCACCCGGTTTCAAAACTTATATTTGGTTGATTTTTCAAACCGTGAAACTTCTCAAATCAAGACTTGTCTTATCGCTCAAACCACTCTTGGTTGGTTGTGGCATGGACGTCTTGGACATGTTGGAATGGGCACTTTGAAAAAGGTTTTTAAAGATAACTTGGTTGTTGGAGTGAAGGATGTCAAATTCGAGAAGAATCGTTTATGTAGCTCATGCCAAGCCGGCAAGCAAGTGGCTAATTCTCATCCGACTAAGACTTTTATGTCTACATCCCGACCACTTGAACTTTTGCATATGGATTTATTTGGCCCAACCACCTATGCGAGCATAGGCGGTAATTCTTATTGTCATGTGATTGTCGATGATTTCTCTCGCTTCACTTGGGTGTTTTCCTTGCAAATAAATCTCTTGCGGTGATGTGTTTAAAAGATTTGCTTTGAAAGCTCAAAAGGAATTTGACTCTTTTATTAAAAAGGTGAGGAGTGATAATGGCACCGAGTTTGCTAATACAAATGTTGAAAAATTTTGTGATGAGTTAGGTGTGAAGCACGAATTCTCGACGGCATACACTCCCCAACAAAATGGAGTGGTGGAGAGGAAGAACCGTACTTTGATAGAGATGGCAAGATCAATGCTTGACGAGTACAACACGCCGCATGCTTTTTGGGCGGAAGCCATCAACACGGCGTGCCATGCCATCAACCGCCTCTACCTCCACCGACTCCTTCACAAGACCTCATATGAATTACTAGTGGGACGAAGGCCCAACATTTCGTATTTTCGAGTCTTCGATTGCAAGGTATACATCTATAAGAAAAGGACTCATTTGGGTAAGTTCCAAAAGAGGTGTGACGTTGGTATTATGTTAGGGTACTCCTCTCGCTCAAAAGCTTTTCGAGTTTTTAACAATTCTACCGGGCTAGTTGAGGAAGCCTATGATGTCAAGTTTGATGAAACTAATGGCTCGCAAAATGAGCAAGATTTGACAAGAAATGTAGGTGATGAGCCACCGCATGATGCTATGGAGTTGGGGGAAATTCGACCCTCACCGGAGGCACCAAAAGATGAAGTAATCACCCCCACCACCTCCATCGATGATCAAGTTCAAGACACCTCTCCAACAACTCAAGATCAAGCGGTGGACGGAGATGCGAACTTTGAAGTTGATCAAGCTCAAGGGGAGACGTTGATCTACAAGTACCGATCCAACAACACCGCACTCTCCAAGGATCATCCCTAGATCAAGTCATTGGCAATCTCAATCAAGGCGTAAGAACCCGTTCTCATACCGCTAATTATTGTGAGCATCACGCCTTTGTGTCTATTGTTGAGCCTAGGACCATTGATGAGGCATTAGCGGATGCGGATTGGGTGAACGCCATGCATGAAGAATTGAACAACTTCACCCGCAATAAAGTTTGGGAGCTTGTGGAAAGACCGAAGGATCACAATGTCATTGGAACCAAATGGGTCTTCCGCAACAAACAAGATGAGAACGGTGAAGTGGTGCGAAACAAAGCAAGATTGGTGGCGCAAGGTTTCACACAAATTGAAGGACTTGACTATGGAGAAACCTACGCCCCCGTTGCTCGACTTGAAGCTATTCGGTTACTCTTGGCTTTCGCTTCTCTCTATAACATAACTCTCTTTCAAATGGATGTTAAGAGTGCTTTTCTAAATGGTTTTATTGATGAACTTGTTTATGTCGAGCAACCACCCGGTTTTGAAAACCTCAAACACCCAAACCATGTCTATAAGCTCACTAAGGTGCTATACGGTCTCAAGCAAGCTCCTAGAGCATGGTATGAGCGTCTTAGGGACTTCTTCTTAGAAAAGGGATTTAAAACCGGTGCAATTGATTCCACATTGTTTCTAAAGCCTATTGAAAATGACTTATTTATTTGTCAAATATATGTGGATGATATTATATTTGGATGCACTGACAAATCTAAATGTAAGGACTTTGGTGAGATGATGTCCAAGGAATTCGAAATGTCTATGATTGGAGAGCTCACTTTCTTCCTTGGATTTCAAATCAAGCAACTTCGAAGGACTTTCATTTGTCAAGAAAAATACACAAAGGACCTTCTCAAGCGGTTTTCAATGGACGATTGCAAATCGATCAAAACACCAATGGCCACTAATGGGCATCTTGACTTGAATGAAGATGGAAAGCCCGTGGGCCAAAAGCTTTATCGCTCCATGATCGGTTCGCTTCTCTATCTTACCGCTTCTCGACCCGATATTATGTTTAGTGTGTGCATGTGTGCTCGCTTTCAAGCATCCCTAAAGAAGTGCATCTTATTGCCGTAAACGATATTGAGATATCTAAAATCACTACTAGTCTAGGTCTTTGGTACCCCAAGGGAGCGCGTGTTGAGCTTCTTGGCTATTCCGACTTCGGATTACGCCGGTTGCAAAATTGATCGCAAAAGCACCTCGAGGGTTGTCACTTGCTAGGGCGCCACTCGTGTCATGGACTTGAGGAAGCAAAACTCCGTGGCGCTATCTACATGAGCGGAATATGTAGCGGCGGGGAGTTGTTGTGCTCAACTCTTGTACATGACTCGGATGCTTAGTGACTTTGGGCTAAAATTTGAAAAAGTGCCACTTCTATGTGATAATGAAAGTGCGGTGAAAATAGCCAACAATCCGGTCCAACATTCCCGTACAAAGCACATCGACATCCGACATCACTTTATTCGTGACCATGTTGCAAAGGGTGACGTTGTGCTTGCCTCACGTCTGAACGGAAGACCAATTGGCAGATATATTCACTAAACCCTTGGATGAGGCACGGTTTTGCAAATTAAGGAATGAACTCAACATACTAGATAGATCAAATGCGTGTTGATTGGTTTTCGTGATTTTTGGGTCTTATTTGATTTTTTCCATTTGCTTATGACCCTTGTCACATTTAGGGGGAGTTTAGTTTCAACTCATGATCTCAAAACTCCCTCTAATGGTGAAAAGATAAATTTGATTTTGGGTGAGCACATTCTTGTCCTATATTTCAAGCAAAAACAAATTTGAGCTTAATAGACTATCCTTATCTTCTTACCATTTCAAACTTCTAGTTTTGAAAATCTTACCCCTTTGAAAAATTTGCTCCATATGCATATTTGTTCTCTTGAAAATCATATGACAGAACCAAAATTCAAAAAACATGTGCTTAAACTCTAAAGTGAACCCCTATGCTCGATTTTCATGCCTATATGAGAAATCAAGGCAAAGTTTGGGTTCGCACATTTTGTTGATCTCTAAGATCAAAATTTGTTTTTTTGAATTTGACTTGATTTCATTTGTCATATTATAATCTTATCCCTTCAAAATTAAATCTTAGAAAATCACTTCAAATTGCTCACATTTGAATCTTCGTATGAATTTTGAGCAAAAATGGAGATCATCACTTCAAAATATTATTTTTATAATATCTCTCGCATTGGTGGGGCCCACAGGTCAGAAGGGCTAGCAGCTGCGTTTTTAGCCTTAATCGGACGCCGTCCGGCCACTCTCAGACGCCGTCCGATCGCGTGTTGCATGCGCCGCATACCTCCTGTCGGACGCTGTCCGGTAGCCATCGGACGCCGTCCGACAGAGCGTTATCCGCGCTGCAACTCACCTGTCGGACGCCGTCTGGCCTCTCCGCGACCCCGTCCGACGAGGTCCCTCGCTGCACACCACTTTGTTGCCGGACGCCGTCCGTAACCGTCGGACGCCGTCCGACAGACCTAATCATGTGAACGCTTATAACTTACCTCTCCGCCTCCCTCTTTCCCCATTTGATCTCCTCTCTCCTCCCAAACCGCACCGCCCTCGCTTCTCCTCACCGGGGAAGGCCCTCCGGCGACTTCCGGCGACCTCCACCACCACCGGCGGCCTCCCCTCGTCGTCCTCTTCGATCCCCTCCGCGTGGATTGGGCTGGGCCAGTTCCGTTCGTGCGCCTCGTCTCCGTCGAGTTCCCCTCTTTTCCCCTACCGAGAAGGGCCTTGGGGACGATCTCCTCGCGCACGGCGGCTTCCTCCTTCGCTTCTAGGTAGGGATGAAACGGATCGGATACGGATCAGAAACCACTCATATTGTATTTGATCCATTTAGTTTGATCGGATACGGATTCGGATACGGATAGTACCGGATACAAATACGGATACGAATAATATCGAATACAAATATGGATCAGACGCGGATACTCTCTCGGATAATACGTGAAAACATATACTAAAGAAATAAGTATATCCAAATACATATGGTTATCTCTTTGTGACTCAACTTTATGGCCCATAGTCATGAAAATGATGGTGTGTAAGTATCATACCCGAGAAAGCAAAAAAATGTAAAATCACATACATCTAGTTGTTATATGTGTTAGTCATTCATCCTATAGAAATATAATAGAGATAGTTTATAGATGGATTTAGCTAATCGGATAATATCCATCGGATATTATCCAAGAAAAGCTCGGATAATATCCATCGGATATTATTTGTATCCGTACCATATCCGCCTTGTCGGATTCGGATATTCATAAAATTATTCGGCTCAATATTTTCGGATATTATTATGCCTCGGTCGGTCGGACGGTCGGAAATTATCCGTACCATTTTCATCCCTACTTCTAGGGCTCGGTAACGGCTTCCCGCCTTCTTCCCGTCAAATTTCGTTGTTTACCGAGTTCTAGGTTTTGAATAGGTTTTTTTTCCCGCGTTCGTGTTCAGGGTTGGACCGTGGTGGGTTGGCACCGTGTCAGTGGATCGTTGGTCAGTGGCAGTTGGCAGTGAGGTTGTTCTGGTCAGTGGTTTCATTGTCAGAGGAAGTGATTCAACATGTCGAAATCATTGAAGAAATTCGGAAGGCTCGGGCGGGACCCTCGTTATCGGCGCGACAATGCGATAAGGGCGATCCGGATTATATCGATGAGACGGCTAGTAGTGCCGCTCCTCCTCGCCCAAGCAAAGTGACTAGAGCAGATATTCAGCAGCAGCGTGATCAGGGAATTCATTGGTCTCGGATGGCGGGATCTTCTTTTGCCACCGCAGAGGATGCTGACGATGACACCTATGCTGAGGACCCCATAGACGAGGATGTCACTGAGACAGTGGTCGCCGAGGACGACCCTCTGGATAATTCGGTCCTGAAGTTATCCATGGAGACCTTGAAGAAGAAGCGAGATGTATCCTATGCCAGATGGTTCCCTCAGCGGCGAGAGGATACCAGGGATTTCAGGTTTCACACAAAATTTCAGAAGCAGCTTTATATGTGTTTCTCTGCTCCTAAGACTGGTCCTAGGGACCCTCATCAGATTGATCGATGAGATCACCGCACCAGGGACTTTGAGGTCTATACCATTTTCAGTACTACTCCAGGCTTGGCTGCTTTGGTCTCAAATAAAAGGTTGACTTGGTCTAAAGAAAGAAACTGTGAGTTCTTTGCCACACTGTTACCCGCTGAGGATGAGTCAGAGTTCAGCTATTACCACTCAGTCGATGCAGTTATTCAGGGAATCTCCGTGGCAAACATGAATAGTGCTTTGGGCACTCCAGATCTTCAATGATTCAATGAGATTGCTTATGAGGATGCCTTCTGGAGGGCTAAATATCCTCCTTTGGATGAAGTTAGATTCATGTACCTCGACCTTGATGATGAGGAAATAAATGTGGGACAGGCTAATCAATTGAGACAGGAGCCTGCCCTGATCAATCTTATTCTTCGAAGCACACTATTTGTCCGAAGTGGAAACCGCGACAGAATTCTTCCAATTTGCAGTTGGTTTATGCTTTATCTGCTGACAGGTAGGACCATAAACATTGGAGCTACTATTCTGGGAGAGTTTGATGACGCCATTTTCAGAGAGGTCAATAGACCACTTCCACTAGCTCCATATATTGGCCTGCTTCTTTCAAGGACTCAGCGGGTTTCCGAGGATGAGGTAAAAAGTTGGAACAATAAGATCAAAAAGAATCGATGAAGAACTTCGAACTCACTTGGGAGCAAGCCCAAGTTGGCTAGACTCAGTGATGATGCTCCTCCTCCAAAGACCGGTCCCGCCTTTGCTCTCTGCTCCAATGCAACCCGTTTGTGCCAACACACAGTGCGGGGTCTTCTGCACCGCCCTCCTCCTTGGTATGACGCTTTGATAGGTGAGATGAGGGGCTGCGACAGATATGAGAAATTTTCACACCGAGGTGAAAGAAGAGTCGGCACCACCAGCAGAGAGATGACAGACTTGGCGAGGCGGCAGACATACTTGCGCGATGAGTTCGCAGAGTTTAAGTCACCGTGGCAAAGACATGGGAGCGATGTTTATGCCAAGCTGAAGGGCAAATCCATATGGTTGGTATTCACATGCCCACGGCGATTATCGGGATTACCAGCAGACTCGAGTTTTCCTCGCCCACCGCCTACCCACCACCGGTTCATCCTTGGGTGTACCCTCCTTCAGGCCTGCTCCTTCCTTTGTGCCTCCACCTCGGTCATACCCTCCTCCCGGTAAGATTTATTTCATCGGTGGAGAGATCGTCATCATCTCAACTTTTCTTTGCCAAATCCTCAACCGACCCAGATGTTTGATGATCCTTCTCACCTCGGTCGGTCCCTCTGCAGACTCATATGCCCTTGTTCAAGCGTCCCGAGAGGTCGTGGCTCCTCAAAGTGCCAAGGAAATGACGGAGGCGACGACATGGATCAAGATCAGCAAGAATAGGACCTTTTCCCGTTTGTGTCACTTGGTGACAAAGGGGGAGAAGTTAGTAGAGTAGTAGAGGGTTAGTAGTGGGTAGTGAGATTGAGGTTGTGTTTACCTGTACTATTATTTGTTGCCTCGATACTCGGTTAAAAATTTGTTACTTCGGTTGGTTTATGATTCGGTTGGTTTATGACTTTTGAACCTTGTTGGCTTCTGAACTTTTTATGCATGATTTTAGGGGGAGCTTCCTTTATTTGCACTCCTTTGTGGTCGAGTTGTGGTTTCTTATTTATTCAAATTGCTCGCATACTTGTATTGCACTAACCCTTTTTGCAGCTCAAAAATTTTATTCTTTCTTGGGTTGCCATCAAGTGCCACAAAGGGGGAGATTGTGAGCATCGTTGAGCCCTAATTTTTATTAGTGGCATTGATGACAAAATTAATTAATATAAAGGGCTAGGGCGTTTTTGGACTTCTCGGAACCCTAGCGAAGACTCGGCGATCTTTATAAACCCTAATTTGAAGCGTCGACAATTTTCTGAGCTGCTCCAAGATTTCAAATGCGTGACCGGGCGAGAGAAGAGGTCACGTATAGATTAGGAGTAGTTAGGTTTATTTCCTGTTTTTCGTCGGATTTCAAAAGGGGTTCGAATATCTCGGACTATGCCGGATCTTTGCGAATTCTCGAAAACTCGGTTTCCGTAGTCCACCACTTCTAAAAATACCCAAATATCCCTTTGTGAGATTTCTAGAGAGAGAGAAACCCACCTAAATTCCCCCACAATTTTAGCTCGAAAATTCCCTCTCTGTCGGACGGCGTCTGGAAAAGCCAGACGGCGTCCGACCAGCCCAAAATCCAAATTAATTTACACTGTCGGACGGCGTCCGGTGGTTACCGGACGGCGTCCGATAAAGTTCATTTTGGCTATTTCTCGCTGCCGGACGACGTCTGGGGGGCGTCCGGTAGCTCCGGGGCTTGCTCGATCCTTGCTGTCGGACGGCGTCCGGTGGGGACCGGACGGCGTCCGATAAACCTATTTTTGCTGAGCAGTATGCTCTGTCGGACGGCGTCCGAGTCTGCCCGTCGACGACGGCGTCCGTGAGAGTGTAACGGCTAGTCTTTTTGTCCTCTTCCGAGGGGCAACGGCTAGTTTTGCTCTAGGGGCTATAAATACCTATCTAGTGGCTGGCTATTTTGAGGTTTGCTGCTCCACTTCACCTACCACATTCATAGCTCATCAATTAGGTGTTCTAGAGCCATTCCTCCACCCACAAGATCATCCAAAGCCACAATCCATCAAACCCCAATACCGAGCTTCATGGAAGTCCTTCGATCCGGCATGATCGGGGCGTTTCGGGCTTGTTACTTTTGAAGACATCCTTCGTGGAGGCATGGGCTTGAGAGTAGGCCTCGGCGTGTGGCTACTCTTGAGTCGGTGTACGGGTGACGGAGTCCACCTCGCCGGAGTGGCGGAACGACTACCGGGAGTAAGTGAGGCGTGAGGCTCGAGAGCTAGCCGGTCCTTGTGCGCAAGGGGTAGCCTCAACGGAGAGTAGGAGTTGTGGCTCCGAACTTCGGTCAAACAAACACCGTGTCGCCCTCTTATTTACTTTCCGCACTTACTACCGTTGCATTGAATGTGTTGATTGTGATGCCATGTCTTAGTTGCTTGTTAACTTGTTTATCGCTTCCGCTTGCGTATCAATTGACACTAGGATTGGGTCACTATTAATTTGATGCTTAATCAACAATTAATCAAAGAAAAATTAAAATTGCCTATTCACCCCCCTCTAGGCCTTAGGATCCTCTTTCAGTTGGCCCACATGATGAATTCCGATGGCATCTCGAAGTCCAATTGGGCGTGAATGAGAATGCCATAAGTCGATTGAGAGTTCAACTCATCCACAGCGTTCACCGACGGTATATGAAGAGATCAGGAATTTCCTGCCCGAGATTGAACTGCCGAGCAACCACAGCGGGGTGGTAGAATTCGTATGAAGGCTTCTTCAAATGAGTTCTTGTGCTCAGAATAGCAAAGCAGATGCTGGGGGAGATAAATTCTTTATACGCTGATAAAGATTCGCCTTTTAGAGTGCTGGCGAATCGGAAAAAAGAGGGTATTGGGTATTTGCCCGATTCGATGTATGAGTTGAACTGCCACCAGATTCAGATTCAGACATGGTATAGAATGCGACCATGGAGTGGGAGAGGTCGTATTCGTTCAAGCGTTTCCTGTTGCAGTTCATTGATATCATCTCACCGTATGATCTGCAGGGGCATTCACTGTTATCGGAATTTTTCTCGTTCGAAAATTCCAAGCTAAAGTCCAGTTCTCCGAGAGAGTTGTATATTTGGAGCTTTAGGAACATTCTGACAAACCAGAAAGGACCGCCTAAGTTACCGATTGAATAATCGGCATTCTTTGAGCAGAGACCTTCCCTGATCTCATGCATCATCCGATAAGTGGCTCCTAGCAGGTATTTGCTGATTGCTAATTTTTGGCCTGATGCCAGTGCTTCGGCTACCCCTTGGTAAACCTTGCTAGGGCTCAGAGATTGCCCGCAAAAGAAAAACCGATCGAGCCACATGTTAAGGAAGGCAATGTGCTCAGAGATTGCCAGCCAAAGTTTTTCTCGGGAACCAGTTTTAGCGTGGCAGGCAGGTCGAAAGCCGATAGCATTTCGCCATCGGGACTTAGACCGGTTAGCATAGCTACATCTAAGAGTGTAGGGCTAATGGGTCCGGTTGGGAAAAGAAAAGCATTTGCGGTATCACACCAAAAATAGGCCGATGCTGCCATGAAGGGTTCATCTGCTGGTGGCGGAGATAAGGAAAGAAGGATGGCATCGGTTATTCCTAATTCGTCCCATTGCTCTTGTTTCTGATCATAGACCCGAATAAGCCAGTCCTTATATCCCTTGATCGGGTTAGGCCAGGATCTAAAAGCCGACTTCCAGCTATTGACACTGAGCTTTTCGGCAAATAAGGGGAGTCTCGCTACTGAATGGAATATAAAATCCGATGGATCTCGGTGTCCTACTGGTCCCAAAGAGTATAAAGCTTCAGAGTCTGAGTGGTGAATTAGTACCTGAGACATGATCCCGATTGAGAATTGGAAGAGCTGTGCACTAGGAGTCTTGAGGGCTCTGGAAATTCCGATACGAGAGACGTGTGCGCACTGGAGACTGAGAAATTGACGGCGAATGGGCGGCTATTTATAGAGGTGGTAAAAACTAGGGTTTTACCGTGCATTTCGGCGTTACTGTTTCGGCCCATGTGGTCTGTTGGGCTGACACGTGTTCTCCAAATGGGCTGAAAGCAAAACATCACGGGGTAAAAATGTGAAATGATCTAGTATGGTAAATCCGATTTTTACTTGAAAAGTTTAGCGAATGAGAGAGATCATTGCCAAATTTGGCAAGAAAATCGGATGTGATAATGAAGGGTAAAATCGGAATTTCAGGTTGAATCTGGAGTTGGGTCTGATCGGCAGAGAAGGAAAGACTATTGAAGAATATCGACACTCAAGATTTCGGAAGGAATACGATCGGAGTGCAGACCGGAAAATTAGGTTGTATCGGTATCGGTATTGTAATAGTATAAATAGGACCTTAAGCCTCGTAGGAAAGGGACGATACTAATACACAAAACCCACTTTTCGAACCCGATCGACATTGTCGAAAGGCTTCATCTCGCAGGTAGAGCTATCTCGATGGGATAATCGATTCTCTCCTTGTAACCCGTATGCATGGCTGTATCAATTTGATCTCATGTATACAAACCATGTTAGACTGTCTCGAGATTTACCGATCTTTGACATGTTTTCGCATATTGTACTGTCTCGATTTAATCGATCTGCAATGTGTATTTATCCTGTAATGCTGATTGTTAAATATTTCATATGCTTTTCCCGAATTTGATATATGCAATCGCCTCGCTCAATCGATCTTGTATATGCCATGTTTAGGATTTTGCTTGTGGAACATTTACCGATCTGTATTGCATTTACCTTTATCGGTCTTTAGACCTTTAAATCGGTTTATTGGTTTATATCTTAGATTTAGACTGAACACTGTCTTGGCCTGACCAATCTGTTCAATCTGCTTCTTGGTTAAACCTGATATATTGATATTAGGGTTTATTGCTGATGCTATTATAAAATAACAAAAATAAGTGAAAGATTTAGATTTGAATGCCTATTTAAATTTATTTGCTCTATCTGGCATTAAGTCGATAGATCCTATGTCGGTTAACGAAGAAACCGATTCATGATGACCCGATCCGCTATTTAAAAAGCCGATTAGGTTTATATTACTGATAATTCTCCCCTTATTGATTCACAGGTCAAATCAATTGGCATGCTTGGTTTGAGTTGCGACGCGATCACTGAATCGACGCTTCTGCACGTGTGTTCGCAAAAACCCTCGTTTTTGTGTCAACAGTCCCGTCTTTGTTAAAAGGAATTAAAGGCAAAAATATTCTTTTGTTTTGCAATTGTAAAGATAATGGCTCTATCACTACCCTAGTCCTGAGCATCCCTCAGAGGCATAAACCGTGAGGAAAATTGGAAAACACGTCAGGGAAATAAGAACTCACGGCCAACCGTCAGCCAAAGTCCGTCAGGTTTAGGCGGTCAGGGAAATGTGTTTTGCCTGACGGTCGACCGTTAGGTAACATTTCCCTCGCGGGTTTACTCGTGAGGGAAAAAAATAATTCCTTGTCGGTTGAAACACGTCACGAAAATTGTATCTGTCGGCCATGTATGCCGTCAAGAAAAATATTTTCTCTTACAGTGAGCCAACTGTGACGGATCTTTAACCTGGGTGGCACTTTGGCCGTCAGGGACAATAGAAACTAACCTGACGGCTTGTTTGTTTTGAAGGACATATCCCAGCAAGCAGTCAGTAAAGTTAACACAAATATATATCAACCCAGCAAGCACATCCCAGCTTGACAACAACAAAAGCCATTCACAATATATGTACGATGCATACAACATAAATATCGCTCAATCAGTTACATGCATGAAGACCAAATCCATTTCACACATACATGCTCATCTATAATTGGATCATCCTGATGACATATATCCATTAAACACTAATAGTTTCAGTAACAACCATGCTCGTTCAGACATATACCATGCAGTAGCAAGCAAGTTACAAAATACTGCATATATGTCCATGCAGTAGTACCAAGCAAGTTACAAAATATTGCATATATCTCCATGCAGTGCAAGTTACAAAATATTGCATATATCTCCATGCAGTAGTACCAAGCAAGTTACAAAATATTGCATATATCTCCATGCAGTAACAAATATAAGTAGTCCAACATTTGTCTAAGTTCAGCACTAAGGGCACTAATGTCAAAAGAACTAGCTCTAGCTAGAAGTGAAATTAAAGTGGACATCTTTGTTGGCAGCTAGTGTTGATAGCTATATTGTTTGCCTCGCCAACACCTGAATTGAAGGTCTCATCATTGTTGTCAGGGTTCATATTGCCAACATTGTCATCTGGTTGTGAGCCATCATGCGAATGCTCACCTAAGTTGACAGGATGCACAATAGGGTTCACATCACCGGCGTTGTCATCTGGTTGCGAGCCAGCATGCGAAGATCCAGTTCCAACCCCTTGCTGCAAGTAAAATATAGACTTGTTAACATTGGCAAATAAGGATGTAAACAAGACAGGTATACTATATAAAACAAAGTCTAAATCTAAAAGAAGTTATTGTCACCTTGCATTCATAAAGTACGTGAAAAATTGTGGTAAGAACTACCAAAAAAGATTCACTGGCACCTTACCATCATATTATAAGTAAGTGAGATTCATGTAACGACCCTCTTTAGATCATTCAACATGAACCCACTTGCTCACTGTCGCATTGCTTGGTGATACTCTGATTTACCAAGATATATTAGCATGTATATAACATTCTAAAATATCTTGCTCATTGCTGCACTCCTTGTTGACAAATTGACACCAAAATATGTTAGCAATTTAGCAGAGAATAAGATATAAGTGTTCTTACCTGCGCCTGTGTTGGACGTACTTCGTGACGCATCAACTCGGGTGGTGGTTGTTGGCCCACAGTTTCACAAAGTTTCTGCATTACAGATATCTTATGAACTAAATGAGAGAAATACGATAATGATATTGTCGTCAAATTAAAATATGTACCAAGATCATTTGCCGGTGTAGTTCTTGTGTTTGCTCAAGTTCTTGGTTACGTCGCAGCAAATTTCGATAAGAGATAGTGTTGGTTGGCCTAATATTTCTTGATTTTGCAGCATATAAAACTGCAGCTTTCTTGATAGCCCCATTTCGCATGGGTAGGCGACCATGGGGCATTCCACCATTGATGTTGTATAATATATTTTCATCGAGTGATCGTTCTTCCCAATCATCTGGATACTTAGCCCGTGCAGCAGTGGAGTAATCCTCCTAGCATAGAAAAGCAACACTTTATCTTATTGTTTGCAAGTCAACTAGCACAAAAACATAAGAAGTTAGTACGTACGATGTGCTGTTTTGCTTTTTGGCTAATAACTTCACCACTTCTACCAGTAGAATCAACATTTTTAATGCCCGACTTCATTACAGCATATGTGTTCAAATCAGTAGCCTTTTCTCGTCCAAATTTGTATTCCTATAGTATGGTTAAGAAAACGTCATTACAACATATGTATTTCGACATAACTTTTAATTAACGGTGATTCTAAATCCCTCATGCAATTATGCTGAAATTGAATAGCATGCACATAACTATAACATACCAAGTATTGTTGAGTCTCAGCATATGGCCGTGAACCTCCTCGATTTTGGGCTACATCGTTAGATTTGAGGCGTGACTCTTGTCCTCTCTTTCGCTTTGTCTTGAACTGATATGTACACCAAATGCGGCAAAGATGGGGCCACACTTCCTCATTGCACCACCAAACCCTACCTTCTATGTATTGTTCATATTGAAGTTCCCTTGGTCGTGCCAATGCATCGTCAAGGATCTCCCCTTGATTTTTATAGTACTCCTTCACTGCATCAACACGAGCTTGATACATCATGTGCTTGACGCGGTCCCTCACATAATTTTCAAATACATCCTCTGCTTCTACCTCATCATCTCTACTGACCTAAAATAGATGCTATACACAAGACATATATTAAGTCAACCACTATGTTAATTTTCCATATGAATTTGATAAATTATAATAATTACCCAAAATTCTTTCTTTACTCGATCTGCCGCTGTTATTCCCTCATCATCTTCATTAACATAGTAGTCATCCCATGTCATTGCGGGGCGACTAATGAAGATCCATCCACGCTCAGCTTTCTCGTCCACAACACCAGGGTACTCATGTTTGAGAATAACTCCAAGCTGAGCTGGATATGTGTAATCTTGTTTAGGATGGTAAGTCTCATACTTAAATTGCCTACAGATGAAAGATGCATTATATAGTCTAGTTCAAGAGGCAAACATGCTTTCATGCATATAATATTCATGTACAGACAAATATACACTAAAACCTTAAAAAAAAATTCAACCAGAACCATGCTTCTTCAACAAATATACAAGTGCAGAAATGTTATACTAATATAATTTGCATTGCAGAAAAGTAAATAGATATATACTTACTTGTCACCATGTGGTTTTAAGGAAATCTTGCCAGTACGTGGAGGCATTTGTAATTGAGTTCGTGAAGATCTCTTCCTTCCCCTTTGTAAGCCATCAACACTAGCAGCAGTTTGTGAGGTATTTTCAATACTGTTAGCACAAGAAGAACTCCTTTGTGAAGTGTTACATCTGCCTTGGTGACCACCACGTCGATTGTGGCGAATTTGACTCATATCCTGCACTCATAAATCTGAACATAGTTCTAATAAATAACACACTATAAAATAGAGTTTAAATATTATGCTAGTGACAAATAAATGGGTCATATCATATTGTACAATCATTAAATATAACAATTCAAGATAAGACCGTATCATAAAAACTAGAATTCATTTGGATCATAGGCTCCTTGCTGAAGCTCTTCATATCATATTGTACAGTCATTAAATATAACAATTCAAAATAAGACCATATCATAAAAACTAGAATTCATTTGGATCATAGGCTCCTTGCTGAAGCTCTTCATATCCAAATGATATGTTCATCTTAAGCCTTCAATAGTTTCTTCATCACTTTCACCTTCAGAATCAATGTTTTGGCCTTGTCCTTGTAAAAATTCCAGATCTTTGGGATTTGTTATCTCCTCTAAGATTGGTGGTGGGGTAGTTTCAAAGTCACCCCCTAAGTCAATGATCAATGTGCCTTGCAAACCATCCTCTTGATAGAACATCTGTTGTGGTGGTTCTTCAGGAGGGTTCGACGCATCATTGTTATTATTCAAAGGAATATATCCCCGTGGAGCAACATGATATGCAACCCACCGTTTGAACAAATCTGATATATTTTTGCATGCGTATGGCAAATAATAGACTTGTTTAACTTGGCTGGCCAACACAAATGGGTCATAATATGAAAGCCTAGATGCATGCATAATCTCTACCAATCCTAGATTTTCAGTCCGTTTAACTCCATTGTCAGTGGGGTCAAACCATTGGCAATCAAATAAAACCAACTCAAGTTGCATGCTACCTTCCCATGTAATTTTAATGATGTCATCAATAATACCATAATACTCTAACAAATTATTGTTGTCATCAACACTAGATACACATACACCACTGTTGGTTGTGGTAAGTCCTGATTTTGCATTCTCATACTTTGATGTTCGAAATCTATATCCATTAACATCATAGCAGCCATATGTGGTCACCCTTTGGCGAAACCCATATGACATTTGGCGTAAGGTACTATGAATGCTAGAAGACTTCATGCACTGCAAATAAAGATGTTCAATAAGATTTTTGACACTTCAATTTATTTTGAAGATATGATTTTTCAACTTTTGAATTTGAAAAGTAAAAGATTATGTCGGGGATTAAATTACGGCCCATTGCCATGGCCCACTCCCTGACGGCCCGATCAAACAGCCTACCAGGGCCCAGCTCCCTGGAAGGTTCTATCTGGCCCATATGCATCCTGTCGAACAGCTTCCTGGCTGGCGTGGTGCGTAGTGGCCAAGGAATCGTGTTTGAGTCCATCTCGAACAAGAGTTCTGCACGGCTACGTGAAGACCCGGACGTTGGTTTCCCGGATTGGAATAGGAGTCGTGATCCCCAAGAATTGGAGTATACCTTATCTACCTCGGGATGTATTTGGCATGTATATGAGTTCGTTACGATCTTGTAGTTAGCCCGGCCCGATTTTCCCTCGGTAGGTCGGTTTGCTCTGCACTATATAAACCGAGCCCCTACGGCGTGTAGAGGGCACGTCCAAGATCATCGGACGACACGAGATCATCGCATACTACTCTTTGTACACACATTACTCGCCGAGACTTGTTCATCTCGCCGGGTTCCACCTTGTAATCCTCTTTGATATAAAGAAAGGCTGGACGTAGGGCTATTATCTCTCCTGAGAGGCCTGAACCAGGATAAAACCCCGCATCTCTGTTCGTTCTTTGTTCGTGGTTGTTCGGCGTGTCTCCTATCTCCTCCTTGAAGAACCTTGGTGGACTTGGGTCAATATCCCAACCGTCGACAGATTATTACTTGACTTCTGAACCAATCAAAGAAGTTAGGTCCATGATGAGTAGGATGGCCTGATTTCCATCCATTCATCCTCAACCTCCGAAGTTGTGTTGGGGTTGGTTTTATTCGGCTTTTCCAATGTTCCTTGTCAAATTTACTACATCCACAAAGTTAGTTAAAATTATGCAAACATAGTTTAAGAGAAAATACTTAAGATACATAAGTATTCTTATACATACACAAATAAATCATCCATCTCCGGCAAGTTCGTCAATATGTATAAGAAAGCAACCTTGTACTCTTCCAATGTGAGATCACGACAACCACGAGGACTAATACATCGACCCGGGCATTGGAATATGCTAAGGTCACTTGAACTTTGAAATGTGGATGCACCATCATCATAACGAGGTGCCTTATTTCTAATTGATCGAACTTTTGGACTAAAATATAGTGATAGAAAATTTGTAGCCTCCTCGACTAGGTACGCCTCAACAATTGAGCCTTCAACTCGAAACTTATTTCGAACCTTTTTCCTAAGTTTTTGTATGCACCTACATGCAGCAAAACAATGGACTTAAAACAAATAATTGAATTCATAAAGTTTACTACTATCACTTATTTTTACCTCTCAAATGGGTACATCCATCGTGCATGGACAGGGCCTCCTAGTAGAGCCTCATCAGGAAGATGCACAATAAGATGTTGCATCGGATTAAAAAAACCAGGTGGAAATATCTTCTCCAATTTGCAAAGTAACACTGCAACATTCTCTTTTGGTGATTGTATGGCATCCTTGTTGAGCTCTTTAGCACACAATTGCCTATAAAAATAACTAAGCTCGGCCAAAGATAACCATATATTTTCTGGAAGGAATCCACGGAATGCAACTGGAAGCAACCGTTCCATGAAGATATGAAAGTCATGACTTTTGAGGCCAAATATCTTCCTTTGCCCTAGGTTCACACCACGTCTAATATTCGCTGCATATCCATCGGGGAACTTCAATTCTTCGAACCACTTAAGGATTGTGTCCTTATCATTTTTATCAATGCAAAATTGTGCCCTAGGTTTGTGCCACTTCCCATTCTCCTTTAACTTCAATTGCAACAATGGTCTATGACAAACTTCACCGAGATCTTGTCTTGCCTTCGCATTATCTTTGGTCTTATCAGGTATGTCAAAACAAGTATTCCATATAGCTTCAGCTACATTTTTCTCATTATGCATCACATCAAAGTTGTGTCGGAGTTTTAGTTTTTTAAAGTATGGGAGTTGCCAAAAACAACTTTTATAGGTCCAATTGTGTAGTCTTTCAAAGTTCTTTGCATAAGCAACAAATCTATCTATGTAGGCTTCAACTTCCTCTCCTGTTAATGTCCGAGGCGCCTCATCAAGAACAATTGTGTTCTTCCGAAATGCATTAGATTGGGTTCTAAATGCATGTTTTTTAGGCAAGAAACGCCTATGACAATCAAATCAGCAAGGCTTCCGACCATTACGGAGTATAAAACTTTTGATGTCACACAAACATGTTGGACATGCAAACCTACCATGTGTACTCCAACCAGAAAAGTTACCATATGCAGGAAAATCATGAATTGACCATAGAAATGCTGCTCGCATTATAAAATTTTGCTTATGTGCAGCATCCCATGTTTGCACCCCCTCCTATAAGGTTTTAAGTTCATCAACTAAAGGCTGCATAAGAATATTTAACTTTTTTCCAGGATGTTCAGGGCCAGGAACAACAAGGGCAAGAAATATGTACTCTGGTCTCATTAACATGCCTGGAGGAAGATTAAGTGCAGTTACAAACACCGGCCAACATGAATAAGGAGCAGCACCCAAACTGAATGGTGTGAACCCATCAGTTGCCATAGCAAGTCGCACATTTCTACGGTCTCTAGCAAAGTCCGGGAAATCTTCGTTAAATTGTTGCCAAGCTTCCTCGTCACATGGGTGCAGCATGTTACCAGAAGTGTTAATGATATAAGATTGCATTAGTTTTGATGTCTCCTCATGCGCGTACATCCTTTGCAATCTATTACAAATTGGAAGATAGCGAAGTACTTTATGCGGGACTTTAGTTTGACCGTCCATATAGCGAGAAGTACCACAGAAGTCACATTTATCTTTGCTGTCATTATCTTTGTAGTAAAGCATGCAATTATTATAACAAACATCAATTTTCACATATGGCATACCGAGGCCCTCTAATAGTTTCTTCGAGTGATAGAAATCTTTAGCTAACTTAGAATCCAGAGGTAAAAGTTCATGAATTATATCCAATACACTATCATAGTGTGCTATTGACATGTTGAATTGTGACTTCATGGCTAGCAAACGAGCTACAGCAGATAGGCAAGAGTGTACAGTGCTCTCATGGACCAATTCATCTGCATTAGCAACCATTCTGTAGAAAGCTTGTGCGGAGGATGTTGGTTCCTCATTAACTACTGGTGGCTGATCACCACCTAGGTCCGCCAACATATTACCCATCTGATCATATTCATTCAGTTCCTCATGGTGTATTGAAGGCCCGGGTTCATTCCTAGTGACAAGCTTCTCACCATGTGATGCCCATGTTTGATAGTTAGCCCGGAATCCATACTTACTCAAGTGCAACTCTATATTATGCCTGTTGTGCCTAAAATAATTTCGACACTTGGCACAAGGACACTTAATGGTGTCATTTTGCACTATACTTACATCAGAAAACGAAAGATCTAAGAATTGTGTTGTCAGCTCAATCCATTCGTTAGAAGGGGCTTTACCACGCTGCCAGCCAGTATACATCCATTCACGGTTTGCCATTAAACAAGTCTGTTAATTCCCAAAGAATTATCAAGCTTCAATTATCACTGGTCTAAAGTATAGGAGCAGAAAAACTAAATTGACCCAATAGAATAAACTTGAATAGAGACTTACATTCTTGTTGGAGTCTGCCTTAATTTTCTTCTAGGCTACCTCCTGATGCACGATGGTTGAAACATCAGTCAAGCACTGTGTTAAAATGTGTCTGCTATAGTATCGGTGCAGTGTGGCTTGAAGGATAAAAAGGGGAGAATTGCAGCAAAACAAAAACAATACGTGATATAGGAAATGATTTAATAGTTTCTGCTAAGCATTATCACAAGCACCTTGCATACACGCACAACATCATAGCAAATAAAAGATTTATTATGTCAAAAACACTAATAATATCACAACTACGAATTATACCTATAACACATGAATAGCCACAACCAAAAACCAACATTAGGACTACATCTATACAATAGAAAATGGTTCACAGATTTGTACCTTTAGAGCTAAGGTGCTGGACGGGAGGATGAGATCAAGAGAGATGACTAGCTAGGCCTCTTCTCCCTGCTCATGGAGTTCTCGTCCTGAACCTGACACATCCACGGACCATGGATCAATGACTGCAACTCTGTTTGGCCAAGGCACCGACTTTGATAGTACAGTCAGTCAGTCAGGGAGCTATCCTGCATCTTCTACCATGGCTATGCTTCAGGAGCCTCTCGCTTGGGGAACGGTGGTGTCTGCAGGCCACAAATTTGAGGGGGAGGCACTATCAGTGGAGGACATGCCGGAGTAGAAGGCGGTGTTGTCAGGGACCTTACCAGGATGCAAGTGGCGGAGGAAACGCTTGCCGAGGGATGAAGCAGCGGCGGGCGGAGTCACCGGAGCAGGAGGCGGCGGCAGGCGGAGATACCGGAGCTAGCGGAGGTGGGGTCTGTACCCATGGAAAATTAGGGATCTGGAAAATGTGAGGCTATGTGTAGGGCTAGCTATAAGGCGGTGTTGTCAGGGACCTTACCAGGATGCGAAGGGTGGTGGCGGAGGAGCGCTTGCCGAGGGATGAAGCGGCGGCGGGTGGAGTCACTGGAGCTGGAGGCGGCGGCGGGCGGAGATACCGGAGCTAGAGGAGGTGGCGTCTGTACACATGGGAAATTAGGGACTTGGAAAATGTGAGGCTATGTGTAAGGGAGCACACCCGCCAAAAACCATTTACACCACGGGAAAAGTTTTTGCTGCACGCCCTCACGGTTCAAATAACCTGACGGTGCCGAATACATGTCAACAAAATTATTTTCCTTGACTGTTTTTTAGTTACCCCTCACAAAAATATCGGTTTTGCCTGACGAATAAACTAACACGTAAGGAAAATTATTTAACCTCACGGGCAAGGCGGGGCCGTGAGTATAAAATTTTAACCTTACAGTCGTCCTAGGACTGTGAGAGATACTTCGTTTTCTGGTAGTGTATGAATCAACAGCGTTAACAATGATGAAGGAGAAAGCAAGAGATTGGTAGGTTGTGTTCTACAGGATGATGATCGATTAAGAATCAATGCATAGATGGTTTATATAGTTACCAGTAAGGTAGGCATTTCATTGTTGCTGATAGCAAGAGGCTAGTTGTGCTCAAAAGATTATACATCATACATACAACATAAGACGGTACATGTAGCATAGCAACATAGAACAATATAAAGGAGCGATGGCATGGTCTGCTGTTTAGTGTAATAACAAGACGTCACAGAGACGATAAGTCTAAATTTTAGTAAGCTAATTTAATGTACATAGCTGTGATGTCCATTTGTGGTGTTGCACATGATATGAGCCATCTGCAAGGCTTTGTTTGTTCCTCAAATAGTCCTGCCAGTTTGAAGGGGGAGCATCTTGCTTGCACAACATGGTGCTTGCATGAATAAATGTTTGGTTTATAAGTGCACACAGCAATACAGTCATGGAGAAAGCGTAAGTAGAATGGGTTTGTTCTACGAAGGTGCACGTGTTTTACGGAGCCTTCTTACAGTGCGGTTTGTTATGTCTGATGGATCAACTCTTGAAAGAGAACAAGGTGTTATGTTGGTTATATAGCAGTGTGAAGTCGGCATTTTTAGGAAGTGAAAGGATAAAATAGACCTATCGTTTTTTTTCACTGGGGTTGGATTTACTCTTTCTAAGGACATCGGCGGCGTCGAGTATGCACGTTGCTGTGAAGGAATAAACGATGTTAATTACAAAGAACATTCAAGGAAAAGATGCACGTCTCTTTGCTCGGTTTTGACGAGCGCAGGCTGCCGAAACACGTGGAGTGCTGGCGAAAGCTGGGAAAAGAAAAGGCACAAGGGAGATAAGGCAAGGATATAACCAAACGAAGAAGAAAATAAGATCTAAGGAGAAAACAGCACAGATGAAGATCGTCCATAGAAAAACCGGACATACATTTACAAACAGTAAATAACCAAACCTGAGCATTAAGAAGGAGACCTTTAAATTGGAAACGTTACGGTGCAATACATACATAAACACAATACCCAGCAAGACGACAGTAAACTAAAAGGCATGAGCAAGATTGGCGAAGAGCGAAGAAAGAAAAACAACGGGAAAAAAGCAAAACAAAAATAAATATCATTGAACGATAGGTAAACGAACGATCGGGAAGAAGGGTAAACAGGTGAGAAACATAAGTAGGCACGGTACGCGCCAACACACAGCAGATAAAATAACATATCCGTGCCAAAACACCACAACGAACATAATAAGAGGCGGGGTTAACAACAAAGCATGCACGTGGCAAATCGGCCAGAAAGCAACAGTCGACCCGATAAAAAAACATTAAAAGAAACAGCCATCGACCAAGCGTCGCAAGCAGTGGCGGACGAAAAAAAAATCACATCCGGAGGCAATCTTCGAATGCGGGTCTGCGGGGCGAAAGCTAGCCCAGCTAGCCAAGACGCCAAAGCACACACGCTGGCTTGCGGCGCGCTCTTTTTTTGGTCTTAAAGATTTTTGTAGAACGAACGGCCAGATCCTGCCGTGCGAAGCGATCGGGCGGTGAAGGAGGGGCCGACGACGTGGGCACGCGAGGGCAAGCGCTGGAGCAAAGCGTCGACGTGGACGCACGAGGAGGTGCCCTGGTAGGGGATTCACTATAGGAATCGCAGTTTATGTGGACAGCCAAAATAGTAATGTCGGCGGCCACAAAAACCGCCGATAATCCATCATCTATGTCGGCGGCATCAACTAGGCCGCCGACATAGACACTAGATGCCTCGCCCGCGAGGAAACGGGAGGTTTTCCCCTTACTCTATGTCGGCGGCATAATTTAGACCGCCGACATAGCCACCCCACCCCCTCTCGCCCAGACGGAAAATTTGAAAATTTCCCCCTCCCGCCACTTCGTCTGTATCGGCAGTTCAACCCCTACCGTCGACATATCTTCTTTCCGGTCATGGCAGCTTCACGGCTTTAACGGCGACATCCCAAGCTGGTACCACATGGCAAACGAGGTACGTCTATGCCATGCGGGCCCACAGTAAATGGCCAGGTGGCTGGAGAGCCACCTATGTTGGCGGCCTTCCGTAAGCTGCCGACATAGAGAAATAAAAAATAACAGGGGACGAGGCGGGGCTCGAACCCGCGCCGCAAGGAGCCCGCGCCTCGCCGCGCGCTATTAACCAAGTGGGAGGAAAGTTTTATTCGACATATCGGGGGACTAAATCGTTTCATGCCCTGATGAAAGCCTATGTCGGCGGCCTCTATTATGCGGCCGACATTTCTCCCCCTATGTCGGCGGCCTTTTAAGAGCCGCCGACACAGAGCCTTCCACCCTCCTTTACAAACCTCCCTCGCCTCCGCCGATAGGGTCGATTAGTCCATCAAAGTTCTTAGGACATGAAGTACATCTAATATCTCTTGGCACATAGCCATTTTGATATAATTTACATTTTTTTGACACGTTGCTTTGAAAATCACATACCGTTTTAATTAATTAATATATCAATATGATTTCATACCGGCCTTCGCGCACGCCAGAGGTTGTTAAAAATCTGAGATGATATTAGGGGCATTTAGTGTTTAGGAGAAGTGGTTGTATTGATATAAGTCGCCATTGAACAAG
Source organism: Raddia guianensis (assembly GCA_036346415.1). NCBI lineage: Eukaryota > Viridiplantae > Streptophyta > Magnoliopsida > Poales > Poaceae > Raddia > Raddia guianensis. Next base: position 32,047,786 of record CM070536.1, read on the forward strand.
ACGTATTGTCAAAACGTTTTCCGGTTTAACTACCCCTTCGTAGTGGCAAAGGTAATCGATACATTTAAACCAGTAGTTGGTCTATGAAGCAACATGGCACAAAATTGGCACTATGCGGATATGACCATGTAGAATGTGTTAGTAGTTGTAGTGCAAGCTCTACAACATTGGTTTGCCCTATTGAACCGCTCAGGAGAGCTGGTTTTTGGCTTGGAAATGTGGGTGGTGGAGTCTCTATGTTGGCGGCCGAGTGGAACGGCCGCCGACGTAGGTGTTGGTGTGCCATCATTGTCGGCGGCCTTCCTGATGCCGCCGACATAGATTCACCTATGTCGGCGGCACAAGGTAGGTCACCGACATTGTGTTGTGTCACTGGCCGGTGGCCCCGCGCCACGTTGAGGACCGTTGTAGGGTCTATGTCGGCGGCATATTTTCCTATATCGGCGGCAAAAGGCCGCCGACACAGACAAATACTTACTTATCCCCCGTGCACGATTGGTCATGGGCTCAATCCGCCCCCGCCGCCAACTCCTCTCTTGCGACGCCGCCACCGCCACCGCCCATTGTGGGCCGTCCCCTCGGCTGGCCAAGGCCCAGGCCACGCCCACGCCGCCACCTCCACTCCCGGCGTTGCCTCCCGCCACCTCTCTCCTCCCGACGCCACCTCCTCTCCCACATCCCCCGCTGAATCCCACCGCATGGCGCCGCCACCTCCTCTCCTCACTGCCCGACGCCTCCTCACATCCTGCAGGTACTACTTCGACTTTTTTTAAATGTGGTAGCTATGTCGTCGGTAGTTTTGGTACCGACGACATTAGTAGTTGCAATTAATTAGTGTAATGTAGTTAATTAGATGTGAATGCCTAATTAGCTGTTCCTTAACTAGATGTGCATGCCTAATGACATTAGTAGTTGCAAATACGTGAACGGAGCCCGAGTCAAACCTGCTGGTAGCGGCATTTTCGTAAGGAACACGACGGTGATTCGTTGTGTTCCATTACGAGAGGTGTCGTGCTCCCAGCTGTCCACGTTCGAACATTACGGATGTTGGTTTGGGTATGGGGTCGTGGCCCTTCGGAGGTGCACGAGTCGGAATTTCGGTCGCATAACCCTATTATTCTCCATGTGCATAACATAAGCGTACACGTGCACTCGCTGCACTAGGAGGACTCATTGGGTTATGCTTGCCGAATTCACCAATCACCTCCTGGCTACATGACCCCATACCCAAACCAACATCCGTAAATAAGCCTCCTATTTAGCTAGACATAGACAAGAATGTCGTGCGGAGAGCCATGTCTAGAATGTACCTTTCTTTGATGACATACCAGGGGAGTTTCGATAAATTGTTTTACTTGTTGATTAGATGTCTAGTTTAGAATGTAAATCCATTAATGAATGTACATATGTAGTAGTTAAGCGAGGAAAGATCGACGGTGGATGTACGATGGTTGGAAGAAGTCTGGGCAGCACACGAACGAGTGGTTCGACAAAGCTGAAAAATTCGTCGAAGATGCTTTTCGAGGATTCCGCAACCCTACCGTAGCAAAAGTGACTTGTCCTCGCTTAACCGCCGAACACGGAGAAGAGGTCGAAGAGGGATATGACCGAACATCTCTGTAGGCATGGCTTCAAACCAAACTACTTTGTATGGGTCTTTCATGGCGAGAGGAAGCGTCCGGCGCCCGTGTCTAGCCCTGTGGATTTTGGGGAGGGCTACGACGAAGTCGAGCCCGACAGATTTGATGAGCTAATGGATGATGTGGGTAGGGCTTTTGATCTATCTCCCGAGAAAGAGGCAGAGCCACTTGCCCAGAAATTCGAGAAGCTCCTTGATTCTGCCAAGGAGCCACTCCATGGGCATATCGATGTGACCGTGCTCTCGGCGGTTTCACGTTTGGTGGCGGTGAAGACCAAATACAACCTATCTGCCGATTGCTTCAATGACGTGTGCAAGATTCTGGATAGCCTACTTCTGGTTGGGCACAAGATGTCTCCAAATCTGTATGAGTCGAAGAAGCTTTTGAGCATGTTAGGCATGCCGTGCGAGAGGATAGACTACTGCCCAAAGTTATGCATGCTTTACCGAAAAACCGATTCTGGGCTGACTCATTGCAAGCATTGCGGTGAGAGTCGATGCGATGCTAGTTAAAGGACAAGATGGCGAGATAGACGATCACGCTTGCTCGTAAACCTTCCGTTTGTTTCCGATCTCTCAACGGCTGCAACGTCTGTACATGTCCAAAACCACGGCCAGGCACATGAGGTGGCACAAAAAGGGCATATGTAGGAAGGAGGGCATGATGACTCATCCATCAGATGCAGAAGCCTGAAGGCATTTTGACCAGCAACACCCCGAATTTGCAGCTGAGCCCAGGAATATGCGTATCGGGCTATCCATCGACGGGTTCACCCCATTCAATATGACCTCGCACTCGTACTCGTGCTGACCTGTATTTGCCATCCCATACAACCTGCCGCCTCAACTTTGCCTTAAGGAAGAGTATATGTTCCTTTCTGTTATCATACCCAGGCCTAAGTCTCCTGAAAAAACTTGGACCTATTCATGCAACAACTTGTAGAAGAGCTGAGCGACCTCTGGACCAACGGGGTATTGACACATGATAGCTATAAGGGCCAGAACTTCAAGATGAGGGCCGCCTACCTGTGGTCCATACACGATTTTTTGGCATATGGTATGTTTTCAGGGTGGAGCACCCATGGAATGTTGTCGTGCCCTAAATGCTTGAGAGACACAGATACATTCAAACTAAAAAGGGGGCAAGGCCTGTTGGCTCGACTGTCACCGTCGTTTCCTGCCGCCAAATCACCCATTTAGGAAGGAAAGAAATACTGTCGGGGATAAAACCACGGCCCATTGCCATGGCCCACTCCCTGACGGCCCAGTCGTATAGCCTACCAGGGCCCAGCTCCCTGGAAGGTTCTATCAGGCCCATGTGCATCCTGCCGAACAGCTTCTTGGCTGGCACGGTGCGTAATGGCCTAGGATTCCTGTTTGAGTCCTACTCGAACAAGAGTTCTGCACGGCTACGTGAAGACCCGGACGTGGTTTCCCGGATTGGATTAGGAGTCGTGATCCCCAAGACTAGGAGTATACCTTATCTGCCGAGATGTATTTGGCATGTACGAGTTCATTCTAGCCAGAGTTAGCCCTACCCAATATTCCTCCGAGATTGGTTCATCAACACTATATAAACGAGCCCCTACGGCAGATAGAGGGGACGACTTAGACGATCGGCATCTAAGATTACTTTGTCGCATACTACTACCAGACACCCATAATCTCGCCGAGACTTGTTCGTCTCGCCGAGCCATCTCTTGTATTCATCTCGATATATAAGAAAGGTTGGACGAGGGGCTATTATCTCTCCCGAGAGGCCCGAACCCACATAAAACCCCCGCCTCCTGTTCTGTTGTTCGTGTTTGTTCGGCGTGTCTCCTATCTCAATCTTAAAGAACCTTAGCGACTTGAGATCGATATCTCAACCGTCGACAGCTGGCGCCGACCGTGGGGATACGCAGATCGAACATGTCGAACTCCATCACGACATTGAGATTCTTCCCGAGGACTACAACTTCGGAAGGCGGTGATGTCTCTTCCCGTTAGATCGGATTGATCCTTCGATCTTGATCGCCTTCCAGATCTGGTTCCCAGCTCGTGCTCGGGATCGGATCTCCTCGCGCCGGCAGCTCTTCGCCGGGCGCGTCTGATCTCTCGCGACGAGCTCCGCGCCGGGATCGGATCTCTTCGCTGGCAGCTCTTCGCCCAGCAGCGCAAGTCTGATCCCGCGACGAGCTCCGTGCTCGGGCCGGATCTCCTCGCACCGGCAGCTCTTCGCCGGCGCGCTGTCTGTCCCCGCGACGAGCTCGTGCTCGGGATCGGATCAAACTCCTTCCGGATCCCGGGCTTTTCCTGGCAAAGGATGACGGAGAGAGTGACCAAAGACTTGGAACATCGACCACCGTAAGTTCCTCGTAGGTCTTTCGCTTCCTAGCTTCGCTTTTTCTCAAATTTCGCGCTTTAGTTCGTCCAAGTCTCTGCCGCCATGTAAAGTTCAACCCATTGAGCGGTGAATGCTCGCACCCCTGCGTCCTCCTCACCACTTGTCTTCTCGCATAACTCTTTCTCTCTGGTAACACTTGATGGCTGCCGGTCTTGCGAACTCTTGGCTCCGCAATCTTAAGGGTTTTCCTGCCCAGATCTGGTTTCAATAAGTTCCTAAACTCGAGTTGCGTAACACGGCATCCACCTCGCGGCTAAGCTCGCTCGTAAGCCCTCCGCGGCGGGCACTTACCGCCACGGCACAACCACTTGGCAAAGCTCGCTCTCGTAAGCCCTCCGCGCAGAGGCACTTTCCTTGTTCGGTTACCTTCGAATCGCCTAACTTACGTTAACGAGCGCTTCGAACGAGTCGATCAGATACGGGTGTCGCTTAAACTCTCTACGACGCGTTTGAAGTCGCAAGCTCAGTCTTCATGCATCGTCTGCATCGGGCTAGGGCGTCGCTTTTCTCTTGTGCACTGCTCGAAGTTCGCAAACTTAGGTCCTCGAGCAACCGCACAACGGGCCGGGAGTTAGGCTGCGCTCTACCGGTTTTCTTAAAACTTTCTAGCGCTGCTCACCTTGCTCTTGGTTTCTGTTCGCCCTTGTCTTTTGCTGCTCTTTTGCGTGAAAAGCTACTCGATCGACTCTCGCTCGATTCAAGCGCCGCCGACGGTCTTGAGTCTGCTTCGGCCAGCCTCAAGGACTATCTCTCCTCGGTCGAGTTGGGACTTGAGCTGAATTTCGCAACCCCTGACGCGTTTTAGTTTTCCGCCTTTCCTTAGCGCTGGTTTTCCAAAACCTCGTTAGTCTTTCGCCCCGTGAGCGCTCCCGCAGTCGAGCATGTCTTTTATCCGGCGACGACCTATATGGCTCCGGTTAACCAAGCGGTGCACCACCGAGGGAGTTTCGCCCACCGTAGTCGATTCTCATCGCAACGGCATGCCCACCGTAGTCGATTCTTATCGCAACGGGCACTCTTGGCGCTGGTTCCGCGCCCGCTAAGGCGACACCAACGCCGACCGTCCATGCCCGGATAAGATTTCGCCTCGACGCTTTTGCTGCGGCTAAGGTCCCGACGCCTTCTCGGTTAGCGGTCTTAGCCACGCTGGGCTGCACTTACCCGCACACGCCTTTTTTATCCATGCTACGCCCTTCCCGCACGGTAATCGAGCAATGCACCATCTACGAGTCCCGCCCCACCGTAGTCGATTCTCATCGCAACGGCACTCCTAGCGTCGGTTCGCGATTCGCCGAGGTGACACTAACGCTATCGGGGGACGTACCCGGAAAAAAATTATGTCTTGTGCGGGTAGGTCGTCTTTTGCGTGTTCTTCAAAACTCGCTTTGCTCTTCTTAGAGCCTGTTCTTGCTCTCTTTTTCCCTTTGCTGGCTCGTTTCTAGTCTGTCTTTTGCAGGAAATACAGGAACGGGAAACGTCAGACTCCGGTGATGGTCGCGGCGAGGTTTCAGGCTTCCCCACCACAACCGATGTCTACATCCTCTCTTCCCGGGCACGCTCCGCGCATGCCCGGAGCCTGATTCACTTCACCCGCGTATGATCTCTTACCTTTGCCCGGCACTGACCTTCACAGTTCGGCTAAGTCAAGGGAGTGCGCCACCAACGGAGTCCTGCCCACCGTAAGCCGATTCTCATCGCAACGGGCAAGCCCATCGTAAGCCGATTCTCATCGCAGCGGGCACTCCAAGCGTCGGTTCTGCACCTGCCAAGACAACGCTAACACTGTCGCAAGGAATACGTCATGGGTAAAGCGTTGATTTCACACGCGCTTCTTGCGGCTCGACGCATCGGGTTGTGATTCACCTCGCGACCGGCGCTTCGCCGGAGCGCACATCCGTCCCCGCGACGAGCTCCGTGCTCGGGCCGGATCACCTCGCGACCGGCAGCTCTTCGCCAGAGCGCTGGCTCCTACCGGTGCGCTCTTCGCTGGTCGCACTTTCGGTTCTTTAACGAGCTCCGTGCTCGGGACTAGATCTCCTTACTTGGTTCCTTTGCGAGCTCTACGCTCTGGGGTCGGGTCACCTTCCTCGTATGCATTGTCTCGCTCGCACACGATCTCGCCTCGGGGCACATCACTTTCGCTCCTGAGCATAACGTTTGCTCGAAGGCGCAATCTCTATTTCCTTGGGCAAAGCTCTAGCCCGAGAGGTGGTTCCCCTATCTTTCCCTAGGCATCTGAATGTCTGGATGCAGCAGCACGAGTCCGTCTCGCGACTTGCTATGATCATTCTCCCGAAAGATCTGATCTTACCGGATGAGGTGGTACGCTCTTCACTACCAAGAATCCAATCCCTCCTTGATGACGTTCAGGCTCAAGGAGATGATTCACCTCGCACCGGGCAGCTCATCGCCCGGAGCGCGCGTCTGGTCCCCGTGACGAGCTCTGCGCTTGGGGACTGGATTTCCGATTTCTTGATCGAAGGCTGAGTGCTCTTCTCGGGCAGATGTTGTTTCCTGTTCGACGCAACAGAGTTGCTCGGCACTGGACGGGTTTGTTCGGTCCCGAACAAGTCTTGTTCGGTTGAACCATAACCTGTTCATTTGTTTGTTGCACGTCTTTGTAGCAGGAAAAATACCCTCTTCGTAACTTAGAGTCTCAAGAGGAAGACCCCACTCTAGTGAGTCCTTCCACTTGAGTCTCGGGGGCTAGCTGTCGGGGATAAAACCACGGCCCATTGCCATGGCCCACTCCCCGACGCCCCAACAGATAGCCTACTGTGGCCCAGCCTCGAAGGTTCTATCGAGCCCATGTGCATCCCGCCAACGGCCTTCTTGGTCGGCACGGTGCGTAATGGCCTAGGATTCTGTTTGAGTCCTACTCAACAAGAGTTCTGCACGGCCACGTGAAGACCCGGACGTGGTTTCTGATTGGATTAGAGTCGTGATCCCCAAGACTAGGAGTATACCTTATCTGCCGAGAGATGTATTTGGCATGTACGAGTTCGTTCTAGCCAGAGTTAGCCCTACCCAATATTCCTCCGTAGATTGGTTCATCAACACTATATAAACGAGCCTCTACGGCGATAGAGGGACGACTTAGACGATCCGCATCTAAGATTACTTTGTCGCATACTACTCGCCAGACATTCCATAATCTCGCCGAGACTTGTTCGCCTCGCCGAGCCATCTCTTGTATTCATCTCTCGATATATAAGAAAGGCCGGACGTAGGGCTATTATCTCTCCGAGAGGCCTGAACCAGATAAAACCCCCGCCTCTGTTCGTTGTTTGTTAAGTGGTTGTTCGGCGTGTCTCCTATCTCAATCTTAAAGAACCTTAGCGACTTGATATCGATATCTCAACCGTCGACAAATACGTTTCGTAAAGGTAAGACAGTGAGGAAGGAACGGCCACCAGAACGGTTTGAAGTGGATGATATCATCAAATGGCATGAACATTTGGTAAAGAAGGGCAACAAAGATGTATATTGGAAAGACCACCATTGGACTCATAAATGCAGCATCTATAATTTTCCTTACGCAACGGACCTGAAGCAGCCTCACAACTTCGACCTGATGCACTAAGAGAAGAATATGTGTGAGGCAATCGTCAACACAAACTGGGACATCCAATATAAGACTAGAGATAACATAAAAGCTCGGTTGGCCTGTGCTTTGATATATGATCGTCCGGAGTTGAATCTTGATGAAAACGGGATGAAATCTAGGGCGAAGTATTGCCTCACACATACATAAATAAGGCATATCCTAGTCTGGATTAAGGAAAAGGTGAAATTCCCTGATGGTTATGCGACGAACCTTCGTCATGCCGTTAGTACAGAGCAATGTAAGTTAAATGGAATGAAGGCTCACAGCTACAAAGTATTCATAGAGCGTCTGTTTCCTGCCGTATGGCGTGGATATGTCGACGACGCTATTTGGAGAACACTATCAGAGCTGAACTTCTTCTATCGAGAATTGTGCGCAAAAGAGATATCCGCATCGAAGATGGGAAAATTGGAGAAGGAGATTGTTGTGGTCATCACAAAGCTCGAGAAGATGTATGTCCCTGGTTTTTCAATTGCATGCAACATTTATTGGTGCACTTGCCATACGAAGCAAAAGTTGGGGGTCCGGCACAGTTCAGGTGGATGTATCCTGTTGAACAGATGATAAAAAATCTTAGATTGAAGGTGAAGAACAAAGTACAAGTCGAAGGTAGTATTGCCGAAGCTTGGCTCACTCAGGAGATCGCCCATTTCACGGATAAATACTTTGCGACAAGGAACAAGGTACATGTGCCACAACCGAGGTATCAGAAGGCACTACGCAGAAGTACTTCCAACCTTGAGGTGTTCCATGACCAAGCCGAAGGGGAAGACGAAGGCGAAGAGGAAGACGAAGATGAAGACGAAGACGAAGACGAAGAGGAAGTGGGAGAAAGCGAAGAAGGGGAAGATGAAGAAGAAGAAGAGGAACTTGAGGAGGAAGAGAAAGCAGAAGCAGAAGATTTTTGACGCATTCATATTTACTTATGAGTTGCTAGGTAGAATTGCTTTATTTACTTTCAATTTCATTTATCTCATATCGATCTAATTGTATCATTTACTTTCTTTTTTGCAGGATGACTGGGTTTCGGCGCAGATTAGCTGGAGCGACGGAAAAGCTCTTTGGGATTAAGTATAAGAAGAGAGGGCAACACATGGTGGAGGAGCGCCAGTTAGGGGGGAGGGAGCGGGAGAAGGGAGCGGGAGTGGGCAATAGGGGGAGATGGCCGAGGAGCAGCAGCCGTCCCTGCAGGTCGTGTCAGCAGAGGGAGAGGGAGGGGGAGGGTGAGAAGGGAGCGGGGCTGAGGATGAGAGCGGGGAGGATGAGAGGGATTGGGAGGCGGCGGACCCAACAGGGGGTGTGCAACAGGGCTATAAGGAGAAGTGGGTGCTAGAAGGGAGTGGCGATGAAAGTACAGGGGAGGATGATGATGAGAGTGATGATGAGGATGAGGATGAGGTGGAGGATGAGGAAGACGCTCAGGCTTGGTTGGGGGAGATGGAGGATGAGGATGAGGACGAGGACTACGTGCCCTTCGAGACTGGCGAGGGTTCGAGCTCCAAGAGACACCGGGGGCGGAACAAACTGATAAAAACAGCCGAAAATCCAAATGAGAGGATACGGGTACGGGTTTCCGCTAGGAAGAGGTATGTGTACTAATCACTTCAACAACTCATTTCCGATGTCTTTTAGTCATCAACACAATATAGCTAATTTAACACTTGCTCTGAATTGTACATGCAGTACGTTGGTTTGCGTCAACAAGGGGCGGGGACGGAGCCGGAAAAGCATATAGGGGTGCTCTGCAGACACTACTACCCCGGGATAGTGGGCACTGGCAGGGATAGGCGCCCGGTGATGACTTGGAGCGATTACGACCTCGCGGGGTACGAGGAGGGAGGAACAGTCGCCGATGCCGTCGTCGACGAGTTCTGGGTAACATGTTCACTACTTTAAACATTTGTGTCTTTTTATACAATTGGCGAAGTTATTACTTTAACCATTTGTTTCTTTCTTCATGCAGGCGCGCTACCAGTTGAACCCTCCCGACGACTCCGCCGAGTACTACGAGGCTGCTCGTCGTGTGATCGATAAGATGGCAACCAAAAAGGTTAGAGACCCTCTTAGGCTTACTCGCTTGGATGCGGTGATCAAGCACTACCGATCGGAGGGCACGAGGATCACGAGGGACCAGGCTGGTCAGGAGTACCTGGACGTGGATCAATATCTTCCCTGGCGTCCAGACTGGTTGGACATGGAGGCAAGGGGTTGGAGATACCTTTGCCTTACTTGGGAGACGTCTGAGTGGATCGCCATGTCCAAGAGGAACAGGGAAAACAGGAAAGTCGGGGCTGAAATGTGCACCACCTACATGGGCGGCCTCGGCATGGGTCACGTGGCACGAGACTTGGTGAGCACATTCATCTTTTATACCTACAATTTACTAGATTTGAATAGATTTAATATGTCTGTCGACGGTTGGGATATTGACCCAAGTCAACTAAGGTTCTTAGAAAGGGGAGATAGAAGACACGCCGAACAGAACGAACAGCAATCAACGATGAACAGGGAGACATGGGTTTTTATCCTGGTTCAGGCCTCTCGGGAGAGATAAAAGCCCTACGTCCAGCCTTTCTTATATATCAAAGATGATTACAAGAGGTGGCTCGACGAGACGAACAAGTCTCGGCGAGATTATGGTGTGCAGGAAGCAATATGCGACAATGCAAAGATCAGGTTGTAACACCCCGGCTCAACAATTAAGCCCAAGATGCTACTAACTCCCTATATTCTACAAAATTTCGGCAGCACCTCCACTATAAATTTGGACATCCACTCAGCAGACAAAGAAACCTAATTTATATATCACATATTATATATCATCCATCTTATCAATTCAACCACAATTCACAACCCAAAAACCGAGCCGCTAGGCTTTTCACCAAAAGCTTACCTCAAGTGAAATAATCAATAGAAATACTAAGCATAGACAATCCTGGCTAGAAAAGGGCGACCAACACCATCTCACACCACAGCTAGCTCATTCTCACATTCGAATACATAAGTAAATACATAACCAGCTAAAAGTCTATACCATTATTCTATTTATTTATAGGTCCAATGTTAGTTGCTGATTATATAATAGTGCATGAGAGTGCAGCTACCGCCGCCAGGCAACATCATCAAGAGTGACCTAAAACAAAGCGAGAAGAGCAAGGGTGAGTCCATGACCCAAAGAAGTATAATAGTGATGGCATAGAACATGTTTATATGAAATCCGTAAGCAACAGTAACAACTTTTCAATCATAACCATGCTCATCAATGCAATGCGGCGCTCAAGAATGCAATGCATTATGCTCATATCTCATAAGCGTACCGACATCGCTGAGTGCACATCCGTCGATGTCACACTCTACACTCCATCCCGTGGAGGTGCTCATCGGTGAGTCTTTCCCGCCATCCCGCGCGGTGCCTACCTCTGTAGGTCTTATCAAGAGCATCGCCGGATTAGTCTTATAACTTTTTCATCGATCGCCTGTGGCTCACCGGACTAACTAGTTATAAGACTTTCTCACCGCCTGCTCGAATGCATGCTTTTCATGAATGTATGCAACATAAATAGGGTAACCATCATTTCTCATCACATTCGATCACCCTATCTCATCCATCCATTTAATCACTAATCCATCCTTGCTATCCATTCATTCAAAGACTATAATTTCATTATTAATAAAAACAAAGCACCAATAGCATCAAACTATCAATATTTAAATCAGGCATAAATATCGCTTACCATCATCAATCCATCATCATCAGTCATCCATGCATCAGCATCAGGTTAAGAGTATTAGAGCAACATATAAAAAATGCACGATGCCATATACGACATCCACATCATCAGTCACACATATTACCATAAGCAAAGCATCATGTACTTGCCTTTGTTACCAGGTGAAGCACGGGTGCGACGACAACACGAACCCCTAAAGCGTCACCACCTACAAGGCAAACATCTCATTCAATATCATATATAACCACCACTAAGCAAAGGCTAGCACTAACCCTCTTCTACCTATGTTTAATATTCTCAAAGCCAAGGTGCCTAGCCCTCTAATTAGTCCACCTTCGGTCTAATTATCCAAACCAACATCTCACCATATCCCAGAACACCGCATAGGCCGATCTCCCAAACCATTAAACCAAATCTCGCGTTTGAACCTACGGAAAGCTAAAAGCATTTCCACTTTCTTGGTTATAGGATCGAGCCCTAAATCCCAATGGATTTGACACAAAACCTTTCCGAAGCTCACTGCATAGATCATCCTAAGAACACAATCTATCATACTACCAAAAACATAGCTAGCACTTGTAGATCAAGGCCTAATCAACCCAAAGAACAATAAAAGTACAACAAAAGGTTAGGAAATTGTTACCCCAAAACATGGCACACAAAACCCTAGCTCCAATCTTCTTCTCCCTAGCCCGGCCGTCTCTCCCTTCTCCTTCCTCTTCTTCCTTTCGCTGTCCCCTCCTCTCTCCTTCACCTCAACCCACCCCCTTCCCCTCACATCCTTCCGGCCATGGCGGAGCAACGCCGAGAGGAAGACGCGGGGAGGGAAGGCGACGGTGGCACGGCGGCTAGCGGTGCTCCAACGATGGTGACCGGCGACGAGCACAAGGGCGGGTGGGAGGTAGTGGTGCTAGTGAAGGGAGAGAAACTGTGAGAGGGAGAGAGAGACAGAGACGGGAGAGGGAGAGGGAGAGGGAGAGCGAGACAAAGACGGGAGAGATCGATAATCGGGCCGGGCTAACCCCGAGATCGTAACGAACTCAACGTGCCAAATACATCCCGAGATAGATAAGGAATACTCTAATTCTTGGGGATCACGCGACTTCTATTCCAATCCGAAAAACCATCGTCCGGGTCTTCACGTAGCCGTGCAGAACTCTTGTTCGAGACGGACTCAAACACGATTCCCTGGCCGTTACGCACCATGCCAGCCAGGAAGCTGTTCGGCCGGATGCATACGGGCCAGACAGAACCTTCCAGGGAGCTGGGCCCTGGTAGGCTGTTCGAGTGGGCCGTCAGGGAGTGGGCCATGGCAATGGACCGTGATTTTATCCCCGACAATGTCACTATTTGATTTCACACAGGAGGCTGCATCCGGGGTAGAGCCCTCAGGATCCGCCGTGTGGAGAGTTGTACACACTCCACGTGTGCTCCCAGACGGGACACAACCACCGATGCCGCCAGCTGCCCAGGAGAAGGATGTAAGTAACCAACTCTTTTCGCTTATTTACACATACTCAACAGTTTCCAACTATTCCGCATAATCTCATTTGTTCGCAGGATGCATATATCGCGCCATGCGCGCGGCAATCGGAGGAGTGTGACCGCCAATATGCCACCGACCGTGGTTCTCACGACGAAGTTTGGTGGGAGGGCTCACGACAAGTATGGCATGATGGACTCGTTGTCGATGCCACGCGCGTCAGCTCAAGTCGTGCACGCCGACAACAGCCTCACCGCCACCTCCGCCAGCCTAGAAGCCACCAAGCTTGTCGAGGAGTTGTTTGTAAAAAGGTCATGGACGAAAGCAATGAGAGCAAAGAGCTAAGCGCAAGCACAAGCGAAAAAGGATGCGGCGAACGAGAGGATGATGGATATGCTCCGTAATCGTGACCTCTACCGATGCGCTTTTTGCAAAAGGTAATTAAAAATCATGTCCTATCCGCAGCTATATCTCAAGGTCGTCCTTTCATTGTTTAGGCACTAACATATCATATAAGTATATATTCGCAGCATTTCTGTATGGGTCCTCCAATAAGCCCCCCAGCCTCGCATCACAAGACGCCTACACGCCGTCACTGGGGACCACCGACGCAGCCTCAAGACTTTCCCCACGTCAGGCCGCCACCCCGATGCTCCAGCCCCGCCAAAGAACAATGCCTTCTCCGTGGGTATGTATTTCGCCATAACATTTTCATAACAAGACACAAATGTATAAAGTTTCTCGATACGTGATTTCCTCCGCTTACAGTGTGTCCCGCTCACCACGCTGCCATGCACAAAATGAGTAGCAGGAGGTGACGACAAGGTTACCACGCCTCGCGCCATGCGCTCAGGGATCTATATATTTGCGCATGATCCAACCCTCTATGACGGTTCGCAGAACCCTTAGGTTTTGACGGCGTGCTCTCCGCTCAACCACTGCGGATCACACCCCTATCAGATTTCTATCCTGCTAGCCGATCGACCCGAGCTCAGATCGATTTGAGCGTGGAACGCGGCAAGGAGCAACACACAGGGTTTACCCAGATTCGGACCCTCTCTCGGGTAACAGTCCTACTCCTGCCGAGCCTTAGCTCTTTTCCGAGTTGTGGTTGTATGAGATGTGGGTACAGAATGTTTCGATGCCCCCTCTCGCTTCTCTCTCCTCCCCTTTTATACAAGCCTTGAACTGGCGGAGAGAGCCGAGGGGGTAGTGTAACATCCCAAATTTTTAAACCCAATTTGGCACGTTAATTAATTTCTTAAAATGCATAATTTAAAAATGTTAAATCGCTCATTATTGCATCATGACATCATCACTTCATGCATTGCATTCAAATTAGAAAAATAATTTAAACTTTCCAAGTCTATGCCTTTTGGTGGAAAAATTCGGTAATTGGCTTAAATAATATTTTCTTAAAACCAATACCCCATGCGAAGTTATTGGAAAATATATTATAAATGTTGTGGAAACAAAATAATATTTCCTAAAAGTATTAATATGTTAAAAAGGTTTTGGAGAATATAAGTCATTTGGAAATCAGAAAATTCAAAGCGATTTTGATTCACTCTCTACCGATTCGCCCACTCCTCTTTTCCCTCTCTCTCTCCCCGCCTCTCTTTCTCTCTGTTGGGCGAGCCGAGCCGACCCACCATCTCCTCTCTTCTTCTTTTCTTTTTTTCTTCTTCCGATTTTCCCTATTGTCAAGACTGCCAGACCGCCCAATCTGGCCACGCTTCCTCCTTTTTCCTCATACACATGATGCCACCGCCGGGTGGGCCCACTTTGTCATCCCCTTCCCCTCTTTTTCCTCCCCTGCTTTCCTTCCTCTGTTCTTGCCCATTGTTTTGTCACACAGATTCTTCCGGCTCGCCACCGTGATCCCCATGAAATCCTTTGCCCTTACACTCTTCCGCACGGACCCTCTCCGCCCCTACCCCTTTCTTGTCTTATCGCTGGTCAACCACCTCTCCGCTCAATGCGTTTCTCACGGCACCGCCGGAATCGACATCGGCGATCGCCAACCTCATGAGTCGCATTGAATACGCCCCGGCGAAGCATTCCTATAAATGGGTATCGCTACCGCTTCGCTTGCTTTGCGCCACCAAGACGGACGACACCCGAGCCGGTGCATTGCTCCTTCTCTCTCGCCGCCGCCATTTCGTGGTTTTGCCGCGATTTTCCACGCCAAACTCATCGCATTTGGCGCAGGTCGTTCCCGTGGAGCTCGCGCCGCTGATTTGGAGCCGTGGTCCGCGCGACGTGTTCCCGAGCCCACGCTGCCGCCGCCACCGTGGTCTCGCCGCCGGCCGTTTTGCTAGTTCCGTGAGCTCACCAATCGCTTTTCCTCTCCGTTGTTGCTCGCGATCGGCGGGATTGAGTTATGGCCCGCTTTCGCCGGCGCCATGGACACCGTGATACTCCGCCGCGCCGGATTCACCGCGCCATATTTCCGAGCATCGCCGGCGCTATCGACACCCCCATTGCATTCGCTTAGGCCGCTACTCCCTCAGGCACACCTAATCGAGCCTCGGTGGCGGAGCCGCCGCCGCCATTGGCCGCGCCGCGCCGGTGCCTCTCCCTGCTTTCCCTTTTCTCTGCGGTGCCACACGACGGGTGGGACCTGCTTTGGCAATCAGCCAAGCCGCCGCCGCCTCGCTCACAAGAAGCTCAGCCACAGCCTCCCGATGGGTCAGGAGCCGAGCCGGCCCATAGCCGAGAGTTCCCCTTTTCTTTTAATTCTTTTTCCAATTTCTATTTAATCATTGTTTTGAATAGCTTAAGCAATTATTAAAATTAGCTAATGAGCTGGGGAAATTCTGTAAAAATTAGTTAAAATAATTTGATAGTTCTGGACTTAATAAAATGTTATACATATGCATGTCATTCGCATAGAACTCATTTTTGATTAAATAGGAAGCTTGAGGTGCATTTTTTTTTGCATCAGCACTTGAGAAGTGTTTTAATATTTCTTTCAAATAGAAAGAAAGCATTTTAGCAGTCCCTGGACCCTAGGAATTATTGTTGCCATACCATACATACAGCTTGCACTTGTTAGAAGTATTCATGATTTAGTAATGGCATCATTCCATGTGTGCATTAACCATTTAGCATCATGTTTCCTTTAAATGAAAATGCATGAAACATGGAGTTGCTGATTTTCCTTAAAAACAAAGATGGCATAAAATATTTTACTTATGTGTATTGTATTGCTTTGCATGCGTAGCGCTTAGGAGGTCAAGCCTCAAGACCCGATCGACGACATCCCTTCGCTTTCCTCGAACCGATCAAGGCAAGTTCCCCTTTTGATCATATTGAGAAGCCATTTTCGGTCATTTAGAAAATGTTTATTAGACTTGAAAATGTGCATGCTAGTTTAAAAGATAAATGCCGATTTCCTAGACTTAGTTATCACGAATCTAATAGAAAGGTAAGAAATATGGTAGGATTAAATCAAGGCTAAAATATAAATTGCTCTTATTTATATGCTCGATTGTGGTAGGAGAAATGCTTAAAATCATTTATGCGAATGATTCAATCATTTGTGTGAAATGAGAATATTGTTGAGAAATGTTTGGGAAAGGATGATTTAAAGATAGCGATCAAGGGTGATGCCTCGATAGGAAATGATTTTCCTCTTATCCCAAAATCTTTCCGACTAGGAGATATTTTGTCGGTTGGTGCGAGAGGGCACCGTGTTTTGAAACTGGCTAAAATATAAAATCTCCCTAGTCTAAGGACCGCCATCCTATGATCCTATGAATCGAGCCATTACAAGACGACCTCGAGCCCCTGTATGGGACGGGCCCGATCGCTGGTCCTCGTGGTTGACGGTCTTGTGGCGAAACATCGCCCTGGGCGAGCCTCTCGAGGGTAAGGCGACTCCACTCGCAGAGTTAAAACTGCATGATAGCCGTGCTCATGTTATGAGCATGCGAAGGGACCGATTATATGGTAGTTTCTTCATTTTAAAACCAATTTAGAAAAAAGGTTTTTAAAGAAAGGATTTGAGATGAGTAAGGATTTGAGAAGGATTTCGTTTGAGCTAGGTGCCACCGTGATATTCCAAATGGGTATCGCCTATCGGGAAGTGTCACGCGAAACCGGACCTAGCAAGTTTGAGAAAAGAAAAGAAGAAGAATTTTGTTCTCGCTATGGCACTGAGGCCAAGTGGCGAGAACCGTTTGAGAAGAGCCCAAAGAAAATGTTGAGATTTAAAGTTTCAAAATTGCTTTGTCAAAACTAGGTTAAATAAATGCATTTCCGCAAATAACCTAAGCTCTCCTCAGATCGAACCAATTTGCATAATTCCGGACTTGCGAGTACAATTTGTACTCATCCTCCTTTTCTCCTCTCCCTTTTCAAAACTTCAACAGCTGGTCCATCCGAGTATGGCCCGCCTTCCGAGGAGGAGGACCCGAACTACGTCGAGGAGGCGCTCTCACGAAGAGTATGAAGATTAGGGTTACGCTGCCCTACAAACCTTCGTGCTCGTGGATGAATAAAATTCTAGATGTTGTATTAGGCTTGTATCGCTAGGTATTCGATTTGCGGCTCGCGAGCCGCTGTATGTGTTGTTTGTACCGACTATGTTCCTCTTGTAATAAAAATCGCTGGCAATGTTTCGTTTCAGATATCCGTGTGTACTAGCCATGATCCTTGGGACTAGTACGTGTTTACGCAGTGGAATCCGATCTTGTAAATCGGGTGCCGGCAGTAGACAAGATAAAGACGCTTTAGTACATCGATAAGACGTGGGGGATGTGACAGAGAGACGAAAACGTTGCCATCATCAGGCCAAGACGGCGCCGCCACGCTGCTTCGCAGTGGCTTCATCTCCGCAGGACACACCAAGAGATCAAGGGCGGGCCCGGCTCGCTTCTTCCGACGCGGGCGCCAGCTTTGAAGATGGCAAACTCTCTCTCGGCCGGTCAATTCACGGCGTGCCACAAAGGATACGATCGAGCCGCAGAGGTCACCGTGGCGTAATCATCTCTTCATCCGCCTATCCGCACAGTAGTGTCGCATGGAATGCGCCACATTCAGAAATGGGGGAGCCTTCGCCAGAAGACCTTTCGGACGCCTCGCCGCGTGGGCCCCGCTTGATGTTGGGGGCCTTTAGAGGGCTCGCCCACGCCGGGCTTGGTCGCCACCGACGCGCTGGGCCCACGGACACGCCGAGGGCTCGCCACACGCTGGGGCTCGGTCGCCCGCCGACGTAAGGGGGGCCTCGCCTCGCGCTTGAGGGCTCGCCACGCTGGGCTCGGTCGCTCGCCTGGCGCTGGGACCCGCCGGACATGCCGAGGGCTCGCCCACACGCCGGGCCCGGGGCTGGTCGCCCGACGTGTGGGGTTTCGCCTCGCCTCGCTAGCCTTCCTAGGACTCTTCATACCCCAAGATTTATTACACCGACAAGAGCCCCCGGTCCACTATGATGCGCGAACTGTCATACGACACTCCACCGCTTTCAGCGGTGGAGACGATCGTGGGGGCCCACCTCCTGGCGTCAGACGCTGATTCTCCACCAAGCACGATCTTCCTTGGGGAACTGCTCCGCCATGAACCGGCGCGGGGCAATGATGGTGCTGCCATGCGGGAATTGAAGGAACCTAAGGCCGAGAGGGGGTGAATCGACTATTTCAAATTTTACTTTTGTTGCACTTAGTCACTTAAGCAAGTTAAGACACATAGCTAGCGCGTGGATTCCTACACAAGTCTAGTTGACTAAGCAATCGATGCACAAGTGTAGGAGGCACGAAGGCACTCACAGCAAAGGGATATTTTTTTTGATCAGAAAACTGTAGGAGAGGCTCCTACAAAGATAAATTAAATTAAAAGGATATTTACAAATTACAAAGTTTAAAGAGCAGGAGGTTATTGTGCCGTAAAACTAAAGAAGCAAATAAAACACCGTTAACTCTAAAACCGTAAGAGCAACATCTCGAGTTAAAACTCTCCTTCCATAAGTAAATCGAGCAAGGAATATTGTCAAAGATCTTTCTATTCCGAGTTTCCAAATATTCCAATGTATCAAGATATAAATATCCATAAAGAAAGGTATAGGTGAATTCGACAAAAGTTATCCAAATCAAGATGAAAACCCCGCAGATCTAGGGAATTTGTCCAGAGAAACCAACATGATTCCAAATAGATTGCGAAAAGGACAATGAAAGAAGAGATGGAACATTGTTCCATCACCAAGAAGAGCATGAACGGAGTGAAAATCAGTGACAAAGTCCTTCCGACAAAGCATATCCCTTGTATTCAGGTGATCCAAACAGAGAAGCCACATGAAAACTTTCCAACGCATTAGGCCCTTACTCTTCCTAATTCGACTGAAAATAGAGTGTGTCCGGAAACCCGAGCAAAAATGCTTAAGAAAATCTGAGGACTTGTACTGCTCTTTGTTCCAAATATAAGTCCAGCAATCATGAACTAAGGAAGTATCTCGCCAATTGTTCATCAGGTCTTGAAGAGTTAACCATTCCTCATAAGCCCGAATGCATAAAGGAAGGTAAAAAGGATCAACATCATCGTGAGCAAGGTAAGAAGATACCAAGGCTGACTGATCACGAGCATAAGAGTAGAGATGAGGAAGTCGAATATATAACATATCCCCATTACAAATATCATTCCGCACTTGAGCGTAAAATCCAAATTCCAATTTGACAATTGCAATCCCCTTATAAACAGCAAAGAAAAGACAAAGCAGCTTGTTTCACTGTAAAGATATCTCTCATGACAAGGCGAGAGAAACTGATGTGGATAAAGCATGCTCCACATAAATTTTACCCAAGGTAGGTCAAGATGATTAAAGAATTTATGGAGATGCTTCAGAAGCAAAGCGTGATTTTGAAGAGAGAGGTTAATAATACCCAAGCCACCATAGCGTTTTGGACGACAAACCGTATGCCATGCAGCCAAAGGAGCACTATGAGAGTTGATATCCCGAGTGTCGGTGTAATAAATACCAGGGTAGGAAGGCGAGCCCCTCAGGAGGCCAAGAGGGCCCCACGCGCCGGGCGGGTGCGTGGGCGAGCCCCCTCTGAAGGAGAGGCGAGGCCCCACGCACCGGGCGCGCGTGCTGCAGCCCCTCTCAAGGAGAGGCGAGGGTCCCACGCGCAGTGGGGCCAAGGTGGGAGCGCTGCGTATGAGTCTTTGGGACGAAGGCTCCCCGCCGGCTAAGGACGGCGCATTTAATGAGACATCACGCGCGGATGGACAAATGAAGACATGATTACTGCCATGCTGACCTTTTGCAGTGTCCGGAGCGGTCACTGTGGGCATAGAAGAATTGACCGCAGAGAGAAGGTTTGCTTGAGGAGGCCGCCTGCCGTGAGGAGCAGTGTAGGCCCCACCCGCAGACTCACCGGTGTGACTCAGGCGGGTCGAGGCCACTTGGCGGCACGCGAGGGCGGCGCCACAGCGCGGCAGCGCACGCTGCCTCTTCCGCCGAGTCGTGTCGTCATGTATCGAGAGTATCAGATCGCCACCCCTCGGCTCTCTCCGCCACCCAAAGCTTGTATAAAAGGGGAGGACAGAGAGGGAAGGGGTACGCACTAGCATTCGTGCATTCAAACGCCTCAGAAGACACATCCCCATTCAACCACAATCGAAAAGAGCTAAGGCTCAGCAGAGTAGGACTATTACCCGCGAGGGGTCCAACTCGGTAAATCCGAAGTCGCCTCACAGTGCCCGACGCCAAATCGAACCGAGCTTGATCGAGTTGGCTAGCGCCTAAAAATCTGACCAGGTGTGATCCGCAGCGGTTGAGCGAGAACACGCCATCGCTGGCGCGCCAAGTAGGGGAGCGCTAGCATCGGTTCAAGCTTCGACCCTTCTTCAGCGGCGATGGCGAGCAAAGAGTCCGCGATGGAGCAGAGAAGCGCCGCTAGAGCCGCTGCCACGAGTCGGCCGCGGCGATGGCGGATCACCCGGCGGTGGCCGCCGCCTAGGGTTGGAACCTGGCGAAAGCACCGCTTTGGCTGCTTAAGCGGCGCTGCCTTGGAGGAGTGCACCCCAAAGACAGAACCTCCATGCGGCTGTGGCCTTGTTGAGAACCCACCGTTCCGGTGACTCGACTCTTGGCGGCACCGTGGTTGGCTGCCTTGGCCCGCTACGCCGACGCCGCCAAGCGGTGGTGCATGTTTCGGGAGCGGGAACCGTGTTTCCGCCCTCCCGTTTTTGTTGCCCTCGCACTCCTCTCGCAGATCTCCCCGTGAGGGTGGGCGGGCCAAGACGACAAGAGCTGTGACTTCTACGGGGCTCGGCGGGCAGCGGTGTGGTCGCGATCTCCGGTCTCACCGAGGACCGCCACTTGTGCATGGAGAAGATCTCATGGACAAGCTCCGCAGGGTCGCGACCGAAGGCGATCACATTGCTGCCGCGACGCTGGGACCAAAGAAGAGGGCTCCCGCAGAGCTGCCCCGCCAAAGAGGGTGGCGCTTATTCGGCGCCGCCAGGCGACGGGCGGCGGGCGAGGACTGGCCCAGAGCAGAGGCTCCCGACGCCGGTGCCGCGCTTTTCTAAGGAGTCACACAAGGCCCAAAGGGCTTCTGAACGGTTTCGTCCGCCCCCATCGAAAAGTATGACGGCTCCACCAACCCCGGCGAGTTTTTGCAGATCTATACGACGGTGATGCACCGATCGAGGGTCGGGAAGGTTCTCGCGAACCATTTCCCGCTGTCCTCACCGGCGAGCCCGCCAGGGCTCATGAACCTGCCCCCGAGTCCGTGGGTCATGGAAGGAGCTTTCGAGCTCTTCGTCACCAACTTCTGTGGCACCTTCGAGCAACCCGGTAGAAGACGACCTCCACAACGTGGAGCAGAAGAAAGGAGAGTCGCCGCGACTATATTCGTGCTTCACCAGTCCGCAACACCATCCCCGACATCTCCATCGACGCCGTGGTCACGGTATTCGTGAGAGGCGCCCGAGACCCCAAAGTCAAAGAGAAGATGGCCACCCGCAAGATCAAAACGACCGAGGAGTTTTCACCGGCAAGACAAGTGCGCCTTCAAAGTGAGGAGTCAGATCCGCCGCCATGGGCGGCGGGACAGCCATGGTGGCGAGGCCGGACCTCGAGGAACCCCGCGGCAAGGACAAGAAGAAGCGCAAGGCGGCCGAGACCGGCAGGTCAAGGCCGCCGAGCGCGACGACGATCAGGCGCTACCGCGAATGGGCGCGGGCGGCGAAAAAGAGGAGGAGGTCGCGGCGCCGGCGGTTCGCCTCGTAGGGCGGCCGAGGCGGCGGTTATGGCGATCGCCAGAGCCGCTGACGGTCCTCGCGCCGCGACGGCGGGCGAGACCATCGCCTGAGGGACGGAAGGCCTTACTATCCCATTCACCGCAATAACTCCCACGACTTGGCGGATTGCCATGTCGTTAGCAAGATGGTGGACAAGCGAGTCCACGAGCAGCAGCAGCAGCAGCAGCGCCCGCAGCGGCAAGGGCAAGGAGACGGCCCGCTTCGCTTTCAGCAGCGGAGCGCCGGTTGCCGCCATCCACGGCGGTTCGCCACATATCCGCCCCACGCTAGCTTTAAGCGCATGGCGATGAAGTGTGCCGCCGCGTTCGCTTTGGGTCAGCAAGGCGGTGGCGGGTCGGAGCAACCGATCGCGTCATTCAGCCGATCACCCAATTAGTACCGCCGCCCTCGGTCATCTCCGATCGTGGTCGCGCCCACGGTCCGGAATGTAAAGCTAGGGCGGTGCCGGTAGACGAGGAGTTCCTCAACCTCCCGTCTGCCGGTTGCGCGCGCCCAGATCGAAAGCAATGGAGCTTCGCCCAACGCCTCATTCTTCGCATCGCGCGGGGCCGAGTCCGCCCCGGCCGGGCGCGCGCTCTCGGTGTCGCTTGAGGTTCGGCAACTTCGCACCGAGATGCTCGAAGTTCGAGGTGGCGGACTTCGACCTCCCCTACAACGCTATAATCGGGTCGGCCGGCGCCACCAAGTTCATGGCGGTTTGCCACTATGCGACATGGTGGTGAAGATCCCGGCCACCGCCCCATCGCCTTGAAAGTGGACCGCCCGGAGGCACTCGCTGCGATAAGGACGCTCGCTTTGGGGCGACGGTGTGCCTGGCGTCAAGCTCGACTGGAGCTCCTCCGCGAAGACCCGCGGCTTCCCCGTCGTTCTGCGGAGGTTAAGGCGGTCTCCCGAAGCGAAGTCGACCCGCGAAGACTGTTCGGTGGGCGCCAGAAGCGCCAAATAGGAAGGCGCGCTGCCTCTTCCTCCAGCTAACATGTACGTGTTTGCGTGGCAACCGTCCGACATGGCCGGGTCCCTGTGGAGGTGATTGAGCACAAATTGGCGACGTTTCTGCCGCGACCGGTCATGCGTAAGGTCCGAAGGGCCGGTAGAGCGCCAAGAAGTTATCCGCCAGAGGTGGACAAGTTTTAAGGGCGGGGTCGCCCGCATTGTCGCCCATCCTGTGGCTCGCGAACCCCGCCCTCGCTAAGAAATCCAACGGGCGCCGAGGATGTGCGTGACTTCACCGACCTCAACAAGGCGTGTCGGCGATCCAGACTACGCCTCGCGATCGATCTCATCGCCGACTTGATCAAGGGAGCGAGCAACAGAAGCTTTACGGATGCGCATCGGTACCACCAGATTAGCATGGTCAAGAAGATGAAGACAAGATCGCTTTCGTGGCGCCCATGGGCGCTTCATCGCTACACAAGGATGGCGTCGGATCGAAGAATGCGGGCCCAACCTATCGTAGGGCCATGCACATCGCCACCGCCCCCAAATAGGGCGAAACCTCGGAGGTGTATGTTGATGATCCGTGGTGAAGTCCAAGAAGGCGGAGGAGTTGATCGGCGACCGGAAGAAACCTTCACCAACCCGAGGAAGCATCGCATCAAGCTTAACCCGAGAGAATGTGTGTTCGCCGTCCGTCGGGCAAATTGCTGGGATTCCTCGCTCCCGAGGGGATTGAGGCGAACCTCGACAAGATCGCAGCGACGAGAACATGAAGCCCCGACGCGACTTCGCGCAGATGCAAGGCTTGGTGGGTTGCTTGACCTCCCCGGGCCGCTTTATAGCTCGCCTGGGATAAAGTCTCCCACCGCCGAGCTCCTAAAGAAGACCAACCAGCCGAGTGGACGGCGGAGGCGCAGGAGGCGTTGACGGTTCAAGAAGTACCTCACCTCCTCGCCGTCTCTGGTCGCCCGACCCGGCGAGCCACGATCCTCTACGTCGCGCAAACCCTCAGCGGTCAACAGCGGTGCCGGTGGCGGAAAGAGAAGGCATTCAATACCCATTTACTACGCCGGCAAGGTCCTCCACGACGCCGAATCAAGATATTCACAAAGACCGAAGATGTTTCACGCCAGGCCGACGGCCCCCGAAAGTCAGCGCCACTACTTCCGTGGGCAAGAAGTTACGGTGTGCGGAGATCCTCTTCAACCGCGAGGCGACGGTCGCGCCGCCAAATGGGCCATGGAGCCGCAGATTCGATCTCACATTCGCTTCGAACGCCATCAAAGGGCAAGCTCGCGAATTCATCACGAGTGGACTCCGGACACAGAGCCGAAGACACCCAAAGACCTCGCCAGGACTCTCTTCGACGGCTCATTCCGGCCGGAGGGGTCAAATTTGGCGTCGGCCGTCTCGTGTCTCCCACCGTGATGTCGTCCGGTATCTAGTGGTGCTGGACTTCCGCCACCAACAACGCCGCGAATATGAGGATCGCCGCCGGCTCGTGGCGGCTTCGCCCTTGGCATCCGGCGGCTACAAGTAAAGGCGACTCTCTCGGTCATCAACCAGCGAGGAAGGATTTCTCCGCCGATCCCGCTATGGCGGCTTACTCGGGCGGAGGTGCGCCGTTGAGCGGCACTTCGAGGGCTTGGGCTTCGTGCACATCCTCGCCGCGACAACTATATGGCGGATGAACTGCCCCAGATTGCCTCATCAAGGGCACTCGCTCCGCCGGGTCTTTGAAGAAAGACTTACGCGCCGTCGTCGCAGCCCCCAACTCGGCGGGGCGACGCTTCGACGCAGCCCCCACTTCGAGGAGACGCCACCAACCTCGCCGCAGCCTCCGGCTGGAGGGAGGAGGCGGAAGAACCGCCGAGGCGGTTGAGGCGAAACGCTGTGCCAAAGCGAGTACGCCGGCGGCAATGTATGTAACGCCGCCACACTCGTCCGGAAGGCCGGGATGGATCCGATCCTAGCCTACCCGCGGGATGGAGGATCCCGACGGCGACGCTGCCGGCCGAGAAGATAGCGCCAAGCAAGGCCAAGCGCCACGCCCGTAGGTGGGGACCAGACGCTGTGGCGCAAACGGAGTTCTATCAAGGCGCGCCACTCGAAGCGGGAGGAAATTCTCTCCGAGATCCATGGAGGCATGTGCGGAGCCATTCAGTGAGCCGCGTTGGTTGGGAAAGCTCGCCACGGCTTTATTGGCCTATCGCCTCCGTGATGCCTTCGAGCCGTGAGGAGATGCGGCGTACAATTTCATGCTAAGCAGATCCACCGACCGCCCAGCGCCGCAGACCATTCCACTCTCTTGGCCGTCATGGTCCGGGGCTGGACATTCTGGGCAAATGGAGCGGGCAAATGCGGAAGTACTCAAAGGACTCAAAACAAGGGCTTTCGATCGCCTGGAGAAGCGCGGCAAGCGCTGGGCGGAAGAAGTCCCCACCGTATTGTGGGCGCTGCGGACAACTCCTAACAGGACCACCGGCGAGATCCCCTTCTTCCTCGTGTACGGCTCAGAGGCGGTGCTCCCATCAGAGCTCGCCTTTGGGTCCCCAAGGGTGGCGGCGTTCAGCGAAGACAGAGACCCTGACCGGCGTCAGGATGAAGTGAATCTCCTGGAGGAGATCCGAGACAAGGCGTCAAATCGAACCGAGCTTGATCGAGTTGGCTAGCAGTCTAAAAATCTGACCAAGGGTGTGATCCGCAGTGGTTGAGCGGAGAACACGCCGTCACCGAGAACCTCTCCAAAAACAATGACGCCGAAACTTATCAATGGCTCGAACAACTTGAACTGGAATTTTCAGTGAGCACATATAATAAGTTGGCAAAGAGGAAAGCACCGAATTAACCAGAGTCAAGCGACCACCATAGGATAAAAAAGAACTAGCCGCAGAAAGTCGACGCTCAATTCGATTCACCAAAGGAAGAAAATCCACCACTTTAGGCCTGCTTGTTCCCATAGGCAGACCTAAGTAAGTGAACGGCATTGAGCCCACTTGACATCCAAAAGTTTGTGATAAAATATTTATCTGATCATTTGGAACATTAATTGGAATCATTGAAGACTTATGATAGTTAATCTTTAAGCCAGTAGACTCAGAAAAAGTTTGCAAAATACCCTTCAAGGTAAAAACTTGAAGAGCGTTGGCAGGCAACATGATCAAAGTGTCATCAGCATATTGGATGACGGGGAAGTCATCAGTTGAATTGTCAGGAATAGGTCGCTGTAAAATTCCTTTTTGTAAAGCCATATTAAGAACAGATTGTAATAAGTCAACCCCAAGGACAAAAAGCAGTGGCGACAACGGATCTCCCTGACGGACTCCCCGTTTGCAATGGAAGGACTGACCAAAAGTACTGTTGAGGATAACAGAGGAAGACGCAGAGCCAAGTAAGCATTTGATCCAAGAAATCCATTTTGCAGGGAAACCTTTAGCAGTGAGAATTGATATAAGCGTTGGATGCTCAAATGTATCAAAGGCTTTAGCAAAATCCAGTTTCAACAAAACAATTGGTCGCTTACTAGTTTTGCACTGATGTAAATAAGAAAAGGCCCAGGCCAAACAGTCTTGAATTGTCCGTTGTTTGATGAAACCATACTGGTTATCATGGATTAACTTAGTTATAACTGTTTGCAACCGATCAGCTAAAATCTTCGTAATAACCTTGACCGCACAATTCATCAAGGAAATTGGCCGAAAATCATCCACCCTAATAGGGTCAGGACATTTTGGAACCAAAGTAATGAAAGAACGATTAATACTTTGCAGATTGGTATTTCCATCATAGAAATCAGAGCATAGAGCCAAAAAATCTGTAGAAATAATGGGCCAGCATTTCTTTAAGAACAAACCATTAAAACCATCTGGTCCTGGAGCTTTATCTTGTGGCAAATGCAAGATAACATTCTCAATTTCTTTGATCTCAAAAGGCTCAATTAGAAATTCCAAACCATGAACTGGTTGAAAAAGATCACCCAAATTAAAATGCATAATTGGGCTGGAAGAAACTCCCATACGATTGGAATAAGCCGTCCACAACAAATGGGCCTTTGCAGCATGACTAAAATGAGTTTCTTGAGATGAATCCTGTAGGGAAGATATAAAGTTGCAACGATGTCTTTCAGTTGCTCGAGCATGAAAATATTTAGTATTCTCTTCACCGAGCCGAGCCCATCTTTGGGTGTTACGTTGTTTCCAATAGGTATTTTGAGCTGCTAGGAGTGAATGTAATTGATGTAGAATCTTAGCCTTAAAAGAAGATTCGGCAGCAAAAAGACATCGTTTTCCAGCCACAAGATCAAACACTTGGATGACCACATTACAATTATCAATGAGAATAGGAAAAGCAGAGAAATTCCGACTCCAAAGTTTTAATCCCCGTCGCAAAGTCTTAAATTTGGTGGAAATCCTCTTAGCAGAATCCTGGTGCTGGTTCGGTAAATTCCAATATAATTCAACAATGTTTCGGAAATCAGGCATATTAACCCAAAAATTTTCAAATCTGAAAATTGAAGACTTGGGAATAGAAGTTCCAACAGAAACGCAAAGGGGCCAATGATCCGAAGTAGATTTTGGTAAACAAGTGACCCGAGTATCAGGAAAAGATGCCATCCAAGAAGGGTTAGTAAAGACCCAATCTAATTTTTGCAGCAATGGGTCTTGTTGCATATTACTCCAAGTAAATTTTCTTCCACTCAAAGGGATGTCTAACAGATCCAAATTTGTTATTAAAGAATTGAAAAGCAACATGTCATTGACCATTCCACCAGGCTTATTTCTATTTGAAGCATAACGGATCATATTGAAATCTCCCATAAAAATCCAATTTTGCAAAAGAAAGGTATCAATATCCTGAAACCAAGATAAAAAATTTTGTTTTTGCTGCCCTGAACAGGGACCATAGATGTTGTACAGACGGAAGCATTGACCCGAGAGATTTGAAGTTATATCAACAGTGAGAGAATGAAAAAACTGATGAATGACAGAAACCTTGAAAAGTTGATGCTTCCAAACAATCAATAAACCACCCGAGTTACCAATCGAGGGAACAAAAGCGAATTGGCCAAAACTTTTTGGGGCAAAAGTTCTTATGAAAGAATGGTCAATTAATTCCTTCTTAGTCTCTTGAATGCAGACAATTACACAATTTGAGGTTTTAATTTTGTCACGCAAGGCTAGCCTCTTTTCCAAGGAGTTCAGACCTCTAACATTCCAGCACAGAACATTCCAGGCACGGTTTGCATTAAGGGATAAATCCATAATTCACCCAAAAAATAAAGGAAACAGATAGCAGCCCATAGGAATGCCAAAGAGGATAGCCATGAATTATCCAAGGTATTACAAGCTTTAATAGAATCTGAACTGAGAAAGTAGCAAAAGATGCATACACATGCAGTCGTAAATCGTAATATCCAGGTGGAACTAGGAACATGCCCAGAACAAGGCAAAGAATGAACTGGTAGCTATTCATCAAATTTGGGCAGATCAGCATCGACCTCTTGTAGTCCACAATAAGTGGATCCCCATGTCCTCATCAGGTTTTCTGGAATTGAAGGTGAGTCACTGGAAAGTAGTGGACATCCCAACATATCCTGGGCCTGACCCACTAAAGTCTGGACTGAAATTCTGGGCCTCGTAGCACGAACAGTTGTAGTTTTGCATGGAACCATAGAAGAGGCAGAAGAGAATCTTCTTTTCCTAATCTTGTCAGCATATTGTCCAGGTTTGAAACCTCCATGCATTTCTTGTATCCGAGTGCTTCGACGAAGAGACGAAACACAGACACCAAAAGGAGCTTGTAATGGATGAGCTGAAGGGCTAACAGCATGCACCTCATCCAAAACAGATGAAGCAGTCCATAAAAGCGAGGACTTTGGGATTAGAAAAGTAAAACTGATTGGAGAGACAAGAGCAAGCCACCTCGCATTGGAGAGACATCTTCTGAACCAAAGAACACGAATGATGAAATCCAAGGAGCTCTTAGAAATCTGGCTAAAACAACTTGGTTGGTAAGGAATAATTGCCCATTGATCAGACGAAGAGAGGTGGTGTACACGCTGATGAACTTCAAAACCATAAGTGGAAGAGGTTACTGAATTTCCAGAATTTTGTGAGTACCCCACAAACAAGGAGTGAGCATTAACTTGAGCAGCTGGAGCAGCATTCGGAAAAGCATTCTGAACAACATTCAGAGGAAAATCCATTTGGGCATTAGGTTGAAATGCTTCCATATCAAGATTATCATCTTCTAGATCATCTGGGTCGACCGGCTGAAAAGGTGGACCATGGGGCAAGTTCGGATTGTTGATAACCGGGGGCAAATCCTCCTGATCCGGCAGCTGAGCATTGATGATCTGCACAATGTGAACAGCAAACGTCCAAGACTGACCAAAAGCATCCCCTCTGCGTTGCTTAATAACCATAACCTTAGGTATAGCATCAAGTTCTAGCACATGCACTTTGACAAAAATTCTGGCAGGAATATTGGCGTCAGGATGCCAAGAGATCAACTGACCAAAAGCAGAGACCACTTGATCAATAAATTCCTTCTTACGGTAGTCCAAAGGGAAGCCCAAAAACATCAGCCAAACAGAGTTCTCAAAAAAAGCATTCCTCCAGTTAGCTCCCTTGTCATGGTTTCTAAAACGAACAAGGCACTCAAGCACAAAGAAAGGGCTGTTGTCTACTACCAAATCTCGCATCATCGGCGTAGAGAACTGAAAGAGTGCTAAAGCATAAGGATGCATAGTGCGGTTGACCACAATGTCCCCAAACTGATGATGAATCATATTGATGATAGCAACTATCATCTGCGTATTGATGATAGCAACTATCATCTGCGGAATTTGACCTCTCGGAACCATAGGATCAATATCGACCAGAGCAAAAGCCTCATGTACCTTTCGCGGAGCACCATTGAGCACGACATCTGCCCGCGGTCTTCGATGAGGACCCACATCAACCTCATTCATCCCTTCCAGAAGAAATCGATCCGGGAAGAGGACTGGAGTACCCGCCATTGTTGTTTCCTGGGACGAAAGGGAGGGCACCAGAACCGAGGAAGTCGAGGAGATGAAAGGGCAAGAAGCAACAGGAACCGAAATATCCGAAACTACCAAAGCTGAAGACTTGCCGCGTGAATCTTGGGTCTTGGGCCTCCAAGAATAACCAGAGAGCCCATTTCTTTTTACAAAGCAATAACGGGCCGCATGGCCCCCAAGGCCACAAAACCAACAAATGAAAGGGTCGTTGGTTGAATTTGAAACTTTAAACTTCCCGGGAGTTTCGGAACCAACCAAGAGGGAAACCTTTGATCTGGCCTTTCCAAATTTGTATTGAGAAATCGGAAACAGAGGAGAAACAAAAGATCCAAAGGTGACAAAATCATCCGAACAAAAGGAGGTTGAACTGAAAAGCCTCGATCTATTGTGAATTCTCTGATTTCAGTTACAGGATGGAAAGAAACACGATTGGAGGAATTGGAATAGCCCCTTTTCTTGTGCTTTGAAGAAATAGTTGTCCATTGATTAGAATGCTCCGATAACCAAGAAATGTATTCCTTTTGAAAATCAGCACCACCATCTCTCCACAGGAAGAAATGAACACAGAAATCTTTGTTTGCAAAAGAACGCAGATTCTTAACTGCATGTCCAACTTTAAAATAACACTTGGGCTGGACAGTCCGGCCTACAGGGCCGGACAGTCCGGCCTAAGGCATCATTTTGACTGCGTCCCAGGTTTCCAGGCTGCTGAGAGCTTCCCGAATTTTTATGAATTTTTCTGTCGCTCAAATGAAAAAGTTGTCAACATAAAAACGATGCGCCTCGAAATTATCTATAACTTTCATGTTTTGATATTTTTAATCCGAGCACGGGAAGGCTCCGAAAAATATGAAATACCGTAGATCTGGCACGGAGGCCGAACCGCCGGACTGTCCGGGCCCACGGGCCGGACTGTCCGGGCCCGGTTGCCCCCGCTCGGCCAGTAGCCCACAAAACCCTCTGTTACTGTAGTATTGCCCGAACAAATATATTTTTAAGGATTTAGAAATATTTGGCGCCAAAACTTAAGCTCAAACGGGCGGGAAGGTTCGTAGGCTTAGGCGGGAAGTTTCGCGCCCACAAAGAGTTTCGGTTTTTAGATGGCTTAGTGGCTACGAAACCTCGGACACGTGGCTACCCCTTGGAATCCTCTGGACCTATCCCCAACTCTCTCGAAGACGAATAAGGATAAGAGACCGGATATGTGCTCGTGGGACCTCGCAGACAGAGATTCGACAATCGGCGAGCATGATGATGTAGACTACACACACGCAAGAAATCAAAAGAACTATGAAACAAATGTCCTTAATCTTGACGTGATTCATCTCTACAACTCGATTGCCATCAATTACTAAAACCAAATAAGCCCCTCGAGCTTGCTTTCTGAGAATCAAACCGTCGGCCTCGCGCCCCTTGCCTATAAATGCTTCGTCCCTTGGCGCCGCGACGAATCCTTCCGAGCGCCAAAGTGCCTTGAGCTGCCTCCTACTTTCCTTTGCCACCGCCACCAAGTTTCTTTGCTCCTTAGCTCCCGTCACCGCACTTCCGCCATCTTCCAATGGCTCCTAAGCGCAGCAAGGGTCGCCGCGGGGACGCTGCTCCAGCCGCGCCGGCAGCTGGTCCAGCTTTGCCGGCCTTCGCCGCCGACGAGGATATGGTGGCGCGGCTCCGAGTGTTCGTGCGCCCGACCTCCGCCGGTTCATGGCTGGGACCATTACGCCAAGCCCCGCGACGGGAGATCATTACCTTCACTGGCGGTGTTGGCGGGCCTTGTTCCGCCATACTCAATTCTTCTTGGGGTGCTCGCCTTCACGAGATCCAGCGCGACCTTCCCCATCTCCATCGTGATGTCGCCATCTTCGCCCACCTCTGCGAAATGTTCGTGGGGACGATGCCAAGTCTCCTGCTCTAGCGCCGGCTCTTCGCCCTACACTCGAGCTCGCGCCCGAGCGCGGTTGGGAGCCCAAGCGCCTTCATCCCAGTCACGGCCAAGTCCAACTGGAAGGACTGGCCGCGACAATGGCTGTACGCGGAGGATTCCAGCGGCTGCGGTGATCTTGTCTTCCCCGAGGGTCCTGCAGAATCCCTCGCCAGCTGGGCGTCCCTTCCCGACGACTCGGCCGAAATGGATGCGATCTCGGGCGCATTCTTGCGAAGCTCCGCCACAACGGGCTCACCGGAACCCATGTGGCGGCGGACTTTTTGCGGCGCCGCCTCTGCCCGCTTAGCATGAGGGCACGCCCCGCCTAGCAATATTATGGCGACGACGATGGAATCCGCGTAGCCCATGGAGGTGAGTGTTCTTTCATTCTTCTGGGTCTTCTTGACTATGTGGAACGTCCTTCCGCTTTTTGGTTGGTTGCTAACTTGCGGCTTCTCCTTTTTGCCCTGCCGCAGGGAACGTGTCGGACGACGTGCTCCAGCAGTGGCTGGTGGGACTATTGTCCGTGCCAGCCGGCGACATTTCTCCGCCTGCGAGCATCATCCCCCTCTGCGACTAGCCCCCACAGGAGCGCAACATGTTCTTGCACGCGCTGCCTCCCATGGAGGTTTCTGGCCCACGGTCCAAGTGGCCCGGGGACCCCTGCAAATCCGCGATCCTCCGCCAATCGCCGCCGAGCTCCTGCGTCATTGCTCCTCCCGTCGTGGCGGCCGACTCCTACCGCGCTCTTGGGAAGCGCCGCCTCATCCTCTCCCAAAACGATGATGACGAGGAGGGAGAGGTGAGCCCAAAAATGCTCCGCCCTTCAAGTCCTGAGCCGCCTCCTTCGGCTGCTGCTGACGTTGCCGCTCCGCCGCCTGGCGAGAGCGCGGCGATTCTTCCAGAACCGGCGCCTCCTGCGCTGGCTTCTTCCGCGCCGTTACCTCCTGTGCTGGCACCTGCCGTCGCGCCGACGCCTCCTGCGCCGGCACTTCTAGTCGCGCCGGCTCCTCTTGCGCCGGCACCTCCCGTGCCGGCGCTTGCTTCAACGGCGCCGGCTGCGGCGACTCCGCCGCCTCGTCTACCTCCTACAACGGGAGGAGGGGCGGTGGCGCCTGTGCCGCGACCAGGCGGCTTGACGCTGCCCCCTTCATTCTTCACTTTCGGGGTCGGCGCTTAAGGTAACTTTCTCTGCATTCATATACATTTCACGTTAGTGTTAGCATGCTAGACGTTTTTTCGCATACCTGAACCCTTTTGTTTTTTCTTCGCGTGATAGAGCGGATGCTGGGGCCTCAAACTCCATTCTGCGCGATCCGCCAGCCCCCAGCTCGCCCGCGGCCCCTTCGACGGAGACGGCTCCTCCAGATGTGGGGAGTGCGCCGGCGTCGAGGCTGGAGGACCTCCCGGCCACTGCCACAGCCGGCACCGACGCCATCTCCGCCATCGCCGCCGACGTTGGCGCCTTCGCTTGCGCCCTCGCCACACTTGGGCGGCGCTGAAGGCGCTCAAGCTTCGCGGAGTGAGTGCCGGCGAGCCGCGCGTGCCCTCGACCGGGAGATCATGGCGCGGAGACGGCGACCATGAGGTCGGCGCGCATGTGCCACCGCCGCCTCGGCCACCAAAGACGTTGAAGACTTTCGCTGGCGCACTCGAAGCGCCGGGTCCTCGCCGATATGCTGCGAACCGTCTACCGCGACTTCCGGACGCCCTATACCTGACGCCTGGAAGAGGAGACGGTTGACAAAGACGCCGCCGCAGAAGGCGCGCGCCCCAAGCCTCGCGCGACTTGCCGGTGGTGATGCGGACGCGGGCGGTCGAAGATGGTCGCCACGGCGTATTCGGCAAATACTGTTCGTCTTGGGCAACCGCTTTGCCCAAAACGCCGCTTCGACCTCGACGCCGCTATCGGGAGCTTTCACACGCCCGACCCGAGCGAACAATCTCGGGTCGAGGTCACCGCCGGCCGCGTATCCATGATGGGCGGCGCTGCTCCAGCAGAAGATGACGATGACGAGGAGTAGCTGAACTCCCTCGCTTGTCTCGTCTTGTAAACAAAACCTGTCAATGCAAACTTTTTGTTCTTTTTGCCATGAGTCTCGATTAAACTTTTACGCAAATTCTCACTTGCGAAAGGAACTGAGGCACCCGAACGCCAAAAGCTTTAGACAGAACGTTCTGTTGAAAGTGAGCGCTTTTTCCTTAGGCATCTGGTTACTTCAACCCTTATGGCCTCTTGGCAATCCGACCTTGAACATTGCGTGGCGAGAGCTCAGCTTCCGGAAGTGGTCTAGTCGCTGGTGCCGTCGTTGGCGCGTTGCCTAGATCGAGCAGACACACCAGGCTAGAACCCGCCTTCCGTCCGCCTCGCCTCGCCCAGCCGCAAGTTCAAGCGTTCGCCCTTGCAACTAAGGGGCCATCAGCCATAAGTACTTTTTCGCTACCAGCTTTTAATAGAATGTTTTCTAACAGACTTTTTGAGGCTAAGCAACTGACTACCAAAAGTTTTAGACAGAACGTTCTGCTGAAAGTGAGCGCTTTTAGGGCATCCGTTACTTCAACCCTTATGGCCTCTTGGCAAACCGACTTTGAACGCTATGTGGCGAGAGCTCACTTCCGAAGTGGTCTAGTCACGGGTGCCGCTGCTTGCTGCGTGCCTAGACCGAGCGGACATACCAGTTAGAACCCGCTTGGCCGCCTCGCCTCGTCCAACCAAGAAGTTCAGCGTTAGCCCTTGCAACTAAGGGCCATCACCATAAGTACTTTTTTTTACCAATTTTCAATAGAATGTTTTCTAACAGACTTTTGAAAGCGAAAAAGAACGGATACCCACAGAGAGACAGAACTTATCTTTATTTTGCCGATGGCTTTGTACATCGTAGCCCCCGAGGCGAGCAGGGAAGGAGGAAGACCTCGCCGCTCGGCTCCAAAAGGAGGCCCCAAAAAAAACTCCTGGCACCGCTACATACGGGTAGAACTTCCTCAGCTGCTCGACGTTCCAAGTGTTCGCCAATTCGCGACCGTCCTCGAATGCGAGCCTGACTGAGCCTGGGCGGGAGACTGAGACCACTTTGAAGGGGCCCTCCCACAGGGGAGACAGTTTGTTGCGGCCTGCCTGCGCCTGAATTCTGCGCAGAACGAGATCGCCCACTGCCAGTGTTCTCTCACACACCCGCCTTGCTTGATAATGGCGCAGTGCCTGCTGATACCTGGCGGCTCGGATCGCCGCCCTGTCTCTGATCCAAACCGATTGTGGATTCGAGCACCTAAATATGTGGATGATGTGGATTCGAGCACCTAAAAGATGTGGATTCGAGCACCTAAATATGTGGATGATGTGTGGACAAATTGGAAATATATTTCTGCCGGGAATTGTGGGGAATTGTCTATTTTTGTAGGTTAAAATTGATGTTTTTCTCAAAAAACAGCAGCAATATTAATTGCTGCTGCAATACCTATGTCGGCGGCCTTATGCATGCCGCCGACACAGTCCTCTCTCCAGGTGCTCGGCCACGGCCTGCTGGCCACCACCAGTGTCGGCGGCTTAGGCCTGTGCCGCCGACATTTCCCTATCTCTACGTCGGCGGCATAGGCATCACATATACCGCCGACATAGGTGGTGCCACGCGTCGTCCGTTCGTCGCCCGGTGGAGCCCACCTGTCAGGTTGCCGTTAAACGGCGCGGGCCGTCATGGGCTCAGCAATATCGATGGCGGAAAAATGCCACGGACATAGGTGGCCACTGGGGCAGCTTGCGCTGGATGCTGCTTTGTCGGTGGACCCGACGACAGAAGTGGGCTATGTCGACCACGGGGCCTTGGCGGCGCAGTGTCGGCGGCTAGCCGCCGACATAGAGGTATGTCGACGGTATTTTGGGCTATGTGGGGCTTTTACCGACCACACTGGCCCTGGTTCCTGTAATGATTGTTATATAAGATTGATATACTTTAGTATGAGCCTAATCTTTGTTTTGTATGTACGTAGAAAGCTACACTTTCGAACTTTCATAAAATTAACCCCATCGAGTACTTTATATTTATGTTGTTTCTTGCAGGTTTGTACTATAATAGACTATATAGTCAAAATCATAGTAAATATTTGTATTCTATTTTGGTTACTCGGTGGGGTTATTTTTTTTGGTTTTTTTATGTAAGTTTTTATACATTTAGATTTTAACTTGGGTCTTGACAGATCCTTGGATACACCGCTGGCCATGAACACACGCTGTGGGCGGCGCTGTGCATATGGTCCTACAACACAGCTTAATACGGATTGACGTATTGCATGCAGTGAAATCTCTTGGACGTAGACGAGGGAGCATTATCTTAAGGGAGGCACTATTGGGTAGGAGAAAAATAACCGAAATAATCAACAGTTAAATAGAAAATTAATAAAATAATCCACAGGAAAAATAAATTACAAAAATATCCCCGGGTCCCGCCACCCCGGGTGGCTGCCGCCACCGGGCGCGGACGCACCTTGAGAAATGTCGCCACCGGTGTGGCCGTGCGCCGAGCCACCACCACCAAAGACCCAAGAAGTTGCCGCCACCCAGCGTGGCATGGCAGCCGGCCGCTTTTAGCGCCGGTATTGCATGTGACCTTATGTATAATATTATATAAATATATACTAAATTATTTTTAGTTGTCCAAAAATGTAGGTGGCGTCTAATTTTATTGATTATTGATAATTGATTAGTAAAATGGCATGTCTAAAATAATTTACGCTAAGGTGTAGGTTTCGCTCCAAGAAAGCCACCCATAATTTCCCCAAAGGCAAATGAGCTTGTCAGATCACAATGACATGAACCACGATCACACGCACGCACACGCTTCTCGCTGCACCTTCCGCTCAATTTGTTCCCGTTGATCCACCGAGACCAAGACCACAAATGACTGAGTTTCTCCCAAGCCACGTTGCATGTACGTGGCGTATATTTATATACACATGTGGCGGTATTGCATATGGCATATATACATTTTAATATATGTATAATATAGATATATCATAAATTTATAATATATATGCATGTATAATATTATATTTTAATATATATATGATAAATATATGGACTATTTTCTAAAATTTGATACATATATAAGCTTGTGAATATATACATTTTATAACTCAAAAATTGTATCTAATTTTATAAAATTGCAAATTTAAAATTTTAGCAAGTGTTAATAGTCGTTTGTACGGCAAACTAAAATTTGTAAAGTTAGAAGTTATGAGATAAATAAAAACATTAAATACACGTAAAGTGAATCTTGGCATGTAAAGTGAATTGGAGAATGTAGCAGAGTTCAAACCATACAATACAACACAAACATCAATACGAAAGTAGCAGAGTTCAAACCTACAATACAAGCATGAAGACCTTATAGTCGTTTCTTAGGGAATTGAAAAGTATGACGTAACATTTGGGTGGCAGCTAGCTAGAAGAGTCGCCTCCGGCATGCAGTGCACAAGCGTTCCGTGCGGACGTACATCTCTAGGGTACGCCTTGTCATTTCGAGACGATTTTCGAGATTTGCGATCCTTGCGTGGAGAACCATCATGTATGCATCTGCTGTCATTGGAAAATGATCATTCATCCACGATGCCATACGACAATCATTTATCTGTTTTGCAAAGGATATGAAGTTAGGTTACATCGTAAAATAAATTCGATCTATATGAAGGTAATAAATAAACTCACGGCGTATATAGGACATCGATAGAATCTCCGTTCGGTCCAACCAGAGACAGGCCTATCGTAGGTCTACACCACTGCATCCATTCCACAAGCACACCTAGGCCAGTCCCGAAGATAGTGAGGGCCGGCAAAAGATGATTGACTCCGCGTAGTAGTTACTTTCATTTTGTTGGGCAGGTCCTCCGATGGGTAATGGATGTGGCCTTCTGGGCCGGACGATTCCCACCAACTTAGCCTAATCCATGCGTTGGTGGATCTTTGTTCGGCCATCCTACTACGATGACGGCAGACAGTATCACATGTCGTGCATAGACGTGTTAACGGCAAGTGGTAAGTGCGAAGTAGTAGTAAATGCAACGTCACTAATCGCCATAATAATAAATACAATGTCAATAATTGTATGAGAACAATTTTCTGGCCAAACCGCCGAATGCACATAATAACATAAGTCCATAAATTACATTATTACACTTAGCGCCGACGACCCCTTGTCGTGTATGCACTTGGGGTGTAATGGTCTGGTGGATGCGTCGTACGTTGTCCTGCAGCCTGAGAAGGTCCAAACTGATTTTGATCCTCAGTTTGGTTCGCGGTTGGGATATACCCAGACTGTGAACTTATGGCGTACGCACACCCCCCCATAGTGTGGAAAACCCCCCATCATGCTTTGTTCATAAGGGGTCGCATGGCCGTGCACAACCTGTGAAGGGACCGCATGGGGGGTTTGCTCCCCGTGTTGCAAATTTGAAGAGACCCCATGGGGGTTTGCCAGTTAGACCCCCCAGGCTGTGCCGGATCTGGTATAGAAATGTTGCATCCGCCCAAGATATCTTGAAAGCTAAGGTTGGATGCAAATGTACTATCCAGCACAGATGCTCCCATGTTTGCCCAATTTATATCAAATTGGGTATCTTGTGTGCTGCGATAGTCATCGTAGGTTTCTGAAGACGGCGCTAAGTTAATATCAATCCCCTCCTCGTGACCTGGCCCAGCTGGAGGTGAAGAATGGTGGGCGCTGTATTGGAAGGGTGTCGATGTAGAGGCTCGGGGAGATTGAGATTGTCGGCGTGGAACTGAACCCGGTAGTGTACGCCTGTCCATGGACTGCGATCTCGCAGGAGCAGCAGATACTGGAGGAGGTGGTGACTCCGATATGCGGTGCACAGATTCTTCTCGCCTCGGGCTATCCCTTTCGCGATTGGTGCGCGATCTATGCCCGCCGACCCCCCTAATCGCTCCCGTAAGCCGAGATCCCACCCTTCTAATGAGGGCTCTCAATGAATTTGAAGAAGATTGGCGGTCTGCTGTGTTTATGATAGAAGCTCTGCTGTATGGCCATGCAACGAATCGACCTCGTGGTTCAGATCAACCATGTCATATGGTATTCAGAAGGAGCTATGAAGTATGCAATATAGATGAAACTATCGGAGAGCGCATATCATACCAGAACATGGACTCGTTGGGTATAGCCCTCTGGTTGTCGGAGCGGTCTTTCTTCCGCTCGTGGTATCGCAGTCGACATCTGGTCCTTAGGCGGTACCATTCCATGTACCCCAAATATCAGTCTCGTGCGCGGGTCCAGCAGGATACCACACTTCGTTAGTAGCCAACTCAGTCCACCGCTCGATGTGGGCGCTGTACACGTGGGCCCAATCACGGTTGCGCCCGGTTGAACTAAGCCTGAAAAAACACTTGTACGTTACATTATGAGTGGTAGAAATATATTCGAAATATAAAACTTATGATGCATACCCATGGGAGTTGCCCGGATGCCGAGAAATTGAGAGTGAAAATGTTTGCGGGTAGCCAAATTGCCGTTGAACGCGTTCCGGCGAGTATCCTTCCACGGCATTCATGCAGACTAGATAACAGGTCGTCATCCAATAGTCTACACTCTCACTACACGTGCTTGCCAGCAAGCCCCCCGTGGCAATATCATAGGTTGCCAGATGGCAGAATGGTTCCCACGTAACTTGGTCATATACGAGAAGGTCTAGGTCTGACACAAGCCGCGTGTAAGACGCCCTGTCTACTTCTCTCAACCATCGCAACCTCGCATGCAACCATCTATATCCCATTGTTGGTCTACATGCCGGAGGGGGTTAAATCGGCGTCCACATGAACATGATAGAATCGGACTGGCGTGTTTGGATGATTTAGCGGCAAATAACTCCACGACCATAATTGGATGAGCAGAGGACAACCCCCAAATACTGCATTCGGGGCAGTCTGATGGCATGCGACATATAACTCCCGGTATGTATTGGCCAATACGGCAGACCCCCAACTGTATGGCTCGTAGTCCTCATTAAATAAAGCTTCATTGCATAGCTCTCGAGCTACGAAGACTAGGTGAGGGGGTATAGAGTCACCGTTGCCATTTGTGAACATGACACCGGCGAGGAGGTAGTACAGGTACACCTCGTAGTGCCGCAAAGACGGCCGCCTCATCAAGATTGATCGGACACCGACCAAATTCGCCAAGGTGCTCGAGCCATGAGATCGAAACACCCTGGTCGCTTCCATTATATTCAACTTCAAACCTGCACAAATTTAGAATAATATTTCATAGGCTCAATTTATGTACTAATTAGAAATATGCAAGTAAAAAATTTGACATTCATCTCTCTTCGACATAATTTTTCCATGTTTGCCTGGTTGGTTTGTTGACAACGAAGACCCGTCCAGAGATGGGCAACCCTGTGAGCATGGCCACATCCTTCAATGTAATCGTCATCTCACCGACCGATAAGTGGAACGTGTGCGTCTCAGGACGCCAGCGGTCGACCAGTGCGGTGATAAGGCCCGGGTCAAGTCTTGGGAGTGGTGTCAGACGGTCATTTTCTTGTGGTGCCCCATTAACAATAAGGGCCCACGGCAACAATCCGGCACGGGCAAGAAACATCCAAAACCGGGCATCCAATTGTTTGATCTGCCGTGATGCCCTTAATCGTAATGGATGCATCTACAAATAACAATATCATAATGTTAGCAAACCATGTTAATATGAGATAATTTGTATTAAACATGCAAACCTGTTCGGTGCCCTGCACCCATTTGTGAGACCTATGGCTGGAGTCATCCTATGCGGAGAAGAACTGTGGAACCTCCATTGTCTATACTGCAATAAAATATTATAGTTATTACATACGACAAATATTATAACATCATGTGACAGAGGCGAATACAAGTATTTTATTAAAACTTGAAGTGACAATATAACGAATACAAGTCTCAATAATGAAGTGACGATATAACGAATACAAGTCTTTTATTCAAACATGACAGTGATATAATAATTGCCATAATGATATTATATGACTCAT
This sequence comes from Raddia guianensis, assembly GCA_036346415.1. Lineage (NCBI taxonomy): Eukaryota > Viridiplantae > Streptophyta > Magnoliopsida > Poales > Poaceae > Raddia > Raddia guianensis. The sequence goes on from CM070536.1 coordinate 32,088,816, forward strand.
CCCTGATTAGGACAGCGTCTACGGTCATGTCCTAGCTGTTTACATATACGACAGCGACGCAAACCATCTCCACCATCGGCAGCATCCATGTCACCTTCAAATCGCGTCGTATGTGGTCGACCTTGTGCGACACGTTTTGTACCGGGGAATGGATGGAAGGTAGACCCTTTTAGGTTTTTATATCCCACCCCTTGATTAATTGGCGTCATCTTGGATGCCCATGTTTGCCTAATTGCATTCATCGAATAGTACGGAGAGACGTATTGGGTGCCATCGTTGCCAGCCAGATCTCGATATGCCGCCATGACATGCGAGCATGGGATGTGTTCGAGGCGGGGTTTATTGTAAATGCATACAGCCTCATACTGGCCAAGTTGGCAATTTTGTTGATTATCTCCCGCTCTAAATCTTGTCATGTACTTTCTCTTACAGTCCACATTAAATATGTTATTCATTCTAGCATGTATTGATGTGCGGTGGAACTGAGATTTCTGTCGACGCCGTTGTAAGATGGCTTCGACACGAGGGGAGAAAGTGCTTGTGATTTGCATGGCCGCCAGACCTCGGTCGCGAAAATAATCTCTTGTTCTAAAAAAGGTCATCTCAATGATAGTGCATATTGGCAGGCCGCGCACGCCTCGTAGCACATTATTATACGACTCAGCTATGTTCGTCGTCATCACCGTGTATCTGCAAAACGAGACTTCTTAAATTTACGAGCGATCGAAATGGAAACTAACATTGTAAATAAATCTACGCACTTACCGAGCGCCATCAGTGTCATGTACGAGAACCCATTTCTCCGCCTGTTTTTGCGCTATCCACTGAGCGAACGTAATTTTACGGCGAGAGCTCACTTGCTCGCCCCCTACTATTTAAGCCCCTGAGTTGCTTTGCTCTTCGGCGACCATCTTCTTGGTACGTTCATTAATATTATTGAAAAGCGCGTTGAATTTGCACTGTTGGTTTTGCATGCACATTGACTTGAACTTCTTCACCAGGGGCTTGTTCTTGAATGCAGTGTATAGGTTCGTCCCCAGATGACGCATGCACCATCGAGAACGAAGGTCTGGCCATATTGGTTCAGGGCTGTTGGACAATACATCTACATCATATAGGGTCCCATGGTGGCGGTCAGAAATGACGCACACTCCAGGCCGATCCATGACAACGTGCATCTTCAGAAGAGATAGAAACCGCAACCAGCTATTATTGCTCTCGCTCTCCACAAAAGCAAATGCGAGAGGCAATATCTGGTTATTCTCGTCAACTACAAGTGCGGTCAGTAGAGCGCCATAGTACCACCGGTGAGGAATGTCCCATCCACACATATGACAGGACGACAGTGTCGGAAGGCCTCTATGCACTGGCCAAAAGACCAAAACAGGCGCATCAGATAGAAGTGGTTCGAGGCGAGACTTCCATCGGAGAGGTATACTGGCTCATTGGTAGAAACATAACGTGTCCCAGGATTGCTCTCCTGTATCTTGCGGAGGAGACGGGGAGCCCAGTTGTATGACTCCTTGTAATTCCCGAACAACATTTTGAGTGCCTTTTGCTTGGCTCGCCATGCTTGGTGATATGTGATTGACATGCCAGTGCGGTTCTACACCTCGGCCATTATGGAGTGTGGTTTCATGGAGATATCGGCTTGAATAGCAGTTAGCAACATCTGCGCTATGAACTTCGAGTCCACATTACTGCTAATGTTGCGTACCAACTACTCCGTACAAATGTGCGGCTCGTACCTACTGATTATGAAGTGGTGTTCATGTTTTGGGCGATGCGCCCGAACATGGAATAAGCACTCCGGCTTCTTTACTCACTTCACCTCGTACACGGCCGGCCTGGACCATGCCACAGAGTGCTCGCGCCGTGTTGTGACACCAAAGTTGCTGATGAAGTGTATTACCTCATCCTTCGTGCTAAACTCTTGACCCAATGTTATGTCATTGTGCATATACCCCATCTGAAAATATTCGAGTGATCCCCGATCACCCAATTCGAAGCATCCAGAACGCGATAATACGCTATGGCAGGCATCGGGTCGTCCTCTTCTTCGACATCGTCTTCACCCCCTTCGTCGAAATCATCCCCTATGGTATGTGCATCTATCTCTTCCTCCTTCATTGAGATATCCGGATCCGTGCCCATACCTAATGCCTCGACACCGGTCATGATACTACCAATTGGGTCCTCCGCATACACTACACGATGACACACAATTAGGGGCAGACGTCTGCCGGTAAAAATCAAGAACAACGGCAGATCGTAGCGGCAATTATATAAAAATTACCGATGCAATCATGCGTCGGGAAAAATCAGATTAAGGCGAATATCTGCGGAAATATAAATTAAATATCGACGAACCGTCTGCGCGGTAATAGAAATTATCGAGGACTCATTGTCCGCCGGTAGAGCGAATAGTGGTATCGCGACAGCGTGGGCCGATGAATTTGCTATCTTGCGGGAAGGAAAAAAAAGTCGGCGGTGAATTTTTTTCACGGAGAGCCAATTTTTCACAAATATCTTCACTTACCCTGCGGCTGCAAGATCCATAAAACGCCACTTTACCCTATCCTCGCGGGATATTTAGTTTGTGACACTCAATTGGAGGGTGGTTTCGAAAGACATTAAGTTGGGTTCTAATTTTTGAAGACACTCAATCAGTTAATTTTTCACTTTTATGACATTACAACAGCTTTTAGCCTACTTAAGCCTTGTATTAATGATTTTTACGGGGCAAAAGACCAAAATGCCCTGCTTTCACCTCTTTAACCCCAATTATTTCTCCGTCCCGTGCTGCTAGTTCCTCTTCCCCACGCTGCGTGCTCGCCTCCTTCGCCTTCCCGACGCTTCGCCCCCCATTTTCCCATCTTCCCGTCTCCGTGGCGGGCGCCCGCCGATCCGCCGACCTCCTCCCCCCGCCGCCGCCGCCTTTTCTCCCGTCTCGGTGGCGCCCTCTTCCACTGGCCATGCCTTGCCCGCTTCGCCCGTGGCGCTTTCACATCACGCCGCTCCACCTCCATCCCTCCGCCCGCGCCCGCCCGCCCTAACGGACGGGGTGGGTCTTTGTTGCGTCGCCGCGCCGCCGGCATCTCCTCCCTCCCCGCCCGTGAGACGATTTGCCACGCGGGCTCGGCTAGACGATGGCGGCGGGCTCCGGCGAGGTATGTGTTTATGCCTTGATGGGGAATTAGATGGCTTGATTGTCTCAAAAGTGCCCAAAGGGTCATGAAAACAAAAAATTAATGAATTGGAGGGGCAGTAGAAATTACATGCCAAAATAGTGTCTAATGGAAACGACCACTACAATTGAGTGGCACCAAAAAAATTCTCCCATCCTCGCCAATAGTCGCGCGCCCGTGCGAAAGAACGCGAACGTGCACACGGTGCACCACCGCCCACATCCCTCTACTGCCGCCGGCTCAGATCCGTCCTCCGCCGCCGGCCACCGCCCTCTCTGCCTCCAGGTGCATGCCCGCCTTCGCTCTCCACCTCCACCCGCCGCCGCCTGCCAGCCTCCAGCCGTACGCCACCATCTCCACTTGCCACCGCCCCCACGCCGCCCACCCCTAACGCGCCGCCACCCCCCTCACCCGTCGCGCCCCCTCGCCGGTATCTCCCCCTCCCCCACCGTCCCCCCTCACCAGCATCGCCCCCCGCCGCCCCACTCTCAGAAGCCGCCCCCTAGGGCTGCAGTACTCGCCTACTGCTGCCCCTGTTCGTCGTCCCCTTCTCAATGCGCGCTACACTTGTGATGCGGTATGCAAAATCCTGCTCTGAATTTTCTGCTGCAGCTAGCCCTGAAATCTTAGTCTTTTATCCATTTTTGTTTCCTTGGATTCCCTTGCTTCACCAGATAAACCCGTCCATAAACCCAGCTCCTTCGAGGCCCAGATAATTAAGGATCTCTAAAAGCCATGTCAAAAAAGAAGACATGATACAGATTGTTTTGGTACTGTCAAAAAATCTACCAATAGAATTGCATCAAAACTAAATAATTCCCTTAATATACCAGATGTAAATCTTCACTCATTTTGTTATGTTGGAAATTTCTTTCATGTTACCCAGTTGGAATCACGTATGACATATGGTGTGTGAGCAAGAGCAACTCCAATGTGGAGGGACGGCCCTGCTAACCTTGTGAAATTCAGCGCCATCGATGTGGTAGCCTGCTCCCATGGTTTGGGAGGCAATCCTTTATTACACTGGCTTGTTTACTTTGGATCAATAAATTTGAATTTGACCGAATTTTGTTCACTGGCAAGCTATAAAAACAAGTTCGATGTGGTAGCCTGCTCCCATGCTAAACTTTTTACTCTGATCAGTGTATTCAGTAAACTTGTTTACTTTGGATCAATAAACTTGCTTGCTGAGGCTGGATGTTGAAATACAGTCATTACAATTTTCTAGAGATGTTGAGCACAGTATTTTTAGTTGTGCATGACTATATCATATCAAATGTTTAGATAATTTGATTTGGCAAGAAAAATGCCTACTTTTAACATTTTGACGGGATTGCTGACTGATCACATGAGAATATGTTCTTCAAACTGTTCAAATATTACCCTGCTCAGGTGATTCAGACTGTTCCCTCTTGTGATGGATGTCCCCATAAAGTTTTTTTTCCAGTTCTTAATTGTCTATGAAATATTAAAGTTCTTCACGAAAGTTATCTACTTTGAATAGCAGAGATTGGAACCTGGAGTTCCATGGGCTCATTTGCACGTGTATTTATTTTGTTAGGAGAGCCATGACTTTTCCAGCAGGACACTAGATTTTTTTATATTTTATACTTTTTTTGGCTTTCTGAACAAGTTTGCCGATCAATTTCAATACGCAACTTTGATATTTCTTGTTTGGTGTAACATCTGGGTATAAAATTTTACATTGAGAACTAAACCTTGGCATATATATATATCTCCCCAGTTTTATCATCAAACTTCTTGTATTCTGAATGACTAACTGAGCATGTATTAGATACACCAAAGAGTAAAGACTTGAACGATCTGTAGTTCCTGAATTGAGTTGAAAACATCTTTTGTGTGTGTATTAGAAGTTTAGTTAACATATTTTCTTTGACCTATGTTGTGAACATTTTCATTAAGTTGTGCTCTCCTGCAGATATTGTCTTTGCTTCCTCCATATGAAGGCAGATCAGTCCTGGAGCTTGGTGCCGGAATAGGTCGTTTTACTGGAGAACTGGCTAAAACAGCTGGGCATGTTCTTGCAATGGATTTCATTGAAAGCGTGATTAAGAAGGTTTTAACATTTAAAGCTTCCTCTTTTTCAAATCCTGTTTAGTAGTTGAATTGTTATGCTTCTAATCTCTGCACCCATACTATGTCTTGTAAGTCTTATTAATGCAGTTCTTTTTACATATATTTTCCCCTGTAGAATGAAAGCATAAATGGTCACTACAAAAATGCATCCTTTATGTGTGCTGATGTTACATCTCCAAACCTGATGATTGAAGATGGCTCCATCGATCTGATATTTTTGAACTGGCTACCGATGTATCTTTCAGATGAAGAGGTAATAAGCAGACACTTTGAAAACTTGATGTGTAAAGACATTTTAAGTCTGTAGTAATCCTCCATCTTCCAGCTAAAGTGTGTAGAAATCTCTTAATTGCAAACTTTGCCTCACCGTCGAGGCCATGATCTTGATGATCTTTATGCTCTAACAGGTGAGATCAGTACCTAAATTATCTCTGTAATGTGCCATTTTCTTTTTACAGTAGTGTATCTTTACCTCGCCTAACTTTTGCAGAATGTGGGCTCCTTGCTTGGTTATATATAAGATATTGTCATAGCTATATCATTATAACTGATGCATCTGGAATCATTTGGTCCTGACAGAAACTATGTGTACTAAAGAAAGTGGAGACTTCGTTGGGGGACATGGTCTTCTGGAAAAAGTAAGTTTCTCGCTAATACTGCCTATCTATTTGGCAAGGTTTACTTCCCTGCAAGCTTCTGGTGTAGAACCCATTACTGACATGCACATGGTTTTGCGGGCTCGTGCATGTGCTGTAATGAGGTGTGTTCTGCTCTAAGATGCTTAGTTTTTGTCTTTTCTCTTTACATAAACTGTTGTACCATAAGCACATTCTATTATCTTATACTTATAATAATTTTTATGGACAATCATATTACATATTTCTATGCCAAGTTTATAACAACTTAGCTCCTTTACGAAGTAGACTGTGTGCACCCTTATTTTTTGCTTATTTGGATATTTTAACTGTGAATTTTTTCTTTTTTTCAGGTATTTTAAAGGGCATGAATTGTCGGTTGATTTCCAAGGCTATGACTACTATTTCGACATGTGGAGTCTTGGCTGTATGTTTGCTGGAATGGTGTGTTTTTTCTTCAACAATTTTAAGACAATCTGATGAAAAGTGCAAGGACCTTGTTTCTTTGAATTATTATTGGATTATATCACCAATTATGTTAGCGAACAATTTTTGAATGAACTGATCTTCGAAGATTTTTATTTCTCCCATTGCAACGCACGGGCATTTTTGCTAGTGTGTGTGTGTGTGTGTGTGTGTGTATAGAGAATAGCTAGCGTACTCTCGAGAGTACAGATCTCTCCGTACTCCCGAGTGGTTTTCGAAATTCGAGATGCCTAACAACCGATATGAACCGTTGATCTTGTTAGTCTCATCAAAGCGTTGTCGGTGACCAAGTTTCATATTTTTGAATTTTTACTATTTGTTTCATATTTTTGAAAATCAGCCATCCAATTAGTCGGTAGTGCGTTCAAAAAAGCTGATTTTCAACATAAGAAATAAATAGTAAACAAATTCAAAAAATATGAAACTTGGTCAACGACAACGCTTCAAATGAGACTAACAAGATCAATGGTTCGGATCATTGTTAGGCATCTCAATTTCAAAACCACTGAATACGGAGAGATTCAGATTTCGAGAGACGCTAGCTATTCTCTCTATATATATATAGGAAGGAAAATTACATAAGGCTCCATGGAGCCTAGGCTCCAGCTTCCTCCACCGCTGATCTTTTTCTCGATCGATTTGAAGATTTTCATTGCTTAACTGTATACCTGTTGCGATGCCCGTTAATTCAAAGGCAGCCATTAGCATTTAAGCAAACTTTTAATTACCAACATTAATGTGATGCCATGATTTTAGGGCTATTTAACCTTGTCTTTTCTCTCTCGAATCGAATTTTCACAGATCCAAACACACCTCGACGAGCTCCTTCCAAAGATCGGCAACCTCATCCTCGCCCCGTGAGGCGCGATGGAGGCGAGCGATAATGGCCTCGATCGGCCACCCACGACGCCGCCGCCTCCACTCGACCCAGCGCCGCCACCGACCCGGCTCCCGTGTCGGCCGCGCCGCCCCGACGCTGTTGGCACAGGATCGCGCCAGCGCCGTCCTCCTCGGGCGACCTCGCCGTCCTCCGCCTCGACGACCTCGCGTCCTCGCCGGGCGACCTCGCCGTCCGCGCACCGGTGAGCTCGCGTCCTCCATCCCAAATGAGCTCCCGACCTCCGCCGGGCGATCTCCCGGACGGCCGCATCCCGGCCCCGCCTCGGGCGACTCGCGTCCTCATGCCCGGCGACCTCGATTCGTTTGGGGATTTGAGTGATTTTGGTATGAAATTTCCGGGCATTGGTTTGGGTGCATGGATCCGAGATTACGAGAACTCGATTCCGTGCGGGGTTTTCCGTCGTTTTCGGTATGAGATTTTCGGTATTGATTTTCGTCTCCGCCGCCGCTGCGCCCACTGCTCCTCCGCCTCCGCGATCCGCATCTCGCCGCTGCCGCGGTTCCGCTTCCGTCCTCGATTCGCCGGACTCCGCCCATACCGCAGTTCAGATGGTCTCTCGCTCGATCCGGTGGTGCCCATCGCTCGGTTTTGGCGCTTCGTTGCCATGCCTTCTCTCCGCGCCCGGCCGCCGGATTGCTCCGCCTGGGGCCTCGAGATCTTCCGCGCCCGCCGCACTGGACAATGGCGCCGAGAGCGGCTTCCAAACCTTTGTTTCCTCGGATTGGATTCGTTCATGTAGTCTCGCCAGATATAGATTATTAATACTTTCGTGTCATGTGGATTTTGCTGAACGGTGTCGCGCTTCGCCACCGTCTTCTCCTCCGCCACCGATATTTCCTCCTCGCCCAGCACGACCCCACCGATTCGACGACGTCCGTCCCGATCCGTCTGTCCTCCACGGAAATCGCTGATCGGCCGTCCTCGATGTATGCATCTGCTCCTTCTCCAATATATCACATACTCGATGTGAGCATTGCTCTGAAGCCTCGCCCGAAGGTAAAAATCCCCATCATGGAAATCCTATTCTGATTAGGATTGTTTTTGTTGGAACGGATTTCTCTCGGTCTATTTGAGGATGTATGCCTACAATATCTTTATGCAAAATTAAATCTTTTTCACAAATGAACTCTACCATCCTACTATTGTTGATACTAGCTCGTGAATGGTTTTGATGTTCTGAATGTATGGTATCTTCAGATTGGAAGTTTTATTTTCAGGTTTTTGAATAGTTTGATGTTCTGAATGTATGATATCTTTGGATCGGAAGGTGGTATTTTCATATTATTGCATCTTTTATTGGTTACGGCTGGTTTAGATTGGAAGGTGGTATGTTCAGGTTGATAGGTGGTATCTTCAGTGTAGTTCTTTGTTCACTTTTTATGAATATTCTGTATATTGATGGAAGGATTTTAGATAGTAGCATTTTAAATGAAGCTAGCAGTGGCTCGGTAGTATGTTCAGATTTCTCATCTTTGTTCATTCAAATTCAGATGCTTATTACTCTTGTTTTTCTTTTATATATTTCTCTCTGATAAAACCTGAGTAATTATTAATGTTGAGATTATGCAGCATGCTTTTTTTCATTCCAGGAGGTGGCTAGTTGTTAATGCAGAGGTGCATAAAATGGGAGTACACTAGACAAAATGAGAGTACACCGGACAGGAAGAGGCAACCAAAATGTTAATTCAATGTTTAAAATCAAAGTATATTCATGCAATGTTCTGTAAATAGTTTGATGTGGTTGGTTGTATACATGTAGTACTGGTAGTCAGATGTCTGTCTCAGACATGGTTATGCAATTTTGTAATATGTGTATGGTAAACTGGAATTAAATGGTTTGATTCTCATTGTGTTGTTGATCCCTTCATCTTTCTTTTCCATTTTAATGGATTTTTGTATCCATCAGTCATGTATACATTGCTTACGATTTTTATAGGTTTTTGTCTATCAGCCACTGTACTTACAGGTTATATAACTCGTCTTTATACACGCATGTATATACCTAAAAAAAATGCATGTATTCATCGTATACACGCGTGATATTTATTCTGAAAAGAAGTATATGTATATACTTGAAAAAATTAAATGTATTCAGTGAGTATATACTTAAACAATATACAAGACAGTGTATATACTTCTATGCTACGTTAAATTTTTTATTAAAAATAAACCAGGGACTTGTTTAAAGAGGTATGAGGAGGTGATTAACAAATGAATTAATTGCTACGTTCAAATTTCAAAAGGTGTATGCATGTCTTTATTAGCAGAGTATTTAAATTCATATGGTTCTGAGATTGCATTAAATGCATGTATTACATCACCGGTTTGAATTAGCATTGAATGTCTAACGGGTATTGTAATACGTACCCAATAATCTCTGGTGCAATTGTTGATCAAATCAATCAACGGTAGTTAGCAATGGAGCCTAGGCTCCATGGAGCCTACAAAGGGCTTCCTATATATATATATATATATATATATATATATATATATATATATATATATATATATATATATATATATATATATATATATATATATATATATATATATGAGTATGGGAAATTGAAATGACCATGTCTGGAAAATTTATGACAGTGTGCACAGTTAATTTTGTTGTGCTATAAGCTATCTTGTGATTGTCCATGTATATGAATGTACGTCCATGCTTATGTGATGCCGTAAATAAGTTCTTGTTTGGCTATCTGATGTGGTGGTGATTGCAACTAATTTAATAATATTGCAAGCTAAAATACAGATAGTGGTTGCATGTCTGTCGGCAATGTCATGCATGGACAATTTTTCAATTGGAGGTGTACCAACGATAGTGGTAGATAGTCTGTCAGTATTTTGAAAAATAGTGGCATACAGTCTGCCGGGAAAAATAATTCCGACAGATGTCTCAACGTCCGTCGGCAACAAGATGTCTGCCGGTAATATTTTGTCGGCCGGGAAAAGGATGACTTATAAGGGCAAACCGCTCGCCGAAAAATTATTCTCGCCGCAAAATAATTGCCGCAGCCTAACTTCCTTAGATGGTCTTTGGCGGACCGTCTGCCAGGATACCTTTACCGCAGACGCTTTGTCGCTATACATCGCTTTTTCCCGGAACCACGGCGCCCTCAAAGCTATGCTGTGGTGTAGTGATACCCTACCGGCACTTTCTCATATGCACTCTCTTTTACGGTGTTGCTAGGCCTCGTCTCCGATTGTCTTGCCTCAGGCAGCACATACACAATTAAGTGGTACCCCTCTTCTACTGCCTTATTAACATAGTACGTCCAAGCAGATTTATTTCTCAGTGGCCACAGGTTATATACGTACATCGAACTATTTGGAATCTGACATGGTCTAACACCGTGTAGAACAAGTTTGTATTCATGACGGTTTATACGGAGATTTCGAGCTATAACCTCACCAAAGATTAGCGACTCTATTGGCAATGTTATCGTGGTCTGCAAATGGTCGCATGTGTGCATGCTTACAAAATTCCTTGCATTGGCGCTGGTGCATCTCCGTAAAAATAGTCGATTGGTGTCTCCATTTACGCCCAGAACATGCACGTGTTCATTCATATTAATATTAAATATAAGTTTGTTTCTATATTTAACTATTATTTCAAACATTACATAAAATGTTAGCTTACGTGTTTAATACACAATACGTGTAAATAAGGGCTAAACATAGAATATAGCAACTCGACTAATACTCGAAACACCCTAATTATTAACTAAAATGTCACTAGAATACGTACAATTGTATTACTATTTTGCATGCTAAATATAGATTAATTTCCCTATTATGTTTAATTAAGCTAACAAGAAATTACTATATGCAAAAAAAATAGTCACTCTTTATAACTACGCACACTAGCGTTAATTTGTCGCTAATTATATATAATTTTGCGCAGTACGTGCAATTAAAATTTAAACATTCATATATTACATGCTATAAAAATTCACTAATTTCCATTATATTTGTAGACCATTTTCTCTCCTTACATAACTAATTAATCACTAATCATAATTTAAGTTAACCTAACACAACAAGTTTATGTTAACTATAAAATACGTACCTGACGGTTATAAGATCAATCGGTTCAAAGTTCCTGAAAAAATTAAAACAAGCGTAAATTAGACAGAATATACGAAATTAAGTGGTCATACTAAACTTTCACCGTATGTGCTTCTTACCTTCGTCAATCTGGTGCATGCGCTGCTGCTCTACAGTGCTGGTGCGTGCTACGGTGAGGTGTAAAATTAAGAAAAAAAAAGAAGCAAGACCTAGGTGCTGGTGCTTAGTTTAATTAATTAATTGCGTGATGGTGATTAGTTTAATTAGCATTAACAACATACTATGCCAACATCAGTATAGTCTGATAGCCCTCACATATCAAGATTATCATACTGTGTATATAATATATACATACAATATATACATACAATATTAAGTACTAATATGACAAGATTAGCATACAACACTGCTAATAAGATTAGCATAGAATATTATTATGCCAAAATTAACTCTTGCATATACGTACCACAATAACACTAATTATTAGCAAGTAGATCAAATTTAAATTTCAAAATATTCCCTCACGCTGAAAGCAAAAAATATCAGCGAAGTGACATTCCTGGATCCTCAACTGAGGTATCAGTGAATAATATACCGAATCAACGAATCAAAAGAACCGAAAGCGAGAGAGTGAGTGTGTGAAGGTTGCTCTGCGTGTGAAGCTCAAGTGTGTGAAATGAACTGAAAGCGAGAGTGTTACGTGTGTGAAGGCGAACGGCAGGACGCGATATATATACACTCAATTTTGTGATCACTGTGACCTCTAATCGGTATTAATTAGCGTAAATCATGTAATTACTATTTGATTAATTAAAAAGTCAGCACTATTTTGTCGGTGGAGGATTATTTTATTATTTTTTTAACACTATTTTGTCGGTGGAGGATTATTTTATTATTTTTTAACACTGTTTTGTCGGTAGAGGATTATTTTATTATTTTTTAACACTGTTTTGTCGGCAGCCGTTATTTTATTGTTTTTTCCCGTGCTTTCTTGCATGCGACGTCGGGGAATTAGGGGGTCGGTCGGGGGCGTGAGGCCATACCACGCGTGGTGGCGGCAGTGGCTGAGTCATGCGTCAAGATCGTGGCGGTAGCCGGTAACCACACGGGTGGCGGCGGCTCACCATGGCCACACACTCCGTGGCGGCTTGCACATGGGTCATGCCGATGGCGGCAAATAAGCGGGGTGGCGGGACCCGGGGATATTTTTGTAATTTCTTTTTTCTGTGGATTATTTTATTAATTTTCTTTTAACTATTGATTATTTCAGGTATTTTTCCTTGGGTAGGCGCCTGCAATTTCAGCATTTGTGCAGGCACATGCCACGTACACGCATGCACACCTCGGGCAAAAAATTCCACTATCGCAAAACATTTTTTTCCAATAAATGGAAATGTGAATGAACAGTAGAAATTTAGTGGAATTTTTTGCGCCTGCACGATTTCACAAATTATACGAGCAAAAAATCTATTGACGTGAAAAATAGAAAACAAAATAAAATTTATAATAAATAGAAAACAAAATAAATCTATAATAAACAGAAAACAAAATAAATCTATAATAAACATAAAACAAAATATATCTATACAAAAATGGACCTCGCACAAAAAATTCCACTTTCGCAAAGCGTTTCTTCCATAAATACAAATATGGAAAAACAGTAGAAAGAAAGTAGAATTTTTTGCGCCTGCACGTTTTGCCTAATTGCAAGCGCCTGCAAAATAGCAATTGCGTTATCTTAATAGTCACGGTTATGTGCATACTTGGATCGGTATCTACAGTATATATCGAGCGATAAAAATGCCCAAACAAATGTGTTAGTCATATTGTGTACCAAATAGGGTAAAATTGTGTAAGCAAAGGACGCGGATGCAAAGTCTCGGGCCACATGCTTATTTAGAGAGGAATCGAAATTCAAATCGATGTGTCCATATAAAGAAGAGAAAGAAAGCATGTGTGGCAGCTACTAGACCTGATCATCTGTCGGGCTCAGACGGTTCGGGTTGGGTTTTCCAAAACCCGACCAAAACTCAGCCGGCCCGAGCCCGACCCAACCCAACACACCGGTTCACAAATGCAGACCCGAACCCGACCTGAAACCTGAAAACCCGAGCCCACACGGCTATTTTTGCAATTTTTTCGGGTCTGGGCCCGACTCGACCCGACGGTCAGGCTTCAAATCGAGACTCAACCCAACCTAGTACATTGGTCAGGCCGGTTCGGGTCGAGTTTTTTTGGGTCGGGTCGGGTACGTCGGGCCGGGCTATCCATGAGCAGGTCTACATGGATGCCACATCATCTAAAAATACCTGTGTGGATGCTTCGTTAGCAAAGCTCCCTCTAAAACCATTGTTTGACCAATCAACAAAGGTCCATTTAGCTCCAGTTTTGCTAGTTCAGGGATTGATCATAGAGACCGATTATACACACACACACACACACACACACCCCCTATGCTACACCTAGGTGTAGATTAGTTTATTCTACACCTGGACCATCCCATTCAAAAATGGACCACCTGGTCCCTGATCCACAAAATAAAATCAGCCCCAACCCATCCCAGATCCAGATCTAGATCCAACCGCCTCGCCTCCCCCTGCAAGGCGTGCGTGGTGTGTGGCTGGCGGTTCATTGCCGCCCGTCCGCCGGCGACCACGCCGCCGCCCCGCCTCCGACGCCGACACCGCCCGCCTTCTTGTCGCATGGCGCGCTTCCGCCGCCGCCCGCGCCAGCCGACCGACCAGATTGGCCGCCGCCTCCGACGCCGACGCCGCCCGGCTCCTTCCTCCTCCCGCAAGGTGGCGCGCCCGCTTCCCACGACGCCACCCACGGCCGACGCCGCGGGTTTCCAGATCGGCGACGCCTCGTCTCTCCAGCGCCGCCGGCCTGCCACGGGCTACCAGACATCCGGATCGGCGCCGCCTCCTTCTCCACCACGCGCCGGCGCCTCGGCGCCGCTTCGCCTCGCCGCCGGGCTCCAGTGTCGGTGCGCCCGCCAGGTTTCTCCGCGCTGACGCCGACGCGCCGCCACCTCCTCGCCGCCGATGTCGCCGCACCGAGCCTCAGACGACTTCGTGCGTCGGCGACAAAGCGGCAACGACCTCCACCGGTGAGACGGTGGGCGCGGCGCGCGACGCCGGCTTGAGGCGGCGACGGCTTCGCGGCGTCGGCGATGGGCGGCGGCTTGCCAGCGAGCGGCGTCGCCCGCCAGGCGGCGGCTTGAATGCTCCACCTGACCTCGATCCCAATCTGCCCGGCCGACCTCCACCCAAGCCAAATTACGACAGAGTAATCCATAGTATAGATGTGATTAGACGGAGTAATCCATAGTAAAGATGTATTAGATTGGTTTTGAATTATTTTTGATGTGTTTTTGTTTCTACCTTGCATTACTGGTGTAATTTCTATATAGAGGAAGGCTAGCGTGCACCCCAGAGCACGGATCTCCCTGTGCTCCCAACGCGTTTTCGAAATCCGAGATGCCTAACAACTGATCCGAACCATTGATCTTGTTCGCCTCACTGAAATGTAGCCAATGACCAAGTTTCGTATTTTTTTGAATTTATTTACTATTTGTTTCCTATTTTCAAAAATTAGCCTTCCAATTAGTCGTGGTGCGTCCAAACAAGCTAATTTTTGACCCACCCAGCTGCCGGGATCCGCACAGAGCCGGCTGCCCTCGACCCACCCGCTGTCGGCCGCCACCTGCCATCCTCGACTCCGCCTCTAGATCCGGCAAGCCGGGAACCTCGAAGACGTTGCTTCTGCCTTCAGATCAGATTCAGATTTGCAGATGCCTAGATCCATTACTGCAGATTACTATCCAAATTTCATCTTTTTTTGTAATTTTTTTAGAGTTTTACCGGTCATAGTTGCACCGTAACAAGAAGTAATTATCCTTTTGTACGTGTAAACTTTGGAGTAATAAGAAGTAATCGGGTTGGAAGCGTAAAAAATGGATTACTATCTAAACTACAGCATATTCATCTAAATTACTATGAATTACTATCAAAACACAATCGAGTTCAAAATGATTTTTTAAAAAATTTTGAGATTCATATGGCAATCGAGATCTTGTTTTGTTCAAAAAAATACCAACAATATGATTTTGGAAAGCATTCGGCCATCGGATCTACGAACCAAAATTTATATCGAAAAAACAAGTTAGAAATATGTTTGAACTTAGTAGTTAATGTTTTCATAATTCTAGGCACCACCACCAGGTCCAATTACTGTCGACTACCAAAAGAAGGTAATCTCAGTTACTATGAATTACTGTCAAACTGGCAGGTCCGCCCAATCCTAATTTGGACGTGTTCGTCCGCGGGTAGAATAGCCTATTCTACACCCATGAGTAGTATAGGCTCACCATGTGTGCGTGTGCGTGTGTGTGTCTATATATATATATATATATATATATATATATATATATAGAGAGAGAGAGAGAGAGAGAGAGAGAATAGCTAGCGTAGACTGAAGTCTACGGATTCCTCCGTAGACTTTGACGGGTTTTTGAAATTCGAGAACTTTAGTGATCGATCCAAACCGTTGATCTTGTTCATCTTGTCAAAATGTAGCCACCAACCAAGTTTCGTATTTTTTTGAATTTGTTTGCTATTTGTTTTCTAATTTTGAAAATCAGCATTCTAAATAGTCGTGGAGCATCCAAAAAAAGCTGATGTGTGTGTGTGTGTGTGTGTGTGTGGTATTTTGGTTTAGGAATCAATTTAGTATTTTAAACGGACACGGTCACTACGCCAGAGAGTCTCATATGTGGCAGTCCATCTATGTCGGTTCATCATAAACCGGCATAGATAAGTAGCTTAAATTCTCCTTAACAGATGCAATCACCAATCCAACCGTATAAATCTGAGAGCAACAAGTGAGGAACGTAATGACCAATTTTGGAGATGATTCAACCACGTTTGCCTCTCTGATTAACAACTTGATGAAGATCGCGCAAGAGAACCAAATCTGTACAACAACCTTCTTCTCCCTTCTCCTCTTACTTGGATGGTGTGCTTCTTGCTCTTTTCTCCTAGTAGGAACACTCTCTACACTCTCCAATCTACTTATTTGAGTTGTGGTGGCTAGAGTTTTGTTTCTCCCTTCTTTGACAAGAATCAATCTCAACCATTCATTGGAAGTTGCATCAATGGATAGGATTTCTTGAACTTTGTTGGGTTGAAAGTTGAACCTCTGTGTGGAGGACACCCAACATGTCTTTCATCTCTTTAGATTATAAAATAAGAAAAAAAATACTTTCTGCCCCGTCGTCTCCGCCTGGGCGACATCGGCGGCGTCCCAACCCGCCTCCTCACTCTCCACCAAAACCCTAGCTTGCCGCCGGCGGCGGCGGCGCGCCGCCGCCGGGCCGGCCATCCCTTCCTCCTCCTTTCCTCCTCCCTCCCTACCCTCCTCCTTTCCTCTTCGGCATGTTGCTTTGGTCGAGGCCGGCGGCGCGAGGCCGGTCTCCAGCGTCGCGAGGCCGGATCCGGTGGCGCGCGCCGATCCGGCGGCGGGTTGGTCGGATCCGGTGGCGGCGAGGCCTGGTCGGCTCGGTGGTTGCTGCGTCGTCGGCGGTGGCGGGCGGCGGCGGCGCTGGCGCGCGCAGCGTCGCCTGGCGCTGCGCGCCGCTGCCGACGCGTTCTGGCGCGCGCTGGCGCGGCGCGGCCACGGCGGCTCAGTGTGCGGGCGGCCTCCTCTCTCTCCCCTTCCTCCTCCTCCCCGTCCTTCTTCCTCCGTGATGGCGGGTTTTGCGCGACGAGGGCTCGTAGGCTCGCTGGCTGCCCTGGCGGCGGTGGTGGCGCGCGAAGCATGGCGGCGGCGGCGGCCTTGCGTGGGCGCGGTCGGCGGTGGCGTGGCTCGGCGAGGCGACGGCCGGGCGCAGGCGGCAGTGGCGGCGGCGGAGACCGCCGGCCGGGCTCGGAGGCGGCGGCGGCGTGGCGCAGCGGCGGTGGCCGCGGGCGCAGCGCGCGCGCGCGCTTCGGGCGTCTGCCGGCGCGCCGCCCTCTGCTGTCGCGGCCGTAGGCGATCCGTGGGGTCCCGGCGGCATGGGGTTCCAGCTGGGACCCGGCGGCGGCGGCGGACGGATCCGCCACCCTCCTAGTTCGCCGTGTGGCTTGGCGGTGCCGGCGCGTCTTCGTCCTCCCCGGTTCTCGCCACCGCCGCCCGGGCGGCCTCTCCTTCGTGTTTGGTTCCCTTTCTTGCGGAGCCCGTCGCGTCGTGGCGCTTCGTGAGCGGCGACTTTGGCGAGTTCCGACGGTTGATGCTCGCCGCTGCTTTTCGGTTGTGCTCTTGTTCTTCGCAGCTTCGTCTTTGGGTCGGGGAGTGCTAGGCGAAAGCCTTGCCCAGCTTGATGGGTCGGTGGTGGCGGCGCTTTCGGGCGCAGCTTCTCGCCTTGACGACACTATCAAGGCCTTCTCGCCCTTGGGGTGAAAGCCCAGAGCGGTCCGGGCGGCGGCGTCCTCTTCGTCGTTCCTTTGTCAAGGCGCCACGACGGTCCTCCGTGTTGCCTGAGTCTGTTGAGCATCCGCTTTTGTTGTCTCGCCGCGTGGGTGACGGCCGGGTGGGTTGCATCGCCGGTGTGCCGTGCCTTGGTGGCCTCTTGGCCGGCCGGCCGTCCAGACTCGCTGCCTCGCCGCTTCGGTGATGTTTGGTAGGATTGGTGCATCGGCGGTCGGGTCGCCGCCTTGGTGGCCTGTCCTGCCTATGTTGACGGTCTCTAGTGGTGCGGCGTCTCTGGCTCCCGTCATGCTTTGGCGGTGCATCGGCGTTCCGGGTGGCTGTGCTGTGGTGTGCCTCGGTGATGGTTTCGCTGTGGCGTTCTTCGCCAGTTGTTCCAGGGCAGAGGGCCCTGGTTTTGGGCAGAAGGCCCCCCGCTTGTATTTTGACCGCCTTTTCTCTTTCTTTCTTTCAGAAGATCCAGGGCAGAGGGCCCTGGATTAGGGCAGAAGGCCCCCCTCTTGTAATTATGACCGTCTTTTCTCTTTCTATTAATGGATCGGCGGAACTCCCGCCCTTTTTCCCTAAAAAAAAGATTATAAAATACGGAGAATCATTAAAAAGGAGGGCAAAGTAGCAACTAACTCAAATACTTTGAAGGCATACAAATAAGCAAAGGCAAAATACTTCGGGCAAATAAGCAATTGGCAAAGTATTTAGAGCATCTATAATATGTACTCTAAAATACTATGTTTTTTAATAGAGTAACTGACGGAGGAAATAGATCTTTTAAGGTGTGAAGTGTGAAAAAAATAGAAGAAAAATTAAAGGAGGTAAATAATAGCGAAATAGAGTTAGAGGAGTACCAAATGTTGACGTTGTTGGGCAAATAAGCAATTTTTTCTAAAACAAATTTGCCTATTACTATCTCCGGTCATAAAAACAAGTCGTCGTTGGCTTTTGGACATGCCTCTGACAATTCGGCTTATTAAAAAATTTAGTGCAAACAAGCGTAAATATAAATGATGCTTAAAGTACCTTTAATAATAAAACGTAACAAATCACAACAAAAAAAATGATAACCCATGTAGTTTTTTAAATAAGACGAATGGTTAAAGATGTGTCGGAAAATCAATGACGACTTGATTTTACAACTGGAGGAAGTAGAACGCATGCGCGCCGTGCATACAGCAATGGCCCGTCGGCCCGATTAGGGCGCGGCGCCCGAGGCAGAGAGAGATTGGACCGGAAACCACCATCATTACGGCGCCAGGAGCACCTGCTGCCTATCATCCTCCAAGAACATTCTCATGCATCGTATCTTTGTCTGATCTTTTTGTTTAATCGATCGCTACCCCAACTCACCCGTCAGTCCGTCACCACACACCGTGCATGAGCCATGTGTGTGTGGTAGCGTGAGGAAGGAATCGAAGACCAAATCGACGGCCATGCAGAGCAGTAGCACGAACAAGCTACACAGTAATTATCAAGTGCCTACCTTGGGCGGCACGAGGGAATAACATTATGCCCATAATGTATGATAATCTATCCATGCATGCCGTCACAGCAGCCAAGGTTGGGATCGGCCATGAGCAAGCTGCGATCGAAATCGGAATAGAGAATCCGCGCGCCGGGCATTTGGCGCCATGCATACATGGCATGTATGCGCTACAAGCCTACAACCGACAGCAAGCTGGCGATGGGTGCATAATCTAGCGAGGAATAGGCCGGATCGGAGGAGGAAACAGACAACCCCTCGATTCACCTAGAGAGAGGGACAGGATAAAGACGAGAGAGAGAGCATGCATGCATTGATGCATGCTTCTCGGCGCAGTCGATGAGCGAGACGAGAGGGAATATTTGGATGCATGCCTGCGTGCGTGTTCCGAGGGCACCAACTAGACGGAATATTTGCATGCGTGTTCCGAGGAATTGGACTGATGCATGCATTCTGCGTGGGAGGCAGCGACAAAACAAAAGCAGGCTCGACCACACACACACACGCATAAGGCTGCATTCTACAGCAGTCAGTGGCAGCGAGCTAGCTGCATCATCGCCTAGCCGCCTGGCCATTGGCTGGGCCCTGTGCTGGAGAATCGAATCCACCTGCCGTTTCAGCTAGGGCGCGCGCCAACACTCTTCCGCACCTTCCAAAGGCTGCATGCATGCTCTCCCCTTCTCTATCTGCTATCTCTCAGGCTAACTCTGTGCACATATCTTCTCTCTACCCTCCCTATCTCTCTCTGCTCAAGTGCTCATCTTCTTTCTCTACAGGGTGAAGGCACTGATCTGGTGAATGCATCTATGCCTGCCACTTTGGCCAGTCCAGTTCGCCTCTCTTTTTCTCTGCCTCCGGCAGTCCGGCTTGACTGCACCGTCGTCGTAGTGTTGTTCCCGTATGGGCTCTGCGTGCGTGCTTTGTCTCATCAGCCTCTCGTCCTGAAGGTTCAGAGGAAGAGATTAAAGGCCACGCAGCGAGAGGAGACAGGTTTGAACAGGCCTGATGGGCGAGCTTCTCTGCAGACGGGTCAGAATTCAGAAACAGGTTTGAACGATCAACTTTACGCATGCACCACATGGTCCCATGCATATATGCACATCCCATGATGGCCCAATCATGCTTTGTGGTTTGTTGGAGGTGCTTCAGATCAAGATTACTCCTAGCTGCTACGGATTAGCACTCGTAGATAGACGTTTGCCGTTGATGATTGAGCTGGTTATTTACCATCATTCCATCCGTATGACGGCATGTGATGGACTGACGGGTTGGTTTCATGTGAGAAGTGGGCAAGGTAAGCAGCATGCAGCTCCATGATGTGGGTGCGAATTACCGCTATTGAGCAGATGCGAATTATGGGCTTATGGCTCATATTATGTGTTTGAGCATCATATATATCGATACTAGGTTTGGCAGTACATGGCACGAGCAAGATGGGGGCAGCAATTAATTAAAGGAGAGCATACTATATTGTGCAATTGTACTCACTACTCAGTACTGCCTTAAGCTATATATATAGCTGTATCTAGTTTGATAAAGCGTACAAGTAATCCTCTATAGTTTAGGGTGCCTATGGAGGTGTATATATATTAGTGGATCGCTTATTTCATCTGATAATAATGTATGTATGATTTCTGATCAGGGTAAATATTAGTGGATCGCTTATTTCATCTGATAATCATGTACGTATGTATGATCTCTGATCAGGGTATTAACTAACACACAATTCAGTAAGTTGTACAATGCTAATTACTATGAAAATCACCGCATTAGTTCTACTGCTTCAGGTAAAGAAATCATGACATTATCATTCAAAAACCAACGTTAACAAACAAGGTTTAACCTAAAGAAGATCGGTCATTGCAGACCTAGCTAGTCATATCACTCTATTATAAACTTCAGGTTTAGAAAGTGATTTATTAAATACTACTCCCTCCGTTTCAAATTGTAGTTGACTTTTGGATATTCTATTTGACCATTCGTCTTATTCAAAAATATATGTAAATATTATTTATTTTGTTGTGATTTATTTTATCATTAAACATATTTTAAGTATGACCTATATTTTTGCATGTTTGCACTATTTTTTTTAAATAAGACGAATAGTTAAAAGGCGTCTCCAAATAATTTGGAACGGAGGGAGTACCATCTTTTTGCTCAAAAAGTTCTGCATTTCTGAGATCACAGCAATGTATATGCAGTTTTCTACAGGGTTTTACGAAAGAATGATAAGCTAGGCCAAATTAAGCTGAAAGCAAACAAAATTGTTATAAACTTCAGGTTTAAAAAGTGAGTTACAAAAAACTACCATCTTTTTGCTCAAAATGTTCTGCATTTTGAGATCACAGCAATGTATATGCAGTTTTTTACAGGTTTTACGAAGGAATGATATGCTAAGCCAAATTAAGCTTAAAGCAAACAAAAGAGTTGCTCTTTTTCCTGTACTTGGGAGTTGGGACAGACTGAAGCCTGTACGTCGCATTTTCAGAGTAAAAAGGTGTAGCTAAGTTTGCAGGAAATGTAACCTTACAATTGCAGATCGATCGATTTAAACGACAACGACATTCCCTACACATGCATTGATCATGGCTAAACACTATATCACCAAACCCACGAAGTAAAACATCTAAGTAAACAGTAAAAAAGGTTACTCGAACGATCCCCACTGATCAACAAGAACATCAGTAACTAAAACATCCTTAATCAACCTCCTCGATCCGAGTTCTGAGTTCTGACACTAAAACCAAGTTACCAAAACCATACGAGCTAAGCTAAAACTGAGCTACACTACTAGTGTCATGCATGTAACATCGGCCGTCGTCCATCTCATGGGAAGGCGCCGTTGGGAGTGGGCAAGTCCGGCCACGCCATCGACATCGCCGCAGGGCCAGGCCAGTATTGCATCTCCGACGCGCCGAGCGACACGGGGGGCAGCTCCAGCCCGATGGTGTTGCTGCTCGGTACCGTCGAGATGCTCGACACGGACGACGGGAGAGAGGCCGCCGCGGTCGCGGTGGTGCAAGGGAGGGAGAGGGACGCGGGTGCATCGAACGCGTGGGGGCGCCCGGCGCTGCTCACCACTGCGTGCAGCTGGTCGCTGTAGTAGCTCACCGCCGGCGAGGACGACGACGGAGTGAGCGGCTTCAGCCCGAGACCTGACAGAACGTCTTGGGGGCCCAGCGCCGACCCCATCTCGAGCTGCGAGTCCATGTGCGGCGGCGGAGGGATCGGTCGCGGCGCGGCCTGCGCCCACAGCGATGTCGGCGCCGCGCCGGCGGCATTGGCCGAGCCCGGCAGGACCTGGAGGTGGCCCAGGGTGTCCAGGCCAAGCAGCCTGTGCACGTTGCTGCCACCGCCGTGGTGGGCTTGCATGCCCCTGGCGCTGTTGAGCAGTGCCATGAGCTGCGCGGTGGCGGCCTGTGGCCCGGAGGCCCAGGAGACAGGGCCGCCGCCGCCGCCGACGCCGAGGCCGAGGGGCGACGCAGCGCACACCACGGACTTGCACGAAGTGGCCGGTTTGGCGACAGGGGCAGGCAAGGGGCGCGGCTTGCGGCACCCTCCGCCGATGGGGACGTTGCGGAGCGCGCCGCCCTTGGTCCAGTACCGGCGGCAGGTCTTGCAGAAGTGGCGCGGCTGGGTGAGGTTGTAGTTGTTGTAGTAGCAGAACTTGGTGTTGGGAGAGTTGCACCGGGGGCACCGCAGCGGCGCCTGCTGCTCCGCGCCCTGCTGCCCCTGCGGCGACGACGTCGCCGATGACGACCGCTGCTGCTGCTGCTGCGCGGACGACCGCGACGACGTCGACGAGGAGGTGGTGGGCGACGGGTTGGTGACGATGGGCTGCAGCACCAGAGGCAGAGACCCAGGGTTCCCAGCGTTTCCGCCCTTCAGCTGGTCCATGGCTGTCCCTCCAAGGAGTTCTTGGATCATGGTGATGATGGCGTAAACTCAAAAGGCTTCTTGAAGCAGAAGATTGCTGGTTCTTGGAGTGGCCAAGGAAAGGTGGTGCTGGTGTGGTTGCTTTCAGGAGCTTTGTGGCTTCGATCAGGCTGAGGATGGGGGTACTGGACAGTGGACTAGTGGGGTAGTGGTACTGGGAGGGTGGTGGTTTATAAAGAGTGTGGAGGTGAATGGAGCTAGGGTTAGAAGCTGCACTTTTTCTGTGCCCTTGTCTCTGTTCAGCGACTAATCTTTGTCCTGCTCTGTAATTACCTTGGACACTTTGTTGCTTGTCCTGGCTGCAATAGGATTTTCAGGCAGCCATATAATAAGTAGCTAGAGTGGGGGTCTGGTAAGTGGTTAACACCTCCTTGGAATGATGAATGGTGGGGATGTACAGTTTGATACTGCCATCTTCCAGTTCACTGATGAATTGTCTGAACTTGTCCCCGCTTCTCTCTCTGTGTGTCGTACTCAGAGTGGTTCATAGCTATTTTTGAATAGTAGTAACTATTTAATTAGCTTGATTTTTGCTACTTTTGAACTGTTTTGGTAGTTCTTCTTCAATTTTAGAGAGTAGTGTATTGTGATATATAGGTAAGTGGTGACGGCGTGTTCACCGCTCAACCACTGCGGATCACACCCCTAGTCAGATTTCTATCATGCTAGCCTATCAGCCGCGCTCAGTTCGATTGAGCCTCGGACGCAGCAAGGAGCAACACACGGGGATTACCCAGGTTCGGACCCCCCTGCGGGTAATAGTCCTACTCCTGCTGAGCCTTAGCTCTCTTGTTGTTGTGGTTGAATGGAATGTGTTTTACAGAATGTTTCGAATGCACGTATGCTAGTGTAACCTACCCTCTTCCCTCTCTCTCCTCTCCTTTTATACAAGCTTTGAACCGGCGGAGAGCCGAGGGGTAGGCAAGATCAAGATTTCAAGATAATCGACGAGACACGACAGAGAGACGAAAACGCGTCACGCTTACGCCGAGCGGCGCCGCTTCGCAGCGCGCAGCAGTGGCTACCCACCCCCGCAGTCACACCGGTGAGGCTGCGGGTGGGGCCCAGCCTGCTCCTCCTGACGCGGGCGGCCATCTTAAGTAAATTTTCTCTCTGTCGGTCAATTCTTCGCGCCACGCGATGTACCGCCGATCTGCAGGGTCATCAGAAGCGGTAATCATTTCTTCAGCTGTCTATCCGCGCGTGATGTCGCATTAAATGCGCTCGTCCTTCGCAGCAGGGAGAGCCTTCGCCCAGAAGACTCCTTCCGCAACGCTCCCTGCCACGGGGGCCCCGCTTGACAGTGGGGGGCCCTATGCGCGCCGAGGGGCTCGCCACGCGTGCCCACCGCGCGTGGGGCCTCGCCCGCCTGGCCGATGGGCTCGCCCACACGCCGACCTAGTCGTCCGCTCGACGTGGGGACCTCGCCTAGTCTTCTAAGGGCTCGCCACGCTGGGCCTTGTCGCCGCCGACGCGTGGGGCCCGCTGATACGCCGTGGGGCTCGCGCACACGCCGGGTCTAGTCGCCCACCGACGTGTGGGGCCCTCGCCGACGCTCGACGGGCTTCGCCACGCCGGGGCCTTGTCGCCCGCTCGACGCGTGGGGCCGCTGACACGCCAAGGGGGCTCGCCCACACGCCGGGTCTGTCGCCCACCGACGTGTGGGGCCCTCGCCCGGCGCTTCGAGGGGCTCGCCACGCCGGGGGGCCTTGTCGCCGCCGACGCGCTGGGGCCCGCTGATACGCCACGGGCTCGCCCACACGCTGAGTCTCGTCGCCCACCGACGTGTGGGGCCTCGCCCGGCTACTGAGGGCTCGCCACGCCACTGGGCCTTGTCGCCCGCCTGACGCGTGGGGTCCGCTTGATACGCCGCGGGGCTTCACAGGACTCTTTGCACCCTGATATTTATTACACCGACAGGTGGTATTTGTCTTAACAATAAACTAACGGATTAAGTCCGTGCATCCTGTTGCACAGACATGCCATTTTAGACGTCGGCGTGATTCTTAAAAAGTTAAAAACAAGTTTGGCCGTTGATTGCTACTGTAATTTGTTTGTAAAACCTAATAACTTCATATCATAGTATGTACAAGAGCTTATATTTTATATGACGGTACATCTGGATCAAATTGGTCTCTTAATTGAAATATCATATTTTATCAGTTTTACAATTATTAAAACATAGGTGTAACCAGTCAAACCCATTTTTGGGATGATTTTCATTGATGTGGAAAACCATATGGATAGTTGGTGTGAGTTGGCATCCTTATGGTTTTCTCCCTTTTAACCATGCTCTGACGCCCACTGTCTCCCTCTCTCTCTTGTCTCTCTAGGAGGGCAACGTTCGGGGCATGGCCACGACAGTGTTGTGGTAGGGTGCAAACCACAACCACATCGTTGCTGAGGCGGCAGCTGGCCATGATTACACTGATGAGGGATGAAGGCAGCGCTTGGGTAGGGTGACCGGCATCAGCGAGGAGGAGGCCATGATTTGGGTCACGAACATGACCACGATTAGGAGCTAGGTGTGGAGGCCATCGATGAACACCATGTGTCCAGCAGGGACTGTGGTAGAGGAGGCCGTGAAGTCAACGACAAATGTGTTGTCGAGCTCGACCAGTAGGACTAAAGAAGGTGGCGGTGGAGCCAACCGGAGAAGACCTCCTCCCCTAGCCCTTGCTTTGTGACGCAAGGGAAGAGGATGGTTGCTCTCTATCGATACAGAGGAAGAGGATGGTGAAATGGTGGCCACTATCGTCTACTCCAAATCTGACCGAAGCTATTGTCTCCCTTCTCTATCTCCCCTTGTGTCCCCTCCCTCCCTCCCTACGCTATCGTCGTCCCTATCATTGTTGTCCCTCCTCCTCGACCACCACCACCCCACCTCTCCTTCAATGTCAACGTCTCATCGAACATAGTCGTTGCTCAATTCTCCTCCACTATTAACGCCTCCTATAGCGCAGATACAACTTTACCCATCCTCCAGCACCACCATTGCTCCGCGTCTCCTCCAAGGCCAACACCTCCTCAATCCTACGATGACGCCTTACCCAATGTCAACATCACTTGACCTCTCCTTTAATGCCACTTGGTGCCACTGCCGCCACTCGAATTCTTCTCCACCATCGGCACAAGAAGGGGGAGGTGGTGGCTCACCAAGGCATGGGGGAAGGAGAAGGCGACTCACCAGGCGGCACAACAACGAGGAGAAAGAGAAATAAAGGTAGAGAGAGATGAGGATAGACAAAGAGAGATGAGAGACTAAGAAGGAGGATGTGGCATCCACACGTGAGCGAATCCGTGGCACACCAACGAAACCTCCAAAAACCATCTCGTTGACTAGTCAAAGAACAAATCAAGTCTTGTTTGAATAATTTGTGGATTGGAATTTTGGAATTTTCATTTAGGAACCAATTTGATCCAACAGGCGGAGTTGAGAGAGCACTTTTTTATACCTTTTCTGAGTCTAAAATTCCTATTGTTGGAACGCAAGTGACAATGTGTCACTGATGTTATAAATCAATAGAAACCAGTATAGCTTTGACAAACAGTTTGCTCAATCCAAGCCTTGTTTGTTTTAGCTTAAATTAAATTAAATTAAATTAAATGAAAATTTGTTATTTTCGTATAAGCCAAATGATGTAATGTTTTGTAATCATTCTTCTAGGGTTTTAAATAGTTCTTCTTAAAGTTTGTAAAAAAAAAATTCATAATTTTTTGAACTTGTTAAAACGTATTTTGAGGGGGGTCACAAATTTGCTACAGTAAAACACAACTCAACATTAATCTGAAACAAACAAGGCCCTAATCCAATACCCAATCAAATAACCACTAATTGTTAGGATAGTTGATAAGGTAAAACTTTACATTGTTAGCTTGGATTAGTAAAAAAAATATATGAAAGTGTCTCGATGAGAAAAACTTCCTTTTCCATCATACCAGCTTATATTAAGGTACACAGAGTCTCCTGGTTAATATATTCACTCTTGCAGATCGAAGAACAATTGCATCTTTGTTTTCTAAGAAGAGGGCAGATTTTGTGCTCCTACATGCTTGCATATCCATATACATCCACGACCATTTAGATCTTGATTTGAGATCTGTGTCGTGCCCAAACTTTGTATGCCATGCGTTTTCACCCAAAAAAATTTACTTGCAAGATTCAATTTCTCAAGGAAAATGTGGCTCTGTTGGATAGGGTAGGGCTGTGAGACGTCGTAGGTTGTGGTTGCATGGTATGATTTGACACGAGGATACGATGATAGAGGTAAGGCAAGGAGGTGGGGCAATGGCTTGAGGGCGTTATGGTGGTTTGCGAACATCACTCTATCATATGGTCTCTCCTAAGGATGGTGGGGAGGAGCCTACCAGGCCCACCCACCGAAGGGATAAAAAGAATTGATCACGAGAGATTGAATTATATTTTTTCTTAAAAAAGCAAACAGCGTGAGATTTGGAGTACAGGCAAAAGATTGGAGAACCAATTATCGCGGATGTGTGGATTTGCATTTCATTCCCTCTCTAAAGGAGCATGTCGACGGACTTTGCGTCCGCGTGCTTTGCCTATAAAATGACACCCTATTTGGTGCACGATGCAAACAGCATTTGTCTGGGCAT
Organism: Raddia guianensis; assembly: GCA_036346415.1. Lineage (NCBI taxonomy): Eukaryota > Viridiplantae > Streptophyta > Magnoliopsida > Poales > Poaceae > Raddia > Raddia guianensis. Next base: position 32,116,692 of record CM070536.1, read on the forward strand.
TTTTGTCGCACCATGTGTATGCTCTACAAATTAAGTTGCACCTCCAAGTTCGTACATTATATCCGTGACTATGAAGACAACGCTCAATATTCGTCTTACATCAGGCAATGAGACTTCGTTGTATGCAGTGTTAGCCTAAACGGTAAACGCTAAACAGTCGGCCACTCTTCGTTTAGCGAATAGTCGGACTACACGGCCGATTAAACGGGCAAAAAAATGGATTAAACGGGATTATACGGATTAAACGGCCTACACGGCCTACACCGTTGACTACTGAGTAGCGTTTAAACGGTGTGTAAACGGTCTAAACGACTGTGTAGGCGAACAGTGGTTGTGTGCAACACGTGCGTGTATCGATACCCACATAAATGGCAACATATCCTGTGTACATAGTGGTTTCTGTGTAAATAGGGATGGCAGAAAAACCCATGGGTATCCGACCTGATGGGTATGGATATGGGTCGCAACCTATACCCATGGGTTTTTCGGGTTCTGGTACCCGAATGGGTCGGGTTCGGGTACGGGTACAATTTTGTACCCACGGTGTTAGTGTCTGGGAAACGCGCCTCGGAGGACAGCGGGTCTACGAACCGGCAAACAAATTTGTAGTTGGAGTGAGGCCCAACGACAACCCTTCTCAGCAGCCCAGGGCGGCGGCCGAGCTCGCAGGGGCTCAGCCCGCGCGGTCTTCCCGGACAGAGCATGGTGCGACTTGGCGATCTGGGTACAGATCCGTCGTGCGGTGAGAAAAAAAGGGAGGGAGAGAGAAAGCAATACAAAACGTGAAGACACGAGCAATTTACCCTGGTTCGAGCCCCCACTGTCGGATAATAGCTCTACTCCAGCCTTTGTTGATTATATGGTGGAAAACAGTACAAGAGGTGCTGAGACCGGGCTTGAAGGCGCCGATCCCGAGCTTGCAGGAAGTGTGGGGCACTCAAGTGACAAGTAACTACGGCTAATGCTAAGGAAGTTTCGGATTCTGGGTGTCCAGGAGAGGTCGATGGTGTCGAACTTGGGATCCCCTCCATGTTGGGCAGGTCCCTCCTTTTATAAGTGTGGCGGGTCGTCCGGAGCTGATACGACGGGCCCCGCGCCTATCTCTGCTTTAGTGGCGGTGCCCTTATCTCATTCCGGGGCTCCATCCTGTCTGTGGCCTGCTAAGAGAAGCTGGTTTGGTTAGTACTGGACACGTGTTCGTCTAGGAGTGCCCGTACGGGGGAGAAGCCTGCTTCAGGAAGAAAGCACTTTCCTTTTATCCCCAATATAGCATTGACTGGACCGAGCCAACCCCGCGCCACCCGTTAGGGGCGTCGCGTAGCGTGGCAGCTGTTGCCATCTGCCCAAGAGAGTAAACGATAAGGTAAGCTGCCCGCGTGCCTCTCCCCGTGCTGCGGATCCCTGGGGAGGTACAGTTCTTCCCGATCAAGGGCGGAGAAAGTGTGGTGGAACATGACAGTTGTAGCCACCTGCCCAGGGACAGACGGACTGTCTGTGGGCCCTCCTCCGAGCTAAGAATAGCCCGGGGGCTGCGCCGCGCTCCTGGTCAAGACCCAGGGAGGCGCGGTTGACCTGGTCAAGCCCGGGGGTGACCCCGGCGGGCTAGACGTTTCCTTTGGTACGGCCAAGGATGGCCTTTTTAGTCCTCCTATACGCGCAGTGGGCCGGTACGGAATCGACCTAAGGCCCACATCAGGATGGCCCGCTCACGAATCACCAACACACGGGTTACCCATGGGTAACCCGAATTCTGACAGGTGGGCTATATGTCACAGTGTCACAGCTTGTCTTCACTGTCCCACGGCCCATGCGGCCCAACACCATGGCCTCCTCCACCTAGGCTTCTTTCTCCCCCGCCCCATCCCCAATCCCCAATCCCTAACCTCCCGCACTCTCTCTCTCTCCTCCCTCTCGCTCCTCTCTGTTCCCACTTCCCTCGACCTCCAGCCGGCCGCCGCCGCCACCATTGATACCGCCCATCCGCCTCCACTTCCCCGGCCGCCTTGTCGGCTGCCCAGCACTCCGTGTCTCCGCTCTACCCCCCGCCGCCACTTCCCGCCCGCGCCTCAAGCCGAGCCGCCGGCCGCCGCTCAGCGCCTCCTGCCGCCTCGCCGTCGGCCCGCTCCACACACGCCTGCATCTCCGTCCACTGTCCATGACCGTCGGTTCTGCGCCCTTTTCGCCTCTCTCTCTCCTCCCTCTCGCCTCCTCTCTGTTCCTCTGAATGCATATTTTATTTTAGCATAGTATACTTTCGGGTATGGGTACCCATCGGGTATCGGGTACCCGTCGGGTTCGGGTATGGGTGAGGGTTTATACCCGTGAGTGCTTTCGGGTTCGGGTATGGGTTGTATTTTTGGGTTTTGGGTTCGGGTATGTCAAAGGTATATCCGGAGATACCCGCCCGATTGACATCCCTATGTGTAAACCCGTGTGCACCAACTAACAAAAGTGATGAAAAATTCTTAAAAAATTTGTAGATGTTATTCATTGGTAGCTCTACTTATGTATAAACCTATGTATAAAGTTTGAAGATCAAATTCATTATATATTAAGAGTTCTAAAAAAGATAAAATAATGAGAAACGTAGAACAAGTTCAGTAGAACATATACAATTTTTGAAGATTTTTTATCATGTTTTTTGTTAGTTGGTATACACGAGAATCTTTTTATACACAGGAGATGGTGCCCACGTAAATTCTTATCTATACTACTACGAGTAACATTGGAAGTGGAGCCCCTGCATCACATTCTGCACGTAACGGCATGATCAGTACTGTACTAATTAAGCTGCATCGTAGGGCCAGCCGCACAACGCGCAGCGCGTGATCATGGCGCCCAACTCAGAAGGCGTCGAATCATCGCAGAAATTTTCTATGCCGAAAGCGATCAGAAGGCCGGAAATTAAGAAACATCCTTCATGATCAAATAGCAGTGCAGATACCTGCGGTATGATCGTGTGTTATCGGGGCACCCTCCATGTAACCAATCATCCAGAGCCACACATGAGTGCAAAGCCATGTGTCGTTGCTCTAGCTTTAACACTGTAGCAGTCATCTCAATTAGCTGATCAACTGATTGATTTCTGAGCAAGAACTGCTTGTGTTGTGTGCACATGAATGGGCTTAGTCAACACTTGACTAATCACTCCGTACGTGACGTTCGAAAGCTCTAAAAATGGTTCTGTCACTGGCTCACTTGGTCGGCTGGAGCCGCCCTAATCCTCCTCGATCGAGAACGTACGTCCAGAGCTGCGTGACTCATGCGCGAGGTGACACCATTCGACTGCTCTGCAATTTGGTTTGAACAAGGTAGCTAGGATGGGATGAGATCCTCTGCAGTCATTCCCCGTCCCTGATGTGTGGGACCGGGCACATAAGTGACGATGTCATCACGAAGTCGACTGCAGAGGAACCTCTCCAGCTGGGATAGCTAGCAACGCTTACATGCAGATGATTCATGCGACTGTTTGATGGTAGATCGTCTGTGACTGATCATGAGGGCAGGCCGGAGGGCAGGACGCGTTGGCGTGACGCTTTAGACTTCGACCCATCGGTACGTTGCTGGCTGCATGCTGATCACCGCGGCATGATTACGAGCGCGCTTTTAGCGATGTCATGATCAGGGCTTGTCACATTCTGAACAGTTTTCGCGGATTCAGAAAAGGGGAATGTTGCTATGATCATCATGATGAACTTCCTTGTGTTTTGTACGTAAATGTTCAGGACTTCAGGATGCGACGGAGATCAAAGGAAAAGGAAAAGGAAGGAAGGAGGACAATATTCCATGATAACACCGTCAAAAGAGCTTTGGGCCGGCCAGGTTATCCTAGCCTCTCTATGGCACAATGGCATTTTGCACTCAATCCTACATGTACTGCCCAACACTACAGGAAATGACAGTAGTGTTGAGTGCTGAAACTAGTATCGACGGCCACGTAAAAACCATTGACACATAGTAAGTACCCTCGACGGCCTGAACCATGCCGTCAATATTATGTGCGCACGGTTCTTACTATCGACGGCCACATAATGAACCGTTGATCTCTTACGCCGTCTGCCAAGGCCAGAGCACGGCTTAACTTGTCACGACGGCCAACCATTAGCCGTCGAGAGAGTGAAATTTTAATATATACTTTTCTTCCTATTAATTAGAGTTTAATAGATGTTTATATATTTAGAAGTAGAAAAATGTTTTTAATGAATTTGTTTTTTCACATCTGTATTGAAATTTTGATTCTTATTTGAAATTGAAATATTTTGAATTGAAATATTTTGTGTAGTAACTAACGAAACATACGATACCGTACGATAATCTATAACTAACCCGGAAAACACCCCATTTAGTAGCGTTCGTCACATTAGATGCTCTGAAAATTTTTATGTTTTCACTAATGATATTATTTGATACATAAAAGGCAACGAAATGTATATGAACAACAACATTTTTTGTATTTTTTTTTAAAAAATATGTTGGGTTGACCGTCAAATGCAACAAAGGATAAAACCCTCGAGACAGGAAACTCTCTCGATGGCTTTAAGGACAATCGTCGAGACAGAGCCCTAGATTCCGATACTGCAAGCCCCAACAAGGAGTCAAGGATATCTAAAAAAAGGAGTCAAGGAGAGCCAATAAAGAAAAAAACGAGTGACTCAATTGGTAACATTGTTGATTAGGCATTTTGTACTCCTTCTAGCAATGCGAGCGCGCTTGTGACACGTCGGTCGATTGGTCTCAGCGATAAAGAATTAGCATAAAGAAAAAACTAACGTTTTATTTTGGTGATCAAGTTCAAATCAGCGGCCCATCAAAGTGTAGAAGCTAAAATTTAAAAGTTTTTTTAGCAAAACATAAACGGAAAGAATGATTGAATAACGCCTCAAGATTTTGATGGACCCTTACGATGCAAATATGGTTATGGTTCCATTTTTAAGCCTTGTTTGTTTTTTATTTCATACACCGTTGGCCTTCAACTTTAATTATATTTTTTCAAAGTCTTTTTGTATCCTTCGTCACCACTATTTAATAATTATTTTCCCTGTAACATCTAAATCTTTTAATGAAAAAAAATATAACATTGTTATGGAAAATCACCATCATATATTATGATTCATTTTTAGTTTCTTATATTTTGTTGTCTTAAAAAAACTGAAAATGAAAGAAATGATGGCCTTGCACCCTTACCATGAAACAGAAGAAAGAAGAGGAGAGCGAAAAACCGAGAAAAGGTGGAGCGGTTGGGACTTGAACTGCGGTCGGCGATATGAAATCTTGCATGCAAGACCAACGGAGCAAACGTCCCGCGCTGTTGAAATTGTGGGGGGGAAGAAATCATTTTATGTATAAATTATAAATAGACGGTGGGGTTTAGCTATCGGTTGCGATTGAACGACCGTGGTCATCTCGTCGACGTGTGGGCAGCGAAGCTTGGAGGCACCGGGAGGCATCGACGTGGACGCACTAGGGAGCGGCCTATTAGGCGCTTTGTAACATAGTATTGATGTGTACCTAGGGCTGGGAATTCGGTCTATATGGTTCGGTCTATTCGATTCCTCAAAAATTTAGTTCTCGAAAAATTGGAACGGAAGTTATCAACAAAATTCATGGAACAGAACCTTTTTACCTGAAATAATTTGGTTAGGCCTATTCGGTTCTTGGTTCCGAACCGAATTAGGGTTTAGGACAGCAAATCACGGATTTGCCGGGCGGGTCTAGCCGACGACTAGGATGGAGGGAGGTGGGATTGGGGATTGGGAGGCCAGAGCGGCGGCGCGGGGCACGTACCTGGCGGGCGAAGTGGTTAGCGAGGGTTGCGTCCTAGCCGCCGAAGGTGAAGGACTGCTTGGTGATGGAGTCGACGAAGAGCACCAGTCGTGGCCGCACCATCTCCTCTCCTCCCTCTAGTTCTAATCTCGGCGGTGGTAGGTGGCGGGGCAGCTGGTGGCTAGGGCGGCGAGCGATGGGGTGGCGGGCGGCAATAGGGAGGCGGGTGACGGAGCGGTAAGGTGGCAGGTGATGGAGCGCCGTGCGGCGGGCGACGAGGCAATGGGTGGAAGATATGCAGGCCGGCAACCAACAGATTTGGGATAGAGAGGGAGATGGCGAGGGGGCGGGTCTATGGAATTAGGGATGGCAAACGAGCCAACGACTTGGCCAACCCCTGTCGCTCTTTGGGTCAAGGGGGTGAGGAGTGGGCCCTGTTGGGTTGGTTCGGTTTTATAGGTTTATTTGGGTTTTGCCATGTAGGAATCGAACTGAACCTGTAAAACCTAATCGAACAGAAAATAGAACTGAACCGAACCCGAAAACCAAAAATATCCGTAAATTTTTAATTTTCAGTTTGGTTGGTCGATTATTCAGTTCTCGGTTTTTTTCCCAACCCCCTGTGTACCGCCCAAGCACTAACAAGGAGTGACGCACTGGGCAACATTGTTATGGTTTATTGATTCTAAATCGAATAGCGAGTAATTACTGCTGAACGTCTTTGTAGCAAAATATTACTTTAATTTGCATTCTGAGGTTTTAATTTTTTTTATCATGATGGTTTGTCTCAATTTACATGTCAACTCTCCGCACCGTCAAATAACCCGTTATGTTTTTACGGCGATTATTAGAAGCTGATGCTATATATATACACATCGATCAGGATTCCTGTGGGATAAATTCGTTAAATAATCCACTTTAAATTTTAAATTAATAAAATAATACACAGTATATAAAAATACCCCGACTGGCACTCTGTCCCGCCGCCTCGAGTGGCAGCCGCCACGCTGCACGGCGGGAGCTCTGCTCCCGCCTCACCGCACGACGGGAGCTCTGCTCCGCCATCGGGCAAAGCGGGATAGCGCGGGCGACGCGCGGCGCTGGCAGCATGGCGGCCGGGCGACGGGCGTTCCCCAGAGCTCCCGCCACGCCGCACGGCGGGAGCAGGCCCGGCAACCCTACGCACGCAAAATTCCGTGCCGCACCGTAATCAGCGCGCGGGAATCTAGCCACCGACAGCGCGCGGGATGTGGTGTCATTTCATGTCACTGCTCTCACATGCATTTGTTCGGCGATAAACCAGCCACCGACAGCGTATTATTTAAAGAAACGGCCAGCGTTTATTCACGAACACATTAGCAAAAGGTAATTACCATTTAACACTAATTAATCGCAATTACCAAATACGGTAATGAGATTTCTCAGCCTATATAAACTGACGTCTGCGCGAACGACGACCTGACTCCATCAGTTGCTTTCATTCCCGGTTCAGCTTCAGGTGGTCCAGTTGAGAAGCGTGCACGGCATTTGTTCTCTTTGCTCGACTTGGCTTGCTCAGTCGAGTTCATTTCTTCTGCACTTCTTCTGTGTTGAGGTAATATTTCATGTATAAAAATTGGTGACTGTGCTTAACATTTTATGTATAAAAATTTACATAACAGTAATATTTCATTAGTTCATGTAAGGTAAATAAATATTTTAGTAGTAGAAGGAAGTAAAATGAAAAATAATAGAGAGTATGGACTAATTGTGAGGTTAAATTGGATCCATGAGAGAGGTAGAGTGAGAAGCCGAGAAAGAAGTAAGAAGCTATATAGCTAGAGAGAGAAATAAAGTGTGCATGCATGCATCATGTCAGCTAGGTGCGAAGAAATGATGAGAGAGAAAGATGGAGTTTTACACTGCTAGAAATTTAAGGGAAAAAACTAGCGTTGTTGTCGCACTGGCTTGCGTAATGTTAATAGTAAATTAGTTAATTAGCTCCTTATGTTGCATGCATGCAGCGGTAACAAAATTGTTGTTCAGTAATAATATGTACCACTATATTATTGAAGCATGAATGCATGTAAGAAAATAAGAAGTTGTGCAAATTTCTAAAAATAAGAATATTCCAGAATAATATGTTAGTAGTTGAAGTAGGTCAATTGAATAGCTTAGTAGGTATGTATATATATATCACGAAAATGACCATGAAATTTTAATTAAGTAGTAGGAAGGTTCGTGTAACAAAATATTTAAATTGAATGTAAGACAGACACTCCGCAGAGAAAGACAGACATCCACCAATAAAAGTATGTGCATTGGACCCCATTGATTCCTGTTTTGTCCAGGTGCTCACAAAACCTCTAGTTAAGAACTTTGCTGAAAATTCACGTAGGTCGACGGTTGGGATATCGACCTCTAAGTCAACCAAGGTTCTTCAGAAGGAGATAGGAGACACGAGCAAACAACCACTTAACATAGTAGAACGAACAAGAGACCTGCTCAATGGGTTTTATCCGGCGGAGAAATGGTTCAGCCTCTCGAGAGATAATAGCCCCACGTTGGGCAAATTCATTCTCGTTATATCAAAGAGAATTAATGTGCTAAGAGTGGAACTCAATCATTGAGATCACCTTTTTAGGAGAGATTTGTCTCGATCGAGTACTATGCTTCAAAGATCTATCGCCAAGGTCCCTCTAAACGCCGTTCAGGGGAGATAATAGCCCCGCTTTCTTTATATAGTACGGAGCAAACCGACCTACCGAGGAATATCGGCTAAGGTCGCTAACTACGAGATCGTGAACTAACTCAAGACATGCCAAATACAACCTACGGTAGATAAGGTAATCTCCTAATCTTGAGGATCACGACTCCTAATCCAATCCGGGAAACCAACGTCCGGTCTTCACGTAGTCGTCAGTAACTCCTGCTCGAGTCGACTCAAACACGATTCCTTGGTCAAGATGCACCGCGCCAACCAGAGGTCGTTCGGCAGATGCATATGGGCTGATAGAACCTTCCAGGAGCCGGGCCCGGCAGTCGCTCGACCGGGCCGTCAGTGGAGTGGGCCATGGCAATGGGCCGTAATCTAATCCCCGACACTAGCCCCGAGACTCAAGTGGGAGGACTCACTAGAGTGGGTCTTCCTCTTGAGACTCCAAGGCACGAAGAGGGAAATTTTGCTGCTACAGAGACATGTAACGATCGATCAACAGTTAAGGTTCAACCAAACAAACGTGTTCGGACCGAACAAACCCGCCAAAGGCCGAAAGCAGCTCACAGCATCGAATGTGGAATCGCATCTATCCGAAAGAACACTCACCTTCAAAGCGCACATCGAAAAATAGCCGCTATGCACTCCAACGGTAATTCCTATCGCCAAGAAGAAAAACAAGCACTGCTTTACCTAGCCGCTATGTAAAAACTAGCCGCTTGTGACAAAACCGTCAGCAGAGCTGCCCATACGGGACTATAAAGTACCCAAGCTGCCCGCGGCCAGCCACTTCTGCTCTCACGCCTTTCCTCTCTAAGCCCTAGTTCCAACCACGCTCAGCATCGAGCACCCAAACTCTACCACCAAACCTGCTTGTCCAACTCTGGAAACTGCTATGGCCAAGTTCACCGGCACTAGCTTGACCGAGGAGGACCTGAAGGCCTGGGAGGAAGAGGGCCACATCGACACCGGTAGCTGGAGGCTGCCCGGAGAGGAGGATACTCCGAGCCGCCGAGGAGAGTTTGTCGCCCAACAGCTCGACTGCTCGGGTTGAGGTCTCCAGAGCGACTTCGCCGAGGCCTTCTTGAACATCGCCGATTGGAGGTGGCGAACCTCAATCCAACTCCATCCTCCAGATGGTTGTCTTCGCACACCGTGCGAGGGCTATCTGGCATCGATCCACCGGTGGGCTGTTCCTCCACTATTACACAAAGACGAGGAGCAGCTCCGCCGCTTCGCGCCGGGTGCTACTACCTCAAGCTCCGGCCACCGCCGACGACGCAGCAGCACTCGCCCACCGCCGCCGACTGATGGGCGCGTGGTGGGTGAGGTGGTTCTACAAAGAAGCGGAGCGGCGACAACAAACTCGCCTTCACCGGAAGGCGCCAAGAAGGAATTCCAATGCCTCGGCCGGAGATGTCCGCCGAGGATTGGTATCCGACAAGGAAGATCGCTTCCTCGTGAGCCTCGCCTCACGGGCGGGAGATCATACGGACTTCACAAATAATGTGATCTGTCTGTCTGCGGAGGAGGCCCTATCCTTCTATAAGATAGAGGGATGGGAAGACATTTCCGTGAAGAGTACGGTAAGTGCCTTTAAGACTCAACCTTTACATCGATTCTTTCCTCCGAACAGAACTAACAATCCTTCGCCGGGCGAGAAGCCGACCGACGATGGGTGACCGAAGGGTCGACGCCATGTCAAGGCGGCGAAGAAGGACGGGAGGTCACCGCGAGGTGGCGACACTGTCCACGCAACGTGCTCGTCGTCCGCATGATGAGGTAAATCACTAACACCCAGCCTGTGTTGCTAGACTTGCAACGTTGTTCGTTAATGCTGACATTTGCTTCTCAAAACGCGCAGGAGGACCAACTGATCCTTGGAGGGATCGTAGAGGAGCTCTCCGGGTCCTAGAAGGAGAAGGCGAAGAAGGGCAAGGCTAAAGTAGCCACAAAGCCCAAGGTGGCGGCCGAGCCGACGCGGAGCTCGCCGCGCCACGGCGGCCGCCAGCCGTCAAAGAGACCGTCCACGGCGACAGAGGGCGCCGAACAGACCAAGCGGGCTCGCGGTCAGCCCAGCGGGAAGAGACCAAGCTCCTCCCTCCTCGCCAAGCAAAGCGACGAAGAGGTAAAGAACATGACCCTCTGCTTAGGCGTTACTCGCAGCTCACCCGGCCATTTGGATCGGCTGCACACTGTGTCGCCGAAAGCGAGGAGGCTCAAGAGGAGGTCACGCAGAAGGAGAAACTTCTTGTGCAATGAGAGGAGTGCTCACCACTAAGGAGCCGAAGCTGCCACCGAGAACACCCAAGGGCCAAAGCGGAGAAGCCGCCAAGGAGCCGCCGAGGAAGAGGCGGAAAATTCCGGCGAAGAAGATCAGGATCAAGGCAGGTATGTAAAAATCGATCTTTCGATCTTTTATTTTCCTAACCGCGTCAAACTTAATGATCATCCCCTTTTCATCAGCCGCCTAAGAGGAGATCACCACAGACGACGTCGAGGAGGCGCTCGAGCGGTCGCTGCTGCCCGAGCATCTACATGGCGCGTCACGGGCAGTGAGGCTGGCGAGCCTCAAGGACAAGCTGGCGGCATGGAGCCTGCTCCCGCCAGGCTCCAGCGAGCAAATCGACGAGCTCAAAGGCGCGGTGAAGCGGCTGGAGGCGAAAGTGGCGGAGCGCGGCGCCACGGACTTCGGGGCCAAGGCGATGGCTCCGGAAGCTGCCCAGGGCGGGACCGAGCAGCCGGTCCTGCCAGGCACTTCGTCGCAGGGGCAGCTCACCCCTGAGACGACGGGATTCTCCGCGAAAGGTGGTGAATTTCCACCGCCAGGGAGCAAGAAGAAGCCCCCGAGCAGGTCGAGCAAGGCGTCCTGCCCGTGGAAACGACAGCGCCACCCAGCGGAGTGGCTCCGGCCTCGCCCGAAGACGTTCGGGCGGAAGAGAAAGAGGAAGAGGAGAGGGAGCACGAGACGAAGCGCTTCGCCTGCCGCCTCCCGCTTCCTAAGAAGATGCGCCCAATGGAAGAAGGAGCGGACAAGACGGCGACGGAACAACGCACTGCCTCATCCCAAGACGAAGCGGGCTTCGTGACGCATGGCTCGAGGACCGCCGCGCCATGGATCAAGCAACGACTTGGGAAGGTAAACACCAAGACCACGCTTAGCTCTGGGCAGAAGCTTCACCGCAAAAGCGGCTAACTAGTCTTCTCTCGTGTCTTGAAGGACACCATGGAGGAACTCGAGGACGGCGCCACCATCGAGCGGAGCGCCAGATCAAGGCGTCCCTCCGGAGCACCTCCGACGAGGGAGTCCGAGGCGGGCCTCTACACCAGCCCAAAGTCGGCCGGCCAAGGCGAAGGTGAAGAGGCTCAAAGTCCAATTGGCCAAGAGAGGCGTTTCTCGCGAGTCTCTCTAGGAGAGGCCGAGGAGCTGCATGAAACCATTAAGGCGAAAGCATCATGGAGGAGAAGCCGGCCGCACGAAGTGGCTCAAGAGCAGCTTGTCGACGCTTCCCAACGGCGGGACCAGCTTGCGGGAAGCCAAGAGACTCAAGGCCCACCGCCAAGGAAGAGCAGATTCTGCGGGTCTCTGCTAAAATCTCAACCCCGTGGGCTTCACAGGAGAGATCGAGGAGATGCTGCTGGATGGCGTGAGGGCGATCACCGCAGAGAAGAAAGTCAAGGAGCCGGACGAGCAATTAAGACGGCCGAAAGCAATGAGTCACCAGAGCGAGGCTCGACCGATCACCAAGGCCAAGACCGAGGAGGTCGAGGCCATCCGGCGAGATCGCGACGCAAGCTGCGGAGCAAGGAGGAGATCGAACGCCCGAGCTGAAGCCCGGAAGGAATCAAGGCTCAGATGCGAAGTCGCACCTCAAGTTAGAAGTTGAGGAGTCAAGGAGCAGCTTGTTCCTAAGTAGCACCGCTGGTCAGAATCTTAAAGGGCCTTGTACCAAACTTTTGAGTAATGTTATAGTATTTACCTTCTTTCCGCAAAAAGAGCAAAGAAAAGACAAGAACGAATGTAAACTAAGAGAAAAGCGAACAAAGCTAGGAAGTTTAAGAAAACCGTAGAGCGCTTTGCCTAACTCCCACTTCTGCCAGTACTGCCGAGAACCCGAGTTTGCGAACTCGAACAGGTGCACAAGAGAAAAGAGCGACACCCTAGCCCCCGGTACGGACGATGCTCGAGAACCTAAGCTTGCGAACTCGAGCACGTGCGTTGAGAGATAGAGCGACACCCGTACCTTGCTCGATTTGTTCCATAGTCTGCTAGTTAACGTAAGTTAGGCAATTCCGAGAGTAACCGAACAAGGAAAGTGCCTCTGCCGCGGGGGGCTTACGAGAGCAGACTTTACCGAGTGGTCGTGCCGAGCAAAGAAGTGCTCTCGCCATGAGGGCTTACGAGAGCAGACTTAGCCACAAGGTGGAAAGGCCGTGTTACGCAACCCTGAGTTTAGGAATTTATCGAAACTAGATACGGGCAGGGATAAATCCTGAAAAGTGCGGAGGCAAGAGTTCGCAAGGCCGGGCAGCCATCAAGTGTTACCAGAAGAAAGTAGTCTGACAAGACAAGTAGTGAAAAGGGCACAGAGGCCGCGAGGATTCACTGAGAATTGGATTGAACTTTACATGGTGCCCGAGGGACTTGGATGAACTAAGGCGCGAATTTTAACAAAAAGCGCAGAGGCTAAGCAAACAAAGAAGACCTACACAAAGAACTTACGAAGCTGGTCGATGTTCCAAGTGCTGGTCAGCTCTCTCCCGTCCTCCATTGCTAGGCGAACAGCCCCCGGGCGAGCAGAAGAAACGACCGTGAATGGGCCCTCCCAACGGGGAGTTAACTTGTTGGCATTGGACAAGTTCTGGACACGGCGCAGAACGAGGTCACCCGCCTTCAAAGCCCTTGGTCGAACTGACTTGGCAGCGTGCCGGTGAAGATCTTGCTGGTAACGTGCCATTCTGACTTGTGCCCGTTCGCGTGTGCCTTCGAGGAGATCGAGATCGAGTAGGCGCTCTTGCTCGTCGTCAACTAAGTTGACCGAGCTCGTGCGAGGCGAACCGAGTACTATTTCGCGGCGTGATAGCTTCGCACCGAGACCGCTTGGAAAGGAGTTTCAGCTGTTCTACCGTCAGAAAGCGAATCGCCTGAGGACGGAAGGAACTTCGCCGACCTGTGCTTTGTTGTGCTCATGGAGAGCAAATAACACCCGCCGCTTGATACCCTAGACGATCCGTCCGCTAGCTCGCTCGACCACTCCATTGCTCGTGGATGCGCCACGTAAGCGGCAGACCTTGGTGCCCACTGCTCGCAGATTCTCGAATAGCTCGCTCAAATCTGGTACCGTTATCCGTGATCGCTTATGGGGATCCCAAAGCGCTGCGACCACGCTTGCTTTTGAAAAGCGTAACAGCCGCTTTGGCGTGAAGAGATTACACGTGCTCGCCTCAATCCACTTTGTAAAAGTGTCTATGGCGACGAGCGTGTGTGTATAGCCCTTGTACCCTTTAGGAATGGGCCGAGCAGCATCCGCACCCCATGTGGAAAAAGGTCAAGATGGGGGATTGTTTGGAGCTCTTGGCGGCTTGTGTGCCTTCCGGACGTGAAATTGGCAAGCCTTGCACTTAGTCACGATGTCCCGGTATCCTCAGAACGCAAGAGGCCAATAATAGCCCATGCTAAACGCTTTGTCAATTATAGTTCTCAAGGAGGCGTGATTGCCACAGCACCATCGTATGTCCCTAAGAAGGAACACACCTCCTGCTATGCGAGATGCACTTGGAGAGAACTCGAGCACCTTGACGGTAAAGGATGCCATCCACAAGCTTGTATGGAGCAAAGACGCCTTGTAAGCAAGGAACGCCGGCTTCGCTGCGGGCAGTGGTCCCATCTCGCAAGGTACCGGACAAATGGCGTTGTCCGTCCGCACTGCCGATAACGGAGACAAAGACCACCGCTCTCGCTGCCTCGTCCGGAGACGTGATTGAGGGCTTGTAAAGGTGCTCGACGAGCACCGCCGGAAGCAGTGTTCGCGTGAGGATCCAAACATGGATAGCTGGTCGGCCAGATGTTGTCCTTCCCGGCACGAAGAGCACTTCGAAAATCGAAAATGCCGCCCAACTTCCTCACTTCAACCAGTATCGCGCCATTGAGTCATCGCAGACCGATACTCCTTGTTAACCTCGATTGATGACCACCGCGAATCTCCTTCACAGCTAGCCGCTGGACACCAAGCGACTTGCACGCTTAGTCCCGCGAGAGGGCTCAGACTCGCAGCGCTGTTAGTCGCCGCAAAGTGTAGTTGGATAGAATATCGAGTTGCTCTCCTTGAGGGGAGATGAGAACAAAACCAGCCCCGAAGTTTCCAAGGCGCGAGCCATCAAAAACATGGTCCAAGGGGTTCATCAAAGTTGCTCGAGCTTCCTCGATTTGGGCGGCAAGTCCATTCAATGACAAAGTCAGCTAGGACCTGTGACTTAATAGCGTTCGGGCAAGAATAATGATCAAACTCTTCTAGTTCCATTGCCCACTTAGCTATACGTCCGCTAGATTCCTTGTTCCAGAGGATTTCTCCCAGAGGGAACGTGGTCGACCAGATTTGATGCTACCGAAGTAGTGGCGAAGCTTCCCGAGGACATGAGCAAGGCGAGAGTAGCTTCGACCTCGTGGTAACGCCTTTGATCCGTGAAGTACCTCGCCACATAATAGATTGGTCGCCGATGTCTTCCCTTTCGACCGCCAAGATCAAGGCCACCGCTTGGCGGCAACCTAAGTATAACAGAACCGCCGCCATGCCGCTGGGTAGTCAGACGGAGGATTGGACAGTATCGCTCGATCTTGGAAGGATCTATCGCTTCTTCCGTCCACTCGAAACCATTGTGCTTGCGCAGGCCTTAAAGAAGGGCAACCCACGTCGCTTTGACGGAAAATAAACTCGCTTAGAGCAGCCATCCGCCCAAAGGAGGCTCAGATTTCCTTTACGGTAGTTGGAGCCCAGATATTTTCAATGGCCTCGATTTTTTCAGGGTTGGCGTAAATACCTTGTAACCAATAACATAATCGAGCCACATTCCGATCGAACACCAAAGGTACACTTCTCTCGATTTAATTTTATTCGATGCCCGTGAGATTACGAAAAGTCTCGGCTAGGTCTTTTACATGATCCGAGCAAACTTGTTTTTACAACTATGTCATCGACATAGACCTCCGTGTTTTTTCCAGACTGCTCGGGAAGGTCTTCTAGTAAGTTACTGAACGTGGCACCAAAGATTGCGCAGACCGAAAGACATGGTCGATATCGTAGTGTCGGGGGGTGATGAAGGCGCTTTCTTCATCTCGGGAGATGCTTATTTGGTGGTAACCGAGTAAGCATCTAAAAACTCAGAGTTGGCATCCGCAATGATCGACCACCGGTCAATACGAGGCGCCGAAATTGTCCTTAGGACAAGCAGCTGCTCAGATCTGTGTGATCGACACACATCCTCCACTTGCCGCTTTTCTTCTTTACAATGACAGGTTGGCTAACCACTGGTGTGATCAACCTCGCGATGAACCCGCAATGAAATGAAAGCGCTTGCTGTCGATCTTTGATGATCCCCGCTTGAATTCAAAAGCGACGAAGCTTCATGCGAATGTGCTTTTTGTCCGGCCGGACAGCCGCTTTGTGCTCGATGACCTCCTTGGGACTCCGGCATGTCGATGGCTCCTGTGCAAACACATCTCGCATTAGCTCGGAGGAAGGCAATGAGCTCGCTTCCTATTTGGGGTCCAGATTAGCCCCCAAGTGAACTGTCTTGGAAGTATCATCAAGGGACAGCGGAACTTCCTTGGTTTCTCCCCCTGGCTGAAGGGAGACCCTAGGGCGTGAAGACTTGGTCTGCGGAACATCAGGACCGCGCGGCGGAAGCTGGTCGACTAGGGCGAGGGACTACTCGTCGCAATCCAGAGCAGCTTTATAGTTGCCCTTGACCGTGATCACACCGTTAGGACCCGGTATCTTCACGCAATGGTAAGCGTAGGGACACGCCATAAACTTACCGAGATGGCTCGCCCAGATCGCGTTGTACGCTGATGGGAAGTCAACCACGCCGAAAGTGATCAACTCGTCCGAAGTTGCTTGGGTTGTCAAGGTAATCGGCAGACAACCGCGCCTAACGGCTTGACAATTCTCCCTAACAATCCGTAGAAGGGCATTGCGACTTCCTTCATTTTAGAACGAGGAATCAGATCTCGCCCAGACCATAGCGTAGCAAATCCAAAGCGCCCCGCCGCCTACGAGTACACGGCCAACTTCGCTGTCGATGGCTCGGGCGACCACCACCGGGAGCCGCCGAGGCTTGGTCATCCCAAAGGGGCAATCCTCCCGAGAGAAGGAGATGGGGACCTCGGTCCACTTCATCGACTCAGCCGAGGTTTTGCCTTTTCATCGCTAGGACCTCCCGAGCAGCCTTCCTTGAGGTCGCGCCGAGAGGTGTAAGCCGAGGAGCCGCCGAAGATGACGGCGATATGGTTCACGGGTTCTTGATATTCATCATCATCTTCCCGATCACCATCGTCGGTTTGGCGCTTGGCCTTACCGGCATCACCTTGTTCGGGCAGGGTGGGCATTGGGCCCTTGCCGTTGTAGAAATCTTCAAACTTTGCGGCCCAAGTTCTGCAATGGCGTATGTCGTGCCCGTAGTGCTGGTGGAACTTGCAAAATCGGTCGCTTGGACCTTTCTTGCCTTGTCCGCCTCCCTGAGCAGGCTTTTTGTCCTTGTAGTTATTGTTGAGATTCTTCTGCCCATCTTTGGGAGGAGGTGCGCGATCCATACCTGCGACGGTATTGTTCGCATCACCTTTATTCTTCTTCTTCTGGGACTTCTTGTCACCAGGTTGCTGCTGCTCTTCTTCTTCTCATCCACACCAGTTGGGCGGCAAACCGCCTTGTCAAATGCCTTCTTGATCAACGCGCTCGCCAAGATTGGCATAGCGATCACCGCCTTGAACAGGTCGTTATGGTCCAGTCTCGCTGATCTCGAGATCCGGGTGAGCGCCGTCATGACTCCGCTTTTGAAAGCGCGAACAATGATTCATCCGAGATGTTCGGATTGTGTTGCGGATCTTAATGAAACGCTTCACAAAGTTGCGAGGGTCTCCCGCTCATCCGGATCATCCGTGCAGATCATCCTCCTTGCCTGACGCACGTAATAGCCTCCGAAATTAGCGATCGAAGGCCACAAAGCTGGTTCCATGAGCTGATGGAACCTCCCGCCGATTGAACACCACGCCCGAGCAAATACCTCAAGGACAACGGAGGTAATTAGCCATAACGAAGCTCACACCCCCGCCGCCATGATGGCCGAAGCGAGATGGAAAGGAATTCTCCGGTTCTCGAGTCCCATTGTACCTCTCCATGTGACCGGCTTGAACTTTGAGGGCCACCGGACAGCCCGCGCCGCCGAGAAAGCCCCGCAGCCCAAAGCATATGACCGCCACCTTCCCCAGAGAACCTAGTCCGAGAAGACGTTATCCCGCGGCGCGAGGAACTCCCCGCTGAACGGGAAGTTTCGCTCGAGAAACTCTCTCCGAGACAACCCACCACGCCTTCCTCGTGGTCGCGACGACGCCTCTTCACGAGGGGACCGTCTGCGATCATCGCGCGCGCTGCTCTCTGTTGTCGCGATGATCGCGAGGACTCGGCGAGCGACGGCGACCACGGTAGCTCGCTCATGGACAAGGATCCTTCGATGGTGACGAGGGTCACGCGATCGACGGAGCTGTCCAACCATTCCGCAGCTTTGGTCACTACCGCTCGAGGAGTTGTTGACTTCTCTTAGAGACTTTAGGCCTTCAGCCAATCGTTCTAGGTTAGAAGCTACAGCATCGCCCATATGGGCGAGGTCGGCCTGGTTGGTGGATCTAATCACCGGCCATGGCCGCGAAGTCATTCCCGACCGCCTAGGGTTCTGGGACCCCGAGGCATCCGCTGTTCGCCTGACCGAGTCCGTTACGCTGGGAACTAACCCGACAGAGAAACTTCGCCGGAGACTTGGCGAGGGCACGCGAGGTGGGTCGCGACGCGGTCGCTTGCACCGATCGCGGAACTGCGCCACGGTCTGATTGATGGAATCGTCGATGTTGCGGCGAATGACTTCTTGCTCGCAAGCAGCCAGCGCAGCCTCGTCTTGATGCCGAGCAGAGTTAATCTGCCCGACCTCGCCGGTCGCCACAGCCCTTGCAGGATCCTCAGAGGTTCCTACATCGGCCATGTTAATCCTGCGGGGGCCATGCGAAGGTATGCTAGATGGTGTCATCGCTGTGTCTCCACAGGTAGAGTCTACCGACATAGCCTTGGAATCCGATAGATCTAAACCGTCGTAAAGATCATCGGTTCCGTAGTCATCGCCAATGACGGAGTGCGATTCGGCTATCTCGCCATATAGGCAGAGACCTCCGCCCCAGATACGGAAAGTGTTCGAGACCGAACAGATCGATCCGAATCGACAGGATGAGACGCCCCGCCCTTCCGAGTCGAGCCTCGTGAAGCACTTCAGATCACGACAGAGTTCGACATGCTCGATCCAAGGTCCCCACGGACGGCGCCAGCTGTAGACGGTTGGGATATCGACCCAAGTCAACCAAGGTTCTTCAGGAAGGAGATAGGAGACACGCCAACAACCACGTAACAAAGAATGAACAAGAGACATGGGTTTTATCCCGGTTCAGCCTCTCGAGAGATAATAGCCCCACGCCCAAATTTTTTCTTTATATCAAAGAGAATTACAAGGTGGAACTCGGCGAGATCAGCAGGTCTCGACGAGTACTATGCGAAAATCTATCGGCCAAGGTCCCTCTAAACGCCGTAGGGGCCCTGCTTATATAGTACGGAGCAAACCGACCTACCGAGGAATATCGGGCCGGGCTAACTACGAGATCATAACGAACTCAGTACATGCCAAATACAACCTACGGTAGATAAGGTAATCTCCTAATCTTGAGGATCACGACTCCTAATCCAATCCGGGAAACCAACGTCCGGGTCTTCACGTAGTCAGTAACTCCCTGCTCGAGTCGGACTCAAACACGCATTCTTTTGGTCAAGATGCACCGTACAACCAGAGGTCGTTTCTGGCAGATGCATATGGGCCGATGGAACCTTCCAGATTATTTCCGAGCCGGGCCCTAGTAGGTCGCTCGACCGGGCCGCCGAGAGTGGGCCATGGCAATGGGCCGTAATCTAATCCTCGACAAAGCCGCTGGAGATAATCAACATAGGTGTCAACTTGGGGCGACGAGGCGATTTGCACTTGCAACAAGCCTCGCTTTGAACACATCCCATGCTCGCACGTTTTGGCGGCCTGTCGAGATCTAGCTGGTAATGATGGCACCCAATATGTCTTCCCGTATTACACCATGAATGCGATAAGACAAACATGGGCTTCTAAGATGGCACCAATTAATCTTGGTGCGGGCTATAAAACATCAGAGGGTTCAACATTCCATCCATTTCCTACTACAAAACGTCGTGAACCCGGCCGTCCACGCACGACGCGACTACCAGGTGACATGGATGCTGCCAAGGCTGGTGTTGGTTTGCGGCGTTGTCGTATATGTAAACAGTCAGGCCATGACCGCAGGCGGTGTCCAAATCAGGGATAACCGTATGATCGTGCGACGTTTTATTTCATCCAGTTGATGATGTTGTAATAAGACAATTGAATCCATTGTATCGCAGTCTTCATCTTTATGTTGCATGGGAGATTTATTTCATTTACAGTCACCTTGTTTTTCATATGTGTACAATTCAATCCATTGTATCGCAAAGATACAATTGCAAAGATATCGAAATGGCGCTTCACGAAGTTTCGTCTATGGTCACCGATGCCTGTCATAGGTCCGCCAAATGGGAGAATGGGACAGAACAGGTCAGAATGCTGAGTATGTTTATGTCATATTTACATTTCATGTGCTAACACCATATATTTTTATTGTAGATGCATCCATTTCGACTTAGGGGGTCACGCCAGATAAAAAATTTTAACCTTAGGTATACCATGTTCCCGAGCGCGGGATTACCGTCGTGGGCCCTTACTATTAACGGGCCGGTGGGAAACAACCGCTTTCACACCACTTCCAAAACTTGACCTCGCCTAGTCATCAAGACTGGGTCGAATTCGTGGCATCCTAAGACGACATCGCCCACTTGCCATTTGGGGAAATGACGACACCTTGAAGGATGTTTCCATGCTTGCTGTGGTTGCCGATTTACGTCGACCCTTTGTTGTCAAGAAACCAAGCAAGAACGCTTGGAAAGCATATATCCAACAGAGGTGTTTCTATCGTCTTTGTTATTATATTTTTAATATTGTCTTTGGTAGTACGCATAGTAATCACTTCAAATTTATGCAGATTTGGAATTGCCTATGACGGCAAATGATAACGGTGTTCCATGTCATGGCTGGACCTCCGATCCGAGTCCGCCCTTGCCCTCCTCATGCTGACCCGCCACCGCTATGCTGCACTCACGAGGTCTACCTGTGACTATCTTCTCGCCGGTGTAATGTTCACTAATGGTAACGGCGACTCCATACCTCCCCACCTAGTCTTTGTGGCCCGTGACCTTGCAACGATGATATATTTAATGATGATTATGAGTCATTCGGTTGGGGATCCGCCGTCTCGGCGGATACATACCGCGAGATGTGTGCGTGCGCCGGGTATCCTCGAATGCAATATTTGGTGCTTGTCCGCCGCTCATCCAATTGTGGTCATGGAGCACTGCCAATGAACCGCCCCGTAACCGCAATTCAAGATCGCTTGTAATAAATACCGGGTACAAAGAGTCTTGAGAAGACAAGGCGGGCCCACGCCAGCGGGCGGCGAAGCAAGGCCCAATGCCACAGAGGCGAGCCCTTCAACAAGACAAGGCGGGCCCCACGCGTCGTGAGCGAAAGAAGGCCCAACACAGGGCGAGCCCTCAACAAGACAAGGAGGGCCCCACGCGTCAAGCGGGCGATCAGCCCCAGGCCAGCTGGGCGAGCCCTCAGAGGCCAAGAGGGTCCCACGTCGGCGGGCGATCAGCCCCAGCCGTGGGTGAGCCCTCTCAAGACCAAAGCGAGGGCCCCACGCGCCAAAGCGGGTGCGTGGGCAGCCCTCTCAAGACCAGCGAGGGCCCCACGCGCCGAAGCGGGTGCGTGGCGAGCCTCTTAAGACCAGCGAGGGTCCCACGCGTCGTGGGGCCCGCGTGGCGGAACGCGCGTATGAGTCTTGAGACGGCGGCCCCCCGCCGCGAAGGACGAGTGCATTTAATGCGACATCACGCGGATAGACAATTTGAAGAAATGATTACCGCTTCTGATGACCTTTTGCAGTCTGAAGCGGCCATCTGCGGGTACGTAAGAATTGACCGGCAGAGAAGGTTTGCTTGAGGAGGCCGCCTGCCGAGGAGCAGGTGGGCCCACCCGCAGCCTCACCGGTGTGTCAGGCGGGTGGGTGGCCATCGGGCGGCACGCGAGGGCGAGCTGCCTGGGCGTGGGCAGCGCTGCACGTTGCCTCTTCTGTCGTGTCTTGTCGAATCAGAGTATCAGACGCTTACCTACCCCACTTCTCTCCGCTCGGTTCGAGGCTTGTATAAAAGGGGAGGAGGACGAGCAAGAGAGAGGTTCCAACACACGCAGCTTCACAAGCACCTCGTAAACACATTCCCATTCAACCACAATCGAGAAAAGAGCTAAGGCTCAGCAGAGTAGGACTATTACCCGCGAGGGGTCCGAACTCGGTAAATCATGAAGTCGCTCCTCGTTGTGCCCGACGCCAAATCGAACCGAGCTTGATCGAGTTGGCTAGCGACTAAAAATCTGACTAGGGGTGTGATCCGCAGTGGTTGAGAGGTGAACACACCGTTAGAGCGCGCCAGGTAGGGGTGCGCTAGCATCGGTTCAAGCTCTTCGACCCTTCTTCAAGCGGCGATGGTAGAGCAGCAGTCCGCGATGGAGCAGGAAGCGGCCGCTAGAGCCGCTGCCACGGGTCGGCCGCGTAATGGCGGTGGATCACCCGAAGCGGTAGCCGCCGCCTAGGGTCGGAACCCTTTATGAAAGTACCGCCGGCCAAGCTAGGGCGGCGCTTAGCCTTGCAGAGTGCACTCCCTGACGAACCTCTATGCGCGAGGGCCTTGCCGAGAACCCACCGTTCCGGTGACTCGACTCCGGCGGCGCCGTGGTTGGCCAGCTTGGCCCGCTTCGTCGATGGCCGCTTGGCGGTGGTGCAAGTTTCGGGCGCGGGAACCGTGTTTCCGCTTCCTCCGTTTTTTGTTGCCCTCGCACTCCTCTCGCAGCTTCTCCTAGTGAGGGGGGGGGCCAAGACGACAAGAGCGCGATTTCACGGGGGCTCGGCGGGCAGCGGTGTGGTCGTGATCTCCGGTCCCACCCGAGGACCGCCACTTGTCGCATGGAGAAGACCATGCGTGACAAGCTCCGCAGGCCGCGACTTGCGACGCGTTATCGCTGCCGCCTGCGACGCGGACTAGCAAGAGGGCTCCCGCAGAGCTGCCCGGCGATGAGGGTGGCGCTTCTTGGCGCCGCCAGGCGACGGGGCGGCGCGAGAGACCGCGCCCAGAGCAGGAGGCTCCGACGCCGGGTGCCGCGCTTTTCTAAGGCTGCGCGCCAAGGCCCAAAGGGCCGGAACGCATCGAAAAGTATGACGGCTCCACCAACCCCGGCGAGTTTTTGCAGATCTACACGACGGTGATGCAGCCGACAGAGGGTCGGGAAGGTTCTCGCGAACTACTTCCCGCGTCCTCACCGCGAGCCCGCCATGGCTCATGAACCTGCCCCGAGTCCATGGGGTCATGGAAGGAGCTCTCGAGCTCTTCATCAACAACTTCCGTGGCACCTTCGAGCAGCCCGGAGTAGAAGACGACCTCCACAACGTGGAGCAGAAGAAAGGAGAGCGCCGCGCGACTATATTCGGCGCTTCACCAGTCCGCAACACCATCCCCGACATCTCTATCGACGCCGTGGTTACGGCATTCGTGAGAGGCGCCGAGACCCCAAGGTCAAGGAGAAGATGGCCACCCGCAAGATCAAAACGACGGAGGAGTTTTTCACCTTGGCACGCATAGCGCTTCTTGAGGAGAGACGATCCGCCCGGCCACGCTGGCGGGACAGCGCGGTGGCGAGGAGAAGAAGAAGCGCAAGGCGGCCGAGACCGACAGTCATGGCCGCCGAAAGCGGCGATTTACGACGATGACGATCGCGCCACCGCGAATGGGCGCGGCGTAAAAGAGGAGGAGGTCGCGGCGCCGGGCGGTACGGTCCCCGTAGGGCGGCGGGCGGCGGCGCCATGGCGATCGCGTGGACGCGACGGCCCCGCGCCGCGACGAGGGCGTAGATCGCCGCCCGTGAGTGGGACGGAAGGCCTTCATCGTCCCCATTCATCGCAACAACTCCCACGACTTGGCGATTGCCATGTCGTTAGCAAGATGGTGGACAAGCGAGTCCACGAGCGGCAAGCAGCAGCGTCCGGCAGCGGGCAAGGGCAAGGAGGCGGCTTCGCTTGGTTTTCAGCAGCGAGCGCGGTTGCCGCCATTCACGGCGGTTCGCCACCTATCCGTCCCACGCTAGCTTTAAGCGTGCGATGAGGGAAGTGTGCGCCACCGTACCCGGCTTTGGGTCAGCAAGGCAGCTGGCGTGGTCGGAGCAGCCGATCGCGTTCAGTCAGGCCGATCACCCACCAAGACCGCCGCCTCGACATCTCCCGATCGTGGTTGCGCCCACGGTCCGGAATGTAAAGCTAGGGCGGTGCCGGTAGACGGAGGAGTTCCTCAACCTCCTGTCCGCTTCGGTCGCCAAGGCGCCAGATCCAAAGCGGCAGAGCTTCGCCCAACACTCCTTCTTCGCATCGCACCGGGCCGAGTCCGTCTCACTGGGCGCGCGATCTCCGTGACGCTTGAGGCTCGACAACTTCCGCACCGAGATGCTCGAGTTCGAGGTGGCGGACTTGACCTCCGCAACGCCATACTAGGTCGGCCGGCCGACCAAGTTCATGGCGGTTTGCCACTATGCGTATATGGTGGTGAAGATCCCGGCCACCGCCCCATTGTCTTGAAAGTGGACCGCCTGAGGCGCCCGCCGCGACAAGGACGCTCGCTTTGGCGGGGCGACGGTGCCTGTAAGGTCGAGGCTTGACTGGAGCTCCGGCGAAGACCCGTGCCTCCCGGTTCGTCTGCGGAGGTTAAGGCGGTCTCGAAGCGAAGTCGACCCGCGAAGACCGTTCGGTGGCGCCTCTCGCGCCAAATAGGAAGACGCGCTGCCTCCTTCCTCCAGCCTAACGCAGACGTGTTTGCTTGGCAACCGTCCGACATGGCTGGGGTCCCTAGGGAGGTGATTGAGCACAAATTGGCGACGTTCCCCGGCGCACGACCGGTCATGCAGAAGGTCCGAAAGCAGTCGGTGGAGCGCCAGGAAGTTATCCGCCAGGAGGTGGACAAGCTCTTAAGGGCGAGGGTCGTCCGCAGTGTCGCCCATCCCAGGTGGCTCGCGAACCCCGTCCTCGTCAAGAAATCCAACGGGCGGTGGAGGATGTGCGTGGACTTCATCGACCTCAACAAGGCGTGCCCGAAGAATCCGTACCCGCTGCTCCGCATCGATCTCATCGTCGACTCAACAATGGGTGCGGCAACAAGCTTCGGATGCATACTCCGGGTACCACCAGATTAGCATGGCCGAAGACGATGAAGACAAGACCGCCTTCGTGACGCCCATAGGCGTCTACTGCTACACAAGGATGGCGTTCGGACTAAAGAATGCGGGCCCAACCTATTAGCGGGCCATGCATATCGCTCACCGCCCCCAAATAGGGCGAAACCTGAAGGTGTATGTCAATGATCTGGTGGTGAAGTCCAAGAAGGCGGAGGAGTTGATCGGCGACCGGAAGAAACCTTCACCAACCCGAGGAAGCATCGCATCGCTTAATCCGAAAAATGCGTGTTCGCCGTTCCGTCGGCAACCGCCGATTCTCGCTCCCGTAGGGGATTGAGGCGAACCACGACAAGATCGCAGCGACGAGAACATGAAGCCCCGACGCGACTTCGCGGATGCAAGGCTTGTGGGTCGCTTGACCTCCCCGGGCCACTTTATAGCTCGCCGAGGGATAAAAGTCTCCCACCGCTCAAGCTCTGAAGAAGACCAACCAGCCGAGTGGACGGCGGAGGCGCAGGAGGCGCTCGACGGGTCAAGAAGTATCTCACCTCCTCGCCAGCATCGTCGCCCCTGACCGGCGAGCCGCTGATCCTCTACGCGCGGCAAACCCCAGACGGTCACAGCGGTGCTGGTGGCGGAAAGAGAAGGCGTTCAGCGCCCCATCTACTACGCCAAGAAGGTCCTCCACGACGCCAAACAAGATATTCACAAAGACCAGAAGATGCTTCTACGCCAGGCCGACGGCGTCCCGAAGCTACGCCACTACTTCCAGGGCGAAGTCACGGTGTTGACCAAGTATCCCTTGCGGAGATCCTTTCAACCGCGAGGCGACGGGTCGACGCTAAATGGGCCATGGAGCCGGCAGAATTCGATCTCAAGTTCGCCCCGAACGGCCATCAAAGGGCAAGCTCGCGGAGTTCGCTGCTGAATGGACTCGGCGGACACAGAAGTCAAGACACCCCAAAGACCTCGCGTGGACTCTCTTCTTCGACGCTCATTCCGACCGGAGGGGCCGGGCCGGCGTCGTCCCGGTGTCTCCGCCGGGCGATGTCGTCCGGCACTGGTGGTGCTGGACTTCGCGCCACCAACAACGCCGAGGAATACGAAGGATTGCTCGCCGGCTCGTGGTGGCTTCACCCTTGGCATCCGCGGCTACAAGTAAAGGCCACTCTCCCGGTCATCAACCAAAGAGGAAGGATTTCTCCCGCCGATCCCGCTATGGCGGCCTACTCGGCGGAGGTGCGCCGGTGGAGCGGCACTTTGAGGGTTTGGGCTGCGGCACGCCCTCGCCGCGACAACTTTATGGCGGATGAACCGCCCCTGATTGCCTCGCCAAGGGCACCTGCTCCGCCGGGTCTTTGAAGAAAGACTTACGCGCCGTCCGCCGCAGCCCCCACCTGGCGGGGACGACGCTTCTTGACGCAGCCCCACTTCGGAGGAGACGCCACCAATCTCGCCGCAGCCTCCCGGCTGAGGGAGGAGGCGAAGAACCGCCGAGGCGGTTGAGGAGGAAATGCTGTGCCAGCGTAGTACGCCGGCGACAATGTACGTAACGCCGCCACACTCGTCTCGAAGGTCGCGGATGGATCCGATCCTAGCCTACCTGCGGGATGGAGGATCCCAGACGATGACGCGCTTGGCCGAGAAGATAGCGCCAAAGGCCAAGCGCCACGCCTCGTAGGTGGGGACCAGACGCTGTACGTAACGGTTCTCTACAAGTGTGTCACTGGAAGCGTGAGTGCAATTCTCTCGCAATCCATAGAGGCACGCATGGGAGCCATTCGGGAGCCGGGCGTTGGGAAAGCTTCCGCCACGGCTTTATTGGCCTACCGCCTCCGTGATGCCTTCGAGCCGCGAGGAGATGCGGCATGCCAATTTCATGCTAAGCAGATCCACCGACCGCCCAGCGCCGCAAACCATTCCGCTTCTCCGCCGCTCGCGTTCGGGGCGGATATTCGGCCCGTTCCACGGGCGACGGAGGTTACACTCATCCGCTCGCCGCCATCGACAAGTTCACTAAGTGGGTTGAAGCTCGCCACCCGGCGATCACATCCGCAGCGCTATCAAGTTTATGAAGAGCATCTTCGTCCGGTTCGTGTCGCCAATGAATCATCATCGACAACGGCACTCGCCTAAAAGCGCCGATTTCAAGATCGTGCGAAGAGTTGGGTACTGTCGTGCTTTGCCTCCGCGGCGATCCGAAGAGCAATGGGCAAGTGGAGCGGCGAACGCGAAGTACCGAAGGGCTCAAGACAAGGGCGCTCGATCGCTCGGAGAAGCGTGGTAAGCGCTGGTCAAGAAGTCCCCATCAGGTTGTGGGCGCCGCGACAACTCCTAACAGAGCCACCGCGAAACCCCTTCTTCCCGTGTATGGCTCGAGGCGGTGTTCCCATCGAGCTCGCCTTCGCTCCCCAAGGGTGGCGGCGTTCAGCGAAGACAAAGACCGACCGCGTCAGACGGCGTGAATCTCATGGAGGAGATCCGAGACAGGCGGCGATCCGGCCGCCAAGTATCAGCAGGCATGGCACCTGCTCGCAAGAAATCCAAGCGAGGGCGGGCGAACAAACTGTCTCCCTGTGGAGGGCCCCATCAAGGTGGTCTCGCCTCCGCCCAGCCTCGGCCAAGCTCGATTCGAGGATGGTCGCGAATTGGCTAACACTTGGAACGCCGAGCACCGAGGAAGTTCTACCCGTAAGTAGCGCCCAAGAGCTTTTTGGCTTTCCTTGGAGCCGAGCGGCGAGGTCTTCTTCCTTCCCGCCGCCTCGGGGCTGCATTGTACAAAGCCATCTTCAATAAGAGATAAGTCCCGCCTCCTTGTGGGCATCTGCTTTTTTCGCCTCAAGTCTGTTAGAAAGCATTCTGTTGAAAGCTGGTAGCGAAAAAGTATTTAAGGCAGATGGCCCCTTAGTTGCAAGGATTTAACGCCACGACTCATGGTTGGGCGAGGCGAAGAGGACTAAGGCGGTTATAGCTCGGTGTGTCGGCTCGGTTCAGGCAACGCCAACAATGCACCACCAAATGACTAGACCACTTCCGGAAGCTAAGTGCTCGCCACGACGCCTAGGGTCGGTTCAAAAGAGGCCATAAGGGTTGAAGTAACCAGACGCCGAGAAAAGCGCCACTTTCAACGTAAAGCTTTGTCTAAAGCTTTTTACGATCGCTGGCTTAGCCTTAAAAGGTCTCATAGAAAGCATTCTCACGAAAAGTCGGTAGCGAAGTACTTATGGTCGATGGCCCCTTAATTGCAAAGGCAAACGCTTATAACTTATGCGCTGAGGCGAAGCGACGAAAGCGGGTTCTAGCCCGTGTGTCGGCTCGGTCTAGGCAATGCGCCAACAAAGGGCACCGCGACCAGACCACTTCCGAAGCTAAGCGCCGCCACGTAATGTTTAAGTCGGGTTGCGAGAGGCCATAAGGGTTGAAGTAACCAGATGCCTAAGGGAACAAATACCACTTGCGGCAGAATCGCTCACCTAAAGCCTTTGGCGGTCAGTGCCCCACCAATTTCGCAGTTAAAATTGTGCGAAGTTCAAGTGAGACTCACAACAAAATAGCAAAAGTTTGTTTGCATTGATAGGCAACGCTATAAGGCAAATTAGACAGGAGTTTCGCTACTCCTCCTCGTCTTCGCTCTTCCGCCGAGCGGCGCCGCCATCATGGACTCGCGGCGGGCGGCAAGGTCAACCCGCTACCGCTCAATCCGGTCCACCGGCGCGAAGGCTCCCCGTGGCGGCGCCGAGATCAACGCGCGCTCGGCAAGACAGCTGCCCAAGATGAACGCTGCGCTTCAAGAGCGCTTGCCGACCGCTTTCGACGCTCGCGTTCGCGCCGCCACCGGAAGACCGCGCAGGCTTTGCGGCTCGTCCCCACGGCGCCAACAGATCGCGGCAGCCTCCTCTAGCGGGAATACAAGGTAACGCCAAAGGATGCAGGCGCCCCAAAACCGTGGTAGGCGGTGCGCAAAGATGTCGGCGAGGGTTCGGAGGCGCCAAGTGTTCCAGCGGAGGTCTCGATCCGCTATGCCGAGGCAGCGGCGGCTTACTGCCGCAGCCTCGCGAAGTCATCGCCTTCGCGGCGGTTTTGGCCAAGTGCCCGCCGCAGCCACCGGCGGATCGCCCGCCAGCAAGGGCTTCTCCCGCTGCCAGTCCGGAGAGGTGCGAACGCCGGCGAGCGCCCTACGCCGGCGGTCACGGCCGAGATGGCGGCGGCGCCACGACGCGTGGCCGAGGGTTCTCCGCCGCGCGCCGCGAACTCTCCGCCGCCATGGAAGCAGCCTGCTGAAGGAGCGCGGCGTGCGGGGTCGGCAAAACAGCGAGCGGAGCTCGATGCCCCGCCGCCCGCCTGTTCCAAGAAGGACAAACAGGTTCGTATGCAAAACGCAGATACTAACCCTAATGCGAAATGTGCGTAAGCGTAGGGAAAGCCAACCCGAAGCGGTGCGCCCGAAGCGAAAGCCGGGGGGAGCTCCAAGTCGCTGATCGCGGAGGCGGTGGTGGCGCGGTCGCGTCACCGCTGCCGGGCGTAGGGCGCCGGGCGCGAGTGGTGCCGGTAGAAGCGCCGCCAGGAGCGCCGGGCGAAGGAGCGGAAGAAACCGGCGCAGCGGCGCCAGCTTCGAAGAATCGCCGCCGCTCGCCCGGCGGCGGGGCGGCGGAAGCAGCAGGCCCCGGCCGGGGGGGCCGGGCGGTGGCGGGCGCGGCGAGGCTCAGATTGGAGGGCGGCCCTCTTGCTCGCTCTCCCTCCTTCGCCGCCGCCCACGGCGAGGATGAGGCGGCGCTTCCGAAGCGCGGTCGAGTCGGCCGCCACGGCAGAGGTAGCGCGGTCGTGGAAGCTTGGGCCACCGGAGGCGGATCGCGGATCAGAGTGGCCCCGCGCACTTGGACCGGAGGACCAGAGACCTCCATGGGGGCAGCGACGCAGTGTTGGTTGCGCCCCGTGATCCCGGGCCGCAGAGGGGAGGATGCTCGCAGCGAAGTGTCGCTGGTTGGTGGGGCCAGTAGTCCCGCCACCGGCCCCGAGCACGCCGTCTCAAGACGTTTTCTCAAGGGCCGGGCGAGCAAGAAAGGAAGCCATAAGGACGGCAAGCAAAAAGATTCCAAGA
The DNA here is from genome assembly GCA_036346415.1 of Raddia guianensis. Lineage (NCBI taxonomy): Eukaryota > Viridiplantae > Streptophyta > Magnoliopsida > Poales > Poaceae > Raddia > Raddia guianensis. The sequence goes on from CM070536.1 coordinate 32,146,925, forward strand.
AAGACAAGAGACCCAAAAGACTAAAAGAGCACTCACCGCCGAGGGCTACGCGGACTCCATCGTTGTCGCCATAGTACATCCAGGCGGGGCGAGTCCTCATGCGGAGCGGGCAGAGTCGGCGCTGCAAAAAATCCGCCGCGACGAGGGTTCCGGTGAGCCCGCGGCGGCGAAGATCGACGATGCGCGCCAGCATCAAATCCAGCTCCGCTGAGTCGTCGGGCGAGCCCCCTGGGCTGGCGGGGCTCAAGGACCCTCAGAAGAGAAAGATCGCCGCAGCCGCCGGAGTCCTCCACGCATGCCCATTGTCGGTGCTACCCTTCCAGCTGGACTTGGACGCGACAGGATGAAGGCGACGATTTCATGGAGCGTGAAGTACCAGCCCCGATGGCCCGCTCGGGCGCGCCTCGCGGCAAAGACGAAGAGCCGGCGCCAGAGTGGGAGGCTTGGCATCGCCCCCACAAACATCTCGCAGAGGTGGACGAAGATGGCCAAGAATGATGGAGTTGGGGAAGGTGCACCGCCGATCTCGTAGAAGGCGAGCACCCCAAGAAAATTCAGAGTACGGCGGATGAGCCCGCCACGCCTGCATTTAGGTGATAATCTCCCGTCATGAGGGTCGGCGCCATGGTCCTGTATGAACCGGCGGCGGTTGGCGGCACGAACACTTGAAGCCGCCATCGCGCCTTCATCGGCGGCGGAGGTGGGAAAACCTGCCCCAGCGACGGCGTGCCTCACGGCGATCCTTCCCGTTTGGGCGCCATTGGAAAGCGGTGGAGAAGTTAGCGAAAAGAAAGAAGGCTCTGTGGTGACAAAGGAGGCAATTGGCGCTTATGAAGACTTAGCGTCGCGGAAGAATTGACCGCAAAGGTCGAGAGAAGTATTTATAGGCGTGGGCGCGAGCACGACGGTTTGATTCCGCCTTCACGCAGCGGGCGCCATCATTGCCCCGCTTTGGTTTCCGCAAAAGCGCGTAGTTCCCCAAGGAAGATCGTGTGCGATGGAGAATCAGCGACGGCCGCCGCAGTGGTGGGCCCCCACGATTCGCCTCCGCCGCACAAGAAACGGAAAGTGTCTCGCGCTGACGGTTCACAGATCATGGTGGACCCGGCTACTGTCGGTGTAATAAATACCGGGTACAAAGAGTCCCGAGAAGACAAGGCGGCCCCACGCGTCAAAGTGGGCGAAGCAAGGCCCCAGCCACAGAGGCGAGCCCTCAACAAGACAAGGCGGGCCCCACGCCACGGCGGGCGAGCAAGGCCCCATCGCAGAGGCGAGCCCCTCAACAAGACAAGGAGGGCCTCACGCGTCAGCGGGCGATTAGGCCCAACATGCGGGCGAGCCCCTCAGAGGCCAAGAGGGTCCCACGCGCGGCGGGCGATCAGCCCCCCCAGCTGCATGCGAGCCCCTCTCAAGACCAGCGAGGGCCCCACGCCCAGTGGGCGCGGGCATGAGCCCCTCTCAAGACCAGCGAGGGCCCCACGCGCTAGGCGGGTGCGTGGGCGAGCCCCTCTCAAGACCAGCGAGGGTCCCACGCCGTGGGGCCCGCGTGGGTGGGAACGCTGCGTAAGAGTCTTCAGACGAAGGCCCCCTCGCCGAAGGACGAGTGCATTTAATGCGACATCACGCGGATAGACAAATGAAGAAATGATTACCGCCACAAAGGACCCTTGCAGTCCGAAGGTATTGCCGCTGCTGGCACGTAAGAATTGACCGAGAGAGAAGGTTTGCTTGAGGAGGCCGCCGCTGCCGGGAGGAGAAGGCTGGGCCCCACCCGTAGCCTCACCGGTGTGATCAGTCGGGGGTGGGTGGCCATCGGGCGGCACGCGAGGCGCCGCCACGGGCGTAAGGCAGCGCACGCTGCCTCTTCTGCCGTGTCTTGTCGTAATCAGAGTATCAGACGCTTACCTTCCCCAGCTCTCTCCGTCGGTTCGAGGCTTGTATAAAAGGGGAGGAGGACGAGTAAGAGAGAGGTTCGAACACACGCAGCTCACAAGCACCTCAGTAAACACATTCCCATTCAACCACAATCGTAACAGAGCTAAGGCTCGGCAGAGTAGGACTATTACCCGCGAGGGGTCCAACTCGTAAATCTGCGAGTCGCCCTTGTTGTGCCCGACGCCAAATCGAACCGAGCTTGATCGAGTTGGCTAGCAGACTAAAAATCTGACTAGGGGTGTGATCCGCAGTGGTTGAGCGGTGAACACGCCGTCAAGTACTACCCCGTACAGGTGAATGAGGCCATCCAACCAGCAGCGAGACCAACAATGGGGTATAGATGGATGCATGCCAGGCTGCGATGGTTGACGGACACGGATAGAGCATCTTACTTGCGATTGGTGTCCGACTTCGACACCATCACAGCTGACGAAGTGATATGGGATCCCTTCTGCCCCATGTCAAGCTATGAAATCTCATCGGGGGGCTTGCTGGCGAGCTCATGCGGTGGCATTCATGTACAATATTGGATGACAACTTGATTCCTAGTCTACATGAATGTCGTCGAGGGATATTCTCCGGAACGCGTTCAACGCCAATTTGGATACCGGCAGACATTCCCACTCCCAGCACCTCGCCATCCTGGGCACTTCCGTGGGTATGCAATTATTTTTCCGTACCATTCGTATGATACTTTGTCATGTTTTCAATTCATCTATTTAATCCTTACAACCTAATAGACAGTTATTCATATTCTCAGGCTGAGTACCTCCGGACGCAACCGTGATTGGGCGAATGTCCATAGGAACCACATCGAGCGGTGGACGGAAAGGGCAACTGACGATGTCTGGATCCCTGATGGACCCGCGCAACTAACGGACCTCTGAGGCTACATGGAGTGGTACAAGGCAAGGACGAGATGCCAGATTGCTGCACCACAGGCTGCAGCACCACCACTACGCCAACCAGAGGGATATGCCCAACGCGTTCATGTTCTGGTACGATGCATTATCTCACTATGGTTCTTCTATGTTCCATACTTCATATGGCCTTTTACCGGGTCATTGCGCATACCGAGGCGGGATCATTGCACGCACCATGCGGTGCAACTAATATCACAACCGCCGCGACGTGCCAATCATCCAATTCATCTTTGAGGGGCTCGATTAGAAGGGCGGACATCGCTCGTCTGGCCGCAATTAGGGGTTGGTGAGCACAGTCACGCCGGGATGATGGACAAGAAAGCCCTGCGCGAGAAGATAGCCCCGAGCATCCAGCTCATCCAGCATCCGCTGCTCCCGCAAGAACACAATCGATGGATAGGCGTTCCCCAGCTCCTTCAGCTCCACGTCGGCAGTCTGAACCTCCTCGGGCTTCCACGTCAACACACTTTGAACCCAGTGCCCACCCTCCGTCGCCCTTCATAGGGCAAGGTACTCAGATGGGTTTCGACATCAACGCCATCCCAGCGCCATCACCATAGGACTACGATGACTATTTAGGCACACATGAAAGTACATACGATACCGCCTGGCAAAACATGGGAGGATCGATGCTGGATGCTACATTGCCGTCGACTCATACATTCGAGGATATACTCGGCCAAGCCACCTTTTCCAGCCCCATCCCCCATCCAGATCAGGCAGGAGGGTCCAACTGGTTCGAAGCTCAGACACCCTATGATGTCCCTCAGCAGCCTGTGCATGGGGAGCAAACCGCATACAATGTCCAACCCCAAGCAGTGCATAGGGAGCAAACCCCATATATTGTCCAGCCGCAGGTCGTGCAAGGTCAGCAAACCCCATATCAATAAAGCATGATGGCCGGTTTCCCATATTTTGGGGGTTCTAGCTACACCATCAGTTCACAAGCGGGGTACATACCAACTGGGGAGGAAGAACAACAGCAAGCTCGATTTGGACCCTCTCAGGCCGCAGGTCGCCGTACCATCAATCCACCGGACCACTACACTCCAAGCACATACGACACAAGGGGTCGCCGGGGATAAGTGCTCTCCTGTCATGTTCTCATATGTAATGAATGTAATAAATGCAATGAAAATTTCTTATTTGTTTGGTCTGTTTCAATCATTTACTTTAAAATTATTTAGGGCTTTCAATTAAATGAAATTTGACTCATTTAATCATGATTGATATATTCTAAAAATACGTTCTGATACACCACATTTCATAGAACACGATATATTCTAAAAAATACGGCGATATATGTTGTTTAAATTGCTAAAAGTATATTTTCATTTCAAATTTTTCTTTGATTAAAATTTCCATCAAATATTCAACAAAATATATGCTTTTGTAAATTAAAGTGCTTCAAATGTTGTAGTTTAATAAAATGTACAACATACAACAACATATATATTCTACAAGTTAATTACTTGGCATAAAATGAAGTTCTCCCGCTTATTTTAAATGTTTAAGGCGCTGATTACGTGATAATGTTGGCACAACCACCGAGTTCTGCTCCGCGGCGGCGTGGCGGAGTCTCTGGGAACCACGTCGCCGCCGCCCACGCCTGGGCCACGCTGTCGCCGCTTGCGCTTATCCCCGCTTGCCCGATGGCGGGAGCAGAGCTCTCGCAGGCGGTGAGGCGGGAACAGAGCTCCCGCCGTGCAGCGTGGCGGCCGGCACTCGGGGCGGCGGGACAGAGTGCCAGTCGGGGTATTTTTATATACTGTGTGTTATTTTATTAATTTCAAATTTAAAGTGGATTATTTAACGATTTTTTCCGATTCTTGTGCCTCCTTGCCCAAAATTCTGAAGGATTCTTGTGCCTCTTTGCTCCGAGCTTCCTACCTAGGTGGCTAGGTTGGCAGCAGGAAGGCTTTTGTCGGAACGTGGCGGAACGCATATGTACAGGCAGGCAAGCAGGCATGCACGCGTACAGTACTATGCTGCTTCGGTGCTTCTCCTGCAGCTGCTGCATGCCCAATTGCCCATGTTTGTACGCCGGGGAATGGACGAGTCCAGACCTCACACGTCGCCTCGTCTCCACTGCAAAGCGCTTCCAAACCGGTCGCCGGCCTCGGTCGTCCCTCGTCAGTCAGGCCGACGGACGGACATACCCGGTCGGCACGGTGCTTGGCCCATTCCCCAACGGCGTGGGGTCCCCCTTTCAGGCCAGGCCAGCGCTACGTACACAGGTACGCTACACCGCTAAGCTAAAAGAAAATGAGGTTTATATCGGACAATTGAAAGCTAGCGTATCGAGAGTAAGACGAGTTCTTGCAATCTAAGATTATTATTGACTGATCAGAACTATTGATCCTTTTCGTCTTGTTGAAATGTAACTCCCGATCTCCCAATCAAGTTTCGCATTTTTTTGAATTCATTTACTGTTTCTTTCGTATTTTCAAAAATCAACTTTTTAATTAGTTGTGCGCGTAAAAAAAAAATGAAACAAATAGTTAAAAAATTTAAAAAAATTAGAAACTTGATCGAAAGTTACATTTAAACGAAACGGACATAATTAACGGTCCGGATCGGTCGATACTAACTCTCGAGAGTACGCTGACATACCGTAACGCCTAGATACGTACCGTCATCACGGCCATATCCTTCCACGAGACGAGACGGAGAAGCAGAGAGGGGGAGAGAGATGTGCATGCATGCCGGGCTGTGTCGGGCGGCCGTCCCTGGCGAGGACGACCGCGTCAGCACGCGCCTGCGCCTCGCAGCGCAGCAGCAACACATGCACAGCACACGGCGCCAGCTACTCGCCGGCTGGCCGGCGGCCGCGCGCCGCGCGCCGCGCGCCCGGCTGGTGAACGCGCGAGGAGGAGATGGAGCGCCTCGATCTCTTCTTTGGGGCCGACCCCGTTCAAACGCGCGCACTGCCGCACTGGCACGGCCGGTCAGGGGCAACGAGCGAGCAGGCAATGGCAAAGCGGTAAAGCGACAGCGCTGCTTGGGCGGTAAAGAGAGGCTAGCGTCTAGGTACCGACCTAGCAGGAGGAGTGTGGTGGCTAGGCGCTGCTGGCACTGGTGCATGCTAGCGTGCAGGGCACTAGCTAGTCGACAGTGCTGCTGCTTGTGCCGATTGACTCCTTGAAACCCGGGCTCCCGGCTCCCCTCGCTGCTTCTCTTCTCCCGGACATGACGACCCATCCTGCATGGAGATGACATAGAGATTGAGAGATTCTCTCCTCGGCCGCGCACACTGATTCCGTGTGATGGATGGTACATGCTACAGTACGGGCATAGCAGCCAGCAGGTAGCTACAGCTGTACATCCTGGCTACATGTTCTCTTATCCACGACACATAGCTGGTCTTAACGTACTGCGTCTTGAAACATTTCGATAACCGATGGCTGGCCTTATACCATCTCCGACCGTTTTTCTTACCTTCATTTCCTTCAACATCTCTAAAGATATTTTTTTTTCTCAGACTTCATCTTCTTGCTAGTCCTGTTCTCCAACATAATTTCTTCCCACATTCACTTCCATTCCCACCCTACATATTTTAACATTCTTTCATAACCGCCATACCACATACCATATTTATACCAGGGTGTATTTTCACATATACCGGTGTATGATATATTGTGTAGGATGGATTTAAATATTATAAAAAATATAATAATTTATTCATGTCAATTAAATATTATAAAAATGTAAAAATGTATTCCTGTCAATTAAATATTATAAAAAATTGTAAAATGTATTCCCATCAAATAAATATTATAAAAATAAATTAAAATGCAATTAAATATTTTTAAAATATGTATTATCACATTATTTCAATGTCACATTTAGCAAGTATACAATGGTACAATGTAACTTAAATAGGTTTTTTAAAATAATTATTATAATATTATAAATACGAGCAACCGGTCTAGAAAAATAAAAGCTTCCGCAAGAAGGAATATGACATATATATAGTCATTTTGCCAGGATAAGCTTCCTTCTAGGAGAAGCCACACTACTCCAATAGGTTCCTTACAGGAGAAGCTCAATTTGGCCAGCTATAAAAAGGGCAGTGTCGGGGATTAAATTACGGCCCATTGCCATGGCCCACTCCCTGACGGCCCAGTCGAACAGCCTACCAGGGCCCAGCTCCCTGGAAGGTTCTATCTGGCCCATATGCATCTTGCCGAACAACCTCCTGGCTGGCACGGTGCATAACGGCCTAAGATTCGTGTTCGAGTCCTACTCGAACAAGAGTCCTGCACGGATACGTGAAGACCCGGACGTTGGTTTCCCGGATTGGAATAGAAGTCGTGATTCCCAAGAATTGGAGTTTACCTTATCTACCTCGGGATGTATTTGGCACGTTGAGTTCGTTACAGTTTCGTAGTTAGCCCGGCCCATTATTCCTCCGGTAGATCGGTTCATCAACACTATATAAACAAGCCCCTACGGCGTATAGAGGGGAGGACTTAGACGCATCTGGCATCTGAGGACGAGTTTTACGACTTGACCTCGCCGAGAGATTTTTCAGATACTACTCGCCGAGACCTCGCCGATCTCGCCGAAGTTTCACCTTGTAATCCTCTTTGATATAAAGAAAGGCCGGACGAGGGCTATTATCTCTCCGAGAGGCCCGAACCGGATAAAACCCCCGCCTCCTGCTCGTTCTTTCGTTCGTGGTTGTTCGCGTGTCTCCTATCTCCTCCTTGAAGAACCTTGGTTGACTTGGGTCGATATCCCAACCGTCGACAGGCAGGTTGTTCTTCATTTCATTCCATCCCACTTTGCATTCACTCACATCGCAAAATGAATCTGGATCCCTTTGCTTCGAGCAGCGAGTTGCAATGGTATGATTCAAGTGATGATGATGATGAGGAAGAAATAGCCCTTCTTGCTGCGATCGAGTAGGAGGAACTAGCCAACCAAACCCCTGCAAATACATCTACATATAAGACCGAATACGAACCATGAGCACTAAGGTACTTACTACAGTACAACCACACCTGGTAGTTACTGCCTTTACCATACTGGACAGCAGGAAGGTAGTATTTATACTGGAATTGTAAAACTCAACAAGCTACTGGTATCTGTAGAAGTAGCACTGTACTATATATAAATGATTCAACGGTAATAAAAAATCACAATGCAATCAGCAAAGTAGTTTTACTTTAGAATTGATAGTAGCTACACCACTCAGTATTGATAGATAGTTTTTGCTTCTGTTATTAATATCAATGTACACATTCAGTCAAAAGCAGAACAATGGTCCGACCTCAACAAGTAACGCACAAAATCAACAGCAGTACAGAGGTACATCAATCAATACCCACTGCAGTCTAATGCTAGTGCAAGTTATAAGAGTCCCATATAAGTTTCTGCTTTCCACTAATATAATGCTGCGCAGAATTGGCGCTGCTAGAACTAGATCGCCCCCAAATCGGCCCCCAAATCCGACCGGTCGAACCATAATCCGCAAAATCTGCAAGAACAAGCCCTCAAGAACCTAGATCGATATCATTCCAACCAAATCCATGTACATACAATGAGTTTTAACCAAATAAACATCGGATCGACAAACTTGCCTTTCCACGGTCGTCGGCGGTGCGTGCGCGTTGCAGGTCGTCGATTTCGAGTAGTCGTCGGTGCCCGGAGCGCGGATATGCCTATCGCTTCCGGCGTCTCGCCCTGTACTGACCTCGCCGACTGCGTCGTTGCTCCCTTGCCCTCTTCCACCTTCCGCCCACATGCGGGACTGAACGACCGGTGCTTGCAAGCAGCGGCCTTGCGCATGAAAGGGAATGGAGAAAGAATTCCGACGCGAAGGGTTTCTCTCTCCGACGGGAGGCGATTTGCTTCCGGGAAAGCAACGCCCTTGGAGCAATGTCGGCCGCCTCGTCCCAGCCATTTTTTTCATCGGGACGCGACTCGGGACAGGGAAGCAACGCGGTTGGAGGTGGTCTTACTCGCAGTTGATAACCGATGCTGGATCTTGAAACATTTCGATTAAATTCTTTCTTTTCTCCTGACTAGCCACTTTGGAAAGCTCTAAATGTTTAAAGCATATGTTTCGATTTCTCAAGGTTCTCAAAATTTACATTTAACCAATGCCAAATCCTAATTTATTGTTGAATCCATGTTTTTTTTCCTTGGCTAGCCACTTCAAAAGGTTATAAAAGTTAAAGAGGAATTTCACCATTCTTGGTACTTACTAGTATAAATCATCAGAACCGTTGATCATAAACAATTGTTAGGGTTGAAAATGGGCCGGATTAGATCGGATAATGGCTGAATCATATCCTTATCCGTATTCTTTTTCGAAATCGGATCTAGGTACGAATAGCCCGTATATGGATACGAAAATGGATATTGTTGGATATGAATATGAATCAAATATGGATCGGAAAAAATATAATTATGGATACTTATTGGAACATTTAACCACATTTTTTTTTTGTGGAGACCCTTCCGAACTCGCATTTGGTTTAGTAGAGAGATAACATGAAACATCCTCCACTGAAACAAAGGTAAATTGAGGGTATCGGATATGTGTTCCATGATATCAAGCACTATTAGAAATAGAAATAATACTCACTCCATCCACAAATGAACTACGTCTAAAAGAAATCACAAAAACCAAGAAAAACAATTAACGGATCAACTAACTCTTTAATCTTAGGAATATTGCTGCGAAAGTAGTGCTATCATTTACTCCTTTTAGCCTCTCACCTCAAAAGTTGTGTCATCGAACCAATATAATGACTATATGCTTCTAGCAGAACCACAACAAACATAACTCTCACCTCGACATGCAATTAACTACAGCCTCATGCAATTAAAACTAGTTTAAAACGTAGATATTTTCTAAACAAACCAAAAAAACTTATATGTAGATCATTTGTGGGCGGAGTAAGTAGAAAGTAAGTTTGAGAATTTAAAAAATTTTAAAAAGAAATTTAGAAACAACATTACTTTCCTATTTTCCCCTACTTGTTCTTATTTTAAGATCGTAAATAAAATATATAAAAGACAGATATGTAAAAATGGAATCATGGATGGACAAATAGCTCAACAAAAAATATAAATATGGGAGCATTTTAAAAATTCCAAACGATTGAAATTTTAGAATATTATTCCTTTTTTCTTTTCCTCTCTTATATTTTTTTTTTAAAAAATATGGTGCATTTGCTCTTTTTCTTGCTTTCATTTTTTAAATTTGACCCATTAAGCATTAACCGTATGCGTCAGCGCGCTTTGCTGAGTTCATTGTCCGTAAGAATGAAGGAAAAGTATCCATCTGTTCCAAATAAGTTAGTTTGGTCTACGTGGCCACCGGGAATTGGAATGGATGAGGACATGCATGGGAAGTTTCCAAAGCAGTACGTACTCCACTGAGTAATATTACATCGCCGATGAGTAATCGAGTATGGGTGGAAAGGAGCGGCTTCTTGGCAGCACATGGACCGGCACGCATCCTGCCCGGCAATTCCCCGTACCACCCCTGCACCCCACCCATCAGATAAAGATTATAGGCACGCTGAATGAAGGAGCCAAGCAACGAATGAATGGCGACGCATGAGCATAAATTGGCCAGTGGCCATGGCCCCGATGTCAGCCTGCATGTCGTGGTCACTCATTGTGTCCGGAGAGCACTTGCGGAGCTTGGGAAAGAGTACGAGTGGATGGATGGATGGAACGGGCGAGCGGATGTGCGCGGGCAGCAAGCGGCAGGGCCAGTTCGGACGTACGGGCATAACCGTCGTCTCGCCGGAGGTGACGACTACGCAGCGACGCCACGCGACACGGGGAAACAAACTCTGCGACCACCACCGCCGCCGTTCGATTCCTTCCCCCCCTCTTCTTCTTCATCGCGGTCGACGTCGACGTCGCCGGCGTGCGCGCGCGGGACTCGATGCGCGTCAGCGTCAAGAATATCGATCGGGGTGTGGGACTGTGGGGGGCAGCGGGTCATTTCCGTCGCCGAGGTGGGGGAGGGAGGGCGGCCCTGCAGATTAGGAAGGTGTCGCGGCGCTGGCCCGGGCCCAAGCATGATGGTGGTCAAGCTTGGGATTTGAGCCGCCTGCGCTGGGCTTGCCCAAAAGGCGCGAACCGCAAAGGCACGCGCTATAGCTCGTAAACTAACAGTACGCTTCCCCGCGCTGCTTGCAGCGAGTAGGAGCTTTGGGTGATCCGCGACAGTTTCTGCCCGGTACTTCCATCTAATCTACCCTTGATTATAGGCTCTCTCTCTCTCTCTCTCTCTCTCTCTCTCTCTCTCTCTCTCTCTCTCCACTAGCTAGCGCGGAGCAGTTTGCACAGCAATCTTGATGGATTTGAGAATCCTAATCGCAGTGGTCGGGTGGGATGCTTAAGAATTGGCGCCGGATACGTCACAGCTTTATGATCGTTCACGCAGCGGCAGCGGCAGCGGCAGCGGCAGCTCGCTTTATTCCTCGGAATTCACCGTGACCGCGCGCGCGCCGGGAAGAGAGCGGAAGCACGCACGCAGCAGCGGCCGGCCTGATAAAAAACCCAAGCTTGGTGTTGCCGATCCATCGATCGGGGCGCGGCGCTAAAGGCAAGAGGCAGAGAGAGATTGGACCGGAAACCGCCATCATCACGGCGCCAGGAGCATCTGCTGCCGCTGCTGCAGCCTATCACCCTCCAAGAACATTCTCAATTTCTCATGCATCAGATCTTTGCCCAATCCTTTTGTTTAGCCGATCGCTGCGCTACAAATCGACGCCCACAATGCACAGCAGAAGCACGAACAAGCTACATTATACAATGTGTCTGCCTTGGGCGGCACAAGGGATTAACATTATGCCCATAACGTAATCGATCGATTGTACATGCAAGCCGACACGGCAGCCAAGGTTGGGATCCGGCCGTTACATTATACTGGCCGGCATCTTGGAGAGTTCACGATGACCTGTAAAGATCGAGCTGCGCCTGTGATCGAAATCGGATTCAAATCCGTACCTGATTGTGGTCTGCCAACGCGAGCTGGGTATGTGATATACGCACATATAGTAGATGCATGCTTGTCTAAATGAAACGAGCAAAGTGGTCCGCGTGTTTGCATGGCTAGATTTGTGTCGGCGTATAGTGTTTATCTCTAGATCATAATTTTTTAAGTAATAATTTTCTAAGTAATTTCCAACTCATAAGCTATCTATAATATATCAGATCAGATTTAGAGTTTATCTCTAATATATTATATCAATCACTGTTGCGCCATCATCGAGCTCTGCCACCGCACCATGGAAGTGGAGGCCCTTGGCCAAGGTGGAGGTGGCGGCCCTTGACCGGATTTAGAGTGATGGAGGCTAGAGCTCTGAGAGTGCCGACGGTGAGATTCGACGATGGCCGTGGCGGGGACCTCAGAGTGGAGGCGAGATTTGATGGCACGGTAGGTTTTGATGACGAGATAAGAGTCATGGGGACCTTGGAGTGGCGACGACTAGGACGACAACGACCAACGGGGAATTCCTCGTCGGGGAATGGCTCCACATCCCCGTCCCCGCATGGGGAAAAATTCCCATCCCCGTCCCCGCTAACGCTTGCGGGGAACATTTTCTCCCCATCCCCGTCTTCGCGGGGAATAAATCCCTGACGGGGATCCCGTCCCCGTTTAAATTATATCTAATATGTATGTATTTTTGTATTAGTACAAAACACTGCCCTATATATGTATTCTCATAGTTAATAAATCATCATATATGCATCAAAATGAGCAGATAAATATATTGGACGATCACTTGACAAGGTCATTATTCATTTTTATCATTAACTATTACATGAAAACATCATCACATGAAAGATTAACGGGCCAGCGGGGAACGGGGACGGGGATGCTTCGCCGTCCCCGTTTACTCGACGGGGAAAGAATTTTCCCCGTTTACATCCCCGTGGGGGGGGGGGGGGGGAGAAAGCTCCCCGTCCCCGTCCCCTAATAGGAGAATTCCCCGCGGGGAATCGAGGATCGGGGCCCCATTGCCATCTCTAGCGGCGACAAGACTCAAGCTCCACCGCGCCATGGCCTCGAGCTTGGCGGAGCTTAAGGGGTTGACGTAGCCCGATGCCGATATGGAGCATCGACGGTAGCAGGATTAGATGGGGGCGTGGTGGCATAGGAAAGAGATGAGGTAGGGGATAGCGAGTTAGCCGCCGTTGTTGTGGTCGGAGATGGCGAGGTATGAGCTAATAGTGAAAGCTGGGAAGAGAGAGACAAAAGGGAAAGAAAGAGTTTGAGCGGAGAGAGCGGTGGGAGGTGGGAATTTAATCTAGGCTTTTGATTTTAAGATCTAATGGTAGTTCTGCTGTGGGGAACTGGTGGACGTAAGTAGTGTTATTAAGGCGCTGGTGGTGCGTAGGTGATCAACGCGATGCATGATGCTATGTGGGCAATTTTGCCATAGCCACTTGGTTATGATCCTTCCCTCCATGTTTTTGTGAATAGCAATAGGGTCGACTGATGCCTCCTTGAGGTTTTCGTTAGCCCTGTGCTCCTCGATGTATGCATCACGATATCGATCCAGCATTTGTTAAAGATTTTTTAAAAGCAATAATTTTAACTAGTTAAGAACCAAACTATTTTTATTTATTAGAATTATAGAAATAAGTATCTCTCGATGGCCCATATATGAAAAGTCGCCAAACGAGATATCAACCTACACGCTCCACGGCTCCATCCACTATGCACTTCTCTCGATCGTCGTTGAGCAAGTCGTTGAGACAATCAGGGGCGCCGGAACTAGAGCGAAAACTAACCGGGTTCACCACACATGCACACATATAAATAATAAATATGTTATATATTACATATAATTTCTAAGTGCTGATAATTTAGTACCACAACATCCAATGAAGATGAACAGTGATAAAAATAGCAACAAAATGCGAAAATGTTTACTAAAACGAAGAAACTAAACAAGAACCATGGACAAAAGTAGACGCACATTGGTAAAATTGATCATCATACTTTCATGACCTATAAAAAAGAGAACAAAATAAATTAAAATGACATGAAAATGATAGGATAATTAAATTTATAAATATACAAATGTTGATACTCAGGTTGTAGTAATAAAAATCATTTAACCCTAAATCATGTAATCTGAGGAGTCCCCAAGCTGCAACAAAGCAATGAATAATACACTAATATACAATATGTGCGTGTGGACTAGTATACGTTATTAAGGATAACAAAGATGAAAGATTATCGATTAGATCAATGTTGATCGGAGATTAGTGATTAAATTGAAAATGCACATACCTGCAACTCAATTAGATGGCTAGAAGGTAACGTGACGCAGCGATCTCAAGCAGCTGCTCGTCGATGAGGTTGCATTGTGAGAAAATTGCGGCGCAAACGCAATCTCTGGAGAGCCGATGATGCGCGACCAGTAGTCAACAGTCCAACGGTCGGCAGTCCGCAACGGCGCACCCTGCGGAGTTAGACGAGGAGTAGAGTATGGAGGATTCTAGACATCGTTTTTGTGATTTAAGCCTGGCAGCGAGGAACAAACTGCTAGTGGGCTGCTACTTGCGCAAGACCCATCCAATATCAGCGTGCATTCCAGTATTCAACAAAGAATGAGTGGGCTAGGTGTTGGGCTGGGTTCGGTTCGCTGTCTGCTCGGCCAGGCGCCCTAGGCCAGGACCCAGGGTGCACAAAGTTTGGGCTAGCTAGGGGGTGCACACAAGGTATATGAATTTTTTTTACTGTACTAGCTTTAAATTAATTCAAAAATAAAAAAATAATTTCCCGTTTAATAACATTAAAAAAATAGCCGTCAGGCGCTCGTTGACTGGGCGGTATTTATGAAACGCCCACTGGACGGGGACATACTGATAAAATGCCCGGCCAACGGGCGCTTTATATAAAACGCCCGGCCAGTGGGCGCTATTTAAAAAGCGCCCGACCAATAGGCGTTCTTTGGGCCTATCTGTTTTTTCCCATCGGATTCCTGCCTGCCATGTGCTTTCACTACGGATTCCTGCAGATGAACTGTTGCACCATCACTTCACGTCTTGTCACTTCGATTCTCGCCATACGGCTTCACTTCACTTCGCCATATCTCACTTTGATTCCTACAGTCTTTGCATCGCTGCGCCATCACTTCCTGTTTAATAAATTGCTACACTCGCAAGTATTTTATAGCCACACTCGCAAGTAGATATTTGTCGTAACGCGTTTTGGTAATAAATTGCTCATTAGGGATGAATTAATTAGATGATTTTTGATAATTTAATTGACACACGCTCGGCTATAAAAAGGGAAGCAGCAGGTAAAATGACAATTTGTTTTTTCTGACTTCGATCGGAATACAAGTACGCGTGCATTTAATGCAGTTGATCTGAAAAATGACATAGACAAATGCACCACCGAGTACTGCATGAATGGTTTTGTACGAAGTCTGGGTCTTCGATGTGCCCGTACTCCCTCCGAAATTTATTTCGCTTGTAGCGAACTAGTTCGTTCGGAGTGTCGGGGTAGTGACATCCACAAAGGCATGTATAATTGGTGTATGGGGGTTCACCTCAAATTGTGGGTCAAAAACTAATCGTGTTCGCTCCCACTCTCCCTCTTGCACACTCAGTAGACCATTTACTCGATGTTGTAACTGTTGTATTCTTTCGTGCAGATTGTCTATGTATGTAGATGCAGCATGGGGTATGGATCATCCATCCATTTTGTAAAGGCACAATCCTGTGCCTGCGAAAAGTCGTGTTTATTTTAAATAACCTTTTTGTAACCTAATATGGTTAATTTTGATGGTATACGCACCTCAAATATGGGACATCGGTAAAACCTACGGCTCATAAAACCATCTGCAACACGATAAAAAATCTGCACGACCATGTCGATCCGTGGAGGCACTTCGGCCATCCTCTATAGAACTCTGGATCTCTAAGCATCGTAGGATTTGTGTTGTAGTGAGCTCTCGATACCATCGGTAAATCTTCAGAGGGTGCGTGTACTTGTAATCATAATATGTCCCCACATTCCTCCTAACTATGGCCACCAACAGGGATGACATATTCGCATAAGATGCTTCATATGTCCCAAACCTTATCTCTAATGCCTTTTTCTTTGCCCTCCAAGAAGTTGCATACGGAATAGTGTACTGAAATTGTTCCTCCATGGCTCGAATGATAGACCAAGACAAGTAGTTCACGTTCTCTGCTATTTGATTCTGCATTATCTGTGCTACCATTGTCGATGTTAAATTTATATGTTTCTGCCTTACCTCAGCCATCGTACAATTATGCTCCCTCACTATTGAACAAACCCAGTATTTCACCCATTTTCGTTTAAAGGCATGCACACGTCAAGGACAACCAGGGATAGCACACACCACATCGTACACACTTCGGCTAGATTTCACAACTCTGAATTCTCTCATAAGTGATAATGCCCAAAGCTTCACGGTTGTCAGCAATTCTTCCTTTGAGGGGTATGTCGCTCCTGGTGTCACCTCGTTCTAGTGGTATTCCCAGACTGTTTGAGTGCCTTCTCGGATAGATAGCTCTGCAAAGTTCGATGAGTTCCACTCGACCGGCACGACATTTTGAAACCCACCGGGACTCTCATCGTCTGACACATCTTCCTCTGGGGACTTGCTCGTGCTCGGCATCCTCGGCCTCCATCTCCGCAACTATAGCTTCAATATGCTCCCCCTCATCTGCCGCACCTGTTGGTTTCTGTGTTCTTTATTGCTCACTTGATCCCTCCCCTGCCTCCTCCAGCTCCTCCACCTCTTCTTGCACCACATGCTCAGTGTCGTCACCATCTTCCTGCACCTCTTCCTGCACTACATGTTCTCCTTCAACAGGTCCATGCAACGCTTCAGATTTTGTTTCTGATTTACTTTGAACAAGAAGTGCTAGTGGCGATCCTCGCTCGATGGCGATCTCGACATAACGCCCATCCTCGGGTTGCCTTTATCGGTAGCAACTCCCAATAAAGTCTTTCCGTTGAACGGCTAGCAACAGCGATGATATCCAGACCATATTCTTCGGGGTTAATTTTGAACGTCCAAGCCCTGCTAACGTTCTCTCCATGGGCCTAGATATCCCCAACATCACTGACTTGAACATAGATAAGTCTACCCCGTCTGGACCAAAATTGATATCCCCTTGTCCGTAATGAACATTAAAATATTTTCTGTCTGCCATTCACCCTGTAAAAAAACGCAATGAACTACTAATAAATTTTTAATTATTTCCGTACCGATAAAAACATCTTAAACATTTATCGCTTTTAATCCTTTGTACTATGCATTAAACCTACGTATATTATGCTTCATATAAATCGAGCCTGCTACTACCCTAACGACAGACCTACACATGTTCTCGAAATTTATAAACCCTAATCGTAAACTGTAAAAAAATAAATATACGCACTAAATCAACGTATTACCCTCCCTTATAACCCTAAATATAGTCTATAATATACCGTACATATTATAAAACATTAAATCTTAAAACTAATTTACACATGTCATACAAAAACCATATCGGAATATTATCCTAATTTAAACCTCTAAATCAAATGTACATAAAAATTATAGAAAATACACCTAATTTTTTTCGAAATCTAATCGCTATATCTAGGCTTTAAACGTAATATTCAATTTATCATATGGCATATTGCTAACCTACCTTGTTTTCAAACATTACAAAACAAAAATAGAAGAGGGTTTAAAAATTACCTTTTTTTTCCTCTCCTCTTCTCCCTCCTCCTGCTCTCCCTCTTCTTTCTTCCTCCTTCTCCTCTCCTCTCCTCTCCTCTCCTCTTTTTCTCTACGCGGCGCGGGTGGCAAAATGACCACTGTGCCGATCCAGCGCCGGCCGCGCGGGGGTCATGGCGATTTAGCGCCCACCCATCGGGCGATCCAATCCCGCGCCGTATAAAACACCCGACGGTCGGGCGTTTTTTACGGAATAGTGATAAAACGCCCGACGAACGGGGCGATTATTTGCTCGACCATGCCCCGGCCCGTTGGAGCTATTAAACGCCCGTTGGTTCGGCGCTATTAAACTGTTCGGCTTTAATAACGCCCGCCCAACGGGCGGTTAATATATAGCGCCTGATAGATCGGCGCCGGAGGGCTATTTTTTTAATTTTTTTAAACGGGAAATTGTTTTTTTAATTTTGAATTAAAATAAAGTTAGAACAGTATTTAATTCCAAGGTATATAGGAACTCCTAACAAAAAAAAATTTTGGGCCCAGGTTCCTGTGCACCCCCTAGAGACAATCTACCAACCTACAAAACCTTGACACGCCCATGCTGATTGAAATGAATTATATGGCATACAGTCTATGGCGCTGGTGCTCACCCGAGAGGTCACAAGTTCGAGCCCACATCCAAAGCTCGATGTACATTTTGGGTTTTGTCAGGGGCAGTGGCGAACGCAGGACCAAATTCGAAGGGGGGGGGGCCTAGGCTTAACATTTCCATCCATCACTAGGGGTGGGCATTCGGTTATATCGGTTATTTCGGTTCGGTTATTTCGGTTTTTGAAAATTTCGGTTAGTAAAAAATAGAAACCGAAATCTTCTCTAAAATATTACTAACCGAACCATATTAACCGAAATATTTCGGTTTGGTTAATTCAGTTTTCGGTTTATAACCGAATTGTTCACTTCATGACAACTAAGAGGTGAGCACAGCAATAAGCCTAACTGCAATAAACTAAATTATTACCCAATCAGCCCACCTTCTATGCGGTCAACACACAACAAATTAATCAAGCAAAGAGTGAAAGAACATATCGAACAAGCAAAGAGTAGATCGAAGTACATACGTTGCACGAACACTTGGATCCATTGCCTCCAACTTGTTGCCTGCAGGCTGTCCCATCTGCAGCATCGTCGTGCTCCTCAGCAGCTCCGCCTTCAGGCTGGGCGTCGCGGCCATCGCCTTCCTCTCCGAGTCTCCGTGGCGCAGCTCGTCAGAACAACCGCGGCGGCGGCCACCATGTGGGCTTCCAAGCCCAGCAAGTCCGTCGCCGCCGGAGGCCACGCCGCGCCGGTCTCCCTCCAGCTAGGAGGGAGGCGACGCCGCCGTCCTAGCTTCCTGGCCTGGGCTCCTGGCGGTGGCGACGGCTGAGTGGATACAAGAGAGGGAGAGAGAGTGGAGTGGCTAGGGTTTCACATGGGTGGGCGACCTGGGGGTGGCTGCCTGTTATGCACTGAAGTGGGCTGTGGGCCTTTGGCTACGAGATGGGAGTTGAGTTGGGCTGGGCCTGGGGACTTCGGTTTAATCGGTTATTTCGGTTTCAAGGAAGTGAAAACCGAACCGAACCATATTAACCGAATAGTTCTGAAAAAATAACCGAACACTAACCGAAAAACCAAAATAACCGATAATTTCGGTTAGTCGGTTCGGTTCGGTTTTTCGGTTATCGGTTTTTTTTGCCCGCCTCTATCCATCACGTGCGGTTCCACATTTCACTGACTTCAACGTGTCTCCTGATGGCCTCCTCGTTGGCAGCGGCTCAAACATGGGAATGCCCAGCAGCACATTGAGTGCATGTCTTCTTCCCATTAATCAACTTGATTAGTGGAGTAATGCTAATACGCATGCATGTGTTGGCCATGCACCACAAAGAAGGCACCGCACTTGACTTCAGACCTCGTTCCGACGGGCCTAGCTAGGGCCCCATGCATGCACGCACGACGACACACAAAGAGCAAGATCATCAGCAGCTAGCTGATCCATATCGATCCGACACAGAGATAGATACCGATCGGTGTGTTCCAAAATAGCGCATTCGCGAGTAGAGAGAGAGAGAGAGGAGAGAGAGAGAGATGGGAAGAGGAGGCAGCGCGCTTAGCTGAGAGCTAAGAGCTGAAGCACACAGTGCCATCATCGCATGCAGAGCAACCCAAGCAGACGGAGACGGAGAGGTAGAGGGTGTTCGCTGCACGGAGCTGGGGCGCACGCCCCAACAAGCCCCAATGGTGCATTCGGCACTGGCCCGGGGTGGCTTGTTGGAAGGGGTTGCTGCAAAAGCTATTTGTTTGTTTGCACTTTTGTCTTCTAAGAGCTGGAAGATAGCTAAAAACTCAAATAAACTCAGCCTAAGGCAAGAAGAAGGGTCACCTTCACTCTTCCTACGCGGTGAGATCACCGGATCGAGTTGATTGAGGGGTTGCAGTGTGTCCGGGAGGGATCTTTGTAGAAGGACGGGTCAACGGCGAGTGGATGAGTCGCATGAGCGTTATTACCATCACTAGTTGATACTACTTGATGGTAAATTGGCTGATCCACGGAATGGAATATTGCCTATCAGCCAAACAAATGTGATTTTTTGGACATTCTTTTGCTCGGAGTAAATCCTTTGTCGGAACACATATTCCATGTAGGTTTTCGTCGCCGAGTAGATCCCGCTCTCATTCGTCATTTTCTCTCATTGAGACGGCTTGAATGGCGGCCATCAAATTGAAGCATTGTGCTAGCTGATCTGCTGTTGTTATTCTATGAAGAATAGATAGCCATCTAGTATTATCCGACAGTTCATGGCAGACTGTTTTCTTCGGTCCAGCCCAAATTAATCTGAAAGTCAGGCTTCCAGGCGCTGAGTCTCTCTAAATTCAACTTTCTAGTTGGAAAAAGACATGACTATTATCTAGCGTCGTCAATCATATTCTCGCTGAAGTAATCTTTGACCGGTGGCCCAACACGATCCATGCCTACAACCCTAAATACATGGTTGGCCGTGAGTGGAAGTGGCCGGCCCATCCTATCGACTTCTTTTTCTGCTCAACTGGTTCTGATTAGGCCGGTCCGGCCATGCTCTTTGCAGTTTGCGACTGCTTTTCTATGGAAAAAAGTCTGTTTTGCCCCCCTTTTAATAAAATTCGGTTTTGTCCCTCAAAATAGAGGACCACCTCTCTGTACAATCAAATGGACAAAATATCTTCTCACCCAAATCCGTCCCAATTTTGGATGGCATTGCGTGCAAAAACATAAATTCCAACAAATCTAATAAATAGCATAAAATCATACGACCCTAAAAAATTAAGATTAAATATCTAAAAATGTGCATAATCCAAATATACAGTTAAAATAAAATGTTTGCGTGCAATTTTTTTAACTTACAGTTTGTTTTTTGATTAAATAAATCAAGTATTTAGGAAAGTTTTGTTTGGCTTGTAGAAAAATGGGAAAATTACTTTAACTTTTGGAATGATGGAAATTAATAAAAATGTAATGATGTTTTTTTAGATTTGAATTTATTTTAAAATTACAACAAAATTTGAATTTTTTTAAAATTACAATAAAAACATCAAACTAACTTTGAATTTGAATTTAAAATTTCAAAATGAAATTAAAACATACATGTTTTTTTGCTTAGTTTCATCGATTTTTCCCATAAGTCAAATTAATGCACCCTAAATGCTTGATTTATTTAATCAATAAAATATCTTATATAACAAATATAATTTTTTCCATATAAGTTTCCAAACAAATATAATATTTTTATTGCAAGCTTTACTTCTATAAAATCAAATGAATTTATGAGTATTTTTATTTTAGTTTTAACCTTTCAATGGCTGCAATTTACTTAAGTTTTTTTTAAAAATTATTTATTAGAAAATCATCCGGATAAACCACTTGGTTTCGGGTGAGGAGGCTATTTTATCCGGTATTATGGTACAAAGAGCTTGATCACCCGGTTTTTGAGTGGGGAAAAACCTAACTTCAGCTATAGTTGAAGGGGGGACAAAATGAACTTTTTTCTTTTTCTACAAGCAGCCAGTTGGTTAAAACACTTTCGTTCGGTTTCGGTCATGGCTGCTGTGTGCCACCGAATTCATCAGGCTTGCACTGCTTGAGAACAAGAAGGAAAACACATTCCAAACGATCAAGCAATTGCCTACCTTAAGCACCATCGAGAGGTATGCAGACTGCCTGTCGAATGGTGAATTGGTGATACCCTGCACGGAATTAACATGTTTCAAAAGGTTAGAGCTAAATTGTTGAATGATAAACTTCAAATACTTCAAAAAATGGCTTGAAAAAACTACTAGTCAACTTGTTTTTAAGAGCATAAAGAAGCTGCTTGATAATTTGTATTATTTTTTAAAAAATAAGGATTTAAAATTGTAATTTTTGAAATTGACTTTTTTTCCGCTGGGGGGGAGTGACATGGATGCCATTTTATTTTAGAAAAACATGCATGGATACCAAATAGCACTTAGCATATAACTTATTGTCACCTCAATATTTAACGACATATTTAACAGTTTTGTGCTTTGGTGTTGAAGATAACAACAATTAGGTTCAACTTAATCATGAAATAAATCATTATAAATTGAATGACCGTCTTAACCAAGTTGCACATACATAAGCAAGACATGTATGAAACAACAACACATATATCTCAGGAAAATACACGTGCACAACAACGAGAGGGTAATCCTCGACAAAAGATAAACTGTAGGGTTGAAGGTAGCACATACCTATCTTCCCCGAAACAAGGAAGAGACGAAGATGACCCCGCAATGACAAAGAGATAGTCGAAATAGATTGTAATGATGGCGTAGAGGAAGTAGAAAATACAGTGGAAGCAGATCATGAGCACTCACTCTAGGAGTTTCACAAAAACCTTATTCGTCTTCTCCTGGCATGGGCTCTTGATGGTAATTGGTTCTAGAGACTTGCTCTCCCATTCTCTAATGCAGACTTATGTGGTGGGATGGAGCGAGCTATTTTGTGGCAGCACAACAATTGGAAAGAGGCAACAAAACCCATTTCTACTGCTTATGCCCTCTAGAACGGTGCTCAATCAGTATATATAGGTAGATTATATAATCAAATATCATTCGACGGATCAAAATGACCCACTTAGGATAAGACAACATGGCTAAGGTGTGTGACCCATTAGCGTACCAAGTACCCGAACAAGAGATACCTTATAAAGTAATAAAAACCCTAACACACTTAGGTTTTCGTACATGGGGTGGTTGGAGTGGCGGTGTATAGTACAACAAAACTAGCCGAGGTCGGTGAAAAATGTTTCACTAACTTTATCTTTTTGATATATAGAACTATAAAACTCTAGCATGAATCTAAAATTCAAATGTCTTGAGATGCACATATGTTGAAGCTCGACTACAACAAAGTCTCCCTAACAAGGTAGATGAAAACTAGGGGAGTAACCCTAATTGATCACAAAATGTCAACATTACATTTTACATAGACCAGAATGGGGTTCCACTTGCACGGTAATAATCAAAATATAGAACAATTTCTTCTTCTTTTTTTCACAAAACGTTGATAGCTCTTTGACAAGGCACAACAACATTAGGGTACCATGTGCCCTTCAATCGACTCTTTGGTTGTTCTTAGCTTGGGTTGATTCTAATCTTTTGTTGCTCCATAAGATAGCGATATGTGATGTATCTGATCACATCGCATACACAATCTCTCCACTGCTATCGACATCAATTTCTGAGTCATATTCAAGGTCATCCATGTCATCGTCGAAGTCGAGCCCATCAGCTAGGATGTTATTTATGAAAGAACAAGCAGGTGGTATGGTGGCCTCGGTCAAAATTTGCATGATTTGATCCATTGTTTGCATTGGATGATCAGGTTCTTCGTATTTCCTGCTCATATTGTCATCATCCATCAGATCGATAGGAAGGTTCTTCAAGAACCAACTATGGTTCTGTATTTCTGGGATCGTTATCCTCTGCATTTATCATCATTGACAATGCCATGAAATGATACATACTAATATGACGAACTTAACAAATTTACCTATGCATTTATTATTACCAACAATGTTATGAACCTAAGACATGAATGGGCTGAAGTACCGAAAATAACATAGATGTATGTTGCCTATGTAGAACTAAATTGCAGGTAACTAACATTTCTATATCATAAATGTCAAAAAGAGATGCACCACTTTTTATTTGAGTCTTGATATGACTATAAGGTTCAAGACCCCTATATATGTATGTTCTCGAAGGTTCTTGGTGTAGTTTTAGTGATTATGATTATTATGACCTCATCAAGTGACAAAGCTAGGAATAAAAACAAGGCTATGGATGAATTGCAATAAGCTCAGGCATGGACATTCTCTAGGGCTTTTATGTGTTTTTTTTGTTTTCGAGGGGATTTATTTTGAAGTGTTTTGGAGTAGGTTTGTCTATGAAGCACACTTGGTTTAGGTTTAGAGTGTGCCTAGTGCCTTTTAAGTTTGTGTCATATGGTATGAGGCTACACAGATGACACCCTATCTATTTTTGTCCAGAAGGTTTTTTGAACCGTGTTTGGTTGAGTCGTGGCCTCCTGGGCATTGTATGGTACAATGTGCTAGACAACAGCTGCCCCTTTTTTCTATTAATCGTGTTTGGACGTCTCTGGTGCATAATATGATATTATACTAGACATTGCACCGTAGGATTTAGTCTAGAAGGTGTCCTGGTAAAAATTGGTGTGTCGTATGGTATAGGCACCAGATGGCTCATGCAGATGGTTGTGTCTAGAAAGTGTGTTGTAGCATGTCCAAGCGACTTATGGAACAGGGCACAATATGACATACCTCGTATGATCTGACTGGGGTTGTACCACACGTGAATCCTACCATACAACACCAATGGTGTCTCGTGAAATAGAGGCCTAATGGCAAGTTTTTAAGTGTGTCCTATATAAAAACTTATGGTACCCCTTTGTTTTGTGTTGAAGGATTCCATTGCCTATCTTAGGGTCTAGTTGAGTGAGAGCAGCAAAAAACCTTGGAATTCTGTCCAAACGGTGAGAGCTTCAGTGCCATGTCTCCTTATGTGCTTTCATGAAAGACTTGATCTAACATGGTCAAGTCATCTCGAGCTTTTACTCATGTTTCTTGCTTTTGGAGCAGGAGATTGGTGATCTCTAAGGAGGAGCTTGTGACACACTTCAAATGGTTGGGAAGGTTGGAATCCACCTATTGGAGAGGCAGAGGGTTACCCCCAAGTAAGGAAAGAGAAAGTATTTTTCACACCTCGAGGAAACATTGATTTGTCCCTTTACATTTTTGTAATTTACATTCTCGTGTTCTTGTGCAATTCCTTGTGGGTATTTGTGTGTTCCTAGTTCTAACTCCTTATTTTAGAATGTTTTAATCCACTAAGTAACTTAAGAAAAAAACAAAAAAAAAAGGTTAAAACTTTGCTCAGACCAATTCAATCCTCTCTTGACTTGTTAGATCCTTTCAATGATCGAGCACATACCTCTAGAAATATATAGTTCATTCCAAAGGAGAGAGAATAATATTCCAAACAATTTTAACACAAGCCTAGAGTGAATACAAAACAAAGCTAATATAGCTCATTTTAGGAGACCTATAGTATTCTGTGCAATAATGTCCGTTGAACTTTAGATCAAAATATGAAGACATACTAAAAAAACATGATGTGCAGACATCACTTAATATAGAATACGAAGACATACTGGTTTGTTGGACTAGAACTCACCATAGAAGGGTCCCCAACAAAAATCCTTGAAATTAGATTTTTGCACTCTGGAGATATTTCCATGTTATTTGGTATTGAATACTGAACATTCAAGATACGCTGCAAAGAGATGTATTCAATATTACCTTATAATTTAGCAATGAAATGCCTAGAGCAAAACAAAGAGAAACTTGGAAGAAGCCAAAACATGAGAATGGAAATAAGAAAAATTAACATAACCTGAATTGACTTTCGGAAGTTCTTAGGCTCATCTGGATCTTCAAAAGGATACGCACCAACTACCATAATATATAGTGTCACACCACATGACCATACATCAGCAATCTGTTTTGAGTCATATAGGTTAAATACATGAAAATGAAGTAAGCTTCCGTTGGGAGGGATAACCAATCAAGTAACACCAGTGGCCATAAATCATGATTGTGCCAAGTTTATAAGAGATTGTTTTTTTATCTTTGTTTTTTTCTAAAAAAAATACAGTCACATTGATCTCTGAGTGATGCCCACTCATTCTGGTTGAGTTAGTGTAAACATATATAATTCTATTATTTAAATTGTTAGAAGATAAATGTTGTAAGCAAGTGTAAATCAATGGTACAAGTTTCACAATAAACTTAACATGTTAGGATAGGATAGAATAAGTACCTAATGTTGCTCTAAAAAGAAATTTTTAAGAACTGGTGAACAATATCACTAGAATTCACCTAACTGCATAATAGCTTCAACGAATTGATTGGTACATGTTTAGCTAGGTAACTCCAGTTTTCATAAAAAGGGTAAATTTTCTAACCTAATAGGGTGCAGTAAAATTTATTGTAAATAAACAATATACAACTAGGGCACCAAATGATGAAACTTTCACCAGTTTATGTATCTCAAGCTAGATTGCGTACACGATATAATATTGCACACCTCGTAATGGAACAATTCTTGAGATGAATTTACAACAAAAATTTAGTTACCTTGCCTTCATATTCATTCTTCAAAAGAACTTCAGGTGCAATATAAGCAGGTGTTCCTACTGTTGATTTTGGTTGTGAATGGAGAATTCAAGACTGCACAAAATAAAGAATCAAGAGTGTTTCTCATTGTTTGTTAGAATGAAAGACTCTCACAGCAATATTGATACTAGTACATTGTAATTTGTAAGCATCAATCCACAATAACCATTAAATATCTATGTAAAACACCTAGGCATTGGCCTATGAATGGCTTGTAAACCATTTTAAAAGCAGTCATGTGAGATTTAACATGAACAAGCATTTAAGCACTGGCATGTATGTACTATATAAACAAGATGTAAATTGTAAGCACCTTAGAATAACCAAAATCACATATCTTCAAGCGAGGAGCGGGACTCCCATCTAGCAGTGTGTTCTCCAACTTCAAGTCACGGTGACATACTTGCTTGAAAATAAGAACAAAATGAGACAATTCAACATCCTGCAAGGTATAAGCGCAGACTAGCAATCATATGAAGGAAACAAGTTTGCATAATTAATACCATTGAATGACAGTAGTTGACTCCGGATATAAGTTGTTGAAAGAAGTAACGAGCCTACAACCACAAAGAAGTTTTTAATGGTCAATGTTTAATGCTAGAAAAAATGTATTTTAAAAAATGATGTGCCAAGGAGCAGAAGCAAACCTCGGCTTCACTGAATTGTACATTTTTGCGTACTCTCTCAAAAAGCTCACCACCAGACGCATATTCCATGACAATAGCAAGATGAGTTGGAGTTAAAATAACCTATAAATAATCAAAACAAAAGCTAATTTGAATGAGAAATTGTTTTCAAATAGCGAGGGATAGAACAAGAATCATGAATAACTTGACTTACCTCCTTAAACCTAATAATATTAGGATGTTTCAGTAATCTATGGTTAATTATTTCACGCTGGACATTCTCGTCTATCTGTACAAGAGAATAAAGAAAAAAGGGATAATAAATAAGAACCAAGTGGAACTATTTTGTGTAGCCACAACCTTTGAGAAATTATATAAGGCGAATCTTAAATTATTTATACAACGGTGGTAACAAGTTCGTTGGTGCACTACTACATCCAACATGTAGAATTTCCATTTTAATCAATCTCAAATTGACAGTGGATCATAAATAATATACTCCCTCTGTTCCAAAATATAAGGCGTATTTTGACCAGAGAAAAGTCAAACTTAGCAAATTTTGACCATAAATAAATCAAATAATATGCATTGTTAGTTTACCAAAGTTATATCAAATTGTTCATATTTCAAAGCGCTTTTCGATACAATATTATATTGTAACAATTCATAATATATAATAGAGGAATCTAACGGTCAAACTATACCTTTAAAGACTTTTGTGGAGTCAAAATATGTCTTATATTTTGGAACGGAGGGAGTAATATATATAACATATGTTCATACTTAATTAGCCCTATGGACAAATAACTAAAAAGGGACTACGAAATTAGCTAACCCTTCTACTCAATCCTGGTTACTTTAAGAAAATCAACAAATTGTTATTCACAAATCCCCATAAACGATATATTGTTTTTATTATGAACTTATAAGAAATGGCTGCAATACAATAAGCCATGGTATCCATAAATAGTACAAAGCCGACCCCGGCCGTCGCTCGCTGGCCACGTGGCTCGCCTCCCGCCCGGCGCCACCGCAGCCGTCAGATCGCGCGAGCCAGCCAGATCCGGCCGTCCGTTTCTTTTTTACGTATAAAACGTTTTCTTCCCCGCAGATGGCAGGCACGCGGGTCGTTTGCTCACTTGGTTAGCTCCGCCGGCTGCTACTTAGGAGCCCTGGGTTCGACTACTGCGGGCTCCGCGCGCGTAGCGGCATTTTTCCCCGGCTGCACCGGCCTTCGCGCGGGCAAGCACTTTTTCTGCTCGCGCTGCCGCTTTTTTTGGCCATGTCATCCATGCCTCGTCTTATTGGCGCTTGCGCTTCTCACGATTTTTGCCCCCCCCGTTTCAGGCGGACTCGCCACTTGTATGCGTCACGCAGCTAGTAAAAGTTATTACTCACCACAATAGCTTAGCCTAGAAAGTTAGCTTGAATCGTACATACAAGGGAATTAAATATTGTCTACTAACCAGTAGTACATATCATAAATTCTACATTCCGGTTAGGATTAAACTCTTAAACTCAACGTATATTATGAACAATTTTGGGACAATTTCATAACAGGCTTGATAAGATATATTTTCCATAAAAAACTTATAACACAAGAATCTCTTTGAAAAGGCAGCTAAAACTTTAACCGGGTCATATGAGATATAAAGCAAAAATCTACATTTCATTCCATGCTGTTGTACTTAAAAAATAAGTTATAAACTAGTAGCCACCATAACCCAAATCATAAAAACTATTCACCCTTCACCCCTAAGGAGGTATATTATTTTAGGGAGAGTTTATTGTTCCAATTAAGTAATAAGTGTTGTTCTACGATTTCATGATGATGTATATCCAGACTACAACTCTCTCCAATTTCAGCATTGACTAAGAGAAAGTGGAATAGTTCAAATTGATAAGAAGTTGTGTAGGGTGATTATTCAATTCAATCATGAATTGTTTCCTTGGACCATAATACTATCTATTTAGCCATAAACCCATTTTTTCTTAGTTATAAAAACATTTTTTTCTTAGTTACTCCCTCCATCCAAAAATAAAAGGCGTAGTTTGACTTTAAAAAGTCAAACTCAATAAACTTTGACTATAAATTAATCAAATTATATGCATCGTTAGTATATAAAAGTTGTATCAATATGTTTATATTTCAAAGTGCTTTTGATACAATGTCTTCTTCGTAGAAATTCATAATATATAATAGAGAAATTTAATAGTCAAATCAATCTTTAAAGACTTTCTCGAAGTCAAAATACGCCTTATATTTTGTGATGGAGGGAGTATAAGATTTAGATTTAACTAATTTTTTCATCAACATCCTATGATTTTAAACCCAGGCAGCCAAGGGTGCAATGCAATCTCTTTACCAATTGACCATTAGATGGTACTTAGCTTTGTTTGTCATTTTCCATTAGATCTGAGCCTATAAAAACATCATGTTTTTTTTTTTAAAAGAGGGGTCATTGTATAAAATATTTGTTTTGGGATCACAAGTTCACAATCGTGAGCATTATTTAGCAATTTGGCACGAACATGTCTGTTATAGACAACACTAGATTGTAATCTTTTGAATGCACCCAAAAATCAAATAAATGTTAGGACAGTGTGACTAAAAAACAATCATTTAGCCAAATATATGAGGTAAGCTCCATGAGGAACAATCTTGGTAGTTGTATGCTTGTCTATCAGTAAAATTCAAATTGATGCTATTTAGTGGTAAATAGGAGCCCACTTACTTTGCAGCCATTAGGCCATAAAAGAATGATGTTTTCATAAGCATGCCAAGTTTAATATGTTACGTTTCAAATAAGTTCAAGTCAGTGCTAGTTAAATTTGATTAACACAGTAAAGTGGTTGATGTAAGAGTAACCCAAATACGACATATTTAAATAAAATTGATAAATAAATAGACTTAAAATAACAAACTTCAAGTATAGTGATTCGAAATTAATGTCAATAGCTAGACCCAAAAAATTTATACAAAAGCATGTGCATCTAGTAATCACAATCAACTAAAACAACCAATAGCATAAATGAGCAACTCGTCATTGAGCTAACATATGGCTCCCGTAGTTCACGAAACCATCAAGTGAACAACGCCGATCTCTACTAAGTCCAAACAATTTAGATTGAATTGGTCCTAGACAAACACACCAATCGAACCAACAAGAGCCTCAATCTTGGACATATTTTGACGCATAAGGTCGAATTGATTATTAATAAAAAAAACTCCTCATTAAGTTGAGGATGGAGTCAAGGAGTATAGAGACACATAGGGCGGAGTGGATCAACAACCTACCTTCTCCCCACGCTCGATGTACTTGACAGCGATGAGATCCATGGTGTGACGGTCACGCATGAGGCGGGCAACCCCGAAGTTGCCAGAGCCTATGTCTCGCACAAACTCGTACCGGTCGTCATCATGCATGATTGGCATGTCCATGCCTAGGCCCACCATCAGTGATGCCTGATCTGGCGTTGGCACTGCCATGCCCACCAGTGATGGTAGTCGACAAAGGTTGGAGATACTAGGGTTCCATCCCCCAAGGCAGAGGTTTCCTTCTCCTACCCTCTCTCCGCCCCAGTCCCTCTCCTCCCCTCTTATGTCTCAAATTGGCAACGAGCTCACGCTTTCTTCCTCTCCTTTATGAACTGGTGCCAGAAAGAAAGAGCCCAGAACACTTTGGACTTGCCTCTTTTTATAAAATTATTATTACTTCCGTTTTTGTGCAGCTTGATGACACAAGGCCTCTTATTAAAGTAGTTTTTATTTATTTATTTATTGGCATCATCTTTTATGTTTTGTCATTAATAGGTGCAAAGGGTCAGTAGTAGTTCCTCTTTTGATGAAGCCAGTTGTGTCTTATGTGCTTAAGTTCACGTGCTGGTTGCATAAAAAATAGTCAGGGGGGATTTTTAGGGTGTTAAATGGCAAAATAAAATGGTTACTCCTCTTTTGAACAAATGGACACCTCTATAAAATAAAGAAATTTTTTTAATCCATTTAATTTTCACTACGTATAAGTTAAAAGTCCAGTATCACTATGGGCTACCTGTATGATGTGAGACTCCTTTTCTTTATAAGGGATATTAGGGGACGATATACCATCCTCAACCCTAAAAAGATGATAGTGTTTCATGTGTGTTATGAATATGTCATGGTGTGTCATTATGTATCAAGTGTGTTATGCTGTACCAATGTGTCATGGCCTACCAAATAATGGTATAGGATTTATCATGACTCATGATCGTCATGGTGCGACGTATGGTGTATGCAAAAAATGGATAGAGTATCATGGTGTGTCATTGTTGGTGATTGGTAAGCGGCCCACCTCAGGCTGGGCCTTGGGCCGATCCCGTACCGGCCCAGCGCGTACAGAAGGTCCAAAAGGCCACCCCTGACCGTACTAAAGGAGGCGTCTAGCCGGCCACCAGGGTCTGCCCCGAGCTTGATCGGGTCAACCGTGTTTTCCTGGGTCCCTGCCAGGGGCATGGCGTGCCTCCCGGGCTATCCTTAGCCCGGGAGAAGGCTCCACGGGCAGTCCGCCTGTTCGTGAGCAGGTGGCGACAACTGTCGTGTCCCACTGCACTTTCTCCGGCCTTGACCGGAACGAACTGTGTCTCCCCAGGAACCCGCAGCCCGAGGAAAGGCACGCGGGCAGCCCGGTTTGTCGTTTGCCTTCTATGGCAGGCAACGAATGGTTGTTACGCTACGCGACGCCCCCAACGGGCGGCGCGAGGCTGGCCCAGTCCAGTCAATGCTATATTAGGGATAAAGGAAAAGTGCTTTCTCCCTAAAGAGAGTTTCTCCCCTGTATCGGCATGTTAAGACAAACACATGTCCAGTACTAACCAGACCAGCTTCTCCCTGCAGGCTCCGGACCAGACAGAGCCCTGGAATGAGATAAGAACATCGCCACTAAAGCAAAGACCGACGCGGGCCCGCCGCATCAGCTTCAGGCGACCCGCCGCGCCTATAAAAGGAGGATTCTTGGGCACTTAAAGGGATCTGATCCGAGTTTCAAGCGATTCAAGCCACCCAAGCAACATACGCATCTGAAGCTTCCTTAGCAGTAGCCTTAGTCCTTAGTCACCACCGTTGTAAGCTCGGGATCGGTGCCTTTAAGCCCGGTCTCGGCACCTCTGTATTGTTTCTCCACCATATAATCAACAAGACTGGAGTAGAGCTATTACCCAACAGTGGGGGTTCGAATCAGGGTAAATCACTTGTGTCTTCACGGTTTGTATTGCTTTCCCTCTTTCTCTCACTGCACGAAGGATCTGTACCCGGATCACCGAATCGCACCAGGCCCATGTCCGGAAGACAATGCCCTTAGCCCCGTTATTTGCCCCCCAGCCGCTTGAGAAGGGTGGTCGTTGGGCCTCACACCAACTACAAATTCGTCTGCCGGTCCGCGGTCCCGCTGCTCTCCAGGGCGCGTTTCCCAGACACCGACAGTCATGGTGTAATGGAGTTCTGGGTTTTGTCATGGTGTGGTAGCGTGTGCCATGGAGTTCTAAAGTATACCATGGGTTGCCAATTATACCTATACTTATCGCATGTTTTGGTGTTTCAGAGTGTGCCAGAGTGCAGGGGCAGATTTAGGCCTAGGGCACCCTGGGCCGGTGCCCTGGGCTTGGCCTGGTAATAGGAAATACCCCCATATAGGAATTGGGCCCAAAATGTGGAAGCCTAGGGCACTTTTCCCCCTTGACCAGTAGCACCCAGTGCCTAGGTGCACACCCAGTGGGAGCCGAGGCGCTCATGAAGTTGCGTCCTCTCCGCCTCGGCGCCTCGCCCTAGCGCCGTTCTTGCGCCGCCACCGCCCGCCCTCTCGCCGTTGGCGCCGCCTCGGCCTCGCCCTCGCGCCCGCCTCCGCCTCGGCCTCGCCGTCGCGCCGCCTCCGCCTCTCCCTCGCCCTCGCCCGTCGCCTCCGCCTCCCTCGCCTCGCCGTCCGCCTCCTCCGCCTCGGCCTCCCCTCGCGCCGTCGCTCACCGCCTATGCCTCGGCCTCGCCTGCTGCTCCGCCGCCTCCTGTCGGCCCTCCGTGCGCTCCGTGCCTCCGGGCTCCGGCGGCCGGCGTCCCTCGGCGGCTCGGCCTCGGCCAGTCGGCCCCCTCCGGGTTGGTGAAGCTTCTTTTGGACAGCCCGTTTGCTAGAGAAAATGAGAAATGATCTGTGATTTAGCTAGAGAATTGTGATAATTTATGCATCTATGATCTGTGATCTGTGAATTTGTGAATTGTGATTAGAAATTTAGAATTGAGCTATTGAGAAATGCTAAATTAACTAGTTGATACTTTCGGTCATTATTTATGCAGATATTTGAGTTATCAAGTAGAGGATGAAGAGAGCGCGGACATTGCAAAGGTGTGTAATTGAACAACTTTCATCCTACATTTATTATGAACACCATTTATTCTTTACGTTAGCAACTATATTTAGTGGAATTGTGCCCGGGGCTTGTTCAAATCCTGGATCCGCCACTGCCAGAGTGTTTCATAACGTTTCACTAAACCACAGTGTTCTATGGTGTTTTGCCACATTGACAAGCAAAAAGCGTAGCATTGAATGACTAGGATCGTATATTGTTGTTGGCTATCGGAACGATGTAGTGTCTTGTAATATATCAACGTGTATCAGATTCAGTATCAAGGGTATTGTGTTGGACATAGCATGTTGAGTATCAAGGGAATATTATCATGTATTGGGTTAAGTATTGGAGGCATCATGTTAAAGATATTGGCTGAGTATCAAGGGGATGTTGTCGTGTATCAGGTTGAGTATCGAGGGCATTGTGTTGGAGAGATCGATTTAAGTCTGGGGGTATATCTCGAGTATCGAGGTATCACATCAGAGATATTGAGTTGAGTATTTGAGGATGTCATCGAACTTGCTTCATCTAGAATTATGATATCCAAACTTTACCATCTTTTCTCATCTAGAATTAACCCCATGAAATGAAATAATAAAAAACAAACATACAATTCCATAAAATTAAATATTATGAAATTGCATGAAATGAATTGATAAAATAACATAAAATTCAAAAAAATATTTATGAAATTATAACCGTAGATAGGTTTCAATTTTGATAGATTTTCTGTTTTTGATTCACCGAAATCAGAGTTCATATGAACTTCGAATGAATCAGCAGAAGTTGTAACTTCTATCTATGTGCAACTAATGCTACCTTGTCGACTAACAGCAAGCAAGCAAGTGCATGGACGTGGGGAAAGCGGAGGGAGGGCGCAATGTCGTTTCTTGTCCCATCGAGAGGCGTTTGAACAATATGTCATTCCCCAGTGTTTTCATGTCACGGTGTTTCGGAGCGTAGCATTAGATGGTCGAACCCTATACCTCACAAACTGAAAAATTTATGAATTTTTCGATAGCTGGAATCTCAAATTTGTAAGTTTTCGTGTCATCTTGTGTTCAACCAATAATATGCTATCACAGCAACTTGAGTGGATCTGTGATGTTTTAACAAAACAACCATCCCACTATTAGGGATGGAAAAATAGCTCGCGGCTTGGCTCAGCTCGGCTCGAAGGTGTTACCGAGCTCAAGCCAAGCCTATTTTTGGGGCTCGGTAAAATAGGTCGGCTTGTTTCTGACCGAGCCTAGTCTGGCCCGGCTCGGCTTGTTAGCATTTTTTGAACGCAGAAACGCCTTTGGCTCGTGGCTCAGCTCGAAAAGGCTCGGCCTAGCTCGGAGGTGTTACCGGGCTCGAGCCGAGCCCACTTTTGGGGCTCGCCAAAATGGTGAGCCGAGCCTAGCTTGGCTAGTTTTTGACCGAGCTCGATCGAGCCAGGCTCAGCTCGGCTCAGCTCGTTTCCACCCCTACCCACCATTGTTATCTGCATTCATATTAAGGATTATTTACTGCATAGCTGTGTACTTATAATACCGTCCATGTATAATTTGATTCAGACAAAGGTTCGAGTCTAGTTTGAGGTCAGGAGGATCCTTTCCAGGGTGACGAATACTACTAGCTACGTATTTCGAGTTGGCTGATTGGATATCGTCGTTATCTTCCACTACTTTATAATTTATTGTCTATATTTACTATTCAGTATTGAACCATATTTTCCACGTAAACTGGATGATATTTAATGTAAACTTCGTATTTTATTAGTTAATTTATGATGCGATGATATCCGGTTTAACTTTCTGCTGTGTTATACTAGCTATGATTTTGTAGGACTAGTATACGATCATAGTGATTTGATAGAAATTCTGAGGGTCATGACACCACCTCTCTCCCTCGGTCTCACCGCGTCACCTGCGACGAGCAGTAGGTCTGCTCGATAGAGGAGACAGAATGGGAAGAGAGCAGAGGTGGGTGAAGAGAGAGAAATAAAGACGAGAGTGGTGGGTCCCCCAATAAAATAAATGAATAATCGATGACGTGTCACTCAACATCAGCAAAATCGCCTCTGGATACCATCTATGGACCTAGTCGAGATAGCAACACAAGTTCATATACTAATAAATATTTGGTTTCATAAATTGCGGATCCAAACGAAGAGACAAGACAAGCGTAGAACCTCCTATATAATTTACTCATTTCTTTATTGTCCTGTGCAAATTATGGCAGTGAGAGCCTGGTAGGCACAGGCTACTTGTCTATGTTAATACGCATGTGCTCTTTTTGTTTCGGTGGAACCACGTTTTGACCATTGTTGCCCTTCTATGGTTCCCAGCAGCTAGCATCCATCCCCACCGCCAAGCGCCAACCGCTAGCTTGTCCAAGGTCACCGTATCCTTAGATGCATCATATGCATGCCAAGTTTTTTCTTCATATATCTGGTTGACGTAATAAAGTGAACATTATATTTAACATGAGCATATTACTAAATTAACTAGGGTGTTCCGCACATTTGCATAACTAGATTTATATCAATTTTAAATTATGGACTCTTATTTTTATTTCTTTCTATTTCAAATTTATGCGGTTTTATTTTTTATTGAAGCCTATACGCACTCTATTCCTATCATTTGTATTCTAAATTTATATTGTTTTTTCAGATAGTATGAACTCTTTTTAAAATCTGGTATTCATTATTATTTTTAATTTCTTTTTTATTTTGTTGTAATTATATGATATCTTTTCTTTAATCTAATCCATTATAATTTGCGCCCATAACAATTGACGGTGTAGATCTTCCTTTTATCCCATTAATGTGAGAATTTATATTATTTTAGGATTATGTGTGGCTTCATTTAAATTTGCTTTTTATATATATAACGGATTTCTATTATTTTTATTCTGAATCAACTTTATATAACAATCCCCTACCAGGCCGTCTCCTCCTGCGTCCACGTCGACGCTTCCTTCAGGCGCCTGCTCCCGCGTGGCCACGTCGCCGGAAGACGGACGACCGTCCGATCGTGGCCACGGGCTCCATCCGGCTGTCCATTTGAAGCTCATATATAAAACAATTTTTACGGAAAAAACGAAAACAACGCGGCGCATCTGGCCAGTTGGTCTTCAGCGATGGTTTTCAGTCAATAGGTCCCGTGTTCGATTCCCAGCGACTCCTATTTTTCCAGCCTTTTTGTTGTTGATGTGTTTCCATTTGCCCTTCGTGTTCCCGTTTATTACAAGCCTCATGCCATTCGGTCAGCATAGCCATATCGTCTTCCCCTTGTCGTTCCCGTTTATTACAAGCCTCATGCCATTCGGTTTTTTGTTGTTGATGTGTTTCCATTTGCCCTTCGTGTTCCCGTTTATTACAAGCCTCATGCCATTCGGTCAGCATAGCCATATCGTCTTCCCCTTGTCGTTCCCGTTTATTACAAGCCTCATGCCATTCGGTCAGCATAGCCATATCGTCTTCCCCTTGTCCTCCGCCCCTGTTCACCAGCCCTAGCCGTCCTCCGCATTCCTCCCTGCGCTGTCGCCCCTCCTTTCTCGTTTGTGCCGCCACCTCTCACCACCTCGTCCTCATCCCCGCGCTGCCCCTCCTAGTCTCGCTTCACGCCCCGTCTCGCCTCTTTCGCCACCTCTCCGCCCAAGCCCGTATCTGCCGCCATTGTCGCCGCCATCGTTGTCGCCCCACCCCAGACCGATTCCGCTTCCCTGCAGTATGCGTCGCCATATCGTCTTCCCCTTGTCCTCCGCCCCTGTTCACCAGCCCTAGCCGCCCTCCGCATTCCTCCCTGCGCTGTCGCCCCTCCTTTCTCGTTTGTGCCGCCACCTCTCGCCACCTCCTCCTCATCCCCGCGCTGCCCTTCCTAGTCTCGCTTCACGCCCCGTCTCGCCTCTTTCGCCACCTCTCCGCCCAAGCCCGTATCTGCCGCCATTGCCGCCGCCATCGTTGTCGCCCCGCCCCAGACCGATTCCGCCTCCCTGCAGTATGCGTCGCCAGCCCCAGACCGTTTCCACCTCTGTTGACACGAAAAGTGAGATCTTCGCGAACACACGTGCGGAAGCGTCAAGTCTGGTTGCGTCTCAACCAAGAACCAAGCGTGCCAGTCAATTTGACCTGTAAATTGACAAGGAATAAATTGTCAGTGACTTAACCCTAATCGGCTTTTAAAAGTAGCCAGATCAGGTTATTTCGAATCGGCTTTAAATAATCCGATTATAAATCTATCGGCTTAATGCCTAATAGAGCAATTAAATATAAATAAGCATTCATTATCTCTTTTTGGTATTTTATAAGTGAAATTAGCAATAAATCTTCAGATCAATTTATTAGATTAAATCAAGAAAAAGATTGAATAGATTGGTCAGGCCAAGACAGTATTCAAATCTAAGTCTGAATGTAAACTGATAAACCGATTTAAAGGTTTAGAACTAATATAGATAAGTACAATACTGATCGGTAAATTACCAAACATGCCAAATCCTAAGACAAACATATGCAAGATCGATTAAACAAGACAGTTACATATATTGGATTCAGGAAAAGCACATAAGATGTTTGACAATCGGTATTGTAAGATAAACACATATTACAGATCGATTGAACGAGACAGTGTAACATACGAGAACATATTAAAGATCGGTAAAACCCGAGACAGTTTAATATGCTTTGCATACATGAGATCAAGATGATACAGCCATGCATACGGGTTACAAGGAGAGAATCGATTATCCCATCGAGATTGCTCTACCTACGAGTTGAAGCCTTTCAACGATGTCGATCGGATTCGAAAAGTGGTTTTGTGTTTAGAGTATGATGTATATCCCGTTTCATGAGACCTAAGGTCCTATTTATACTATTGCAAAATCGATACCGATACGACCTATTTTACGGCGTCGCGGAAGTTATCTTCTTCTCAGAGCATAATTCTTTCGGAGTCTTGAAGCCCATTTTCTGATTTGGTCCAATAATTCCGATATAATTAGCCATTTCGCAATATCCGATTTTCATGCCAAATTTGGGTGTCAACAACATCCCTGCAGTGTGCGTCACCGCCGTCCTCACATCCTCCTCGAGCGCCCGAACCACGCCCACCAGCACCGCTCATCTCTTATCCTTCCCCATCCCTCATCATTTGCCCCCTATATTGCTTCCGTACAGGTTCGATTAGAGGGATATTTGCAGTGATGAGGTATTTAGATCTGTCATAAGAGCACAATCAGTGCCTAGGCATGTTTTCAATACCTTCAAAAGTGAAATAAAAAATCCCTAACATTCTGCCATTGGCATTTAATTTGTTTATTTATTGGCATTGAATTGTATCTTTGATTCTTTTGTTCTAAGATCATATCGTTCTTTATATGTTCCTATAGGAAAAATGATTTTGGGGCTAAAGGATGGGATGCTGTGCTCATATGATCTGTCCAATTTTCTGTTAACTATACAGATTAGGGAAAGTAAATACTCGCGAATATATAACATTTTCTATTTTTAGTGTAACATTAGAGGTTAGAAAAGGTAAATATTAGCCAATAAGACTACTGTGATACCCTAACTAGCACAGTGCCACTTCAATTCTAGCTTACTCAAGGTAATGCTCATGCCAGTACATGATGTGGGCATTGAACAATTGATATTAGCCAATAAAAGCATAGTGTATTTTGGTTACGTCAAATTTCAAGAATGGTATGAATAGCCAGAGATTCATGGAGGTGCTCTGTTAGCAAGTCAGGTGAGGATTTCAGCTAGCACCGTGTCGCTGCATTTCTCACTTACTCAGGGTCATGCCAATTGATGATATGGATATTAAACAATGGATATTGCTCTTGGTTATATCAAGCTCTTATAATGAGGCTCTGCATGGGGAATTTATATCAATCAGGAATATGGCTTTGATATAACAATAACAATGAAATCAATTGTTATCAATCAGGAGTATTATATCAATAACAATGAATCCATGCAACAATGGAAAAGTTTAGCCAACGAAAGCGTGCCATATTGATCACATTTGCCTCTCATGCACCAACTGACCAAGCTCTTGTAATGATATTGCTACATGTGCCTGCATCTAGATACCATACAACCTTGAACCTTAGAAAGAGCTAGCTTGAACATCAGTGAGCTTCAGACTAGCTCTCTGTTTTTTTTCCTGTTACCTTTTCCTTCCCCTGTTTTCCTTTTCTTGCTTTTCGTACACATTTCCTGTTAATATAATTTCTCAGTTGGATCTTTTTGTACTGTTGTATGAAAAAACATCAATGAGATATGATGATGTATTGCTGTATGCTATGATTGGTTTCTCTTACCATATGTTGATGACCTAACCTCAGGCTGTGGTCACACAATGTTTTGCAGGAAAGAAATATGATCTGGAGTATAAATCTGCAAAGAAATCAGGGCAGGCCTTCAAAACTGGGAATGATTTGATTGAGATGTATAGTCAGTTTTGTTCAAGTATCACTTGTTTGTGCTTTGACATAATTTTGGGGTACATCATTGGATTTCATGAAGCTTAGATATTTTTCGCCCTGCGCTAGAGCATACTTGTATCCATTGAACAGCCCTTTGACAAAGATGATTGGGAGCACTCGAAAAAATTTACCACACTAGAGCTTTGCCCGGTAGATGTTATTCTTATATTCTCTATGTTTTTCAGTTTGCTCGGGAGCTCATGCCACTACATTGCGTGTGCAGGCTGTAGGAGATGACTTGTTGATGTCAGATCCTGAAAACATTAAGCGGGCTATTAATGAATTTACTTGCAACGCTCTTGTTCTTAAGGTAAGTCAACCCTTGAGCCATCCATTTATTTTTTTTGATGTGTTGAAGCTGATCAATGCAAATCGAAGAAAGGACGCACCATAGGTGCGTTAACCTCGCTGGTTACTATACAAAGTCTTTTCGAACCTGATGGCCACCGGGTGCCATGTGTTTGGAGCCCATCGGGCTGTGTGCAGTGGCCACCGCAGCGATTAGTTTCCTGCGGGATTTGAATCCCAACTACTATTTTTTGTGGTGTGGACTAAGAAGCTGTGAAGGCTGACCAGGGGGAGGTTTTGAGCATTTCTAGAGCCATAGTTACTCACTCCATAATCTAGAGAGCACTAGAACTTAGGGGTCCATTTTCTACGTGTCTCTCTTCCCCCGATCGAGTGCTCCATGCGAAGATCTTGATTCGGCACATTTAAGACAATTGGGGCTTGTTACTCTTGAAGATTTCATCCTCTAGACGTTCTTGGAGACATGGGCTTGAGAAGCTGGCTAGTCTTGACGTTTGTGGTAACTCTCAAAGCGGTGTACAAGATCCTGAAGTCCACCTTGCCGGAGCGACAATAGACTACCCTGAGTGAAGACGATGCAGTAGGCTTAAGTGAGAACTGGTTCTTGTGCGTAAGGATTTGACTTAATATGGGAGCGAGACCCGGCTCTGAACCACGAGAAAAACTGCTATTGTGCCAAAAAAATCATGCGAAGGAACATTTCGCCAACAGGTGATCTACTCTCTTGCTCAAGAAAGTTGTACACATTGAAAACCAGATATGGAAAGGACCTAAGATGATGAATTATTCCTGTGAAATTTTCTTTGGTGCCTGATAATTTGTCTGACTCGTCTCTTGTCTTTGTGGGCCAAATCTTTTTCTTAGCTTCTCTCTATCCATTCCCAAAGCACAATAAAAAGATCGGCCCATTCATGTAATTCGCTTCAAGATCGACCAAACACAATATTTTTTTACATTCCAAACACGTTCTAATATAATATCCTTCTCCTCTCTAACACAAACAGAAAAAAGGGACTGGCTCTCTCGCGGTCATCTGAGTTGCTTCATGCGACCCAAACAACACCCTCGCCTATTCACGATGCCTCTTCTACCGATCCACATACCCATGGCCGTCGACGGCACCTCACTGCCTCGTCGTTCTTCCTTCCGATGCCACATTAGTCCCAACCCACCTTAATGTTGGGCCATTATGTGTTGATCCACCCACGATTGTCGTCCAACAACCTTTGATCGTTCCTGTAGCTCCAATGCCACCACCATCACCCTGCTGTCCCACCACAATCCCCTCTCATCGCTAGACCATTGCCTCCTTAATCTCTCTCTAAGCCTGGGGGAAGGTGAACCCCACCCTGATCCAAAACCTAACCCTAGCCCAAGAGAGAGAGAGCGGCGTTGGTGACAAGAAAGAGGGAGAGAGAACTGTAGCGACGAGGCAAAATTGCCTGAGTTGCATTGAAATGAACAGGCGATTGCTAGGATGCGATTTCGGTGTTGAAGTATAAGTGAACTGACCTCTCATTCCTATGAGCTTAGGCTTTTGGGTGTACTGGTTAGAACATGCAGCTCAACATGGTATCAGAGCCAGAGGTCTTGAGTTCGAGTCCTGGTCGGCGCAATTAAATAAGTCGCCCACTCTATTCCACATTTGAGGCCTGGGGCCGGGAGCCTCCACGTGCGGGGGAGTGTTGAAGTATAAGTGAATCGCCCTCTCTTTTCTATCAGCTTAGGCTTTGAGAAAATTCCTTATTTGCCACTCTTGAACTTGTGTGTGCCTTATTTGCCACTAGAAAGTTTTCTCTTCCTTATTTGCCATACACTTCAACTTTGATGCTCTATTTGCCACTACAGTCAGTTTTGGGGTTAAGTGGTGTTAAGTCTAGCAGGAAAAGACGATTTTGCCCCTGTGTTGAAAAATATATAATCTCAACATATTTTCCTTGTAATATTGTTGGAAATTTCATTTTCGTCGATTTTTTTTGCTTGGACAGGACTAGGCCACTCGGCCGCGAATTCCACTAGCAGGACTAGGCCACTCGGCCGCGAATTGCAAAAACTTCAAATTTGGATCCATCCTATCATTCAAAACAGCGACAAAAACGTGCATAATCAATTGACCACTGCATACACAAATTGGTTTCATCATTAACAACAAATGTTTGTGTCGGGGATAAAATCACGGCCCATTGCCATGGCCGACTCCCTGACGGCCCAATCGAACAGCCTACTAGGGCCCAGCTCCTTAGAAGGTTCTATCAGGCCCATGTACATCCTGCCGAACAGCCCTTAGCTGGCACGGTGCGTAACGGCCTAGGATTCGTGTTTGAGTCCGACTCGAACAAGAGTTCTGCACGGCTACGTGAAGACTCGGATATGGTTTCCCGGATTGGAGCGGACGTCGTGATCCCCAAGACATGGAGTTTTCCTTATCTATCTCGGGATATATTTGGCACGTTGAGTTCGTTACGATCTCATAGTTAGCCCGGCCCGGTTATCCCTCGGTGGTTTGCTCAACACTATATAAACAGAGCCCCTACGGCGTTGAGGGGGCATCTGATACCTCATCTTAGGCATCGAGCTTATGCACCTGACCTTCGTATTGAAGCTTAGACCGCATATTATTTCATGTACACCATAATCTCGCCGAGACCTGTTCGTCTTGTCGAGCATCCTCTTGTAATCATCTCTGATATATAAGAAAGGCTGGACGTAGGGTTGTTATCTCTCCTGAGAGGCCTGAACCAGGATAAAAACCCATGTTTCCCTGTTGTTTGCTGGTTGCTGTTCGTGTTGTTCGGCGTGTCTCCTATCTCCCCTTTTTCAAGAACCTTAGTTGACTTGAGATCGATATCTCAACCGTCGATAGTTTGATTCTAACAAGGGATTAGAGAGGAGGCATCACAACATTCGGATCTGGTAAGGGGTTATAGAGGAGGCATCACCTCATTCAGATCTAGGAGGGATTGGAGAGGAGGCATCACCTTTAGTTTGGCAGTGAACTCAAGAGGAGGAGAAGGACTTGCGCCGCCGCCGCCGCCTCGTACTCGCGCCGCCGCCGGAAGCTGAGACTAGCGGCGCCGCCGCCTCCAACGCTTGGCGCCGCCGCCTCCAACTCCTGGCGCCGCCGCCTCAACGCTTGGCTCCACCGCCTCCAACTCCTGGCGCCGCCGCCTCCTCCCGGCCCCGCTCATGCAACCGCCACCACCGCTCGTGCAGCCGCAGCCGCCTCAACCTCGGGCGGCGCCGCTGCTGCTGCTCGCTTCGCTCGATTTGGCAAGGGCAAGCCTCGAGGAGATGCCAGGCGGCGTGGCAAGGAGAGGGCTCTGGCGTCGCGAACCAGCGAAGAGCGGGTTGCCGGACGGAGGACGAAGAGGGAGACGAGGGTTGCGGGAGACGCTTGTGCTTTTCTTTTTTATTTTTTCCCTCTAATACACTAAGGGTAAAATAGTCCACTGTATAAAAAACTGACTAGTAAACCCTCACTTAACGGAGCAAAGTAACGGTGGTGGCAAAAAAAGCATCAAAGCTGAAGTGAGTGGCAAATAAGGAAGAGAAAACTTTCTAGTGGCAAATAAGGCACAAGCAAGTTCAAGAGTGATAAATAAGGAATTTTCTCTTAGGCTTTTGGGTGTACTGGTTAGGGCATGCAGCTCAACATTCGGAAAAGAAAATCTACCATCTTTGGTATGCAGTTCTTCACCCACCGACAGATATTTCATTGCAGAGTAACCCATCAAATATCTAGTAGTGAAACGCTCCAAAATGGCAATTCCTCGTGGTAATCAGTCACCATTGACTCGTGCCTCACTGATCCACTAAAACACGCGAAAAAATTCCGTGATGAAGGAGCAACTGCCGTCAGATTCTTCTAGTGCTGAATTTTGGACAAAAGAGCATATTGGGGAAAAAAAAGAGTTATTTTTTTTAAAAAAACACGCACCCCTTGGAAAATTGACAAAATGCCCCAAAGTTCATCGACGCTCGACAAAATACCCAAATTTTGTGTTTCCTTTATGTTTTGCCTATGAGAAACACCTTGTGAAATAAATCTTACAAACTAATCTTTCCCACTTGAATAAACACTCCTACCCCTGAGAAAGAAACAAATCTAATCGTTTTGATCACGCGAGGAGGCAGAAACAAATCGGTGCGTCAAGGTGGGCGAGACGGCGGCTCTAGGCGAGCGGCTTCTGCACCAGTGAACCACTGGCGAGGAGGCGCTGCGTCGTGGGGCGTCGCCGAGCATGCGGGTGAGGAGGCGAAGGCGGGAGTCTTCTGCGCACGAGGTGCCCAACCAATTGATTTGCCGTAGCGTTGAAGTGCAAACTGGTGGACTACTTCTAGAGCTGCGTTGCCAACATATCTCAATTCTCAATAACTTAGGTGTTCTACAGAGATAAAATTATTGTCGAGAATAAAATCACGGCCCATTGTTACCACTTCACTCCTCGACGGCGTCGACCAAATTCCCGGCCCAGCCCTCGAAGGTTCTATCGGGCCCATGTGCATCTGCCGCCAGCAGACTTCTTGGTGCGACGCGATGCGTAACGCCTAGGATTAGTGTTTGAATCCGACTCGAGCAGTTCTCTGCGCGCTACGTGAAGACCCGGACGTTAGTTTCCTGGATTGGAATAGGAGTCGTGATCCCCAAGAATTGGAGTATGCCTTATCTATCTCGGGATGTATTTGTACGTTGAGTTCGTTCACGATCTCGTTAGGTTAGCCCGATTATCCTTGATAGGTCGGTTTGCTCCATACTATATAAACAGGGGCCTCTACGGCGTGTTGAGGACCAATCCAAAGATGAGTTTACGCCTTAGCATCTCATAGACACCGATCTTCGCCTTTGTACACACATAATC
The DNA here is from genome assembly GCA_036346415.1 of Raddia guianensis. Taxonomy (NCBI): domain Eukaryota; kingdom Viridiplantae; phylum Streptophyta; class Magnoliopsida; order Poales; family Poaceae; genus Raddia; species Raddia guianensis. The sequence goes on from CM070536.1 coordinate 32,191,911, forward strand.
TCGCCGAGACTTGTTCGCCTCGCCGAGCCACCTCTGTATTCATCTTTGATATATAAGAAAGGTGGACGAGGGCTATTATCTCTCCGAGAGGCCCGAACTGAATAAAAACTGCCGACGGTTGGGATATTGACCCAAGTCAACCAAGGTTCTTCGAGGAGGAGATAGGAGACACGCCAACAACCACGAACAAAGAACGAACAGAGATGTGGGTTTTATCCCGGTTCAGCCTCTCGAGAGATAATAGCCCTACGTCCAAATTTTTCTTTATATCAAAGAGAATTACAAGGTGGAACTCATGAGATCGGCATGTCTCGGCGAGTAGTGTGCAAAAATCTATCGCTAAGGTTCAAGTCGTAAAACTCGCCCTCGATGCCCCTTAAACGCCGTAGGGCATGGTTTATATAGTACAGAGCAAACCGATCTACCGAGGAATATCGGTCGCTAACTACGAGATCATAACGAACTCATACATGCTAAATACAACCTACTAGAGATAAGATAATCTCCTAATCTTGGGGATCACGACTCCTAATGCAATCCGGAAACCACGCCCCGCTCTTCACGCAATTGCAGTAACTCTTGTTCGAGTCGGACTCAAACATCTAATCATAGGTCAAGAGGCACCGTGTCGTCACCAAGAAGCTGTTCGCAGATGCACATGGGCTCGATAGAACCTTCCAGGAATCGGGCCCCGTAGGTCAGCTTCAATTGGGCCGCCAGGAGTGGGCTATGGCAATGAGCCGTGATCTAATCCCCGATACCTAGCCCCCGAGACTCAAGTGGAAGGACTCACTAGAGTGGGGTCTTCCTCTTGAGACTCCAAGTCACAAAGAGGAAAATTTTGCTGCTACAAAGACATGTAACAAGCGACCGAACAGGTCATGGTTCAACCGAACAAGACTTGTTCGGTCGAACAACTGATCGAGACGAGCAACTCTCTAAGGCCGAACAGGAATCACACCTATCCGAGCAGATCACTCGAGACTTCAGGCAGACATCGGAAAAAGAGCCATTAGCGCACTCCAACCAGAAACTTCCTATCGCCACAAGAAAAAAAAAGCGACCGCTTTACCTAGCCGCTGTGGTAAAACTAGCCGCTCGACAAAACCGCTGCAGTAGCCGCTTATATGAGACTATAAAGCACCCAAGCTGCCCGCTGCCAGCCACTTCGCCTCACGCCTTTCCTCTCTAAGCCCTAGTTCCAACCACGCTCAGCATCGAGCACCCAAACTCCACCACCAAACCTGCTTGTCCAACTCTGGGAACCGCTATGGCCAAGTTCACCGGCACTAGCTTGACCGAGGAGGACCTGAAGGCCTGGGAGGAAGAGGGCCACATCGACACGGTAGCTGGAGGCTGCCCGGAGAGGAGGATACTCCGAGCCGCCGAGGAGAGTTTAGTCGATTCGAGCAGCCGACTGCTCGGGTTGAGATCTTCCGAGAGCGACTTCGTCGAGGCCTTCTTGAAGATCAGCGGATTGGAGGTGGCGAACCTCAATCCAACTCCATCCTCCAGATGGTCGTCTCGCACACCGCAGGCGAGGGCTATCTAGGCATCGATCCACCGGTGGGCTGTTCCTCCACTATTACACGTTGACGAGGAGCAGCTCCGCCGCTTCAAGCTGGGGTGCTACTACCTCAAGCTCCGCCACCGCCGACGACGCGCAGACCGCCCACCGCCGCCGACTCGATGGGCGCGTGGTGGTGAGGTGGTTCTATAGCAAGCGGAGCGGCGACAAAGAACTCGTTTTCACCGGAAGGCGCCGCAAAGGAACCCCAATGCCTCGGTAGGAGATGTCCGCCGAGGATTGGTATCGACAAGGAAGATTGCCTCCTCGTGAGCCTCGGGCTTCGGGCAGGAGATCATACGGACTTCACAAATAATGTGATCTCGCCCGCATGGAGGAGGCCCTATCCTTCTATAAGATAGAGGATGGGAAGACATATCCGTGGAGAGCACGGTAAGTGCCTTTAAGATTCAACCTTTACATCGATTATTTCCTCCAACAGAACTAACAACCCATTCTCGCCGGGCAGAAAGCCAACCGACGCATGGGTGACCGAAGGGTCGACGCCATGTCAAGGCGGCGAAGAAGGACGGGAGGTTACGGCGAGGTGGCGATACTGTCCACAAGAACGTGCTTGTCCGCATGCATTTGAGGTAAATCACTTACCCTCACCTATGTTGCTAGACTTGCAATGTTGTTTAAATGCTAATGTTCGCTTCTCAAACGCAGCAGGAGGACCAAATGATCCTTGAGGATCGAGAGGAGCTCTCCGGTCCGAGAAGGAGAAGGCGAAGAAGGGCAAGGCTAAGATAGCCACTAAGCCCAAGGTGGCGGCTGAGCCGACGCGGAGCTCACCGCGACACGGCGGTCGCCAGCCGTCGAAGAGACCACCTGCGGTGACGGAACGTACCGAGCAGACCAAGCGGGCGCGCGGTCAGCCCAGTGGGAAGAGACCAAGCCCCTCCCTCCTCGCCGAGCAGAGCGACGAAGAGGTAAAGACCATGGCCCTCTGGCTTAGGCGTTACACGCAAGCTCACCCTGGCCGCATGGATCGGCTGCAACAGGTCGCCGAGCAGAGGAGGCTCGAAGAAGAAGTCGCACGCAAGGAAAAACTTCTTGCGCTGCGCGAGAGGAGCGCTCAGCTTACCAGGGAGCTGAGCTCGTCGCCGCGAACACCCAAGGGCCAAGGCGGAGAAGCCGCCAAGGAGCCCCCGAGGAAGAGGCGGAAAATTCCAGCGAAGAAGATCAGAATCAAGCCTTCCACGGCAGGTATGTAGAAACCGATCTTTAGATCTCTCACCTACTGACCGCACTAGACTTAACGATCATCTCTTTTTCATCAGCTGCCCAAGAAGAGATCGCCACAGACGACGTCGAGGAGGCGCTCGAGCGGTCGCTGCTGCCCGAGCATCTGCACGGTGCATCGCGGGCGGTGAGGCTAGCGTGCCTCAAGGACAAGCTGGCGGCATGGAGCCTGCTCTCGTTAGGCTCCGGCGAGCAGCTCGACGCGCTTCAAAGCGCTGTGGAGCGGCTGGAGGCAGAAGAAGCAGCGCTCGGCGCCACGGACAGCGGGGCCAAGATGACGGTTCGGAAGCCGCCGAGGGGGACCGAGCAGCCGGTTCGCCAGCACTTCGTCATAGGGCAGCTCACCCCGAGGCGACGGATTCTCCGCGAAAGGTGGTGAAACCCCACCGCCAGGAACAAGAAGAAGCCCCGAGCAGGTCGCGCAAGTCGCCCCGCCAGGAAACACCGGTGCCACCCAGCGGTGCGGTCGGTCTTGCCCAAGACGTCGGGCGGAAGAGGAAGGGAAGGGGAGGAGCGCGAGATGAAAGCGCCGCCTGCCGCTCCCGCTTCCCGAGAAGATGCGCCCAGCGGAAGAAGGAGCGGACAAGACGGCGACGGAACAACGCACTGCCTCATCCCGCACGAACGGGGCTTCGTGACGCATGGCCTCGAGGACCGCCTGCGCCGCGGACTGAAGCGACGACTTGGGAAGGTAAACACCAAGACCACGTCTAGCTCAGTTGGGTAGCTTTTTCCGCAAAAGCGGCTAACAAGTCTTCTCTCTCAGGTCTTGAAGGACACCATGGAGGAGCTCGAGAACGGCGTCACCATCGAGCGGAGCGCCAGATCGGGCGTCCTCCGGAGCACCTCCGACGAGGGAGTTCGAGGCGGCCCTCTCGCACCACCCCAAAGTCGGCCGGTCCAAGGCGAAGGTGAAGAGGCTCAAAGTCCAACTGGCCGAGGAGAGGCGTTCCTGCGAGTCTCTCCTAGAAGAGGCCGAGGAGCTTCGCGCGCAAGCCATTAAGGCGAGCACTGCGGAGGAGAAGCCGGGCCGCAGGAAGTGGCTCGAAGAGCAGCTTGCTGACGTTTCCCAACGGCGGGACCAGCTTGCGGCGGAAGCCAAGAGACTCAAGGCCCAGCTCGTCAAGGAAGAGCAGACTTCCGCGGGTCTCCAAGCAAAAATCTCAACCCTGTGGGCTTCACAGGGAGAGATCGAGGAGATGCGCGGGATGGCGATGAGGGCGATCACCGCAGAGAATAAGGTCAAGGAGCTGGACGAGCAATTAAGACGGCCGAAAGCAATGAAGTCACCAGAGCGAGGCTCGACCGATCACCAAGGCCAAGACCGAGGAGGTCGAGGCCATCCGGCAGAGGCGCGCAAATAAGCCAAGCAGCAAGGAGGAGATCGAACGCCCGAGCCGAAGCCCGGAAGGAATCAAGGCTCGAGGCGAAGTCGTGCGCCTCAAGTTAGAAATTGAGGAGTCAAGGAGCAGCTTGTTCCTAAGTAGCACCGCGGTCAGAATCTCAAGGGCCTTGTACCAAAACCTTTGATTAACGGTAAGTACTTACCTTTCTTCCCGCAAAAAGAGCAAAGAAAAAGACAAGACCTAACGAAACTAAGAGAAAAGCGAACAACGCTTAGGAAGTTTAAGAAAACCGTAGAGCGCTTTGCCTAACTCCCACTTTGTGCAGTACCGCCGAGAACCTAAGTTTATGGACCCGAACAGTGCACAAGAGAAAGAGCGACACCCTAGCCCCCAGACGGACGATGCTCGAGAACCTAAGCTGCGAACTCGAGCACGTGCGAGAGAGGAAGAACGACACCGTATTTTGCTCGACGCATTCCGTAGTCCGCTTGCTGACGAAGTTAGGCGCCCGAGAGTAACCGAACAAGGAAAGTGCCTCTGCCGCGGGGGGCTTACGAGAGCAGGCTTTTCCAAGTGGTCGCGCCAAGCAGTAAGTGCCTCTGCCGCGGAGGGCTTACGAGAGCAGACTTAGCCGCAAGGTGGTATGGCCGTGTTACGCAACCCTGAGTTTAGAAACTTATCGAAACTAGATACGGGTAGGGAACAATCCTTAAGATTGCGGAGTCAAGAGTTCGCAAGACCGGGTAGCCATCAAGTGTTACCAGAAGAAAGTAGTTTGAGAAGACAAGTAGTGAAAAGGGCACAGAGGCCGCGAGGATTCACTTAGAATTGGATTGAACTTTACATGGTGCCCGAGGGACTTGGACGAACTAAGGCGCAAAGTTTGACGAAAAACGCGAGGCTAAGCAAACAAACGAGGACCTACACAAAGAACTTACGAAGCTGGTCGATGTTCCAAGTGCTGGTCAGCTCTCTCCCGTCCTCCATAGCCAGGCGAACAGCCCCCGGGCGAGTAGTAGAAACGACCATGAACGGGCCCTCCCAACGAGGAGTTAACTTGTTGGCATTGGACAAGTTCTGGACACGGCGCAGAACGAGGTCGCCCGCCTTCAAAACCCTTGGTCGAACTGACTTGGCAGCGTGCCGGCGAAGATCTTGCTGGTAGCGCGCCATTCTGACTTGTGCCCGGTCGCGTGTGCCTTCGAGGAGATCGAGATCGAGGAGGCGCTCTTGCTCGTCGTCAACTAAGTTGACCGAGCTCGTGCGAGGCGAACCGAGTACTATTTCGGCTGGCAGATAGCTTCGCACTATAGACCGCTTGGAAAGGAGTTTCCACAGTCGTCCGGTGGCAGAAAGCGAATCGCCCAGAGGACGGAAGGAACTTCGTCAACCCAGCCTTGTTGTGCTCGGCGAGAGCAAAGAATACCCACCGCTTAATACCCCGACTATCTGTCATTAGCTCGCCGATCGCTTCCATTGCTCGTGGATGTGCCACGAGGCGAACAGATTTTGGTGCCCGCTTGTTCGCAGATTCCCGGAATAGCTCGCTTCAATCGGGTACCGTTATCCGTGATCAACTTGTGGGGAATCCCAAAGCGCTGTGACCACGTTGCTTTTGAAAAAGCGAACATCCGCTTTGGCGTGAAGAGATTTACACAGTGCTCTGCCTCAATCCACTTTGTGAAAGTGTCTATGGCGACGAGCAAGTGTGTACATTTCCTTGTACCCCTTAGGAATGGGCCGAGCAGATCCGCACCCCATGTGGAAAAAGGCCAAGATGAGGGATTGTTTGGAGCTCTTGGGCGGGCTTGTGTGCCTTCCGGCGTGAAATTGGCAAGCCTTGCACTTAGTCACGATGTCCCGGCATCTCAGAACGCATGGGCCAATAATAGCCCATGCGAAACGCTTTCGACCGTAGTTACAAGGAGGTGGTTGCCGCAGCACCTCGTATGTCCCTAAGAAGGAACACGCCCTCATTGCGAGATGCACATGGAGAGAACTCACAGAGCACCTTGACGGTAAAGGATGCCATCCACAAGCTTGTATGGAGCAGCACGCCTTGTAAGTCGGGAACGCTCGGCTTCGTCGTCGGGCAGGGTCCCATCTGCAAGGTATCGGACAAATGGCGTTGTCCAGTCTGCAGCCTACTCGATAACGGAGACAGCACCACCTGTCTCTGTTGTCTCGTCCGGAGACGTGATTGAGGGCTTGTAAAGGTGCTCGACGAGCACCCTGGAAAGCGAGTTCGCGTGAGGATCCAAACTTGATAGTTGGTCGGCCGAAGTTGTCCTTCCGGGCACGAAGAGCACCTCGAAAATCGAAGTGCCGCCCAACTTCCTCACTTCAACCGTATCGCGCCATTGAGTCATCGCAGATCGATACTCCTTGTTCACCGGTTGATGACCAGCCGTGAATCTCCTTCACGCCGGGCCGTTGGACACCGAGCGACTTGCACGCCTTAGTCCCGCGAGGAGGGCCTCAGACTCCGTGCGTTGTTAGTCGCCGAAGTGTAGTTGGATAGAATATCGAGTTGCTCTCCATTAGGGAGATGAGAACAAAACCAGCCCCGAAGTTTTCAAAGTCGCGAGCCATCAAAAACATGGTCCATGGGGTTCATCAGGTTGCTCGGGTGCTTCACGATTTGGGCGGGCAAGTCCATTCAATGACGGTCAGCTAGGACTCTATGACTTAATAGCGCTTAAGGCAACAAATAACAGATCAAACTCGCTAGTTCCATTGCCCACTTAGCTATACGTCCGCTAGATTCCTTGTTCCGTAGGATTTCTCCCGAGGGAGCGTGGTCGACCAGATTTGATGCGCTGAAGTAGTGGCGAAGCTTCCCGAGGACATGAGCAAGGCGAGAGTAACCTTCGACCTCGTGGTAACGCCTTTGATCCGTGAAGTACCTCGCCACGTAATAGATTGGTCGCCGTGTGCCTTCCTTTCGACCGATTAAGACCAAGGCCACCGCCAGGCGTGCAATCTAGGTACAACAGAGCTGCCGCCATGCCGCTGTGGTAGTCGACGAGAGGATTGGATAGGTATCGCTCGATCTTGGAAGGATCTATCGGCTTCTTCTCGCTCCACTGAAACCATTGTGCTTGCGCAGGCCTTAAAGAAGGGCAGCCAGCGTTCGCTTTGATGGGAAATAAACCCGCTTAGAGCAGCCATCCGCCCGATGAGGCTCAGACTTTTTACGGTAGTTGAGCCTCATATTTTCAATGGCCTCGATTTTTTCGTGGTTGGCGAAATACCTTGTAACCAATAACATAACCGAGTAACATTCCAGATCGAACGCCAAAGGTACACTTCTCTCGATTTAATTTTATTCGATGCCCGTGAGATTACGAAAAGTCTCGCCGTGTCTTTTACATGATCCGAGCAAACTTGTTTTTACAACTATGTCGCGACATAGACCTCCGTGTTTTTCCGCACTGCTCGGGAATGTCTTCCATTAAGCCCGAACGTGGCACCAAAGATTGCGCAGACCGAAAGACATGGTCGATTATAGCGAAAAGTGCCAAGGGGTGATGAAGGCGCCTTCTCTTCATCTCGGGGAGATGCTTATTTGGTGGTAACCGAGTAAGCATCAAAAAACTCAGAGTCAAGCATCCGCAATGCATCGACTAGCTGGTCAATACGAGGTAGCGGGAAATTGTCCTTAAGACAAGCAGCGTTCAGATCTGTGTGATCGACACACATCCTCCACTTGCCGTCTTTCTACTTTACAATTACAGGGTTGGCTAACCACTCGGTGTGATCAACCTCGCGGATGAACCCGGCAATGAAAGCGCTTTGCCAAGTCGATCTTTGATGATCCTGCTTGAATTTCAAAAGCGACGAAGCTTCCGGCGAACAGGCTTTTTGTCCCACGGACACCGCTTTGTGCTCGATGACTCCCTTGGTACTCCGGCATGTCGATGGCTCCTGCACAAACACATCTGCATTAGCTCGGAGGAAGGCAATGAGCTCGCTTCTATTTGGGGTCCAGATTGGCCCCAAGTGAACTGCCTTGGAAGTATCATCAAGGGACAATGAACTTCCTTGGTTTCTCCCCGGTGAAGGGAGACCCTAGGGCGTCTGAGACTTGGTCCATGCGAACTTCGAATCATGGCGCGGAAGCTGGTCAACTCAGTAGGCGAGGGATCGCCGTCGCAATCCGCAGCAGCTTTGTAGTTGCCCTTGACCGTGATCACACCGTTAGGACCCGTATCTTCACGCAATGGTAAGCGTGGTGGGACACGCCCATAAACTTACCAAGAGATGGCTCGCCCAAGATCGCGTTATGCTGGATGGGAAGTCAACCACGCCGAAAGTGATCAACTCGTCCGGAAGTTGCTTGGGTTGCGAAGGTAATCGGCAGACAACTTGTCCCTAACGGCTTGATGTTTTCTCCGGAACAATCCGTAGAAGGGCATTGCGACTTCCTTCACTTAGAACGAGGAATCAGATCTCGCCCAGACCTTAGCGTAGCAAGTCCAGGCGCCCCGCCGCCTACAAGTACACGGCCAACTCTCGCGTTCGATGGTCGGGCAACCACCGAGAGGGAGCCGCCGAGGCTTGGTCATCCCAATGGGCAATCCTCCCGAGAGAAGGAGATAGGGACCTCGGTCCACTTCATCGATTCAGGCTGAGGTTTTGCCTTTTCAACGCTAGGACCTCCCGAGCAGCTTCCTTGAGGCTGCGCCGAGAGGTGTAGCCGAGGAGCCGCCAAAGTTGACGGCGATATGGTTCACGGCTCTTGATACTCATCATCATCTTCCGATCACCATCGCCGGTTTACGCTATTCCTTACCGCATCACCTTGTTCGGGCAGGGTGGGCATTGGGCCCTTGACATTGTAGAAATTTTCGAGCTTTGCGGCCCAAGTTCTGCAATAGCGTATGTCGTGCCCGTAGTGCTGGTGGAATTTGCAAAATCAATCGCTTGGACCTTTCTTGCCTTGTCCGCCTCCCTGAGCAGGCTTTTTGCCCTTATAGTTATTGTTGGGCTTCTTCGCCCATCCTTGGGAGGAGGTGCGCGATCCATACCAAATAATCGTATTGTTCGTGATCACCTTTATTTTTCTTCTTCGGACTTCTTGTCACCGTGGTTGCTCGCTTCTTCTTCTTCTCATCTACACCAGTTGGGGGCGGCAACCGCCTTGTCAAACGCCTTCTTATCAACGCGCGCTCGCCGATTGGCATAGCGATCACCGCTTTGAACAGGTCGTTGGCGGTCCAGTCTCGTTGATCTCGAGATCTGGGTGAGCCGCCATCGCGACTCCGCTTTTTAAGGCGCGACAACGGATTCGTCCGAGATGTTCGGGATCGTGTTGCGAATCTTAATGAAACGCTTCACGGTTATGGAGGGTCTCCCTGCTCATCCGGATCATCCGTGCGATCATCCTCCTTGCCTAGACGCACGTAATGCCTCCGGAAATTAGCGATCGAGGCCACAAAGCCGGGTTCCATGAGTGATGGAACCCTCCACCGATTGAACGACCACGTCCCGAGCGGCGCCCTCAAGGACATCGGAGGTAATTAGCCATAACGAAGCTCGTCACCCCGGCACCATGATGGCCGAAGCGTAGATGGAAAGGAATTCCTCCGGTTCGAGTCCCATTGTACCTCTCCATGTGACCGGGCTTAAACTTTGAGGGCCACCGGACAGCCAAGCTCGTCGAGAAAGCCCCGCAGCCCAAAAGCATACGACCGCCACCTTCCCTGGTAACCTAGTCTTGAGAAGACGTTGGTCCTTGCGGCGCTGAGGAACTCCCCGCTGAACGGATGATTCGGCTTAGAGAAACTCTCTCCGAGACAACCCACCACGCTCCTTCCTCGTGGTCGCGACGACGCGCTTCTCACGAGGGGACCGTCCGTGATCATCGCGTGCGCGCTTGCCCCTGTTGTCGCGATGACTACGAGGACTCGGCGAGCGACGGCGACCACGGGTAGCCTGCTCATGGACAGTGATCCTTCGATGGTGACGAGGGTCACGCGACCGATCGGAGCTGTCCGAACCATTCCGGGCAGTTTGGCTGCGCTGCCTGGAGGAGTTGTTCACTTCTCCTAGCGACTTTAGGCCTTCAGCCAATCGTTCTAAGTTAGAAGCAACAGCATCGCCCATACGGGCGAGGTCGGCCTGGTTGGTGGATCTAATCACCGGTTATGGCGCGAGTCGATCCCGACCGCTGCTAGGGTTCTGGGACCCCGAGGCATCCGCTGCTCGCCGACCGAGTCCGTTACGCTGGGAACTAACCGGACAGAGAGACCTGGCCGGAGACTTGGCGAGGGCACGCGAGGTGGAGTCGCGACGCGATCGCTTACCGATCGCGAACCGCGCCACGGTCCGATTGATGGAATCGCCGAGGTTGCGGCGAATGACTTCTTGCTCGAAAGCAGCAGTAGCGCAGCCTCGCCTTGATGCCGAGCGAGTTAATCGCTCGACCTCGCCAGGTAGCCCGCAGCCGTCACAGATCCTCGAGGTTCCTACATCGCCATGTTAATGCTGCGGGGCCATGCCAAGGTATGCTAGACGGTGTCATCGCTTGTGTCTCCACGGTAGAGTCTACCGACATAGCCTTGGAATCCGATAGATCTAAACCGTCGTAAAGATCATCGGTTCCGTAGTCATTGTCAATGACGGAGTGCGATTCGCGGCTATCTACGCCATATAGGCAGAGACCTCCGCCCCAGATACGGAAAGTGTTCGAGACCGAACAGATCGATCTCGAATCGACAGGATGAGACATCCGTCCTTCCGAGTCAGAACCCTCGAAGCATCTCAGATCGCCGACGGAGTTCGACATGCTCGACCGTGTCCCCACGACGGCGCCAAATTGCCGACGGTTGGGATATTGACCCAAGTCAACCAAGGTTCTTCGAGGAGGAGATAGGAGACACGCCGAACAATCACGAAACAGCAACGAATCAGAGACATGAGTTTTATCCCGTTCAGCCTCTCGGAGAGATAATAGCCCTCGTCCAAATTTTCTTTATATCAAAGAGAATTACAAGGTGGAACTCGGCGAGATCAGCAAGTCTCGACGAGTAGTGTGCTAAAATCTATCGGCTAAGGTTCAAGTCGTAAAACTCGTCCTCAGATGCCCCCTAAACGCCGTAGGGCATGGTTTATATAGTACTGAAAGCAAACCGATCTACCGAGGAATATCGGGCCGCTAACTACGAGATCATAACGAACTCATACATGCCAAATACAACCTACGGTGATAAGATAATCTCCTAATCTTGGGGATCACGACTCCTAATCCAATCCGGGAAACCACGCCCCGGTCTTCACGCAATCTGCGAACTCTTGTTCGAGTCGGACTCAAACATTTAATCATAGGTCGTTATGCACCGCGTCGACCAAGAAGTCCGTTCTACAGATGCACATAGGCTCGATAGAACCTTCCAGGAACCGGCCCCGTAGGTCGCTCGATTGGGCTGCTCAGGAGTGGGCCATGGCAATGGGCCGTGATCTAATCCCCGACAAAAACCCTCGTATCCCTGTTCGTCGTTGATTGCTGTTCGTTCTGTTCGGCGTGTCTCCTATCTCCCTTTCTAAAGAACCTTAGTTGACTTAGGTCAGTATCCCAACCGTCGACAGTTGGCGCCGTCCGTGGGGATACGCAGATCGAGCATGTCGAACTCCATCAGCGACAAGGAGATTCTTCCTGAGGGTTACGACTCAGAAGGGCAGGATGTCTCTTCCCCTGCCAGATCAGATCGATCTCATCGACCTCGATCAATATCTCAGATATCGAGATGTAACTCTCGAGTCTGGATACGCTCCGAATTGGTCTCCGGCTGGGCTCCGTCATCGACGACGAATCTGGAACCGGCGATCTTTCTGTTGGTTTAGATCTATCGGATTCCAGGGCTATGTCGGTTGGTTCCTCCTGTGGCGACACAGTGATGACATCGTTTAGCGTACCAACACACGGCCACCGCAGCGTCAACATGGCCGGTGCAGGACCTCGAGGGATCCCGCCGGGTCACGCAGCGCACAAGAGATCAGCGGATCAACTACGCCGGCAACAAGATGGAGCCGCACAAAATTGCCGCGAAAGAAGATATTGTTCGCCGCAACTTCGACGAGTCCATCAACCAAACCGGCGAGATCCACGATCGCTCAAGCGTCGGCCGACGCGATCCGCCACAAGACTTACGCCAAGACCCCGCGAAGTTTAGCTTTGCCGGCGGATTCCCCGTGCGCCTGCATCAATCGGCAAGACGCGATGCCTCGTGGATCCTAGGACCACTTGAGCAGAGCCGGAACGGCTCCAGTTCTCTGGCGATCAGTGAATCGGATCCGCCACCAGACAATCTCGCCCCTTGTATGGCGTTGTGGCTACTCACCGGTGAAATCGCCGAGGGCCTTAAGTCTATAGGTGAAGCCTCATCCGGCAGCGGTGAGTCTGTCCGTGGATTTGACAATGAACGCCCGACGATCGTGACCGCCGCCACCATCGAAGCGATCACCGCCCACGAGCGAGTCGTCGCCTTCGCCAAGTCCCCGTAGTCATCGCGACCACAGGGGCAAGCGTGCACGCAATGATCACGGACGATCCCCTCGCGAGGAGCGCGTTGTCGCGACCACGAGGAAGGAGCGGAGGCTTATCACGGAGAGTTCCTCCAAATAGAAACCTCCGCCAGCCTAGAGTTTCCCCAACCAACGGGACCAACGCCTTCTCAAGGCTAGGTTCTGGGGGAAGGTGGCTTGTCTTATGCCTTGGGTGCGGGTTTTTCGACGAAGCCAGCTCGTCTGCGGGCCCTCAAAGTTCAAGCCTGATACACATGAAGAGGTACAATGGGACCCGTAACCCGTGAGGAGTTCCTTTCCATTCACGCCACGCCATCATGGCGCCGGGTGACGAGCTCGTCATGGCTAATTACCTCCCCGCCCCTCGAGGGTGCAGCTCGGACGTACGCTGTTCAATCGCAAGAAGGTTCCATCTCGCTTGGAACCGCTTTTGTGATGCTCGATCGCTAATTTCAGAGCTGTTACGTGCGTGCGACAAGGAGGATGATCTGCATCAGATGATCCAGATGAACGGGAGACCCTCCGCAACTTCGTGAAGCGTTTCATCAAGATTCGCAACACGATCCCGAACATCTCGGACGAATCTGTTCCGCGCTTTCAAAACGGAGTCTCATGACGAAGCTGCTCACCCAGATCTCGAGATCAATGAGACCTGGACCGCCAATGACCTGTTCAAGGCGGCTGATCGCTATGCCAACGCGGCAGAGCGCGTTCAGAATAAATAGGCGTTCGACAAGGGCGAGCTGCCCGCCCAGCCTGGTGTGGAGGAAAAGAAGAAGAGAAGAATAATCTCGTGACAAGAAGTCCTGCATTAAAAGAAGGGTGATGAACAACACCGCAGTGTATAGATCGCACAATTCCTCCCAAGGATGGGCAGAAAAAGCCCAACAATAATTATAAGGGCAAGAAGCCCACCCAGGGAGGCAACCAAGGCAAGAAAGGTCCAAGTGACCGATATTACAAGTTCCACCAGAACTACGGGCATACACGCGCCATTGCAGGACCTGGGTTGCAAAGCTCGAGGATTTCTACAACGGCAAGGGCCCAATGCCCACCCTGCTCGAGAAAGGTGATGCCAGCAAGGCCAAGCGCTAAACCGACGATGGCGATCAGGACGACGATGATGAATATAAAGAGCCCGTAAACCATATCGCCGTCATCTTCGGCGGTTCCTCGGCTTATACCTCTCGACGCAGCCTCAAGAAAGCTGTCCGGGAGGTCCACAACGTTGAAAAGGGCAAGCCTCAGCCCGAAAAAATGAAGTGGACCGAGGTCTCTATCTCTTTCTCTAAGAAAGATTGCCCCACTGGGATGACCAAGCCCCAGCGTCTCCCACTGGTGGTCGCTCCGATCATCAGCAACGCCAAAGTTGGTCGTGTCTTAATCGACGGCGGGAGCGCTTTGGACTTGCTTTCTGCTAAGGTCTTGAACGAGATGCAGATTCCTCGCTCCAAGCTTCAAGAGGTCGCGATGCCTTTCTACGGCATTGTCCAGGGAGAAGCTGTTCGGCCGTTAGGGCAGATTTGTTGGTGATTGATAAACGGCCCACCTTGAAGCAGGCCTTGGGCCTATCCCGCATCGGCCCACCACGCTAAACAGAGGACTGCGCAGCCGCTCTCGGCAGACTAAAGAAGCCACCGACTGCTTATAGGCCCCCGGCTTGACAGGTCAAACCGGCGGCACCATGTCCTCCCGGCTATCCCAGAGTCGGAGAAGGTCCTCGGTGATCCGCTGCTTCGTGGGCAGTGGCGATAACCGTCATAGCCCGCCATGCTTTCTCCGGACTTGACCGAACGCGATCAGATCTCCTGAGGACCCCAGCCCGGAAAGTACGCGCGATAGTCCGGTCTTTGTCGCTTTGTCCCTCTTTGGCAGCAAAGAGATGGTTGTTATGCTTCGCGACGCTTCTAACGGGTGGCGCAGAGTCGCTCGGTCCATCCAAGGCCATATTGGGGATAAAGGAAAAGTGCTTTCCTCTAAAGAAGTTCTCCCTTGAACAGCATGTTAAGACAAACACGTGTTCAAGATTAACCCGACTGGGCTTTCTCCCTGTGCTCGAGCACCGACAGACCGATAACGAGACAAGAGCCTCGCCAAAGTTAAGACCAGCGATGGCTCCGTCAGACGCCTCGGGCGGTCCAGGGCGCTTATAAAAGGAGGATTCTCGACATTGCAGGGGACGGCCAACTCAACACCAAGTCCCCCGATCCGATTCCACCGGTCCAAGCACAAGCAACATTAACCTCAAGCTTCCTCCACAAGTAGCCTTAGTCTTTAACCGCCACCATCAGAAGCTCGGGATCGGCGCCTAGGTCCGATCTCGCACCTCTGCATCAAGCTTTTCCACCATATAATCAACAAGACCGAGAGAGCGGCATATCTGCAAGGGGGGCTCGAACCAGGTAAATCGCTTGTGTCTTTACGGTTCGCGATCTTCTTTCTTTCCTTCTCGCGACCGCATAAAAGACCAGACCAAGTCGCTGTCGCACTGTGCCCTTGTCCGAAGGTAGCGTCCTAGCTTCCGCAGTTCGCCGCCATCCGAAAGGTTAAGAAGGGTCGCCGCGGCCTCACTCAACTATAAATTGCCCGCCGTCCGCGGACCATCGCTTCTTCAGAGCGTGACTCCTCAGACACCGACAAATGGGCGCCCACCGGGGGCCTATGGCTAGCCTCAAGACTGCTCTCGACATGCCCGAGGTTCCGAAAGCGACACGAGGTCCTCGGACCTCGAAGTTCGATGAGTGCGATGACTGGACGATGTGGTCCCATCGTACGACGGCTGGCGCGAGGAGTACTTCGCTGAAGCCGGGGCTGACGAGATAGAGGTTGATACCTCTCTCGCCCCAGGGGTAGAGTTTCGTCCCGAGGAGTCGCTTCCCGAGTCGACCCTCCGGCACCTATGTCAGACTCCTATGGAGTTCGAATCATGGGTGACACTGCCACCTCCGCGGCGACATCGACGCTTCTGCCACAGACGCCCCGCCGCGATTCACGTCAAGCGTTGCAACGGCAACGCCGAGGAAGCCCAGCGTTAGGCGCTTCGCCGCATGCAGGCGTAGAAAATTCTTCAATGATGCCGCCCGCCACGCCATGGATGGGATTCGAGGAGGACTGCCGCCAACAAGACTTCGGGCGCCAATGGCCGACTTCTTTATCGAGAGACAACGACCAACCCGCTTGGCGCAGCCAGCAGGCGCGCTACGCCATCGCCGCTGGTCGTCGCGATTTGGAGAAGGGACCCCGTGGTTTCACCATGACGGATTTGGGTCCGCCATCGCCAAGGCCGGGTACCATTACTCGTGGCATCGATCGACATCGAATGAACGGCGAGATCATCCGGACGCATGGCGCGAAACCAATCCGACCACACGGTGCATTAAGCCAGCCGCGCTGCCGCCAAGTAGCTGCTCATGCTGCACTCCAGACGGCCTCACTCCGCGCTTCACACGCCCGGGCGAGTGTTTTCGCCGGGCCCACGCCGATACTCTCCGGCAAGGTCGCCAGGTGTTTCGCTTTCTCTCGCTTCCTCTGAGCGCCGGGCCCCGAGGTTCAAACCCGCCCATTGAGAAGTTCGATGGGAGCAAGAATCCCGAGGAGTTCCTATCCGCCTTCACACCACCGCCATCCGAGCATGGGGGAGATGAGGCCGCCATGGTCAACTATTTCCCCACGTTGCTCGAGAGGGCATGGCCCAACTCCGCTGTTCAACCAACGGCCTGTTTTATCCGGGCAGCCTGGTCACAAATGCAAGATGCCCACCACACGAAGCCTGTGGATGCTACGCCGCCCGGCGCCCCTAAGACCTCAAGCTCAGAGTACAAATGAGATGATGAGAGTCTCCAAGATTTTGTGTGCCGGTCACAGAGCCCGCAACACAATCCTCAGATCTCGATGAGGCCATCATCGAGGCCTTCAAGGATGGCGTGGGGACCGGCGCTACACCGAGGACCTCGAGCTCCACCGTCAACACCGCGAGGAGTTTTTCCGCACCGCCTTTCTACGCCAACGCCTAAGATATGGAGCGCAAGAGGGGCCGTATAAGAAGAAGAAGGGCAGGTCGGCGATAGCTTCTGCAAAGCCGAGGCGATAAGAAGAAGAAGAAGCGGCAGAGCAGCCCGCTAAGTTCATCGCCGCCGAAGCTCGACCAGCTTCGAAAGCGCCCGCCACGTCACACATCGCCAACACGCCAGGCCATTCCGGCCAGCTGGTCCACTACAAAGAAGCCGCCGCGACTTCCCCAACCGTAGGCCACGGGCGTGCCAGTAGGCACCCTAAGGTCGGCTCCCTGGCCCACAGCAGCAGTAACCGAGGCGAGACCGCCCACGACTCCCAAATTTTTTCGCCGCCTTCATCAACGCCCGCCATGAGCTACGTGAATCGCCGCACATGGGCCCGCCACCGAGGACTTTACGCCGTCGCGTCCCATGCCCGAAGCGTTCGAGGGCGCTGCCAGGGCGCCAAGACCTCAGACGTGCCAGATCGGTTTCGGCCTCGCGGGCCACGCCGCTATCTTGGCGACGTCAGCCACACCTCTCGCCATGAAGCTCAAGGTCAAGGCCCCGAGAGGTCCTCCACATCTCTGCAAGCGCGAGCCGGCGGGCGGAATCTCCGCTTTGGTCCGGCCAGTTATCACCTTTTCGACGGATCGTCCTGGCCGGGTTTCCTAAACCCTAACGCCTCACCGGTGCTCGCCTACCATTGGCAATACCAGGTCGATCTGGCCCTCGTGGATGCGGAGCTCGGCTGACATCATCACAGCAGGCCTTAGGCCTCATGCAGGTCCCAAGGCTTCCAAGATCAAGGACATCACCGCCCCTTCCACGGATTGTCCCAGATCGCCGCCGCCTGCCGCGTGTCGGGCTACCCGCCACGCTCGCTCCTCCACCAACTTTCGGACGGAGTACATCACCTTGAGGTGGTGGAAACAGAGCTCCCCACAACGCCATCTTAGGACGCCCAAGGCCTCCAAGTTCATGGCGGTCTCCCACCACGCCTATCACCGCTCAAGATGCAAGACCCAAGGGAGTTATCACCGTCCCTGGTAACCACAAGACGGCCTCGACAGTGACGAGACCGCACTGCCATGGTAGACAGCCCCACCCGTGGTCCCAGCTGCAAGGAGCGCCCACAACATACCTCTAAGGTGGCACCGCACCGCAGGAGCCCACTAAGACCGTCTGCCCTCACGGAGTCGACTCCTCCAAGGTGGTCCACGGGGACAACCTCGAGCCTCAATAGGAACTCGAGCTCATTACCTTCCTCCGGCTAACAAGGACGTTGCTTGGCATGGGGAACCGTCCGATATGCCCTGTCCTCCCAAGGAGGTAATCGAGCACAGCTAGCTGTCCGCCCGACAAGAAACCTGTAAGGCAAAGGTCGAGGCGGTCCCCGATCGAAGGCTAAGATCATCCAAGACCACTGCAAGTTCGCCGAGGGGCTTCATCCACGGTTCAGACTCCGATTGGCTTGTGAACCCGGCTGCCGCCCGTAAGAAAGGAGGCAAGTGGCGATGTGTCGTTTATCATCGCGACCTTAATTCCGCCGCCCTAAGGATAACTTTTCCTTCCACGCATAGATCGCGAAGTTGACGCTACTACAGATTCAGCTTTGATGAGTTTCGGATGCTTATTCCAAGCTACCATCGATCGCTGTGTAGAGAGGACTAAGAAAAACCGCTTTTGTAACGCTTTTTCAAGACATTTTGCTATAATACCATGTCCTTTGGTCTCGTAAATGCCGGCGCCACGCTCCAGCCGCCTCATGCAAAAACTCTCCTCGATCAACAGGGCGAACGAGAAGTCTACGCCGATGATATCATAGTCAAGAGCAAAGACGCCCGTGACCACGTGTCCGACTCTAGCCGAGACCTTGATACCGAGACAAAGACCGTCAAGTTAAACCCCGAGAAGCGCGCTTGGTGTCAAGTCCGCATGCTCCTAGGCTACGAATCGGCGGGCAAGCATCGTGCGAACTCCAAAAGATCGAGGTCTGCCGAAAAGATGAGGTCGCCGACCGTAAAGGACATCCATTCCTCACGGGCAAATGGCGGCCTTTAAGCCGCTTTCATCTCCCGCCTTTGAGACCGGCGCACTCTTTCGCAGAACTCCGCAAGCACGAGTAGTTTCTGGTGGACCGAGGAAGCCGAGGCCATGGTAACTCAAGCAGATTCGCCGCCACCGTGCCTCACTACTCCTAAGTTTCGGGAAGCCTCCCGCTATACCTCTTGGTGACACCAAACGCCGCAAGGCGCGTGCCAAGAGAACGAGAAGGGAAGCAAAGAAATTGCCTACTATGTGAGCGGCACTCACCG
Organism: Raddia guianensis; assembly: GCA_036346415.1. Classification (NCBI taxonomy): domain Eukaryota; kingdom Viridiplantae; phylum Streptophyta; class Magnoliopsida; order Poales; family Poaceae; genus Raddia; species Raddia guianensis. Next base: position 32,210,905 of record CM070536.1, read on the forward strand.
GCCAGCGAGCGCTTATCCCGACCTTCAAACTATGCTACGCTTTGTCGATGGCCTCGCGCAAGTTAAGGCCACTATTTCTAAGCCCACCAAGTCGTTATCCCGACTACTTACCCGATCAAGGACATTCTCCAAACCCGAGGCCACCGGGCTGGTCGCTGGCGGGAGTCGAAATGGTGAATTCGACATCCGCTTTGTGTCTCGAACCGCGATCAAGGCCCAGCCCTCGCTGATTTCGTCGCAGAATTGACCAGCCGGACGAGCAAGAGAGAGGCTCTCCGTGTCAAGACGGCAGAAGCCTTGGACTCTCGTTTTTGACGGTTCACACCACCGGGCGATCGTGATGCGGAATCGCTTCATCTCCCCAACGGAGAGCGACTCAAAGACGCTATACAATACACTTTTGCGGCTACGTAACAACGCCAAGAGAGTATGAAGCCCTAATTGCGGGTTTACGGTATGCGCAAGGCCGACATTAAACGACGGTTGCGAAGCGATTCGCAGCCGTCAGTCCGCCAGTCGTGGAGGAGTTTCGTGCAACCGACGACTCGATGGCGCTGTACCAAGCGGAAGTGAGGAACCGGAGAAGCGCCGAAGCTTCAAATCAGCTACATTCCTGTGGAAGAGAATGGCGAGGCCGATAGGCTCGCCAAGCTCGGATCTCACAAGAACCGCCCCACGGGTGCTAGTGCAGCACTTTTGAAGCCCTCCATTCCTCCGGAGAGGAGGCAAAGGACGCTCATACCCCCAAACCGAGACATCCGGTATCGCCTCATTCTCGAGCAGCACCTCCCGATGACGCCATTCATCCAGGGCTTGGAGCAGGGACATTGCCCGAGGATGTCATTGAAGCGCTGGGCCTCAATTTAAAAAGGTGAGCCCGAAGCTACTGGCCTGCATGACGGGGCTCAAGGATCAAGGTGCTAACGGCGTGCTTTTGGCAAGTACTCCAAGAAGAAGGTAAGTACCTTTCGTTGACATCCACGAGGGCATCCGCGCGCACACGCCACATGTAACCTCGCCTTCAAAGCATTTCAGAGGCTATTATTGGCTCACAGCTGATGAGTGACGCAGGCCTTTGTTGTTGCCATGGCTTGTCAAGATTATGGGCGGATGACGACCAGCCTTCGCTGTGATGAGCTGTGAAACCATTCCACTAGCGCGGCTGCTCGTGGTTTGGGGCATGGACCTCTTAGGACCGTTTCCCAAAGGTCTCGTGGCAAAACATACTTATTCGTAGCTATTGACATCATAACGGAAATAGTTGCCATATACCCCATGATTTCATCAGAACTCTATCCCCCTGCACTATATAAAGGAGGGACGGAGGCCATCGAAAAGGGGGCTAGGAGCATCATCTTGCATCCCCGATCCACCACATAATCCCGCAGCATGTGAAGTAGGGTATTACCTCCGCTGAGGGCCTCGAACTTGTATAACCTCGCCTTGTGCTAGCCATTTGACCTAGTTCTTGATTAGCGCCCCTCGCACAAATTCATTGCCGCCGTGACCCCCGCTTAGTCACCCGTCGGCTTGCCATGCCAGTGGATCAACGCCATCATGCTCGCCACCCCAAAAATACTCTATACCGGTCCGAGGTACCCATCACCTTTGATCGATCGACCATCCAGATCGGATCGCTTCGAAGGTATCCGCCGGTTTTGGATCCAAATTGCTCAAGGAAGTAAATTAAAAGGGTCCCGTTGATCGGCGGAGCGGATTAACGCCCTTTTCGCCAAGACCTTCGACCAAATGAATATCCCACGCTCGAGCTACGGAAGGGTCATCTCCGCTCCACGGAGTAATCCCCTGACGCCCAAGCAGCATTCACTTGGACAGATTTCCGCCGGTCACGTTCGGGACCAAGGAGAATTATCGAACCGAGAGTCTAAGTTTCGAGGTGGCTGATTTCGAGACGGCATATCATGCTATCTTGGGAAGGCCGGGGATTGCCAAATTCATGGTGGTCCCCAACTATACTTATCTCGTCTTAAAGATGCTGTGTCCCAAGGGTGTAATCACCTCCCCGTGACGCTAAATAGCCTCGCCTGTGGATAAATAAAGTCGTGAAATGGCGCAGTACTCGACTTATCTCGCCGAGATGGAAAAGATCCGATCAAGGTCGCATCCTTCGGGAGGAAGGAGACGCCCCGCCAAAAAGCAGGCCAAGACATCCATCCAAGCACCAAGAAACCAAGAAGATCCTGCTGACCTGGCTCGATCCGCCAAACATTGCGTGATTGGGACAGGGCTCGATAGCAATAGGAAGACGCTGCCATTACTTTCCTCCGGCCAACCGGATGTGTTCGCCGAAGCCTTTGACATGCCCGGTGTTCCGAGGGAGGTGATTGAGCACTCTCTACGCCGATTTAAAAGGCAAAGCCCGTAGCAATACCAAGGTTTGCCTGTGATCGAAAGACGCCATTAGAGTGAGATCACCAAACCGCTGGGCCGCTTGGTTCATCAAGGAGGTGTATCATCCCGAGTGGCTTACCAATCCGGGTCCCGGTACGTAAGAAGAATAAGACATGGCGGATGTGTGTCGACATACGCACCTCAACAAAGCGTGTCCTAAGGATCCCTTTGGGCTTCCCAAGATCGATCAAGTGGTGGATTCCACCGCCGGTGTAGCTTTGTTTTCTCGACGCCACTCAAAGCTACCATCGATCACCGAAGAGGAGGATTGCATCAAAACGCTGCTCATCACGCCTTTGGTGCTTTTACTATATCACAATGCCGCTCGGGTTGAAAAATACCGGGCGCCGACCTATCAACGCACCATACAAATGTGTTTTCACACTCAACTCTGGACGCAACGCGGAGGCATATGTCGATGACGCCGCCATAAAAACAAAATCCGTGAGGGGATCTCATAACAGATCCGACCGAGACATTCGGGAGCCCGAGGGCATTTCGAATGAAGCTAAATCCCGAGAAGTGCGTCGGGTTCCATCTCAAACTACTCGGATTCATCATCTCCCACCGAGGGATCAAGCAACCGAGAAGGTTAATGCTATCATCAAGATGAAGCCCCAACCAATCGGAAGGACGCAGAAGCTCATCGATGCATCGTGGCACTCACCGATTGGTTTCCGACTCGGGAGCGAGGCATGCCTTTCTTTAGGCTCTTACGCCGACAAGACGATTTTCGATGGACGCCAGAAGCACAACAAGCCTTTGAAGATCTAAAGAGGTTCCTCACCACGCCCCCGGTGTTGGTTCCTCCCATGCCCCGAGAGCCCTCCTACTCTACATAGGTGCAACGACTCACGCCATCAGCGGCGCCTTAGTGGTGGAGCGAGACGAAGAGGGCTCTCCGTAAGGCACAGCGCTCGGTCTACTTCAAGTTTAGGTATTGGGCGACTCAAAATAAGGTACCCACAAGTGCGTAAGCTTCAGATGTCAGGTTACTTACATCACGGAAGTTAAAGCATTACTTCCAAGAGCATGAAATTTTGGTGGTCACCTCCTTCCCGCTTGGAGATATACTCCACAATCGGAGGCCACCGAGGATTGCCAAGTGGGCGGTTGAGCTTGGAGCCTTTGAAATAAAGTTCGGCCTCGACTAGCTATCAAATCTCAAGCGTTGGTGACTTCGCCGAGTGGACAGAGGCCCAAACCCCGCAAAGACAGACACTCTCGAGTAATCGGACAATGTACTTTGATGGTTCCTCGCCGATAAAATTACGCCCATTGCCATGGCTCCACTCCTGACGGCCCAATCGAATACTGCGCCAGGCCCAGCTCTCGAAGGTTCTATCTGCTCATATGCATCCCGCCAATGCCGGGCGCTGGCTAGATGCGTAATGGCCAAGGAATCATGTTTGAGTCCGCTCGAACGAATTTCTGACGGCTACGTGAAGACCCGACATGGTTTCCGGATTGGAATAGGAGTCGTGATCCCCAAGACATGGAGTATGCCTTATCTACCTCGGGATGTATTTGGCATGTCTTGAGTTAGATTCATGCACTCGTAGTTAGCCCGCCCGATATTCCCTCGGTAGGTCGGTTTGCTCAAAGACTATATAAACAGGCCCCTATGACGCTTAGAGGACCCCGCCAAGAGCTTTTGCATCTTAGCACCTCAGAGACATCATCTTATAGCTTATCGCGACTTGTATCAAGATAATCTCGCCGAGACTTGTTCGCCTCGCCGAGCCACCTCTTGTATTCATCTCGATATATAAGAAAGGCCGGGCGAGGGCTATTATCTCCCGAGAGGCCCGAACGAGTGATAAAATCCACGCCTCACATTCGTTCTTTGTTGGTGGTTGTTCGGTGGTTCCTATCTCACTTCTAAAGAACCTTAGCGACTTGAGATCGATATCTCAACCGTCGACAGTTCCCTCATGCTCTGCGGCGCGGGGGCTGGGATTTTGCTCATATCGCCGACTGGAGAAAAATTGCGCTTACGCCCTCCGAATATTATTCCCTATCAGCAACAACGCCACGAGTACGAGGCACTCATCCACGGGCTTATCGCCATCTTGCTTGGTGTCGGTAGGTTAATGGTACGCGATTCGCAACTCGTGGTCAATCAAGTCCAAAAGGAGTGGTCTTGTATTGGCGACGAAGATGGCGGCTTATTGCCGGGAGGTTCGAAAGCTAGAAGACAAATTCGACGGTTTGGAGCTTACTCACGTGTTCGCGCGACAATGAAGCAGCAGACGAGTTAGCGCTGATGGGATCCACTCGAGCTCGTCCCGAGTGGTGTTTTAAAATCCAGAGGCTGCGCGACCGTCTATCATCGCTACCTTCCGTGATCGGGAGAAGAACAAGAGAAGCGTATGAACCCGATGCGAGGTATTTACGATGAACCCCGGTGGACTCAAATTTATTTAGATTATCTTCTTCATGATGAGCTACCCCAAGATCGAAGCCTAGCCGAGTGCATCACACGCCGAAGCAAGAGTTACAAGGTGGTCGGGGACGAGCTTTTCAGAAAAAGCAGTTCCGGGGTACTAAGGCGTTGCATATCCGAGCAGGAAGGCAGAGATCTGCTCAATGAAATCCACTCGGGAGAGTGCGGGCACCACGCGGCTGCTAGCACCCTGGTGGGCAAAGCTTATCGGCAAGGATTTTTCTGGCCAACCGCTGTCACAGATGCGGAAGAAATAGTACGCAGATGTGACGGGTGTCAGTTTTTCGCACGGCAGATTCACATGCCGGCTCAAGATTTACAGACGATTCCGATCTCTTGGCCCTTCGCCGTCTGGAATCTGGACATGGTAGGCCCTCTCAAGCGAGCGCAAGGCGGGTTCACCCATCTCTTCGTCGCCATCGACAAGTTTACCAAGTGGATTGAAGCCAAGCCGGTTGCTGTTATCACGGGCGCCAAAGCACGCGAAGTTCTTCCGGGACATCAAGCAGCGCGTTTACGCATCTAATCGCATCATCACCGGCTAATGGCGCTCACTTCAAGAGCAGCGAAGTTTCAAGAATGGGGCGAGGAGCTGGGCATCAAGATCTGCTATGCATCAGTGGCCCACCCGAGGAGCAACGGCCAAGTCGAGCGCGCCAATGGATTGGTACTACAAGGGCTCAAAGCCAGGATTTTCGATCGCCTAAAACCGTACGCCACGCGCTGGGTAAAGGAGTTGCCCTCTGTGCTCTGGGGGCTCAGGACAACCCCAAGTCGAGCCACTGGGCAGACACCCTTTTTCCTTGTCTACGGCTCTGAGGCGGTCCTCCCAACTGAGTTGAAGTTTCGGTCCCCACGGGTTGCCGGACACAACGATAATCAGTCGGACGAGGCAAGGCGTGAAGACCTCGATCGACTTGAGGAAGCCAGGGAAGCAGCATTGATCCAGTCGGCAAAGTACCAACAGGGCCTACGTCGCTACCATCGGTATAGCGTCGCACGGGCCGCATTCTTGAAGGAGATCTGGTCCTTGAAGAATCGAAGCACGAGCATAAACTCTCCCCACTGGAAGGCCCCTATCACGATCGTTGAAGTGACCCGCCTGGGCTTACCGGCTCTGACGTGAAGATGGATCTGAAGTGCCCAACACCGGAACATCGAATACCACGCTGCGTTTTTCCTTAGTTCTTGTATCCAAGCGGCATTTGTGTAATTAGTTTCCCTTCTTTGACTTGCTACTTGGTCAGAAACCGACCAAGCAAAGAAGTCGGGTTACACTAAATAGTCTTGAGTCAACCGCGCCTCTATCCCTTCAATAAAGTTGTTTTCTCTACATGTGTTGATCGCATTCGAGTATTATGAAAATTTTTGAGTAATGGCGCAACATGTCCCAATGACAAGATTTAGCTACTCCACAGCTGCAGAGGAATGCCAAGCGCTACCTCTTGGCACTCGGGGGTTGGACCAGTCGGCGGACGCGTATCATGAAAAAGGATAAAACATATTATTCGGATAAGTCGATCGCGATGCTTCGAGGATCAACCAAAAGTTTCTATTACGAGGCATAATTACGATCCGCTTGATCAACTATCCGACAAATTGCCGGATGGACTTCTTCTAAAGAGTTATGGCCTCCTCCTCGAGCAAGCAAATCCATCACGGACGGCTTCGCAATCTAGGCGTGGGAAGTTTGACTTGCGATGGCGAGGCCCCGACCGGTGCATCGCGTATGCGGCCTCCCGGGTGAAGACCTTGATCCGCTCAGGAAGGGCGTCGAGACGGGCCACCAGGAGGTCAGGGTCGTTCGGCGGCTCCTCGTCTGGGTAAAGACACTCAAGAATTGGAACGATCCCCGTTGAGGTCCGGCGGCGAAGTTCTGCACAATCAGTCGGGCAAGGCATATCAGTCGAGCTTTAGTGAGGTTGAGCTAGGGAGAGCCAGTCGGGGAAAGCTACCTTCCAACTGCTTGGCCGAGCTCTTGGCTCGAGCGTTGGCTTGGCGTACTTTCTCCTCCAGCGCCTTCTGCCTCGCTTCCAGAGCTGCACTCAACAACAAACATTAAAGGATATTACCTACGGAGCATCCTTTTTAGAGATTTAACATAGGTCGGGGTTTATACCTTGGTTTGCGTTGGACTCTTCCACGTGGCGGAGACGGAGTTCTATGACCTCGCGGTGCAGTTCTTCGATCCGACCGCGATATTGTCGTTTGGTGGCATACAGCGCGTTGTCGAATTCATCGCGCGTTTTCAGCTCGCCTACCGTCCTCTCCATGCATTGGGTTTTCTGCTTTGACCTCCCCTTCATGCGTACTGTATGGAGAAGAGAGGAGATTAGTGGGATTCCTCTCGCACGAATAGAGGTTAAATGGCGAAAAGAAGTTCTACCTTGTATATTTCAGCCCGGATTGCGGTTACTTGGTCCAAGACCTCCCACTCTTGACCTCTTGCTCGTCGTCAACCTCGTAGCCCTCCGTTTTTTCCGCCACTTCAATCGGAAGGGTGGAATGTGGGCTTTGGCGAGGGCGGGATCTCCTCGATCTCGGCTCTGAGCTAGCTGGAGCCGGAGCTTTCCTCATTTGGCGAGATTGGCGGCTAGTGGCGGAGGGCGAGTCTGGTGGTATTGATGGGCGAGCCGAGCCCTTAGCGCTTGCGGCTAAATCGTCATTCATAGGTTTTCTGAAAGCATCCGAAGACCGTTCAATATGCACAATCGCATGTCTCCATACGATGAAGTTATGGCGTCACGAAGGAATACCTGTGTGACGGGACATATTTCATCTTGAACTTCATGCCCGAGCCACTCGGGCCCGAGCCAGCAGGTTTCTTCGCCCCAGTCGCGGCCTTTGGGTCGGCTGACTGGTGAGGTGGAGGGCTCTGTGGCTGCGCGGCCTGGGCGGGCGGCGACGGCGCAAAAGCGGGACGGTGTCTTTCTCATCATCGTATTCGTCCGAGTCCCTCGAGGTGTCCCCCTTGCCTTTCTTGGCCGGAGGAGCACTCGTTGAGCCCTCAGCTGGGCGCTTGCGAGGTGCCTCCTTGTGGGGTGGAGCTTCCGGAACCGGGGGGGAGGAGAAGAAGGCTTCGCGCCCCTGCAACGCATCGAAATACATTAACTCTAGCCCTACATCAATGAACTGCGGTTGAGTTGAGGAGGATCTTCTCCTTACCGTTGGTGGCAAGAATCCCAGATGATATGGTGCCGGGCACTCCGAGGGGGTTATTTCCATGCCCGGAGCAAAAAGCTCAATCACTCGGCTGATAATCTCCTTTTGCGCGAGGCTCTCGTTGGTTTCCCGAGTGGCATCCTGGAGCCCTGAGTACTCAAAGGCGAGATGCGCCCTCTCCTTGATGGGCTGGACACGGCGTTGGGTATAGTTCCACACTACCCGACATTTGGTCACCCGTGAGACTTGGCTCTGGGAGAAGAACAAGAAGTTCCTTCACTTGGCTTCCGTCATCGGCGAGAGAAGACAGAGGACGGACGGTCGTGGGACACTACACGAGAAGGAAGGAGGGCGGAGGAGAATTGGCGCAATAAAACCACTCGAGTGCCGGCCTTTGTTGGAGGTTTTGAGCGAAGATCAAGTAGTACTTTTTAACCCCTTCCATGATTGGAATCTGCGCCGCTGCGCCTTGGGATTGTCCTTGTTGGGATAGGGTTTGAGAAGAAAAGGAATCTGAAAAGATCGAAGTGGGGAGCGACCCCAAATAGACCTCACAGACGTGAGTGAAAATCGCGATATGAAGAATGGAGTTGGGATTCAAGTCGCGAAATCTCAACCCCGTAAAATGAAGCGGAACCGGAAGAAAGAGGAGCGAGGAAGGCCGATGCAGCGGAGGAAGAAAGATTAGAAGACCACCACCTCGTCCGAGCGAGGGGGGGCAGAGACTCACCGGGGCGGGGCCAAGACAACAGCCTTCTTGGAGGGCACGCCGAGAGAGACCAGCTTGAGCCTCCGCTCGGTTGTGATGGACTTCACCCACTCCTTCCCGCTCTTAGCACCTTGGGGTGGAGGGGGAAGGCGAGCCATTGCGATCGGAGGCAGGGCAAGCGGAGGTGGCAATGGAGAAGAACCCTAGCGGCGGAGCTTACTAAGGAATAACAGACCGCCGCTAAAAACAGTGCAAAATAAACCCATTTCGTTCTCTGTTCGGACTTATAACAGGCGAGTTTCGCGATTCAGGCGGGCCTAGGTCTAGCGTCGGATCACGGCCTTTCATGAGGGCCCAATAATCACTCGGCTGCCCGAGTGGCCCGAGAGGTCTGCGTTACGCATTGACTGCCCGCCTAGGAGCGGACGAGCCTAGCTACTCGGACGAAGTAATGCTACGGATTCGAGATCAAATCGAAAAGAAGCAGCATTGCAGATTCAAGGTCAAAAACAGAAGACATTAGGATTCCCCAAAAGACTTTCATTAAAAAGGGCTTTTAGGCCCGATTACATATTTTCCGCGGCGCAGCACATCGAGCTAGGGCTCGTCGCTGGCTCGCGGGGATGCCAACAGGAATAGATCATTCCTCCGACGACCACCTCACACTGAGGATGGAAGCGGCGAGAGCATCCTTCAATGGGGTGAGTGCCGGGAAGAGCCGCGGATGGCCGCTGACTAGGACCCTGATGGCCCTCTGGGCGACCTCCTCCGCGTGTTCCTCTCGCCCTTTGTTGCGGTAGTGATCTTAGGCCGCACGAAGCTGCAGTGGCGCGAAGCGCTGAATCCGACAACGGCCTCCCATGGATCCATGAAGATTTGTGGGACATGTGTGGAAGTTTCCCCAGGAGTCGCCGAAATGGAAAAAGACTCAAAAACTCGAAGGCCGGTGGTGAAGTAGTACGCAGCCCCTGGGATTTCTTTTATACACAGAGGAAATTCAGGGGCCGTGCACGTAAACCGTTTGAATCTGATAAAACCATCATAGCGATGGGACTGCAGTGGGAGCGGATCCGGTTTTCGACGGGAACACGCGCCCCTTCGGCTGTGTGAGAAAAGGGCGCGAAAACGCTTCACTTCCCCCTAATTGGGCTTGGGCTAAAACCGCAAAGGGCGACCCCCTTAACAGGCTTTCTTAACACGCCGCTGACGGCGGCAATGTGTTAAAATCGAGCCTAATTCGGCCTCGGTGCACCCTGGAGGGCATATCACCGGCAGCGCCAAAGTTAAAAATATTTCACGGCATACCCCATGTTGGGTCACTAGCCAACTTTGCACGCTCAAGGTTGGGTGTTGGTGAAATCTGGATTCAATTTCTTGAGGTATGCCTTTATAAGGTCGCTAGTTGTATACCGTTACACGGATACAAATACCTCTCGGCAAAATTGCGTCCAACCGGTATGTCTCTAAAGGCCTATGCTGATCCTCGCCAGGGTGGGGACAGATACCGCTCGGCTGAAAGGTGCGCCCCATGTTGGGCCAAGAGCTGGTTCTTACAAGTTAAGGCCGGGCGCCTGATGCCGATATTTCAAAAATGCTAAGGTTATAGCAGGCTGCAAGACAGAAGCTGTAATGGCGTGGCTTAAGGCATGCCCCATGACGGGCCAGAAGCTATTCTTGTATTACAAGAGTGGATGCCCAGGAGCCGAATCCTCCTGTCGAAATAACGCGCCTAACGGGTTTGTAAGCTAGAGTTTGGTATTGCCAAATCTAGGCGTTGTTTCGACATAAAAACTCAAAATTTCTTGAGTCCTTTACAATCTCTTTTCAGATTACAGGAGAACCAGTCGGGCAAGCATCTGACTCGATCGTAAAGCACTCAGGGGCTACTGTGGACTGCATGGGCCCCGGGTATCCTCTAGAAGGCCCATAAGGGAGCAGATAGGGGGCGACCCATGTCGGTTGGCTGAAGATGGAAAGCACTCGGATCGGGCGGAACTTAAGCCGCAAGAAAGGGTTCGAGTTTATAGGACATCCCCATGTAATTAGCAGATCAATGCATACGTTCCATGTAACATCATAACGGAAATAGTTGCCATATACCCCGCGACTTACTGTAAACTCTATCCCCCCTGTACTATATAAAGGGAGGGGACGGAGGCCATCGAAAAAGGGGGCTAGGAGCATCATCTTGCATCCCGATCCACCAAATAATCCCAGAGCACAGGAAGGAGGGTATTACCTCCTCCGTTGAGGGCCTGAACCTGTATAACCCTGTCTTGTGCTAGCCATTTGACCTAGTTCTTGATTAGCGTCCCCTCGTACAAATTCATTGCCGGCGGTGACCCCCCAGTTAGTCACCCGTCGACAGGTACAGTAAGCTCCTCAGTTTGCTCCGATTTCCTAAGTTCTCCTCAGAACTTCGTTACTGTTCACCTAGTTCCTCTGTTTTTGCATTACAGACTCGCAAATTTGCACAAGAGAAAGGATTGGACAGGCCAAAAGTGACGGACTCACCAAAGAAACTGCATTCCACATAAAAAGGATTTTTACAGGAGCAAAGGGATTCTACAACCAAAAGGAGGCCTCGCCATCCTGGACTACCGCAAAAGAGGCACCGCGCTACTACAGCTGCGACGGCACCCAAGAGCCTAACGCTACTCCATCGCCCCTACCAGCGGCGCTGGCGACAAGCCGGTGGGACCGAAGACTCCGCCGAAGGCGACGACGATGAAGAAGGCGTCAGGAAGTTCGGCGCGGGCACTGAGGGCCCCGGCTCACTCGGATGACGTTTCCTCCGCCGCTGGTAGTTGACGGATTCCACAAGCAGCGGAGGCGGCGCCGTTATGATGGCCCCCGTGATCGCCCCAATCTCCTGTCCCGCCGCGACTTGCGGCACCTCTGCCGCAGCTGCGGGCAGCACCAAAGCTTCCTCTTCCTCCGCCCGCCCGGTCTTGGCGACGCTGCATCGGGCGGCAATTTGCGCCGCTACGCGTTTTCCTCCATTCTGACGCTGCCGCGGTATTCGCCGCTCCTTCGTCGGCACGGATTTGGGCGTCTGGCGACGCCATCTTCCGCTTGGCTCGCCACGACTGGGGCTGGTACATTCACCCCCTCCGCCGCGGGCTGGATCGGCCCCGGCAGAGGAGGCAATGGTGGCAGATCCCCGATCTCCGCTGGTAGCCAATCGAGGATATCGTCGGAGTCGGCATCGGAAGCCATGCCCTTCCCTCGTTCTCTCTTATGTTATTTTCTCCCCTATCTCTCTCCCCTCGACCAAGGACCTCGTTTCTCTGTCTTGAGGTAGGAAGAGATAAGTGGAATAATCTGACTGGCGTCCGCGCCGCTCTAATATAGGCCAACAACAAGAATGTCCCGTTGCATGCGAAGTTACCCGCTGCGTCGTCAGCGAAGGGCAAGCAATTAAAACCCACTACCCGAGCTGAGGAGACGCGAGCGCACGCGCCGTCTCGCGGAATACCAACCGCGCCTGTCGCCGCATGACACGCGCCTTGGCCCCGCCGTCAGTGGCAGGGGAGAAATCATTACGGGTCAGAGCCTATCGTGTAGGTGTGGTCCACCCGCGCAGGCAAGGCTCGGCGATACTCTCACAGCCCGCCTCGTGATTTAGGTTGGGAGCATGAACCGGCGCGGACAGGTTTCACATCCGTATCTGTGCCAAGCCAACCTGTACTTCCGTCGGAGAACCTTGTCTTGCGCGGCCCGAGCTCACGTAACGCACGACTTGACATGATAAAAAAAGAAAAAAATGGCTAAGTCCTTCGGCCACCGCACATTACGCCATGTTTATCCAATTAAACGAGCGTGCGAAAGAAAATACACGAAAATGTGTGGCGGAGCCCGGGAGTTATGGACCAGGTCAAACTACGGTCCGCGCTGCAGCCTGAGCCTCTCTAGCTCGATTTCTAAATCCCGGATTCGCGTCTGCGTCTGAAGCAACTCTATGGCTCACGCGGCCATGTCGTTCTGCTCTTGGCGCAGTTTGACCCGGGCTTCGGCAAGCTCCTCTCTCTGTTTTCTCAAGGCCTCCGACTCTGCCATGGACTTCGCCCCAGTTTCGCGCAGCGTGGTAGTTTCCGCCCTGAGCTTACTACAAGTTTCCTCGAGCCCGCGAACGATGGAGTTATAGTCAGACTTGGTAGCCGTCAGCTCGTTGACGGTCGCCTCTCTGCGTTTATACTCCTCGTCAAAAAGGATCCGAGCCCTGACCGCTTCTTCACGAGCCGCCTGGGCTTGAATCTTCACGGTTTCCTCCACCTCCCGAGCTCGAGCAAGCCTCGTCGTGACCTCCTGCTTCGCCGCTGCCTTTGTCTTCAAGCAATTGCTAGCTTCGGTGATACGCGCCGTTGCACGGGCGTCGACCTCGGCGGTGAGCTCGTCCGCGCATTTTGCCTGAGCCCGGGCTTGCGATAGCTCGGCGGAGAGACGCTCAATCTCGCCGCATCATCCTCGCCCGCCCGCCCGCCGCTTCAATAGCGAGACGAGCGGCGATAAGCGTGTAAAGCTGGAACAGGAAAGACCAAGTCAAAACACAAGAAATTCAGTACTTAAACACAGGGGGTAGGGCCAAGGGCACCACCTTTCTGGTATGAGCGAGCATGTTCCACGTCCTCGCCGCGATGATGCTGCGCGTGCTCCCGGCAAGCCGGTAGCGCTGGCCTCTGCGGCGCCAAGGGTTGGCGACCAACCGTTCTCGCTACCCCTCCAACAAGGGGCCCGTAACGTCGGCAACATAATCGGAAGCAAAGTCGTCGCCCGGCCAAGGCCGCTCTTCTCTCAGCGTCCTCCAACTTAGCCGCCAGCTCGGCCTTTGATGCGGTGGCCCGCCTCTCGGCCAGCACGGCCTCGCCAAGCTGAGCCCGGACCCTTATCAATGCGTCCTTTAGCTCGTCCACCGTCCACTTAGCCGCCACGAGCTCGTGTGGATCCTCTAGCCCGGGAATAGGGCGAGGTTTTGGACGTGGCAGTCCTGTTCGACCAGCCTCGCCGACTGGCAAAGATCTCGTTCCTCCACCCATTCTGGGGTGACAGAAATCCAGCCCGCAGACGCTAGCGAGGCCACGCTGGGCATCACTACCCTTGTCCATCCGTCCGGCGTTAGTACGCGGACCGGCCAGGTCCAATTGACTAATAGCATCCGCCGATCAGGTGTTGGAAGCGCCTTCCCCACCGGGGTCTTGAAATGATCGGCAACCCCCCTGCGGTCAATTGGCCACCACCACAGGCCAGGTCGCTTCTTCCACGCCGCAAGGGTAATCACACAGATCATCATCGATGACGACTTGCACCGCCTCCGCAATCTCCGCAAGCGTCCAGACCGCCGCCGTAAGCAATAGCTTGGTCCTCCATGGTCACCGCTCCTTGCCCTTCGACTCCACCGATCCGGTGACCTCTAGTCGCGCTTATCTGGAGCGCAGTTCCTCTGGGCCCGGCCGTTTCGTCCTTAGTAAGCCCAGCTGCCTCCAGCTGCTGCGGCAAAGGCACACCACTTGTAGGTTCAACCGGCTCGTCTTCAGTCGCCGCGGCCTCAGCGGAAGGAAGCAGCACCTCGGTGACCACTTTAGCGCTACGCACTGCAACAAAAGGCACGGCGGTCAGACACGAGAAACGGGGTGATAGCATGAAGCGCAGGAAACTTACGCGCCGGTTCGAGCTCGGTGTCTTCGTACACCCCTGGCGTAGGACGAAGAAAGAGCTCTGTCTCCAGCCCGCCGACACAGCTCGAGGTGAGCAAGGCCGCTCCCTTGCGCCCTGCAGGAACCTTCCTCGTGGGTCCTCGCCGTGGGACCGTCGCCGGCAGCGGACTCGACACCGGCACAACCTCCTCATCGTCGCTGTCTGGAGTTGGCTGGTACGTCCTCCTCTTCTCCGTAGGCGCTGCGCCCTGAACACACACGGCATGAAGACTTAAGGGCCGCTGGTGCCTAGCACTCAACCCGTGTTGGAGAATGGAAGCTCACCTGCGCGGGCGCTGCGCGTTTTCCCATGTGCATCTCTGAACCTGCCTGTGCTGAGCCCGCCGTGGCCGCTCGAGGTGCCGTTTTCCCCTTACTCGCCGTCGGCAACGGGACCGGCGCCCCGCCGGATGCCACCGGCGTTCCACCGGCGAGGGGCCTCGCCGAGCCAGCGGCTTTGAGTGGTCTCCGCCCAACCATCTTCCACGTCCATTAGAGAACAAAAGGTCGCGCCACCAAAACCTCAAGGAGAGCGCACGGCCGAGAATTCAATCGAACACCGCGGGCACTTACTCGACAGTTTATCCTTCACAAACCGTATCACGGCGAGGAGCCTTGTCCGGGGTAGCAACATCCTCGCGACCAGCGACCTCGCGGTTTGAGAGACTCGCGGGTTAACACCGACGGTTACGACGTATCCCAACTCGAGATCAGACGCAAAGAAAGCAGCTCACGCCTACCTTCATGGAAGTCCCGGTCGGGACCCTCCCAACCATCCATGTCGCCGACGCATCGCGCGCGGTGCCCCAGTGGGCTGATCCGGTGCCGGACAAAGCCGACGACGACCTCGTAGCCCGTCAAGCCGTCCTTAACAAGCTCTTTGATGTCAGCCTCAGTGGCTTGATCCTCCGGCTGGGGCTCACTCCGCTGGAAGATTGGCGTATTCGGCGCGGCCGCGGAGTATTCCAGGGTCGAGCCCCCGCGGTTCAGGTAGAACCACCGCCGGGCCCAACCATCGACCTTCGTCCTCACCTCGTACTCAGGGTACGACTGGCTCACCCGGGCCCGGCGCGCGGTCAGGTAGAAAACCCCACCGTTGCCCACTCGGCGGCCGACCGGCTTCAGTTCGAAAAAGTGCAGGAGGAGGCTCACCGTCGGCCGGACCCCACAGTGCGCCTCACACAGGAATGCGAAGATTGACAGATGAACAAAGGATTGTGGGGACAGGTTCTCTGGCCTCAGCTCCGTAAAGGCAAAGAAGTCGGTGATGAACTGAGATTCTGGCACGCGAAACCCATAGATGGCCGAGCTCTCGAAGCATACCAACTCGTCGGGTTCCGGCCTTGGCACTTGCTCCGCGCCTGCGAGCCTCCACGAACCCGGCTTCACAAAGCCGCCTCGCTCCAGCTCTTTCATCCTCTCCCTCGTCAAGGTGCTGTCTCCAATAAGAACCATGGCGGCGGAAGGCGAGAAGTAAGAGAGCAAGGGGAGAGTTGAGAAGACGAAGAGAAGAAAAACGAGGGGAATGATTTTGCGGTAAGGAGTTCCCCCTGGAGCGCTGCCTTTTAAGAAGCGCGGAGGCCGTGGGAATCGTGCCCAAAAAGGAAGGTAACCGCTCCGCTTTCCTGTCAGATCAAATTCAATGCCTAGGACTCCGGCTCCCGGACCAAATCTTCCCGCGCGGCGCGTGGTGAGGATTTTCCCTCTTCTTTAAACCTCAGACCGGCTCGTTACGCGACCCGCTCGAGGCTCGGGGGCTGGCTGTTGGTGATTGATAAACGGCCCACCTTGAAGCAGGCCTTGGGCCGATCCCGCATCGCCCACCACGCCGCGAGCGAGGACCAGCGAGCCGCTCTGGCGGTACTAAAGAAGCCGCTGACTTCGCTTATGGGCGTCCGGGCTTGACCAGTCAAACCGTGCGGCACCATGTCCCTCCCTGCTATCCGTAGTCTGGAGAAGGTCCTCGAGTGATCCGCTTCGCTCGTGGGCGGTGGCGATAACCGCCATAGCCCGCCATGCTTTCTCCGGACTTGACCGAACGCATCAGATCTCCTGTGGACCCCCAGCCGGAAAGTACGCTGACGACCGTCTTGTCGTTTGCCCCCTTTGGCAAGCAACAGATGGTTGTTGCGCTACGCGACGCCCCCAATGGGTGGCGCAGAGCTGGCTCGGTCCAGTCAAGGCCATATTGGGGATAAAGGAAAAGTGCTTTCCCTCTAAAGAAGTTCTCCCCCTTGAACAGGCATGTTAAGACAAACACATGTTCAGTACTAACCCGACCAGTTTCTCCCTACAGGCTCGATACCCGACAGGACCCTATAACGAGACAAGAGCCTCGCCGTTCAAGCGAAGACCAGCGCATGGCCCGCCGTATCAGCCTCGGGCGGTCCGCGGCGCCTATAAAAGGAGGATTCCTAGACATTGCAGGGGACGGCCAACTCAACACCCGAAGTCCCCGATCCGATTCCACCTGGTCCAAGCACAAGCAACATTAACTTCTGAAGCTTCCTCCACAAGTAGCCTTAGTCTTTAGCCGTCACCACTGTAAGCTCGGTATCGGCGCCTCTAGGTCCGATCTCGGCACCTCTGTACTGTTTTCCACCATATAATCAACAAGACTGGAGTAGAGCTGTTACCCGGCAGTGGGGGCTCGAACCAGGGTAAATCGTTTGTGTCTTTACGGTTCGCATCTTCTTTCTTTCCTTCTCGCACCGTACAAAAGACCTGTACCCAAGTCGTCAAGTCGCACCAGGCCCTTGTCCGGGAAGGTAGCGTGGTCCTAGCCTCCCGCAGGCTCGGCCGCCATCTGAGTTGCTGAGAATGGTCGTCGTTGGGCCTCACTCCAACTACAAATATGTCTGCCGGTCCGTGGACCACTGCTCTTCAGGAGCGTGACTCCCAGACACCGACAAGATTGTTCTGCCTGTTACCTTCGGCAGCCCAAGCAACTTCCCGACAGAGTTGATCACGTTTGACGTGGTTGACTTCCCATCTGCGTACAACGCAATCTTGGGCCGTCCATCACTTGGAAAGTTCATGGCCGTGTCCCACCACGCTTACCATTGCGTAAAGATACCGGGTCCTAACAGTGTGATCACAGTCAAGGGCAACTACAAAGCTGCTCTGGATTGCGACGAGCAGTCCCTTGCCCTCGTCGACCAGCTTCCGCCGCGTGGCCCCGAAGTTCCGCAGACCAAGTCTGCACGCCCTTGGGTTTCCCTTCAGCTAGGGGGAGAGACCAAGGAAGTTCCGCTGTCTCTGGATGACTCTTCCAAGACAGTTCATTTGGGGGCCAATCTGGACCCCAAATAGGAAACCGAGCTCATTGCCTTCCTCCGAGCTAATGCAGACGTGTTTGCCTGGGAGCCGTCTGACATGCCCGGAGTCCCAAGGGAGGTTATCGAGTATAAACTGGCAGTCCGGTCGGACAAGAAGCCTGTTCGCCAGAAGCTGCTCGCTGCTGGTTTCATCCGCGAAGTTGATCACACCGAGTGGCTAGCCAACCCTGTCATTGTAAAGAAGAAAAGCGGCAAGTGGAGGATGTGTATCGATCACATAGATCTGAACGCTGCTTGTCCTAAGGACAATTTCAGCGCCAAGATAGACCACCGGTCGACGCGATCATGGATGCCCAGCTCTTGAGTTTTTTGGATGCTTACTCCGATTATCATCAAATAAGCATCTCCCCCGAGGAAGAAGAGAAGACTGCCTTCATCACCCCCTTCGGCACTTTCTGCTATACGACCATGTCTTTCGGTCTGTGCAATGTTGGTGCCACGTTCTAGCGCTTAATGGAGAAGACTTTTCCAGAACAGCGCGGAAGAAACCTGAAGGTCTATGTCGACGACATAGTTGTAAAGAGCAAGTATGCTTCAGATCATGTAAAAGACCTGGCCGAGACTTTTCACAATCTCACCAGGCATCGAATAAAGTTAAATCCAGATAAGTGTACCTTTGATATTCGATCTGAAATGTTGCTCGGTTATATAATTGGTTCGCAAGGTATTTCTGCCAACCCCGAAAATATCGAGGCCATTGAAAACATGCAGGCTCCAACCACCGTTAAGGAAGTTCAGAGCCTCACTGGGCGGATGGCTGCTCTAAGCAGATTTATTTCCCGTCTAGGCGAATGCGGGCTGCCCTTCTTTAAGACCCTGCGCAAGCACAATGGCTTCGGGTGGACAGATGAGGCTGATCGATCTTTCTAAGATCTAAAGCAATACCTGTCCAACTCACCTGTCTTGACTACCCCGCGCCACGGCGAGCAGCTTTTGCTGTAACTTGGCTGCATGCCGCAAGCGGTAAGCGCGGTCTTGACGGTAGAAAGGGAAGGCATACAGCGGTCAATCTATTACGTGAGCGAGGTGCTTCATGGATCAAAGGAGCGTTACCCTGAGGTCCAGAAGCTGCATTACGCCTTGCTCATGTCCTCCAGGAAGCTTCGCCACTACTTCTAGACGCATGAAATACTGCTCCCAACCAAATTCCCCCTTGGAGAAATCCTAAGGAACAAGAAAGCTGGCGGACGTATAGCTAAATGGGCAATGGAACTAGCAGAGTTCGATATACTGTTCGCTGCCCGAACTGTTATTAAATCTCAGGTCCTGGATGACTTCGTCGCTGAATGGACCTGCCCGCCAAAATCCCAGAAAGCTCCCGAGCAACCTGATGAACCCCCCTGGACCATGTTTTTTTATGACTCTCGCACTGAAAATTCGGGGGCTGGTTTTGTTCTCATCTCCCCTCAAGGAGAGCAACTCCAGTATTCTATCGAACTACAATTTGCGGCGACTAACAACGCCGCGGAGTACGAGGCCCTCCTCAAGGGACTAAGAGCGCAAGTCGCCGCCTCCAACGGCCGACCGTGAAGGAGATTCACAACTAGTCATCAATCGTAAACAAGGAGTATCGGTCTTTGCGATGACTCAATGGCGCGACACTGGTTGAAGTGAGGAAGTTGGGCGGCACTTTCGATTTTTGAGGTGCTCTTCGTGCCCGTGAAGGATAACTTCTTGGCCGACCAACTATCCAAGTATGGATCCTCACGCTAACTCGCTTCCCGCAGGGTGCTCGCCGAGCACCTTTACAAGCCCTCTATCACGTCTTCGGACGAGACAACAGAGACAGTGGTGCTTGTCTCCGTCATCGAAAGGTGTCATGGACTCGACAACGCCATTTGTCCGGTACCTTGCAGATGGGACCCTGCCCGAAGACGAAGCCGAGCGTTCCCGGCTTATAAGGCGTGCTAGTCCATACAAGCTTGTGAACGGCATCCTTTACTGTCAAGGTGCTCTGGGAGTCCTCTCCAAGTGCATCTCTCAACAGGAGGGTGTGTTCCTTCTTAGGAACATACATGAGGGTGCCTGTGGCAACCACGCCTCCTTCCGGACTCTGGTCGGCAAAGCGTTTCGCATGGGCTATTATTGGCCTACAGCGTTACAAGATGCCCGGGATATAGTGACTAAGTGCAAAGCTTACCAATTCCACGCCCGGAAGGCACATAAGCCCGCCCAAGAGCTCCAGACGATCCCCCCATCTTGGCCTTTCTCCATATGGGGTCTGGATCTGCTCGGCCCATTCCCTAAAGGGTATAAGGGCTATACACACTTGCTCATCGCCATTGATACTTTCACAAAGTGGATTGAGGCAGAGCCTGTGTCATCTCTTCACGCCAAAACGGCTGTGCGCTTCTTCAAGAGCAACGTGGTCACGCGCTTCGGGATTCCCCACAAGCTGATCACTGATAACGGTACCCAGTTTAGAAGCGAGCTATTCCAGGAATACTGCGAACAGTTGGACATCAAGGTCTGTTTCGCCTCTGTGGCACATCCACAGAGCAATGGAGGAGTCGAGCGAGCTAACGGACAGATCGTCCAGGGTATCAAACGGCGCGTGTTCGCGGCACTCCGCGAGCACAATAAGGCCTGGGTTGACGAAGTTCATTCCGTCCTCTGGGCAGTTCGCACTACGGCCAGCCGGGCAACCGGGGAAACTCCTAGCTTCCAATTGGTCTACGGTGCAGAAGCCATCCTGCCCGCTGAAATAGTACTCGGCTCGCCTCGCATGAGCTCGGTCAACTTGGTTGACGACGAGCAAGAGCGTTTACTCGATCTCGATCTCCTCGAAGGCACACGCGAACGGGCACAAGTCAGAATGGCGCGCTACCAGCAAGCTCTTCGCCGGCACGCTGCCAAGTCAGTTCAACCGAGGGCTTTAAAGGAGGGCGACCTCGTTCTGCGCCGTGTACAGAACCTGTCCAATGCCAACAAGTTAACTCCACGTTGGGAGGGCCCATATATGGTCGTTTCTTCTGCTCGCCCGGGGCTGTTCGCCTTGCAATGGAGGACGGGAGAGAGCTGACTAGCACTTGGAACATCGACCAGCGTCGTAAGTTCTTTGTGTAGGTCTTTCGTGTGTTTGCTTAGCTTCGCGCTTTTTGTCAAACTTCGCGTCTTTATTCGTTCAAGTCTCTCGGGTTGCCATGTGAAGTTCAATCCAATAATCAGTGAATTTTCGCGGTCCTCTGCGGCCCTTTTCACTTATTGTCTTCTCAGACTTTCTCCTCTCTGGTAACACTTGATGGCTGCCCGGTCTTGCGAACACTTGGCTCAGCGATCTTCAGGGTTTCCCTGCCCGTATCTAGTTTCAACAAGTTCCTAAACTCAGAGTTGTGTAGCACGGCTTCCAGCCTTGCGGCTAAGCCTGCTCTCGTAAGCCCTCTGCGGCAGAGGCACTTACCGCTCACGGCACAACTACTTGGCAAAGCCTGCTCTCGTCAGCCCTCTGCGGCAGAGGCACTTACCGCTCACGGCACAACCACTTGGCAAAGCCTGCTCTCGTAAGCCCTCCGCGGCAGATGCACTTTCCTTGTTCGGTTACCTTCGGAATCGTCTAACTTACGTTAACGAGCAGCTCCTGGAACGAGTCGATCAGGATACGGGTGTCGATCTATATCTCTACGCACGTGCTTGAATTCGCAAACTTAGGTATTCATGCATCGTCCGTACCAGGGGCTAGGGTGTAACTCTTTTGCTTGTGCACCTGTTCGAGTTCGCAAACTCAGGTCCTCGAGCAACTGCACAACGGGGGCTGGGAGTTAGGCTGGCGTCCTACCATTTTTTCTAAAAGCCTCGCTCTTGGTTTCCTGCTCGTTCTTGTCTTTTGCTGCTCTTTTTTTGCAGGGTCACAGCTGCTCGGTCAAACTCTTGCTCGGATTCAAGCGCTGCTCGGCGGTCTTGAGCTGCTCGGCCAGCTCCTCGACCCTTGCTTCCGCGATGCTAGCCCTCGCGGCCAGCGCGCGAAGCTCCTCGGCTTCTTCCCGAAGAGCCTCGGAGGACTGCCTCTCCTCGGTCAGTCGGGACCTGAGCTGAATTTCGGCAACCCCGGTACGTTTCCAGTTTTCCAATTCCTTTGCTTAGCGTTGGTTTTCCAAAACCTCGTTGCTCGGGTCTGCATTTAGCTCTTTATGAACCCAGGGTTGTTTCTGTACCCCTGCCTGGTTGATAAAGGGACAAATCAGCCTGGTCTTTCGCTCCCGTAGCGCTCCTCAAGTCGAGCATGTCTTTTATCGACAACGACACAGCACAGCCCGGTTAACCAAAGCGGTGCACCACCGAGGGAGTTCTGCCCACCGTAAGCTGATTCTCATCGCAACGGGCATGCCCACCGTAGTCGATTCTCATCGCAACGGCACTCTGGCGTTGGTTCCGCGCCGCCGAGGCGACACCAACGCCGCATGGGTCCATGCCCGGATAAGATTTCGCCAGACGCCTTACTGCGACTAAGGTCCTGATCGCCTTCCCTAATTAGCGGTCTGAGCCACAGCGGGGCTGCACTTGCCCGCACACGTCTTCTTTATCCATGCTACGTCCTTCCTTGCACGGTAATCCGGAGCAATGCACCACCAACAGAGTCCTGCCCACCGTAAGCCGATTCTCATCGCAACGGGCACTTCTTGCGTCAGTTCCGCATTCGCCGAGGTGGCACTAACTCTATCGGGGGACGTACCCGGAAAAAATTATGTCTGGTGCAGGTAGGTCGTCTTTTGCGTGTTTTCTAAAACTCGCTTTGCTCTTCTTGGAGCCTTTTCTTGCTCTCTTTTTCCCCTTGCTGCTCGTTTCTTGTTTGTCTTTTGCGGAACTACAGAACGGGAACGTCTACCACGATGATGGTTGCGCGGTTCCGTGCTTCCCCACCAAAACCGACGCTCAGATCCTCTCTTCCGGGTTTGCTCGCGCATGCCTGTGGATCGATTCACTTCGCCACGTATGATTTCGCCTTTGCCCGCAGACGACCTTCACGGTTCGGCTAAGTCAAGGTATTGCGCCACCAACGGAGTCCCGCCCACCGTAAGTCGATTCATCGCCAACGGGCAAGCCCATCGTAGTCGATTCTCATCGCAGCGGCACTCCAAGCGCCGGTTCAGACTTGCCAAGACAACGCTATCATCATCGCCGCAGGAATACGCCATGGGTAAAGCGTTGATTCACACGCTCTCTTGCGGCTCGATCGCGATCGGGTTGTGATTCACCTCGCGTCGGGTAGTTCTTCGCCCGAGCGCCAGATCCGTCTCCGCGACGAGCTCCGTGCTCGGGCCGGATCGCTTTGCACCGGCACTCTTCGCCGAGTGCGAGCTCCTACCGGGCGTCTTCGCTGGTCGTGCTTTCGGTTCCTTTAACGAGCTCGTGTGCTCGGGACTAGATCTCCTTACTTGGTTCCTTTGGCGAGCTCTATGCTCGGGGACTGGGTCATCTTACCCCTCGTATGTATTGTCTGCTCCTAGCACACGATCTACGTCTAGGGGCACATCACCTTCGCTCCTGAGCACGACATTCGCTCGAGAGCGCAATCTCTATTTTCTCGCAAGCTCTAGCCCGAGAGGTGGTTCCCTATCTTTCCTAGGCATCTAAATGCCCGGATGCAAGAAGACGTGTCCGTCTCGCGACTTGCTATGTTCATTCTCCGGAAGATCTCGATCTTACGGATGCGGTGGTACGCTCTTCACTACCAAGAATCCAATCCTCCTTGATGACGCTCACCTCAAGGAGATGATTCGCCTCGCTTCTTCGATTTAGATCGAGGGTCGGGTACTCGCTCGACGGATGTCGTTCCTCGCTCGACGCAACAGAGTTGCTTTCGGCGCGGGCGGGTTTGTTCGATCCGAACACGACTTGTTCGGTTGAACCGTGAATCTGTTCGATCGCTGTTGCACGCCTTTGTAGCAGGAAATATACCTCTTCGTGACTTGGAGTCTCAAGAGGATGACCCCACTCTAGTGAGTCCTTCCACTTGAGTCTCGGGGCTAGCCGTCGAGGATAAAATCACGCCCATTGCCATGGCCAACTCCCCGACGGCCCGGTTGAACAACCTACCAGGCCCACCTCCTGGAAGGTTCTATCAGCCCATGTGCATCCCGCCAAACGGTTTCTTGGTCGACACGGTGCGAACGGTCTATGATTCATGTTTGAGTCCGACTCGACAGAGTTCTACTGCGGCTACGTGAAGACCGGACGTTAGTTTCCTGATTGAATAGAAGTCGTGATCCCCAAGAATTGAGTTTACCTTATCTACCTCGGGATGTATTTGGCACGTTGAGTTCGTTACGGTCTCGGAGTTAGCTCCGCCCGATATTCCCCAGAGGTCGGTTTGCTCTACACTATATAAACAAGGCCCTACGGCGTGGAGAGGCGAATCCAAAGACGCCTTGACGCCAAGCCAAGATGACTTGAAGCCAAGATCGCATAATACTTCCTCAGACACCATAATCTCGGCCGAGACTTGTTCGTCTCGTCCGAGCCATCTCTTGTAATCATCTCCGATATATAAGAAAGGCCGGACGTGGGCTATTATCTCCCGAGAGGTCCGGACCAGTGATAAAACCCCGCCTCTGCTCGTTCTTTGTTCGTGGTTGTTCGGCGTGTCTAATATCTTATTTCTAAATAACCTTAGCGACTTGAGATCGTTATCTCAACCGTCGACACTTTTATTTTTGTTGTTATTGATATTATTTTTATTATAGTGATATGGACTCTTTCTCTATTATTTTTTATTATGAATTTTTTTATTGTACTTGGAATTTATTTTTCCCACTAGTTTTCTAGTTGACATGAGCTAATTTTTCTATTATTTTTATTCTATATTGATGTTATTTTTAATTGTAGTTGATATTGATTACTTTTTCGGTTTTGTATTTAACATGGACTCTTTAATATAGTAGATAAGGATTCTTTTTATTATCATGTAGTTCATATGGAGCTCCTTTCACTTGCAAATATTTGCATTTTATTTTTCTCATTATTATTGGTATTGACTTTTTGTTGTCTTATAGTTGGCAAGGACATTTTTCTATTTCCTTTTTTCGAATTTGTAGTCCACAACCACATGGAGTCTTTCTATTTTATTTATTCCAAATATATGTTTTTTAATTGTAGTTAGTATTGAATTTTTTCTAGTTTTGTAGTTTACATGGGCTCCTTTTGTATTATTTTAAAATTCTAAATTTTGTGTTTTTTTTATTGTAGCTGATATGAACTTTTTCCTAGTTTTATATTTGATGCAAGTTTTTTACTATTTGTCCAAAATTTATATTACTTGTATTTTTTATTAGAATCGATATACGTATAAATAAATTGTATTAGCTGTTCAGTGTCCAAATCTGTGTTTTGGAGAGCGTATTGATTTTCAGGACGTTAATTATCTGTGTACTCTTATCTTGCACAAAATGTTTGTTCATGTGTAATTAGGCGGAGATAACCTTACACGATCACATCACTATGTCGATCCGTATACTCAATCGCGCATGCTCAGAGCGCGGCAACGTGCGGATGAACCCATCGGATTATACATTTATACAATGTTATGGATAAGCATAGACCGGAGATGTCCTACTAGTTAATAGCTGTTGACTCTAACAAATGATAAGGGGGACTGCAGGTATCCATCTCATGATCGAGAATGTGCGATATTCTTTTTTTTTCCCCACTTGAAACCAAGAACAGGGCATATTTACGGATGAAAGTAGTCCTCAAAACAGCTTTGGTTCAGCGAACTTTTGTTTCTTGTGTGATGGACCTGATGGCGCTACTGATGAAATTTCATCGACAGAGATAAGTAGCTAGTACAAGTTAGTGATCAGAATTTAGAACAAACTGCAGCCATAAAAAAAAAACAAGGGCGTGTAGTTTTTTAATACGGTCAGATGACAGTTTGGCAGCCTGCTGTTGCAGTACCAAATTGCCAACTCCATGGTGATACAGATGCAAGAACCTGCTTTTCAACCGCTTTAATTTCACTGAACCAAGCAAGGATTTCGGGCAGAGGTGATGGAGAAGCCATCATGTTTATTCACCTGAGTACCGGCAAGATCTTGCGCACTTTGATCGATAACTTGAACATCAAAAGCATGTAAATTAAGAGTCTCGTATGTATGTAATTCTCAGGGCGAAAATTGGAGGTCTGCCCGAAAACATTTGGTTAACAAGCCTCATAGTCATATATAGACACTGGTATCAGCTCTCTTCTCATGTACATCTCACAGCAGGTCAGCAATCAAGCTCACGACCAGCTCATCTTTCAATCACCATGTCTGCATGGCCTGCTTCTGAACCCGTTATTGCCAATTTGCCATCCATGCGCAAGCTCTGCGAAGCAATCTTCCAAAATCACAATCTTTTGGATCATTTCCGGCTATATCCTTCCGACCGGTCATCTTCCTCGTGGCTGTCGCCGACGGTGGCAACAGAGACAGTCACCCCGGAGCCGGAGAACTGAAGGGGGCCCTGAGGGGAGCCGGACTGAGAGTGAGAGCTGCTTTGCTCCTGGGGAGACCAGAGATCACCCAGAAGCACAATCTGCTGGCTCGCCGGAGCGGCGCCGGGCGACCTTCGGTTGTGCAGCCGGTACTTCTGAACATGCAGATGATATGATCCAAGTTAGTTTATAAACTAGATGTGTGCAACATTCTGGAGGTAGGAATTGTACGAAAGAAATGGAGGATTGCTCACCTGGAGATGGCTCTTCACCTCATCGTTGGTGAGCCCATCCACCTTCATTACCTCCCTGATTTGCTTTGGAGTCGCGACTGCAATCGTGATGGAACAATTCTGTTGAGAACTGAAATTTACTTTGCATGTTTCTACCGCTAGCTATCAGACACGGTGAAATGATCGGTGATGTATGTACCTTGGGGACCGCCGAGTTGGCGCAGGGCGGTGATAAACTGCCGGTGAAGCTCCGGCGACCAGCACCGCCTCGTCTTCCTCGCTGCCTGCTGCTGCTGCTGAGTCTGAGTCTGGGACTGGGTCTGCAAGCCAAGCCCCGGGCCCGATGGCGGCATGGCTGCGGCAAATCGTGCAGCGGCCGCATGCCGATGGTCATCGCCGGCGGCAACATGAGAAAGCGGCCTCTTGACAGCCGGAGACATCAGCGGCAGACCAGGTAGCCCCACGGTACTGGCAACCTTGTCCTCCCTCCTGAAGTACGACGGCGGCGTCGGCGGCAGTACCGGTGCACTGCAGCGAACTGTTCTCAACGGGTCGTGCGCGCCGGCGAGCAGCTTCGACTCCGGCGAGGTGCTCTGATCACTCTCTCGCTCCTTCTGAAATTGTAAACGTACACCCGATTGAGTGAAAAAAAATTCTTTTTTTATCCTAACGAACTGACAAGGTATCTCTCATAAATCAAACCAGGATACAAATCAAAGCAGATATCGCGTTGATCGGAAGCCCGGACGATTTACCTCTGAATCGGCGTCGCTACAGCGGCTGTCCACCCAGAGCTGCGCCGTGCTCATCCACTTACTCTTGTCGCCGTCCTCTGCCTTCGCCTCGGCGTCCCCGCCTCCGCACCGGCTCTTCTTCCCCTTCCCCGCCTCCTCCTTCATCACATCAATCACTGCACCAAACCAGCAACGCGGCCCAACCGCGTCAGAAAACCGCAACCACCCCACAAAGATGCGACCAAATGGAGATCCAACCAAAAGAAAAATGAAAGATGAACCGAGAGGCCTCACCGTCGCCAAGAAGGCGCGCGCAGAGCGGCAGCTCGCGCCTGAACACGTCGATCTTGCGGCGCTCCTCCTCGAGGCTCTTGATGCAGGCGTCCACGTCCGGCGCCCCCTCCGCCGCCGCCGCCGCCGCCGCCATCCGGTCGGCGCTCCGAGCGGCGAAGAGCTTCAGGTCCAGCCCCACCCCCAGCCCCATCCCGATCTCCCCCACATCCAGCCCCATGCACGCACACAAAGTCACCACGAAACGCTCTCACGCCACCTCTCTGTCCCCAAGTCCCGAATCGTTACAAGGATGCGGCGGCTGTAAGCCAAGAAGAAGAAGAAGAAAAAAGAACTCGAGGAGGATAGGAACAAGGACACCGCGGGTGGGTGGGGAATCTGGAGGTGCACGGGGGATAAATAGACGGGGAGCCGTAGAGAATCTGCGAGCTCGACCGCAGGATTTGTTCCTCTCTGGGGGCAGACAGGGAGGGGACCCCGGGGGACGCGCGGGTGTGGCGTCGCGTCGCGCTGCGTTGCCGATTCCTCACGTCGCGGCGCCCGCGCGGCGCGAGAGGCTCGCGCTCTCGATCTCGAGCTACCGCTTCTCACGCCCCGGACACGACACCACACCGTATCCCCCCCCCCTCCAGCTCCTCCCATTTTGCACTCCACTCCCTCCCCCTCGCGCCCTCTCGTCTTCCCGGGGCTCACGCCGCGCCACGGTCCTTGCGTCTCCTGGCTTCCGTGCATGCACGGTGCGTGCGCGGTTGCGTGCGCCGGCGCAACGCCTCGGGGGGGGGTCCTTGCTCCCTGGGCTGTGGTCTCCACTCGGCGGCACGGCGCGGCGGCGGCCCGTGGATTTTTCGGAGGGATGGACCGCTCGTTTTCGTCGCGACGCCACGGGCTTCGTTTTCGGATGTAGAAGTAGAACGCTCCGGGTTACTCCCCCATGTTCCCGTGCCGTTTTTTCTTCCACTTGTCCGGCACGGCCGAGATGCTTCCGTGTATCCGCGTCGATCCGAGTCGATCATACAAATCCGTTCTGGCCATTTACTTGCTTCAATTAGCTTTATGAGATTTGTTGTTTTTTATAAGATAGGGAAGGCTTCTTACATAGCTGTTCTTTTGTCTTTTCAACCTCCAACAGGTTTCCTAAAGCGTCCTCTATACTAAAATAAATGACGAATTTTTTCCTATGTGTTTCAATAACGTTCCCTATTTCGTTCTCTAAAATAGAGAATTTCTATCCATTCTTTTATATGTAGTGATTCTCTCTCCTTCCCCTATACAATTCTTCATATAAAAACCACTGTTGAAGATAGAAAAAATATAGGGAGAGTTTTTTTAAAGGGAGACTGTATATGCGGCTATAGGGGATCAAATTTAGATATTTCTGTTGGTGAGAGCCTTATGCCCTCTTTGCTCATGAAAAGTTGTCATTTAGGCACACGCAGCCAAAAAAAAAAGACTAAAACTAGTTATATATTTGTCAATGTCTAAACTAGATATTTAGAAATATGGTTTTTCTCGATGGCACTTGTCTAGACCGCGCCGCGTGCTCGTCGACTATTGGGTCCGAGCGAGGCGGGCGCACGGGTAGACGACTGTCGTCCAGACGCTCCCTTAAAAACAATATCAAGGCTCCAAATTTCAAAAAAAAAAAAAGCCCAAATCGACATTCTTCGTATGAAAACTTGGCATAACCATGGTGTTTTATGGGGCCAAATTCAAAATATTTTGTTCAATTTAAAATTCTGTAAGAATAAAAATTATATGATTTATTTTTTAGTATTGTCACTAAGTGATATGGTATTGTGGCATTGGTTTAAAACATCGGAGGGTCCAGCTATACATGCTCTAACCAGAGACTTCGGCTGTGACCTGCGAAAAGTTACAAACATGCGGAATTGCGGAGCAAGCACACGCAAAAATTAAATTTTGCTTGGGCTAGAGGCATTTCGTTGATCGCAAGTCACCGCGGCATAAAAGGCGCAGTAACCGTGGCCATTTTTAGGCCTTGTTCTTTTCGGCGTATCGCACCGTTGTGTATTACTGTAGCAAATTTTGTTATTTTTATATAGACTATATGTAGTGATAATTTGTAACGATTTTTTCGTGGCTTTTAGTAGTCCTTCCAAAGATGCTAAAAGTATTTTTTAATTATTTTTTTATAATCTTTATATCTCTTTCAGGGACTTTCTTAAATTTCTTCTGATAATATCTTGCGTAACGATCTGTTGAAAAGAACATGGCCTTAATCTTCTTCTGTATGCATCTGAAACTGCTTCGGGGACAGGATTTCCTGCGTCCGGTCCGTCCTGCGCCGCACCACCAGGAACGGCGTTGGAGCAGCCCCGTTGTGCAAACGGTGCAGCGACGGGGCGAGCGTATCACTCAGAGGAGTTGTTAAAAATAAATATCTAAATGTCAATACGGCTATTCACTAAAAACTTTAAAACCATGTCAACAGGTAATATATTGTTTTGGAAACATCGCAATCCGGACCATCCGGTCATCTTATTGGCGAAAAAAAAGTGCGGCAACCCCGGACCAAAATTCATCGGTCTCTCACTCTTTTCATTCTGATGATCTCTTCGGAGTTAGCAAGATGATGAAGTTCTCTTCTTATCTTAAACTTTTAGATTTTTATCGGATCTAGTTTTCTAATGTTAGGATTTGTTATTCATCGATCTTACCTTTTGTGGCATTAGTATTGTATTGCCATCGGTGGCCTTGTTGGCAGGGCCATTAGTAGGGTTATGTCGACGGTTGAGATAACGATCTCAAGTCGCTAAGGTTCTTTAGAAGTGAGATAGGAGACACGCCGAACAACCACGAACAACAACGAACAAGAGACAGGGGTTTTTATCCTGGTTCAGACCTCTCGGGGAAGATAATAGCCCTACGTCCAGCCTTTCTTATATATCGGGAGTGATTACAAGAGATGGCTCGACGAGACGAACAAGTCTCAGCGAGATTATGGTGTATATCAGATGCTAAAGCTAGATCAAGTCGTAAAACTCGTCTTCCATCCCCCCAACACGCCGCAGGGGCTCTGTTTATATAGTGTAGAGCAAACCGACCTACCGAGGCAATATCGGGCCTGTCGACGGTTGGGATATTGACCCAAATCAACCAAGGTTCTTCAAAGAGAGATAGGAGACACGCCAACAACCACGAACAACAACGAGCAGAGAGGCAGGGTTTTATCCTGTTCGAGCCTCTCGGGAGAGATAATAGCCCTACGTCCAACCTTTCTTTATATCAAAGAGAATATAAAGGGAACTCGGCGAGATCGGCAGGTCTCGGCAGTAGTATCTAAAAATATAAAGTCCGGGATCTAAGCTAGATCTTTGAGATGTAAAACTCAATGCCGGGTCCTCTAGCGCCGTAGGGCCTGTTTATATAGTCTTGAACAAACCGACCTCTGAGGAATATCGGGCGGGCTAACTACGAGATCGTGAACGAACTCAAGACATGCCAAATATAACCTACGGTAGATAAGGTGATCTCCTAATCTTGGGGATCACGACTCTAATCAATCAGGAAACCACGTCAAGGTCTTCTCGTGGCCGTCAGAACTACATTCAAGTCGGACTCGAGCAGAAGCCTTGGCCATTACGCATCTCGCCACCAGAAGCTGTTCGGCAAGACACACATGGGCGGATAGAACCTTCCAGGAGCCGGGCCTGGTAGGTCGCTCGATTGGGCCGTCGGGAGTGGGCCATGGCAATGGGCGTAATCTAATCCCGACGGCTAGCCCTCGAGACTCAAGTGAGAGGACTCACTAGAGTGGGATCTTCCTCTTGAGACTCCAAACCACGAAGAGGGAAATTTTGCTTTCAGAGACATGTAACGATCGACCAAACAGGTTAAGTTTCAACCGAACAAGACATGTTCAGTCGAACAAACTGCTTTCGATCTATCGAAGCAACTCTGTTGCGTCGAACAGGGAACGACATCTGTCCGAGCAGAGCACTCAGCCTTCAGTGTGGACACTGGAAAAAATAGCCGTTGGCAGATTCCAACGGTAACCTCCTGTCGCTGCGCAGTGAAAACAGGCGACCGTTTTACCTAGCCGTTGCGGTAAAAACTAGTCGTTACAGGACTAAACCGTTCTGTAGCCGCTTATACGGGACTATAAAAGCACCCAAGCCGCCTGCGGCCAGCCACTTCCGCTCTCGCCTTTCCTCTCCAAGCCACGATTCCAACCTGCCAAACATCAAAGAGCCGAACTCCACACCCAACTGTTCGTCCGATACAGGAATGCCATGGCCAAATTCACCGCACTAGCTTGACCGAGGAGGACACAAGGTCTAGGAGGAGGAGGGCCACATCGACACCGGTAGCTGGAGGCTACCCGAGAGGAGGATACTCGGAGCCGCTCGAGGAGAGTTAAATCGACTTGAGCAGTTCGCCTGCTTGGGTTGAGGTCTCCAGGCGACTTCGCCGAGCCTTCTTGAACATCGGCGGATTGGAGGTGGCGAACCTCAATCCGAACTCCATCCTCCGGATGGCGTCTTCGCACACTGTGCGAGGGCTATCTGAGCATCGATCCACCGGTGGGCTTTGTTCCTCCACTATTACACGATGACGAGGAGCAGCTCCGCGCTTCAGCAACTGGGTGCTACTACCTCAAGCTCCGGGCCACCGCCGACGACGCGACGTACCCTCGCCCGCCGCTTTCGACTCAATGGGCGCGTGGTGGGTGAGGTGGTTCTGACAAGCGGAGCGGCGACAACAAACTTCGTCTTCACCGGAAGGCACCGCAAAGGGGCGCCAATGCCTCGGCGGAGATGACCGCCGAGGACTGGTTTTGACGAGGAAGATCGCCTCCTCGTGAGCCTCGGGCTCCGCAGGCGAAGATCATCCGGGACTTCACAATGACAGTGGTCCATCCCATCATGGAGGAGGTCCTATCCCTTCTACAAGATAGAGGATGGGAAGACATCACAAGGGAAACACGGGTAAGTGCCTTTAAGACTCAACTTGTTCATCGGTCATTTCCTCCGAACAGAATTAACGACTCCATCTGCCCGGCGGAAGAAACCAACCGACGATGGGTGACCGAAGGGTCGACGCCATGCTGAAGGCGGCGAAGAAGGACGGGGAGGTCACCAGCGAGGTGGCGTACACCTGTCCGCGCAACGTGCTCGTCCGCATAGACGAGGTAAATTACTTACTCTCAGTCTGTGTTGCTAGACTTGCAATGTTGTTTAGTGCTAATGCTCACTTCTGAAAACGCGCAGGAGGACCAGCTGATCCTTGGAGGGATCGTAGAGGAACTCTCCGGTGCGAGAAGGAGAAGGCGAAGAAGGCAAGGCCAAAGGCGGCCACAAAGCCCAAGGTGGCGGCCGAGCCGACGCGAGCTCGCCATGACACGGCGGCCGCCACCCGTCCGAAGAGACCACCAAGGGCGACGGAACGCGTCGAAAGCGGACCAAGCGGGCGCTGGTCGGCCAATGGGAAGAGACCAAGCCCTCCCTCCTCGCCGAAAGCGAGCGACGAAGAGGTAAAGACCATGGCCCTCTCGCTTAGGCGTTACATAAGCTCACCTGGCCGCATGGATCGGTACCGCAGCAGTCGCCGAAAGCGAGGAGGCTCGAAGAAGAAGTCGCGCAAGGAAAAACTTCTTCCGCTGCTGCGAAAGGAGCTTCGGCTTACCGGAGCCGAGCTCGTCGCCCTGAACACCCAAGGGCCAAGGCGGAGAAGCCGCCAAGGAGCCCCCGAGGAAGAGGCGGAAAGTTCGGCCAAGAAGATCGGATCAAGCCTTCCACGGCGGTATGTAGAAACCGATCTTGATCTCCCACCGACCACATTAGACTTAACGATGATCTCTTTTCATCACCGCCCAGGAGAGATCGCCACGACGACGCCGTCGAGGCGCTCGGCGGTCACGGCCGCCGAAAGATCTGACGGCGCGCCGCGGGCATTGAGGCCGCGTGCCTCAAGGACAAGCCGGGCGGCGTGGAGCCTGCTCCGCCAGCTCAGCCGAGCGGCTCGGCGCGCCAAGCGCGCGGTGGAGCGGCTGGAGGCGAGAGGAGGCGGCGGCGCCTTGGCGCCACGGACGGCGAGCTAAGACGACAACCGGAAGTTGCCGAGGTGGGACCGGCGGCCGGTTCCACCAGCACTTCGTCGCAGGGCGCTCACCCCGAGGCGACGGGATTCTCGGCGTCGAGGTAAAGCCCGGCCGCCAGAGAGCAGAAAAAGCCCCGGCGGTCGCGCGAGTCGCCCCGCCATGGAACAACGGCGCCACCAGCAGTGGCTCGGCCTCGCCCAAGACGTTCGGGCGGAAGAAGAAGAGAGGGAGCGCGAGACGAAAGCGCTTCGCCCGTCGCTCCTGCTCCCGAGAAGTGCGCTCCCAAAGGGAAGAAGGAGCGGATAAGGCGGCGACGGAGCAACGCACCGTCTCATCCCGCCTGGCGGGGGGCCGTGGACGATAGCCTCGAGGACCGCTGGCAGTGGATGAAGCAACGACTTGGGAAGGTAAACACCAAGACTACTTCTAACTTAGTTGGGTAGCTTTACCGCAAAGCGGCTAACTAGTCTTCTCTCGTGTTTTGAAAGACACCATGGAGGAGCTCGAGGACGGCGTCACCATCGGCGGGCGCCATCTTGGCGTCCTCGGGAGCACCTCCGGACGAGGGAGCTCGAGGCGGGCCCTTCTGACCACCCCAAAGTCGAAGCCGACTGAAGGCAAAGGTGAAGAGGCTCAAAGTCCGACTGGCCGAAGAGAGACGTTCCTGCGAGTCTCTCCTAGGAGAGGCCGAGGAGCTTCACCCGCAAGCCATTAAGGCGAGCACTGCGGAGGAGAAGCCGGGCCGCTCGAAGTGGCTCGAAGGGCAGCTCGCTGACGTCTCCCAACGGCGGGACCAGCTCGCGGCGGAAGCCAAGAGACTCAAGGACCAGCTTGCCAAGGAAGAGCAGACTTCCGCGGGTCTCCAAGCGAAAATCTCGACCCTGTGGGCTTCACAGGAAGAGATCGAGGAGATGCGCGGGATGACGGTGAGGGCGATCACCGCAGAGAAGAAGGTCAAGGAGCCGGACGAGCAATCAAGGCGGCCGAGCAATGAGTCGGCCAGGCGAGGCTCGACCGATCAGTGCGGCCAAGACCGATGAGGTCGAGGCCATCCGGCAGAGGCGCGCGCGCAAAGCAAGCGAACAAGGAGGAGATCGAATGCCTCCGAGCTGAAGTCCGGGAAGGAATCAAGGCTCAGGGCGAAGTCGTGCGCCTCAAGTTAGAAGTTGAGGAGCTGAAGGAGCAGCTTGCTCCTAAGTAGCACCTGTCAGAACCTTAAAGGGCCTTGTACTGAAACTTTTGAGTAAATGTAATAAAGTACTTACCTTTTTCCTACAAAAAGAGCACAAAAAGACAAGAACGAGCGAAACTAAGAGAAAAGCGAACAGCTAGGGAGTTTAAGAAAACCGGTGAGCGCTACGCTTAACTCCCCAGTTGTGTATCTGTTCGGAAACACGAGTTCTATAACCCGAGCAGTGCACAAGAGAAAGAGCGACACCCTAGCCCCCGGTACGGACGATGCTCGAGAACCTAAGCTTGCGAACTCGAGCACGTGCGTAGAGAGAAAGAGCGACACCCGTACCTTGCTCGATTCGTTCCGTAGTCGCTTTCGTTGGCGTAAGTTAAGCGATTCAGAGTAACCGAACAAGGAAAGTGCATCTGCCATGGGGCTTACGAGCGAGCTTTACCAAGTGGTTGCGCCAAGCAGTAAGTGCCTCTGCCGCGGAGGGCTTACGAGAGCAGACTTAGCCGCAAGGTGGAAAGGCCGTGTTACGCAACCCTGAGTTTAGGAACTTATCGAAACCAGATACGGGTAGGGAACAATCCTTAAGATTGCGGAGCCAAGAGTTCGCAAGGCCGGGCAGCCATCAAGTGTTACCAGAAGAAAGTAGTCTGAGAAGACAAGTAGTGAAAAGGGGCACAGAGGCCGCGAGGATTCACTGAGAATTGGATTGAACTTTACATGGTGCCCGAGGGACTTGGACGAACTAAGGCGCGAAGTTTACAAAAAGCGCAGGGCTAAGAAAACAGAAAAGACCTACACAAAGAACTTACGACGCTGGTCGATGTTCCAAGTGCTGGACAGCTCTCTCCCGTCCTCTATAGCTAGGCGAACAGCCCCCGGGCGAGCAGAAGAAACGACCGTGAACGGGCCCTCCCAACGAGGAGTTAACTTGTTGGCACTGGACAAGTTCTGGACACGGCGCAGAATGAGGTCGCCCGCCTTCAAAGCCCTTGGTCGAACTGACTTGGCAGCGTGCCAGCGAAGATCTTGCTGGTAGCGCGCCATTCTGACTTGTGCCCGGTCGCGTGTGCCTTCGAGGAGATCGAGATCGAGGAGGCGCTCTTGCTCATCGTCAACTAAGTTGACCGAGCTCGTCTTGGCTAACCGAGTACGATTTCGTGGGCGGGATGGCTTCGCACCATAGACCAATTGGAAAGGAGTTTCCCGCCCCGGTGGCAGTAGTCTGAATCGCCCAGAGGATGAAGGAACCGTCAACCCAGACCTTGTTGTGCTTTCGGCGAGAGCAGCAAATACCAGCCGCTTTAATACCTGGACTATCTGTCCGTTAGCTCGCCGATCGCTCCATTGCTCGTGGATGTGCCACGAGGCGAACAGACCTTGGTGCCCAAATGCTCGCATATTCTGGAATAGCTCGCCGAACTGGGTACCGCTATCTCGTGATCGACTTATGGGGATCCCAAAGCGCGTGACCACGCCGCTTTTGAAAAGCGAACAACCGTTTTGGCGTGAAGAGACGACCGACCTCTGCCTCAATCCACTTTGTAAAAGTGTCTATGGCGACAGCGGTGTGTATATCCCTTGTACCCCTTAGGAATGGGCCGAGCAGATCCATACCCCATGTGGAAAAAGGCCAAGATGGGGGGATTGTTTGGAGCTCTTGGGCGGGCTTGTGTGCCTTCCGGGCGTGAAATTGGCAAGCCTTACATTTAGTCACGATGTCCGGGCATCTTGTAACGATGGGCCAATAATAGCCCATGCGAAAACGCTTTGCCGACCGAGTTACGAAGAGGCGTGGTTGCCACAGCACCCTCGTGTATGTCCCTAAGAAGGAACACACCCTCATTGCGAGATGCACTTGGAGAGAACTCCCGAGCACCTTGGCGGTAAAGGATGCCGCCCACAAGCTTGTATGGAGCGGCACGCCTTATGGCCGGAACGCTTCGGCCGTCGTCGGTGGTCCCATCTGCAAGGTACCGGACAAATGACGTTGTCGATCCACGGCGCCGATAACGGAGACAAGACCACCGCCTCTGTTGCCTCGTCTGGAGATGTGATTGAGGGCTTGTGAAGGTGCTCGACGAGCACCCCTACCGAGTAGATTCTCGTGAGGATCCATACTTGGATAGCTGGTCGGCGGAAAGTTGTCCTTCCAGGCACGAAGAGCACTTCAAAAATCGAAAATGCCGCTCCAACTTCCTCACTTCAACCAGTATCGCGCCATTGAGTCATCGCAAAGACCGATACTCCTTGTTAAGGCGATTGATGACCACCGTGAATCTCCTTCACAGTTAGCCGTTGGACACCAAGCGACTTGCACGCTTAGTCCGTGAGGAGGGCCTCGTACTCTGCAGCGTTGTTAGTCGCCGCAAAGTGTAGTTGGATAGAATCTTTGGAGTTTCTCTCCTTGAGGAGATGAGAACAAAACCAGCCCTCGAGTTTCGGTCTGCGAGCCATCGAAAAACATGGTCCAAGAGGGTTCATCGGGTTGCTCGGGAGCTTCACAGGGACTTAGGCGGCAAGTCCATTCAATGACAAAGTCGGCTAGGACACGTGACTTAATAGCGATTCGGCGACAAATAACGGATCAAACTCGCTAGTTCCATTGCCCACTTAGCTATCGTCCGGTAGATTCCTTGTTCCAGAGGATTTCTCCCGGAGGAACGTGGTCGGGACCAGATTTGATCTTTGAAGTAGTGGCGAAGCTTTCGGAGGACATGAGCAAGGCGTGGAGTAGCCACGGACCTCGAGTAACGCCTTTGATCCGTGAAGTACCTCGCTCACGTAATAGATTGGTCGTTGTATGCCTTCCCTTTCGACCGCCAAGACCGCGCCACCGCTTGTGGCGTGCAACCTAGGTACAGCAGAGCTGCTTTCGCCATGCCGCTGGGTAGTCAAGGCGGGAGGATTGGGCAGTATCGCTTGATCCTCTGGAAGGATCTATCGCTTCTTCCGCCCACTCGAAACCATTGTGCTTGCGCAGGCCTTAAAGAAGGGCAGCCAGCGTTAGCCTTTGACGGAAATAAACACGCTTAGAGCGACCATCCGCCAAATGAGGCTCAGACTTCCTTTACGGTAGTTGGAGCACGCATATTTTCAATGGCCTCGATTTTTTCGGGGTTGGCGAAATACCTTGCGAACCAATAACATAACCGAGCAACATTCGGATCGAACACCAAAGGTACACTTCTCTGGATTTAATTTTATTCGATGCCTGATGAGATTACGAAAAGTCTCTGCCGGGTCTTTTACATGATCTGGAGCATACTTGCTCTTTACAACTATGTCGCCGACATAGACCTCCGTGTTTTTTTTTGCATTGCGGGAAGGTCTTCTCCATTAAACGCCGAGCGTGGCACCAAATTACGCAGACCGAAAGACATGGTCGATAGCGAAAAGTGCGAAGGGGTGATGAAGGCGCCTTCTCTTCATCCTCGGGAGATGCTTATTTGGTGGTAACCGGAGTAAGCATCTAAAAACTCAGAGTCTGGCGTCCGCAATCGCATCGACCGTCAATCTGAGGCGCGAAATTGTCCTTAGGACAAGCGGCGTTCAGATCTGTGTGATCGACACACATCCTCCACTTGTCGCCTTTCTTTTTACAATGACGAGGTTGGCTAACCACTCGGTGTGATCAACCTCGCGGATGAACCAGCGTGAAAGCGGTTTGCTAAGTCGATCTTTGATGATCCTGTTTGAATTCAGCGACAAGCTTCGGCGAACAGGCTTTTGTCGGTCGGACACCCGGTTTGTGCTCGATGACCTCCCTTGGGATCAAGGGCATGTCGATGGCTCCTAGGCAAACACATCTCGCATTAGCTCGGAGGAAGGCAATGAGCTCGCTTTCCTATTTGGGGTCCAGATTGGCCCCCAAGTGAACTGTCTTGGAAGTATCGTCAAGTGACAGCGGAACTTCCTTGGTTTCTCCCCCTGGCTGAAGGGAGACCCTAGGGCATCACGCGACTTGGTCTGCGGAACTTGAGACATGCCACGGCGAAGCCGGTCGACAGGGGCAAGGGACTGCTCGTCGCAATCCAGAGCAGCTTTGTAGTTGCCCTTGACCGTGATCACACCGTTAGGAGTCGTGATCCCCAAGACTAGTATGCCTTATCTGCCTCGGGATATATTTGGCATGTATGAGTTCGTTACGATCTCGTAGTTAGCCCGGCCCGATATTCCCTCGGTAGGTCGGTTTGCTCTGTACTATATAAACAAGGCCCCTACGGCGTGTAGAAGGGACTTGATCTGACTTCGAGTTTACGCATTAGCATCTCGTAGACACCTAATCTTCGCTTGTACACCATAATCTCGCCGAGACTTGTTCGTCTCGCCGAGCCATCTCTTGTATTCATCTTCGATATATAAGAAAGGCCGGGCGTGGGCTATTATCTCTCGAGAGGCTGAACCAGGATAAAAACCACATCTCTGCTCGTTCTTTGTTCGTGGTTGTTCGGCGTGTCTCCCATCTCACTTCTAAAGAATCTTAGCAACTTGAAATCGTTATCTCAACCGTCGACAATTGGCGCCGTCCGTGGGGACACGTAGATCGAGCATGTTGAACTCTATCAGCGATACAAAGATTCTTCCTGAGAACTACGACTCAGAAGGGCAGGACGTTTCTTCCCCTGCCAGCTCGAATCGATCTTATCGCCCTAGATCGATGTCTGTATCCGAGACAGAGGTCTCTGGATACGCCCCAGAGATGATCTCTGGTCGAGCTCCCGTCATTGACGATGAATACGGAACCGACGATCTTTACGTTGGTTTAGATCTATCGGATTCCAGGGCTTCGCGCTTTTTGTCAAACTTCGCGCCTTTGTTCGTCCAAGTCTGTCGGGCTCCATGTAAAGTTCAATCCATTTATAGTGAAATTTTCACGGTCCTCTGAGGCCTTTTCACACCTCTCTTGTCAAGACTACCCTCTCTCTGGTAACACTTGATGGCTGCCCGGCCTTGCGAACACTTGGCTCCGCAATCTTAAGGATTTTTCCTGCTCGTATCCAGTTTCAACAAGTCTCTCAACTCAAGGTTGTGTAAACATGCTTTCTCGCCTCGCTACTAAGTACTTTAAGAAGCCCTCCGCAGAGGCCCTTACCGCTCACGGCACGACCACCTGGCAAAGTCTGCTCTCGTAAGCCCTCCGCGGCAGAGGCACTTTCCTTGTTTGGTCACCTTCGGAATCGCCTAACTTAAGTCGCCGAGCAGTTTTTGGGATAAGTCGATAAGGATACGGGTGTCGCTCTAACTCTCTACGCACGTGCTCGAATTCATAAAGTCAGGTTTTCAAACACCGTCCGTACCGGGGGCTAGGGTGTCGCTCTTTCTCTTGTGCACCTGTTCGAGTTCGCAAACTCAGGTTTTCAAGCAGCTGCACAACGGGGGCTGGGAGTTAGGCTAAGCGTTCTACCAGTTTTTCTAAACTTTCTAGCGCTTTCGTGCCCCACTCTTGGTTTCCTGTTCGTTCTTTTCTTTTGCTACTCTTTTTTGCAGAAAAAATGTGAGTTCTTTATTGCATTAACAAAATTTGCAGGTACAAAGGTCCCTTTCGGGTTACAGCCCTACAGCTACTTATAAGTGAGTTGCTCCTTGAGCTCCTCGATCACTTCCTTGAAGCGCAGGACTTCCCCTTGGGCCTTAAAACCCTCTCTGGCCTCAGCCCGGAGACGGTCGGATTCCTCCTTCTTGCTCTGGCTGCCTCCGTTGTTTCACGCGGAGAGCCTCGACCTCT
The DNA here is from genome assembly GCA_036346415.1 of Raddia guianensis. Lineage (NCBI taxonomy): Eukaryota > Viridiplantae > Streptophyta > Magnoliopsida > Poales > Poaceae > Raddia > Raddia guianensis. The sequence continues at coordinate 32,251,305 of CM070536.1, forward strand.
TTGGTCTTGGCTCGCAGCTGCTCGGCCAGATCTTCACTCTGGCTGGCTCGCTGCTCAGCGGTCTTGGGCTGCTCATCCAGCTCCTCGACCCTCTTCCCCGCGGTGCTCGTCCTTGCGGCCAGCCCGCGCATCTCCTCGGCCTCCTCCTGTGACTCCCACAGGGTGGAGATTTTCTTCTGGAGTGCCGTGGAAGTTGACTTCTCTTCGGCGAGCTGGGCCTCGAGCTGCCTCACCTGATTCACGAGCAGCTTCCGCCATTCGGACACGTCGTGGAGTTGCTCTTCCAGCCACTTCGTGCGACCTGGCTCTCCTTCCGCGACGTTCACCCTCGCGGCTGCGCGCGAAGCTGCTCGGCCTCTTCTCGAAGAGCCCCGGAGGATTGCCTCTCCTCGGTCAACCGAGCCTTGAGCTTCTTTATTTTCGCCGCCAACTTGCTCCAGCTCTTGGCTGGCGCGGAGGGCTCCCCTTCGAGCCCCCTCATTCGGAGCTGCTCTCGGAAACCCGCCAGAACGGCGTTGCGTTCGACGGTGACTCCATCCTTGAGCTCCTCCATGGTATCTTTAAAGACCTGAGAGAGAGGACCATTTAACCGCTTTGCTCCGATGTTGCTCGACTGGATCAGGTTGGTTGTGGAACTTACCTTGCCGAGTCGGCGCTTCAATTCCCGGCATAAGCGATCTTCGAGACCATGCGTCACGAAGCCTCGCTCGTGCGGGATGAGACCGGCGCGTCGCCCTCGCCGCCGTTTTTTTTGCTCCTTCTTCTTGCGGGAGCGCATTTGCTCGGGAGCAAGAGCGGCAGGCGAAGAACTTTTGTCCCCGCGCTCCTGCCCTTCTTCCTCTTTTGCCCGATCACCTTCGGGCAAGGTCGGAGCCGCCCCACCGGCGGCACCAGAGCTTCCACTGGCAGGGCAACTTATGCGCCCTGCTTGTGGGTTTCTTCTTGTACCTTGGCAGCGGGGCTTTCGCCCTGCTCGCCAGTCGCCTCCGTCGCCTCAGGGACAAGCTGCCCCTGCGACGAAGTGCCCGGTAGGACCGCCTGCTTGGTCCCACCTAGGGCAGCTTGCGGAGCCAACTCTTTGGCCCCGCTATCCGTGGCGCTGTCCGCCGCCTCTTCCGCTTCAAGTAGCTCCCATCGCCCTTGTTCAACAAGTCGAGCTAGTCGTTGGAGCCAGGCGGGAGCAAGCTCCATGCTGCCAGCTTGTCCTTGAGGCTGGCCAATCTCACTGCCCGTGACGTACCATGAAGATGCTCGGGCAGTAGGGATCGCTCGATTGCCTCGTCGACGTCGTCCGTGGCAATCTCCTCTTGGACAGCTGATGAAAAAGGGAATGGTTGAGCCCGGTGCGGTTAGGAAAATTGTAAAAGACGAAAGTTTCATTACAACATATCTACCGTGGAGGGTTTGATCTTGATCTTCTTCGCCAAAACCTTCCGCCTCTTCCTCGGGGGCTCCTTGACGCCTTGTTCGTCTCGGCCCCCGGACGCTCGTGGCGATGAGCTCAGCTCCCTGCTGAGCTGAGCACTTTTCTCGCGCAGCGCAAGAAGCTTCTCCTTGCGCGCGACTTCCTTCTCGAGCCTTCTCTGTTCGGCGACCTGGTGCAGCCATGCCAAGTGGCCCGGGTGAGCCTGCGCGTATCGCTTAAGCCAGAGGGTCAGCGTCTTTACCTCTTCGTCGCTTTGCTCGGCGAGGAGGGGGGGCTTAGTCGTTTCGCTTGGTGGCAGCGGCGCTTGGTTTGCTCGGCGCGCTCCGTTGCGCGGCGAGCTTCTTCGACAGTGGCGGCGCCGTGGCGCGGCGAGCTCCGCGTTGGCTCGGTCGCCGCCTTGGGCTTTGTGGCCACCCTGGCCTTGCCCTTCTTCGCTCTCTCCTTCTCCGACCCAGAGAGCTCCTCTATGATCCCTCCAAGGATCAGCTGGTCCTCCTGCGTGTTCGGAATGGGAATGTTAGCATTTACGACAGTGCGAATCCAGCAACACAGACGGAGGTTTGAGCAAACTTACCTCGACTGTGCGGATGAGCACGTTCCTCGGACATGTGTATGCCACCTCACCGGTGACCTCGCCGTCCTTCCTGGCTGCCTTCAGCATGGCGTCGACCTGCTCGGTCACCCATGCGTCGGTTGGCTTTTACGCCTGAAAGAAGAAGTCCTCGATTTACTTGAAAGAAGCATCAAAGAAAGGTTGAGTCCTAAAGGCACTTACCCGTGCTCTCCCTGGAGATGTCTTCCCATCCCTCTATCTTGTAGAAGGGATAGGGTCTTCTCCATGATGGACAAATCACGTTATTGTGTAGTCCCGGATGATCTCCGCCTGCGTGAGCCCGAGGCTCACGAGGAGGCGATCTTCCTCGTCAAGTACCAATCCTCGGCGGACATCTCTGGCCGAGGCATTGGCGTTCCCTTCGCCGGCGCCTTCCCGATGAAGATGAGCTTGCTGTCGTCGCTCCGCCGGGTGTAGAACCACCTCGTCCACCACGCGCCCATAGAATCAAGCAACGGCGGACGGGGGTACGGCGCGTCGTCGGCGGTGGCCCGGAGCTTGAGGTAGTAGCACCCTAGCGCCGAAGCGACGGAGCTGCTCCTCGTTACTATGTAGTAATGGAGGAACAGCCCCACCGGCGGATCAATGCCCAGATAGCCCTCGCACTGGTGTGCGAAGACGGCCATCTGGAGGATGCTGTTCGGATTGAGGTTCGTCACTTCCAATCCGCTGATGTTCAAGAAGGCCTCTATGAAGTCGCTCTCGGGTGACCTCAACCCGAACAGTGCGAACTGTTCGAAGTTGACGAACTCTCTCTCAAGCGGCTCCGGAGTCTCCTCCTCCCCGGGCAGCCTCCAGCTACCGGCGTCGATGTGGCCCTCTTCCTCCCAAACTCTCAAGTCCTCCTCGGATGCGCTAGAGCTCACGAACATGGCTATAGCGGTTCCCAGAGATTGGACGAGCAGATTTGGTGGTGGAGTTTGGGTGCTTGGCGCTGAGTGCGGTTGGAATTAGGGCTTGGGAAGGAAAGGCGCGAGAGCTGAAGTGGCTGGCCGCGAGCGGCTTGGGAGCTTTTATAGTCCCATATGCGCAGCTCTGCAACAATTTATCACAAAACGGCTAGTTTTTACCGCAACGGCTAGGTAAAACGGTGCTTTGTTTTCGTTAACGCGACGACGATGAGTTACCGTTGAGCTCGCTAACGATTACTTTTTTTCCGTCCCCACGTTGAAGGTGAGTGCTCGCTTTCGGCGGATGTGATTCCTGTTGATTACAACGGAGTTGCTCGGCACTGATCGGGTTTGTTCGGTCCCGAACAAGTTCTGTTTGGTTGAACCCTAACCTATTCGGTCGATTGTTGCAAGTCTTTTGTAGCAGCAAATTTTCCCTCTTTGTGACTTAGAGTCTCAAGAGGAAGACCCCACTCTAGTGAGTCCTTCCACTTAAGTCTCGGGGGCTAGCTGTCGGGGATAAAATCACGGCCCATTGCCATGGCCCACTCCCGATGGCCCAATCGAGCGACCTACGGGGCCCGGCTCCTGGAAGGTTCTATCGAGCCGTATGCATCTGCGAGCAGCTCCTGGCTGGCATGGTGCGTAACGGCCAAGGAATCGTGTTTGAGTCCGTCTCGAACAGGAGTTCTGCACCGCTACGTGAAGACCCGGACGTGGTTTCCCGGATTGGAGTAGGAGTCGTGATCCCCAAGACTAAGAGTATGCCTTATCTGCCTCGGGATATATTTGGCATGTATGAGTTCGTTACGATCTCGTAGTTAGCCCGGCCCGATATTCCCTCGGTAGGTCGGTTTGCTCTGCACTATATAAACAAGGCCTCTACGGCGTGTAGAAGGGACTTGATCTGATTTCGAGTTTACGCATTAGCATCTCGTAGACACCTAATCTTCGCTTGTACACCATAATCTCGCCGAGACTTGTTCGTCTCGCCGAGCCATCTCTTGTATTCATCTTCGATATATAAGAAAGGCTGGACGTAGGGCTATTATCTCTCCCGAAAGGCCTGAACCAGGATAAAACCCCTGCCTCTGTTCGTTCTTTGTTAAGTGGTTGTTCGGCGTGTCTCCCATCTCACTTCTAAAGAACCTTAGCGACTTGAGATCGTTATCTCAACCGTCGACAGTTACAGTGTAGAGTTATTCTCCTTGTTGGGCTAAATTCCCTTCTCATAAAGAAACCAAACAACCAAAAAGACCCAAAACAACCCGATGTGTGTGAGTTGTTGGATGCCACCCAGTTGAAAGGTGGAGATCTCTCCTTGAGAAGGATGCAGGGGAGATAAACCCTAGTTTTGCTCGGATTGAGTTGAGGAGAGGCAAGGAAGAAGAGGAAGAGAGGGCTTTGTTGTCCAAATCGGTTTGTCATGCGCATTTTTCGTTAAGTTCTTGGTTAGAGAGACAAACATGGATTGGATCCATCTTTGGTCAGTTCATCCTATATGTGGTTTCTCTCTGATTTGTATGGCTGGATCGAAGATTGTCTTGTGGAGAACCTGATTTCAGAGGGAGTTTGTTAGCTCAAAGTACAACAGTTTCAACAATGCGCGACTTGGGTAGATGCGGTGTTTGAGGGGTTAAAGGATGTCAAATGGTGATGAAATTTAAAAAATGTCGAGGAACCTTTGAAGTACATTCCTACCGAGTTTCATCTACTCTGGATCTATGATTTGCAAGATATGAGTTAACTTTGAGATGAACATATTGTAGCCACTCTATTTCTGCTTTGTTTAAGCTAGAAGTGTTATCTCTTGTTAGTCCTTTGTCTTGTTGTTATGCTAATGATGTTGATGTTCCTATTGTGATATATCTTTAGATGTTCTAGAGAAAACTCTATCTATACCCATTATTGCTAATAGTGAAAAAAGTTTCGAGTGGATTGTGTCGATTGACCGTGGTTTTTACCCTTCTCGGTTGGATGGTGTTTTCCACGTAAATCATAGTGTTCAAGAGTATTTGTTGATTTGAGTTTTTTGTTGCTAGTTGTTGGTTGAAACTATTCTCAACATTCACTACAAGATAGGCGGTTGAATCATGCATAGTCTCTGTGTCGGTGACATGCATTGTGGGTGTGCCTCCCCCAAATGTGTGTTATCTCTGGCAAGACAAAACACACATTTTCCGAGCGTGCAAAAAAATCTAGTATAATACTAGTGCAAACGTTGTGTCATACAGTACATGCTACAAATGCTTGATACAAACAAGAGAAATATAGATGGACCATAATACTCCTACGAGTAGGTGTTGAACGATTAGAGAGTATCCAAATTTAGTATGTCTCCACAAGGATCTAACCTTTTTAGAACGTTTGAAGATAGAAACAATGATGCCTTTTTTAAAATAAAATCCAAAATATATGCTCTATCAGTTGAAAAAAAAAGGCACTTGAAAAAACATACCAGTAGTTTGAATGATAATGTGCAAGGCGAATGATAATGTGCAAGGCATGCATACTACTTCAGTGAGGTGTTTTCCAACATGTCCCTGCAACCATTTACATTTATTTATTAGCGCACACAAAATATTCTCTCTCGTCTTTAGAAGATAATTATATTAAGTCATTTTGTTTCACCCATTTCTCAACCTCATCACCACCTTAATGTAATTCTTGCGTCAAATAAAAATATACCTTTCTCAAAAATAAAAAATGGCTTATATTTATGGAGGGGGGTAGATAGGAACTCATGCCGGGCTTCTCTTGCAGATGGAGATGCTCTGCAGGAACAGCAAGCAAATTGCCCAGTCTCAGGGGAAGCAGCGAGAGATCCAGCTGCATGCATATATGCAGATCATGAGAGCGTTTTGTTCCAAGACTACGTAGTGCTGCAACAGTATACGTATGTACACCTCGCATGCTAGCTAGGCTAGTGGACCCAACGGCCGCCGCCGCTGTGGGCCCAGCACGTACGGCGCGCGCCTCGAGTTCAACGGGGGGGCTGGGGCCGTGGCACGGGGGCGGACATCACGTACGTACGTGTAGACGGCATGGCCGAATGGATGTGACGACACGTACGCACTGCGGGCGTGGGCCAAATGGGGAAGCACGGCTGATGCATCCTGCCTTGCCCAGCCGGCAAATTGCAAAAGCACAGCACATGCACAGCACAGTCTGGCAAAAGAAGAATAAAGAGCGGAACGAAACCCAATGATCGTTATATGTGGAAGTACTGGATATGTACGTATGATGTCTTTGTTCTCGTCGATCCGTCGTGAAATTAATGTAAACCTAAAAATGACATCAACGATATTCAAGATATGTTTTTTTAGGCTTGATAGCTTAACGGCTTATCTATATTTTAAAAAGACATACACTTTGGATTTTGTTTACTTTATATTTTGATGTCTTGAAGATGTGTTCAGACGTTTTAAGAAACAAGTCAGACGAAATGAATCCAAATCTCAAGACTAACTCGAGAAGCTATCAAAATTCAGTCATTTCAATTGTTCAGCAGTTCAGATCAGCCCAAAACAACCGAACCTAAATTGCCACACACATTTGAATTGTTGCTCTATAGTAGACCTGATCATCTGTCGGGTTCAGATCGGGTTTTTCATAACCCGACCAAAAATTAGTCGGCCCAAACTCGACTCGACCCGATACCCCAGGTCACAAATTCAAATCCAAACCAGCCCGAAACCTGAAAACCCAAACCCGCATGACTGATTTTGCAAATTTTTTTGCCCGAACCCGACCTGACCCGATACACTGTTTGTGTCGGGTCGGGTTTTTTCGGGTCGAGTCAGGTACGTCGGGTTGGGCTACCCATGAGCAGGTCTACTCTATAGCACCGTTCCCAGCATATAAATCATTTTTTTTACGCAAGAAATGATCATGTCGTCTCCTCATTAACAACAATTCATCTGCACCATAGCTATAGAAATAATTGATATCATTATAGCATCCACAGATCAAAATGTCGCATCTAAGGCTACGACTAAGCACTTTTTTCTTGCTTAGAGGAGCATTTTTTCAAAGTGGTCGATCATACTTTACATATTGTACTACGCCTATACTAAGCATAGCGGAAATAATACCTAAACCTTAGAAAATTACATGGGTCATGTCGCCTAGCATCTACAGTGGATGCTCTTACGGTAAGAATTTCCTAACAATAACCTGATATTGCACAGCATAAAATTATTCATGCTATAATTTCTTCATTATTATTAAAAGGACCACAGCGGTAAGTGGTAGTCGGTGGTATGCCACACATTCTCTCCATCCTAAATTTAACGGTTCAAACATGACAAATGTATTTCCTATTAATTAGATATTTTCCTTAAGACGTATTGAATCATATTTATTTAGCCTCTTTGTTGAAGCGTATTTATCAAAGATTGAGTTTTGTCTTCTGCAGACAGCAAAAACATCTTTTGGTGTTCTCCGGGTATCCTTCCACTTGTTATCCATAGACGTGTAGTTACCCAGGAGGATAGGCAACGCGTCGGGATAGGCATTGTTCGGTGACGTGTTGATCAAGGCATAGAAAGGCTGGGCAATTAAGCTTTTCTCATTGCGACGGCCCGACCGTGGTGGAGCGCACTAGGGTTTCAAGATAGTGCCAACGTGTAACATAATTATAGGGATTAGTTATCATGCATGTTTATCTTTCTATATTTGTAACCCTCGGGTTAGTATAAATAGCCGCCTTCTCTATGAAGATAGGGCAGATAAAAAACCATCATCAGCATTAGAATTAAGAATACGACCATCACACCCTTAGCACATCTTCGTTGTCCTGAGAGGAACCCTATTTGAGTCCTCTTGCAAACCCTTGTACTGTAATCTTTTGATTATACTCGTAAAACACTAGATCTAGGGCAATTATACTTTATCCGTGAGGCCTGAATCAGGATAAAAAATTTCTCTTGTGTCTCTTTTTTTGTCTCATATGTCAAGATTCCTTTAGTATCTTCATAAATAGAGTTGCGGCGGAAAAGGAGCTCTTTGTTCCCGCAATTTAGAAGTAAGCTCGATTTGTAGGCTTATTTCTAATTGTAGACAATATTGTCTTTGTAAAACTTTTGAACTTCTTAAGATAGTAATACGGTGTGAAAGTTAGTTGCGTGTGATATTGGATAACACGCAGAGCTAAGAGTGTGTAATTAAGCACGATTCGATCTACTAAGTATGAAAGACTAAAGATCACAACAAATCAAATATGGCATAATAGATTTGATATGTACTTGTATCAAAGTACGAGAGAGAGAGACATCGACGAAAAGAGGTTTATTCTAACCATCGTTGGGCAGCCCACCAGCCGTGGTATGGCGCTAGCCAAAGTGATCGGGGGAATCCGACCAACAGTGGGATGGATGGATCCGGACGAGATACTCCTTTCCGCGAGGAGAACCCCCTCCGCCCGTCGTCCGTCCGTTCGTCCACCCGCCTGCCCCCGCAGTCGCCTGCGGGCCCAGCCACGCGTACGCGCTCGGACGTGCGGAGTGACGCGGCCACCACTCACCGCATCACATCCCCACACACGGAATCGGTTCGCCGCATACTTCCAATCCAGCCCCATCCGTCAACGTCCGCCTCCGCGCGCGCTTACCGAGTCACAGCGCGACACATGCGCAACCCCACGCCATCCTCCGCTCGCCGCCGCGGCCGAATCTTACCGTCCCACTCGCCGTTTTTCACCGCGCCCGTTCGCCGAGCCACCGCCATGGATGGATGCATGGCAAAAAGTTACCGCCACTTTTATTCGTGTGTTCCTACAATCTTGTACTACTAGTATTATTTTAGCTGGAAAGTTGGATCGTTCTCCACCCATCGTCCTCTTTGACAGCAAAGGTTCGTGCTTTTCCACATGATCCTCGTCCTCGCCATGGTATCTTGACAGCAATTTTCTTCTGATCGGCTGATGGGAAATGGAATCAATCGTACAGCGGCTAGGACAATTTATCCGGTGGATAAGTTCGTCAATATCGGCACAACGACCGGACAACCGGATCCCATCTCCACTATATGCACGTAGCTAGCTATTCTCGTAGGCTCATGTAGTACTCACTCTGTCGCCTGTACTCATCAAAGCATGAGTGTGCCATTGGCCGTGTGAGGAACCGAGGATTAGAGTAGGGGTGAACCAAAAGCTCAGGCTCGATGAGCCGTTCGAGCTCGGATCGGGATCGGATCGAGCTCGAATTAATTTCGAGCCAATCTCGAGCTGCGTCTCGAGCTCGGTTGTAAAACGAGTCGATCTTGAGCATATCGATTTTAGCTCAAAAACTTGAATAATAAGCATGCAGTACGAAGAATTGCAGACAATAGGCCCATTCGGCCATTTGGTTGGCCGGCCTATCACGCAGAAGACAACCTTGGGCAGTTGGGTACTTCAGTGCTTGGGCCTTGGCCTCTCCTCAATCCTCATCTAGTCATCCTCATCCACTCATCCTCTCTTCAGTCTCCTGGTACCAACCGATGCGGCAGCGGCGGCAATGCCCTAGCTGCTAGCCTGCTAGCTCCCAGGTCCCAGGCTCCCAGCCTCCCACTCGCGTCTCGCGTGCCGCCGGTGCCGGCCCTTCACCCTTCTGTGATGCCGCCGCCGCCACGCCTGTCAAGAGGCTCAACCTCCAAGCCTCCAGTTTCCAACCCGGTGGCGCGTGGTGGCTGGAGGTGCGGCCGGTGCAGCGTGGCGGCGGGAGGAGGCGTGGGTTGGCTCCAACGAGTGACAACAGCCGGCCGACGACGACGACGCTGAAGTAATGTTTACTAATTACTATAAAAAAATTTACATAGTTGCATTGCTATTGTAAAATGATGAAAATGAGGAGTATATTGCTTTTCGAGCCAAACCGAGCCGATCTCGAGCTAAACCGAGCTAAACCGATCTCAAGTTCGAGTCTTACAGTTAGCTCAGTTTATAACCGATCCGAACTCAAACTGAGCTCGAGCCAAACTGAGCTCGAGCTTGGACAAAGTCAGCTCGCTTAAGATCGACTAGAATCCACCCCTAGATTAGAGGTCGATGTCACTCTTCGAGGCTGACGCCTCGAGGAAGGAGGATTGTGACAGTCTGACAGATCAACCCAAAAATCCGTCGTCGTACGCACCATGCCCCCCTAGGCTCTCATCCAGACCGTACAATTAATGTGGTCATGTGGGTTGCTTCGCATCTCCAACCAGATGGAAGGTATGTCTCGTCTCACCTATGGAGTTAACGAAAAACTTGCATGAGCGTAAGCTTTGACATGTAGAAATTTCAGTGGCAGCGGCACCTGTTAGTGATGTTTGAATAATAAAAAGAAGTTCTAAGATGGAATGTTTTCAGGAGTATCTCGTGAAACGCTGGTTTGCTACAGTGAGACATGAAAAAAATGTAGAATATTTTTGTTTGATTTTTGTGAGACATGGTTTTGCTCTAGTGAAACAATGTTTTTTGTTTTATGAAACATTTGCCCGTGCTAGGTATAACATTTTTTAATATAATTGTATGAACATTTGCTTCGATGATGTTATCCGTACTTCATTGATGTTCATCAATATATAGCCATATTTCATTGGTACTTCACGCATGTTTTAATCAATACCACGTCGTGTCTTGTCAGCACTTCGTCCATTTGCTTCATTGATGCACGGACGGAAGGAAGATTGATACTACCTTCGGTCATAAAAACAAGTCACCGTTGACACTTTTGGACACACCTTTAATCATTCGTTTTAAAAATCTAGCGTAAACATGCATGAATATAAATCATGTTTAAAGTATCTTTAATGATAAAACAAATCAAAACAAAATAAAAAATAACTTACATAGTTTTTTGAATAATACGAATGATCAAAGACGTGTGCAACAGTCAACAACAACTTGTTTTCATGATCGGAGAGAGTATTATAAAATGCGTAAAGCGTATCCACTCCCTGGGGGGCCGGCGAGGCCACGTCGCACATACGACGTAGGCCGTCCGATCGTCGGCTCCTATTAAATCTGGTTCATTTAAACTTTAAATATAAAAGCATTTCTTTCGCAAACGCTCCGGCGAGACGAGATTCTGTCATTGGTCTTTGGCGCATGCTCTCACTCCGAAGGCCCTAGTTTGGGCTCCCCACAATTTTCCAAGCTCCGCATGATTCATTTATATCGAAATCTTTCTATAGCAAGACCTATGGCTAGCCATATCAACAAAAAAGTTGTAGGACCTCACAGAGAAACAACCTATACATCAAGATAGGAATGCCAAATGAAAAATAAACTTGCAATAATAGTGTTCAAAGGGATGGGTCCATGTAAAGGCATTGTTTTAAAATAATTTTAAAATTTTGAACACTCGAGTTCTGTTATTTTTCAATGTGATATGTATTTGCAAAAATTTTGTAACTCAAGATTTCAAGCTATTCTAAAATTTTCTTTAGGCCCTTTTCTAAAATTTTAAACATCAATCTCTTTTCCGCATAAGCCATTTAAAGCTTTAAAAAACAAGGTTATATAATTAACTTACTTTACTTAATTGATGTAAAATTTAGAATTGACAAATGATACACACAAAAAAGGACCTGCAGTTTAAACTAAAGTAGCCAAAACGCAACTATAATGCGCGGGTGCGTATGAGCTGCTTTGGTAGATACCATATCCACCTTAACAGTAGGATCTGCCCCCAACGTACTTCCTCCGGCTACAAAAAGAAGTCACCGTTTACTTTTGTACACGTCTTTAACCATTCGTCTTATTCAAAAAAGTTATATAAATATTATTTATTTTGTTATGATTTGGTTTATTATTAAATGCATTTTAATTATGACTTATACTTTTACATATTCGAACTAAATTTTTGAATAAGATGAATGGTCAAATGTGTGTCCAAAAGTCAGCAGCGACTTTTTTTATGACCGGAGGTAGTAGCTCGTACCATGAGGGAATCCAGGAAAAAAATTTCATGGATCCGAGATGCAGAGGGGGCTCGTCTGCATACCCGTGCCCGATCGCTGCCACGTGTGGAACCTGGTGATTAGGTGGAGACCGTGCAGCGGCTCAATTTCCCAGCGCTTGCCTCCCTGGTTGATACACGCTCACCTCAATTTTCCAGTGCTCGGCTCACGGCTCTGGGAAGCGGCGCGCCTCCTTGGTAGAGACTCCCTGCATTTCAAAATATAAGACGTGCATATATTTAGAAAAGTCAACGTTTCTAACTTTTGACTAAAAATTAAGATAAATATATATATGTTTAGTGTTGCGTATGTCATAGTTGGATTCATATTTGAAAATACTTTTATATGATGTTAATTTTATAGTTATTGATAATATATTGTGAGAGCAAATAATGGTCAAAGTTCTGCATTAAAGACCGCGTCAAAAAATTATATGCCTTATATTTTGAAACGGAGGGAGTACTAGATACGGTCGGCTCGCTGCCAGTCCCAGGCGAGATCGACGCCGTATCCCAGTGCTCGGCTCCCTCCCAGTCCCAGGCGAGATCGGCGCCCCCGCGTCAATCTCTTCGCCTCACCTCACGTGCGTCTCTTTACTGGTATTGGAAGCGTTGCCTCCACGGACTCACAGCCATCGTGGCAAGAGGAGTAGGTCACTAGTGTTGTAAAACAGTCGTCACACACACATAAACACAATCACAATAACAGGAGACACAGATCTAGAGAGAAGAAAGCCAGGCACAATGACTTTTATTGATAGTTCTCTCTTGTATACGAGAGGGGTTTCATCTATATATATAGCCTAGCCTACAATTGGTTTTACCCATAATAACCCTAGGGATAACCCTAATATGGATGGGCTTTTGGCCAGTAGATCACCTAGGGTTACAACACTCCCTCTTGGACGAAACCGCTATATGCCAATATCTCATTAAAAACTCCATCCAAAAACCCAATGAGAAAAAAGGATTAGAGAAATAGTACACCGCAAACGCATGCCACACCGCGTAGCCCACCGCATCACGCTGCCCGTTGCCATGTCGCGTGGAGGATGGCAGTGCCGGGTTGGGGAGCAGGGGGTGGCGCGCCGGCCGCCCTGTTTGCTTGTGCTAGTCGACGAGAGCCGCACTGAGCCGTCGCGTGGAGCCGAGCGCCGAGGAGAGGAGGAGGTTGCTGCCGTCGGGCGTGCAGAGGACGAGGAGTAGGGCCGGCCGCTGCCGGGCGTGTGGAAGGGGCGGCGCCGCCGCCCCGAGCGCGTGGAGGATGAGTTTTCTACTTTTTATTTGTGATTCGTATGCCACCTCATCTGCCACGTATGCAAAACCAGTCTCAAAACTACTTCAGGGGGTTATTCGCACCTTTTCTTTGGTTTTGCGAGCTAGAATGCATGGTTTCGTAGTTCAGGGGGTTATGCAGACGAAGGGCCATAGTTCAGGGTGTAATATAGATTTTTTCCATTTCTGAAAGGATCTTGGTTTTATTTTCCCTTCAATATAACTTAATTGTACCTATGTATGCATGACAAAGGCATGTGCCCAGATCATAAGGCATGTTCTCCATTCAATATAACAGATTCTTGGGAGCAATATGTGATCATGCCGTTTTAATTCCGGTAACTTATCGTATCATGACACAAAACAACTCTAAATTTAGAACTTTGGCATTGACATAAAAAGTTTTTACAACACACTTGTTAATAGATGAGCAGCAAGAGTGCATTGACAAAAATTCAGAACTTTGGCATTGACAAAATTAATTTTTACAATACACTTATTGATAGATGAGCATCAAGAGTGCATTAACCTCGTAAAATTTCAGAATATCAAAACAAAAAAAGAGAGATAAGTCTTGCTATATACAAGCTACAAAGCACAAAATCTTCATTTGTCCTATATTATTTGGGGGCGACTCTGGAACGGACGTCCGATGAAACTTGATTCGATCGGACGCTTGCATGTCGGCCAAATTCACCTCAGCGTGGTTGCATGGCTCCGCATGGTTGCTTGTCTCCTCACATGCATGAGCTGCTCATTAGAACTTGTTAATGCTACATGCACGCATGGTTGCTTGTCTCCTCACATGCACGAGCTGCTCATTAGAACTTGTTAATGCTACATGCACGTGGAGAAAAAACAAAGCCATTAATTTACATGCTGATATCAACGAAGTTCATTTTGTATTTTTTTCGGCCATCATATTTTTTTATTGGAAGCTTCAATCCACAAACCGTTTTCACCAACGTGTTCCTCGCATTTTTTCGAACAAAACAAGACCCATGTTGCTATATAAATTTTTACTGGAACAATTTGTCTATACTATTGGAACAATTAATTTGTACTATTGGAACAATACGTCTAATACGATGGAACAACTTGGTATTTGGCCTGCTGGAACAATAGGCTAAGCCCAATTGAAACAATGCATTTGATCTGATGGAACAACTTGTATACCTATTGAAACAATTTATTTGGTCTGCTGGAACAATGAGTCTAGCCTTCCGAAACAATATATCTTGCCTGCTGGAACAATGAGTCTAGCCTTCCGGAACAATGAGTCTTACCTGCTGGAACAACTTATATACCTATTGAAACAATGTATTTGGCATGCTGGAACAATAGGCTAAACCCAATTGGAACAATGTATTTGGTCTGATGGCCACCTGCGAACAAATGTATTTTCGATAGCGGGCTGAACAAAGCTACATAGCTAGCGGATTAGCTAGGCCATCAGCTCATCTTTACTTAATAATAAAGAAAGGGAGCTACTACTGTTCGGACGTCCGAACAGTACTCATCCGTCGGACGCTGCAGCCCAAGGCCCACCTAAGACGTGCAGCAACTCTTTGCAAGTTTGCATGTTACAGCGCACATGCATGCTACAGTACACATGCACGGAGGTTCGCATACGCTGACGTAAGCACGACGTCAGCGAAGATTCCTTTTTCCTTTTTCTTTAAACGGTCATATTTTTTGACTGGGAGTTCCAATCCACAAACCGTTTTCACCAACGTGTTCCTCGCATTTTTTCGAACAAAACAAGACCCATGTTGCTATATAAATTTTTACTGGAATAATTTGTCTATACTAATGGAACAATTAATTTGTACTATTGGAACAATACGTCTAATACGATGGAACAACTTGATATTTGTCCTGCTGGAACAATAGGCTAAACTCAATTGGAACAACGCATTTGGTCTGATGGAACAACTTGAATACCTATTGGAACAATTTATTTGGTCTGCTGGAACAATGAGTCTAGCCTTCCAGAACAATATATCTTGCCTGTTGGAACAATGAGTCTAGCCTCCTGGAACAATGAGTCTTACTTGCTGGAACAACTTATATACCTATTGAAACAATGTATTTGGCCTGCTGGAACAATAGGCTAAACCCAATTGGAACAATGTATCTGGAACAATGTATTTGAAACAATGCATTTGAAACAATGTATTTGGCCTGCTGGAACAATAATAGAAATGCCTACTGGAACAACAAGGTTTGCCTATTGGAACAATAATTTTTGCTTAATAGAACAACAACGTTTGCCTACTGGAACAATAATTTTTGCTTAATGGAACAACAACATTTTCCTACTGGAACAATAAAAGTTGCCTACTGGAACGATAAGGTTTGCCCTACTGGAACAGTTGAACTTTACCTACTAGAATAATAACTTTTGTCTTCTGAAACAATAACTTTTGCCTTCTGAAACAATAACTTTTACCTTACGGAACAAATAAGGTTTTGCCTACTGGAACAATAAAGTTTGCCTACTGGAACAATAAAGTTTGTCTACTGAAACAATAAGGTTTGCTCTACTGGAACAGTTGAACTTTTCCTACTGGAACAACAACTTTTGCCTTCTGGAACAATAACTTTTGCCTTTTGGAACAAATAAGGTTTTGTCTACTGGAACAATAAAGTTTGCCTACTGGAAAAATAAAGTTTGTCTATTGGAACAATGTATTTGGCCTGCTGGAACAATAATAGAAATGCCTACTGGAACAACAAGGTTTGCGTACTGGAACAATAATTTTTGCTTAATAGAACAACAACGTTTGCCTACTGGAACAATAATTTTTGCTTAATGGAACGACAACATTTGCCTACTGGAACAATAAAAGTTGCCTACTGGAACGATAAGGTTTGTCCTACTGGAACAGTTGAACTTTACCTACTGGAACAATAACTTTTGTCTTCTGAAACAATAACTTTTGCTTAATGGAACAACAATGTTTGCCTACTGGAACAATAAAAGTTGCCTACTGGAACAATGTATTCGGTCTGCTGGAACAATGAGTCTAGCCTACTGGAATAATAAAAGTTGCCTGCTGTAACAATAAAAGTTGCCTACTGGAACAATGTATTTGGTCTGCTGGAACAATTTATTTGGCCTGTTGAAACAATTACTTTATCCTATTGAAACAATTTGTCTAACCTGCTGAAACAACTAGTTTGGTCTATTGGAACAATCTGTATAGACTGTTGAAATAATTTGGCCAACGAAAAAATATAAAAAATAAAAAAATATAGAAAACTATTTTAAATGAGTCTATTAGGATTTTAGATGGATTATGAAATTTGTTCAATGCATTTTGAACTCCAGATGAAATGGATATAAAAATGAGAACATTAAAATAGAAAAAAAATAAACCGCTCATTTTCCTTGCTAGCAGCGAATAGGCACCGCGTTGTTGGTTAGCTAGCTGGCGGGCTGTGGTTGGCTCGGCCGAGCTCGCCAGGCTCGCCGAGCTGCTCGGCACCGAGCCGGCTCAATTGACGAACCACAAAAACCGGATCGGCTCGGGCTCGCCTACACCCTCGAGCCAAACCGAGCCGGTCCGAGCCGAGCCGAGCCGCGAGCTATTTTTCCAGCCCTATCTCTACTCGTTCCAGTTCTACCGGTTCGTGTTTGTTGGGTCAAAGGCTGTTCTTTTGAAAGGGCGCTCTGTTTTTTTAAGCCTACTAATTAATCAGTTCATAGTCAGTACTCTATCCATACGCTAAACAGGAAAAAAAACACTAGTGAATTCAATAGCATCACAGTATGTACCATCAAACTCAACATGCCGATTTATTCAAAAATATGTACATAAAAACGAAAGATTCTAAACGCTGATCAAAATTTAAAAAAATGCGTATCTACACACGATCTCAGATGACAAATTTAACTACCAAGACATACAGGTAAAAAGCCAACGTTGTCATCCCCGGCCGGCGGCGGCAGCATGCCCGTATCCGTATGTGTGACCAATCGGCGACGATCAGAAGTCGACGTTGCACTTCGTCCCCAGCGCCGTCGTCGCGGTGGAGTTGCCGTTCGGCACCGGCAGCCGCAGCACGCAGCTGATCTTGCTCTTGTAGTCATGTATGTTAAAGACCCTGACCTTGAAGCCTAGGTCATAGTACATCTTCACCTTCACGAAGTAGAACCCCTCGCGCGTCTCCCTCCGGTACGTGCGCTGCGTGTCGTCGTCGTCGACGGGCGACGAGCCGGAGAACGCCGCCGTGATCTTGCCGTCGCTCTTGCTGCCCAGGTAGAATGGCTGCACGCTCTGGAACCCGAATCGCTCGCCGTCGTAGCACGCCTGCGCCTCCGCGTGCTCGTAGTGGATGGCTGGATGCCGAAGCGGTTTGGGTTGCGGACGCGGATGTCCAATACGTCTGGTAGCTTGCTGCGCGGGAGGCTGGACGAAGTGGGCTGGGCCACGCGCGCGGGGCGTCCGACGCATCGGACGCCCGCTTATAAGCAATTTCGTTATTATTTTTCCATCTAGATAGCCTTCAGTTGTTCATTCTCAAGAGCACATCCTGATAATATTCCTTGAAACACATTTACATTTGAAATTGCATCGCTTTGCATGGATAATATTTACTTGTTCAATTCCGTCACTAATTAAGCACACAAAAATCCTGATCTTGACCCCTTGGACCTGAATGCAAGTGCCATTGTAAATTTTCTTCTAATCCTGGCCAGGTCTTCTTAATGTTCGCTGCTCTTGTATATGCTCTTATATGATCAGCATGAAGCCTGACTCTTAGCACCATCCATTTGTGAGCATATCATATCAAACTGCGAATCAAAGATTGATAAAAATAGTTCAAATTCCATGGGAGTTAATTAATAACTTTCTACGAATTCTCAATTATCCCCCAACAAACATTACCGCCTCTTTAAATTGAATCTAAATTTGCACACACACACACACACGGCCTTTGGCATGGATCATTTCCCCCAAATTTAGACGAATATTTATCTAGAGGCCACTCAATTCGACGGCACTGACCCAAATGACATTAATTTAGTCTGTCTTTACGTCAACGACACCGTACACGCGGATTTGTTACTTCAGCGACATTTTGGTCATTTTACCTTCTTTTTCTGCCATTTAGCTCCTTTTCACTACTGAAATGACCCTTTTCCCCGGACATTAACCCTAACCAAATTGGAGCCGTACCTTTGATTCAATCTCGAACATGGCATGGCAGCGCAATTGGTTCTGCTGGTCGATTTCATGGCAAGGGTAGCCATATCCATGGCAAGGGCGATAGCCGACACCATGGCGGGTACAGCGACGGCAGCGGCGACCGACACCATCATGGCCGGGTGCAGTGACGGCGGCAAACGGCATCATGGCGGCCGGCTACGCCCCGTCGGCGGCGGAGGCAGCCGAGTATCGTCGGCATAGGAGGCAACCGGCTCCATGGCGGCACGGCGGCGATGGCGAGGGTTAGGATTTGGAAGGGAAGAACAGGTGAGAGCCCACAGGTTGGAGCCGAGCCGCTACCCTGGGAATGAGCCATCCTTCTCCTGCCTGATGATTCCGCCACCTGGGAGCCACGAGTGGCAGCAGCGTTCGATCAACACGTTGGCCACGCGTCATCCATCAGGGCAAGGTATGCACAGGAGGGGGTTTGGAGACCGGACGCACCAAATTTTTTTCCGGGAATCCAACACGTATTTCTCTTCACAACGTTGGGCAATCTAACATGAAGCAAACAAAATGGCGAGCACATTGAATGCGCGCGCCGAAGAATCTCTTGTTTTTCTTTTCCCCTTGGCACCACCTCAGTCATCACTCATCAGAGAAGCAGAAGCAGAGGTATGTAGGTGATAGGACGGGGAGAATTAAGGTCCCAGGAGCTCTGTCCAAAAGGAAGGCATTATTAGTGCTGAATGGGATTCAATTGATTGGTTTAAGTGTGCTTTGCTTCTCTCCCCCCGATTGCATGAGCAGCATTTGATGTCTTTTTTGTGTTATTGCCACCTGCCACCATGCGGATCGCTGCAAATCTCAACGACCAGTGTCATCAAAAAAGCCTCGGAAACCGTCGAGAAAGGTTAATCTCGATGGCCAGCAGTCGAGATTTGGCCATCGAGGCAGCGTGGTCGAGAAAGACGACCTGTCTTGGCCGTCGAGATAAACTGTCTCGATGGCTTCAGCCCAGCCATCGTCAGAAGGACCCAGGCCAGGCGCGACGTGCTGGCACCACTTTTCTCGATGGCTCAAAGCCATCGAGATTGATGCGAGGCAGGCCGCACGGTCTCTTGGTCGAGCCCTATTTGATAGTAATGACGGCTATGCGGCCGTCGAGATTGATTAGCCCGCCGCAGCTGGACCCAGCGCAGTCCTATGCTGGCAGGTGGGCCCATGGACACCACTCTCAGCGGCCCAGTCCTAGCCGTCGAGAATAACTGTAGACCAGCAAAAAAATTTAGAAATTGTAAAAAATACTATAATTATGCAGCAGCCGCTGCACCCAACAACAGCAGCCGCTGCAACATGCATACCCAAAAAAACCCGCACATTCAAATATCCCACATATTCACCGATATACAAATATATCTTCGGTAATATCAATACCACATCCCCGGCAATATCAATACCATAATCACAATATTCAAACATACAAACATCACGACGCATACAAATTTCTCACATAATACTAGCAAGCACATCGGTAAATTACGACTACGGTGGCGGGGTGCCGAAGAGCTGCTCCGCGAGGTTAGCGGCCATGTTCCAGGAGGCGTCCTCGCCTTGGTGCGCGTTGTCCTGAGGATGTGACACGTAGGACGGAAGTGTAGACATGGCAGAACCCGAACCCAGCGAGATTTTTCAATTAGGCATTTGGCATATATATGTTATGCGACAACGTATTAATTTGGCACAAGTGACTCACTACTAGATCACGGAACCAGGGACGTTCGACATTCGGGTAGTTGGCGGACATCGAGAGATCTTGCCTGTACCGTGCGCTTGGTGCGGCCAAAACTTTCTCGACGACTTCTCTCTCAGGCACGCCTCCCTCACTGGCCCTACCTCCACTATCTCGACGGCAACTACTCCTTGGTCGTCGAGAAATATCTATCTCGACGGTTTGCATTGACTACCGTCGCAAAAGAGTCTTTTCTCGACCGCTTTTAGGCAAGCCGTCGAGAGAGAGAGAGAGAGAGAGAGAGAGAGATTCCTATCTCGACGGCTAGCACAGTGCACCCCTTTGGTGGTCAAGAGAGCTTAATTTATTTAAAAAAAAATCAAAAAATTTTGGTGGTGCGTAATGGCTAATATTGTTTACGACATGAAAATGCACCACCGTAAAAAAATGTATGCTCAAATTATGTCCGCAAATAACAGCTCCATGTGTAAGGGATTATACCGGGCATAGTATTAGTTAGCGCTCCAGAGAGTTTATGAAATACGGGTGAGAGGGGTAATATAATTTTTACGTTTTCACCATTTAATCGGAACACTGTTGTATATAGATCATTGCATTGGAATGTAACAAATTATTTCATTTTACAATATTTCATAGACAATTTATTAAATTTAAACCTATATAGACTCCATGGAGTCAGTGCTCTATTCCTTGTTACCGTTGGATTTCATCAAGATTCGTGCACACAAAGTAAATACATGAAAAACAACATTGTCATTTATCATTCAAAGGTGTGAATACAATAAATGCATAATTAATTGTTTTCAAACTATGTACGGACCACGGACTCCACTGAGTCCCAAATATTTTAATATATATATATATATATATATATATATATATATATATATATATATAGAGAGAGAGAGAGAGAGAGAGAGAGAAAGTAATTGGTGCTAGAGCCTGTGCTCTCTACCTTGTTTGGAAATATTTAAATGTGCAGTTATTGCATTCACACCTTTAAATGAAAAATGACAATGTTGTTGTGCATGTATTAATTTTGTGTGCACGGATTTTGGATGAATCCAACAACATGGAAGCATGTAGCACTGACTCTATGGAACCCTTTAAAAAGTAATTTTAAAAATAATATATCTATATATATTAATCTATATATATAAATATTATATGGTACATTATTTACAAATACAAAAATTCTAGAAAATATGATGCAACGTGATATCATTTTGTACACTTATCTATTTTAAAAAATATTTGAGAATGTTTCACATTTTGTTTTGAAATTATACATTTTTAACTTAAGAGGTAAATAAACATGTATGCAAATTATAAAATATTTTTTAATTTAAAAAGAAAAAATGGGTCAGCCCAATTGATATATCACAGCCGAGTAGAGCATATTAATCTATCGCGACGGCCTATGCTGATCGTCGAGACTAAATCTTCACCAGCGTATACTCATGAGCCGGCTCATAAGTGTTCTCAACGGCATATGTATGGCCGTCAAGACAGATGGTTTTCCACGCCCGCGAAAATCAGAAAAAGGTGCGGGCGCAGGTTTAGGCGATCTTATATCGACGGTCGTGGTCCGGCTGTCGAGACTAATGTTTAATAACGATGGTTCGGATGAGGCCGTCGATTATTAGTATCAACGGCGTACGGTTGGCCGTCGAAATTAGTTTTGGCCATCGATATTTCACGCGATTCCTGTAGTGTGGCATCTGCCTGCTTGGCCGGCTAGTTAGCTCGATCCCTTCCATTGCTCATCTCATTCTCGCAACTCGTCCCATGCAAAGAGTGGCCTCATGTGAGCATCAGAATTTTACTTTACTTGTAGATCAGTGAGCGAGATACCGAGAATAATTTTTCACAATCTAGACATCTTTGACTGCAGGATTCTAAAAATGCGTTAGAATAGGAAGAGACAGGCTAAAAGAATAATTGAAAAAATAGGAATTTTTTGGATGGTTGAGTTTAATTGCAGTAAGAGTAGGAAAACGAGGTGGACGAGAGATTTTTTCTATGAAATCTCCATCGCATCATTTTTCGACCAAAATCTAAAAATCAAACGGATAAATAGCGACCAATGAATGAAAATATTATTTTTATTATCCACTAAATCAAAGAGGCCTAACTTTTTTTATACTGGGGAATGGTAGTTTTAGTTTTTATTTTACTGCAGTACTTGTAATCCCTCTCATGTCGTCGCTTTGTCACATTAATATTGGTATTGGTTATCAATTGCCATTGTCGTTAGCTCCATTAGGTTCCACCGTTAAAAATCTTCCCTTAACGCCAAAAATATTCTCTTTAAAAATTTTTGGATTTAAAACTTTAAAAAATTATGTCTTTTACATTTTAGCTCCAATTTGAGTAATTACAACTTCCAATTTAACATTAAACTTTTTGTTAAACTTTTATAGTTTTCTTAATTTTATGGGTTTTCTCTAATTCTCGTGATACATGGTGCCATTATTTAAAATAAACCATAATTCCAGTCTCAATTGCACATTTGAGTGTACATAATTTGTTTAAATCACTTTCCTCATATTTCTATAAAGTTTATAAATTTTTTAATGAATTTAGTGTATTTTTCAATATACTAAAAGAGATTAACCTAATTACCTTATGCAGTCTTGCTATGGCTTGTCAGCCAACAAGGGATAGAAGATAAGAGCATCCCCAATAGTTCCTTTATATTTTCCTTCTAAAACACTATTGGCATCCACTCTATCTATTACTTTAAAATTCCTTCGTAATTTACATTGTATTGTAAAAGATTTCTTTTCTCTAGTAACATCTTTATACCTGTTACAGATGGTGATGGGCGCGGACGCGGGTCCCGATCTTCTGGTGAGAGACGATGAGGATAATTCAATAGGTGTCATGGAGATCTAAACGATTCGGCTTCCAACCCCACAAGGAACTGAAAATCCCGGCGATTGCTAAACCACCACAACGAGTGTTATCGATTAAACCAGAGGCACGATCGACCTGTTCATAAAGGATGGTTACTGTAGGCAACCGAAGACAAGTAAAAACACAAGATAAACAATCACAATTGCGACTATAAATTAAGGATAATGGGGTTCAGAAACTTAGTCCTGTTGGTCTAGCCAACACAAGAAGAACAAGACGAAATCTCACACAACAGTGACGAAATCAACTAAACAAAACCCAATTAAAACGAAGCAAGACGGTGAACTTATATAGGGCGGCGACCAAAGGGGAGGCGCCCAAACAGGTGCCCACGCGTGCTCAACCCTAACTCTAGGGATACACGGCCCTTGGGCCCAAAAATACGGCGACGCAACACCGGAAAGTTTCTGTCGCCAACTTGTTTTCGCGATTTCCGTTGACTTGGGTTAAATTTGAAGGAGTGGTCAGATCCGTTGGAAAGCTTATCTTGTAAGCTTTTCGTAGAGTCTTTTTTGTCTCATTTGAACGTCGTATGTGATCTGGGCGTCCGTTTGAAGGTGTACTAGTTCTGAATGTATGAACCGGACTCGGCAGTGACTTCGACGTCCTCTCGACTTGGGACCGGTGAACGGGGACTTATTGAATCTTGTAACTAACTTGTTGAACTTTCCTTAATGTAGGCTTGAAGAGCATGGTATGAGGATTCATGCCGTCTTGTCGCTTTTCAACTCTATCAGCAAACTTATCAGAGACAGCAAGCTCGTCAGTAATATCCTCATCAGATGGGTTACTAGATGCCGTATCAATCCGAGATGGAATGGCACAAGGTTTGTGTGGTACAGCGAGATTATCAGTTTCTTCGATGAGTATAAAAAAAAAATTCTTTAGTAGACAAGGTCCAATGACCATGTGAAGGCCTTTCCAGAAAAATACGTGAAGGCTTTGAATGTAGAAATTGCCTTCTCTAATCCTATCCGAACAAGGGTTCCCTCAAAACGGCTCATGGCCCCCTCGAGAAGGCAAGGGAATCTGCTAGAACAACATGCCAACATGGTTCTTTCCTAATCTCTCCTTTCCCTAGCTAACGTCCACACACGTCCATAACCAGGTTTCCGAGAGAGATATTTAAGAACTGAGGCTCTCGGCGGCTAGCATTTCGATTATAGAAGCTACTCCGGTTCTTCTTTTTTTGCCTTTATTTATATGATGGGTATGCATATATTGACGTTAAAGTTTCTAGTAGCCAAATGTTGAGCCAACAAATAGCAATACTTAGTGGAAAGTAGTAACGTAAAAAATCTCTTTAAATGCAAATATGCTTATACTCATGCTTAGATGTACAAACTTCTATAAGAGCATCTAAAAAAGCCTTTGATGAGTTGCTAGTCCTATATTTTGATTTTTTTTAAAAAAAACAATTACAACGATGGACCCTATCTTAATAAAAAGACTATAGAAAAGTATGGACCCTGAGAGAAGTTGCTAAACGTGGAAACTCAACTGTTAAGCCCTATATTTGGTCTCACTATGTTTTAGAAGCAATAAATGGATATGTTAGTTTAATTAGTTGATTGTTGAAGTTGATATTTTTTTAGGTCATAAAACATTTTAGGGAAAACCTATCAATGTTATAGCCACGTCGCCCTCCTTCATCGCTCTGCGCCACGTCGCCGAAAACCCGAAGGCCGTTCGATCGTCTCCCGAAATAAAATCCGGCCGTCCATATATGATTTATATAAACGATTTCTTTTGCGAGATCCTCAACACGGCGGGTGAATTGGCCAGTTGGCTAGCAGCGCTACCGCTCGCTCGGCAGACCAGCGTTCGAATCGTGCCTCGCCAGTGGTTTCTCCGATTTTCCCCGTACGCGTAGCTCTCCCACGCGCCTGTCCCAGCCTGTACGTGCGCTCTCTCTCTCTCTCTAGATCTCCACAGCGTTTTTTTTTTCCTTTTCTATTTCCAGCTAGATCTCTTTTTCCCCTTCTCTATTTTCATTTCAGCACGTCATAGGAAAAAGAAAAGAAAATCAAAGACTTCAAAAATGGAACCATGAAAAAAAATATATCATGCACACGAAGTTATTTTTTATCTTAGATTCAGAATTTTCTTTCTCTACATTTTCCATTTCTTTTTTTTATCATAAAAAATTGCAACAGTGCTTGCACAAAGAAAAGGGAAAAAAACCAAAACATATAAAAAAATCAAGATAAGGGTCCATATAAAAATTTAAGTACTGCAAATGTTGCATTCTATGAAATGAATTTACAAATAATAGAAATAACAAACTTTGAAGAATGTAATCATACAAAAAACAATATACGTATAAAGTCATTTTTTTTATCTTAGATTTAAAGTTATCCTCCCCCATTTCCATTTCTTTTTTGTATGATTACATTCAAAATTTTTTTTTATCTTAGATTCAGAATTTTCTTTCCCTACATTTTCCATTTCTTTTTTTGGTCATAAAAAATTGGAACAATGATTGCACAAAGAAAAGGGGAAAAACCAAAACAAATAAAAAAAATCAAGATAAGGGTCCATATAAAAATTTAAGTACTACAAATGTTGCATTCTATGAAATGAATTTACAAATAATAGAAATAACAAACTTTGAAGAATGTAATCATACAAAAAAGAATATACGTATAAAGTCATTTTTTTTAAAGTTATCCTCCCCCATTTCCATTTCTTTTTTGTATGCAGCAAAAAATCCAAAATATGAAAAACATAAAAAAATGGAACCATCCCGGCACAAAGAACATTTAGGGAAAAATCGAAAACAAATAAAAAATGCAGCACAAATTTATTGTTGCTGAGACCTATTAAGGGCATATTTCTTCTCGATTTTTCAATTTACAATTTTATTTAATTGTTTCATAAATTAAAGTTTTCATAGTGCAAATTTGGAACTAACATTTTTTTTTGTAGGTTGCAAAACACTCGTAACAAATTGAAAGTTTCCAACAATTAGACTATCGTAGTATAAAGAACATGCATAAAAAATTCATGTTATAATTAAAATTTTCAGCTCTCTTCCCAGCGCTGCACGCGTTTCGCAGGCATGAATTTCTTTTAACAGAAAAAGGACGCACCGTAGGTGCATTAACTTCGCTAGTAATGCAATATAGGGCACCATTTTTATTAGCACTCTTAGAGAGTTAGAGGTTCTCTAAGCACATAAAACCTAAAAACCTAGTGTTCCTCCCAAGTACCCATCCCAGTGCCATCGTAGGTGTCAAACAAATTCAACTTTCATTCATAATAAGCACCTCTCGTTGTAAGGTGCACACGTGTACGTGCATGTGGTGTGTGTAATGAGATGAGTTTGTGTGTTTTTCTTGCATCCTCTCAAAAAAGAGATAATTTTTTCTCCGCAATTTTTTATATCAGGGATTTTCTTGGATTCCCAATTTTTTATAATGGTTCTTCTATTTTGCAGATGCCTGCAATTAGGAGTAGTTTGTAGGTAATTTCAACTGTCTTTCCATGTCTCCAGCCATGTCACGCCACCATCTTCTTCGTTTTCGGTCACCAACGCCGCCATGATCACCAAATTAGGGTTTGTGTCCCTCTTTGCATGCAGGGCTTAAAGGGATGTCAGGGGTGACTGTATACCAGCGGTAGGGTGGGGGTTCACGGTGGGGCGGTGAGGCACTGGAACCATGGGAATAATTAGAGGTGGCCGAGTGGTGGTGGCGGTGATCGACGCTGACCAAAGGATTTAGGGTGGGCAGGGATGGCTGGCGAGCTGGCAGCAGGAGGAAGGGAGGCGGAGTGGAGAGGCGGAAAGGTTGTCGTCGTCTGCAGGGTGTGGACGAAGGCGGTAAAGGAGAAGATGGAGGTGCATGGAGCGGCGGCAACAACAAGATCCGATTGAGACAGGAGCGGGAGTGAAGAGGGGGTCGCGAGGAGAGACCGTGAGAGGTGGATCGGGAGTAGTAGTTGAGACGGTGATAGATCTTGAGCGATTCTTTTTTTATTCTGTGGTCAGAAAATTAACTATACAAAATGAAAAAAATGCAGGCTGTTGACCTGTCGGTCCTTTTTTATAACTGTATTTGCTTGGGTTTGCATCAGATGGTGCTGATTGCTGAACCTGTGACCTGCACCGCCAGTGGATGACGACTCGCTGGTTTCAACGCTTGCCTCTTCTTGCCGGTGGCATTATATTATCGCAGACATTCAAAATCTTGATAACATATTTACAAGATTCGCCGACAAATTATGGAGAGGCAAGCAGGACTTCAACATACACACAGCCCGGTCTTGTTGGAGATATTCTCATGTTTGATGAGATCTCTAAATGTTTGACCTGAGCTTTCGTCAAATAGAGAGCACAGACATTGGCAAGCAAGTACAGAGCCTACTGCACTAGAAATCATTCTTATATACAACGCGCTAGCGTGTTGCACGCTAGGCAGCGCGTTGTACGCTAGCTACAGTGCCTAGCTTCCCAGCCGTCCGATCGGCAGGCACAGCGAGATTTGGCCATCCGTTCTTCCTTCATATATAAAAGGATTTTGTTCGCGAAAAAACGAACAAGGCGGTGGTTAGCTCGCATGGTCACCGGCGTCAACTTTCGGGAGACATTCAAGTCCCAGCATCTGAGCTGCTACGCCATTTTTTTTTCCGGCCATCCGATCTGCCGCCCACGTGATCCCGCCGTCAACCCGCCCGCTCGGCTTGCCTCGCCCTGTACTCGCACTGTGCGCTTTTTTTTCCCGCTCAGCTCACCTGCTCGCCGCGCCTGTACGTAGTATACACGAGCTCAGCACCTCGCCCGTACGCAGCACAGCTTGCTCGCGGCTCGCTTGGCCTGTACGCAACGCCTGTACGTGCATTGTATGTACTGACTCTGACCGGCGCGGCGCACTGTACTGCCTACGAAAATCAATTTTTAAAATTTAGTTTTCCTGGTTTCGAATGTTGTTACAGCAACTACAATAATAATTAATAACGCAATGAAAAGGAGTTGTAATATAGGGTTAGAGAACGATTCATCTAAAATTAATTTACCCAGAATTCTGGATAGCGTTTTTTTCCATCAATTCAAATATAAATTTCATGGCAAATTTGGTCTAGCAACGTAAACAAATTCAGAAATTTACATGCTTTCTAAATGCAATCAAAATTTTGTAAGGGTCCATAAATGTATTTAAGCATGTTAATTTTGCGATATCAATTAGTAAATAATAGAAATAAAAAACCTTCAAAATATAGAACTATAGTTTAAGAGCACGTATTCATGAAGATGTAACTATTTTTCAGACATTAAGAATTTACATATGATTGTATTACGAAATAATTCGTTGTTTTATTTTATTTCAACTTTCATGGCCACTTAAAAATTCCAGGGAAAAAAAGCTTTGCAAAAGGCATCGTACTATCATGATAATGACCTATAAAAAAAATTCAAAATCAGCAATTGATTTTTTCAAAAAAGTGAGAACAGCAAACAAAAGATGTAATGCACGCCTATACGCTACGCGGACTGTACTACATGCTTGCCTCTTGAAAATTCAAAATTTAACGAACTTTGGAAATTATAAACCTTCGTACATATTTTGTACATTACAATTTGTTACATTCGCTTTTAATTTTTATGAATTTCCAAAATTCAATTTTTAAAATTTAGTTTTCTTGGTTTTTTGTATTCTATAATTTGCTTAGTTCATTTTTGTGAATCTTAGAGTTTTTGAATTTCATTATTTTATTTCCAAATTCCCAACCCAAATTCAATCGAAAATCCCAATATCTTTTAAAATCCCTTTAATTCATTCCTAAATTTTAAATTCGTTGATATTCAATTTTAAAATTTTAAACCCCCTAAAACATGAATCTTACAAAGAATGGAGAGAGAGGGGATCAAGTGGGGAAAATTTGGTGTAGCAACGTAGACAAATTCATAAATTTACGTGTTTTCAGATGCAATAAAAAATTTATACTAAGGGTCCATAAATGTACTTAAGCATTACAAATGTTAATTTTTGCTATATCAATTAGTAAATAATAGAAATAAAAAAGCCTTAAAAATATAGAGCTATAGTTTGAGAGCACGTATTCATGAAGATGTACACAAAAAAATTTAACTATTTTCCAAACATTCAGAATTTACAAAATGATTGTGTTACGAAGTAATTTATTCTTTTCTTTTATTGCAACTTGCAAAGCCACTTCAAAAAATCTGTGAAAAAAAGCTTCGCAAAAGGCACCGTAATATCATGATAATGAGTTGTAAATAAATTTCGACATCAGTAACTACTCTTTTTTTTTACAAAAAGCGGGAACAACAAATAAAAGATGTAATGTTTTCTTAAGTTTATTTTGTCATACATTTTTATTTACTCAGATATAAGAGGGTTTGTAGTGGCGCGCCGCGAACGCGCTAACCCCCCTAGTGCAGATACAACGAGGGCTGATAAATGTGGGATAATATAGTCTTGCTTGGCCAGTTGCCAGTTTCAACTCTTTTCCCTCAATTTATGACGGACATGAGGGGGGGGGGCGGGGGTTGACTTTTTCAGGGGATGAGCAAGCCGGCAAACGACATCTCCACAGCGCACACCAACGCATCGATCGAGCTGCGCTTTATCCTTATCTATCTGCCTAAAGATGTTTTGCTTTGACCTCTCCTCCTCCCTGTCTCTGGTCCCAGTTTTCTTTTTCCTCCCCAGCTTTGCACTAGTTGGCGCAAACTCAGCCAGGAAAAAGCTAAGCACTGGCACGAGCAGAACCGGGGCCATTGGCACAAACTCACACTGTTCTCCACGTATGAATGGTACCTGGAGATATCACGCCTCGTCGCCTCCCTCCACCAAAAGATACGGTATGTAGGGCTGCTAATGGGTTTAAACCCAACCCATATTCACCCCATTCCATTTTATAAAACTATTTTTTTTCTACCACCCCACCCCATCCCATTTTTATTTGAACCCACCCCACCCCCACCCCATTTCTCATATAAACTTAAACCAATCTAACCCACACCTCTCATATGAGTTCAACCCCATTTTTCAACTCATTTGAACTCATTTCTCAACCTAATTTTATATGAAGATTAGATTTATAAAGAATAACATCTTAGTTTTTTTCTTAAACCTCGCGTTCACACTATAAAAAATCATTGAAATTGTTTAAATTTTTTTTGTCATGACTCTATACATTTGGACACAACTTTGTGTAGATTCACATGGCAAACAGGTAAAATTTGGTGTTTTTTGATAAGTTGATTTGTCCAAAGGCCTGTCGGGTTTTGGGCCGGGCTTGAGAAAGCCGGTTCCAAGGGACTAGGCCAAGCCCTGTCCGGTCTGACATCTTTTCCCAGTCTCGGGCTCGAGCCTAGCTTGAAGCCTAGCCCAGCCCGAAGCCAGGCCCAACCCGAAGCCCAGCCCGACCTAGTGCTATTTCGTGTTTTCTTTGGACCTGGTCCCGGCCCAATGAGCGGGCTATAGATCGAAGCCCAAGCGATCAAGTCGACCTGGTGTACTCCTTAGATTGGCCCGACTGTCCATGGCTATGTCTATTATAAAACAGCTCAAAGTTTTTTTAAAGGAAAAAGTCTATATTACACCCTGAACTATAGGCCTGCGCCTGGATAACCCCTCGAAGTCTCGAACTCACAAACCAGGTATCGTAGCCCAGGAAACCTGCAAACCGGCGCACTTAACACCCCGCAGCGGTTTCGTGCTCGGTTTTGCCACGCGCGCACGACATGTCAGCGAAGTTTGCCTCAGTGGACATCGGTCTATATGGGTCCAGTTCACGCCTCTCTCTCATACCTATTTCTCTCAGAGACCTCTGCCCGCAACCACCCCGACGCTGCGTTTCTTGCTCCCGCTCTCTCGCTGTCGTCGCCATCGCCGGCTAAGCAGGGGATGATCGAAGCGCAAATGGACTGATTATTGTTTACAAAGCTATCCAGCTAAATCCCCAAGCACTTGCCGTTGCTTTCCATCGATTTTGGTGGGGTTTTTGTGCAATGTTTCGGTAGAACATAAGGTGATGATTTGGGTTGGAAATTTAGGAGTTAATGTCCTAGTTCAGTTCATAGTTGATTCTGCAAAAACATTTGGCAATTAATCAGGACGATAGCGGCTATGTTGACATCTAGGGTTTAGGTTGAATGGGATAATTTTGTATTGGAGGGAATTTTGATGCATTAGGCATTGGGCAAGTTGAATATATGTTTTTTAGCATATTCATCGCACATTTGGTCGGTTATTAGCACAAAGTTGTAACCTTTGTTGTGTCGACGGTTGGGATATCGGTCCCAAGTCAACTAAGGTTCTTGAGAAAGGGAGATAGAAGACACTGCCGAGCAAGGCAATCTGCAATCAACGAGCAACGAGCAGACACAGGGTTTTTATCCTAGTTCGGGCCTCTCCGAGGAGATAACAACCCTACGTCCAGTGTTTCTTTATATGAAAGAGGATTACAAGAGGAAACTCGGCAAGACGAATAGGTCTCGACGAGATTATGGGTGTACAAGAAGTAATATGTGATCTTGGCTTGCGGTCTCAGGGCCTCTCTACACGCCGTAGGGGCCTTGTTTATATAGTGTTGAACAACCGACCTACCGAGGGATAATCGGGCCGGACCTCGAGAGCGTAACGAACTCGTATACATGCCAAATACATCCCGAGGTAGATAAGGTATAATCCAATTCTTGGGGATCACGACGTCTGCTCCAATCCGGGAAACTACGTCCGGGTCTTCACGTAGCCGTGCAGAACTCTGTTCGAGTCGGACTCAAACAGGAATCCTAGACCATCACGCACCGTGCCAACCAGGAAGCTGTTCGGTAGGATTCACATGGGCCTGAAAGAGCCCTCTAGGGAACAGGCCCTAGGAGGTTATTCGATTGGGCCGTCAGGGAATGGGCCATGGCAATGGGCCGTGATTTTATCCCCGACAGCTAGCCCCCGAGACTCAAGTGGAATATCTCACTAGAGTGGCGTCTTCCTCTTGAGACTCAAAGTCACAAAGAAGGTAATTTTGCTGCTACAGAGACGTGCAACAGGCGACCAAACAGGTTATGGTTCAACCGAACAAGCCTTGTTCGGGATCGAACAAACCCACCCAGTGCTGAGCAACTCTGTTGCGTCGAATAGGGAACCACATCTGTCCGAGCAGAGCACCCAGCTCTCGATGCAGAAATCGAAAAAAGTAGCCGTTGGCAGACTCCAACGGTAACTTTCGCTGCGCAGTCAGAACGGGCGACCGTTTTTACTTAGCCGTTGCAGTAAAAAACTAGCCGTTTTGTGATAAAAAACCGTTGCAGAGCTGCTCGGACCAGGGCTATAAAGAGCACCCAAGCCGCCCGCGGCTTGTCACTTCCGCTCTTACACGCCTTTCCTTCCCAAGCCCTTTTCCAACAGCTCTAACATCAACCAGTCGCAACCCACCTCCAAAGCTGCTCGCCAACCCTGGGGATTGCTATGGCTAAGTTCACGGGCACTAGCATGATCGAGGAAGACATGAAAACTTTGGAAGCCGAGGGACACGTCGACGCCGGCAGCTGGAGGCTGCCCGGGGAGGAGGAGATGCCGAAGCCGCTTGAAGACGAGTTCGTCAACTTCGAGCTCTTTGCCATGTTCGGGTTGAGGTCTCTCGAAAGCGATTTCGTGGAGGCCTTCCTGAACATCAGCGGCCTAGAGGTTGCTAATCTCAACCCCAACTCGTTTCTTCAGATGGCCGTCTTCGCACACCTGTGCGAGGGCTATCTGGGCGTTGATCCGTCGGTGGGCCCGTTCCTCCATTATTACGCAATAACGAGGAGCAGCTCCGTCGCTTCCGGGCTGGGGTGATACTACCTCAAGCTCCGGGCAACTGCCGCAGACGCGCCGTACCCTCGTCCACCGCTGCTCGACTCGATGGGAGCGTGGTGGATGAGGTGGTTCTACACCAAGCGGAGCGGCGACAGCAAGCTCTCCTTCACCGGACAAGCGCCGGCGAAGGGGACGCAGATGCCACGACCGGAGCCGACCGGCGAAGAGTGGTACTTGACTCGGAAGATCGCCTCCCTCGTGGGCCTCGAGCTCACGGGCAGAGAGATCATCCGGGACTCCGTGGCAAACAGGATTTGTCCGCTACGGAGGAGGTCCTACCTATTCTACAAGATAGAGGACTAGGAGGACATCACCAGAGAGAGCTTGGGTAAGTTCCTCAAACGCTCACCCTTTTTGGGTGCTTCATCCGAACAGGCACTAAACACATCTTCTGTTCGGACAGTGAAACCTACAGACGCATGGGTGGCCGAACAGGTCGACGCCATGCTAAAGGCCACCTGGAAAGACACCGAGGTGACTGGCGTGGTGGCCTACACATGCCCAAAAAACGTCCTCGTCCGCTCATCAGAGGTAACTTACGCAAAACCCTCATCTGAGTCGTTAGACTTACACAACCTAAGCATGCTCACATTCGCCTCTAAATACGCAGGACGAGCAGCTGATCATCGGCGGGATCGTCGATGAGCTCTCAGAGTCCAATAAGGAGGAAGCGAGGAAGGGTAAGGTCAAGGTGGCCGGGAAGCCCAAGGTGACCGCCGAGCTCACCGCGCCGCAGCAGCCGCCAACAGCCTCCGAAGCCCCCTGCGGCGACGATCCGCGCCGAGCAGATCAAGCGCGCTGCCAGCCAAGGGGGGAACGCCTAAGCCCATCCCTCACCGAGCAAGGCGACGAGGAGGTACGAAACCTGACCCACTGGCTAAGACGCTATACACGGGCTCACCCGGGCCATATGATACAGCTGCAACAAATCGCCGAGCAGAGGAGGCTCGAGGAGGAGGTCGCGCGAAAGGAGACTCTCCTTGAGTTGCGCAAAAAAAGTGCTCAGCTTAACCAGGAGCTGAGTTTGTCGCCGCGGGCACCCGGAGACCAAGGCGGACAAGAAGCCGAGGAACCGCCGAGCAAGAGGCGCAAACTCCATCGCGGAGCTAAGAAGAGGGTCAAACTTCCCGCGGCGGGCACGGCGGGTATGCAATGGCGAAGAATATCCTCTTTACATTCTACCGAATCGATCAGGTCTTAACATATTTTTTTCTTTTCATCAGCTGCCGAGGAGGAGATAGCCGCCGACGATGTGGACGCGGCGATCGAGCGGTCCCTCCTGTCCGAGCACCTATATGGTGCTTCACGGACAACGAGATTGGCCGTTCTCAAGGACAAGCTAGCAGCGTGGGCCGTGCTCCCGCCGGGCTCCATCGACCAGGTCGACGCGCTGAAGGGCGTGGTGGAGCGGCTCGAAGCCGAAGAAGCGGGGCACGATGCCACGAAGAGCGGGGCCAAGGTATTGGCTCTACCGGCTGTCCGGGGCTGGACCGGACAGGCGGCCCCGGGTACTTCGTCGCAGGGGCAACCCATCCCTGTGGCGACGGAAATTTCTGGCGAGCAGGGCGAGAGTCCTACCGCCAGGGAGCAGGGAGATGGCCGCGAGCAGGGGGCACAGGTCGCCCTGTCCGCGGTCCCACCGGCGTTGCCAAGCGGAGCAATGCCGATCTTGCCCGAGGTTACTCGGGCGGAGGAAGAAGAGGAGGGGCAGGAGCTCGAATGCGGCAAGGATGCCACCGCCAGCCCTCCCAGGATCGAAGGGTCCATGGAGAGCAGGCGAGCCCTCAGACGAACGGGCTCCCGCAAGGAGAAGGCGCAGCGAAGAGAACATCGTGCTGCGGCCGTCTCGAGCAGCCGGGGCGTCGCAACCCACGGCCTTGAAGAGCGCCTTCGCCGTAAATTGAAGAGCAGGCTTCAAGAGGTAAACCCCAAATCTCAGCTTGTTCGCTTAAGTTAACAGCAACCCCATTTAACGGACTTGTTCTTCTCTCATTCAGGTCTTGCGGGGCACCATGGAGGACTTCGAAGAAGGCGTCGCCATCGAGCGCGGCGCCATCCTGGGGAGCTTTCCAGGGGTAGCGCCGCACGAGGTGGCTCGAGGAGGAGCTCATGGCCACGGCCGAAAGTCGGAACCGACTCGAGGCGGAGGTGAAGAAGCTCAAGGCCCAGCTGACCGAGGAGAGGGTGCCGTCCCCGCGCGTGGCTCTCACAGAAAGAGGCCGAGGAGCTTCGCGCGCTGACTGCGAGGGCGCACGCCGCGGAAGGAAGGGTCCAAGAGCTGGCCGAGCAACTCAAGACCGCCAAGCAGCGCCTTAGTCAGAACGAAAGTCTGACCGAGGAGCTGCTGGCCAAGATCGAGGAAGTCGAAGTCCTTCGTGCAGAGGCCAAGGAGCAGGCCAAGCAAAGGACAGTCAGCAAGGAAGAAGCCGAGCGCCTCCGAGCTGAAGCGAAGGAAGGGATCAGAGCCCAAGAGGAAGCCCTGCGCCTCAAGTTAGAAATTGAGGAGCTGAAGGAGCAGCTTGCTTCTAAGTAGTAGCAGTAGGGCTTGTACCCAAAAGGGCCTTTTGTACCTGTAAAATTTGTTAGTGTAAATGAACTCTTACCTTTTCCCTGCAAAAAAGAGCAACAAAAGATAAGAACGAACAGAAAACTAGAAGCAAGGCAAAAGCAGTAACTTCTGAGTTTTGAAAAAAAAGGTAGGGCCTTGACCTAACTCCAGTCCCGTTGTGCATCTGTTTGAAAACTTGAGTTTGCGAACTCGAATAGGTGCACAAACAGAAGAGCGTCACCCTAGCCCCCGGTACGGACGATGTTTAAAGACCTAAGTTTGCGAATCCAAGCACGTGCGTAGAGAGATAGAGCGACACCCGCAACCTGATCTACTCATTCCATGAACTGCTCGTTAACGTAAGTAGACAATCGTATGGGTAACCGAACAAGGAAAGTGCCTCTGCCGCGGGGCTTACGAGTGTAGGCTTTGCCAAGTGGTTGTGCCGTGAGCGGTAAGTGCCTCTGCCGCGGGGGCTTACGAGAGTAGACTTAGCCGCAAGGCAGAAAGCCATGTTACGCAACCCTGAGTTTAGGAACTTGCTGAAACTAGATGCCGGCAGGGAAATCCTGAAGATCGCGGAGCCAAGAGTTCGCAAGACTGGGCAGCCATCAACTGTTACCAGAGGAAAAATAGTCTGAAAAGACAAGATGTGAAAAGGGGCTGCGAGCATTCACTGTTTATTGGATTGAACTTTACATGGCAACCCGAGAGACTTGGACGAACCGAGGCGCGAAGTTTGACAAAAGCGCAGAGTTAGGAAAACAACTGAAAGACATACACAAAGAATTTACGAAGCTGATCGATGTTCCAAGTCTTTGGTCGCCTCTCCCGTCCTCCTTTGCTGTGCAAACAGCCACAGGCGGCGATAGTAACGACCGTGAACGGGCCCTCCCATCGGGGAGTTAACTTATTGGCATTGGACAGGTTCTGGACGCGGCGCAGAACGAGGTCGCCCATCTTCAATGCCCTTGGTCGGACAGATTTGGCAGCGTGTCGGCGAAGATCTTCTTTGGTAGCGCCATTCGACTTGTGCCCGGTCGCGTGTGCCTTGAGGAGGTCGATTTGACGAGCGCTCTTGTTACATGTCAACTATGTTGACCGAGCTCGTCTTGGCGAGCGAGTACCACTTCGGCGAACAAAATGGCTTCGCGCACCGTGACCGGTTGGAAAGGAGTTTCCCATTGCCGGTGGGTGTGGTCTGCGAACGCCCGAAGGACGGAAGAACCGTCGACCTGTGCTTTATTGTGCTCGGCGAGAGCCGCGAATACTCGCCGTTTGATACCCTGGACTATCTGTCCGTTTGCTAGCTCGACTGCTCCATTGCTTTGTGGATGTGCCACGAGGCGGCGGAACCTTGGTTCCCACCGCTCGCATATTCACGGAATAGCTCGCTCAACAGGGATCGCTTATCGGTGATCAGCTTGTGGGGAATCCCGAAGCGCGTGATCACATTGTTTTTGAAGAAACGCACAGTCGATTTGGCGTGAAGAGATGACACAGGCTCGGCCTCGATCCACTTCGTAAAGATGTCAATGGCGATAAGCAAGTGCTGCAGCCCTTGAACCCCTGGGGAACGGGCTGAGCAGATCCGGACCCCTTGTGGAGAAAGGCCATGGTGGGGGATCGTTTGGAGCTCTTGGACGGGCTTATGGGCCTTACGAGCGTCAAATTGGCGTGCCTTGCACTTAGTTACCACATCCCGGGCATCCTGTAACGCTGTGGGCCAGTAATAACCCATGCGAAACGCTTTGCCGACCAGAGTCCTGAAGGAGGCGTGGTTGCCGCAGGCACCCTCGTGTATGTCCCTAAGAAGGAACACACCCTCCTGCTGCGAGATGCACTTGGAGAGTACTCTCAGAGCACCTTGCCGGTAAAGGATGCCGTCCAAAAGCTTGTATAGACTAGCACGCCTTATAAGCCAGGAACGCTCGGCTTCGTCGCCGGGCAGGGTCCCATCTGCAAGGTACCGGATAAATAGCGTTGTCCGGTCCGCAGCCTGCTCGATGACGGAGACAGCACCACCTGTCTCTTTTGCCTCGTCCGGAGACGTGATGGAGGGCTTATAAAGGTGCTCGACAAGCACCCCTGCCGGGGCAGGTTCGCGTGAGGATCCAAATTTGGATAGCTGGTCGGGCAAGAAGTTGTTCTTCCTGGGCACGAAGAGCACCTCGAAGAATCGAAAGTGCCGCTCCAACTTCCTCACTTCAACCAGCTATCGCGCCATTGAGTCATCGCAGCACTGATACTCCTTGTTTACCAGATTGATGACCAGCTGTGAATCTCCCTTCACAGTTAGCCGTTGGATGCCGAGCGACTTGCACGCTCTTAGTCCCACGAGGAGGGCCTCGTACTCCGCGGCGTTGTTAGTTGCCGCAAAGTGTAGTTGGATCGAATACTGGAGTTGTTCTCCTTGAGGGGAGATGAGAACAAAACCAGCCCCCGAGTTTCTAGAGTGCGAACCGTCGAAAAACATGGTCCAGGGGGTTTCTTCAGGTTGCTCGGGAGCTTCCTGGGATTGGTCGGGCAGGTCCATTTAGCGACAAAGTCAGCCAGGACCTAGGATTTAATAGCAGTTCTGACAGCAAACAGAATGTCGAACTCTGCTAGTTCCATTGCCCACTTAGCTATTCGTCCGCCAGCTTCCTTGTTCCGTAGGATTTCGCCTAGAGGGAACTTGGTCGGGACCATTATTTGGTGACTCTGAAAATAATGCCGAAGCTTTCTGAAGGACATGAGCAAGGCGTAGAGCAACTTTGGACCTCAGGGTAACATTCCTTTGATCCATGAAGTACCTCGCTCACGTAATAGATTGGCCGCTGGATGCCTTCCCTCTCCACCGTCAAGACAGCGCTCACCGTTTGTGGCGTGCAGCTCAGATACAACAAAAGTTGTTCGCCATGTCGCGGGTAGTCAAGATAGGTGGGTTGGACAGGTGTTGACACCCAAATTTGGCAGAAAATCGGATGATCAGGAAAAGCCGAATATGATATGGTTTGATGGGCCAAATAGGAAATGGGCTTTATCGGCAAAGGAGAAAGGTGGAATACCGATACTTTTGAGACTTCGGAAAGAATACGGTTGCATCAGAGGCGCTGCGCAATGGAATAGGTCGTATCGGTATCGACTTTGTAACATTATAAATAGGCCTTTAAGTCTCGGTAGAGAAAAGACAATACTCAATACACAAAACCCACTTCTCGAACCCGATCGACATCGTCGAAAGGTTTCAACTCGCAGGTAGAGCTATCTCGATGGGATAATCGATTCTCTCCTTGTACCCGTATGCATGGCTGTATCAATTTGATCTCATGTATACAAACCATGCTAGACTGTCTCGGAATTTACCGATCTTTGACATGTTTTCGCATATTGTACTGTCTCGATTTAATCGATCTGCAATGTGTATTTATCTTGTAATGCTGATCATCAAGTATTTCATATGTTTCACTAAATTCGATGTATGCAACTGTCTCATTTAGTCGATCTTGTATATGTCTTGTTTGGGGATTTGCATCTGTTAATGTTTGCCGATTGGTGTTACATCTACTCTATTAGTCTTTAAATCGGTTTATTGGCTTACATCTAGCTTTAGATTCGAATACTGTCTTGGCCTGACCAATCTATTCTAATCTATTTCTCGATTTGATCTAATGCAATCGATCACGAAGGTTTATTGCTAGCATTATACCAAAAATACCAAAAGAAATAAGAGATTTAAATCGATTATTATTCTATATTCATTGTTCTATCGGACCGAGATTTATAGAATCTATATCGGATATTTCAAAGCCGATTATAGAAAAAACTGATCCGCTATTTCAAAAGCCGATTAGGGTTAATTCTTGACGATTTTCTCCTTGTTAATTTATAGGTCAAATTGACCGCACACTTGGTTTTCTTTGTTGCGACACAACCCGAGTTGGCGCTTGACGCGTGTGTTGCGAAAGCTAACTTTCGTGTCAACATACTTTTTGCACGCCGGTGGGACCAATCGAATCCGACGTGATGACGCCGCGATGCGAAGCGGCGGTGGGGCGCTCAAACACGCTGAAACCGATGGCGTTTGACTAATTGAGCCCAGATCGTAAAAAAGGAAATCGAAGATAGGCTCGCGGAGATCCACGAGGAGAATAAGAAAAGAATGTTAGCGGCTATCGGAAAACCCGTGGCGGCGTGTTACCAAAACCTCGATTGGAGATCCACTTCGACCGGAGATTATTCCGAGATAATAAGAGATCAAATTAATAATTGGTCTATCGATCGATCTTTGGATCGATCATCGGTCCTAGGGCGATTGTCCACGAGAGCACCGGTATTGCGCTACATAACATCATGGCTAGACAAGCTCCCGGTGAATCGGAATTCTCCGCAAGGGATGAATTTTGGGAATCATTATCCAGCCTATGGTCGGTAGGAACATCACATCTTCGGAGCTTCCCAACCAAATCCACCGTTGACTATCAACCCTCGCCGATTCGGATGCTATCGGGTAATCGGGCTATAATTCCGTCCCGAACGGTTTATCGGCCGATCAATCTTTGGACTCAATGAGAATCTGGAAGAGATGACCAGAATTTAGTTTACAACATGATGAAGCGATGGCGGGTTCAACACACCAAAGATTGCCCGCATTACACAATGCCGTATCCATCGGCTTTTAACGAAGCAGTACCCGCACAAGTATCGTGTTCCTGATTTGCGAATGCCAAGTTTAGCGGAAGTGATCACACTTCCACGCGAACATATTGCTAGATTTCTTGCGCTCTGCGGAGAGGCGCATCAAAGGACACTCTCAAATGCCGATTGTTCCGTTGTCGCGTTGTCGGGATCGGCTTTCAACCGGTTCACATCGCTTCCTCCAAACAAAGATCACATCATGGCGGACTTGGAGAAGAAGTTTCATGAATATTTCTATTCCGGGGAAAATGAAGCGAGGATTACCGATATTATGATGATCAAGCAGAAATTTGGTGAATCGGTAGATGACTATCTGCGTCGGTTCAGGGAGGTGAGAAATCGATGCTATAGCCTTTCGTTGCCCGATAATGAATTGGCAGAATTGGCTTTCAAGGGTTTATTACCCTCTATCAGAAGAAGGTGGGCAACCAAGAGTTCGCTGATATATCACATCTAGCTCACAAGATCGCGCTATATGAAAGCCGATTCTCTGATAACCCTTACCCAGGCCAGAAAGAGTATTGGAATAACAATAACAATTACAAGGGAAAGGATAAAGTCACAATATTGTTGAGATGATTTAAATTGAAAGCTCGAGATGATTCCGACAATCGAGGACATGGGTGCATACGTGGCTGAATGGGTGAATAGTAAGAAGGAAATTGAATCGGGATGGATAAAGCGAAAGGTCCCGAAAAGGGCAAGTATTCTTTTGATACCTCCAAATGTGATCGGATTTTCGATCATCTGTTGCAGGAGAAGCAAATTCGGCTTAAACAGGGACATGTCATTCCTCCGCTTGAAGAGCTAAAGAAAAGGAAGTATTGTAAGTGGCATAATTCTTACTCACATGCCACCAACGAGTGCAATGTGTTCAAACAGGTCATCAAAAGCGATTGAAAACGGCCACTTAAGTATCGTGGATAAAACTTCACGAGATAGACACATAGCCGTTCCTATCGGCTTTATCGGTATGGTTGACGCTAAGAGGAAAGCCGATGACCCTGAGAGTTCCAATCGGTTTAAAGTGCTCGTTGGTGATAAAAGGATCGTAGTAGAAGAGAGACCGGAACTTAATTTCCGATCGGCAGGCCGACGCGGTGGAAGGACTGGCGAATGACGTGAAGTGAACCACGGTTATAATCGTGGTCCAGTTTCTAAGCCAAGGCCAAAGCAGACTTTCGATCAATTATTAGAAAAATATGATCGGATGGCTAAAGAAACACCTCGCCAGAGCATTAAATCGAGTACCCCACATGATA
Source organism: Raddia guianensis (assembly GCA_036346415.1). Classification (NCBI taxonomy): domain Eukaryota; kingdom Viridiplantae; phylum Streptophyta; class Magnoliopsida; order Poales; family Poaceae; genus Raddia; species Raddia guianensis. The sequence goes on from CM070536.1 coordinate 32,292,578, forward strand.
TTCGGGAGAATTCAAATAATCAGAATTGGGAGATGGAACACTGGGATTGTCCTTTTTTCCGATATTGCTGGGAAGAAAGGATGTCATTGCCTACCCTAGAGAATTGCCCAATGAATCACGCGTTCGTTCCTCCCAAGAGGACGTCCGAAGGGATCGGCTGGTGTTTCCTGGTGAAAAAGCCGATAATCCTCCAATGAACAAGAATACTGATGCACATCGGCCTCCCAAAATACCATTACCCCGATGGTGCCCGAGTGGGATCACCAAGTCTCAGAAGCGACGCTTGCAGCGGATGAGGCACGCTGAGGCTAAGGAGGCAGAAGCCGAAAAATTTAGGGACACTCTTCTGGAAGAGGTAAAGCCAATAAAGCCAGACTAGGGGCAAGCAGAGGGAGGCCCAAGTTGAGGTCATTTGTCATCATTGAAAAGGATTCCGATGAGGTGTCAGTTGCTACTAATATGGTTTGCGTTTTGCCTCGGGAGTTCATGTGTGATTACGAAGAGGCAGCTGCGGAGCTGGTGATTGGGGCAGAGGATGCCATTTTTAAGAAACCAGAGAATTCCCGGTTACATCTGAAGCCGTTATTTATTATGGGGTACATGAACGGTAAACCAATTTCCAGGATGATGGTTGACAGTGGTGCTACGGTAAATCTGATGCCATATTATGTATGCCGAAAAATCGGAAAATCCACAGAAGATTTAGTCAAGACTAATATGGTGCTAAGCGACTTCAATGGAAATCCGACCGAAGCCAAAGGGTCTGATCGTGGGCCGATATTGGAAGCAAAAGCGATCCCGCGGCTTTCTTTGTTATCGAAGGAAAGGGGAATTATAATGTGCTATTAGGAAGAGATTGGATCCACGCTAACTGCTGCATCCCATCAACGTTACACCAGCTTTTGATTCAGTGGGTTGGTGAACAAATAGAAGTAGTCAGAGGAGAGTCTCTGGCGTGAAGCGGTTTATTGTGCTGAAATACATGATAACTTGGAGGCATTATCGGAAACCTCTAGACGATTACGATTTCTTAAGTTTCAAGACGGTGGCTTTAAATAACAAAGATTGGGCGTGTCGGTAACTTCGAGGTCACGAAGGTTTTTATGGGAACCGCGACCTCAAGGAAATAGAGTATAAGATGGGCGAGGATTTATAACGGTGATGAGCTTGAGAAAGTCGATATTGGATCGGATGGTAAAGAGAGGCCCACTTATATCGATGGCGATTGTTGCGAGAATATAAAGATCGGCTTATCCGGATACTCAAGGATTGGGTTGATTGCTTTGCACGGGAATATCATGAGATGCCCGGTTTAGACCGATCTATAGTTGAGCACAGATTAAGATGAAGCTTGGATTTGACGATGGCCATCCGAGGAAGATCGGTTGGAAAATATACGATCAAGTAAAGGCTGAAATCCAAAGGTTGTTAGATGCAAAATTTATTCGCCATGCAAATATGCCGATTGATTTCTAACATTGTGCGATGGGAAAGAAAGATTCGATAAAATTGGTGTGCATTGATTTTCGAGATTTGAATAAAGCTACGTATAAAGATGAGTATCCGATGCGATTCTTGATCGCTTGATTGACGCCGCTTCGCAATCGGATTATTAGTTTTCTAGATGGCAATGCTGGTTACAATCAGATCTTTATGGCCGACGAAGATGTGAGCAAAACTGCGTTTAGATGTCCCAGTTCTATCGGTTTGTTCGAATGGGTCGTGATGACTTTTGGGCTGATCAGTGCTGGGGCTACTTATCAAAGGGGGATGAACTTGATTTGCCACGATTTAATCGGTAAACTTGTTGAAATTTATATCGATGATGTGGTGATTAAATCTCAGGAAGATGAGCAACACTTGGCTGATATTGTGACCATCCTCGAACGGTTTCGGAAGTATGGCATGAAAATGAATCCAAAGAAGTGTGCTTTTGGGGTATCGGCCGGCAAGTTCTTGGGGTTCATGGTGCATCAGAGAGGAATCGAAGTTCACCCTGATCGAGTAAAAGCGATCCTGAACGCTAAACCTCCAAATTCGAAGGTTCGTTTGCAAGAGCTTATCGGTAAAATTAATTATTTGAGGAGGTTTATTTCTAATTTATCGGAAAGGATCATTCCATTTTCGCCGTTGCTTAAACTGAAGAATTCCGATAAATTTGTTTGGGGACCGGAACAGCAGAAGGCATTTGATGAAATCAAAGGGTACTTGACAAACCCGCCTGTTCTGGTTGCTCCGAAAGATGGTTTGCCGTTTAAGCTTTATTTATCAGTATCGGAGAAAACCCTAGGGCGGTGTTGATCCGAAGTGGACGGAAAAGAGTGCGCAATCTTTTACTTGAGCAGGAAATTACTGGATCCTGAAACCCGATACACAGTAGTGGAAAAATATTGCCTTTGCTTATACTTTGCTTGAACCAAATTGAGGCATTATTTATTGAGGGCTGAGTGCAAAGTTGTGTGCCAAACCGATGCGGTTAAGTACATGCTCAATGCTCCAATCATCAAAGGGAGACTCGGTAAATGGGCATACACTCTCATCGAGTTTGATCTGACCTATGAATCTCCTAAAGCCGTCAAGGGGCAGGTATTAGCCGATTTTATTGCGCACCACCAAGATGTTAATCTGTCAATACATTTGCCTTGGGTAATGTTCTTTGATGGATCGGTTTGTGAGAAGGGATGTGGAATCGGTATTTTTATTGTCTCTCCTGGTGGCGTCCCTTACCGATTCAGTGTTACGATGGGTTTTGGATTGACCAACAACCAAGTAGAATACGAGGCTTTGATTCAGGGATTGGAGTGGTTGATCCAAGCTGGTGCCGTTGCCGTGGAGGTATTTGAAGATTCGCAATTGGTAGTTTTCCAGATGATCGGTAAATATGAGTGTCATAGTGAATATCTTCGAGAATATCTGGAGAGAGCTTCTGATCTGGCTAAGTACTTTAGCGTGTTTACAATTTGTCACGTTCCGAGAGAACAAAATTGCGAAGCCAATGACTTAGCTCAGGAAGCATCAGGTTATAAAATGCCGATCATGGAGTTAGAAATTGTTCCGATTGGGAATCCGGTTCCGGTAGGATGGCAGGCAGAGATTATCGGTTATCTGAAGAATCCCCAGGGGAAAACCGATAGGAAGCTTAAGAGAAGAGCTCAAAGGTATGTTTTAATAAGTAACAAATTATACTATCAGAGTTTTGATGGATTACTGCTCAAGTGTCTGGATGAAGAAGATGCCAAGGTTGCAATCGGAGAAGTTCATGAAGGACTGTGTGGAACGCATCAATCGGCGATAAGATGAGGTGGATGTTGAAGCGTGTCGGATATTTTGGCCGACTATGGTGGAAGACTGCTTTAAATATTACAAGGGTTGCAAAGATCGCGAAGTTCGAAATATCCAAAGATGCACCAGCGTCCATTTTACATCTGATCGTGAAGCCGTGGCCTTTTAGGGGATGGGGAATTGATATGATCGGAAAGATATTTCCTTCCTCGTCCAAGGGGCATCGATATATTTTGGTGGCGACGGACTATTTTACCAAGTGGGTCGAAGCTATACCATTGAAAAAAGTAACTGGTACTGAAGCCATCGATTTCGTCAAGGAGCATATAATTTACCGATTCGGTATCCCTCAGACGATCACTACAGACCAGGGATCGGTATTTATGTCAGAGGCATTCCAAGATTATGCTCGAAGCCTGGGGGTTACGACAATCAACTCATCGCCGTATTATGCTCAAGCCAACGGCCAGGCGGAGTCTTCAAACAAAAGTGCCATAAAGCTGATCAAACGAAAAATCGATGAAAGGCCGCGGGGTTGGCATAATACTTTGGCGGATGCACTATGGGCGTATCGGATTGCTAAGCATGGGGCTATAAAAGTATCACCATTTGAGCTGGTTTATGGGCAAGAAGCTGATCTACCGGTTGAAGCGATTATCGGCTCCACGAGAGTAGGGGAACAAAATAATGTAAAAGCCGATGATTACAAAAGTCTGATGGTGGATAAGCTAGATGATATGGTGGCAGTTCGATTAAAAGCTTTGGAGCATATTGAACGTGACAAGCAAAGGGTGGCTCGACATTATAACAAGAAAGTGGTACCGAAAACTTTTGAAGTGGGAGAACTAGTATGGAAGACGTTTTTACCGATTGGTTCAAGAGATCCTAAGTACGGGAAATGGTCTCCGAATTGGGAGGGACCGTTTAGGGTCAATCGGATTATCCCTGGAAATGCTTATATTTTGGAAACGCTTGAAGGAGAAGTTTTCGGTAAAGCGCTTAATGCCAAATATTTAAAGAAGTATTATCCTAGTGTTTGGGTTGGAGCTTGAGTTGATATTTGTTAAAAGCCGATTCCGCATGAATCGCCTATAGGTCAAGTTTAACTAACTCGTTGCTAAAAGCCGATTCTGGGAGAATCGCCTATAGTGTATTCGACTTGTTAAAGAATTTGACTCGATACTTTGCTGTTGGGCCAAAGCCGATTCAATGAATCGCCTATAGATAAACATGCAAACTTAAACGATTGAATAAAAAACGTTATTACAAAGGCGCGAAGGCCTCAATCGTTTTGGCCCGAAGGGCAGAGTAAAACTATGTTTTCCGATCGGTACAAACCGATCCATACATTACAAAAGTTTTGAAATTTGGCTCACAGGCCAATTATTCGCAAAATTCGAAAATAGCGGCCGCAGAGCTGGACATGGTATCCCAGATCCGATTGATAGTTGATGCGTCTTCCTCAGCGGATCCAGGAATTATCGGGATCTTTTTCTTCGCATCCAGTACTGCTAGGCCGCAGGCCTTCACAATGCTATATTGCTCCTTGGCTGCTGACTTCGTGTCTTCGAAGCTTGAGAGGGCATCGGCTTCGGCTTTCTTGGCTTTTTCCAGTTCCAGGGATTTGACCCGTGAAACTGCTTTGGAAGCAACGTTTTTTGCCGATTCCACCTTCTGCTTCAGCAACTGGAGTTTATCGTTTTGAGCATTGGCATCTTGTACTAACCCTTTCAATTCGGCTTCCGCATCTTTCAGTGCTTCCCTTTGGTGGAGCCGATCCAATGCAGCATCGAAATCAGCTTTCTCTTTGGCGAGGGGCAGTACTTTTTGGATGGCCGATGCCACCTGCTCAGGGAGGACTTGCTTGATGGAGTCGGCTATTTCGCGGATGGCGGAAGTGTTAGCCAAGAAGGCTGACTCATCACCAAACAGTTCCCACATTTGCTTGAGCTTGGCAATGATCTCCGAGGAAAATCGGTTTTTCTTGGTAGGCTCTGGGGCTGGTGAATCGACGATTATGGCTGGGGGTGACGATGTCCTGATCGGGGAAGACAGAAAATCCAGCTCATCGTCGAGCCAGTCCATACTGGAAGGATCGAAGTTGAGCTCATCGTCTTTCTTCCCATCATACGTGATGACATGTGTGGACACCACTGTTGACCGGACTGGGTCATGGGGTTGAAACATATACTGGACGAAAGATGTTTTAAGTTACAAGGTATCGGATTACGGAAAACAGCATAAATTAAAGCAAGGAAAGCCGATTACGTCTTGGGGGTTGAAGGCCGGAGGCGTCTGTGAAGCCGGTGGGGGAGCAGGTGTGTCATCCTTCTTTTGAGTGGGTGATGTGTCCTGAAGGAAAATACCGATAGAGTAAAAGCTAGTAGGAATCAGGATTTCGAAGCGATCAGTGCTTCTTGTGTCACATACCGATTCGGTGGTATCGGTGTACGCACCTTTTGAGGTCTTGGCCTCTTGATGGATACTTTCTTCTTGAGCCAGGCTCGCTGTGGGTTTCCACTGAGGAAGGTCAGTGAACGATCGGATATTATAGAATTTTCTATGAACACTGATTATACCTCTTTTCTTCGGCTGAGAGGAGCTATGGGCGAAGGCCGATGCGGACTTCGCGGTGGAACGAAGCTGGCCAGCCGCGTCGCCAATAAGCTTGGACCTTGGGCGTTGTTCTCCGCTCTGAAAGAAATAATGCCAGGTTAGTTGACGGCGTGTTCTCCGCTCAACCACTGCGGATCACACCCCTGGTCAGATTTTTAGACTGCTAGCCAACTCGATCAAGCTCGGTTCGATTTGAGCGTCGGGCACAACGAGGAGCGACTCGCCGATTTACCCAGGTTCGGACCCCCTCGCGAGTAATAGTCCTACTCCTGCTGAGCCTTAGCTCTTTTCCGATTGTGGTTGAATGGGGATGTGTCTTACAGAGCGTTTCGAATGCACGAATGCTAGTGCACGTACCCCCTTCCCTCTCTCTCCTCCCCTTTTATACAAGCTTTGGGCTGGCAGAGAGCCGAGGGAAGGCAAGACTGATACTCTCGATAATCGACACGACTCGGCAGAAGAGACGAAACGTGCAGCCGCCCACGCTGCTGGGCGCCGCCTCGCGTGCCGCAGTGGCCTCGACCCGCACATCACACCGGTGAGTCTGCGGGTGGGGCCTACGCTTCTCCTCGACGGCTGGCGGCCTCCTCAAGCAAACCTTCTCTCTGCGGTCAATTCTTCCGTACCACGAGGATGTACCGCCGGACTGCAAAGGTCATCAGAAGCGGTAATCATGTCTTCACCGTCCATCCGCACGTGATGTCTCATTAAATCGCCGTCCTTCGCGGCGGGGGGGAGCCTTCGTCCAAGACTCATTCACGCAACTCCTCGCCGCATGCAGGCCCCACTGGCGCGTGGGACCCTCGCCTCTCCTTGAGAGGGCTCGCCCGCACTTGCCCGGCGCGTGGGGCCCTCGCCTCTCTTCGAGGGGCTCGCCACGCACCCGCCTCGCCCGTGGTGGGGCCCTCTTGGCCTCTGAGGGCTCGCCATGCGCTTGGGCCTTGCTCGCCCGCCCCGACGTGGGGCCCTCTTGGCTTCTCGAGGACTCTTCCTACCACGGTATTTATTACAATCACATTAGTAATCGGAAAATGAGTGATATAATTTGGTAAACTCATGCAGTTAGTGACCTCGCAGCTAGAAGAAGATCGTAGTTTTGGGGCTTTGTCCTTTCATCGTCTCAATCCGATGATTAAGGTCCCGATTCGTAAGAGTTTTCCTCTTTTCATCGTTATTGTCCGGAGGCGTAAGAGCCGGAACTGTCGATGTCGATTGTTTCGATTCGATGAAGGCTCGACCATACCAACGATTTTCGCCGCTTAGATCTGCAAGTTTTCTTCTGCCGGTGATTCATTCGATTAAGGTTGCAGCTCCACCCTTGGTGGCATATATATCTTTGGCGATTGTTTCCCACGGAGGTCGAACTCGGAGAAGTGTCGAGACCACATTCTAAGCTCCATCGGCATTTGAAAATCGATGTGTGCGCAGATAGGATCCCGTATGCCGATTGAGGTTGAGATCTTCTCGGTGTTCAAATGACGGTATATGCATAAATCGGGAATATTCTGTCCCAAATTAAATTGCCGAGCAACCACGGCCGGGTGGTAAAACTCATAAGATGGTTTTCTGATGTGAGTCCTTATGCTCAGAATGGCAAAGAAAATCCCTGGAGAAATGAATTCCTTGTATGTTGCTAGGGTTTCTCCTTTCAAAGTGTTATCTAATCGGAAAAACGAGGGAATCGGATATCTATCTAGATCAGTGTAGGGATTGAACTGTTCTAATCCGTATTCCGATTCAGACATTGTGTAAAGGGCAACCATGGACATAGCAAGATCTTCTTAGTTTAGACGCCGCCTGTTGCAGTTAACTGAGATCATTTCCCCATATGATTTGCACGGGCGATCCATGCTATCGGATTTATGCTCGCTTGGAAATCTTAAGCTGAAATCAAGTTTGCCAAGGGAATTGTATATCTAAAGCTTCAGGAATATTCCGATAAACCAAAAGGGACCACCGAGGTTGCCAACTGAGTATTGGGCTTTTGGTGAGCAGAGACCTTCCCTGATCTCGTGCATCATCCGATAGGTGGCTCCTAAGAGGTATTTTCCGATTGCTAATTTTTGGCCTGACGCCAGTGCCTCGGCTACTCCTTGGTATACCTTGCTAGGGCTAAGTGACTGACGGCAGAAGAAGAACCGATCGAGCCACATGTTCAGGAAAGCAATGTGCTCTTCGTCATCTACTTCATCGGTTTTCTGGTGAGTGTTGATGTAACGCTGCCATCCAAAATTTTTCTCGGGGACCAATTTCAAGCTGGCGGAGAGGTCGAAAGCCGATAGCATCTCGCCATCAGGGCTAAGTCCGGTTAGCATAGCCACATCCAGGAGTGTAGGGCTTATTGGTCCAGTCGGGAAAAGGAAAGCGTTCGCAGTGTCGCACCAGAAATAAGCCGATGCGGCCATAAATGGTTCGTCTGCTGGTGGTGAGGATAAAGAGAGAAGGATGACATTGGTTATTCCTAGGTTGTCCCATTGCTCTTGTTTTTGGCTATAGACCCGAATCAGCCAGTCCTTATATCCCTTAATCGGGCTGGGCCAAGATCTGAATGCCGATTTCCAGCTATCTACACTGAGTTTATCGGTAAATAGAGGAAGTCTCCCTACGGAGTAATGTATAAAATCCGATGGATTTCGGTCTCCTACTGGTCCCAAAGAATACAAAGCTTCGGAATCTGAGCATTGAATCAGTACCTGAGACATAATGCCGATTGAAGGTTGGTGAGACTGGTGGTGCGCTAACTGCTGAAGGTTCTGGAGATTCCGATGCGAGAGCCGTGTGCGAGTAGGAGAGCGTGAAAATGACGGCGAATGGTGCGCTATTTATAGCCATGGTAAAATTAGGGTTTTACCGCGCTTTTCGGCGTTACAGTTTCGGCCCGTATTGTCTGTTCGGTTGACACGTGTTCTACGAATGGGCTGAAAGCGAGAAGTTACCGAGACAGAAATGTGAAGTGTTCCGGTGTAGAATATCCGATTTTTACTTGGAAGTTCGGCTAATGAAGTAGTCATTGCCAAACTTAGGGGCATATGTTGACACCCAAATTTGGCAGAAAATCGGATGATCAGGAAAAGCCGAATATGATATGGTTTGATGGGCCAAATCGGAAATGGGCTTTATCGGCAAAGGAGAAAGGTGGAATACCGATACTTTTGAGACTTCGGAAAGAATACGGTTGCATCAGAGGCGCTGCGCAATGGAATAGGTCGTATCGGTATCGACTTTGTAACATTATAAATAGGCATTTAAGTCTCGGTAGAGAAAAGACAATACTCAATACACAAAACCCACTTCTCAAACCCGATCTACATCGTCGAAAGGTTTCAACTCGCAGGTAGAGCTATCTCGATGGGATAATCGATTCTCTCCTTGTACCCGTATGCATGGCTGTATCAATTTGATCTCATGTATACAAACCATGTTAGACTGTCTCGGAATTTACCGATCTTTGACATGTTTTCGCATATTGTACTGTCTTGATTTAATCGATCTGCAATGTGTATTTGTCTTGTAATGCTGATCATCAAGTATTTCATATGTTTCGCTAAATTCGATGTATGCAACTGTCTCGTTTAGTCGATCCTGTATATGTCTTGTTTGGGGATTTGCATCTGTTAATGTTTGCCAGTTGGTGTTACATCTACTCTATTAGTCTTTAAATCTTTAAATCGGTTTATTGGCTTACATCTAGCTTTAGATTCGAATACTGTCTTGGCCTGACCAATCTATTCTAATCTATTTCTCGATTTGATCTAATGCAATCGATCGAAGGTTTATTGCTAGTATTATACCAAAAATACCAAAAAGAAATAAGAGATTTAAATCTGATTATTATTCTATATTCATTGTTCTATCGGACCTGGAGCCGATAGAATCTATATCGGATATTTCAAAGCCGATTATAGAAAAAACTGATCCGCTATTTCAAAAGCCGATTAGGGTTAATTCTTGACGATTTTCTCCTTGTTAATTTATAGGTCAAATTGGTATGCACGCTTGGTTTTCTTTGTTGCGACACAACCCCAGAGTTGACGCTTCGGCACGTGTGTTCGCGAGAAGCTAACTTTTCGTGTCAACAACAGGTATTGCTTTAGATCTTTGAAAGATCTGTCAGCCTCCTCTGTACATTCGAAACCATTGTGCTTGCGCAGGGCCTTAAAGAAGGGCAGCCCGCGTTTACCTTGACGGGAAATAAACCTGCTTAAATCAGCCATCCGCCTTATGAGACTCTGGACCTCCTTAACGGTGGTCGGAGCCTTCATGTTTTCAATGGCCTCGATTTTTTCAGGGTTAGCAGAAATTCCTTGCGAACCTATGACGTAGCCGAGCAGCATGCCGGGTAGAACACCAAAAGTACACTTTTCTGGATTCAATTTAATTATGTGCCTGGTGAGATTATGAAATGTCTCGGCCAGGTCTTTTAGATGATCCGAAGCATACTTGCTCTTTACAACTATGTCGTCAACATATACCTCCAGGTTCCTTCCGTGCTATTCTGGGAAAGTCTTCTCTATTAAGCATTGGAAGGTGGCACCAGCATTGCACAGACCCAAAGACATGATCGTATAGCAGAAAGTGCCGAAGGGGGTGATGAAGGCGGTCTTCTCTTCATCCTTGGAGGAGATGCTTATTTGGTGATAACCGGAGTAAGCATCTAAAAAACTCAAAAGTTGGGCATCCGCAGTCGCGTCGACCAGCTGGTCTATGTGAGGCAGCGGGAAATTGTCCTTAGGACTAGCCGCGTTCAAGTCAGTGTGGTCGACACACATCCGCCACTTGCCGCCTTTCTTCTTTACGATCATAGGGTTGGCCAGCAACTCGATGTGATCAACCTCGTGGATGAACCCAGCGGCGTGCAGCTTACCAAGCTGATCCTTTATGATCCCCTGCTTGAAATCTGAAAAGCGACGAAGCTTCTGGTGAACGGGCTTTTTGTCCGGCCGGACTGCCTGTTTGTGCTCGATAACCTCCTTTGGTACCCCGGGCATGTCAGACGGCTCCCAGGCAAACACGTCTGTATTAGCTCGGAGGAAGGCAATGAGCTCAATTTCCTATTTGGGGTCCAGATTGGCCTCCAAATAAACTGTCTTGGAAGGATCGTCAAGAGACAGCAGAACTTCCTTGGTCTCTCCCCCTGACTGGAGAGAAACCTTGGGACGGGCAGACTTGGTCTGCGGCACTTTGGGACCACGCGGGAGAAGTTGGTCGACCAGGGCAAGGGACTACTCATCACAATCTAGAGCGGCCTTGTAATTGCCCTTGACCGTGATCACGCCGTTGGGGCCCGGAATCTTCACGCAGTGGTAGGCATGGTGGGACACAGCCATGAACTTTCCCAGAGATGGCCGGCCCAAGATCGCATTGTAGGCAGATGGAAAGTCGACCACGTCAAATGTGATCAACTCTGTCCGAAAGTTGCTTGGGCTGCCGAAAGTGACTGGCAGGACGATCTGCCCAACGGCCGAACAGCTTCTCCCGGTACAATGCCATAGAAGGGCATCGCGACCTCTTTGGGCTTGGAACGAGGAATCTGCATCTCGTCCAAGACTTTTGCAGAAATCAAGTCCAGCGCACTCCCGCCGTCGATCAGGACCAGCCCGACTCTAGCGTTGCTGATGGTCGGAGCGACCACCAGTAGGAGCCGCTGAGGCTTAGTCATCCCAGTGAGGCAATCCTCCTTAGAGAAGTAGATGGAGACCTCGGTCCACTTCATCAACTCGGGCTGTGGTTTGCCCTTCTCAACGTTGTGGACCTCTCGAGCAGCTTACTTGAGGCTGCGCTGAGAGGGATAAGCCGAGGAGCCACCAAAGATAACGACTATATGGTTGACGGGCTCTGGATAGTCATCCTCATCGTCCCGATCACCATCATCGGTTTGGCGCTTGGCCTTGCCGGCATCACCTTTTTCGGGCAGGGTGGGCATGGGGCCTTTGCCGTTGTAAAATTCCTCGAGCTTTGCAGCCCAGGTCCTGCAATGGCGTATATCGTGGCCGTAGTTCTAGTGGAACTGGTAATATCTGTCACTTGGACCTTTTTTATCTTGATCGCCTCCCTGAGCAGGCTTCTTGCCCATGTAGTTATTGGAGAGCTTTTTCTGCCCGTTCATGGGAGGAGCTGTTCGATCTATACTCGCAACGGTATTGTTCGACGCACCGTTGTTCTTTTTCTTCTGGGACTTCTTGTCTCCAGGATTGTTGCTATTCTTCTTCTTCTCATCTACACCAGGCTGGGTGGGAAGCTCGTCCTTGTCGAACGCCTTCTTATACTGAACACGCTCTGCCGCGTTGGCATAGCGATCAGCCTCCTTGAAAAGATCATTGGTGGTACAGGTCTCATTGATCTCGAGATCCTGAATGAGCCACTCGTCGTGGACACCGTTTTTAAAGACGCGGACAACTGATTCATCCGAGATGTTCGGGATCGTGTTGCGGATCTTGATGAAACGCTTCACGAAGTTGCGGAGGGTCTCCCCGTTCATCTGGATCATCTGGTGCAGGTCATCCTCCTTGCCCAGACGCACGTAACAGCTCTGAAAATTGGCGATCAGAGCGTCACATAGTTGGTCCCAAAAGCGGATGGAACCTTCCTGCTGATTGAACAGCCACGTCCGAGCAGCACCCTCAAGAACAGTCGGAAGGTAATTAGCCATGACTAGCTCGTCACTCCGGCTGCCATGATGGCGGTAGCGTAGATGGAAAGGAACTCCTCTGGGTTTTGGGTCCCATTGTAACTCTCCATATGGTTAGGTTTGAACTTCGAAGGCCACCTGACAGCGCGGAGCTCATCAGAGAAAGCCTTGCAGCGCAAGGCGTATGCCCGACCACCTTCTCCTGCAGAGCCTAGTCTTGAAAATACATTGGTCCTGTTGCGCGGAAGGACTCTAGTTGAGCGGGAAGATTCTGTCTGGTGATATTCTCTCCGAGACAGTCCTCCGCGCTCCTTCCTCGTGGTCGTCATAATGTGTTCGTTCCGAGGGGATCGTCCGTGATCGTCGCGCGCCCGCTTGCCCCTGTGGTCGCGGCGACCACGGGCACTTGGTGTGCGTTCTCGACCACGGGTACCTTGCTCGTAGCGATGCGCCCTTTGATGGTGACGAGGGTCACGCGATCGATCGGAACGTTCGCTGTCTGAGTCATTCCGGGCAGGCTGATTGCGTTGCCCGGAGGAGGTGTTAACTTCACCTATGGTCTTAAGGCCTTCAGCCAGTCGCTCTAGGTGAGAAGCAACAGCATCGCCCATAAGGGCGAGGTTAGCCTGGTTGGTGGATCTGATCACCGTTGCCATGACCTGAAGTCGTTCCCGACTCTGCTCAAGGGATCCTGGGATCCCTGAGGCATCCACGTTTTGCCCGACCGGGGTCTGGTTACGCGAGGATTCGACCCGAGCAGGTAGAACTTCTGCCGGGGGATTTGGCGAAGGTGCGCGAGGCAGGTCGCGTCGTTGTCACTTGCGCTGATCGTGAATCTGCGCCAAGGTTTGATTGATGGAAGCGTCCAGACTGCGGTGAACAACTTCTTGTTCACGAGCAGCCGGTGTGGCCCCATCTTGTTGCCGAGCAGAATTGATCTGCTCTATCTCGTCGACCACCGCGGCCCGCGTACGAGCCTCTGAGGTCTCTGCGCCGGCCATGTTGACGCTGCGATGGCCGCGCGTTGGCACACTAGACGGTGTCATCACTGTGTCGCCACAGGAGGAATCGACCGACATGGCCTTGGAATCCGAGAGATCTAAACCAGCGTAAAGATCGTCAGTTCGGTAATCATCGTCAATGACGGGAGCGTGGTCTAAGACCATCTCCGGAACGTAGCCAGAGAGTTCTGTCCCAGGTCTGGAAGGCGATCGAGATCGAAGGGATCAATCTGATGCGACAGGGGATGTGACATCCTGCCCTTCTCAGTCATAGACCTCAAGAAGAGTTTCCTAATCGCTGAATGAGTTCGACATGCTCGAACAGACTTGATCTACTAAGTCCCCACGGACGGCGCCAACTGTCGACGGTTGGGATATCGGTCCCAAGTCAACTAAGGTTCTGGAGAAAGGGAGATAGAAGACACTGTCGAGCAAGGCAAACTGCAGTCAACGAGCAACGAGCAGACATAGGGTTTTTATCCTGGTTCGGGCCTCTCTGGGGAGATAACAACCCTACGTCTAATGCTTCCTTATATGAAAGAGGATTACAAGAGGAAACTCGGCGAGACGAACTGGTCTCGACGAGATTATGGGTGTACAATAAGTAATATGTGATCTTGGCTTGCGGTCTCAGGCCCCTCTACACGCCGTAGGGGCCTTGTTTATATACTGTTGAACAACCGACCTACCGAGGGATAATCGGGCCGAACCTCGAGAGCGTAACGAACTCGTATACATACCAAATACATCCCGAGGTAGATAAGGTATACTCCAATTCTTGGGGATCACGACGTCTGCTCCAATCCGAGAAACTACGTCCGGGTCTTCACGTAGCCTTGCAGAACTCTGTTCGAGTCGGACTTAAATAGGAATCCTAGACCGTCACGCACCGTGCCAACCAGGAAGCTATTCGGTAGGATGCACATGGGCCTGAAAGAGCCCTCTAGGGAACAGGCCCTAGGAGGCTGTTCGATTGGGCCGTCAGGGAGTGGGTCATGGCAATGGGCCGTGATTTTATCCCCGACATGTTGCATTTAGGGTTTTGCCAGAACCCTAGACTTTTGGGTCGGTTTGAAATTTCTATATTATTCATGATATTTGGAATGCATATTTATAGGGTAAACATGGATCCACTAGATAAGATTGAGGTCAGATTCCAATTTAATGGGGAATTCAAGTTACAGGGTAGAAATGTTACTTATCTTGGAGGGCAGGAGGCCATGTCTTTTGTAGATATGGACAAGATTTCAATTCCAGAGTTGAAAGGTAACCTTACTGATGACACCAAGATTTCAGATAATTTGTTGTTCCACTGGTTGTTCCCTGGGAAGGAAATGAGTGAAGGGTTAAGAATGTTAGTTGATGATCAGTCCTGCCTAGTAATGACAAAGCACATAATAGATGGTGGTGTGGTTGACATATTTGTCGAGGAAATATTAGAAGAGGACTGTGTAGAACAGAAGGAAGCAAGTGACTGGGAAGCTGAGGATGACAGTTCTGAAGAGGAAACTGGATCAGAAGAAGAGGTGGCCAAGAAGAAACAGAAACCAAGACTAGTACTGATTTCACCTATGGAACAACAGGAGAAAGAAGTGAAGAGAGTAAGAGAGTGGTACAAAGACACTTCAAAGCGCAATGTAAAGAGACTTGCAACCAAAAGAAGGCTGATTCCCCCACAAGATGTACCTGTTGAAGAAGAAGGTGGAGATCAGGACAATGATGGGGAATGACATCCATCAGATGATGACATGGATGCATCGATTGATGATGAGAAGGCACGGGAGCTGAGAGAGAGCCAAAGAGCTGAATAAGTCAATGAGGAATGGAAAAGAGTTGGTTGCTTTTGGTAATGAAGAAGAAAACTTATAAGATGGGAATGAGACTGATTATTTTGAGTCAAGTGAGGACTGCTCATATGAGGATGACAGTGCTGGAGAGGCAGTGAGGAAGAGAAGTGGTCATACCATATTTGATGCCAAGGCAGATGTGCCTTCTTTCTCTCTTGGCATGGTGTTTAGAGATAGAAACAGTTTAAAAAAGCTCTTGTCAAGTATGGTTTGGCCACCCATAGACATCTTATATTTCCTAAAGATGAGAAAGATAGAATCATAGCAAAATGTTCTTGGCCTGGCTGTCCTTGGCTCATATATACTGGCATAACCAGCAAATCCACTTGGTTTCAGGTGATCACATTTGTGAATGAGCACAACTGTCCTCCTAGGAGAGACAACAAGCTAGTCTTAAAAATGTTTGTTGTCTTAACCATGCAGGGACTTATCAGTGTTGTAACTGACCTTATCCCCAAGGCAGAGCATAGGATGTGTGCTAGGCACATATATGTCAATTGGAAGAAGAAGAATCCTAATCATAGCCTACAGAAAATGTTCTGGGCATGTGCAAAGGCTCCATGCAGATTAATGTTCAACTACCATCAAATAAAGCTTACCCAAGTCACTCCTCAAGGTGCAAAGGACATGATGAACACCTCACCTGAACATTGGAGCAGAGTACATGTTAGGTTAGGCTCTAACTGTGACTCTGTAGATAATAACATGTGTGAGTCCTTCAACAATAGCATCATGAGCTCTAAATTTCATCCAATAACATGTGCGAGTCCTTCAACAATAGCATCATGAGCTCTAAATTTCATCCAATCATCTCTATGTTGGAGTGCATAAGGACCAAAGTGATGGTTAGAATACAACAAAATAGGACTAAGACAGATAATTGGTAAGGAGAAATCTATCCTAACATCTTTAGAAAACTTAAGCAAAACATTGAAATGTCTGCTTAATGCCATGTACTCTAGAATGGCAAAGATGGGTTTGAGGTTGAGGGAGAGAAGATGAGGCACACAGTCAATCTGCAAGAGAGGACTTGTTCTTGTAGATATTGGCAGCTGTCAGGCCTACCTTGTTGCCATGCTATCAGTGCTATGTACAAGTCATAAAAAAATGTTGAAGATTTCATTGCAGATTGCTACAGCATTCATGAGTACAAAAAAAACCTATGAACATTGCTTGCTACCAGTTGAGGAAAAGGAGAAATGGACTTTGTCTGATCACCCTAAGCCACATCCACCTGTATATGTCAAAATACCTGGGAGGCCTAAGAAAGGAAAGAGAAGGGAGTCTACAGAGCCACCTAAAGGAGCCAAGCTGTCTAGGGTTAGGACTATAATTAGGTGCTCTTTATGCAAAGCTGCTGGACATAATGCTAGAAGATGTTCACTGAACTCAGGAGGTGGGAAAAACAGTCAAGCCACATCAACAGAGCCAATGCAAAACAGAGGAAACAATCTGAGGCATCAACACAACAACAGGTAAGCTTCTACCTTACACATATATTTACATTCTAATGTATCCTATACTAATGTGTTCTCTCTTATTAACAGCCTGCTGTAGGATCACAGGAAAGCTCTTCAAGCCAAGTACCATCTACTGCTAGGAGGAATTCTACCAAAAGGAGGTCTTCTAAGCTTGCTTCTCTGATTTTAGGATAACACATGTCACTTTAGTGTCTTTGTGTTAGTCTTTTGCAACAAAGCATCACTGCATTATGTAATATATGTGGTTCATCAATTTTTTGTGCTGAAAACTTCATATCAGCAACTGCTCTTGATGTTTAGATGTATTTTGTGCTGTAAGCTGGAGAAACAGCTAACTATGTGGTTGCATGTAAGGGTTGATGAACTGTGGTTGCATCAACAGGCTACGAAAACTTTTATTCTCAATAGTCCTCTAATTTGTAATGTCTGTTGTCTTTGTAATATTTTGCATCCCGCCATGGTTGCATGCTGCCGTGTTATAAATTTGAACATGGATGGATGCAGTAGCTATGGAGGGAGTCTGTTATTTCAGGTAGGGGGTTATTTGCCCTTTGCATCACAACTATTCCACCATGGCAGACCAACCTGACGTGTCTCATTTTAATGGCAAAACCAGGTACGAAACCGTTGCGGGGTGTTAAGTGCGCCAGTTTGCAGGTTTCCTGGGCTACGATAACTGGTTTATGAGTTCGGGGGGGGGGGGTTATCCAGACGAAGGCCTATAGTTCAGGGTGTAATATTGACTTTTCCTTTTTTTTAAATCTCGCTTCACACCATAAAAATCATCAAAATTGTCTTGTTTGCTATAACTCTACATATCTAAAAGTAACTTTGTGCAAATTGGCAGGTCAAACTGAATAGGTGGGGCCCGCATGTAAAAATTTATGATATGTTATAGAACCCATATAAATTCATTTAATACAAACCCATTGGTTGAACCCATTTGAACCCAAACCTTTTCAAACCCACCTCAACCCATTTCACCCCCACCCCCACCCCCACCCCCACCCATTAGCAACATCAACATCATTTTCACCTATCCAAAGCAACCCATTCTAAAACCCTACCCATTTCACCCATTCCACATCATCTGCCTTTGCATTAAGCGAATTGGATGGACACATTGGCGGCATCACGGCATAGAACTGTAGCTATACTAACACTGTTTTAGCATAAGTTTTATTTCAAAAGAAAACCCAAAACGAAGATAATATAACTCTTATAAATTTCAGATCCTAAAAGGGCCTTTTAGGGCATCTCCATACTCTGCTCTAGCAGTGTCCTGTTTTGGGTTGCCACATCATTGAAGCGAAATTTAAAGTATACTGCTGAAGTAGTGAATAGTGATGGAAAAGCGAACAATAAATATAGATGTAAAAAGCTGAGTAGCAATGAGATGATGCCTCAACATTGTAGATGAACGAGCAAAATGTCATACTCATTTGCTCGGTAAGATCTCGTATTTGATATGTACTGCTTTTCTAAAATGCATTTGATATTTAATAGGAAAAAGTGTCGAAATGGTGCCTAAACTATGCCCGCTAGACCACTTTGGTTCCTGAACGCGAATACCGGACTTATGAAAAAATTGACTTAATAATACACATATAATTCAATATTCAAAAAGTATGCGACATCTTTTGAATATTAGTGTTTTGAACCTAGTTTCCGCCAAGGGCGAGGCGGAAAGTTGCTTCCGCCAGCTGGATCTGCCACGTGTCTAGAGGCCTCCCTTCCATGCGTGCGGGTTGATTTATAAAAAATTGAGTATAAGCTTCTGATGTGGTTGCACGGACATGCGCAAGAATAGGAGCTGATTAGTTAATTAGTTTTGATCTTGCATGCGTGCACACATGGACTAGATGGTTGCACCCTAAATATTAGGGGCTATGCTGGACTTCAGAAAAATTGGAAATATGAACCGTACTTAGGAAGATTCTGATGTGGTTGCACGGACATGCGCAAGAATAGGTGCCGATTAGTTAATTAGTTTTGATCTTGCATGCGTGCGCACATGGACTAGATGGTTGCACCCTAAATATTAGGGGCATGCTGGACTTCAGAAAAATTGGAAATATGAACCGTACTTAGGAAATTACGTCAGTAAACATTATTTTAATCTTTTAGTGGATATTTTTTTAGCAAATTAAGTACAGAAAATGTTATCTTGAATTAAAATTTGAGAATGGTATGTGAAAAATCCTAAAAAATTAAATACACGTATGGTTGATCTATTTTTTCAAGTTAAATTGACACAGGCTACAAGATGTCACTCCCGGAGTTGTTGTGCGAGACGATCGACACAAAGCACGTATAGCTGACACGGTTTGACCCAGCACAAGCTGCGGGGATGCGCCAAACACGACCTCATCTCCATTTCACACCTGAGGACTTTATAAGGAGAAGGGACCCACAGTAGAATGATTGTCAAATGAACAATGTTAGTATGTACCTCTTTTAACATTTTGTATCGCTTTGTGTGCATGTACCATCTCGAAAATACATTTTTACGTAAATTCTTAAATAAATATAATATTCCTAAATATATGAGGAGAGATACCTCTTACAATTTACATAAAATGTCACATCATTGCCTAACCTAATTAAAATGCCCGTATTAATCATGGGAATCAGGGCCCAAGCAGAGGAACAGAGTCGGCGCACGTAGCAAGGAGTTGCCTAGCCACGTAGCGTCTCCAGGGTGTTTCCACCATGGGGGATGGCGCAAACCAGCTACTTTAGTCGTCTGGGATGGCGGAAGGAGGCTCAAATTTGTAATATCTAAAAGATATGGCATAGTTTTTGAATTCTAAATTATATGCATATTATTTAACCAATAAATTCGGACTTGATAGACCCCAAACTATCAAAACGGGACCAAATTAGTCCTTTGAACGGTCAGCAGGGTGGTTTTTAGGATTTTTGTTTGCAAAGGTGGCACAGTTTTGCCTACATGGCTGCCACACGGCTGCCACGTTCCCTCTCCTCTCTCACTTCTCTCTTAAATCTCTTTCTCCCCCCTCTCTCTGCCCTGGCCACAAGTTGCCCGGTCGGCCCGCCTCCGACGCGCCTAAGACGGCTTCTTCCTCCCCATGACATAGAGCTTGGTGGCACCGCCACCTCCCTACGCGTCTTCCTCCGTCACTGCATGAAGAGGAGAGAGGGTGGGAAGAGAAAGAGATCTAGAGAGAGAGGAGGAGGAGGAGAAGGGTGACGCTTGTCGCTCGCCGTGCACTGCCATGGGCGCCGCCGCCGATGTTCGCTCGTCGTGCGCCGCCATGGGCGCCGCCACTCGCACGACGTGCCACTGCCTTGGGCACCGCCGTGCTCCTCTCCTTCCTCGCACCTCACCAAGCAAGGGTGGACGCCGTCGTCGAGGAAGGCGGCATGGGTGCGTCGGAGAGTGGCGTTGAGGAGGCAGGTGACCTCGTCGGTCCACCGCATTGCCAAATATAGATCTGGCTGAGCCCGCCTCTTGTGTCGCCATCGTAGCTCGGTGGCGAGAGGTGGGGTGGCAACGTGCTCAGCGGCGAGAGGGGCGGCGGTGACGAGAGGGGGCGGCGCATGCTCGGCGGTGAGAGGTGGGGCGAGTGGTGGCAAGAGGGAGGCAGTGGTCGTCGTT
Organism: Raddia guianensis; assembly: GCA_036346415.1. Taxonomy (NCBI): domain Eukaryota; kingdom Viridiplantae; phylum Streptophyta; class Magnoliopsida; order Poales; family Poaceae; genus Raddia; species Raddia guianensis. Next base: position 32,313,055 of record CM070536.1, read on the forward strand.
GGGAGAGAGAGAGAGAGCGAGAAGGAGAGAGAGAGAGGAAAGTGAGAGGAGAGAGATATTTACAAGATTAGGAGAGAGAGAGAGAGGAGGGATGGAGAGGATGTGGCAGTCGCGTGGTAGCCACATCATCAAAACTATTCCACATTTGCGAAAATCCTAAAACCACTTTGCTGACTGGTCAAAGGACAACTAAAGCTCGGGTTTGCTAAATGAGGGACCTGACAAGTTCGGTATTCGCGTTTAGGAACCAAAGTGATCCAGCAGACATAGTTGAGGGACAAAATCGGCACTTTTTCCTATTTGATATGAACTCCTTTAAAATATTTTTTTATTATTGTAGTTTTTAATCTAAATAATTATAATTTGGATGCACAATAATCGACGGTGTATATCTTTTTTCTCTAATTAATTTGGGTTTTTTATATTTTAGTTTCAATATGGTGGCTCCGTTTAACTCTGTTTCGATATAATAGATAGATATATAGTGATAAAGGCTACTTTAAAAAATAGTAGCAGAGGTAAATGGGGAATCTATGGTTGATACCTGGATTTCAAACAACTTGATGAAGCATGAATGGCCTTTAGGACATCGTTAACCTAATTCTAACTTATGCCTATCCAGCACTATCCAACCACAGTTTATCTACATTTCTATCTTTTTTATTTTATTTGCTATAGTATTAGATCCATGTAACTTAGGCCTCATCGTTGAAGCAATGATGCTTTTAGGCTTTAAGCGAAGAGCAACGCAAACGGTGCGGTCATCTCTACACAGTTTCCATCCCAGTCAGAAACAGTCCTGCCTCTTCTCCCAAAAGATGAGGGAAGAGGGAAAGAAACGATCCTGCGTCAAGAAGATGGTTAGCGGAGCAGAAGCTCTGTGGGAGAATCCGGAGATATGCGGCGGTTAGCTTGATATTGCAGTGATGGAGCGAATCGCGAGGCCATCTGCTCGAGAGGGACGGGCGCACGGGTCACACGGCACTCGCCGTCCAGCCATCGTCTCCTCGCGGCCAGATCTTTCGGGCTCTCGTGAGCTCGGCTCGGATCGGATGGCTGGAGTGAGGAATCTGCCCCCAAATCTTCGGCGATATGGACGCAAACTAGAATCCGCGCGCTGCTAGCTAACAGCGAGTCAGCGACTCGACTTGACGTTTGGGGTGTTTCTCACAGCCGCTGCCTCTGCTCCTCGAGCTCTCGAGGCAGGCAGCGTCAGTTAACGCATAGCAAACCTGTGGCTGCACGCACGCTAGAGAGCATGCTGGGATTGCTGGTGAGTGATGAACACCAGCACAGTAAAAAAGGAGGATTTTCGACACCGCGTTAATTTCGAGCGGTTTTCATCGGATTCGGTGAGAAATCGTGATTTAAAGTTTGAAAATGATAGCCGTTTAAAAAAGATTTTTTTGTTAAGGTTTACTGAAATCCTTGAAATAACAACGCATCCAAATTTCAATTTAAACGTTTTTAATAAAATTGCTAGGGTTTAGCTTAAAAACCGAGTCGGAACTATGAGGACATCATAGACATGACAAGGAGCTCATAACACACAGTACGATTAGAAGTGATGAGCATGGAGGCGGCGTGCAATAGTACCGTGAGCCCTAATTGTTGTGGCTGAAAAGATGTGACAGGATTTTTAGCTCTACTTTTCACGGCCTCGCGTCGCGCAGGAGGCGGCTCGGCGACTCACCGAGCCCCCCCAACCCTAAGCGCCACCGCCACGGCCATTGCAACAGCAAGCGGCCCCTCCTCCTCCTCCTCCTACTTTCCTTCTCCTCCTCCCGGCTGCTCTTGGCGCGGTGCCGTGAGTGGCATTTGGCGGGCCTTGGCGTGGGCTTAGCGGCGGGGTCGCCGGCGCGCCCACGCCCAGCGTGGTAGCCGCAGCTGGTCGGCGGCGCTTGCGCATGCATTGAGGAAAACCCACTGCTTACGCCGGATCCGGCCGGGGGTGGCGATCTGAGCCGGATCCAGCCTATGGAGCTCGTCTGCCCGGGTGTCGTCCTCGGCCTCCTCTCCTCGTCGCCATCTTCCACGGCGTCGATGTCTTCTTCGCGTTCTTGTGGCCCTCGCCTTCTGTGTTTTCCTCCCCATGCCGTGTGTTTCCTTTCTCTCCTTGTGGAACCGGCGTGGCGTTGAGGAGGCTTGCCTGGGTGGCGGTGGCTGGAGCACGACAGCCTTCTTCGTCAGCGTGGCGTCTTGGGTCTTCGGCGGCGGCGTGGTGCTTTGGTGCAGCTGATTCGTCACCCGGTACCCTTGCGGCTGTGGTACCCTTGGTGCTCGGCGCGGGCTTCGTGGGGGTTTGTTTCGCCTGCGCACTTACCTATTATCTGAGTGTCCTCGGGAGGCTCGCCAGGTGAAAACCTAGCCCGTTCGGGCCGGCGATGGCGACACCGTTCTTGGTGCTGCTCCCCTCGTTGGAGGCATCGTCGTGTGTGTCCCCCTTCCTGTTGAAGCCTTGGGGTGCAAACCCGATTCTTCTGATCAAGCGATGGCGGCGTGCTTTGCATCGTTCCCTTGTTGAAGGCTTCGTCTTCAAGGCTTCGGCAGACTCGGCTCAGCGGAGGTGGTGTCTTGGGTGGCCTCGCTTGGTGGTGGCGGCTGCGTCTTCCCTTCGTCTGTCTTTGGTGCAGGCGCCCGCTGGTGGCTCGCTGTGGTCACGCATCCTGACCGGTGGTGGCGGCGGTCTTCTTCCGTGCATCCTTCTCGGCGGTGGCGGTTCTCGTCCGCGCTTGCCGTGCGGTGGTGGCGAGAGTCTTCGTCCGCGCATCTCGTTCGGCGGTGGCGATCACGGTCTTGCCGTGTTTGGGCGTCTGCCCTGTTGTTGGCAGTGTTGTGTTGTTTGTAGCCTCGCATCCCTCGCGTCGTTGGCGGTGCTGGTCGCCCCCCACCCCCCCTCTTCTCTCCTCCCTCTGTTTCTCTCCTCTTTGTACAGTGTTGTTCTCTTCTACTTAATGAAATGGCAGAGCACCTGCCCCTTTAGCTCAAAAAAAAAGATGTGACAGATTATTATCTGAGGAATTAAAAGTTAAAACCCTCAAAAATGGTTTTAAAGAGGCTAAAAATATATGGACTTACAAAAAATTTAAAAATAGTTATAAAATACCATAGTTTTAGCTTATGGCTTATAAAAAAATTGCTAAATTTCAAGCAATATGATTTTAAGCAGGAAAGAAACGGCGGGCCCTACGATGAAAAGTTTGTTTGATCTTTCAATTTACCCATGGCTGCTGTACGGTTGCACGGGGCAGAAGCACGAGGATGCTTCAGTTCCATCCAGGCAGGGACCCACTTCACGTGGACGGAACGCAGCACCTGAATACGACAATGCGGGAAGGCGACGGTGCATCATGCCCCACGCGGACACGCCACACCACGCCACCATCGAACATGTAAAATCAGAATCGAGTCGGATCCTGATAAGATTCACGTACGTTGTGCTTATGCATCCGTGCATCTCTGGATCGGAAATGCCTAGATTCTATTTTGATCGCGGCATCGCGCTCGCAATAATGCCCAAGCCTAACCACAGAAGTCAAAACGAAGGGCTTGCTGCTGCATTTCTCGTGCCATTTTTCTGTGCCAGACAAGTAAAGGTGACCCAGACGCCTGTGGGCTGTGAACTTCCCTTCCCCCCACAATGGAAGTAGACAATGAAAAGTGACAGCAAAAACAGCTGCATTATTGCTGAAAACTTGATCCGTATCACTAGCTAAAAAAGTTGACGATTCATTGCAAAGTAGGGACCCCAACCCCTGCTAACCTTTCCGGCGCCATATTAAGCCCTAAAGCCATTTCAGGAGACATGCAATCTTATCCTCGCCCCACATCATATATGGAAAACATCTCAGAAAGAACGCACAAAAATTGTATGTCCCTACATTTTTTTTTAGTGAAAGAAACTGTTAGTCAACAGTTGCAAACATTGTTAGACATTGAGGATCCTAGTATTGATAACAAGAAAGTGCCACGCAAGTTTAAATTCCACATTTCTCAAACAGATCCTAAACTGTTACAAGGTTACACATTCTGCAAGACAAAATCACCCATCCTTTTGGGTTCGGCAGATCTGGATGGTGCAGGTCACTATTTTGCCTTGGTAAAATGGGGAGCAAGCAGCTTCGAAACTGTGAAGCCAGTGAATGATTCAACCTGGAATAGATCCTTCAGCTTCTCATCACATATTATTTTCCTCCGATCAGAAGGATCCTTCCACCACAATAGAAGAGAAAGCAATTAAGTTCGATGTAGCAGATTAGCTATAATTGAAGAGGATCAGTACGAGATAGGAAAGACTAGTACAATATAGGAGTGCGTATTCTAGGGCTTTGGTACTTGATTGAAAGGGACTAGAAAAGTATGTACTACTAGCCATGAATGACATGGATACAGAAGCTACTGATTGGGAAGTGTATATTATTTAGGTAAGTAAATTCTGAAAGCTAGTAACTATGAGATTGTCATATACTACCGCAGCACTTCACTGATTTGGCTATTTGAAACACAAGCAAAAGGTGCTTAGCAGATCTAAGAAGGGCCACATTTTGTATCTAGACCAAGCATGCATCGCAGTGATGCAAGTCTGTGCACTCGTTAATAGGACGCGTTGTCATTTCAGGCCTGAGACTGCATGAGTAGAATAACATTGCAGGTAACTGTATATTGCAGTAAACAATTGTCAGATAAACTTGGACATTGACTGAGGCAGCCTGTAATATTGCCGTGTGAATAAGAATACAGTAGAATCTATATGGTAACATAAGTGATCCAGATGATAGTTAACCCAGACCGGTGTAACAAGGAATTATGATTTTGTAGTACCAAACAATTATTAGCCTTGCCAGGGGCAATTTAATTCATTGCATGAAAAAATTACTACAATCCATATGCCACTAAAACCATCATATGATGGGTACAAAAGTTATAGGTTAGATGACCTTATAGAGCAGTAAAACAAAAACTCCAAGACAATTATAATTATATGACGCATGGTGTTAGGCCGGTGGACAGGGTCTACGTCTGGCGTGATGGGGCTGGTGGGATTGCAGACGAGCCTGCCTCCGGACGCTGGTGGTTAACTAGCCAGCTAACCATTGGTCCTTATCTTCTTTGTCATCTTTATCTATTGGTTAGTCGGTTCTTTCTATTTTGGAGTTGTTAGTCCAACACTTGGCGCACAAATAAAAAAAAACCACCGAAAAGGGCACGTTCAGTTGCCACCAAACTCCGGACCCAGGCTCTACCATGAACAACTGGCCAGTGGCTCCGTGCAGCTATGTATTCAGACGATGTCACCTTCCAGCGGCACCCTCATCTTCCCAGTTCGGGCTACGGCCAGGGACTAGGGCGTATGAGGGGGAACGCTCATATCACATGGGTACAATATTAACATGGTAGATCATACCATATGCATATTCAAACATGGAAAAGGCCTTGAAACATGTAATAAAGTTTCCTGCATGAACAATCAGGTGCCCATTGTTATTGTCAGTAATGGACCGACTTACCGACTGGTCGACAAGCCAGTCAACTAGTCGTCAACTTTCCAACATGATGAATTTTTTTCTCTACCATACTATCTAGTACTTGGTATACTAGTTACTTGTGGTTGCTGGTTGCCCACTTACTACTGCCTAGTGCCTACTACTATGGCCACTGGTACTGCTAGTTGCTACTAGTCCTAGAACTTGATGCTGCTAGTGAAGAATAAGAGAAGGGGGCAAAGACGACATGGTATGTTGCTGGTGGGGCGGCCAGCAGCGGAGGCAGAGGAGGGGCATCTCCGGAGGGGGTCGCAATGGCGTATGGAGTCGAAATGGAGGACGTTCAGTTGGGTCGAAGGGGGAAGCAAGTAACTAAACAAGGGTTTGTTTAGATGGGCCTGGGCTATATTTCTCTCTCAAACCCAACCCCGACCAATCTGACTGTAAGTCGCCCGCCTAAGGTAGTCAACCCAAGTTGACGACGAGTCCACCGACTTACTCCTCCAGTTGAGACGAAGGGACTTGCGAGTGGCTGCCAGCTGACTGGACAACTACGTCACTCAATAACAGAGCAGGTGTCATCCTTATCATCACACTGATATTGACATTATAATGAATAGTAATGCAATAATCTTGGAGACAATATTTACCTGCAAGTTATTCTCTTTTATATAGTCCCACATCCTCTTTACAACATCAGATCGTGATAACATACTCTCACCAGTGCCGATGAATTTGACTAAATCATCTGAAAGTTGAAGGGGTACAAGAAAACCAGACCCAGAAGAGCCACCTTTTTGCTTCTTTACTGAAAAATGATATTTCAGAAACAGTCGCAGACAGTAATTCATTGTTGTAGGAAAAATAAGAAAAAATTTCAAACCTTCGTTTCTATCTCTCTTTTGAGGCTTCTCTTTGGGTGCTGATTTCTCAACGGAGACAGGACCTGATAAATAAATAAAAACTCAATTTAAATACAGATAGGCTAGCCATAACAATCAGCAAAGGAGTCTAATTACGAGGCATGAAAACAGCTCCATCATTTGCTTGTTCAAACATGTTAAGAAAAACTCAATGCTAAGTACGGTAGCGACCAAGAAACAAAAAGGCCACACAGTGAGCATTACACAAGGAAATCATTGAAAGACATGTAAACAGATCCTAAATCAAGTTTATGATTTTTATTTATGTTACTCTGAACTAGAGTTAACAAGGCATGCAACGAGCTGTGATGCTCTTACAAATTAAAGCAGCAGGAATTAGTCTCATAAAATATATATAAGCCTGGCCTTCTGTACTACCACTCCCAGTTCTGAAAGCTATTGTAATGCCTCCTCATGTAATCTAAAAGCTTTATGTAATCTTAAAACACAAGACACTTGTGTAAATTGGTGAGATATGTTATCACAATATGATGTTCTCACTGTAAAATGTAAATTCCTAAAAAGTTCAACTGACCTATTGGCAAAAGCCACAAGCACTGAAGCACCCGATTGCATTTTCTGGTTGATATGTCAGACCTCTTGAAGAGTGACTTTTTGAATCTCATAGCATATAATTAGATAAATTTTCCAACTTATCTCAGGTACTTATTGGACTGCCAGGCAAGAAATCTATTAAAATGGATTATTGAAGATGCAAAAAAGGTCAAGTTCAAAACTAGAGTTCAATTAATGAATCCAGCTTTCAGTACAGTTTTTTTAACATGAACATCATATTAGGTGTTAATATTTCATTACTTGTCTGATGGTTCTTCTTAGAACATTTTTCTTTGTTGGACTTCACGATGCCTGGGCAGCAAGCTCCATTAGCTCCATGCTAAGAGGGAAACAGTGTTGCTACAGCACTAACTTGCAATTCTATGCTCTAATGCAGTCAGCAAATCGACATATAAAAAACATCAACATAATGGATAATCAAATTTAACACCAAACAATACAAAAATTCTTATTTTCAGTTTGAAATAGTGCACATATTCTTTTAAGTTAACTAGATGCAGGCCACTGCAAACATCGTGATTTCAATCTGTGCCATTAAAAAGTGGGGATGCCACTGCAAGTTACATTTCTTTGAAACATTGCCGTTATGGACTTTTTGGCCCTTAACATTTCTTCAAATTTTATGGCATTCTACCCTCCCGCTAACTTCTTGCTCCCATCAGGAAGCAGAGCCCCGTTCCTGGACCTTTTAGTTCTTAACAGTGGCGCCTCCTCCCTCCCCATCTTCTTGGACACCATCTTCCTGCCTCCGGCATCATGCTCTAAGAAAATCCACCAGCGAGATGAGCAAATCCTTCCTCCATACTTCCGACGCCTCTGTGTTGTGCCTCCCCCTCAGCAAAGATAGTAAATCCACCATCAGAGAGAGGGGATCCGCCACCCCCTAGGTGTTGCGCCTTCCGAGCCGCTGCATCGGGATTGCTCCGGCGAAGCAGCCCCATCCACAGAGCACAAGCTTCTGCTTGGCTCCCACCAGACCGTTGAGGCACCCTCATCATTGCTCCTCCACTCCATGGCCAAAGCTACCCTCATTACTGCTCCCTGTGACACCCTGCACCTAGAGCAGCAACACCCACAATGCTGCCACCACCATGGCCATCAGGGGCAAGAGCAACAGCAAGCCTCTGCCATCTGGGAGGTGAGGGAGCTCGCTACTCAGGAAGGGAGGAGGAGCTCGCCAGTGTTAGGAAGAAGGAGAAGGTAAGAGAAGCTGGAGGTTGAAGGGGCAGGGGCATTCTTGTATGATATTTTTTGTAATGGCATCTTCAAAGAAATGTAACTTAGTAGTTGTATCCAGACATGCCATTGCAAACATGCGATGTCGACCCGTGCCATTAAAAAGTGGGAAATAAACTGGATGCCACATGAAGGAAAATATATTAAGCATTAAAAAGTTGCAAGAAGTCCAACCACATTATGTGTGTGGGTGTGAGAGAGAGAGAGAGGAGGGGGAGAGAGAGACCCTCAGACTCCAGTGGCCAGATATGCTTGGTTAAAGCTTTATTCATTTGGAACATATCGATGGAATTGACATTGAAGATTTTCTTAAATCTCTCATCACATAAAATCTTCCTCTTATTGTTTGGGTCTTGCAAATTATTTTCTCGAATATATGCCCAAAGCCTCTTGACAACCTGAAAGTACATAAGCACAAGAAAAGAAGACAGGGCAAACTTCATGGTAGAGTCTTTTTGTGATCAATTAGTCTAGCATTGATCTGATGAAAAATTTAGAGATGACCATAATTAGGAAGCTGTGTTACCTCTGTCCTGGCTAACTCAGAGGCACCGACAAACTCTTGAAGTGTCGGGGAAAGGCTGCACAGTTTGGTAAAACCACCACCCTTTCTTTTCCCATCGCTATTAGCTTTATCAGATCTACCAACATTGATAAAATAGTAAGTCAGATTGTATGATGGTTGATGGGAGCATTCAGAAAGAATAAGCATTATCAATAAGATAAGTGGTTCACACGGTAACAGAACTATTAAACCTGAGTAGCTCAAACACACCATAAAAAAAATTGGGCACATATGTTTGCTACTTTCATGAGTCATGCAGGACAACAGTTGAGAAGTAACTACAGGCACAACAGAAAGGGTAATAATATGTGCTAATTGTTAGCAACAATTGCAGAAAAGAATGGCCCAAGAAAAGTTCTTCCATAATAAACCCAATAGTATCAGAGTTAAACAAATGTGCCAGGGAACAACTACCGTGCAGGTGTGCACCATTATTCCAATAACCACCTTTGTATCAATACTTCATTATTGTCTCCAGTTTTTTTTTTAAAATATATATTTTATAAAAAATATTATCGCCCGTTGTCCACAATATTTCATCCTAATTGAAATAACAGAATTACCAAACCTGAGTTTAGCCGCTGGTTATAATGAAACCATGATCTCACAGGAACCAAAATGTTTTCAGACATCCAAGCAAGTGAGCAAAGTGAAGTCCAATAAACCACTTTTCACTTCTTGAATTATTACGAAAGCACTTCAGGCTGTACTAAGATAAAATATAACCAACAATCAGGAAAAAGAAAAGTACATTAAAACCCCCAAATGTACAAAAGCGCTAAATCCATCCGGGAAATTTCACCAGCCACGAAAAATCTAAGTGGAACTATCCAGCACCACATTTGATCAGCGGAGCACCATACATAGAATATGCAGACACATGATAACAAAATCACTAGTAATTGGTATTTGGGTTACTGGGTGTGGGTGAGCTACACTATCGAGTACACAGATATGTTGCTTTTCCACACACCTAGATATTAGACTGGAAGCATACGGATCATATCCTAATCAGAGTAAAGACGGATATGCAACCAAAAGATTACCAGACCATTTTTTTAAAAAAAAATAATAAAAAAAAAGAACCTGCATCTTTAGGACCTTGAGGAGGAGGATACACTACCAAGTGCATCAAGAATGCAACTTAATTTAAAATGGATGTCCCTGACATCCTCAAAAAAGGGTGCATTTCTGTGATGTATATTCACCACAGCATCTTCAACGTTTAAGGATATTATGCTAGCAATCAGCAGCAAATAAACCTACAATATTCACTAGTTTTTACTTTTTAGAACAAGTAAGAATTATAGCCTCCAGTGCATTTAACGTAAAAAAACCCATGAATGGTGAGAAGCGATATGATAAATACAGCACAGTATTGTGTTAACATCATCATCAAATCTGAAGGCAATTGCTCTACAAGACTAATGGATACATCAAAACCACCAAAATGAAACCAATGTGCTCACGGCTCACCTAATGCTCCATGTCACAACATTCGGCCGAACTAGAAACTAGTAAACAAATAGCCGCAGCAAGAACCAAGAAGAGAAGAACTTAAGCAAATTACGCATCTACGCTACAACCATCACAAACGAACAACCTCCATGCAGACAAACGAACAGCCTCCATGCAGGTGTAGACAAGCAATAACAAATCAAATGCATCCCAATACCTCCTTGATTGGTCCAAAATCACACAACCAGGATGATCCAGCCACAATTTTCCCCACGAGATAGCAGCTTCACACTAATACTTGAACGCGCCAAGGATGCAACCCCAGAAACCTCTAAGAAAGAGAGACGCGGAGCGAAATCCTCAAATGCCCACTACTGTTCGCGTGAGGAATCAAAGGCAAAATGCAGAGTCGCTACATTTGCAGACAAATCGACGAAACAACGCATCCAAATGGACCTAGTGGAACCAGGAATGCAGTGAAAGAGGCAAGAGAGCAAGCCCCTCACCGCCGCCTCTTCCGGCCGCTGCTACTATCTCCGTCCTCATCGTCCTCCTCCTCCTCTTCTTCTTCCTCCTCCTCCTCTCCTCCCTCGCCCTCCTCCCCGCCACTACCCTCTCCTCCCCCGCCCTCCGCCGCCTCCTCCTCTGCCTCCTCGGGTTCCGGCTCCTCCTCCTTGGGCACGGCCGCCTCCTCCGGCGCGTCCTTGGCGGTGAACTCGGAGAGGAAGAGGTCGACCTGCTCGCGGATGAAGAGCTTCTTGTGGGAGAGGTCGACGCCGAAGTCCTCCTCGAGACGGCGGCGCACGGTGGTGTTGGTCGTGGTGTTGAGGTCCGACGACCGCAACACCTCCCGCAGCCGCTCTACCAGCTCCGAGTCCGACGCCATCGCCGCCCGGTCGATTTGGGTCTCGCTGCTGGGGAGCGTGGCCGTGGCGCAGCGCACGGGTGAGGCGGAGGGGTTCGCTGCTTTGCCTGGTTTGGTTTGCCTGGGCTGTAATGTGGTTTCCGTGGACGTCTCTGGCCCAAACACACCGACCCTCACATGTTTTCAGAGTTTCTTTCTTTCTGTTTTGTAACCGTGCTGATGTGACGCTAACAGTAGAAACTAGGATATGACATTGTTCCTTTTAAAAAACTGCGTATCCATCCATAAAATAAAATATAAAAAAACTGATGCGAATGAGATACGCCAAAAAACTACTTTAGCGAAAACGCTTCCCCACCCACAACCGTAGCTCAATCGTTGCCACCTCGACTTAAAGCCACCACGACTGAAAACCGGCCACCTCGCCAAATCGTCGAGGTCTCAACCTACAACCATCGAGAGCTAGGAGGAGGGAAAGAAAAGTAGGGAATTGAGCGGTGGAAGAGTGATGGTGAGGCATGGAGATGAGGTTGTTGCGAAGGGCTCTTATGTGTGAGGGGACCAGTAGTTAGTTTTTCAACTTGATTGTAATTAAATTCGGTTGTGTTTGTGGATATTATGAGTAATTACTATGTGTTTTGTGGTGTAGATTAAGAAAAAACTGAGGAGATGTCGTTGAGATTTGTAGTTTTTTAGGGAGTTGGTAGCATTCTATACTCGAAAGGAGCCGAGGTGTTACATTAGTGGTGGAAGTGGATAAGGAAGATAGAGAAGGGGAATATGGTGGAAGGGTGAGAGTTTTAACAGAATTTTTCCATCATTTTTTGTCTTCATTTTATGTTGGAGGAGAAATGGACAGTTAAAAGAAAATTTTTATTTTAATTAATTTGTGTGCCGCAAAGAATTATCATATGTTTTCAAGGAAAATCAATATTTACCACATGGTTTAAATTATTTATGTTATATTGTTGTATCGGCTAATTTTTGATACCGTTGCACGCAGGGGCGGAGCTAGAGAGGAAATGACGGGGTTTCACCACATATAGATACATATATAGTTTTCAAGCAAGCATATATCATATGGTAATTTTTTACAATTATAGCATTAGACGTTTCATATCGTTTGCTTTGGCTTAAATCTAGCACTAGGATTAAACATGAAAATCAGTCCACTTTTATTAAAAGATTGAACGAAAGTTAATTCTTAAGATCTTCGAGTGATTTTGACGTATTCATGAACCATTTCAAAATATCAAATTATTTGATTTATATAAAAAGAATTGCACTATACTAGTCCACTCTAATCTATGCAAAATTAATTATTAAAATTAAAGATGGTTACGAATTTTATTATCTAAATATGTTACTCCATTTGGTCATAGAGATGCCACTTTGAACTCTAACATGGTCTGCAAATTATGGTATTCACAAATTATAATCACTATGATTTATTGATCAACCTAAATAAATTATAACATTATAAGAAAAATTTTCCAAACGGATTTGCATCTATGATATTCTTGCAGCCAAATCTAGGTATGTATAGCTACATTTTAAAAAAATTAAGTACATTGTTGACCACTGGCTCTCTTTTATTGGTAGCTAAACTGATAAAGAATCAATATTTTACTTGGACTGATGATGAATTGCATACTGAGTTATGCAGATCTAACAAATTTGAAGCAAAGCAAGAAAGGATGTCACAACCCTTGCTTGTGTCGTTGATGGAGTTATGTGCTGACTAATGGAATAATTGTTGTGATTACAAAATTACAGCTACCTTGCAGTGTACTCCGTATATACATACGTCCGTGTCTTAGCTTTTTGTTGCCGCTAGCTTCTCGAGGAAGAGCTGACCCGAGTGCACATATCATTGATTGGAGGATGCATGAATGGTCGATGGTACTAGTTTACCGCTAATTTTTCGCATGTACCCGGTGTCCTGTGACACAGGTAACCTAAACTTGGATCCGCCCCTGGTTGCACGATAGTCGCAAACTTTGGTGAACATGAGATACATATCTCTACTATTAGAAAAAAAAAAAACCTTGAGGTGAACGAGGAATGATGGTACGCCATCTATTTATCCATCACTCATGGAACAACCAAGACACCGTAAAGGCAAATTCGATTTATTTGATATGCTTTCTTAGTTTATTATGTTTATATTTTAAAAAGTTATCAACCATTTTGATAAATCCCAAATTATCCTGGTTATATAGCTTCTTATTTTAGTGCATCGGGTAAACTTATAGAAAGCTTTTATCAGCTAAACTATATAAAAGAGGGTGTGCATCAATGTTGTAGTCGAGAGTGAAAATAGAATTAAGGGTGCGCAACTGCAGCATATTTCACCAATTAAATATTGAAAATACGGTAGAAAGATATCTTTTTATAGCAAAGGAGCAACGCATGGCCAGTAAAAAAACTATAAGAAGACCCTAGTGTAAACAAAACAAAAGAGCACAGGGAAAAAAAACTATCTCAGGAGTCAGAACGGAAAATGAGCAGAGAAATAGATAGGAGTAGCAAAGGAGAGAAACCCAGGGAGAACGGTAGGAAGCTGTGGCCTGTTGACTCGCTGGACTTTCTTCCACAAGCCGCGTGGCCCCGAATGCCCTGCCCCGAAAAGAAAAGAAACAGTAGACCAGCTTCCAAGAAGCGGAGCCGGAGCGAGAAAAAATATTTGCCCAAATGGCGGGGGTCGTCGTCTCCCCCGATCCCCCCCCCCCCCTCCCGTCCGTCGTTTCCCTCCACGCCATTATCACTACGATGATCACTAGGGTTTCGTGCTCGCCGTAAAGCCCCCAAGCTTCCCGATGCCTTGGTGGAAGCGCTCCTCCTCCCCCTCCCCCTACGGCTCCTCCGCCTCCTCCCCCGCCTCCCCCGCCCGTGCCTCCACCTCCCGCGTCGTCGCCGGCAACCCCCGCCGCGAGGACGGTGGCTTCGGCGGGGGTAGCGATGCCCAACCGCGGTTGACAAGGCAGCGACGGCGGCGCCACCATGTCGATGACATCGTGGTCGGGGTCTCCGCGCTCGGGCTGGACGCCGCCTCGCTCGCCGCCGCGGCGTCCTCGTGTCCCTCGAGGCGGGAGGCCCCGCGATTCGGGCTCGTGTCGGCGAGCTCGACGCCGATCTTGCGGTCTCCGAGCAACATGGAGGTGGCAGCGGCGAGGTCGTCGTCGTCGCCCGTGCTGCTGCCCCACCCGCTGCCGCTGCCCCATGAAGGGGACTCGCCGTGCCGCGGGTCTGGGAGACCGCTGCCGTCGCCTGGGTTGGTTGACGGGGATTGGAACGGGTCGATCCTGGAGGCCCTGGGTGTTGGGGAGACTGGAAGTGAGAGGGCGTCAACGATGCCGAGGTGATGGACTCTATTGTGTTACTAGTAGCTTATTGTCTTCGCAGTCTAAGTTTGTGTAAACTGTGAAATGTTGATTAGTTTGGGAGATTAGGGTGTTAACAAGAAGATCACTCGCACTGATTTAGAATTTCCAGAGTGAGTTTGTGATCACCAACAATTTGAACATCTAGGAGGACATGGCGCTATCTTGTACTCATACTGTAGCACTAGTGGGATTTCAAACACTTGGAATCCAGAAGGAAGATCATTTCGCAGCTGATGAGAGCAGTTTAGGTGGTCAATGAATTGCCCAGGTATTTTAGAGACAGGGAGGACGTCCTTTGCCAGAGTATATTTTGACAATATAGAGTAAGGCAGGGTTTAGGGCTTTCAGACATACATAGTTGCACTCTAAGAAGATATTCTGAGATTTCTATGACCTTGTTTTTTTAGGAGTACTGCTGGGATCCGGCAATTCGGTCCCATAGTTATAATACACCCGCAAAGTGAAACCCGGATTATTATTGTCCCCATAGGGATTTGTACCCGGGTGGTGGTCTTCACAACCAAGAACCTTACCACCTGCCCTAGGGGCAGTTCTCTTCTGTGAGCCTAGTTTCTTATGAACATATCATAGGTCATGCCTTGTTAGCAGAATTAGAATGATATCATAAAAGTTATGTTCTTTTTGACAATAACATTTTTAGCCGAGATGATATGGGATGTGATGATATAGTATGGATCGGTATGTGTAGTATTTCATAACATTTGTGATGATTGTTGAAGCTCCTTGTCAATTTGTTAGATCTTGACACAACAATTTATTGGCTCGGAATGCGATCTGTAATTGATGAGTGACTGAATTTGTTTCAGTACTGAAATGTGAAGTTTGCATGAAGGCGGAGCTGCTAAGCTAAAGTAAAGAAGATTTGACTTGTTCATAAATTGTTAAACGAAAACACACATAATATATTTCAGACAACTGTTAAATTGTTATTGAAACTAATGGAAAATTCCAATTCTGCGCCTCTATATTTTTTATCTTCCTCTTCCCTGTTGTTCTTTCAAATCTGTGAATTCAATGCGATACACTGATTAGATTGATTCCATGTTCAGAAATGCTTGATGTTACCAGGAAATACGCTATTTTGTATTACTCGTGATTCTGACATTGTCATGTGTATGATTATAGATTGATGCCCCCAACTATGCAAAAGATCCCTGGGCACAGTGACTTATGGTCAAACAGCACAAACAAGACCACTTGTCGTCAACGGAGAAAAGCATTTAAAGGGAAATTCCAGGATAACAGCTCAGCAGAAACTTTGAACTTCAGATTGAATATTCCTGCTAAAAGTGCCCCAAGTAGTGGGTTTTCAAGCCCTGTGCAGAGTCCTCGAAGATTGAGTAATGTAGACTTCTCATCCGCCACAATGTCCATCCAAGCCACCAATCTATGGTCAGCACAGTCAGTCTGGCCTTCTGATCTATTGGGATCTTCACCACCTTGTGGCTCACCTGAAAAATTTACAGGCGGTCAGGAGCGATCTCCTCGCTCCAGTCCATTGAGGAGTCCTGTTTCAAGACCAAGAAACCCAAGTGCACCTCCGTCACCAATACATCCAAAGCTCCCAGAGAACCATACTAGTCGTTCTGAGGGCAACGGGAGTGTCAGTTTTCACCCGTTACCTCTTCCTCCTTCTGTAAGCCCAAAGCAAACAAATTTTAGCCCCCAGTCAGTTCCAAAAGTTGAGATGCCCTCGATAGCTGGTCAGTGGCAAAAAGGAAAGCTCATTGGCAGTGGCACATTTGGATGTGTATACGAAGCCACCAATAGGTATGGTAATGTATGTTATCATTATGATCATTTCATCATCTAAATTCTGAACGTTATTCTCTGGCATCAACATACAGACACACTGGAGCTCTTTGTGCCATGAAAGAGGTCAACATAATTCCTGATGATGCTAAGTCAACTGAGTCTCTGAAGCAATTGGAGCAGGTTTGGCCATACCTATGTTATCAATTCTTTTTTAGGACAGATGCTGTTTATTTTGCAGTAATGGGATTCATTTTTTGATTTTTTACCAGAACTCTTTTTATCGAGGATTGAGAAACATATTTTCCCGTATGCTTGTATTTGATGTTCTTTCTTGAGTACTTCCTATGAACCCACTACACAACATAATTCTTGAGCTGACAAGATAAATCGATTTCTAAGCATACTCTTAACAAATCAGTTTTCGGGGAACCTGGTTGTGTAATGTTATTGTAAGTTTGTAACTGTACAGCAGCCTCTTCTTATATCTAACGATCATGTAAATCTTGCACTCGCTCTATTTGACTGGTTATCACCTTTGTTTCAGGAAATACAATTTCTTAGTCAATTTAAGCATGAAAACATAGTGCAGTATTATGGCAGTGAAACTGTAAGTTCTCCTTTGGCGAAATCAAGGGAATTTACTGTGCTAATTATCAATGCTTTTTAATGGTCATTTGGATATAATGCAGATTGAAGATCGATTCTACATATATCTGGAATATGTTCATCCGGGTTCTATTAATAAGTATGTTAATCAACATTGTGGAGCAATGACAGAATCAGTCATCCGCAACTTTACACGCCATATTCTTAAGGGCCTTGCTTTCTTACATAGCAAAAAAATTATGCATAGGTAACCTTTTTTGTTCCTTATTTGTTGGGTAACATTCAAAAAAAAAAATGCTTCTAAACCCAGTTTCTTTCTGAACTTATTTGTTGGGTTCAATTCTGTTGGATGATAATTAACTTATTCATGCACAGGACTGGCAGCTTGCTGTCTCCCTATTTTCCATTTTGATTTGTTCTTTATTCACTTCATTGTGTTTTCTTAAGCTCCTTGTATAGCTATATCTGCATTTTTCTAAGGGCAGTTCTGATTTCGCTCTTGTCTGTTAGCTGTATCCTAGAAAGACTGCAGTTTATGATAGTCCTTTGTTTGGGTGTTTGTATCATTGCTTGTTTCTCCTCTTGTGTTTGCCACACCCAGTCTTCTATTGGAACCTTCCTTTGCTAAAGTTCTCTTTCTATTATGTTCCTTTTTTTTTCAATTTCACATGGCTTGATGCTGAAAATGTACATGTATGTAGATAAAATTTATATTCTTGCAGGGATATCAAAGGAGCCAATTTGCTCGTTGATGTCAATGGTGTAGTCAAATTGGCTGACTTTGGAATGGCTAAGCATGTGAGTTCCGCTTGGCGTCTCGGTCTATACTTTTCTTATAGCCCACAATTTGTTAAGTAGTCATTCCTGCTGAATTTTGTTTGTTCATGTTGGAGTTGATGTTATTATTACCACCTTCAAGATGATAATAGTATGCCCATCCATTCTTTTGGCTCACTTTGATTAGAACTAATACAAAAAACTGTTTACACAACATTTTACTTGTGCTTTTGGTTTTTGCTTTAATTCAAAGAAAACTAGCTTGATATGAAACTAATATCATTTGCAAGAGTCTTGGCATTCCCTTATTATATTTTTATTGAACACTTTCAGAGGGCATATAAATTCTAGCTTGTGTAGTGAACTTATATGGTTATAGGTTTTCTTTACTTGCTACTTCTCTAACTAATTTTGTTGGTACTTTCTGTCATCTTTTCAGTTGAGTACTGCAGCTCCTAATCTTTCCTTGAAGGGAACACCATACTGGATGGCTCCTGAGGTGCTAACTTGTTATTCTTCATGTTAATTCCAGCAGTGTTCCCCTCCTTGTTCTGATTGCAATAAAGTCAAATTGTTTTTGTAGTTGCAAATTTTTAGTCTTTTTTATACATTATTTGACATTTGTAATAGCAGGCATGCTAGGCTTGAGAAATTACTGTTATACAGAAAAAAAATATGATTGTTATTCTAGTTTGTTTCTGTCGGCCAAAGTAGAATGCATAATCTTTTGAGGCCATGCATAAATTATTATATTCGACACAGTCTGGTTTCAGATATCTTAGGGAAACTCTACTAATCGAAACTCATTCATGATATGAGAGTGGCCATTTTCCCACTTCATTATATAAAGCAGTTGAATACTGTCTTTGGCCAAATGGCCAGGTTCCTGCTCCTTAAATCTTCCAGATTGGAGCTGGAGCTGTTGGGCCAAACAAGGTCAGGATTCAGAATTACATTTACTCTCAAGCCTCTTGATACCATATTCATACGCAAAAGTTATCCTAGGGCCTTCGGCAGTGATTACATAAATTTTGTAATATTTAGCATTTGAGGTTTACTTGCTACTTAAACTGCATTGATGTAATGTTGTCATGATCCTCAATCAGAAAATATTCAACTACCACCCAAATGCTACTGTGGCTCCAAGTTTACTAGCATGCTTAGAGTGGCTTAAGCTTAATTTAAAGAAAAAACGATTTGCTTTTTTTCTGTTCCATCCCTTGTTAAAATCATAGTCATCTCTAAAAGCTCTTAAAAATAACATAAAAGAAGCAAATCAGCTTTGAAAAGCAGATTGAAGAACCTCTCGAAGTGTAGCTTAACATTTAGCTCACTTTAGCTCAGCCAACTTATTCATTCAATTCACATCAACTCTGCCAGCTTCTTCGTTCAGCTCAACCATTCCAAACATGCTACGCTGCTTGGTCTTCACATTTGAAGCTGGAGTTGCATGCCTCTGGCTTTTACTGTTGTAGACAGTAGACACTGCAGGAAGTTGGTGAAAATTTACCTAAATGTTGAGGGGAATAAGAACCTTAGTTGGCCCAACCAGGTGCCCCCAAAGTCTCTTCTTAATTTATGCTGATAACAATGTTGGAGTGGGAGCTTTTGATGTTCCCACTTCATTTTATATGCTAGCTACTGTCAAGATTGGAAATATGTGCTCCGATCTATTTCATGGCTTCTTATCGGGGACTTATGCTAATTTAAAATAAATTAAACAATGAAGTTCCAAATGCTTAAAAGGGATTCATGCATTTAATGGAACTAGAATATTTATGCTATATATTTTAAGATTTCTCATTTAAGATTTGATTTCTGTAAGATTGAGTATTCAACATTCAATCTGCCTAAGGTCTACTTTCCCGTAAAGCCATGTGATGATGTGCTCTGTTGATTCTTGTCTCTTTTTTTTACATAGATGATAGATTGGATTCCGTGATTACCTTTTGTAACTATACTGCGTGCATTATAACTTAATTGCTCCGGTTTCCAATCTTGCTGGTGGTTATGAAATCATTTTGTTTGGATGCTTGTTTAATGATGATGCTGTAGAGTCACCCTTCCTAGCAACTTAGCGTTAGGCATGCTCAAAAATTTATGGTTCAGCGTAGTTCACAGTTCAGATTTAGACTTGCAAATCTTTTGTTTTTGACTTATTTGGAAAATAGAGTTGTAACCTGTTGCTATATGACAATCATACTTTCACATTTCATTTTGCAGGTTGTTCAGGCAACACTTGTCAAAGATGTAGGATATGATCTTGCTGTTGATATCTGGAGCCTTGGTTGCACAATTATTGAAATGTTCACAGGCAAGCCTCCTTGGAGTGGTCTTGAAGGGGTAAATAGTTGGACCCCCCCCCCCCTTCTCCTTTACGTTAATGAATTAACACATATTTGATGAGGCTGATTCACATAGTTAGGATTGCCTGCCCTTTTGCTCAAAAAGGATTGACTGCCTTTCATTTCTACATTTCTCAAATGAATGATGGTAAACTGTCTAATTTAAATTGTGAACAGGAAAGAAAGTAATGTATATCAATATCTAGATACTTCATTTCTCCGGATTCTAAAACATGTTTTTTTTGGTGCAATAGCCTGCTGCAATGTTTAAGGTGTTGCATAAAGACCCATCAATTCCAGATAATTTATCCTCAGAAGGGAAGGATTTTCTGAGATGTTGCTTCAAGAGAAACCCAGCTGAGAGACCATCAGCAGGCCAATTGCTAGAACATCCATTCATCCTAAATTTAAACCACTACAACCAGCATGGTTCTATACATTCCTTTCCTGGAATTAAATCTCCAGTAGGCCCCCTTCAACCCCTCTCCAGCACAAACACTACCAATCACTTGCACATTCTGTCAAGCTCCATCTAGGTGTGTAATTTTGCTGATTAGTGATTAATGACAGGATGCTGGACTCTGTGGAAGAGACAAAAAGTCGTGCAAGAGTGATTCTTGTATTCGGGGGAAACATATAAATACAATCAGGTGAGCACTATATTGACTTTTCTCTGTTTGTATGTTCATGTTTGGTCTGTTGATGAATGGTTGACATCTTAATCCTGTCACTCCTTTTCTCTGTCTTTTTAAATTTTCGTGCCAGTGAAACTAGCAGCGCTAGATCTTCTGGGTCACTGGCTTATCGTTTGACAGCCCTACCCAACCTGGAAACTCGTAGCCTGGCCCCTCCGCCAATGATTTCTAAGTCCAGCCCTGGTTCTGCAACTCATACACCAAGCAGTATGCATTTCTCAATTGCATACCATCAGCCTAGTCCATTGCCGAAGCCTAATGTGAAGGAAGCAATAAATATGTTTTCACATTGAAGCACAGCGGGTCATCTATGGTGGGCAAACACCACCATCCGGCCAAAAAACATGTAAAGAACACTTCTGAGGCGGGTTGTCAGGCTGTTGGATGCGAACCATCCCTAACTTTTTGACCCTGTACTGCCAAACAATATAGTCGACTGTTTGCTGGGTCTCGTTAGTCGTTACTGCACCCTCATGGTAAAAGAACATCACGGTACAATCTCAACAGGATACGAGGGAGTTTGGTGAAGCCTGTAATGTTTATTTTCTGGGCGAATTGATGGCGTTTTCTGTAACATATTTTTAGCAAAGCTGTAGGTAAACTAATGTCCTAGTTGTTGCCAACACGTTAGGGATGCAAGTGGGTTGCTTTGTGGGTACCCGCGAACCTGCTTGCTTCTTTAGTTAGGACATTAGAATTGTAGTTGTAACATGTGTTGTACGTTGTTGTTGTAGTTGATGTGTAATCATACCTCGATGTAATCATTGCTGATGATTTTTTGGGGGCAAGTAATAATACACGTGAATCGGCAAAAGTCGAGAACTATGTATACGGCGAGTGCCTTGGAGTTCAGGGCTTCAAATGTATGGTTTGTAGTGCTGGAATGTTGCCCATGCCCCATAATCAAGCCTATCTTATATAATAGAAATAGAAAAATAGCTACTTGAGAGGTCAGACCGCGCGAGTTCATGCTGTCAGCTAGCCGCCCGGCGGCCGGCAGCCGGGATTCACCTCTTATATAAATTCCTCTAAAGCGGCATGGTGCTTAAACAAGCGTCATCGTCTCATCGAAGGGGCAAATTATCTGAAGACTACGAATTCTATGATCAAGTGGCCCTTCAGTCGAAGGTGTTGCCCCGTAAAGTAGACATAAGTACATAACGTCCAATGGTGTTAGATTTGTGCAAGGGTTACTGTAATGAAATCACTTTTAAGTTGCTAATGTATTCCATATATTTTCTCGGCTAAAATTCCACCATAATTGACTTGCTGCAAGGACCATAGTCCATATATAGTATGTCTGTGGGCATTGGAGGGAGGCGTACATGTTGACAGTCTTGCAGGTTGCAACGTAAGTCGTCGACTGTGTAGCAGCTGTCACAATATACTTTGATTTTCGTTCTGCTAAATTTTCATTGCAGCAGAAGTAGCAAGCGTTACGTACTGGCACGTACATGTACGCCCAAAAAATGTCACACCGGCCAAACAACCGCGTACAAAAACCAGCTAGTGCCACTTGTGTTGTGCTTCCAGGCTCCGCCATTGAACGGAAGACGGTTGCTGCAAACATACATCTCTTCACAGTTCACACCATGATAACGAACCATATGGATGCGTTCATCAGCAAGCTGGCTTATTTATGTACTATAAATAAATAAATAAACAAGGCCGTGTTGGAGCAACCGACCTGCAGTACGCACACATGAAGCAGATGAGATAACCAGTAATCGAGTCAGTGACACTGTGACGGTGCTAAAAAATGGTGAACACGACCATATCCTCATCGAAACAGACGTATCTTCAGAAGGTGAAGATGGAGGAGTTTCAGCAACCGTTAGCCAGGCCCTGCTGCTCTACAGGTAGTGGCGGTTAGGTAGGTGCTTGATCACCAGCCACTGTCCAGCCGGGCAAGTGGCAACCACCGCCGCGAAGACGAAGGCATATATATATATATATTCCTGTACAGATCCACGTCGTCGTGGTCGCTCGTGGGCGCAAGCGCGCGCGGACGCGAGCCCGACGCCACGTCGCTGCAGCCACTTGCCAGCGGCCAACCATAAACAGCCGCGGCGCGGCACGGAGTGGTTAGGCCGGCCACTATACACTGGGTGTGGCCATGTCATGGATGACGGGGACGACGGGAATGCAGGGAAGGGAGAAGGAAGTGAGCACGAGGGGAATGTCATGTGAGGTGGGCCGTAGTCGGGCCGTGTGGGTTTAAGTCCGGCCCAGGAAGGGTGGTGCGGCAGCTGTATAAAAACGAATCGCTGTAGGCCATCGTGCCTTGTCGAAAAAGATGATGAAACTATTCCCTATCCCGATATCCTCTGCTTCCTCTCTGTCTTGTTCTTCCCTTTTCTGAATGAACTTCCTCCAGTTCATTCGATTATCGAGTAGTGCATTACATTTGGTATCAGAGCTTTTCTCGATCCGTATTACTTCCGCATACCGTAGCTTTGATCGGTAAAATTCCGGCGGAAAGGTTGGCTGTTGCTTCGGCGACGGCTGTAAATTCCTAAGCCCTCGGTTCAATTGGCAAAGGTAGGAAGGAACACGGCTCCCTCAAGGCAATCGGTGCAAGTGCGCCAGGTGGTTGAAGCCATGGCAAGCATGGAGACGCGATTGGGCGAGTTGTTGCGGGAGGAGTTGGCGGTGATGAGGACTGAGTTGATGTCGCAGGTGGCGGCATCTGTGAAGGAGGAGTTGAAGAATCAATTGGCGGCGGTAGATCAGAAACTCGAAGAGCAGCGGGAGACGCTCGAGCAGGTGCAAGTCAAGGTGAACCTGTCCATGGATTCTCTAGGGAAAATCCAAGGAGATCAAGAGCAAATGGTGAAGGTGGTCAGGAATTCGCCGCCTCCACCGCTGACCATACCAGTGCGGGATGGGTCAAGGATCATCAGCGCACCAAGAGAGTTGATGAACAAGACGACCACAGGGATGAGAGGTACCCAGAGACCAGCAAGTCCTCAGGTGACTTTTCCTCCCCCTACCCCAGTTGAAGTGGTTGAGAATTCTCGTGCAGCAGAAGGGGGTCATCATAGGGGGTGGGTACCGAAGATGGATTTTCCAAGGTTTGATGGGAATGATGTTCGCATTTGGATAGACAAGTGTGAAACCTTCTTTGCTATGTACCAGATATCGGATGGTTTTAAGGTGGCAGCGACAACCATCTATCTGATGGAAAGTGCAGCCCACTGGTATCAATCATTCAAAACTAGTCATCCGATGCATGATTGGCAGCAATTCAAGGAAGCTATTGTCATGGAATTTGATGGCAATGAGCTTAGAGATAAACTGAGGGAACTATTGCTGCTGAGGCAAATTGGATCGGTAGAGGAGTACAAAAAGAAATTCGAGCTGTTAGTGTATCAGTTGAAGCTATACGATGACTCTGTAGGGGGGCTGATGTTGGTCACCCAATTTATTTTGGGATTGAAGGAAGAGCTTAAAGCAACCATGGAGATGCAGTTGCCAGACACAGTGGGCAAGGCAGCAGCTCTAGCTGCAGTGCAGGAAAGTATAATTGAAAGGTCCAGGAAGAATTTTGTGAAAGGGGTGGCTCACAGGAACATTGTAGGAGGGCAAGCAATTGCAGACAATGTTCAGAAGAACACCTCTGTTCTCAAGCTGGACAAAGGGGATATTTGGAAGGCAAAACAGTTAAAAGACTATAGAAGGTCCAATAACCTGTGTTATAAGTGTGGTGAACCTTATTCTCCTCAACACCAATGCAAAGTGACTAATGTGGGACAACTTAAGGCAATACAACCAGTGGAGATCATATCTGATGAAGTACTTGATCTGTTGGTGGAGAAAGAAAGTCAGAGTGAAGAGGAGGATGCCCATATATCACTAAATGCTTTGGCAGGCAGTAGCCCTGTTAATACCATCAGGCTTAGAGCTTTGGTCAATAATAAGATCATGTTGATTTTGGTTGACTCAGGCAGCTCCCATAGCTTTGTGGATAAGAAATTGGTGCATCATCTGCAGTTACCAATACAGTTCATTCCATCACTCTCGGTGAAAGTAGCAAATGGTGATATTATCATCTGTGACTCTGAAGTAACTGGGCTGCATTGGTGGATCCAAGGGAAAACATTTCACCAAGATATGAGAATTATGGAATTGGGGGGTTATGATGCTATACTAGGAATGGACTGGTTGAGCAAATGGGGTACTATGAAATGTAATTGGGAAGAGCAGTGGCTTGAAATTGTGGATCAAGGGCAGAGCATTAAGTTGCAAGGAGTCAAAAAGGATCACTATGATATGGAAGAAGCTTCTGTTGATCAAGTACTTAAATGGAAAGCAGGAAATGACATTTGGGCTTTGGCTGTGGTGGAGCAAGTTCCTCCATCAGGTGCTGTCCAGGAGGATACAACTGCTGAAATGGCACACTTGCTTCTTCGATATAAAGATGTGTTTGATGAGCCCAAGGAATTACCTCCTCATAGAGAGTTTGATCATGCCATTCACTTGTATCCTAATACACAACCAGTGAATAGCAAGCCCTACAGATACTCTCCTTTGCAGAAGAATGAAATTGAGAAGCAGGTCAAGGAGATGTTGTTAGCAGGGACAATTTTGCCAAGTATGAGCCCTTTTGCATCCCCTGTTTTACTCGTTAAGAAGAAGGATGGTAGTTGGCGTTTTTGTGTCGATTATAGGAAGCTCAATGCTCAGACTGTAAAGAGCAAGTTTCCCATGCCTGTGGTTGATGAATTACTGGATGAGTTGGCAGGATCAAAAAATTTCTCTAAAATGGACCTAAGAGCCGGCTATCATCAAATTAGGATGATAGAAGAAGATGAGGCTAAGACAGCCTTTAAGACTCATCATGGACTGTTTCAGTTCAGGGTTATGCCATTTGGCCTCACTAATGCCCCAGCTACTTTCCAATGTGTAATGAATTCGATCTCTGCTCCATATATTAGGAAGTTCATGTTGGTCTTTATGGATGATATATTAGTATACAGTTCTGATTTGAATACTCATCTCAAGTACTTGGAGATCATTTTATCCACCCTGAGGACACACAAACTTTATGCCAAAAGGTCTAAATGTTTTTTGCAGCAACTCAGTTGGATTATTTGGGGCACATAGTCTCTGCAGCAGGAGTGTCTACTGATCCAGACAAAACAAGGGTCATGGAGCAATGGCCTGTGCCGTCCAATGTCACTGAACTCAGAGGTTTTTTGGGGCTTACTGGTTACTATAGAAAGTTTGTTAAGCACTATGGAGTATTAGCCAAGCCACTCACCATGTTGCTGCAAAAGAAAGCTTTTCAGTGGACTCCTGAAGCTCAAACAGCTTTCCAAAACCTCAAAGTAGCTATGACTACTACCCCTGTGTTGGCACTACCTGATTTCTCCAAGCCTTTTGTCATTGAAACTGATGCTTGTGATGTGGGCATAGGAGCGGTTTTGTTACAAGTGGGACATCCTGTGGCTTTCTATAGCAAGGCCTTAAGCACCAATAATAAAAAATTGTCTATCTATGAAAAGGAGTTTTTAGCTATTATGATGGCTATTGATAAGTGGAGGCAATATCTTGTTAGAAACCCATTCCTGATTAGAACTGACCACAAGAGTCTATGTCATTTGGAAGATCAATCTCTATCTTCGGAATTACAAAGGAAGGCAATGACAAAGCTAGTGGGACTTCAGTTCAAATTCCAGTATAAAAAGGGTTCTGACAATAAGTTGCTGATGCCTTATCCAGGGTGGGTCATTTCTTCTCCTTATGGGCTGTGTCTTGTGGTCAACCGGTTTGGTTACAAGAGGTTTTAAACTCTTATGCAGTAGATTCTAGAGCCCAATCACTTTTACAGAAGTTGGCATTGGGAGGAGGTGTTTTTGATGAGTTTACACTGATTAATGGAGTGATCAAGAAACAGGGTACTATTTGGATTGGAGCTAATATGGGTCTACAGCACAAAATTATTCATGCTTTTCATTCTACACCAATTGGGGGACATTCAGGGGCTCAAGCTACCTATCAACGCATTAAGAAATTGTTCGCTTGGGTTGGGCTCAAGACTGCAGTAGAGGAGTTTGTCAAGCAATGTCAAGTGTGTCAACAATCCAAGCATGAGCATTGTAAGCTCCCGAGACTATTAACTCCATTACCAATACCTGAAAATGCTTGGCACGATATATCCATGGATTTTGTGGAAGGATTACCTAAGTCGGATGGATTTTCTGTCATATTGGTAGTGGTGGACAGATTCACCAAATACAGCCATTTTTCCCTCTTAAACACCCATTTACAGCAGTTCAGGTTGCTAAACTTTTTCTCCAGAATGTTGTGAAGTTGCATGGTATGCCACGCTCTATTGTGTCGGATAGAGATAAAGTTTTCACCAGTAATTTTTGGAAGGAGCTTTTTCGTCTGTTTGATGTTCAACTCAACATGGGGACAGCTTATCACCCTCAGTCCGATGGACAGACAGAGCGTGTCATCCAGTGTTTGGAAATGTATCTTGGCTGTGCTTGTCATCAAACACCTACTAAGTGGTCTACATGGCTTCCTTTAGCAGAATTTTGGTATAATACCAATTTTCACACAGCTTTGCAAGTTTCCCCATTCAAAGCATTATATGGAATTGAACCCCATTATGGCATTACGCCTGATTTGGCTGCTACGGCGAATGTAGACATTCAGACCATGCTTACTCAGCGATCGCAATTTGTGGACCTGCTGAAACAACAGCTGAACAGAGCTCAATCCAGGATGAAACACTATGCTGATGCTAAAAGATCTGAGAGGCAATTTCAACAAGGAGAATTGGTTTTCCTTAAGTTGCAACCGTATGCTCAATCGTCAGTGGTCAACCGTCCATGTCCAAAATTGGCTTTCAAATACTTTGGCCCGTATGAGGTTCTCGAGAAGGTTGGCCTATCAGCGTACCGCCTCAAATTGCCAACTGACAGTCAAGTGCACCCGGTGTTTCATGTATCGCATCTCAAGCCATTCACTCCAAATTTCACCCCGGTCTCCAGTGCGTTACCAGATAATCTATTTCTGGATGTTCTTGACATCGAACCGAAGCGGTCTTGGACGGAGATTGGTTAAAAAGGAATCTGCTCATTTGCAAGTGTTGATTAAATGGAAATCTCTACCGCAGTAGTCAGCAACTTGGGAAGATTATCAAGTTGTTAAGCAACGTTTTCCAGCTGCAGTCGCTTGGGGACAAGCTCCATCTCAAGGGGGGGCGACTGTCATGGATGACGGGGACGACGGGAATGCAGGGAAGGGAGAAGGAAGTGAGCACGATGGGAATGTCATGTGAGGTGGGCTGTAGTCGGGCCGTGTGGGTGTAAGTCCGGCCCGGGAAGGGTGGTCGGCAATGTATAAAACGAATCGCCAGAGGCCATCGTGCCTTGTCGAAAAAGATGATGAAACTATTCCCTATCCCGATATCCTCTGCTTCCTCTCTGTCTTGTTCTTCCCTTTTCTGAATGAACTTCCTCCAGTTCATTCGATTATCGAGTAGTGCATTACAGGCCACACCCCGGCCGAATCACGGCGTGATTAGGCCAACTTGTGTACGTCCCCGCGAGCGACCAGGCGCGCGCGCGCGACCGGCGACGTGAGCGAGGAACACGTGGGGACTCGGGGAGTTTAAGTGTCATGTGCTCGGGGCCTCGGGGGGAAAGCAGCGACGACGATGGCGACGTGCCGCTTGCCCGGTCCGCGCGGCCGACCCAGCTGCGCGGAGAGAGTCCATGGGCGCAGGAGCCACTTGGGGGAAACCGGTGCGATGACGCCGCCCGTGGCCTGATCAGAGGGGAGGAAGCGGGCCAAGCGGCGGCTTCGTACTTTGGGAGTTGCTTTTTGCCGGTTTGATGCGGGGGGCTCTATGGCTATGGGCAGTGCCACAGTGATGCGTAGCCAAGACATGAAAGCGTTGCATCTGGGCAGGCGACGTGTTAAGTGGGTTGCGACCTGACGTACCCGTGGCACGGGAGCTTGCGTTGTAGCGATGACCACGCTGACACGTTACTATGCCAATGTATATATAGGACGTGATTTGATACTGACTATGGTGGGTTAGGAACGGGTGGCGCCATGCCGCCGTGTTACTTAAATTGACGGGTTTCTTTGTCTTTGTTTTGAAGAACAAATGAATGGAAAGAAAACAATAAGGCCTTTTTTTAATTCATCCGAGTTTCAAAGAGTGGATTCTTTTGAATCTTTGATACATATGCAAACTATTGTGTGCTATTTATTTGTTTGTCCTGATGCCCCCAATAACCTCTTAGTCTTCGGGGCTAATTAAAAACGAGAGTACATCTAAAAATATAAAGAAACGTTCTCATTCGCTCGAACGCTTGGTAGTGTTTGCTCCACACGACATGGCCATGACCCACATGAGGGGGCCCGTCTTCTTCCCCCTTTCATCTGCCCAATGCTAGAGGTTAGCCATTTTTCCTTCACAAGCGTGACTGCGTGAGATGGTGTGCTGAATGTTGTCGCGCGTACTGCTGCTCGTGGCTAACATTTCTCACTATAGGAAACAAGCTTATGCTCGTTGGCCTGAATTTTTATGTCATCGCCAAACGAGCTGACGATAAAATTTTAGCTAGTGTGGGGGGCCAAAACATAGAACTGCCGATACCGTCTTATCAGGCCCTCCTGTGATATTTGAGTGCGCAGCATAGCCAGGAATTTAAATTTCACGGTACGCCAAATGACTTTATGTCAACGGCCTAACAAAGACCAATGACACAACACCACTTCCTCATGGCTAAATAACGACCCAAATGAAAGTACTTCAATGAGTCCCCACATGGTAATGGGTGGTTCGCTCAGTGTCGTCCGTCATAAAGCATGCCACCAACACAGACATGATCTCACTGCCATGTGGGCTCTGTCGGAAGAATCTTCGCTCTGTGTCGCCGGCTTTTAGTTGAGCTACCGATAGAAATTTAAACCTTAACTAGAGTCATTGTGCTTTTATTGTTGATAAGAATATCGCATCCACCGCCGTAAAAGTAGTACCCATGCACGCTCTCCTGTGTGACAAGGGTTCGAGCCCGCGGGTCCTCCTTTTCACAAAATAATATGTGTCGGCAATTTCTGTAGAAGCCACTGACACAGATCGATATTTGGTCTTTTTCAGGTTTCATCGGTAGGTTATGTAAGTTTTATTGGTTATTTATCAAGTTTCATCAATACATTGTGCAAGTTTCATCAGTATGTTTCCTAGGTTTCAATGATAGTTAGCCAAGTATCATCACTGCCACTCTTAAGTTTCGTTAGCATTTACTGAAGTTTTGCCGGTCTTTTTTCAACCTTTATTAGTATTGTTTTCAAATTTCAACGGTTATTTCTTGAGGTTCATCGGGTTTCGCCCATGTTAAGTATATATATATATATATATATATATATATATATATATATATATATATATATATATATATATATATATTCAATTTTTCAACGGTTTTTAAACAATAGTTTTGAAGGTTTATTAGTGTGTGTGTGTGTATATATATATATATTCAATTTTTATTAGTAGATTTTTAAAATTATGTAGTTATTTTTTTTAGGTTTCTTGTTGATGTCATGCATCCGATGGAAATCTTCCTTCGTTTGATTTGAGACGTCTTGCCAAACATAAATGTTTGATCTAGTTGATACCCTTACCCCTGGTATGTCCTCTTCAAGTAATCCGATTCCAAGGATTAGTTTCTGTTCATTTATCTGATAGGTAAGATACCACCGCGCGAATACAATCCATAGAAATATTATGATTTTAAATGAAAGTAACCATGCACCAAAGAGTGAATGGAAAATTTCCTTTGGAAATATAATGAATCGAGGAGTCTTTAGAATTTTCTTTTTCAATCCTCAGTTTTGTGCAAGTCTCCTTATCATGTTGTTTGTGTTCTGAATAACGTGAATTAGATATGCTCTTAAATGACACGTGTGGTCTTCAATCACTACTTATTAATATGTCTGTATGTCTGTCTCTGCCCAGTCTATCTTCATCAACTTATTTTATTTTCTTATAAATTTTGAGAGTTTTGAGATACAACTTCAAGATTGAAAAAAACTTCAAGAGTTTTGAGGGGTGACTTGAAGATAAAAAACTTAAAAAATCTTAGTGACTATATTTAAAAAGGAGTAAAATACATGGACGATCCCTAAACTATTAGTCGATTCTCATCTATATCCCCAATCTATTAAACTGCAGTTTTGGGTACCTAATCTTTTTAACTGGGTCCGCCCCGTCCAAACTTGCCATGTGACAACCCTAGAGCTGACGTGGCGCTGACATGTCACGTAAAATAGTTTTAAAAAGGGGGAAATCATTAAAAACATAAAAATACGTGGAAATCATTTTTAAAATCATTTAAACATGAAAAAACATTAAAATGTGGGAAAATTATTTAAAAATCATAAAAGGGAAAAATAGGGAAAAAAGGGGAAATCATTAAAAAAACATATAGAAAATATCAAAAGAATCATAAAAATACAGATTAATCATTAAAAATGAGAAATCAATAAAAATCATGGAAAAAAGCATAAACATATGACAAAATCATAAACATACTAAAAAGAAACATAAAGACGGTGTGGTCGCCTTTAATCTCTCTATAGTTGTAAGCGTAAAACCTCTAGCATCGTGACGTATGGGAGCCCTCAAGTGCTACTTTTTTCTATTTGTTTTATGATTTTCCTAATTGTTTTACTATTTCCCTTTTTTATGTTTTTTAGGATTTTTTTTAATTTTAAAGTACTTTAAATGATATGGACGGTTATGTCAGCGCCACGTCAGCTCTAGGGCTGTCACATGACAGTTTTGGACCGGAATGAACCCACTTAAAAAGATTAGGCACCCAAAACTGCAGTTTCATAGATTGGGATTTGGATGAGAATCGACTAATAGTTTAGGGACCGCACATGTATTTTACTCTTTAAAAAACAGAGACAAGCACCCGATAAATATCCTCAAGTAGTTTTCTCTTAATCTGTCACATTTACATGTTGAAAAATATAGAATCTAGATTGGTCTTACTGGCACTTTAGAATATGTTTATTGATAACTTCAAATTTCTAATCTACCTCAAGATTCACTATTCAAAATTTCTAAGCTAGCTTAAGATTCACTATTCATTATTCATAGGCTTTCATAGGCTAACAATAAACACGCCCTAAACGTTCCGGTGGATCACAAGTGTCCACAGCTAAGCCACCTTGTTGGGTCGAACAGAGCATGATGCGACCGTGACCTAACCCGCAGCTACAGAAGATCCATCGAACCGATCGCGACCAGTTTCAGCCGACGGAAGCTCATCGCTAGACGATCAGAGTCATCAGACCCCCCAACTCCCCAAGGTGACCAGTCCGTTCTCCGTTGGAATCTTCCATGCACGCACTTCCTTCCGATCCTAGTCTGACTTGCTATCGGGTCGGTTTGACATGGCTTGCATCCGGAACAGTCTGAGAGAGCACGAGGCCAAGACCATTTCCTTCATACACATACGCACGTGCTCAAATGCTCTGCAGCCTTGCACCGCTATTTTAGGTATTAACCCCCTTCACCCACCGCCATCTTGCACTGCTAACTAGTTGTACTATTGAATTTGTTGAGTGAAAAAGAACAAAAATTAACGAGTGACATCTATAAAAAAAGAAAATACATTTCCTTGTCACACAATAATTTCAATTTAGTCTTAGAATAGAAGGGGCTGGCAAGAACTAGATAGCCATTTAGCTATAGTTGATCCGAGGATCCCAAGACAAGTTTTTTTTAGATAATAAAATACTCCCTCCGTCCAGCATTGATCTACGTATTTGGGTTAGACACCAAGACCAAGGCTTGATAAAATCTAATTAATTCCACAACCGCCACATCGAGCTAGCCACAGCATCGCCTCGACTTCTGATGCCGTCCAGCGTCGCGCGCTCCACGATTGGACTGGATTAGCATTAAACGTCATCCCACATCGCACATGCATTCAAAAATTAAACGCAGGAGCATGCATGCATGCTAATTAAACACCCGTTGCATGCATGCTAATTAAAGCTCGGGTCATGCGGCCGCAAACCGAACAGACGCAGCCAACGGCCAAGTAGTATACGTAGATCAATTCTGGAAAAAGAAAAAAAAAGATATACGTAGATGAATCCTGGACGGAGGGAGTAAGGTTTTACCTTTTACATAGTAAGATGTACGCACTCAAAGTACAATCACGCCAATCATACCCCCCTCAGTGTAGAAAGCTGAGATCAATACTCATAAAGCCAAAAATCCAAAAACAAGTTAGATTAGTTAAGTTAGATAAGACGAAGAGAATGAGAGGTCTTGACTAGTAGTTTCCATAGCTCAACTAAATTAGTTTTCTCTTGTTTTTCTTTCTTTCTTTTTTTCTTTGTGCTTACGCGATCTATGTATTTTTTAGTTTTTAAGTGACATGTGATTGTGGGAGCCCTATAATATTTAGCTAAAAAAACTTGAGAGCACAACCGTTTCAAGGAGGTCCTCATGGTTAACCGAGGGTACAAAATGCACCAGCTTTCTTCAAGCCTAATCTAAACAGTTAGCCCTCAGGATCAAATGGAGAAGGAAAACCTGCTTGATGCATTTCTTTACACTCAAAGCTAAACAGCTATTCCTGTTATGAATTCCTTTGCAAGTTTGCCTATCTCAGAGGCAACCGGCAAGCAGCCAAGCAGAAGCGTCACTACTACCGGGTCGGGCCGGCTTTGCAACAACCCCACCCCGGGTCGTCGCCCGCAGCCGACGAGGCGACGATGACCGCTTCCCAATCCCAGCGTCGACACCGCAGCGCAGCCTCTCACTCCGCTACACTCAGTCCTCGCTCTCCCCGCGGATACACACCGCGCGCGCGCGCGCTCGTCACTCCCGTCTCCCGCTACACTAGCGAGTAGCGACACTCAACTTGCGCTTCCCCTCCACGTTGACCACGACTCTTTCGTTGCCGCCTCGCCTCCGCCCCCACCCACAACTCCTTCGCCGCCACTCCACCGGCTCCGCACCTCGCCCCATCCCCCACCTACGCCGCAACTTCCCACGCCCGCCTCCTCGGTCCTCCTCGCAGTCGCGCGCACGCACACACCTCTTCGGACCACCGGGCCACGCCTTTAAAACCACTGCGCATCTCACTCACTCCTTCCCACCACCACACTCCCAGTCTCCCACTGCACACAGAGCTAGACGCCCAAGCAACCACGCAGCAGAAGCAGCCACCGCAAGCGGGGAGAGAAGAGGTTGGACTTGCACGCAAGGGTGCGTAGCCATGGCCATGGAAGCGCTCCATGCCGCCGTGCTCACTGAGCAGCGCCGCGAGGAGGAGGAGGCCGTGGTGACGAGCAGCAGCGTCACCAGCGGCGAGGAGGGCGGGCACTTGCCCCAGGGGTGGGCGAAGAGGAAGCGCTCGCGCCGCAGCCAGAGGTCGGAGGAGGAGCACCTCGCGCTCTGCCTTCTCATGCTCTCGCGCGACTGCGGCCACCACCGCGTCCAGGCGCCCCCGACGCTGGCCGCCGAGTTCAAGTGCTCCGTCTGTGGGAAGTCTTTCGGCTCCTACCAGGCGCTCGGCGGCCACAAGACGAGCCACCGGCCCAAGCAGCCGGTTCCCGTCGTGGCCGCCGTCCAGCCGCCTGCGGCCGAAGACCGTGAGCCGGCGACGTCGTCCACTGCCGGGTCCTCCGACGGCGCGACGAACAGAGTCCACAGGTGCTCCATCTGCCACAAGGAGTTCCCCACCGGGCAGGCGCTGGGCGGGCACAAGAGGAAGCACTACGACGGAGGCGTGGGCGCTGCCGCAGCCTCATCAACCGAGCTTCTGGCCGCCGCCGCAGCCGCGGAGTCCGAGGTGGGGAGCTCCGGCAACGGCGGCTCCGCCCGTGCTTTCGACCTGAACCTCCCCGCCGTGCCTGAGTTCGTGTGGCGCCCATGCGCCAAGGGCAAGAAGATCTGGGAGGACGAGGAGGAGGTGCAGAGTCCACTCGCCTTCAAGAAGCCTCGCCTCCTCACCGCCTGAACAGCTCCATGGATCTGATCAACCGATCCATCAAAAGTTTTTGGTCTGCTGGTGAATTGAGTCCCAACCAACACAATTCGTTCATTCGTTTGGTGCCACTATTGCTTGATTTGTTCCTGCCCTTGTACAGAGAGTGAGTGATACATAGCCATACGTATATACATAGGTCTTCTTGGTTCTTTCAGCATTGGAGGAGCTCTTGTATCTTTCTTCACTTGTTCTGTAGCAGCTAGCCATCACCATATTACAGTTCATACATACTCATACAGAGATTGGATCATGAACATGTACGCTGTAAAATAAACATAAATGGATTTTTGGAGATTATTTTTTTGATAATTTTTTTCGGAGATTATGTAATTGGAAATCGTCAAGTTCCCTCGCTTACACAGCAAGGGAAAAA
Source organism: Raddia guianensis (assembly GCA_036346415.1). Taxonomy (NCBI): domain Eukaryota; kingdom Viridiplantae; phylum Streptophyta; class Magnoliopsida; order Poales; family Poaceae; genus Raddia; species Raddia guianensis. Next base: position 32,348,167 of record CM070536.1, read on the forward strand.
AAAAAACAGAGAGCTCTCCGTCAACCAACCAACCTTGCGCGGACCGAGCTGCCACGATAGACCGTTCCTGCTCACGTACTGGGTGACGTGAAACCCGAGTAAACAACGCGCCGCAGCCGTGTGCTCCAGCTGGGGTGGTGACGGTTGACGCCGCAAATGGGAACAATCCGGGGCGGGTCCTCCCGCTTCGGGAACGCCGATCGACGGCGGTGGAAAGCGCGGGTGCGTCGTGGCCTCGTGCCGACCTCGACCTGGATCACTTTCGACGCAACAGCGCCGCGGCCGGTGGCAGCATGGGTTGGGGACTTGGCGCCCTCGTGCCTTGATGCTTCCGCGCGCCCACTTAAACGCACCGTGTGCGGGGGCGTTGAAGCGTCGCCGGCAACGGGTGCGGTGGTGGGGGCGGTCGGTCCGCGCGCATGTTTCACATGGCCAGCATGGCGTCCCCCTCCCATATACGGTGGCGCGCGGTTTCGTGCGAGACCCGCAGCCGGTCCGCGCCGGCGCGGCGCACGTCTTCGGAGTTCGGCAGGGACGTGTTCTAGATAGGCTTTGCGCCTGCAGTGCACTGCACCCGTTTCGGCTCCAGTTTGGCTCGCCGAGCGATCGAGCCGAGGAGGGGGTTGACTCGCGCCATCGTGACGCCATGCGATGCGTAGCTAGCGTAGGTTTGTACAATCCGTGAGGCTTCGGTGCAGCTTCAGCTCTGGGCCGGCCCGTCCGACGGCTTCGCGCCAAGCGCGGTTTTGCCCACGCCGTGCGCAAGCAAACATGGTCAGTCCTCTCTGTCTGCGCGGTTGCCTCGTCGGTCCGATAGCTCCATCCTACTGGCGGCGGCCCATATTGAATTGCGGCCTCTTTGGCAGGGAAAAGTTTGTCATTGGCCCATTCAAATATTGTGAATCTAGTTCCCCTCAACCCCAAAACAAGTCCCTCTTCGGTTGAAACTACCTGTTTTAGCTTACGCGAGGATGGACAAAAAGCTCGTTTTCAGGATTTTAGGCTCGATTTTAAATTACATCCGATTAAATTCTAGATTGTTCTAACATGTCGATTTTAGACAAACTTCAAATGCACTTAGGCTCGGCTTGGCTCAAAAGCTCGATTGTAAAGTTACCCCTAAAAAAATAACAAAAATTCTAACATGTCAATTTTAGAAAGAGCTTGAAAAAAACTTGAAACGAGCTTGTGTCCACCAACATTTTTTCTACAAAATAATTTTTAGAAAATTATAGAAAACTTACAAAACATTAAAATATTACCAGATTCAAAAAAATATTTAGGGCATGCACAATGTTGGACTATTCATGTATTTTTTTTTATCATTACCTTATAAAATCCCTATGTTTTTGTTTCTTATACTTTACTACTTCAACACTATTCAGTGGCGGAGACAAGGCCTGCCAGCCCCCACTATGATCTATGTGCAATACTAAGTAGTATATAGGATGTTGTATCAAACTTAAACCTATCTAATTAATTTACATGACTAATTTCAGTTCTAAGAAGTATACTATTAGTATTGATTAAACATGCTCTCCCAACTAATTTATTTTATAAGACTAGCATAGTTCTTTGAAGTTTTCTTTTCACAGAAAATGATTTTAATTTATGAATTAATATACTTTCCAAAAATATTACGGTTGGTGATTGATAAGTGGCCCATCCCGAGACGGGCCTTGGGCCGATTCTGTACCGGCCCACCGCACAAACAGAAGGTCCAAAAGGTCGCCCCTAGCCGTACTAAAGGAAGCGTCTAGCCTGCCAGGGTCTTCCCCGGGCTTGACCAAGTCAAACCGCGCCACCAGCAGCGCCATGTGCCTCCCGGGCTATCCTTAGCCCAGGAGAAGGTCCCTCGGGTAGCCCGCCTACCTGTGGGCAGGTGGCGATAACTGCCATGTCCCACCACGCTTTCCGCGGTCCTGATCGGGAAGAACTATGTTTCCCCGGGAGTCCGTAGCTCGGGGGGAAAGCACGCGGACAACCCGCCTTGTCGTTTGCTCCCCCGGACAGGCGGCAGGTGGTTGTTGCGCTACGCGACGCCCCCAACGGGCGGCGCGAGGCTGGCCCGGTCCAGTCAATGCTATATCGGGGATAAAGGGAAAGTGCTTCCTCCCAAAAGAAGGTTTCCTCCCCGTATCGGCACCCCAAGACAAACACGTTCCTAGTACTAACTTGACCAGCTTCTCCCTGCAGGCTCGAGACCAGACAGAGCCCCGGAATGAGACAAGGGCACTGCCACTAAAGCAGAGACGAGCGAGGGGCCCGTCGGATCAGCTCCGAGCGACCCGCCTGTAAGATCAATCCTCCCATGGGCTTAATGTTTTGATAATTGATGCCAACTAGGCCTCGACGGATCGCATCAAGGTTAAGGATGTTATTTGCTAATTCTTCTATTTTTCTTGTGTGCGTGTCTGCTTCTGGCCCATCCGGCCCATTGATGTCCACAAGCTCATCTCTCTGGTTGTAGGTCCCACTGAGCACAAGGTCCAGTTCATCTGAGTGAGTTTGAGCGGGCTCTAGAGATGCCAGGTGTCCAGGGTTCGAGAGAGTTCCCGAGTGGGATAGCTGTCCAAGATTCGGGTTTCTTATCGTCTAAGTCTTCGAAAGTGCCAGGAAGTCTCCGGAAGCCACTTTCCAGCTGTCCAAGGGTTTCTTAGCGCCTAAGTCACCTGAGTTCCCGCCTAAGCCAATCTAAGTTCCCGCCGAGTCCGCAAGTCATCAAGAATGCTAAAAGTCGAGCCCACGCCTGAGTAGAGAGAGAGGTGTCCAAGGGTGCCGGAGAGTGGTTTCTATAGAATGTAGGGTCTATCCATTTAGAAATAGGTGGTGAAACTTAGTTAGTTGGATAGCCCTTTCTCTTAGCTTTTCGGAATGTCCAAGATCATAAAAAACGGAGTTCGGGAGTAAAAGATATGAATTTTTTGGTAAACTCTGGAAATTTAAACCTCATAGGGCGGGGTCCGATAACTCATAGGACGGGGTCCGACAGAGTACAATTTTTGACCTAAACCTTATAGGACGGGGTCCGATAACTCACAGGACGGGGTCCGACAGAGTACAATTTTTGGCCTAAACCTTATAGGACGGGGTCCGACAGAGTACAATTTTTGGCCTAAGCCTTATAGGACAGGGTCCGATAAACCATCGGACGGGGTCCGACAAAGTACGATTTTTGGCCTAAACCTTATAGGACGGGGTCCGATAAACCATCGGACGAGGTCCGACAGAGTACAATTTTTGGACTAAACCTAATCGGACGGAGTTCGATGAGCACCGGACGGGGTCCGACGGATTGATCCGAAACTCGGGAAAACGAATCTGAGCCGTCCTTTGTTAGGGTTTCGCCTTGTGCCTATAAATAGGGGCTTGGAGCACGGGAGAAACTTGAGAGAGCCTAATCTAGGAGCCACCCCTTGCTCTAGCCACCAAGAGAGCTCCTCCCATGGTTCCCATCTCCACCTAGGGTTCCATGTGCTTGAGAGATTGAGAGGGAGAAGAAGAGAGGAAGAGAAAGAAGAAGGTGCCCCCTACCTCCTCTCATCCATCCCCAAGGTTTGCCCCTTCTCCCATCGTGTTCTTGCCCTAGTTTCCATGGTGGGAGAGAAGGGGTAGTGGTGAGAGACGGTCTCCGATCTTGTGCTCTTGGGACTTCACCGCCGGAGAGATCGTCGTCACGCCACGAGCTTCATCAACCGAACGATTACATCAACCGTGCCGCAAACCCACCATCCGTTGGTGGTCACCGTCTTGTGTAGGGGTGCATCCTCTCCATCCGTTGGAGCCACAAGTCCGCCGTGTGTCGGTGGCCACCTCCGTGTGTCGGTGGTGCCAAGGTGTCCGTGTGTCGGAGCCAAATCCTCCATGTGTTGAAGGTACCTCATGTGTTGAGGTGAAATCCACCGTGTGTCGGTGGTCAGTGCCGTGTGTCGGTGCCGGTGGGGTGTGAAAGCTCTCGCGTGTGAGAGAACTCGCTTCCGTGTGAAGGTTTGGAGCTCGCCTGCCATGTGTTGGTGAAGAGCTACCACGAGTGGATTGAGGGCTAGGAACGAAAGGGTTCCGACTTCTCTATGTGAGAAGTTTCCTCGACGGAGACGTAGGTGTTCATGTGTTGAGCACCGAACTTCGGGAAACAACTCGGTTTGCGTCTTTTTGTCTCACTCATTTACTTCTGCATATTAACTTGATCATTTGCATGTGAGTGCCATCGAGCCTCCTAGTAGTCGCTTGTGCTTCATTGAGATCCCTTCCGCAACTAGACTCTAAATCCATCGATAGTTTGTGTTCCTAATTTGACTAACTAAGCGAATTGAAAGGAGTAAAATTTAAAAAGAGCCGATTCACCCCCTTCTCGGCCTAGGATCCTTACAAGTGGTATCAGAGCTCGGCTCTCTATTTGTGCTTAACCGCATTAGAGATGGCCGACGGGGGTAGTGTCGCTAGTAATCGAATACCCCTGTTCAATGGATCTTACTTTGCTTTCTGAAAAAGACGCATGGCTGTTTATCTCCAATGTATGGGCTTAGATGTTTGGAAGGCTGTAGAGTCTCCTCTAGGCTTCACACTTGCGAATGACATAGCTCCCACACCTGAGCAAACTAGATTGATTGAACTAGACGCTAAACCTATGAATGCACTGTTCTGTGGTTTGAGCATGGATGTGTTCGATAGAGTTAGCAACCTTTCCACTGCACACGATGTTTGGGCATCACTTATAGAAATCCACGAGGGAACAACCTCTGTCAAAGAGGGCAAGTTGGTGGTGGTTAAGGAAAAATTTGATCAATTTAGGATGCTTCCTAATGAGAATGTTAATGAGATGTTTTCTAGACTTAACCCCATAATCAACGATCTCAAGGGGCTCGGATCTTCTCTGTCAGATGTTGATGTGTGTAGGAAGATGATCAGGGTGCTGTCAAGACAAGAGTACCATGATATCATCACGTATCTCTCCAACAGTGGCGAAGTCGAGAAGCTTGCTCCCATAGCTCTCCTGAGCAAGCTCACGGCTCATGATATGTTCATCATTGAGCCTGGGGCACCACCTGCACCTGAGAAGAACAAGGTCGTTGCCCTCAAGGCGAGTGGATCCAAGCAGAGTGGCACTAAGACAATCTCAGCTGAAGATGGTGGAGAGATGACCCTAAGTCAGTTCGAAACTGGATTTGAGCAACTAGGGTTGTTCATCAAGAATGCTGAAAAGTTCATGAGCAACAATGGATCACTCCGATGCTATGAGTGTCAAGAAAATGGCCACATAGCTTTAATGTGTCCTTAGAAAGGAAACATCAAGTATAAGGAGAAGGGAAAGGATAAGGGTGATGGTGAGAAGCTGAAGCACACGGAGAAAGACAGGAGGAAGAGTTTCCAAAAGTCAGGCTTCAAGGGCTTCTCCAAGCAAGGCAAGAGGCTAGCTTTTGTGGGGGAGTAGGTCACAGATGACAGCCCTAGTGACTCTCCAGCTTCTGATGACGAGGAGGAGTCAAGTGGTCAAGGGTTGACCGGCATGGCAATCACTTAGGCTGTGCCACCACCGCCAGCCTTCCCGCCAAGATGCCTCACGGCTGTCACCGAGCCTCAAGTGTGGTACTCTGATGATGATGAGTCTGCTTCCTCTACTTCCACTACACTAGAGGCGACATCGACTCCGATCAACACCACCAAGTGCTTGATGGCCAAGCCAACTACCAATGAGGTTGGTAACTCTGACTCTGATCCCGATGATGAGGAGGAAACTGCTCAACCTTATCTTGCCCAAGCACTTAAATTTTTAGAAAAGGAAAGATCAAGAAGTATGAGACTTCAGGAGCGTCTTAACAATTTGGATGCTAGGTTCAATGATCTTGTGTCTAAGCATGAATCACTAGAAACTGAACATGACATCATGATAGGTTCTAGTAATGTTATGATTAAGAAATCAAGTGCGCTTGAAGAAGAAAATAGGGCTATGAATGAGTCGGTAGAACATCTTCTTGCTACAATTTATGAGCTTAGGGCTAGTAATGAGCGGCTTGTAGCCGACCCTACTTCCATGATTGCTTTGCCTATCGCTCAATCAGTTGATGTTTCTGGCTGTCATGTTTTGGTTGATGCCTTGCCTGCTATCTTGTCTGTTTCTAGTGATGTTGTTGATAATGCTCCTGCTTGTGCCATAATTATTGCACCACCTAGAGTTGATAGCTCTACTTCCTGTGATGATTTGATTGACTTGACCCTGATTGCTTCTAGCTCTAATGATTCCTCTAGCAATGCTCATGATTATACTCCTGATAATTACAAACTTGCTTTAGCTGCTAGGGAACTAGCTATTGAGAATGGTGAACTTAGATCTAAATTTGAGAAATTTGATAAAGGACTTGGGAAGTGCTATGAGGGTAGCCTAGCCTTGGATAAGATGCTTAAGGAACAAAGAAAACCTTCTCAAAAGGGTGGTTTGGGTTTTACCCCTGAGAAGCCAAAGGGGGGGAAGAAATCAAGTGTTCCTCGAGCATCTACCATTAGGCAAGGTTACTATCATGCCCATCCCAAGAAGAGAAGCAACTCTGAGCCTAACAACTTGCACACTAGCAATTTGAACTCTAGGCAACACTTTGGGCACTTCAACACTTGGCAAGGACCTCCAAGGCACTATAACTCTCCCACATGGCAACCTCAAATGCACTACAACATTTGGCATGCTCCTAGGTACAACACTTGGCATTCACGTAGGCAAAACTTCTGGAATGGTACTCCTAGGCGCAACAATGGTAGGACAAATTCTCCTAAGAACCAAAACCGCAACACTCTCAATCACACACAGCCAAGATTCTTAAGAGCACATGCTGAGCTGTATGATCACTACCTGCTAAAGAAAAATTCACAGGGTAGAGTGACTGCTAGATTTGTTGGGCTCAAGTCTGAGAATGTGCACAAGGCACATATTTGGGTGCCCAAGTCATTGATTGATCGTTTTGCTCCTGTTGCTTCTGGTTTGAAGGCTAACCCTGGGGACCTCCTGTGTGGGTCCCTGAGTCACATAAGTGATCTTTTCTCATGACAGATGAACTACCGGAGTGGAGGGTGCCATTGGATCATCGACAGCGGGTGCACCCAACACATGACCGGCAACCCTCGGTTGTTCACCTCAATAGGGGAGGAATGCAACATTCCCCAAGGTCACTTTTGGAAATGAAAGCAAAAGGAAGGTACTTGGAGTTGGAAAAATAGCAATCTCTTCAGATCTTTCAATTGACAATGTGCAACTAGTGAAAACTTTGAGCTCTAATCTTCTCTCTGTTGCCCAAATATGTGATTTGGGGTTCCATTGTAATTTCTCACCTGAGAGTTTGTTGGTTTTGGACAAAAATGAAAAACTTGTGTTCAAAGGTTTTCATTTTGAAAACTTGTTTCTTGTGAACTTTAATGTGCCCGCTGCATCTGTCTCAACTTGCCTTGTCGCCAAAGTCTATCTTGGTTGGCTTTGGCATAGGCGTCTTGGACATGTCGGCATGGAAAATTTGAAGAAACTTTTCAAAAACGAGTTGGTCCTTGGGGTGCAAGATGTGACATTCGAAAAAGATAAGCTTTGCAGTGCCTGTCAGGCCGGTAAGCAAGTGGCAAGCTCACATCCTAACAAGAATGTCATGTCTACATCTCGACCTCTCGAGCTTATACACATGGATCTTTTTAGGCCAACAACCTATGTGAGTATCGAGGAAAATCTCTATTGCTTGGTTATTGTTGATGACTTCTCCCGATACACTTGAGTTTTCTTTCTACCTGACAAAACTCCAACGGGAGATGTTTTCAAAAAGTTTGTAAAGAAAGCCCAAAATGCTTTTGATTGTACTCTTAAGAAGGTGAGAAATGACAATGGAACGGAGTTCACTAACACTCCTGTTGAGCTGTTCTGTGATGAGTTAGGGATTGATCACCAATTCTCAGCCACCTACACTCCTCAGCAAAATGGGGTGGTTGAGAGGAAGAACAGGACACTCATTGAGATGGCGAGGACAATGTTAGATGAATACAAGACTTCACATCTGCTCGGTCAAGTATCAACACACTGTCATCGCATCAATCGGGTCAGATCTTCACAAGCTCCTGAAGAAGACGTCCTATGAGCTGCTTGTGGGAAGACGACCCAATGTCTCCTACTTCAGGGTTTTTGACTGCAAGGTTTACATCAAAAGAAGCGGGAGCACTTGGGCAAGTTTCAGAGCAGAGTGGACACGGGAGTCTTCTTGGGGTACTCAGCCAGAGGGTCATCCTTCAGAGTTTACAATGAGAACAGTGGCTAGATTGAGGAGACCTGAGATGTGAAGTTCGATGAGTCAAATGGGAGCCAAGGAGAGCATGAGAACCTGGATGATGTGGATGGTGAGCAGTTGGCTTGAGCGGTGGAGGAGATGCCAGCTGGTGATGTGAGGCCAGTAGAGGCTCAGAGGGAGACCGAGACTGTTCCACCACCTCTCACACCTGAACCAGTGCCAGAGTCAGGGGGAGTCTCAACTCAGGCGGAAAGCTCAAGTCTCGATCAGGGTCCAGAGGCGAGAGATGCTTGTGAGCGGATGCACAACAATGAGTCACTACCTCAGTTGATCAAGACCCATCACACCATTGCTCGTGATCATCCAGCTGATCAAGTGATTGGGGACTTGACTTAAGGTGTACAAACAAGGTCAAGAACAGCCAGCATCAGTGAAGTCAGTGCTTTGACAAACTTCTGTGAGCACACGGCGTTTGTGTCTGAGCTTGAGCCAAAGAAAGTGAAAGAGGCACTGAGTGATCCAGACTGGATCAATGCGATGCATGAGGAGATGAACAATTTTGAGAGGAATCAAGTCTGGACGCTGGTTAAGAGGCCAAAGGACCACAATGTGATAGGCACCAAGTGGGTATTTAAAAACAAGCATGATGAGTTTGGAGTGGTGGTGCGCAACAAGGCTAGACTTGTAACTCAGGGCTTCACACAGATCGAGGGTATAGATTGTGGAGACACCTATGCTCCAGTGGCGCGTTTAGATGCTATCAGGCTGCTTGTGGCATTTGCAACATGTCACAACATTGTGCTTAGACAGATGGACGTGAAGAGTGCATTCCTAAACGGCTACATTGGGGAATTGGTGTATGTTGAGCAACCTCCAAGCTTCGAGAACCCACAACACCCCGATCGTGTGTTCAAACTGTCGAAAGCTTTGTATGGTCTAAAGCAAGCACCCAGGGCATGGTACGAAAGGCTAAGAGATTTTCTCATTGGCAAAGGATTCACGGTCGGAAGGGTCGACACCACCATATTCAGTAAGGTGGTGGATGGAGATCTATTTCTGTGTCAGGTCTATGTGGATGACATCATCTTCGGTAGCACAAATGAGTCCTTGGTCAAAGAGTTCAGCGACATGATGAGCAAGGAGTTCGAGATGTCGATGATGGGCGAATTGAACTTCTTCTTGGGATTTCAAATCAAGCAACTCAAGACCGGGACATTCATATGCCAGGAGAAGTACATCCACGACCTGCTTAAGCGCTTCAACATGAATGACTGCAAGCCAATCCGAACACCAATGGGGACGAACTGCCATCTCGACCTCAACAAAGAAGGTAAACATGTCGACCAAAAGCTTTATCGTTCCATGATTGGTGTTTTGCTCTATTTGATTGCATCTAGGCCGGACATCATGTTTAGTGTGTGTATGTGCGCTAGATTTCAAGCCTCCCATAGAGAAATGCATTTGACTGCTGTGAAACGAATCTTTCGATATCTAAAACACACACTGTCGACGGTTGGGATAACGACCCAAGTCAACCAAGGTTCTTCAAAGAGGAGATAGGAGACACGCCGAACAACCACTTAACAAAGAACGAACAGAGATGTGGGTTTTATCCCGTTCAGCCTCTCGAGAGATAATAGCCCTACGTCCAGCCTTTCTTTATATCAAAGAGGAGTACAAGGAGGTGGAACTCGGCGAGATCAGCAGGTCTCGGCGAGTAGTATGCGAAAATCTATCTGCTAAGGGTCAAGTCCCCTCTACACGCCGTAGGGGCGTTGTTTATATAGTACGGAGCAAACCGACCTACCAAGGAATATCGGGCCGGGCTAACTACAAGATCATAACGAACTCATACATGCCAAATACAACCTATGGTAGATAAGATAAGCTCCTAATCTTGGGGATCACGACTCCTAATCCAATCCGAGAAACCACGTCCGGGTCTTCACGCAGCCGTGCAGAACTCCTGTTCGAGACGGACTCAAACATGATTCTTAGGCCATTACGCATCGTGCCAGCCAAGAGCTGTTCGACAGGATGCACATGGGCCTGATAGAACCTTCCAGGGAGCTGGGCCCTGGTAGGCTGTTTGATTGGGCCGTCAGGGAGTGGGCCATGACAATGGGCCGTGATCTAATCCCCGACAGCTAGCCCCCGAGACTCAAGTGGAAGGACTCACTAGAGTGGGGTCTTCCTCTTAAGACTCCAAGTCATGAAGAGGGAAATTTTGCTGCTACAAAGACATGTAGCAAACGACCGAACAGGTCATGGTTCAATCGAACAAGACTTGTTCGGGACCGAATGCAACCACCAAGATCGAAAGCAACTCATTGCGCCGAACAGGAACGACATCTGTCCGAAAGCAGAAAGACCGAGCCTTCAAGGCAACCTTTCGAAAAATAGCCGCTATGGAACTCCAACGGTAACTTCCTATCGCCGCTTGAGGAAAATAAAGACCGCTTTACCTAGCCGCTATGGTAAAAACTAGCCGCTTACGGGACAAAACCGCTGCAGAGCCGCTTATACGGACTATAAAGCTCCTAAGCCGCCCATGCCAGCCACTTCTGCTCTCACGCCTTTCCTCTCCAAGCCACGACTCCAACCTCGCCAAGATCAAAGAGCCGAACTCCACCTCCAAACTGCTCGTCCGATACTGAACCGCCATGGCTAAATTCATTGGCACCACTGACCGAGGAGGACACAAGGTCTGGGAGGAGGAGGGCCACGAGACACCGGTAGCCGGAGGTCGCCTGGAGAGGAGGATACTACGGAGCCGCCGAGGAGAGTTCGCCGACTTCAATAGTTCGCCTTGCTCGGGTTGAGGTCTCCGAGAGCGACTTCGCCGAGGCCTTCTCGAACATCGGATTGGAGGTGGCGAACCTCAATCCGAACTCCATCCTCTAGATGGCCGCCTCGCACACCGCGCGAGGGCTATCTGGCATCGATCCACCGGTGGGGCTGTTCCTCCACTATTATACAATGACGAGGAGCAGCCCGCCGCCGGCGCTGGGTGCTACTACCTCAAGCTCCGGCCACCGCCGACGACGCGCCAGACCCTCCCCACCACCGCCGACTCGATGGGCGCGTGGTGGGTGAGGTGGTTCTACAACAAGCGGAGCGGCGACAATGAACTCGTCTTCACCGGAAGGCGCCAAGAAGGAATTCCAATGCCTCGGCCGGAGATGTCCGCCGAGGATTGGTACCGACAAGGAAGATCGCCTCCTCGTGAGCCTCGGGCTCACGCGGCGAGATCATTCGACTTCACAAATAATGATCTGTCCGGTCGGAAGAGGTCCTATCCTTCTACAAGGTAGAGGGATGGGAAGACATCACAAGGGAGAGCACGGTAAGTGCCTTTAAGACTCAACCTCTTTATTGGTTATTTCCTCCGAACAGAAATTAACGATTCCATCTGTCCGACGTAAAAGCCAACCGACGCATGGGTGACCGAAGGGTCGACGCCATCGTCAAGGCGGCGAAGAAGGACGGGAGGTCACCGCGAGGTGGCATACACTGACCGCAAGAACGGCTTGTCCGCACAAAGCAGGTAAATCACTTATACCCACCAGTGTTGCTAGATTTGCACTGTGGTTTTAATGCTGACGTTCGCTTCTCAAAACGCACAGGAGGACCAGCTGATCCTTGGAGGGATCGTAGAGGAACTCTCCGGGTCTGAGAAGGAGAAGGCGAAGAAGGGCAAGGCTAAGATAGCCGCTAAACCCAAGGTGGCGGCTGAGCCGACGCGGAGCTCACCGCGACACGGCGGCCGCCAGACATCGAAGAGAGCACCCGCGGCGACGGAGGGCGCCGAACAGACCAAGCGGGCTCGCGGTCAGCCCAGCGGGAAGAGACCAAGCCCCTCCCTCCTCACCGAGCAGAGCGACGAAGAGGTAAAGACCATGGCCCTCGCTTAGGGCGTTACACGCAGCTCACCCCGCCGCATGGATCGGCCGCAACAGTCGCCAAGCAGAGGAGGCTCAAGAAGAAGTCGACGCAAATAAAACTTCTTGCGCTGCGCGCGAGAGGAGCGCCACTTACAGTGGAGCTGAGCTCGTCGCCACAACACCCAAGGGCCAAGGCGGAGAAGCCGCCAAGGAGCCCCCGAGGAAGAGGCGGAAAGTTCCAGCGAAGAAGATCAGGATGAAGCCTCTCACTGCAGGTATGTAGAAACTGATCTTCGGATCTCTCACCTACCGACCGCATTAGACTTAACGATCAATCTCTTTTTCATCAGCTACCCAAGGAGAGATTGCCACAGACGACGTCGAGGAGGCGCTCGAGCGGTCGCTGCTGCCCGAGCATCTACACGGCGCATCGCGGGCGATGAGGCTGGCGTGCCTCAAGGACAAGCTGGCGGCGTGGAGCCTGCTCCCGCCAGGCTCCAGCGAGCAGCTCGACGCGCTCAAAAGCGCGGTGGAGCGGCTGGAGGTAGGAGAGGCGGCATGCGGCGCCACGGACAGCGGAGCCAAGACGACGGCTCCGGGAGTTGCCCAGGGTGGGACCGAGCAGCCGGTCCTGCCAGGCACTTCGTCGCAGGGGGATCTCACCCCTGAGGCGACGGGATTCTCTGGCGAGCAGGGCGAAACCCCAGCCGCCAGGGAGCAAGAAGAAGCCCCCGAGCAGGTCGCGCGAGTCGTCCTGAACGCGGAAACAACGGCGCCACCCAGCAGAGTGGCTCCGGCCTCGCCCGAAGGCGTTCGGGCGGGAGAGAAAGAGGAAGAGGAGAGGGAGCGCGGAGACGAAAGCGCTTCGCCCGTTGCTCCTGCTCCCGAGCAGACGCGCTCCCGCAAGAAGAAGGAGCGAACATGGCAGCGACGGGAATAACGCACCCGTCTCATCCCGCACGAGCAGGGCTTCGTGACGCATGGCCTCGAGGACCGCTTGCGCCGCGGTTTGAAGCATCGTCTTGGGAAGGTAAACACCAAGACCACGCCTAGCTCAATTGGGTAGCTTCACCGCAAAAGCGGCTAACTAGTCTTCTCTCTCAGGTCTTGAAGGACACCATGGAGAAACTCGAGGACGGCGTGACCATCGAGCGGAGCGCCAGATATGCCCCTCCGGAGCACCTCCGGACGAGGGAGTCCGAGGCGGGCCTCTCGCACCAGCCCAAAGTCGGCCGGCCAAGGCGGGTGAAGAAGCTCAAAGTCCAATCGTCAAGAGAGGCGCTCTCGCGAGTCACTCCTAGGAGAGGTCAAGAGCTGCAAGAAGCCGTTAGGGCGAGCATCTGCGGAGGAGAAGCCGGGCCGCACGAAGTGGCTCAAGAGCGTTTTGCCGACGCTTCCCAACGGCGGGACCAGCTTTTGCGGCGGAAGCCAAGAGACTCAAGGCCCAGCTCCGCCAAGGAAGAGCAGACTTCCGCGGATCTCCAAGCAAAAATCTCAACCCTGTGGACTTCACAGGAAGAGATCGAGGAGATGCGTGGGATGACGGTGAGGGCGATCACCGCAGAGAAGAAGGTCAAGGAGCTGGACGAGCAGCTCAAGACGGCCGAAAGCAATGAGTCACCAGAGCGAGGCTCGACCGATCACCAAGGCCAAGACCGAGGAGGTCGAGGCCATCCGGGCAGAGGCTGCGGCGCAAGCCAAGCGGAGCAAGGAGGAGATCGAACGCCTCCGAGCTGAAGCCCGGGAAGGAATCAAGGCTCACGGTGAAGTCGTGCGCCTCAAGTTAGAAGTTGAGGAGCTAAAGGAGCAGCTTGTTCCTATGTAGCACCGCGGCTGTAACCCGAAAGGGCCTTGTACCTGAAACTTATGAGTAATACAATGAAGTACTTACCTTTTTACTTTCTGCAAAAAAGAGCAGCAAAAAGACAAGAACGAATGAAACTAAGAGAAAAGCTTAACAGCTTAGGAAGTTTAAGAAAACCGTAGAGCGCTTTGCCTAACTCCCACCCGTTGTGCAGTACTGCCGAGAACCTAAGTTTGCGAACCCAACAGTGCACAAGAGAAAGAGCGACACCCTAGCCCCGAGACGGACGATGCTCGAGAACCTAAGCTTATTTAACTCGAGCACGCAAGCGTAGAGAAAGAGCGACACCGCATCTTTGCTCGATGTATTCCATAATCGCCGTTGATGTAAGTTAGGCGCCCCGAGAGTAACCGAACAAGGAAAGTGCCTCCGCCGGGGGGCTTACGAGAGCGAGCTTTGCCAAGTGGTCGCGCCAAGCAGTAAGTGCCTCTGCCATGAGGGCTTACGAGAGCGCACTTAGCCGCAAGGTGGAAAGGCCGTGTTACGCAACCCTGAGTTTAGGAACTCATCGAAGCTAGATACGCGTAGGGAACGATCCTTAAGATTGCGGAGCCAAGAGTTCGCAAGATCGGGCAGCCATCAAGTGTTACCAGAGAGAAAGAGGTAGTCTTCAAAAGACAAGAAGTGAAAAAGACGCAGAGGCCGCAAGAATTCACTTAAGTACTGGATTGAACTTTACATGGTGCCCGAGAGACTTGGACGAACTAAGGCGCGAAGTTTGACAAAAAACGCGAGGCTAAGCAAACAAACGGAGACCTACACAAAGAACTTACGGTGGGTCGATGTTCCAAGTCTTTGGTCGCCTCTCCCGCCTTCCATAGCCAGCGAAACGGCCCCGGCGAAAAGAGAAACGATCGTGAACGGCCCTCCCAACGAGGAGTTAACTTGTTGGCATTGGACAGGTTCTGGACACGGCGCAGAACGAGGTCGCTCGCCTTCAAAACCCTTGGTCGAACGGACTTGGCAGCGTGCCGGCGAAGATCTTGCTGGTAGTGCGCCATTCTGACTTGTGTCCGGTCGCGTGTGCCTTCGAGGAGGTCGAGATCGAGGAGGCGCTCTTGCTCGTCGTCAACTAAGTTGACCGAGCTCGTGCGAGAGAAACCGAGTATAACTTCGTAGGCGTGATGGCTTCGCACCATAGACCAATTGGAAGGAGTTTCCCGCCTACCGTCAGAAAAGCGAATCGCCCGAGGACGGAAGGAACTTCGTCAACCCAGCCTTGTTGTGCTCGCCGAGAGCAAAGAATACCGCCGCTTAATACCCGGACTATCTCGTCTGTTAGCTCGCCGATCGCTTCCATTGCTCGTGAATGTGCCACGAGGCGAACAGACCTTGGTGCCCACTGCTCGCAGATTCCCGGAATAGCTCGCTCAATCGGGTACCGTTATCCGTGATCAACTTGTGGGGAATCCCAAAGCGCTGTGACCACGCTTGCTTTTGAAAAAGCGAACACCGCTTTGGCGTGAAGAGACGACACAGTGCTCCTCAATCCACTTTGTAAAAGTGTCTATGGCGACGAGCAAGTGTGTATAGCCCTTGTACCCTTAGGAATGGGCCGAGCAGATCCGCACCCATTGTGGAAAAAGGCCAAGATGGGGGATTGTTTGGAGCTCTTGGCGGGCTTGTGTGCCTTCCGGCGTGAAATTGGCAAGCCTTGCACTTAGTCACGATATTCCGGCATCTTGTAACGCAGGGCCAATAATAGCCCATGCGAAACGCTTTGCCACCGTAGTTCAAGGAGGCGTGGTTGCCTGAGCACCCTCGTATGTCCCTAAGAAGGAACACACCCTCCTGCCGCGAGATGCACTTGGAGAGAACTCCCGAGCACCTCGACGGTAAAGGATGCCGCCCACAAGCTTATATGGAGCAAAGACGCTTTATGAGCCGGGAACGCCGGCTTCGCTGTCAAGTGGTCCCATCTGCGAGGTACCGGACAAATGGCGTTGTCCATCCGAGCTCGCCGATAACGAAGACAAGACCACTGCCTCTGCTGCCTCATCCGGAGACGTGATTGAGGGCTTGTGAAGGTGCTCGACGAGCACCCTGCGAGCAGATTCTCGTGAGGATCCATACTTGATAGTTGGTCGCCAGAAGTTGTCCTTCCGGCACGAAGAGCACCTCGAAAATCGAAAGTGCCGCCCAACTTCCTCACTTCAACCGTATCGCGCCATTGAGTCATCGCAGACCGATACTCCTTGTTCACCGGTTGATGACCACCGTGAATCTCCTTCACGGCCGGTCCGTTGGACACCGAGCGACTTGCACGCCTTAGTCCCGCGAGGAGGGTTTCGTACCGCAGCTGCTATTAGTCGCCGCCAAGTGTAGTTGGATAGAATATCGGAGTTGCTCTCCATTAGGGAGATGAGAACAAAACCAGCCCCGAGTGTCCAAAGGCGCGAGCCATAAAAAACATGGTCCAAGGAGGCTCATCAAAGTTGCTCGAGCTTCTCGATTTAAGCGAACAAGTCCATTCAGCGACAAAGTCAGCTAGGACTGTGACTTAATAGCGTCGGGCAAGAATAACAGATCAAACTCGCTAGTTCCATTGCCCACTTAGCTATACGTCCGCCGGATTCCTTGTTCCAGAATTTCTCCCGGAGGGAACGTGGTCGGGACCAGATTTGATGTGCCCGAAATAGTGGCGAAGCTTCCGGAGGACATGGGCAAGGCGAGAGCAGCTTCGACCTCGTGGTAACGCCTTTGATCCGTGAAGTACCTCGCCACGTAATAGATTGGTCGCAGATGCCTTCCCTTTCGACCGCCAAGACCGTGCTCACCGCTTGTGGCGGCAACCTAGGTACAGCAGAGCCGCCGCCATGCCGCTGGGTAGTCAAGACGGAGGATTGGACAGTATCGCTTCGATCTTGAAGGATCTATCGGCTTCTTCCGCCCACTCGAAACCATTGTGCTTGCGCAGGCCTTAAAGAAGGGCAGCCCGCGTCACTTTGACGGAAATAAATCTGCTTAGAGCAGCCATCCGCCTGCGTGAGACTCAGACCTCCTTTACGGTAGTTGAGCTTGCATATTTTCAATGGCCTCGATTTTTCGTGGTTAGCGTAAATACCTTGCGTAACCAATAACATAACCGAGCAACATTCCGATCGAACACCAAAGGTACACTTCTCTCGATTTAATTTTATTCGATGCCCGTGAGATTACTTAAAAGTCTCGCCAGTCTTTTACATGATCCGAGCAAACTTGTTTTTACAACTATGTCGCCGACATAGACCTCCGTGTTTTTTCATGCTGCTCGGGAAGGTCTTCGCATTAAGTTACTGAACGTGGCACCAAAGATTGCGCAGATCGAAAGACATGGTCGATAGCGTAGTGTGCGAAGGGGTGATGAAGGCGCCTTCTTCATCATCGGGAGATGCTTATTTGGTGATAACCGAGTAAGCATCTAAAAACTCAAGAGTCAAGCATCCGCAATCGATCGACCACCGGTCAATACGAGGCGGCGGGAAGTTGTCCTTAGAACAAGCAATGCTCAGATCTGTGTGATCGACACACATCCTCCACTTGCCGCCTTTCTTCTTTACAATGACAGGTTGGCTAACCACTCGGTGTGATCAACGTCGCGGATGAACCCAAAGAATGAAAGCGCTTGCTGTCGATCTTTGATGATCCCCGCTTGAATTCGAAAAGCGACTGAAACTTCGGCGAAATGTGCTTTTTGTCCGACCGACAGCCGGTTTGTGCTCGATGACCTCCCTTGGGACTCCGGCATGTCGATGGCTCCTGTGCAAACACATCTCGCATTAGCTCTGAGGAAGGCAATCACCGCTTCCTATTTGGGGTACAGATTGGCCCCCAATTGAACTGTCTTGGAAGTATCATTAAGGGACAGTGAAACTTCCTTGGTTTCTCCCCCTGGCTGAAGGGAGACCCTAGGGCGTGCAGACTTGGTCTGCGGAACTTCGTACGCTACGCGAAGCCGGTCAATCGTATGCGAGGACCGCCGTCGCAATCTAGAGCAGCTTTGTAATTGCCCTTGACCGTGATTACACCGTTAGGGCCTGGTATCTTGACGCAATGGTAACCATGTTGGGACACGGCCATGAACTTACCAAGAGATGGCCTGCCCAAGATCGCGTTATACGCGGATGGGAAGTCGACCACGCCGAAAGTGATCAACTCGTCCAAAGTTGCTTGGGTTGCGAAGGTAATCGGCAGACAACTCGCCCCAACGGCTTGATGCCTTCTCCTGAACAATTCCGTAAGGGCATTGCGACTTCCTTCACTTTAGAACGAGGAATCTGATCTCGCCCAAGACCTTAGCGTAGCAAGTCCAAAGCGCCCCGCCGCTCACGAGTACACGGCCAACTCGTGTTGTCGATGGTCGGGCGACCACCGAGGGAGCCACCGAGGCTTGGTCATCCCAAGGGGCAATCCTCCCGAGAGAAGGAGATGGGGACCTCACCCACTTCATCGATTCGGCCGAGGTTTTGCCTTTTCGACGCTAGGACCTCCCGAGCAGCTTCCTTGAGGTCGCCGAGAGGTATAAGCCGAGGAGCCGCCAAGATGACGGCGATATGGTTCACGGCTCTTGATATTCATCATCATCTTCCCGATCACCATCGCCGGTTTACGCTATTCCTTACCGCATCACCTTGTTCGGCAGGGGGGCATCGGGCCCTTGCCGCTGTAGAAATCTTGAGCTTTGCGCCCAAGTTCTGCGCAGGCGTATGTCGTCGTGTCCGTAGTGTTGGTGGAATTTGCGTAATCGGTCGCTTGACCTTTCTTGCCTTGTCCGCCCCCGAGCGTGCTTTTTGCCCTTGTAGTTATTGTTGGGCTTCTTCGCCCATCCTTGGGAGGAGGTGCGCGATCTATACCAAATGACGGTATCGCTCAGATCACCTTTATTTTTCTTCTTCGGACTTCTTGTCACCGTGGTTGTTCTTGCTCTTCTTCTTCTCATCCACACCAGTTGGGCGGCGGCTCGCCTTGTCAAACGCCTTTTAGATCGAACACGCTCTGCCGCGTTGGCATAGCGATCACCGCCTTTGAACAGTCGTTGGCGGTCCAGTCTCATTGATCTCGAGATCTCGGTGAGCCGCCGTCATGACTCCGCTTTTGAAGGCGCGACAATGATTCATCCGAGATGTTCGGATCGTGTTCGATCTTAATGAAACGCTTCACGGTTGCGGAGGGTCTCCCGCTCATCCGGATCATCCGGTGCAGATCATCCTCCTTGCCCAGACGCACGTAATGCCTCCGAAATTAGCGATCGAGCGCCACAAAGCTGGTTCCATGTGCCGATGGAGCCCTCCCCGCGATTGAACAACACGTCCGAGCGGCGCCCTCAAGGACGGTCGGTAGGTAATTAGCCATAACGAAGCTCGTCACCCCGCCACCATGATGGTCAGAAGCGTAGATGGAAAGGAATTCTCCGGTTACGAGTCCCATTGTACCTCTCCATGTGACCGGCTTGAACTTTGAGGGCCACCGGACAACCCAAGCTCGCCGAGAAAGCCCCGCAGCCTCAAAGCATATGACCGCCACCTTCCCGCAGTAACCTAGTCTTGAGAAGACGTTGGTCCCGCGGCGCGAGGGACTCTCGCTGAACGGGATGATTCGCCCGAGAAACTCTCTCAAGACAATCCACCACGCCTTCCTCGTGGTCGCGACGACGCGCTCCTCACGAGGGACCGTCCGCGGTCATCGCGCGCGCTTGCCCTCGTTGTCGCGATGACTACGAGGACTCGGCGAGCGACGGCGACCACGGGTAGCTTTGCCCATGGACAAGGATCCTTCGATGGCGACGAGGGTCACGCGATCGATCGAGCTGTCCAATCATTCCGACAGCTTTGGTCACGCCGCTCGGAGGAGTTGTTGACTTCTCCTAGAGACTTTAGGCCTTCACCAATCGCTCTAGGTTAGACGCGAACGGCACGCCTATGCGGCGAGATCGCCTTGATTGGTGGATCTAAGGACCGTTGCTATAGCTTCGAGCCGCTCCCGACTCGATCTATGGGTCCCGGATCTCGAACCATCCGCGCTCGCCCGATCGAGTCCGGCCACGCGGAATTGACCCAACAGGAAGCTTCGCCGAGACTTAGCGCCGCACGCGAGGTGGGTCGCGATGTCGCCGCTTACACCGATCGCGAAACCGTGCTAAGGTCTGATTGATGGAATCGCCGAGGTCATGCGGCGACGACATCTTGCTCATGCGCGCCCGGTAGCGACCTCATCTTGGTGCCGAGCGTAATTAATCTATTCGATCTCGCCAGCCGCGCATCCCGCAGATCTCCGGAGGTTCTGATCGCCATGTTGATGCTTCGCGGGGCCATGAGAAGGTATGCTTGACGGTGTCATCATTTGTGTCGCCATTGTGGAATCTACCGACATAGCCTTGAGTCCGACAGATCTAAACCGGCCATAAAGATCATCGGCCAGAATCATCGCCAATGACGGAGGCGATTCGCGGCAATCTCTGCCATATAGGCAGAGACCTCCGTCCCAGATACGGAAAGTGTTCGAGACCGAACAGATCGATCTGAACTGACAGGGGATGAAACATCCTGTCCTTCTGAGTCGTAGCCCTCAGGAAGTATCTCTGTATCGCTGACGGAGTTCGACATGCTCGATCTGCGTGTCCCCACGGTCGGCGCCACCGCCGACGGTTGGGATAACGACCCAAGTCAACCAAGGTTCTTCAAAGAGGAGATAGGAGACACGCCAAACAACCACGAACAAAGAACGAACAGAGATGTGGTTTTATCCTGTTCAGCCTCTCGGGAGATAATAGCCCTACGCCCAAATTCTTTCTTTATATCAAAGAGGAGTACAAGGAGGTGGAACTCGGCGAGATCAGCAGGTCTCGGCGAGTAGTATGCGAAAATCTATCTGCTAAGGGTCAAGTCCCCTCTACACGCCGTAGGGGCCTTGTTTATATAATACGGAGCAAACCGACCTACCAAGGAATATCGGACCGGGCTAACTACAAGATCATAACGAACTCATACATGCCAAATACAACCTATGGTAGATAAGATAAGCTCCTAATCTTGGGGATCACGACTCCTAATCCAATCCGGGAAACCACGTCCGGGTCTTCACGCAGCCGTGCAGAACTCCTGTTCGAGACGGACTCAAACATGATTCTTAGGCCATTACGCATCGTGCCAGCCAAGAGCTATTCGGCAAGATGCACATGGGCCTGATAGAACCTTCCAGGGAGCTGGGCCCTGGTAGGCTGTTTGATTGGGCCGTCAGGGAGTGGGCCATGACAATGGGCCGTGATCTAATCCCCGACACACACCTAACATAGGCTTTTGGTTTCCGAAGGGTGCGCGGTTCGAGGTCCTAAGCTATTCTGACTCAGATTATGCTGGGTGCAAGATTGATCGCAAGAGCACTTCCGGGGCATGTCACTTTTTGGGTAGGTGTCTTGTGTCATGGGCGTCAAAGAAACAGAACTCCGTGGCGCTATCTACTGCTGAGGCTGAGTATATAGCGGCAGGGAGTTGCTGTGCACAACTTATTTACTTGACACAATCACTGTTTGACTTTGGGTTTAAACTTGACCATGTGCCTCTCTTATGCGACAATGAGAGCGCGGTGAAGATAGCGTGCAACCCGGTCCAACACTCACGGACCAAGCACATTGATGTCCGTCACCATTTTCTTCGGGACCATGTGGCAAAGGGCGACATTGTGTTTGAACACGTGCGGACGGAGGACCAGCTTGCCGACATCTTTACCAAGCCACTCGATAAGGCACGATTCTGCAAATTGAGAAACAAGTTGAACATTTTAGACAAGTCAAACATTGTTTGAGTCGGTCGTATGGCTATGTCATTCATTGCAAATCTTTTGAAGCCAGTTTGAGCATTGAGGTGCTTTACTTGTTATACTGGATGTTATTCATTGCCTATATGTTCATCAAATAAAATTTATAGTTATAGCATGTGTTTACCTTGTCACTAGCTCAACTTGTGCTTAACTCAATATACCATGCAATTGGAAGCCATGAGCATGTGTTAGGAGGGCTATAGCTTCTAGTATCATTTGATTGCTCTAAACTCTCTGGTTGACCATGTGCTTCTAAGTCTAGATTGTGTTTCTCCGTTTTGCACATGTCTTTACTTCACTAAATTGAGCAATTTTGAGAAAATGTTGAGCCAAAATCATTAAAATGTGCTAAAATGTGAATAAGGCCACAATTGGTCATACATGTCTCACCAATGTCTTCTCGATGAGATAGCTTGCCATGACACTAGGCATGAACTTAGGGGGAGCTTTGGATAACCAAGACGTTCATCTTCAGTGTCATGCTGGGTGGTGTCGCCTATGGTTTGAGACATGGCAAATTTGAGAAAATTCAAAGTGCAAGATGTGAAATATTTCAAAATAAGCTCAACCAAAATGTTTTTATCTCAAATAGGCTCGGTGATAGTATGTGTAGCTTGGAGAGCATCTTCTAGTGCTATGGTGCATCTTGTGTCCCCTTTGAGTTTTGAAGCAACTCTTGATACTTCTAACCATTGTTCATCTTATATTTGCTCTAGGTCACAATAACTTGAATTACACATCTATAAATTTTGCTCTAGTTGATCTTGTGACATTGTGACCTTGAGATGGCTAGATTTTGGGTGTGGTGGCCTTATGGGCGTGTTTGCACTAGTATAACCTTAAAAGCTCTTAATTTGTTGTTAATCCCATGTTTTGCTACTTTATGGTCATTGATGTCAAAGGGGGAGAAATAATTGCAAATCCATACTATGGAAACACATTGAGCATTGTCATGTTTTGGGATGCAAAGAGGAAGAATTTAGAATTGACTTTGAGTTACAAATGGTAGCCTTAGGAGATGCTTTGCTCCTAGTCTGGAGATTAGGATGGAGACGATTTGCTCCATGTGATGTGATAGTACTCTTAAGTGGTATGCATTGATTTAGGGGGAGCTCGTGTCTATACATATATTGTACTCTATTCAATGGCCTAGTCTCTTATACTTGTGCTATGTTGGCATGCAATGTTTTTGAGCAAACCCATTGCACCAGAGATTGTATTTTGGTTTTGTCATGTTGGATTTGCAGTTGTTGCCATCAATTACCAAAAAGGGGGAGATTGTAAGATCAAGCCTCCCATGGGCTTAATGTTTTGATAATTGATGCCAACTGGGCCTCGACGGATCGCATCAAGGTTAAGAATGTTATTTGCTAGTTCTCCTATTTTACTTGTGTGCGTGTCTGCTTCCGGCCCATCCGGCCCATTGATGTCTGCAAGCTCATCTCTCTGGTTGTAGGTCCCACTGAGCACAAGTTCCAGTTCATCTGAGTGAGTTCGAGCGGGCTCTAGAGATGCCATGTGTCCAGGGTTAGAGAGAGTTCCTGAGTGGGATAGCTGTCCAAGATTCGGGTTTCTTAGCGTCTAAGTCTACGAAAGTGCCAGGAAGTCTCCGGAAGGCACTTTCCAGCTGTCCAAGGGTTTCTTAGCGCCTAAGTCACATGGGTTCCCGCCTAAACCAATCTAAGTTCCCGCCGAGTCCGCAAGTCATCAAGAATGCTAAAAGTCGAGCCCACGCCTGAGTCGAGAGAGAGAGGTGTTCGAGGGTGCCGGAGAATGGTTTCTATAGAATGTAGGGTCTATCCATTTAGAAATAGGTGGTGAAACTTAGTTAGTTGGATAGCCCTTTCTCTTAGCTTTCCGGAATGTCCAAGATCATAAAAAACGGAGTTTGGGAGTAAAAGATATGAATTTTTTGGTAAACTCTGGAAATTTGAACCTCATAGGACGGGGTCCGATAACTCATAGGACGGGGTCCGATAGAGTACAATTTTTTGCCTAAACCTTATAGGACGGGGTCCGATAACTCATAGGACGGGGTCCGACAGAGTACAATTTTTTGCCTAAACCTTATAGGACGGGGTCCGATAAACCAACGGACGGGGTCCGACAGAGTACAATTTTTGGCCTAAACCTTATAGGACGGGGTCCGATAAACCATCGGACGGGGTTCGACAGAGTACGATTTTTGGCCTAAACCTTATAGGACGGGGTCCGATAAACCATCGGACGGGGTCCAACAGAGTACAATTTTTGGACTAAACCTAATCGGACGGAGTCCGATGAGCACCGGACGGGGTCCGACAGATTGATCCGAAACTCGGGAAAACGAATCTGAGCCGTCCATTGTTAGGGTTTCGCCTTGTGCCTATAAATAGGGGCTTGGAGCACGGGAGAAACTTGAGAGAGCCTAATATAGCAGCCACCCCTTGCCCTAGCCACCAAGAGAGCTCCTCCCATGGTTCCCATCTCCACCTAGGGTTCCATGTGCTTGAGAGATTGAGAGGGAGAAGAAGAGAGGAAGAGGAAGAAGAAGGTGACCCCTACCTCCTCTCATCCATCCCCAAGGTTTGCCCCTTCTCCCATCGTGTTCTTGGCCTAGTTTCCATGGTGGGAGAGAAGGGGTAGTGGTGAGAGACGGTCTCCGATCTTGTGCTCTTGGGACTTCGCCGCCGGAGAGATCGTCGTCACGCCACGAGCTTCATCAACCGAACGACTACATCAACCGTGCCGCAAACCTACCATCTGTTGATGGTCACCGTCTTGTGTAGGGGTGCATCCTCTCCATCCGTTGGAGCCACAAGTCCGCCGTGTGTCGGCGGCCACCTCCGTGTGTCAGCGGTGCCAAGGTGTCCGTGCGTCGGAGTCAAATCCTCCATGTGTTGGAGGTACCTCATGTGTTGAGGTGAAATCCACCGTGTGTCGGTGGTCGGTGCCTTGTGTCGGTGCCGGTGGGGTGTGAGAGCTCTCGCGTGTGAGAGAACTCGCTTCCGTGTGAAGGTTTGGAGCTCGCCTACCATGTGTTGGCGAAGAGCTACCACGAGTGGATTGAGGGCTAGGAACGAAAGGGTTCCGACTTCTCTGTGTGAGAAGTTTCCTCAACGAAAACGTAGGTGTTCATGTGTTGAGCACCGAACTTCGAAAAACAACTCGGTTTGCACCTTCTTGTCTCACTCATTTACTTCCGCATATTAACTTGATCGTTTGCATGTGAGTGCCATCGAGCCTCCTAGTAGTCGCTTGTGCTTCATTGAGATCCCTTCCGCAACTAAACTCTAAATCCATCGATAGTTTGTGTTCCTAATTTGACTAGCTAACTAAGCGAATTGAGAGGAGTAAAATTTGAAAAGAGCCGATTCACCCCCCTCTCGGCCTAGGATCCTTACACCGCCGCTCCTATAAAAGGAAAGGCCTCGGACCCAGTCAAGGTCAAGTAGTTCTAGATGATCCAAGCGCTCCAGAGTGTCAACAAGCAGCATACGCATCCGAAGCTTCCTTAGCGGTAGCCTTAGTCCTTAGTCACCACCGTTGTAAGCTCGGGATCGGTGCCTTCAAGTCCGGTCTCGGCACCTCTGTACTGTTTTCCACCGTATAATCAACCAGGCTGGAGTAGATCTATTACCCGGCAGTGGGGGCTCGAACCAGAGTAAACCACTTGTGTCTCTACGGTTTGTATCGCCTTCCCTCTTCTTCCTCTCAGACGAAGGATCGTAGATTCAGATCATCGAATCGCACTGTGCCCTCGTCCCGAAGACGCTGGCTCGAGCCCCAGAGGCTCGGCCTCCGCCCCGGGCTGCTGAGAAGGGTGGTCGTTGGGCCTCATACTAACTACAAATTCGTCGGCCGATCCGTGGACCCGCTGCTCTTCAGGAGCGCGTTTCCTAAACACCGACAGCTGGCGCTCACCGTGGGGCCCGACATGAGCAGCCTTCAGCACTCCGTTCCCTTGGACATGCCTGAGATTCCGAGCAGCGACGAGGTCCTTGACCTCGAGTTCGATGAGTGCGATGATCTGGACGACTTGGTCCCATCGTACGATGGCTGGCAGGAGGAGTACCTCGCTGAAGCCGGGGCTGACGAGATGGAGGTTGACACCTCTCTCGCCCTAGGGGCAGATCTTCGCCTCGAGGGGTCGCTCCCTGAGCTGGACCCCTCTGTCACCCACGTCAGCGAGACTCCCATGGAGTTCGAGCTGCTTGGTGACTCCGCTACCTTCGCTGGAAACCGGGACGTTTCCCCCAGCCTCGTGCACGTCTCGCTGCGTCTTCGCAGCCGCGGCTGATGCAGACGCTGGGAATGAGGAGGCCCAAGAGTAGCTGCGCCGCCGCACTACGGCCCGGGCTTTCTTCCACGATGCCGTCCATCGCGTTATGGATGTAATCTGCCAAGAGGATAGATCGCGTCACACATTCCTCCGCCGCCGGTCGGTCGACGACTCTCGCCGAGACGATGACCAACCCGCCTCGCTGCCCGGCAAAGGCGCTACATCGCCATGATCGCCCACGACCGAGAAGGACCCCTATGGTTTCACCATGGCGGACCTGAGTCCAGCCATCGCCGAAGGCCTAGGTACCATTACTGCGCATCGACCAAAGATCGAGCGTAACAATGACGATCGCCTGGACATCCGGCGCGGAACGGTCGACCACGCCGTACCCAAAGCTTTGGTTGTTACCGCGAAGCTTCCAGTATCATGCGCGGATGATGTACCTGCCCGCCTATGAGCTGCAAACAATTCCACTAGCGTGGCTGTTCGCTGTTTGGGGCATGGACCTCCTGGGACCGTTCCCCCAAAGGGCTCGGTGGTAAAACATACTTGTTCGTAGCCATCGACACCTTCACCAAGTGGATCGAGGCCGAGCCGGTCTCTAACATTATCGCAATTTCCACGGTACGTTTCTTCCAGAGTATCGTTGCAAGATTTGACGTGCCCAATAGAATCATCGCTGATAATGGTACCCAGTTCACGAGCCGGGAGTTCAACGATTACTGCGAGGAAATTGAAATGAAGCTCGCCCTTGCCTCTATGTCCCACCCACAGAGCCACGGAGCAGCTGAACGAGCTAACGGACAGCTAGTTCAAGGCATCAAAAAACGAGTGTACGACGCCCTCAAAGCTAAACACCAAGGTTGGGTCGATGAGCTACCGTTAGTCCTCCGGGCAGTCCGGACAACAGCCAGACGGGCTACAGGAGAAACTCCTTTCCGCCTCGTCTATGGCTCGGAGGCCGTCCTCCCAACAGAAATGAGACTAGGATCCGATCGCGTTGACTTCGCCAGCTTCGTGGTCAACGACGAGGAGCGGCAGTTTGACCTCGATCTACTTGAGACGCACCGTGAGCAATCCCTACTCCGAGTTGCAGCCTACCAGCAGACCCTACGTCGCTACGCAGCACGAAACGTACATACAAGGACCCTGCAAATAGGAGATCGGGTTCTACGTCGCATTCAGAACCTCGCGGGCTACAACAAGCTTAGCCCCAAGTGGGAGGGACCATACAAAGTAGTCAGCGCGGAACGTACGGGCTCGGTACATCTTGCTGACAAGGATGGGAACGAGCTCCCTAGTTCAGGGAACATCTCCCTTCTACGACGCTTCTACGCTTAATCAGGACGTAAGTTTCCTTCATTTCAGTTCAATTCAATTCCAAAAAAAAAAACATTCCCCCAATCACGAGTCACGTCGTGCTCGGTCATGACCATCTCAAGCAGGCCCATGGCCAAAATCCGACGGCTAAGGATAAAGCACTCCGGAGCACTTCCATGATGGGATAAGCCGACATCTCGCACCCTAGTGAGTCTCCGCGCAGTGTCGAATTCCCGCGGTCTAAGGTACAATAAGCCCACGCCAGGTTTGTTTGAATGGCTATCTTAGGCCTCGTAGCGCTCGGGGGCTGAGAGATTTTGCGCCCGAATTTTTTCCTAAGTCCTTAACATTGCCAAGCCCGCATCGCCGCGCGACCTAACGAAGCTCGGGGGCTGGGGGTTTTTCGCTAATTTTTTCCTAGGTCCTTAACTTCTCCAAGCCCGCATCGCCGCGCGGCCTAATGAAGTTCGGGGCCGAGTTCACACAATTTCTAAGTCACCTAGTCTCTAGATCATACCTAACCCAAGTTCGCACTTGATTTGGCCACGCCTGTAATGGATGATTAGGCGCACCAAAAACAACCTTTCAAAGCAACCAGTTTTGCTCAAATTCCCTAAGTTAGCCTCAGAGCTTCGTTACCGTTCATCTGGTTCCCTAATTTTTTGCATTTCAGATTCGCACATGAAAAGGGGAACAAACGGACTTAACAAGGAGATTCATTAAAGAAAGCTGCGTTTCACAGAAAGATCTTACAAAGATAAAGATTACACAAGAGCAAAAGGAGGCCGGGCTCCTGAACTACCGCAAAAGAGGGCGCCGCACTAATACAGCTACGGCGGCGCCCAAATCCTAGAACTGCTCCGCTGCTCCTACCAGCGGCGCTGGCGACGAGCCGGCGGAGCATCGGACTCCGTCGACGGCAATCCCAGCCAAACAGCAGCATGCGCTGATTAGGCACCGGGCGCACGTCCCCAACCGGGGTTTGGAAGAGGTCAGCGATCCCCAGCCGTCGACACACCACCCCGTCTGCCAGGCGCCTTCAACGCTGTAGGGCGTGACCCGCAACGAGGCCTTTGCGGTTTGCACCTTCACGGTCTCCGCGACCTCGTCGGATGCGTCCAACACCGCCACCGACAGGCAGAACGATGACCCCCCCGGAGTAGCTGCCTCTCCTTGTCCCGCGCATCTGTCGGCCTCAGCAGCCCGGCAACCTCCAGCGACCACGCCAGGAATCCCCCTCCTTCGGGCTCGACCGGTGCACTTTCGGCCGCCCTGGCTTTAGCGGGAGGAGACAGCACCTTGGCTACCATCTTGGCGCTACGCACTGCAATCAAAGGATGCGATTAGCAATTCGATGCGGAAGCATAATGATAGCAAGTAATGCGAAAACACTTACGCGCTGGTTCCATCTCTGTGCCCTCGTGCGCCCCTGGCAAGGGGCGTAGAAAGAGCTCCATTTCCAGCCCGCCGACGCAACTTGTGGTGGGCGTGACCGGCTTCTGCCGGCCCGCAGGGACCTTCCTTGTGGGCCCCCGCCACGAGGCTACCTTCAGTGACAGGCCCGCCACTGGCACGACGTCCTCATCGTCGCTGCTCGGGACGGGCAGGTATGTCCTCTTTCTCTTCGAAGGCGCCGTCCCCTGGATGCGCGCGCAGAACAGAGCTTAAGGGCTGCCTATTGCCCAACACTCGACCTACGTCGGAGAGGAAAGACTTACCTGCGCCGGCGCCGTACGCTTCTTCGCGTGCGTCTCCGTGCCTGCCCGTGCCACGCTTGCCACGGCCGATGCCGGCGCCGAGCTCTCCTCGTCCGACATCAACGACAGGGCTGATGCCCCGCCGGACGCTGCCGGCGACTTCCCTGACGGCGAGCGCGCCGCCAATGGTTGCACGGCCAAAGGCTCATCGGCGGAGCCCGTGGCTTGCGTGGGTCTCTTGGTCACCTTCCACGTCCGCTGCAAACAACCAGAACAGTCCGTCAGAGGCTTCAAGGGCGCACGTAGCCGGAAATTTAATCAAACACCTTACGGGTACGTACCGAGGACAACTTATCCCGCACGAACTTTTCAGCATGGGAATTCTTGTCCATGGGCAGCAGCATGCCCGCGATCCTTGCGGCTTCGCCAGCCGGGAGTCCTGCAGGAAATCGCGATTTGTCACAACACGCGTCGACCCAAAATCAAACAGAGCGTTGCGGCAAGCGCTTTCCTTGATAAAAATCCCGGTCCGGATCTTCCCAACCGCCCATGTCGCTGACGCACCGCTCGTGGCGCCCCAGCGGGCTAATCCGATGCCGGACGAAGCTATTGACAACATCATAGCCCGTCAAGCCTTTCTTGGCAAGCCTCCCGATCTCATGCGTCGACACTTGATCCTCCGGCAGGATCTCGCTGCACGCAAAGACTAGGGTATCTGGCACGGCCGAAAAATACTCCAAGACTGAGCCCCCGTGGTTCAGGTAGAACCACCGCCGGGCCCAACCGTCGACCTTCGTCCTTACCTCGTACTCCGGGTACGATTGGCTTCCCTTGGCTCGCTACGGTCGATAGAAGACGCCGCCGCTGCCACGCTGATGTGAGCGGACTTCACCAAGTAATCGTCAAGAAGGCTCACCGTAGGCCGCACCCCGCAGTACGCCTCACACAGGTGCGCAAAGATGGACAGATGAACATTGGGCACAGGTTCTCCGGCCTCAGCTCCGTGAAGGCAAAAAAGTCCGTGATAAACTGCGACTCCGGCGTGCGAAATACGCAGATAGCTAAACTCTCGAAGCAGACCAGCTCGTCGGGCTTGGGCCTTGGCTCCCGGTCCACGTCGGGGAACCTCCACGAGCTCGGCTTAACAAAGCCATCCCTCTCCAGCTTCGCCATCCTCTCCCTCGTCAGAGCGCTGTCTCTGATGAGAACCATGGCGGCAGGAAGCGAGAAGGCGAGGAGTGAAAGGAGGAGATGAACGCAAAAGTAAAGGAAATGATTCCGCAGTAGGAGTTCCCCCTGCGGAGCACTGCCTTATCAGGGAGCGCAACGGTCAAAGCGGAGATCGTGGGAGTCGTGCCCAGGGAGGCGTAACTGCTCCACTTTTCCGTCAAATCAAAATTGAATGCCCTACTATTCGCCCCGGTAGCTCAAGAAATCCTAACCAAATCTTCCCGCACGGCGCGGAGTTTTCTCTAAACCTCAGACCGGCTCGCCACGCGACCCGCTCGAGGCTCGGGGCCGGCTGTTGGTGATTGATAAGTGGCCCATCCCGAGACGGGCCTTAGGCCGATTCTGTACCGGCCCACCGCACGAATAGAAGGTCCAAAAAGCCGCCCTGGCCGTACTAAAGGAAGCGTCTAGCCCGCCAGGGTCTGCCCCGAGCTTGACCAAGTTAAACCGCGCCCCCAGCAGCGCCATGTGCCTCCCGGGCTATCCTTAGCCCGGGAGAAGGTCCATCGGGTAGCCCGCCTACCTGTGGGCAGGTGGCGACAACTGCCATGTCCCACCATGCTTTCCCCGGCCTTGACCGGGAAGAACTGTGTTTCCCCGAGAGTCCGTAGCCCGGAGGAAAAGCACGCGGGCAACCCGCCTTGTCGTTTGCTCCCCCGGACAGGCGGCAGGTGGTTGTTGCGCTACGCGACGCCCCCAACGGGCAGTGCGAGGCTGGCCCGGTCCGGTCAATACTATATTGGGGATAAAGGGAAAGTGCTTTCTCCAAAAGAAGGTTTCCTCCTCGTATCGGCACCCCAAGACAAACACGTGCCCAGTACTAACCTGACCAACTTCTCCCTGCAGGCTCGAGACCAGACAGAGCCCCGGAATAAGACAAGGGCACCGCCACTAAAGCAGAGACGAGCGCGGGGCCCGCCGGATCAGCTCCGGGCGACCCGCCACGCCTATAAAAGGAAAGGCCTTGGACCTCGTCAAGGCTAAGAAGTTCTAGATGATCCAAGCACTCCAGAGTGACAAGCAGCAGCATACGCATCCAAAGCTTCCTTAGCGGTAGGCTTAGTCCTTAGTCACCACCGTTGTAAGCTCGGGATCGGTGCCTTCAAGCACGGTCTCGGCAACTCTGTACTGTTTTCCACCGTATAATCAACCAGGCTGGAGTAGAGCTATTACCCGACAGTGGGGGCTCGAACCAGCGTAAACCACTTGTGTCTCCACGGTTTGTATCGCCTTCCCTCTTCTTCCTCTCAGACGAAGGATCTCACTGATCACCGAATCGCACAGTGCCCTTGCCCGAAGATCAAGTGGCTCGAGCCCCCATAGGCTCGGCCTCCGCCCCGGGCTGCTGAGAAGGGTGGTCGTTGGGCCTCACACCAACTACAAATTCGTCTGCCGGTCCGTGGACCCGCTGCTCTTCAGGAGCGCGTTTCCCAAGCACCGACAATTACATATTATCGATAATAGTGCTAGTGCACAATATTTCGATAAGTTTACTAAAAATTCGCAGGCCGCGTCTTTTTGTTCACTTATATACATTTGGGGCTTGACTAATTGTAGCTCATATTGCTTTTCAAACACTTCAAAAAAATTTATTAGCTAGTTATCACCGTGTCCAATATGAACATAATTGTATTATTGGTGTGTAATCTACCTTTATTCTAAAGAACTGCATAACACTTATACATATACACATATATAAAGTATAATCTATTTATTTAGTTTTTGCCACACCACCCACAACTTGACTCAATGTCATGTGAATATGCAAGAAAAAATGTGTCATTTGATCACGGTTAAGTATCCCCACATATGACAACATCCGCTAGGTACGATACTATTACCATTGCTTTCTATACTGCTATGGTATATTTGACTCGATTTATTACATGACATAACAGTATTTTTACGAAACATTTTTCAGCAAATAGCTCGTTTTCAATATAATGATAGCATCATACTGCAAGTTAGTTTGTTATATGTTGGCCCCCCTATGATGAAATTCTAGCTCCACCCCTGACCATATTGATACACTATCAGGGACAAGGTAGTGCTATCATTACACATGCTTTTAGAATACAAATATGTTATATATATATATATATATAGAGAGAGAGAGAGGAAAGCTAGTGTACTCTCGGGAGTACGGATCTCTCCGTACTCCCGAGTAGTTTTTGAAATTCGAGATGCCTAACAATCGATCCGACCCGTTGATCTTGTTCGTCTCAGTGAAACATTGTCAGTGACCATGTTTCATATTTTTTTGAATTTGTTTACTATTTGTTTCATATTTTTGAAAATCGACCATCCAATTAGTCGTAGTGCGCTCAAAAAGCTGATTTTCGAACATAAGAAACAAATAGTAAAAAATTCAAAAAATATGAAACTTGGTCACCGACAACATTTCAGTGAGACGAACAAGATCAACGGTTTGGATCGGTTGTTAGGCGCCTCAAATTTTAAAACCACTGAGTACGGAGAGATCCGTATTCTTGAGAGTACGCTTAGCCATCCTCTATATATATATATATATATATATATATATATATATATATATATATATATATATATATATATATATATATATAGGAAGTTCGTTCGAGGCTCCATGGAGCCTAGGCTCCATTGCTAGCTACCGTTGATTTATTTGATCATCAATTGCATTGGAGATTATCGGGTATGTCAAGTGATACCCGTTTAGCAAGTCAAATTATTCTCCGTTCAAATAACTCATTTAGTGCGATTTCAAATTAGTGCTATAATACATGCATTTAATGCAGTTTCAAACCAAACTAAGTGTCTCAAACGTGATTAGTAGCTACGCATGGATCAGCCGTACACGTGGATTATAGAATGGGCAAGCTAATACCTCGTGTATACTTCCATACACATGTATATACACACCTTTTTTTTCATATGTGCAGGCTAATACCTCGTGTATAATTCCATATGCACGTCCAGATTTGGTTGATTTAATTAAGTTTTCTATGTATATACACACTTTTTTCTCATATGTATACTTCCATATGCATGTTGGATTTACTATGCATACACTTCTATACAGGTATTATACAGTGGCGGAGCCAGCCCAAGGCCGGAGCCTGGGCCAGGGTGGCTGGGCCTCGGTTGGGCTTGGGCCAATTGCCAAAAATATGTTGAAAAATGAGCTGGGCTAGAAGGCATTTATGCCTTGCGAATGGGCCGGAGCCCGGGCCTAGGCCCAGGCTGGCCGGGCGGTGGCTCCGCCACTCGTATTATAGGTACACATGCATCGAGCATTTAGAAGCTTCATAGGTTGACAACCACTCGAAGCTGAATATACGCTGAATGAGTATTTTTGTTTCATGCGTCCTACATTTTCGAGTATACACATTTTAATCAAAGAAAGAAGAAAATATCTTTATCGTTGATTATTAGACTACCGGCATACTCCACTAGCAGTCCATACATCCTTTTATTTCGAGTATATACAAATATCTTCTCACTTACCAAACTAGGTATAAAATTTTGAATACCCATCTGTTTGAGACAAAGAAGGCACCAGAGGGAATCACTCCATCTACCTTTTGTACATCTATACATTCATACACGTACTTTGCTTGTATACACTCTAATTCTAATCACGTGTATACACTCTTGTATTGAATCATGTATATGTATAAACTGACATAGGAGTATATACTTATTTTCTTGACAAAATATTAACTGGTATTTACCTTTTCAAATCGCATTTATATTTTACAAATTGGACGTATCTTAAAAAAATTGATACGAACGTATGGAATCGAATTTAACAGATGCTTATTATCTGCAGTGCGACCATCCAAAATCAGCATGAGATCCATGAAGCTCTATTGATTCAACGAGTTATACATCTTTCAGCATGTCTATATATTATTCAAAAAAGGGCTTTGTATACACCAGCCGTGTATAATACACGTATTACGTATATGCTGGTCCAATCCATATACTCTACATGTATGTGTAGTGTTCATATATACATGTGGTGCCGGAGAGGAGAGCTGACGTCCAGCAAGTCGATGCTGGTGGACGCGCTTGCCGGGCGGATTGCGCGGGAGAGCCTCCGAGGCCGCCGGCGAGCCCGGACTGAAGCCCTTCTTCACCGAGTTCGGTGCCCCAATCCCTGACAACGAGACGCAGCAGAGTTCGCGCTCGACACCATCCGCGAGCTAGAGCGCCAGCCCGATCGACGGCGCCGCGCCGCTCGCCGACTTCAACGCGCAGTGGCAGGAGATGCAATCGATGGCCTTGGCCGGCAAGGGCGCAATCAACAAGCCGCGCACCATGGCGCTCAAGCTCGCTGTCGCCGAGCGCGTCTCCCGGGGGAAGCTCGTCGCCGAAGACGGATCCGGGACGGCGTCGACTGCATTGATGCCGACGTTCGCGCACCCGCTGACGGTGGAGGTGTGGGTGCTGATGAAGCGCTCCTTCACCACAACGGCGTGCATCGTTGTGGGAGCCAGCCACCAGGCCGGCGCTCGCCTCCATCGCCGCCTTCGCCGGGCCGGGCAAGGATGAGGTCGCGGATGCCGGGGAGGAGCTCGCCGAGGTGCACTGCGGTCATTTGGTTTGTATCTGGTGAAAATCAAATTGGAGAGAGAGAAGACGAGGTTAAATAGCCCCAAAATTATGGCATCACATTAATTTTCGTAATTAAAACGTTGATTAAATACTATTGGCTGCCTTTCAACTAACGGACTATACCCGTTAATCAGCGTGCTGGTCTATCAGATGATCAAACGGTTGATGAGCAAGGAGCCTAGGTTCCATGGAGCCTTAAGTAATTTTCCTATATATAGATAGGTATGTTATATATATATATTATATGAAAACGGAATGGGACTCCATGGAGTCAGTGCTCCATTCCTTATTGCCGTTGGACTTCATCAAGATTCGTGCACACAAAGTAAATACATGCAAAACATTACCATTTAAAGGTGTGAATGTAATAAATGCACAGTTAATTGTTTCTAAACTAGGTACGGAGCACAGTCTCCATGGAGTCCTAAGTATTTTGACTATATATATATATATATATATATAGAGAGAGAGAGAGAGAGAGAGAGAGAGAGAGTTGAGCTATGGTGCTTCGCGAAATACGGATGTTTTGGATATATATATATATATATATATATATATATATATATATATATATATATATATAGAGAGAGAGAGAGAGAGAGTTGAGCTATGGTGCTTGAAATCGGATGTTTTGTTGCTTAGCGTTCGGTTTGCAAAACCTATGACCGATGTGAACGATCCGAACAGCTCATTTTGATCTTCTAGTTGATATGACCTCACAAACAAAATTTTACATTTTTTTAAATTTTTTTACTATTTTAAACAGATTTTTGAAAACTCATGATCTAAGTTATTATGGAGCCTCCAAAAAGGCTGGTTTTCAAAAATCTGTTTAAAATAGTAAAAAAATTTAAAATGTAAAATTTTGTTTGTGAGCTCATATAAACTAGAAGATCAAATGAATGGTTCGGATCGCTCACATCGGTCATAGGTTTTGCAAACCGAACGCCAAGCACCAAAACATCCGCATTTCACAAGCACCATAGCTCAACTCTCTCTCTCTCTCTCTATATATATATATATATATATATATATATATATATATATATATATATATATATATACGAGCCCCTAATATACCCCCGGTGTAGATTAGGTTTATTCTACCCACAAATTAATCCGTCCAAATGAAAGCGCACCAACCAACAACCAAGCGATTAGGTCCTACCAATTTGACAGTAACTCGTAGTAATTGAAACGAACTGAATTTGCACTTGAAAGTAATTAGGTCTGCATGTGGTGTCTAGAATTGTGGGAGCATTAACTACTCGTTTTCAAACGTACTCTACCTCGTTTTTTCGATTTAATTTTTGATTCGTAGATCAGATGACCAAATCGTTTCCAACATCGTATTGCTGGTATTTTTTCAAACAAAACAAGATCTTTGTTGCCATATGAATCTGAAATATTTTATAAATATCAATTTAAACATGATTCGAATTTGAACGTAATTACTAGTAATCGAGATGAATGTGCTGTATGTATGATAGTAATCCATGTTTTCTAGATTCCAGCCCGATTACTTTTCCTTATTTTCGCCGACAAGAATGGACAAGAATTCAATTCGCCATTTTTTGGGCAAAAATGATATGAATTGAGATTCCATACTGATTACTTTTCATTCCTCCAAAATTACATTCTTAAAAAACAGAGAAAATACATTCACAATCGATTATTTCAGATTACATCTAAATCATTTTTCAAGAATCAACATAGATCGATTACTTTCGCATATTTCTCCAAGAATCAAAGTAAATGGAACCACCACGCCACTTCCTCATTGCGTGGCGGTGGTGGGCAGGGACGGTCGTCGCTTTGCATCGGGAATAAGCACAGACGACGGCGAGGGCATGGCGGCGACGGGCGGGCGGTATCGGGGCAGGCGGCGGCCGGGCGGGCCAGCGTCGCCAGATCTGGCGTCGCCGTGGCCGTCGTCGCCGCCGCTTAGAAACAATCCCGCCGCCATCGCTGGCCGGGCGGGTCGTGCGTGAGGTGCAGGCGCCGGCGACGGGCGCGAGCGAGGAGGCCGAAGGGAGGAGGACGGCGGCGCTGGTGCCATCGCCGGACGCGACCTCGCGAAAGCCGCTGCAGCCGCCGCCGCCGTCATTGGGCGCCACCTCCTCCGCCATTGGGGTGCCGCCGTCGACCCGTGATGCTGCATGCCACGACGCCGCCATCTCCTGCTCGGGGCACCACAATCATGGAACCGCCATCCCGATCTGGATCGGGAATAATGAGAGAGGAGAGAGAAAGTGAGGGTTAGGAAATGGGGTGTGGGTTTCAAATACATGGATCCAAATTTCAGGAGAAATTAATTGTGGAAAAAAATGGTTCGCTAGTTGGTTCGGCTTTCGGCAGTTTGGTTCAGGTAGGCTAGGTGTAGATTTTGTCTAATCTATATATATATATATATATATATATATATATATATATATATATATATATATATATATATATATATATATATATATATATAGCGATTTCGTGAGTACGGATCTCTCCGTACTCAGTGTGGTTTCAAATTCGAGACGCTTAACAACCGATCCGAACTGCTGATCTTGTTCGCCTCATCAAACGTTGTCGCGACCAAGTTTCATTTTTTTAAATTTGTTTACTATTTATTTCTCCGCTCAAAATCAGCTTTTTGAACGCACTACGACTAATTGGATGGTTGATTTTCAAAAATATGAAACAAATAGTAAACAAATTCAAAAAATATGAAACTTGGTCAATGAAATGATTTTGAACCAATTAAGATCTCAATTTGGAAACCACTTTAAAGACAGAGAGATCTGTACTTTCTAGAAGACGCTATTATTCTATATATATATATATATATATATATATATATATATATATATATATATATATATATAGAGAATATTACTTAAGGCTCCATGGAGCGTAGACTCCACCTTGATTCACCGTTGATCTATGTAGATGAGATTTACACATTTCGGGTCTCGTACACAACATACCCGATATCATACGAAATTTGTAAATCAAAAACAACATTAATGGCTTTGATTACTCTGCCTTAATTCAGTTATTAATTGCTTCCCCATTTCTCTTACTATTTCCACCAACCGGCCTTCTCAGTTCTCACCGCGCATACACACGCTAGATCTGAATCACCGGATTTCCGTCCTCCACCACGTCGCTCGGCTCCGTTCCAGGCCTCCACGGCTCCACCGCGCCTCCCCGCAGGCCGTCGGCGCTCCTCCGGCCGGCACCATCGCCCTTCCTCGACATCTATCGTTCTACACCCGGCATCTTCTTCGTCGTGCTGCCTCGGCCATATCGGTGGCCTCTACTGGCTCTACAACGCCTCCCAGTTGCGGCGGCGCTGCTTCGGCTACGCCCTACGTACGCTGGGCCATGTTGATCTTCACCACATCGTCCCGGCCACTTCTTCTGCCGCTCCGCCCGTCCCCGGCACATGCCACGGCGATTGCTTCCTCCCATGATCCAGATCCACAGGTTAGCTTGCCTGCTTGTCGACGATGGTCTGACACCACCGAGGCAGCGCTTGGTCTCGTCCTTAAACCCGCCGTTCCAGCCATGCCCTCCGTTGGGCTGTCTGTCCCTTGTCCAGATCCGCTCATCCGCTCGACAGGTCGGCAAGCTGCTCACCATATCTACTGTCTGCATGCCCTGCACAGAGGAAATTAGCGGTCTTCGGCTCCTCCCTCTCTTAGTACATTGATGATATCTGTACTAGCAAAGTGATCAAAGGAGAATAGTTCTAGTTGAGATTACCGCATCAGATATGCTCTATTTGGATATTCTTGTTTCGATATAGCTTCTTGTTGATGTAAATGTGTGCGTAAACAACCATGCAAAGGGTATGTATATATATATCTCTCTGTTTTTGATGTATATCCATGTCAAATCCAGATCAAATTGAGACTTAGTTCGTTTTTAAAATATTCTTGCATGTATGTATCGAAGTATACACTTCCGTATGCGAGTATAAGTGTGAGTTAACTAGCTATGGGATGACAAGCGAATCGTGAGTTGAATAACAGAGTTCCTATACACGTAAAAATACCCACATATTCATGTATCCAAATAAAAGTTACGGGTATATACACAGAAAAAATACGGGTATATACATAGAAAACTCAATTAAATCAAACCAAATCTTGAAGTGCGTATATACAAATTAAAACGTGTATGTACAAAACTCAAGTTGGACGCGTATATGAAAATAAGAGATCAAATTTGGACGTGTATACAAAATTTTCCATTGAAAACAATATTTAATCCTCGGTCATGTTCATATATATAGGAGAATTTGAAGTGAACGAAAATACACGGAATATATACAAAATATTTGGACAAGCATACACATGTATGTACAATTAATTAATGTGAGCACCACATACGAGAAAAAAGTGTGTACATACATAGAAAAATCAATTAAATCAAACCAAATATGGACGTGCATACGGAAGTATACAAGACGTATTAGCGTGTACATATGAGAAAAAGGTGTGTATATACATGTATATGGAAGTATACACGAGGTATTAGCTTCCCCATTCACTAATCCACGTGTACGGCTGATCCATGCGTAGCCACTAATCACGTTTGAGACACTGAGTTTGGTTTGAAACTGCATTAAATGCGTGTATTATATCATTAATTTGAAATAGCACTAAATTAGTTATTTGAACGGAGAATAATTTGCCTTGCTAAACGGGTATCACTTGGCATACCCGATAATCTCCAATGCAATTGATGATCAAATAAATCAATGGTAGCTAGCAATGGAGCCTAGGCTCCATGGAGCCTCGAACAGGCTTCATATATATATATATATATAGGAGATTAGCTAGCGTACTCTCGAGAGTACGGATCGCTCCGTACTCCCGAGTGGTTTTGAAATTTGAGGCGCTAACAACCGATCGAACCGTTGATCTTGTTCGTCTCATCGAAACGTTGTCGATGACCAAGTTTCATATTTTTTAAATTTGTTTACTATTTATTTCTTATGTTCGAAAATCAGCTTTTTGAACGCATCACGACTAATTGGATGGTTGATTTTCAAAATATGAAACAAATAGTAAAAATTCAAAAATATGAAACTTGGTCATGACAATGTTTCAGATGAGACTAACAAGATCAACGGTTCGGATCGGTTGTTAGACGCCTCGAATTTCGAAACCACTCGAGTATTTGAGAGATCCTGAGATCTCTCTATATAGAGTACGCTAGCTAATCTCTCGATATATGATCTCTCCGTCTCGAGTGGTTTTCGAAATTCGAGATGCTAACAACCGATCAAACCGTTGATCTTATTCGTCTCATCGAAAGCGTTGTCGATGACCAAGTTTCATATTTTTTGAATTTGTTTACTATTTGTTTCTTATGTTCGAAAATCAGCTTTTTGAACGCACTACGACTAATTGGATGGCTGATTTTCAAAATATGAAACAAATAGTAAACAAATTCAAAAAAATGAAACTTGGTCACTAACAACGTTTGATGAGACGAACAAGATCAACGGTTCGGATCGGTTGTTAGAATCTCGAATTTCAAAACCACTCGGAGTATGGAGAGATCAGACTCTAGAGAGACGCTAGCTATTCTCTCTCTATATATATATATATATATATATATATATATATATATATATAGCCAATCCCTTGTTTCTGTAGTTCCGCTCAAGATTCTTTCCTTTTTTTTCTTGGAAAATTGAGTAAATTATTTTCTCTTATTTTCAAGAATCTAAACTAATATTCTCTTAATAATTGTCACGTTAGCTGAAACTGAGGTGGTTTCAGTTCAAGGGAGGTATCCGTCCAATATGAAGAGTTGAAGGAGGTTGTTTACCAGGTTTTGGAG
The DNA here is from genome assembly GCA_036346415.1 of Raddia guianensis. NCBI lineage: Eukaryota > Viridiplantae > Streptophyta > Magnoliopsida > Poales > Poaceae > Raddia > Raddia guianensis. The sequence continues at coordinate 32,388,918 of CM070536.1, forward strand.
TTAAAAGAAAAAACTAGACTCGCTCAATAGTTGTAGGGGTCAAAATAGACTTTTCCTCTTTGATATTATGTCGACCTCAAAAAACTTCTACACAGCCCCGCGAGTGCACAATCACTTGACCCCTTTATGAAATGTGTGTTTATTTACATGTCAGTCGAGTTGCCGAGTCCGTTTGGAAAGCAGAAATTCCGCGAATTTCATATGAAGCAGCTTAATTTCTGTATGAATAAAAAAAGAACCGGCTTAGTAGCAAGTGGTTGTTTTTTAGATTTATTGCAATCGCCTACCGAAGAGTAGTCAACATAATGTAATAGAAAACAATAAAAAAAATACACATATCAAATTTTATTAGAAGTTACAAAATATATCTTTTTTAGTTAGCCCAATAAACTCTAAAAAAAAAACTTACAAACCAAATTTCTACTAAAATCAACAACATATTAGTCAATCAACAAAATTTTAAAAAATTGTTGTCATTCTATATGCATAAATATTTTTTTCAATATGCTATATTTTCACTATCGAGCTAAGTGAAAAAAAAATAGTGTAGACAAACTAGAAAAATAATTGACAACTAAATTTTTAGCAACATCAACAACAAACCAGTCTATTGGTGAAAATTTAAAATAATTACTGTTAGTTTATATATGTAAAAATTTTCTAATACGAAAGAACTAAATTTTTACTATCAAACCAAGTGGAAAAATAGTATAAAAAATTGAAGAAATTATTTGACTGTTAGAAAACGAAAAAAATAATTATCTGCCATATAGAAAATCCGTAAAGAAAATATGGACTCCTGTTTTGTTTTCCGTGGTAGCAATAGCAGTATACCACGATTACCAGTCTATACGCTGAGGGTGGACGAGGCTTATTACCACACTTAACACAGAAGGAAAAAAAGGACAAGCCAAACCTAGGAGGCGGTAGCAAAGCGGTGCATGTCACACTGCCACATAGGAATAGGATAGATGTGTGCAGCTGGTACACAAACTGAATTACTGGAGTAGTATTAACGTCCGGCATAGCACAACGGCGATCTGCCGATCAGCGAGTCAGCATGGACAACAACCGGAAATAGGACCCCTTAAAGGAAGAAGGAATTGCGCTAGTTTTTTTCACGGACGTGAAAGTTGGGCTGGAGCGACAGGCAGGCGAGGCCCACGGGTTGCAAGTGGGAGACACGAGATGGGCCACGTTCACGTAGTTGTTCACTTGTCCCGGACTTCCAGACCAGTTTGTGGGGGCCCACATACCGGCCCTACAAGGCTGCAAGCGACGAGCCGAGCTCTCCTCTGAATCCTTCCCCTGGTAGACAGCACCTGATCAGGGTCAACACAGGTAGGCCGCCCCAGTGGCGCCACCGCGCCAGCAGGACGGAAGGAGGTTAGGAGGGGACAGAAGAACACGAAAAAATACAATGTCACATGGGGTCAAGTCGTTTGTTCGTCGGCATTGAAAACGCAGCACTCAAACGTGGAAAAATATAGGGCCATTCGCCGTTCAGAGAAGCGGACAGAGGAAGAGGAAAACAGTAGCGGCTTTAGAAGATTCCGTTCTACCACGGGAATGATTTGGTCTGTATCGTCAGAATTTAGTCCTGATAGTAGCTACTGGCTAGCGATATGTAAAGGCATGTCATACATTGGCATGTTTTTTTAAACCGTTGTGGGGGCTTTGAGAAGTCACAGCGTCTGGTTTAGCTAAGCCGCGAGAGCTGTGAAAGTGACTTTGAGATCATTGATAAACTCTCCTCCTTTCAGTAAACACCAGCAATCTATTAAAGGTTCTCCATTCATTTGCGTATTGCAGTACTCAATAAGAGACCTGTTTGTATTGGTAACGACATGAATGAGAAAGGAAGAGAACCTCGGTGTGGGATCTGTTCCGGGGGGCGATGATGTCGAGCGAATCCGATCTCAGTGTTGGAGGACAGTTCAATGTGGAGTCAAAGAAGGGGGGTAAAATTTGGATGCATTTTGGTAACTTCTATCCTTGGCGAGTTCGACAACGATGTCAGCGGTGCTTGATGTCAGGTGCTTGATTTTGTCTTTGCCAATTGTGGCTGTGACAGGTTTGCAAGGTTTTAAACATATTGTTGATGTTGATCTTTTTTTTTTTTTTTGTCTCCATACGAGGCCGAGGCCAGAGGAGATAGAATTAGCGATGGTACTGATTGCGGTAGTCCTCAATTTTGACAATGGCGATGATTGGAGAGGAGCTACGTGTATATGTTGCTTCACAATTAGGTCTTTCAAGTACTTGTTGATTTTGCTGTTAGCCATAGGTCTCTCCAGGATGTTTAGATATATGAATGATTTTTTTTCTTTTATAAAAAAAAGAAAGCAGAGCATATGGTTCAGAGAAGCGGCTTGTTGTGTGAAGGCCTCAAACAGATGAGATAAGTTGTTCCTTCTTCCAAACGTTGGCACGTATCTCGGGTGATTTCGTTACCGGCTATCAATGTTCCTTTTTGACGATTTTGTCCTTGATTTTGTGCCAAAAGCCCAAATCTAATTGATGGTTCCACGTTGTTGACCGATATAAACGTTGCTATATTTCTAATATGACCTGACTTTGCCTTGAATCCATGATGACCAAAGGCAGATTTCACATCGGAAGACCTGGAGTTGATTTATGTTCTAGCGTATCCCCCCTTTTGCGAAATTTTGTTCGTCGTGCTTTGAAACTTTTCGCATCAGCGGGCATGCTCACGCAGTGTAAATTTCACCGAAAAAAACAACACTGTGCTCTAAAATGGATTGTATATAATTATTGATTGCTGGGAGGCATGCAAACCTGGCAAGATCTTCTCGTTCGTTGTTGAGGTAGAAGATGGCACAGGGGCATATGATTCAAGTAGTGGGTTAACGAAACTCCACTGGTCATCGGACTGTTGCATGAAGGTAACGTGGTCGGCACTGTGCTGGCATCCTCGTCAAAAACCCCAAATCAGGACCCAGAAAGATTGGTTGGTTAGACAGGACATATGGATCGTTGGCGGATAAATTGGTTGAATAATATATAGTTAAATGGAAATTGCGAAAGTATGCGACATTGTGTGGGATTGCGGGTTTTGCGCTCGGCTTCCGCCACGTGGGACGACTACAGGCCGTTTCCGCCACCCCAGATGGCTTCCGCCGTGGGAGATGGCTGAAACCACTGGTTTCGGCCACTCCGGGTGGCGGAAACCGCCTCGTGCCGCCACGTGGCGTCTTGATCCCTTCTTGCGCAGCCGTTATCGCTCACCGCCGTCGCGCTCACTCATGACAACGTTTAATGAATTTCCCGCGCAAAACTTATATTCATTTAATTAAATTGAGTATTATAGTTGGGTAAGTTGATAATGTAACATTTTATGTAAATTATAAAGATATATGTGCACCAATATAATTAGAAATATTATATTAATATTAATTGTCAGGGGAAAATATAATATTGGGACAGAATTAGAGAAACTAGATTAAACGTGATTGACAAAATTTTTCAAAAATTTGAACAAGTTGTGCACGGCTCTGGTGTTCAGTACGTAATATAGTTTGACTTATTTATTCACTCTGTTGAATTTAGTTGAAAACTAAAAATAATATAACAATGGTAAAATTAGAAACGGTGATTAGTTCGTTGTGTCTGAGCAAGTAAACGGTTTATGCTTTTAGAGAACCGGAGATTACATAATAAAAATTCGGATTACATGATACAAGCAATGGCACGCGTGATGCATAAGATAATCTACCATAGTAGTGCATCATAACTAAACATATATGTCTTAGGAGATTTAAAACGTAGTTGTCATACACGATAACCACACTACTGGGTGCAGCGGGGGTATTTCCCCTTCGCAAACGCGCTAGTTCCTGCATCCCTGTCTCTACCAGCCCTCTCGCGCTTTCTGGCACGGTCTGCCTCACGCTCATTGAATTGGCGCTGTCGGTCAGCCTCCAGCTGTGCCTGAAACTCTTCTCTCGCACGCTTGTTTCTTTCTTCCCTGAGAGCATCTTGCCACCGTTCCTCGGCCCTGGCCCTACGCCCCGCCGCCTCCCGCTGCATCTGTCGCTCCATTTCGGGAGTCTGCTTCACGTCCAAATATTGCACAAACTCACATAATGGAGGCTAAAAAGATTGAGGTTAGCATGTGCGTGTATATGTTCGTTAGAGAAGAAATAAGTAAGAAGTGACTTACATGGTACTTTGCCCTCTTCTCCATCTCGGCAGTTCGATCGTACGCATAGTTTGCGCACTTTCAATACCTTCTCCCGTAAGTATAGCCCATGTCTTGGGACAGCCTCAAAAGCAAAGAAGCGCCAGCATAGACACATGGTAATTGAACACCTTGTGGGACGGCTTCGTGGACAGACTCCCTTGGTGGCGATGGGAACTCCATATGACTGTCTTGATCCTAAGAGATTTGCGAAGTGAAGTGGTTAGAATGCTCTTGTTGGTGGTGCTGTTCGTATTGAGACCGCATGGGTTTAAATAGGTGATATTGCGCAACATGATCGAATTGAATAAGACATACGCAACGCACAGTTCGAGATGATTTAATATGTCACGGCAGCACTTTGCAGTGATAGGTCACTTCAACAGGGACCGCTGGACCGCACAGTTGAAGATGACTTAATGTGTCACTGCAGACCTTTGCAGTGATAGATCACTTCAACAGAGCCAGCTAGACCACGCAGTTCTGCATGATTTGATGTGTCACCGCAGAACTTTTCAGTGATAGATCACTTCAATAGTGTAGTCAGAGATTAGCAGTGATCGGTCACGTCGTGCACAGAGTACGACACTTTACCAGCGATGAATCCCGTCGCGCAGACTGTACGACACTTTGGCATTGAGGGTTCAAGTCGCACAGACGATATGGCACTTTGGCAGACGTGTTGCTGGCAACATATCACATGGTACAAACACAGAGTCCGATGCTCTGCATGTCTACATTACCAGTACGAAAAAACACGCTGACGCGGAATTTAAAAGTACGTAACATGTGGGTGCCAGCGGTTTACACACGACGCCTCCGACATGCAGGGCACAAGCGTTCCGTGCGGACTTGCAACTCTAGTGTGCGCCTTGTCATTTCGAAACATTGTTCGAGATCTGCGATCCTTCCGTGGAGAACCGTGATGTATGCATCTGCTGCCATTGAAAAAGGATCATCCATCCATGATGTCATACGACAATCATTTATCTGTTTTGCAAATGATATAAGGTTAGGTTACATACTAAAATAAATTCGTCATATATGAATGTAAGTAAACTCACTATGTATAGAGGACATCGGTAGAATCTCCGTCCGGTCCAACCAGATACTGGCCTATCGAATGTCTGCACCACTGCATCAATTCCACATGCACACTTGGGCCAGTCCCGATGGATGTGAGGGCCGGGCCGCAGAATGGTTGACTTCATGCGGTATTCCTGTTTCATTTTGATGGGAAGGTCCTCCGAAGGGTAATAGAACACCAATATATTAACGGTAACCATATTAGATTACATTAGTACAAGGGAGTACAGATACACAACTTTCAGTTGGAGAATACATGTACTTTCTATCGGACGTTTAGTTTGGGCATCTGCGACGGTCATGTCCAGGCTGCCTGCATCTAGCACAAAGTCTTAAACCACCCCCGGATTGTGACGTATCCATGTCACCCATTAATCGTGCGGAGAGTGGCCTTCCCAATTTGTCTCGCTTCGTAGCTGGATACGGCAACCATGTACAGGGCGCCTCCATATTTCTGTAGCTGCGATCTCCGAAGTTCCGAAATTTTGGCCTCCATGTGTTGCGGATTGTTTGCATTGTGTAGTACGGGGACACAAATTGGAGGCCATTGTTGCCACCAAGCTCACGGTAGGCAGCCAGCATGTGCGAGCAAGGGATATGCTCCAAGCGTGGCTTGTTGCACGAGCAAACTGCTTCGTAATTCCCAATGTGGCAAGTTTGGACGGTGTTGCCCGCGCTAAACCCCGACATGTATTTCCTTCGGCAGCTTACTTTGAACTCGTTCATGGTCCTATCATATAGTTGGGTTAGATGGAATTGTGCCTTCAGCCGTCTTTGCTCGATGAGCTCTTCGACGCGTGGAGCAAACATGCACTCCGATTGCTCTGCTGCATAGCCACGGTCTCGAAAGTACTCCATGGTCCGATAGAAAGTAAGCTCTGTGATTGAGCATATCGGGAGACCACGAACTCCTTGAAGCACGTTATTGTACGACTCTGCGATATTAGTCGTCATTACCTTATACCTACGAAATAACACGTACACGCTTTATTAATGTAACATTCGTACATAAAGGGGTGTCATCAAGTGGTAATACTTACCGAGCGCCGTCAGTATCATGAGCTAGTGCCTACTTCTCCGCCGGTTTACCCGTGATCCACTGCGCGAACGTTGTGTTGCGACGCACAGTAACTCCTTCGCCACCAACAATCTGCGTGGCTTGCTGCTCCTGATCGGCCACAAGCCTTTGTGTGCGTTCGTTGAGGTCTCTATATATTGCTTGAAACTTACGCAATTGGTTCTGTAAGCACATTGTCACTACAAGAAATATGGCCTTCTGTGACAATCGGATATCGTCACAAAACGGGGTTTTTTTGTCACCATATCCAATCTGTGACGCTCCTGTGACGAAAATCAATCTGTCACAGAAGGTGCGTCTCTAAAGCCCTTCTGTGACAAAACAAGGAAAATCGTCACAAAATTAGTGACGAACGTTTCATCGTCACAAAGAATTATGACGCTATGAATCGTCACAATTTAAAACAAAAACGTCACGAACAAATGATTAGGATGCTGCTAGATAGATGACATGGCAGGTGACGTGGCAAAATGTTGTGACGAATTTTATCGTCATAATTATTCAAAACCAAATCAATTTGGAAAACTCATTAATTCTAGCCCAATAATGTATTTAGACCCCATTATAGCTCACAATTTGCCATCACATAAATAAATCCAAACAATTTTTACACAAATAAATTCATTATAAATTAACAAGTGACCAAATAATACAAATATTCATCGGCACATTGTACATGGCAACATAAATACAATTGAATTTGTCACCAAAACATCTTGAACTAGTCCTTGAAAAGCGCTTGAACAAAAAAAAACACCTGTGTGCAACACAATGCTCGCAAATTGAGGAACTAAAATTACATGAACTAAAATTACATGAAAAACATGAGCAGATTCTTGGCGGTTCATCTACCTATTCTTCTTGGTGATTGTTACTGTTTCAATTAAAACCAATGCTTGTAAGTGAGTAGTTCAACATGAACGGTGATGCATTTCTCTTTGAAGTTTCTACCGAGTCATTTGCCTTTTAGCTTTTCCTTCCTCTTCCTTTTCTTCTCCATGTTGTTCATAAATTTTCTCGAAGTGCTTCCCTGGTCATAGTAGATCATAATGAAATATCACAATACATATGACCAAGAAAAACAATGCAGGAGTAGGTACTCACAAAGCACAATAGAAGATAAAGAAGCTTGCGATATCACGGTCCATAAGGCCAAACATTCTCTCCGAATATCATTCACTCTCTTATATAGTCGAGAACATGTGGACTAATCTCATTGATAATCGCATTCTCTTTCCTCATCTACTCACCCATCATCTTCGCCTCTTTCAAAATACCCTTCAAGCCATTGTTGAGAGCAGTGTGTCATCCTAAACTGGTGCTTTTAAAAGAGTATAGATGCATACAAGAATCAATGTAATCAGAAAGTTTCAATTTGTAATCTAGGAGAAATTAAGAAAGAGAACACTCGCAAACCGCATTGGCACTGAGAAAGTAATGCAATAACTCCATATTTTAAGTGCTACATAATGTAATATTTTAGGTGCTACATAATGTAACAGCCGCAATTAATACTCTACTTTCTTAACATCTCATTGAGGAATATAGCATCTACGAAATCTCTGCAACCAACTTCTAAAAATAAGATTCATATGCAAAAACGCCAGTATCACCCGAAAAATCTGTGGAATCAAAGGTTGAAAGTAAAACCTCTATCTATTTTATTGCTAACTTATACTGATGTCATTGGTCCACATAGTTCCTCTCATAAAACAAACACAAATTGTATAATTTCATAGCACAAACCAAAAGAAAGTGCAGCCAATTTATAATATTTTATATCTACGCATTTTTTAAAAGTCATAGACAATTTATAACATTGTTTATCTATGCAATTTTTAAAGACAAACAATTATTATACTGAAATCATCAATGATTCTCAAAATTATAGTTCGGTAGTGTGTAGCACCCCTAAAGATATGAATATATAAGAAAGATTCTAAAAAAGATATGAATGAAAAGACAGATGAAATCCATGTAACCAAGAGCTAGTGACTTGAGATAAATAGGAACAGAATATTATTTAATCAACCTTTTTTCGAGCACTTCAAATTTGTTTGGGTGGAAATTTTCTCTTCATCTGAAGCAAAATCTACAACGGAACCAAACTATAGTCTCATAAAAATTACTTGTGGTCCATAATAAATCTCTATAGTCTATACCCATATCTCCAGTAATGAAATTGATTGGCATCCTCTATCATCGATGCACCATCAGTTATACAAAGAGCACAACCTTTAAGCTCCATCTCCTTGCCTCTGTTAAACAACCTAGATGCTCCGTAAATGTAGTTTGAATGTGCGGCCAAATAGGACCAACACTTATTTGTAAAAACTTATATCTCCTGCACAAGTTAACAGTTCCAACCACCAAAACTATCATCTTCTTTTGTTGTGTTTGTACATGGCATTACTATTACGGTAAAAGCCTGACCTTTTGCAGCTTCTAGTCTAACTAAGATATGGCAGGCAGGAAGATGCAGGTATGGCATGTTCTCAAAAAAAATATTCTTAGAGCAGCATCTAAGTAGCCAAATCAGGTATGAGAAATTTAATGGTGCAAGGTAAGAACCCATGATGACAACATCCTAATGGCCATTGCCATGGATCAAACTTACGTATCTTCTGTCCGCCAGCTGACATCCTCTCCCATACGATGGCAGTAACTCAATGAGTGGCCAGCTCAAGGTGTCCTGCTCCAATAGCACACAGATTATACATAAGACTTCAACCATCTTTCGCCACTATAATACGACCCATAATTCCAAGTGGTCCACATTAACAAATGCTAAACAAAAGATCAAGTGTGAGCTGCAGGTTTGTAGCACAGGAACTAACACATATTAGTACACAAAGATTCATGAGTTCTAGTTTAATTCCATGAAACCAACATGAAGTATGAACTTTGAAGAGAACTAAGCTGTAGAACACTATAAAAGGAGCATTTTTTCCCTCAATTCCACGCAACTCGAGAGATCTCAAATCTAAAGAACAAAACCAAATGTGAAACCTTTAAATCGCTTAAAATTGAAGCGCCCACCATAGCCTGAGGATAGGAGAGCTAGAGCAATGGCGGGTTGGGAGCAGTGAGGTAGCAGGAGGCGCTCACCTGCGTGGCTGGATAACGGCGCCGCGTGCAAGGAAGAGCGTCGTGTGGGAGATGAGGTTGACCACTACCAGATCTGGCATAGGAGCGAGGAGGAGGAAGGGTGGAGGCTGCGGAAGGAGGACCAGAGGCGAGGGCGCGTGGGGAGGAGGGGCGTGGCGGGGGGGGCGCCATGGGGGGCCGCCGGGAGAGATGGCCCGGCGGTGGTGAGGACGTGGCGGCGGTGGAGAGAGGGAGGCGCGGAGAGGAGGCGCCATGGGAGGAGGATGCGGTGGGGAGGGGGCAGCGTGGGGAGGAGGAGGTGGTGGGGGGAGGCGCGGCGTGAGGAGGGGCAGCGGGGGGGGGGGGGGGGGGGGGGGGGGGGGGGGAGGCGCGGAGAGGAGTCGCCATGGGAGGGGGTGGCGGTATGAGGGAGGCGGCAGGAGGTGGATCTTGGAGAGGTGGGAGGAATAGGTCCTCGTGGGTATAATTGATTACTTGCTTTGAAGTGGGTGTGCCTTTAATTATTTACCCTGCTATTTGATTATTTGTCATCTTTGGTCCACAAGTCATAGACAAGCAGCAGGACAATTATCAAGAGTATATCAACTTTGGGCATATTGTTAAGTGCATATCAACTTGAGCAAATAATCAATTACCCGTGGTTGTGAGATGTTGCGGGATCTTTGGATGGAGCTGCTGGGGAGGTGGGCAAGGATGCAATCGAGATTTAGACCGTCGGATGGAAGGGATGAGCGGTTTGGATTAAATGTGTCTCACTGGATTTTGTAAACTGGTTTTTTTAAAGGAGTCGAGATAGAGATAGAGATAGAAGACGCTATGATAATAAATATTATGACAAAACACAGTGGTGATGCTTAGTGACGATTTCAGATTGGATATGACAATAACTATTTCGTCACAACACATTGCACTACTGCTTTATGACGATTTTGGATTGACCTTAGTGACGTCTCCAACATATTCGTCATTAAAATGTAGTGCTAAATCCCTAGGTTATTGTTTATGACATTTTCGAGAATAAACGTCATAAATCAATGACAGATTTCTCAGTTGTCACAGAAAATACGTCACAGAAGGCCATTTTTCTTTTAGTGTGTCTTAAACTTCTTGACCATCGTCTTGCTCCGGAATGCGGTGTATAAATTTGCACCAAGGTGTCGCATGCACCACCTCGATTGAACATCAGGCCAAGCACAAGCTGGGTCATGCCCTCCCTTCAGAACATCCAGGGCATGCAATATACCCTGCCCACGGTCTGATACCACACAAACACCGGTTCTATCCCGGACCACCCCAGTCTTCACGAACCGCAGGAACCAAAGCCATCTATCATTGTTCTCACTCTCCACAATGGCGAAGGCAACAAGTAATATCTGATTGTTCCCATCGGCAGCTAACACAGTCAAAAGCTTTCCGCGGTACCTCTCCTTTAGGAATGTACCGTCCACGCAAATCACTGGCCGGCAATGCCTAAATGCTTCTATGCATAGACCAAATGCCCAACAAAGTCTCAAAAGGTACATATGACCTTCAGAATAGGAGCCATCTGGCAGCTGCACGGGCCGCTGGTCAATTCCCCATTCAGTGCCTGGGTTAGTCAATGCTATCTGCCGCAACATACGGGGAGCCCAGTTATACAAGTCTTTGAATCCCCCAAATATCATCGTTAGCGCCTTTTGTTTTGCCCGCCAAGCAAGGTGGTATGAGATTACCATCCCTGTTCGGCTCTGCATCTCCGCAATTATAGTGTTTGGTGCTAGCTTGATGTCTGACTCGACTATGCTAAGGATTGTTTAGGCTATATACCTGGCATCCATGACCTTACTCATGTTTAGGACACCCTCCGCGTTACAAGTGTGTGGTTCATACCGTGAGATAATAAAGTATTCATCATTCTTTGGTCTATGGACCCGTACACGGTACGAGCACTCCCCCTCTTTTTTACATCCAACCACATAGACGTCTGCCCAGACAATAGCACTTTGTGCTCACGACGGGTGATGATGCTGAAATTGGAAATGAAGTGTTGCGCCTCCTGCTTACTCCCAAAACTTTGTTCTACTTGTATATCGTTATGCTGATATCCCCAGCTTGATATCTGGGTGAAATCAGGCATAACGCAGTTTGCTGCTTGTATTTCGCGAAAGTACGCGACCGCAGTCCCAGCATCATCCTCACCATCTCCCGTCATGTCGACCTCATCATCTTCCATGACCGCCAGATCAATCTCCTCCGCTACGACTACCCTATCATGTCCTCCAACCCTTTCCACTACTTCCGCAATTCCACCTCGTGACAAGCCCCCAGTCTCTACCGTGTTACTAGGAACACATGTACCAGACTCTACAGCCATTAATGATTCACTTGTGCCTTCCTCCTCTCGTGGTACCACTACAGCATACACATCAATCTCAAACACTTCCTCAACAGACTTTGTAACATACAAGTCCCAGAAACCTCGGTTCCGAAGCTCCCACAGGTTGCATACTACATGCGAAGTGTTCGGGACGTAACGGGGCCGAACCACCTGTAGGCGCACTTTGAAGTTTCGCCGATCTATACCAAGCGTTCTGGCAACCACCCATATTAAGTCTTTAGGTCCTATAGGAAGATCTATTGCGGTTTGTGTGTGCATACAACTGTGTATGGTAACAAAATTACCCTGCAATTCTGTTGGAGCATCCCCATAGAAAATATGCAACGTTGTTGCCATAAAGATCTGTGCATGTGTCATTAAAAAAATTGTCACTCGTCTATATATGTAAGCTCGCGTTCAATACTATAAATTTTAATATTTTCACACAAACAGGCAAATGCAGACGCCTTCCACAATAATTGTTATTTTTATTCCGCCGGTCTACAATTGTTCTGTAGACTTTCTATTATTTTTTAGGATTTTAAATTCAATATATCTTTATTTATATTTATACGCTAAGCAATGGCCTAAAAGATTTAAATAATCTTTTTTTCTCAAATGTCATAAGTACCGTTATTTACTAAATAACTTTAATGAACTAAATAATTACATAACAATTTATTAATGATAACAAATTAATTAACTAACTTTTGTAATTACGTACGCATGCAACGTAACAAATATTGATGTTACCAATTAATATAACATGTGAACCTTTGGCCTTAACACTATCTTATCTCTACTGTAATTAGTATATAATTAGTCATTATTCCATACAAATTCTATATGTCTGGTCATGACAATATTACCATTTTAATTATTTCTAACATGAAATTAAAACTGTAGTTATATAATATGTGTTGTACGAGTTAATAAAACATTAACGTTAATTAATCAATACTTGCTTGTACTACATTATATAACTCTACTGGCAATGGTTTATTAAAATGCATAGCTTCTAATAATGTCTTCAATTGACAGTATACTCATGAGGTACCAACGCCGTGCATGAAATAATGCCTTGTCTCTTAACAACTATTTTTTACTTACGCTAAATAACTACTGACTATGTTAAACATAAACCATAACATACTTTGAGTTGCTACGAGTTAATATCACATGCATATTTGATCTTAATAGTTTCTTACCTCTAGTACAAACTATTTGATAATTACTCATGAATCTATACAGATTGTACATGTCTGGTTATTTACCATTTAATTTAGCTAGTGCCTAAAATTCTAAACATTGTTACATGCACGGTCTGCGTTATTGTTTTCTTACAACCTTTAGAAATTAGTCAATATTATAGTCATTACATCTACGACATAATGCTACATTTCACTGCTTATAAAATCTACATTAATCTGCATTATACAAGTCCACGAACGAGAGTTTATTAAAATGCATACCTAGTAATAATATGTCGAATAAACAATGAGGCTTAGCACCGAAACCGAAAGCAAAGATGAGCACCGAGCAGCGAGCTTAGCACCGAGCAGCAGGAAGCTGAGCAACGAACAGCAAGCTGAGCACCAAGCAGCAGAAATGGTTTGCGGAGGACTTAGCACCAGGCAGCACAAGATGTGCAGAGAACCGAGGACCACCCCTGCTTATATAGCCGAGCGTGCGTGATTAAATCATTATAAGCATGCAATTTATTAATGGCTAATTACTTTTAATTAAATAAAACACAGGTTTAACATATAATCGGGAGACATGAAATGACGTCTCACCCGCTGATTCTGTTCTCCCACATGCAACATGTGCAGCACGGCACGCGCCTTCAACACGCACGCACTTTCACGCGAGAATCCGAGGCGCGTCTGGCGGCGGCGGCGAGGCGAGAGCACGGCGAGCCGCCGCGTGGCCCACCGGAGCTCGCTTCGCCGCTCGGCATGGCTTCCTCCGCCTGGCGTGGCGGAAGCCAGCTTCCGTCGCCCGGCATGGTGGAAGCCAGCCTACCGACGCCCGGCGTGGCGGAAGCAAGCCTAGATCACTAATAAATAAAATATGCCGCATAGTTTCCCAATTTCCAATTATATGTATATTATTTAATCAATTTTTCCATCGTTGGCAGGTGGTAGTAACTAGTAGCAGTCTAGTATAGCTGAGTTATTCTGACTAGTGGACCCGCCACTGCTCCTTCAAAACACACAAAAAATGTATTTTTATTTTTCAAAATCCTCAACACACAAAAAAATTCCATTTTTATCTTTGAATTTTTACTTTACAAACAAAGATTCTGATTCATTTTAAATATTAGAATACCTCTCTCTGTATTTCAATATGTTTTTTTTGGCACATTCCATTGTTTTTATCTGCCAAATTTGATTTCCAACCAAACAATAGATATTCTGCTATTCATACCCTACCAAGCATTGGCTTCGATCCAAATGTAGCAATTCGCCAATAATTTAGTTGTGCCCAGTGTTTGGTCATGACGAAAAATGGAAAGGGCTACTCAAGGGAACCATAGGCTTGAAGCTTATAAGTAAAAAATGATTACTATACATGTATAATGGTATAGACAGGAATTATCAATAGCATTGTCTATATCATCTAAAAGGTTGGGAAATCAACTCAGACAATAATACAAACAATCATTTTCTCATATAGACATCTTCTCGCTATACGCACATACATTAGCTCCCTTGCTATATAGTCGATTGTGGTACCATAAACGATCCAATTTTCATCATGATTTTCCTTCATGTTCATATGTTTCGTACTCTTATTGGATGAATTACTTTCCTAATTTTGGAGGAGTCCCTTCCTTCTTCTTTTTTGTTCCATCTCTAGATTTTATACGCTACGTTCCAAATTAGCAGCCCCAAGCCCCCAATTGATGCATGGCATGTCCACATCTGCAGGAAAATTAGGATGTATAGCAACCATGTAGGCTGCTCTGCTAGTACGTAGTAAAAGATTAACCTTGGTGTGCCGAGACACACCAGAGCCAAGAGGGATTGAGCGGCACAACGACCATTATCTTGGAGAGTTGGAGCGGTCAACCAAGACATCAAAATCAAAGCTCTCCATCTTGGCGAACGGTAGTCGGTAACCTGCAGGCTGGTCAAGATTCCTTCAAAAATACACCTCCGCGGGTGAGGTCATGGGCCGTTGCATCACGCTACTCATTTTTTCAGAGGCTCGTCCACGCAAAAGGCAAGGTCGCCTTGACTTTGAACAACGCTCGCCGCTCGGCATTTTCCAGTGCTCACACATCACGGCAAAAGAGTCGCAGACTCGCAGTAGACCACGCAAGCGTTTTCCATTTCCACGGACGCCGGCCATTGATGGCGCTGCGGCTTGGGTACGTACGGCGAGCGCCCGAATGATGAGGCGTTCGTCGCGCGCGTCGCCGGCCGGCGTAAATCCGGAGGCGGCGCCCGTATCGGCAGATCGTAACTGCCGCTCACGCCGGGCGGCTACAGCGCCGTGAAAGTCTTTAAACACGCACGACGCATGTCGCGATGTGATGGCGGCTCGCTCACTCACTAGTCAGTAATCACTACCTCAGGAAGATTGCTCGTCACAGTGGCCTTTCTGTTTTCCTCGCCATTTTTATCGGTGAACTTCTCTTGCGACACATCGGCGCCGCTGACGACGGCGAAGCGGATCGTCGTCGGGATGTGGCGCGCGCAGCAGCGGCGACGGGGAGCGAAGCTGAGCTCCTGATGATAAACCCGACATCTCTTTCACGCCCCCCTAGCTGTCGTGAATAGCTCGCGCATTCACGCCTGCTGCTCGTCAAGTCAACTTCACGGCGACTGCCTGGCCGGTCGGGAGGCCTCGCAGCGGTGGCTGGCTCGCTCCGCCAGATCGCCATGACCGAAGGCTGACGAAACTCGTGAGGCTTTGAAGCCTCTTGCTCGTGTCGGGAGCACTCGTGCGCGCGCACGTCGCCGACGTTTACGTTACTGGCCGTTTCGTGGGCTCAAGGGTTCAGATTGCGGTGGTATCGCCGTACCGGACAGCACGCATGCCGGTCGGCAGTACAGTGCCCACGTAAAAAGAGTTAGCATCCCACAACCCCTTTATCATACCCTCTAAAACACTATTTATACACACATGAATAGTATTTTAGAGGGTGAGATGGGGAGGCTATTAGGGATGCTTACGGATTTACTGAATACCAGCGATTGTTTTTTCGTCAATAAACAATAAATATTTTCTTTAAGTTTGTTTACACTATTTTTCACTAAGTAAAAAAATTTAGTTAATTTATATTGAAAAAATATTTACATAAATAAATTGACAACAATTATTTTAAATTTTCGTCGATTGACTAGTTTGTTGTTGATTTTACTAGAAATGTAGTTTTTGAGTAGTTAATAATTTGTCTACACTATTTTTTCACTTAGTCTAATAGTGAAAACGCATTCACGTATAAAGACTGATAACAATTTTTTTAAAATCTTCATTGGTTCGGCTGGTTTGTTGTTGAGTTTGCTAAAAATTTGTTTTCAAATTTTTTAGTTTTTTGCCTAACTGTATGGATATATTTAACTTCTATACAATTTGATATGTATAGTTTTCTAAATTGTTTTTTAGTTTATGTTGACTAGTTTTGAGTGGGCGACTGTCATAAATTAAAAAACAACCACCTGTCGCTAAGTTGATCTCAGAGAGTTAGGGCATCGTGGCAACACACAAACAAGTCTAGACCTCTGGGGTGGTTGTATCTGGAACGCAGGAATCTCATGAATTTCTAAAATTTCACAAGAATTTTCTTTTTTGAAATTGACAAAAACTGTCGCATTTCAAACATGTTAGAGCATCCCTAATAGCCCCTCCATCCAACCCTATAAAACATTGTTTATGTCACTATTCATTAGACATAAATGTATTTTACAGGGTGCGATAGGCCCTGTTGGGGATGCTCTTAGAAGGAGGTTTGAATGGCTTGTATAATTGGGCTAGTTTGATGAACTTGCATGGGATTAAGGTTTTTATAACCGTTTTAGCCCTGAAAACTGCAGGCTCGACATTTAGCGGTTCTCGTGGTTAACCACCAGGTTAACCGATCAACAAAAATGGCGGCTGTACGAAAACCACCAGTAGCAAGCAACGGTCAACCGTGCTAACCGCTCGGCTCAGTAATATCCCTGCATGGGATATGCTTGGTGGATTGTAGGGCGCTCGATCGACTAGCATGCATGCATGGATGCAGTGGCTCTTTAGTACCACATCGTGAGAACGCCGGTTCCGCTAACCTATAACCTTGACAATTTAAATCATGGCACTTTTGTGTAGCCATTCAGTCCAATATGATTAAAACGAGAATAATGTCTTGAAGACGTGCTACACATTTAAACTTCTAAGCATACTTTGACATAGAGTATGTGTGTCCTGCCCGTAAGAAATGTAGGGTCCTCTAGCACAATTGTTGACACTCAATTTTGGACAATAGATCGATATTCTAAATCGTCCTAGAAATCGAATTGGACCAGATCGACTATAAAAGGAATAGTTCAGGTTAACTTGAAGTAGACATGGAAGGAAGGGCACAAGTCAGTTTAACTTAGATATATTTAAAATAATAGATTGTAATAGGAAAATATCAATTTGAGTCTGCATCCAACACATACGTGTTTAAGTCGGTAAAGGTTAGAAACAAGCACAAATCTGAGTTACATCGGGAAGTCAAACAATCAAATTTACTTTTATTATGTTCTTTACTTTTCATCTATTTTTATCACATTAGGTCTAGTTTGGAGTAGTCTCGATGTATTTTGATTTTGATCATCTCACCGTGACTTCTTGATCGACTTCTGTGTACACCTGGGTAAGTGCTATCTCGATATAGTTCGATCCTGTTACTTGGTCTCACTTTCTATCGGATTGTCGTGTTAGGACTGACCGATAGATCTCGTTTAACCTTCGTTCTATTTGGTAGTTGATCATATCGACGTAATCTGTTTATCCTCTTTCTGCTACTTTGTTGATTTCACTAACTTAATAGTAGATTGGTTTTCTTTTCGAATTATTTGTTTAGGTCTAACCCTAGTCAATAGTTTCAATATAATTTTGAATGTGTTAGCTCTTTTGATTGCCCTCAAGTGTTATATATCAAGTCCCTTCAATTTTGGGTTTAGTCGGCTATCTTACCCTTATCATTAATTAGACGGTGAAGTTGGTTGGCAGTGTTCAAGTCAACCGTTAACTTTTTTTTTTTTTTTGAGAATAAGGCCATCCATTAAAATATCAGAACATCAGAGTACATCCAACGACAGACCGATAGAGCTACCATACTCTAACAACCGGCAAGAGGAATACACCACAGACCAACTGTTGTCGCCATCGAACTCACTCCTAACGCCGTGGCCCTTTTTGGGTTGACAAACGGATACAGCTCAGGACACCAAGCTACCAGCCAGTATCGGAACTGTAATACCGTGGCTTGCGACGATGAGGAAACATCGCCGCCAAGGAGGCCCGCAAACGACAAGTCGAGGTCGAGCGGTGTCTCCTCCGCCTCAAGCAAAGAAGCACCAGATAGCCGCGGTCGGGGATCTCCGACGACCCGACAAACAATCCTCTCCCGTAGCATCACACAAAAGTGGACATCCACAGGAAGGCCATTCAACCTCCAGCAAGCAAGATCTGAACACGCCATGTGCTCCACATCTCCACCCACTCGAGAATCATACATTATTCTCACTGATCTGAGAAAGTGGCAGGCAGGCATCACACCAGATCTAGAGTTATCCCGACCAAGCGCCACCGTTGGCCACGAGACAACCGCCGGCTTCGTGTATGACCGGTTGTGCAAGAACGCACCACCGACCATGGTCTCCACCGCAAGCACCTCTGACCACCATCCAGATCTGCACAAAAAGGGAGAGAAAGAGCCAAAGCACCGCCAGAGAAGCCGGCGATGAAGACTCAAAAGCAACATCTACTTTATTTGGATCCTCCCCTCTCCAAAACCTTCGGAACCCTATCTCCTCCATCGGTCCTAAGGTCCTTCTAATCCTTTCTCACCGTCGGCGTCACCGCAGACGTTAGAAACGAATCAGATCTGGGCCAGAGACGATAGGGAGAGAAGGAGAAGGGGAAGGGAGAGAGGAGGAGAGGGAGAGAGAAGTAAGAGGAGATGGGTCCCCTCCCCCTCACCTCCGGCGAGGACGCCGGAGAGCACGAGGGAGGGGGCCAGCAGGCGGCGGCACTGGGACGCTAGGCGCTAGGACGAGAGAGAGAACCAACCGTTAACTTTTGATGTGAAACAACAGGCAAATTGGCCTGATGATTTCGCTGCAATCTGGACTTTAACAAATACTCTTTTATGTCTTTTATGACTTTAACAGATGTATCTCTTTTATGTCAAAATACATGAGTGCGCTACGACAAATATCAAGGCAGATGGTTCAACTTCTAGCAAAATAATTTCTCGTGGGATAAATGGCATTGCCGTACAAGAAGTAATGATTGCACAACGCCAAACCAATCATTTCAAAGGAGCATATCCAGCAATGATTTTGTAAGAAAAAAACTCCTTGTTTATAAATTGTCATAGATGTTGCCTCTCCATCGCATATAATGCTAAAAACTTTACAAATATCCCTATATATATGGTATATAGTTTGTCATATAAGCAACATCTGGTGTCAATCATTTCAAGGGATCAAGAACCTGACCACCATCAAATTTACTGATGCTGCTTGTCCCAGAATCTATCGATTTACTCCCAAAACAAGTAATTTCGTTTAAACCAGCAATGAAAATATATTGCACCAGCCGTATAATAATTTCTCGGGTTTGTGCCGGAACAAAATAATAACCACAGCAAAAGGAGAAACATAGAGGAGAATTTAAATGCAACCTACTATAGTTTGGACAACTAAAAATAGGGTTTGACTATCTCTCGAACGTCCAATTAATGATTGAAAAAAATTAGACGTTTGTTTTAATACTACGTTAACTGCATGCTTCATTAGAAAGAATGAGATGTTTCAACAGAGCAAAGCACGTGTTGGGAGGACAAAATTTCCCACGGTTAATAATTTTTTTTAACAGACAGAACTTAACATTTCCGATGAGGAAAAAATGTTTAATCAGAGAAATAAGAAATATTAGAAAAAATGGATGCTTGTTTCAACCTATACAACTAAATGTTTGACAAAACAAAACCCAATGTTCCACAAGGGAAAAAAACATGTTTCAATAAAAAAAATAAATGATGAAAATAGATTATGCATGTTCCAACGGGTAAAACCTAATGTTTCACCAGGCAAAACCCAATGTTTCACTGAAACATTGAAAGTAAGTTCGTAAAACATTTGAATTAAAGTACTGAAATGTTGAAAATAAACTGTTGTAACATTTGAATTAATCATCGAAAGATTATTTAGACAGCGATGCAACATTGAAGAATTGAAAGCAGCCTGATGAAACATTATGCATTAAAATAATGAGACATTTATAAGCAGATTCTGAAAATATTTGAACTAAAACACTGAACCATTTCAATTTAAGCACTGAAACATTCAATACTAGGTGTTCCGAAAGAGAAAACAAGATATTTCACTGAAAAACACAATTTTTATACTATTAAATGTTATATTTGGTAGTGAAATATAGGTAAAAAATGTTTCACCCGAGCAAACAAAATATTTAATGACAACAATTGGATGTTTAAGTAGTAAAATAATAATAAAAAGTTTCATGAAAGAAAATAAGATGTTTTTATACCCACATGATTATGTTACTAGGCAAATTTGGAGACCCACCCCCTTCTCCGAATCCTTAGGAAAGTAGGAGATGCAAGATGGAGATGGGGAAGAGGTAGGTCAGGCATGGGGGGAGAGAGAGAGAGAGAGAGATGGATGGATGGATGGATGGATGGATGGGAGTTTATGGTCAAGTCGGTCGCAGAGATGAGAGAGAGGGGGAGAGAGAGAGATGGATGGATGGATGGTAGTTTATGGTCAAGTCGGTCGCAGAGATGGAGCGAGAAGAGGATTTAGAGAAAGAGAAGCAACATCTAAGGAGGTGATGGAGATGGGAAGAAGGGAAAGGAAACGGAGATGGGAAGGAAGACGTTGGTTGGTTTGGTGAAAAGCAAGGGCTAAGAGATTAGAGATTGGATAAAGTCGTTTCCATGGAAGACAACTAATTTGTAGTGGTCTCAAAACCCGTTGGAGCCAAGTTGCAGTCGGGCCTATAGGCTTGGGGAGTCAAGAAAACATAAAGAGAAAAAAAAAGAGAGAATGAAATAAATAGGGATTGAGTGAAGCGACGAGGGCCATGAGGACATTTCTCATACATCTGGTTTGGGAATCAAGAAAATGCTGAAAAGAAAACAATAGAAAGTGAGTGGAGGTGGGTAGTGGCCTTGTGGAGGAGCGCCTTCATTATTTTTCTTTTGCGCCAAACTCACTTTCCTAAGCAATGCAGGAACAAATAACTTTTAATCCAAAATAGATATACATAATACGACGAATACCATAGACAGATAATTTTATCTTTTTATCAAAATAATTTCTCATGGGATATATGGTTATGTCGTACAAGTAGTACGGATTGCATGACACGAAACCAATCATTTCAAAGGAGTATATCCAATAACAATTTTACCAATTTTTTTGGTGAAAAAACAAAGAACTCCTTGTACGCCATAGTTTGTCGCACATGTAGCTTCGTCAGTGTGACACCAAAGCTTTACAATTAAAGCCCTTATCCGATATATGATTTGTCGTACGAGTAGTACCGTTTGCAAGGTACGTGGAACCAGTCCATTAGTGATTTAATTATTGGAGCATACATACCCATATATACATTACTGATATACTGATATACTATATATATATATATATATATATATATATATATATATATATATATATATATATATATATATATATATATATATATATATATAAATAAAAAGCCACCACATTAATTTTAAAATACTAGAAATCCATATGTTAATAAAAAATACTAAAAATCACGCTAAAGTAGAAAAAATATATACATCATCGATTATTGTAGGACCAAATTATAACATGTTAGATTTAAAAAAGAGTACATATCTATCGCTAGTAAAGAAAACAAATTCATAATAAAAAAGAGTCCATATTAACTACTAAGATAGAAAAGTGTTCCATATTAAATACAATTAAAAAATACAAATTTTGAATTAAAAAAGTCCATATCAATTACTACAAAATTAGACGTGCAAATGTACAGAACATCATGCTAGTAGTAGTAGTAGTAGTAATAATAATAGGGTTCAACGAAGACATCACATTAATCCTAAAATTATAGAAAATCTTGTTGAGAGAAAAAAAAATGCACCTTTAATTGTTGTGGGACCGAATTGTAACGGCTTATATATTAAAAGAATAGTTCACATTCTCTACAGTAATAAAATAGGAGCAATTAAAAGGAGTGCGTATTAAATAAAATACTAGAAAATGAGTTCAAACCAAATACAAAATTAAGAAAGGAGAAAATATCAAATACAATATCTAGCTACACAAATATGCATGACATTCAACTCGTTTTCCCTAAACATAACTTCGTTCCATACAGCAACGACCCCTGCCTAGTAATTTCTCGACCTCTGCCAGAACCAAAATTTGAACTATGGAAAAAACAGAGAGGAAAATCTTAATGCAACAGTGATCCGTCTCCAAGGCCTAGAACTCAGGCATACGCTCCCTTGCATTGCAGCGGCAAACCAACTGATCAAGATCGACCTCGATTGGGGCCGGAGGGAGGTAGGGAGCCGTCAATGGGTTCCCGCGCAGAATACCCAATGCTCCGCAAAGAATCCCGAAGACGGCACACACAGAGCACATAGACGCACAGGCGGCACAGCTGCATCTGAGCTTCTCCAGTGGAAGGGAAGGCATTTCGGCTAGCACACATCCAAACCATAGCAAATCTAGGAACTTTCCAGTATGCACTGGCTCTGGCTGCAAAAGCCATGGAACAAAAGGAGAATGTACTAGAAAGTAAGCGGGTTTCCACTCTGGTTACAACTTACAATTACGCAGCTCCCATTTCCGTTCCACTAATAACATTATGGATCAGGCTAAGCAGAGGTGAAGGTAAATGTGAAGGGGGGTATATTCACATCAAAAAGCACAAGAAATGAGATAGTAGGCGAGACGTACTGTACCACGGACGGGCAAGGTTCGGGAGGGGGAACCGGCCGTCGGGTGCGAGGGCCGGAGTGCCGGACGGAGGAGGCAAAAACCCTAAAGGTTTAGGGGGAAATGGGGGACTAGAAGCTAGATTGCTAGAACTCTCTTGGGTCGATGAAGAGGGAGCGTCCGGGCGGCGCCTTGGTCCAGTCCCCGAGGGGGCCGTGGGAGTAGCCGTCGGCGAGGCGCTTGATGCACCAGAGGTCGTCGGCGCCGAGGCGCCCCCAGTGCGGCACGCCGGCGCGGACCGGCTCGCAGGCGCCGACCTCGGTGGCCACGACGCCGCAGCCGCCGCGGCGGGCGAGGTTGTGGGCGTGGCGGCAGAGCGCGCGGACGAGGCGTGGCGCAGCGGGGCCGTCGCCGCCGAGGCCGTAGAGGAAGTAGAGGCCGAAGGGAGCGAAGAGGTTGGGGATGGAGGGGATCTTAAGCCACGGCGCCGCGCGGTCCACCAGCCGCGTCGCGCCCGCGGCGGCGCGCATCAGGCGGGGCGCGCCGCGCACCTCGAGGCGGAAGGCGTCCATGCAGTTCCACACGCTCAGCACCGCCCACGACGCCGGCGGCGCCGCCAGGAACGCCTCGGCGCCGCCCGGCGGCCACCGCGCCCCCGCCGGCAAGGCCAGGAACGTCCCGAGTGACAGCGCGTTGGACAGCACGGCGTCGATGTCGGCGGGGAAGAACTCCACGGCGGCGAAGTGCCAGCGGTAGAGCACCTCGGCGTCGCGCGGGTCGAGGCGTACGACGGCGGCGCTGCGCGTGGGCGCCAGCGCGTGGCTGAACACCGGGTGCACGAGCACGGACGGCGTGCGGAACTTGGAGTAGCCGCAGCGGCCGGTGAAGAGCCGCACCGACGACTCGTT
Source organism: Raddia guianensis (assembly GCA_036346415.1). NCBI lineage: Eukaryota > Viridiplantae > Streptophyta > Magnoliopsida > Poales > Poaceae > Raddia > Raddia guianensis. The sequence continues at coordinate 32,412,820 of CM070536.1, forward strand.
GTCCTGCTCCGTCGCCATGTACGAGTACTCCGCCCCCACCTGCCGGAACCACTCCTCCATCCTCTCCACCAGCTTCTTCCCCACCCCCTTCCTCCTGCACACCACATCACCCTCCCAAGTTATCATCTTTCCTCTCCTCTTCTCCATCCAAAGCAGAAGTGTAAACTGAAGGATCGTATGGTATTGTACATTTGTACGTACCGGTGGCTGGGTGAGACGCGGAGGCCGAGGATGTAGGCGACCTTAGTGTAGATAGGGTCCTTGGCCTGCGCGCAGCCGGAGACGACGGTCTTGACGCAGCCGCGGACGAGGCCGATGATCTCCGCCTCCGCGCCGTCAGCGCCGCCGCCGCCAACGCTGCCGGTTGCTGTCTCCGCGACCTTTCCATATCCGCGCGGGCGTTGAAACATGCGTTTGGGGCAACCCATTAATTAGTCTTCGTGCCAGCCGGGACCCACGCCGCAGCGAAGCGCGAGGAGGCGAGGCAACACGAGACGAGAGAGGAGAGCGGGGGGTGGGTGTGGACAGGTGGTAGGCTGGGCCAAGCCAGCGCCCTGCAGCACATCTGGCTGCTGGCCGGGTGCAGCCGAGCAAGCCAGCAACCACGTACGTACGTACCAGCATGAGGTAGGCCGGCGAGTTGCGAATGCGGCAGAGCGGGTCGCCGAGGAGGTCCGTGAAGAGGCACATCTTGCTGCCGCCGCCGCCGCCAGACCCCACCTCGCAATCGCCCTCCACGTCCTCCACGCCGCGGCGGTCACCCTCGCCGTCGTACTCCCGCACCACCACGGCCGCCGCCTCCTCCTCCATCACCACCATCACGATCTCGAGAGCGAGGCGAGCAAGCAGCCGTATACCAACAAAAACAACCAAGGCAGGCAGGGAGGGGAGGAGCCGGGTGCCCACTGCCTGGCGATTGATATAGCCGGCCGCGGGTATGAAATATGAATCACGTGAGACGGGAGGAGGGGGAGGCGGCCCGGGGCGTTCTTTCGCGTGCCCGCCTCCGCCGCAATTACTCCCCCACACGCGCGCGCGGGGTCGTAGGCACCGAGCGAAGAGCGAAATACAGCAGCAGCAGCAAGAGGAGATCAGAGCGCGGGATAGCTAGCTAGCTAGCTAGCAACCGCGCGCGCGGCCGCATCCAGCGTAGTGAGCGCGCTAGCCGACGATATGCCCAGCGCAATAACTAGCTTCTTCCATATTACGGGCTCCTCCATCGAGGAAACGCGGCTGCATGCGTCCCGTCCGCGCGCCTGCTCTGTCCGATTCGGAGAGCTAGCTAGCCGCTAGCCTGCCTGCAGCCGCCGGCCGCCTCTTTTTGATTTCTGGAAGCGACGACGGCCGTGCTCGGAGGAGGAGCTGGGGCAGGGCTCGAATGAGGCTATGGATAGAGGCACAGAGCTACCTTCGCAGCGAGGAAGACGACTAGGATCGGAGTACACACACGACAGGGTGCTATAGGAGATGCTATTGCTGTTGCTATGGATGGGGAGAGGAGTGACGAGCGAGAGTGTGGCTGGCCACTGATCTGCCGCTGCTATTTATACCTGATATTTTACCCAGGACCTCCTGGGAGTGGGGCTCACAGGCGGGCGATCCCTCCGCTCTCTGCCACTGCTCCTTTAATTCATTCGTTTTCCTTGTTTTCTCTTGGACTCTTTGAGATTCTCTCTCTTTTTTTTCTTCATCTTTGGAAGGTGTATGTCTTTTCAGTTTTTTCTAGGCTAAAGCTATTGAGACAATGGTTTTGATTTGATGGGTTTATTTTTTTTCTGCCCCTTCATTTATCGCTATGGGTATGCGACAACAGAGTCAGGTATGGCACATCGACATGTACATCAACGTGTTTGGCGTTGTTCTTTTCAAATAGATATGGTTGCGTTGGCGTATTCATCAGAATTGGAAATTTCAAAAAGAAATTTCTAAAGATTATAAAAAAATAGTTAAAAAATAGTTTTAAGATCTTTGGAAAGATTACTAAAAGCCATGAAAAAATCGTCATAAATTATCACAACATATAAACTATATAAAAATAACAAAATTTGCTACAGTAATACGCAACGGTACGATACGATGAAAAGAACAAGGCCAAGTGTTACCTATTTCTCTAGGATCGTACGATGCTGCATTGAGGAAAACATAACCAATGGACAGTTTTTTTTGTTAAAAAACATTTTCTAAAAATGAAAGAGCAGTCCAAAACGCAGTTTTGGATTTATCTAGCACTCACCACTTCATTTATTTGAGAAAAGGATTACTTTGTTTTTTTAGTTTTGTTGGCCTTTGGTGTGGGGGTACTTATCTGTTCATGAGGGGTGGAAAGGATTTTAATATTTTTTTCCAAAGGGAGGAAATTTACTAAATTTTATTCATAATGGGGTTCTTTAATTGAATAGATTACCTATCAACGTAAAAAAAAATTCAAAATTTAAGCAAGTAGCCATACAAAATATTCATTGTAAGGTAGATAAAAGGTTTCAATACAAAGAAATCCAACAATAGGAAAAAGAAAACAACATGATGCAGGGCAACAGTGCATAGCCGCAGCAAAACACTGCCACCATGGCCAAAAAACCCGGCTATCTCACTGAAGTGGTAAGGCGGCAACTTATAACCTATAACAACCGATGGATTAGCGCTTCATTAGATAGTTCCTTGTCAGATGCTAATGAACAGAAAGAAGTTTTCCCAATACATATTAATAAGTTTTAAAAATTCATCGATCATTCGACTTTAAATAGTACTACCTCCGTGTCCAGATTCAGAGCCAGAAGTGCATTCTTTCTGGGACGGAGGGAGCATATGTTTAAAAGATATTAAAGTTGTGTATGCATGACAGTTTCAAGCTCAAGACGCATGACCTGTCACGCATACCTTGCGTCATTCAAGCTTTGAGAGCATTTCAATTCTGTTGGGTAACCTTTTTGTTACTACAAATTTTGTCTTTACACATAGAAAAACTACTACTTTTTCCTCACAATTGTCGTTGTCGCTTTGGTTTCGAAGTGAGTCTTAGATAGGAAGCGAGAGGATATTTTAACAATCACAAGGGGAGTTACAACACAAAGCAAATTTAATTACATGGCCTGTACACAACATTAGAGCATCTCCAATGGGAACAACTCGGACAGGCTATAAAGAGTGCACCTCATCTTTTTTCTTATGTGGAGGGGAGGAGAGAAGGAGAGCAGAGAGATAGAGACTAGCTAGGTGTATTGCACCTATTACATATAGGCCTATATTAATTTTAAGAGCCAATGATATAGCTAATTCATTAAAAAATTTTGTTTACAAGCTATCTATATATATATGACATGGAGTTTTCTTATAACCAGCAGTTGACTCTACCGTTGAAAATGCTCTTGTGTCTTTTTCAGCTGGTATCTAGTGCAACGCTTTGTGGGCTATATTGTTCATCGTGATAAAGCTCTCGCTCGAGGATTTGATAGGATAAGACCGTTTTATAAAGGGCGATTCGATTATTTGCCACCATAGAGATTGTTATGTACCACCATTGTGATAGTTATGTACGTTGATGGTTTGCCATTGGGTGTCATAGACATGCATGGAAGGGTTCACATGCTATGGATACAGCAGTGGAGAATCACCGAATATAATTTTTTAGGGTCGCAGGTCATCATTCTCTCTTTTATGAAGATTGCTTGTAAATCATTGAATATATAGTTAGGACAGGTAAGCCCCAAGTCTCTACTAGCTTGATCGGAATACACAGAAGTAATTTTACATAGAACGGTTAAGTTCCCGTTCGAATCCAATAAAAAAACCCTCATATTTTATACTATAGCCTCTAAAAAAATCCTTTGTACATTAAGCTTTCTAAACTCTAGACATCTAAAACTTCCTATGAACAATGCTATATATAATGTATATATATGGTGGTATGGCTAAAACATGACCAAATAATACTAATAAAATAAAAATAGAAAAGAAAAAATAATAAATATTATTAAATCTATCCTAAATTTAGATAGTCCTGCCCTCGAGGAGTTGAGAAACAATTGAGGACATATTTGGAAGCAAAGTATTTTCATAGTTTCTAGATAGTACCATGCTTTCTGAGAATACCATGGTATTTTATACCATTAGATATTTGGTAGTCATATAAAAAACTTTGTTTTGAAAATTATAGTTTGAACAAAACCATGATATTTTTGGAGTATTGAAAACTTCAATCCAAACTAAAGTTTTTACTTCTTTTCCTTACTTACGGTCAATACTTTGATAAAAACTTTACAACCAAACAGTTCGTAGTTTCAAGGAATACCATGGTTTCATTAAGATTTGGTAAAATCATGATATTTTGGTAAAACAATTAGCAAAACATAGTATTATAAAATTATAGTTTTAAAAAATTTTGCTTCCAAACAGGGTCTAAATGTTGCACAAACGCGCGATGGGAGAACGCTGCCACGCGCATGGCAAGTCCAGGTGGCCCCAACAGAGAGCAGCTGTGTCCTGTGAAAAGAAAACGTCCCTCTCAGGCTCTCGCCCCCTCACTCTCTCAGCAACAGAGGTAAAGAAAGAAAGAAAGAAAGAAAAGAAAGAAAAGAACATCAAGAATTCAAGATGCATGCCGCGTGGTGCCACGTGGCGTAACAGAAGCAGCTGGTTGACGGCCGGAGTAGATAGGGCGCGCAGTGAAGAGGACCGGGGTGGCGGCATGATGGCGCCGTCTTTCTCACCGGCCGTTCCTCTCCGCCCCGTCGCCGTTGCCATTCAATGTATGACATCACGCGCCCACGGCGGCAGTCTCGGCTAATCATCCTCCGTCTATATAGCTAATCACTGCGTCATTACCGCATCCGATAAACTTCATCAATCACAGCAGTTACGAGTTGCTCCAATTACATATTACTACCATCTCATAATGCATGCTACAACGATCGTCTATACGAAGCGGTGGACATTACCGTCAAGTTTGCAGCCACAACGACGCAGCGCAGCATGAACTTAAACGTTTTCAGGGATCGAAATCGAATGGAGCGGGAGGCTTGGGCCTTGTATATTGTATTCTAGCTAGCTGTGTACATGGAGGGCATTGCTCGGCTTTAGACAGGCACCTTTCTTGAACGGGACGCGAGAGCGATTGATACTGGATAGCAGTATAATCTCATAAATTTTCCCAGCCCGTCCCTGTTCATATGATGGAACTCTCCTCCATGAGACCGACCTGGGATCGATCGAGGCCGTGCGTGGCGCCATGGATGGATTCCTAGCCCCAGACACCTAGCTAGGTGGCTGTACATATTAATTACTTATTCCATTGTCATGCATGTCGAAACGGTTTAGTTACTTAAACTCATTTCGAATTTTCCCGTTTCATTGTATACTACTACTATTAGGGAGTGTCATGTCTTGCCCTTTTGTGTAACAAAACGACCAGTGTACGTCGATCATCACTGGCCGTCTCTTTCGCGCACTCCTGCACGTAAGCATCTGTGATCTCACGAAAAAGGGAGGTCCAATTTTCGGCTCTGGATCTGTGGCCGGGAGGAGCGAGGGGTCACTGCCTCACTGGTAGCTAGAAGTAATTTTGATATTGTCCTATCTCAACTTCTCGTGTGCACCACACCACCTTAATTAGTACTCCCTCTAGTTACGAAAGTCACCGTTGACTTTTACACACGTCTTTAACAATTCGTTTTATTCAAAAAAAAATTATAAATATATAAAAATATAAATCATACTTAAAATATATTTAATAATAAACTAAATCACAACAAAATAAATGATATTTACATAACTTTTTTGAATAAGACGAATGATCAAAAATATCTTCAAAAGTCAATGGCGACTTCTTTTCGTGACCGGAGAGAGTATGATGTTTGCCAGGCAAATGAATGCCGAGCTCAAATATCTTTGTTGCTTCTTAATTGTATGGCTAGAGAAAATATCTTTGGTGTTTGGAGTATATAGTGCGATATCGATGCACCCATCCAAGGTGTCAATGGTACAATTTCTTCAAACTCACCTACCAGCAGAAATTTATGTTAGAAAATATGTTACACGCAATCTTATAACGACACCAGATAACCAACGTTTGGTTGTTATTGAGGTTTGATCGAATCCTGCACCCCGAACATGACTATGGGAGCTAGTTACTCTTTGAAAACCTAGCTAGCACACAGGATTGCCCTATAGTCATGCCTTGAGCTAATTATAGTGTCATGGGTTACAAAATAGGACATACGTACACATATGCATGCATGGTCTGGTACAGGACAATTTAGAGTCCTAATTTAATCCCAAACTCATACGCGGACATATTTGACACAAATTTTAATAATTTATTGGTGGCAAATGATTTACATTGGAAAAAAACGATAGCTTAGCATCAGGAATAAGCATCATGAGAATTTTTTTTAGCATGTGCTATTTCACTATTGTTAGATATATTATATATGGCAACATATTCAGTGCTAATGTTCATTGTGTGCTAACATGCTAACATTCAATCTAAACCATCAGATCTATAAGGAACAGTTTAGATATGGAGAGATGAAAACTACATTAATTACCTCATTTCTCACTTAAATGCTTTCACACAGTCTTCCTTACCTTTTTAAGTGGGAAGAAGACTTCCACCTCTTCATATATGAACCGTTTCTTATAGATCTGATGGCTTGGATTGGATGTTAGCATGTTAGCACACAATGAGTATTAGCACTAGATATGTTGCCATTATATATTATCTTATTTTATATTTTGGAAATTTACTACTCATACTTTCCTATATATTTTGGTGTGCGTACGTACAAGTATATGTTGCCAACATAGATTAGAGCATATTTAATGATAGGGCCAACTACTAGCTATAAGAAAGTTCCATATCGTCTATAGACAGATTAGCATGAAGAATAAGCATCATGAGAACCCTATTTTAGCAATGATACTTGTGCTATTTTGCTATTGTCAGATATATTATATATATTCTTATTTTAAATTTTTGAACTTAATTTCCTATATATTTTGGTGTGCGTACAAGTATATGTTGCCAACGTAGATTAGAGCATCTCTAATGGTAGAGCCAACTACTAACTATAAGAAAGTTCCATTTCATCTAATAGATAGTTTAATTGTAGACAACATCTTCAATAGATTAGTTATAGAATTGGGTTTTAAATTTAATATGGGCCCATATGTAATATGTACAATTCCCCTTGTGATCGTATCTCTCCTCTACTTCATGACTCCACATAAGAAAAAAAGATGAGGTGAACTCCTTATAGCATGCTGAGTTGTCTCCATTAGAGATGCTATTAGAAAAAAAAAAAAGATGATACATTTCAATACATGTGAGCTAAAATAAAAGTACGCATTTCCATGTCTTGCCAACAATTGAAAATAGATGATAACATTCAATACATGTTCGATCAAACATGTATGTATGGTCTAGATATTGAGATTTTATTAATATGGTCCCAGGGGAGTAAGAAATCTATGATCCATTGGTCTAAGTAAAATGAATGGCCCACCGTGGTTTGGGGTATATTTTCTTATAACATACTCCCTTCTTTAGAGAACACGATGTTTTAAAATTGTTCTAAGTCAAAGTTTTCAAACTTTTTTTAAAATATTTTGAACTATTTGGATTGGACACATAAAACTTGTATAATGATTTGTCTCCAAAGCACTTCTTCAATATCATTTTTAGGTATTTTATAAATTTTTTTTGCTTTGATAGCTAAATCGAAGTGTATTTTGAAGATTGTACCAATATCCAAAATATCATGTTTTTAGAAACCGGAGGAAGTTATACACTAATCTATTAAAATATATATAGACATGTCAGAAGCAATTTCCTTTAAGTTTGTTTGCCTCTAATTGCCATATAGCTGGTAGTGTCATATATTGATTAAAAAATAGGCATTTTTGTCTCTCTGTAAAAAGATGCATTATGTGGCTCTTAGTTGCTTTATGTACTACACACACAATTGCACTATTCAGCGCGGTAGACATTGAATAAGTATTCGGCGCCTTGGTCGTTTTCTGCTTAAAGGTAGAGTTGTGGCATGCACCCGATTGTAATTTGTCCATTGAGCACACACACGATTCTGTCAAACAAAAAACTATAACACGTCTAGATTAAAACTATCAAATTAATGGTCAAAAGCTATCAAATCCGATAGTTGCATTAAGCCCACAACTCACATGTGGATGCATTAATAAATAGCCATTAAAACATGTTTTAGATCGTTTTTCATCGTATTTTTCTTAATAGAAACTCTGATTGACTAGCAGTTTTCACCATTGACTTCCTTACATTTTTTTATGAACAAAACGAGACCGAAATAGATATAAAAAAATATTTTTAGTATCATAAAAAGTTATAATGTTAATGAAAGTTTACGATAATGTATATGGAAAATAACTATAATCCAACTATCCAAGTCATAGTAACTTACATATTTATTATGGTTGGATCTGTCAAATTATAGTCAAATAATACATATTATCCCCACTTCCCTAGCACGACACCTAAATCCTTGGCTTTGGCTCTTGTCTTCAATTAGTAGCACCGCCGCCATCCTCCTCCATCGTCCTTGTGCCACCATTACCACCCTCCCACGTAGCCGCCGAGCTCCCGCCATCCCTGTCCTCTACCCCTCCTAGGCGCAGCACCTAACCCTAGCTCGTGACCTCCCATCATGGTTCTAGTGTACACCCATCGCCCTTCCGGCTCTATTTGGTGCTCCCTCCGTTTTTTTTGTTCGACGCCTTTGACTTTTGGACATGTCTTTGACCATGCGTCTTATTAAAAAATTTATTGCAAACTTGAAAAAAAATATAAGTCATGCTTGAAGTACCTTTAATGCTAAAATAAATCACAACAAAATAAATTATATTTACATAGTCTTTTTTAAAAAGACGAATGGTTAAAGACGTGTCTAAAAGTCAAAAGTGTAAAAAAAAACTGGAGGGAGTATCAAGTTTGAAGGTGTGATATCTCATTCTTTCTCCTAACATCTTCATCGCTTTCTATTTGCCAATTACCCTGTATCAAACATGACTTGAAGATGTTTGTTTGTTGTCAACGTAACTCATATTTGTTAGTCATGGCGACCTAGTTGTCCATAAAGGAAGACGTGGATGGCGGGAGCTGGGAGCACTACTACGGAGCGGGCGTTCAGTCCCGGTTCGGAACGGACTTCAGTCCCGGTTCTTGAACTGAGATAGCCCTTGGAAACTGATGCCTGCTGGGTATCAGTCCAGATAACAGGAACCAGGACTAAATCTCTCCTCGATAGGCCGGCCCCGAATACACGTGGCGCGGCAGCTAGGCTATCAGTCCCGGTTTTAGGTACCAACCGAGACTGAGATGTGCGCACATGGCGATGCTCAGGAGCCGCTGGGGACTCTATTAGTCCCGGTTGGTTGCTCCAACCGGGACTGAGGTGTATACAGTGTATTTTTTGTCTGTTATGCTTATTTAGTCATGACGGCGTGTTCTTCATAGAACCACAGCGAATCACACCCCTATAAGATTTCTACTCCGCTAGCCGATTAGCTCGAGTTCGATCCGATTCGAGCGTCGGGTGTGGCAAGGAGCGACGCATAGAGATTACCCAGGTTCGGACCCCCGAATGGGTAATAGTCCTACTCCTGCCAAGCCTTAGCTCTTTTCTTTTTGTGGTTATGTGTGGAAAATGGTTATAGAATGCTTCCTCCTCCCCCCTCCTTTCTTTAAACTCCTTTTATACATGCCATGGGTTGGCGGAGAGAGCAAGGGGAGCGGTACAGTACACTGACAAGACTAGAGAGACAAGACCGAAGAGACGAAAACGCGTTGCTAATGTGCCGAGCGGCGCCGCCCATGCGTGCTTCGTAAGTGGCTTCTGACTCGTGTGAACGCGCCTGCGAAAGGATAGGCGGGGTGCAGCTCCCACCGCCTAACGCGGGCGGCCAGCCTGATGACGGCAAGCTCTCTCTCTGCCGGTCAATTCTGCAGAGCCACAATGACAGTTGATCAGACCTACAGAGGTCACTGTGGCGGTAATCATCTCTTCCTCGGTCCATCCACGCATGATGTCGCATTAAATGCACATGTCCTTCGCAGCAGGGGAGAGCCTTCGCCAAGAAGGCTCCCCTCTGGATGCTTCCTGCCGCGCGGGCCCCACCTGCCAGTGAGGGGGCCTCTCGCGCTCTGGGGAGAGCTCGCCCACGCGCTGGGGCCTGATCGCCCGCCTGACTCGTGGCGGCCTCGCCTGGAGCGCTGTGGAGCTCGCCCACACGCTAGGGCCTGGTCGCCCGCCTGAAGCGTGGGGCCCTTGCCTGGCACGCTGTTGACGGTCAATTTCGACAACAAATAATATGATTCTGACCATCAACATTTGCTGGACTCGGATGCGGGTTCTGCTTCCGTCTTCTGTCGGTAACACTCAGTCTTGCCTTATTTAATTATCAAGTTCAGTCTGTTTATTTTGTCTCTGTTGGTATTAGGCCCGTACTATTCTTGAGTGCTAAGATCTTTATGCTTAATTGTCCACCTAGAGATTAGTACAAGAGGTAGTAGGGGTACGTATCGAAGTGACGTCCTTGGTACGTATTATTACAAGAAACAGACATGGTGTCTGGACTAGTTAGTAGCCGGTAGGCACCTGTTTCAACGGATGTGTGGTAGGTCATAGGTGGTGACAGCCCTATTATCCGGCTTAGACTTTGTGAAATCCGCCCCGTTAGTTGCAGACCAGTTGAGCCAAATTAGGACGATCATAACCATTCGGGATTCCAATTCAGGATAGCGGGTGGAAGTGAGTGCCTGAGCTCCGATTCAGAGTCGCAAATTAAATAAGAATAGAACTTGAACCTTTCTGACTGGTGTCCGAAGAGCCTCTTGATCCAAAATACATTTATCCCATTGTTGATTCCATATCACCATTCTCATACCCATCCGGGTGAATAAGTGTATGTGAGCATCGTTGAGCCCTAATTTTTATTAGTGACATTGATGACAAAATTAATTAATATTAAGTGCTAGGGGGTTTTTGGACTTCTCGGAACCCTAGCGAAGACTCGGCGTTTTGCAAAACCCTAATTGGAAGCTTCGACAAATCTGTGAGCTGCTCCAAGTTTCAAATGCGTAACCGGGCGAGAAAAGAGGTCACGTATAGATTAGGAGTAGTTAGGTTTATTTCCTGTTTTTCGTCGGTTTTCAAAAGGGGTTTGAATATCTCGGATCTTTGCAAATTCTCGAAAACTCGGTTTCCGTAGTCCACCACTTCTAAAAATACCCAAATATCTCTTTGTGAGATTTCTAGAGAGAGAGAGAAACCCACCTAAATTTCCCCCTCACCTTTTAGCCGAAAATCCATTCTGTCGGACGGCGTCTGGAAAAGCCAGACGGCGTCCGACCAGCCAAATACCGAAGTAGTACTCTCCGTCGGACGGCGTCCGGTACTCACCGGACGGCATCCGATAAGGTTCAAATTTGGGTGGTTCTCGCTGTCGGACGGCGTCTGGGGGGCGTCCGGTTCTTTGCATCTTCACTGTCGGACGGCGTCCGGTCGTTACCGGACGGCGTCCGTCGGTTAAATCGAGGTTCTTTCGGTGGACGGCGTGGGAGCCGTCCGGTTAGCCATCTTCCAATAAGATTTCTTCTGTCGGACGGCGTCCGTCTGACCGACGGCGTCCGATAAGCTATTTTGATGGCGATTGCGGCTGTCGGACGGCGTCCGGTGCCCGTCGGACGACGTCCGGTAGAGGCTAACGGCTAGTCTTTTTGTCCTCTTCCGAGGGGCAACGGCTAGTTTTGCTCTTGGGGCTATAAATACCTATCTAATGGCTGGCTATTTTGAGGTTTGTTGCTCCACTTCACCTACCACATTCATAGCTCATCAATTAGGTGTTCTAGAGCCATTCCTCCACCCACAAAATCATTCAAAGCCAAAATCATTGATCCCCAATACCGAGCTTCATGAAAGTCCTTCGATCCGGCATGATCGGAGCGTTTCGGGCTTGTCACTTTTGAAGACATCCTTCGTGGAGGCGAGGGCTTGGGAGTAGGCCTTGGCGTGTGGCTACTCTCGAGTCGGTGTACGGGTGACAGAGTCCACCTCGCCGGAGTGGCGGAACGACTACCGGGAGTAAGTGAGGCGTGAGGCTCAAGAGCGAGCCGGTCCTTGTGCGCAAGGGGTAGCCTCAACGAGAGTAGGAGTTACTGACTCGAACTTGGTCAAACAAACACCGTGTCTCCCTCTCATTTATATTACCGCACTTACTCTTATTGCATTGCTTGTGTTGATTGTAATGCCATGTCTTAGTTGCATAATTAACTTGTTTATCGCTTCCGCTTGCGTATCAATTGACACTAGGATTGGGTCACTATTAATTTGATGCTTAATGAACAATTAATCGAAAAGATTTAAAATTGCCTATTCACCCCCCTGTAGGCCTTAGGATCCTCTTTCAAGTGGTATCAGAGCATCTAGGTTCTCCGATTTTAGCTTCACCGCTAGGAGATGGCTCAAGAGGGGCCTAGGATAGAAATTGAAAACGCTCCTATTTTCGATGGAACAAACTACAACTATTGCAGAATTAGGATGCAATGTTACTTAGAGGCACTTAGCTATGATGTGTGGGTTGCTTGTGAGACCGGCTATCCGAACCCTCCGGCCGGAACCATTGCTCTTGATGAAGTTCATGCTAAGTACAAACGCTTTAATGCCATTGCTAGAAATGCTTTACTTTCTAGTGTGTCTTCCAAAGTTTTTGATAGCATTGGCAATCTCTCTAAAGCTTATGACATTTGGAAGCATCTTAAAGAAATTCATGTTGGTAGTGCCGAGATGCTTGAGGAGAAGTTATCTCGGGCTAGAAAAAGATTTGATCAATTCAAGATGCTCCCTAATGAAAGTGTCAATGAAATGTTTCTTAGGTTGAACTCCATTATCAATGAAATTGTCGGATGTTCGGAGAAGAAGGTCTTGGAAGACATTGACATTTGTCGGAAGATGCTTGATGTTGTGCCGTTTAGTTTCAATCCACTTGTGACCTTAATTCGAGCATCCAAGTCAAAACTCAAGAAGATGACACCGACAAAGCTCCTCGGGCAACTCAACTCATATGAGATGCGGCTTCTTGAAAGTGAAGAGTCCCCGCTCAACAAGAAGTCAATTGCTCTCCCCGCCAAAGCCAAAAGTGGGAAGAAGAAGATTGAAGTTGAAGAAGATGATGATGACTCCGATGATGCAATTTTGGAGATTGAAGAATTGGCCCTGCTTGTCAAGCGGTCAAGAAAATTGATCAAAAAGATGAGGTTCCGCGGTGGATCATCCTCTTCAAGGCGAAGACCTATCTCCGAAATGCGTTGGTATGAATGTGGAGAGAAGGGTCACTTGGCGGCGGATTGCTCAAAAAGCAAAAAGAACAAGCACAAGGCAAGGAACCAAGAGGAAGATGAAGATGACGACAAAAAGAAGCACCGTCACTACCGCAAGAGCGATCACAAATCGAAGGAGAAGAAAAAGGCTCTTGCCGGTCAAAAGACCAAAAAGAAAGATAGCTCCACATCATCATCCTCCCAATCCTCCTCCGAAGAAGAAGATACTAGAGCTCATGGGTTAGTCGGACTTGCGATCAAGGAAAATGCACCTCCGGCTCTTCCAAAGTAAAAGCTTTGTCTCACCGCTAACATACAAGAAGAGGTGATTAGGGAATGGATCACTGATGATGAAGGCTCTTGGGCGGACTCCTCCGAAAATGAAAGCACCAAGGTGTCCGGAGTCGCCATCGACAACCCTACACCTCCCATGTGTCTCATGGCACTAGAGGAGAAGGTAACAAATGAGCACCTCTCTAAAAGTGAGCTTAAACTTTTGATTGATGATTTGAATAATGCTCTAGAGAAGGAAAAATCTAAGAGAAAGAAGTTAATGAAAGTGCATACAGAGATTGCTAATGAGTTTGAAAATTTGCTTGAAAAACATGAAACTCTAGAAGATGATTATGAAGCTCTAAATTTGCAAGTTGAGATTGTAGAGAACAAACTAGCTAGCTCTAATGTTGAAGAAACTTCTCTTGATTGCTCAATTGAAAAATGCAATGTTGGTGTGACTTGTGACTTGATTGACACCGTTAATGGTTCACTTAGCTTATCTCATGACACATCCTTGAACTTGTCACCCACTATCACACCTAATGCTAGCTCATCTTCACCCACTAGTGCTAATACTTTAAATGAAAATGCGTGTTCTATTGGTACTTGTGGTGTTGCAAAATGTACTAATGAGTTAGTTAAGGAAAATTTGCTTCTTAAGGATAGAATTGAGCAATTAGACTCTAGCTTGGTTAAATTGCTTGTGGGGAACAACTCTCTTAACAAGGTGCTTCGGGAGCAAGGGTACACCTTGGGTAAGCATGGTTTGGGATTTCATCCCGGGGATTTGCCCAAGGGCGGTTGGGGTAAGCCCAAGCTAACTTTTGTTAAGGGAGGGACCCGTTGTCATATTTGCAAAAATGATAAACACAAAGCCATTGCTTGTCCTCTTGTAAAATCGTCTCAATTCATGTCTAAAACTCAAGTGCTTAATACTAGTTACATGCTTATGAGGAAGAATGGCTCTACTTATGCAAAATATGTTGGTGCACCCAATGAAAAGAAAGATGTGAAGGCTATTTGGGTGCCCAAATGTTTGATGACTAACTCGAAAGGACCCAAGAAGAAGTCTTGGGTACCTAAAACCCAAGCTTGAATTTGTGTGTGTAGGTGAACTACAAGAGCGGTGGCCGTCATTGGATATTTGATAGCGGTTGCACCCAACACATGACCGGTAGCTCAAGTATGTTCACCTCACTAGAGGAGGAGAAGGACCCCGAACACAAGATCACATTTGGGGATAACTCCAAGCGAAAGGTAAAAGGTATAGGTAAAATTGTAATATCCAATGACCTATCCATTTCTAATGTACTCTTGGTGGAAGCTTGCAACTTTAATCTCCTCTCCGTTGCTCAAGTGTGCGATTTGGGTTTTGATTGCTTCTTTTCGGTCAATGGAGTTCGTGTTGTTTCCACTAAGGATCAAAGTGTTGCATTTGAAGGCACCCGGTTTCAAAACTTACATTTGGTTGATTTTTCAAACCGTGAATCTTCTCAAATCAAGGCTTGTCTTATTGCTCAAACCACTCTTGGTTGGTTGTGGCATAGACGTCTTGGACATGTTGGAATGGGCACTTTGAAAAAGGTTTTTAAAGACAACTTGGTTGTTGGAGTGAAGGATGTCAAATTCGAGAAAAATCGTTTATGTAGCTCATTCCAAGCCGGCAAGCAAGTGGCTAATTCTCATCCGACTAAGACATTCATGTCTACATCCCGACCACTTGAACTTTTGCATATGGATTTGTTTGGCCCAACCACCTATGCGAGCATAGGCGGTAATTCTTATTGTCATGTGATTGTCGATGATTTCTCTCGATTCACTTGGATATTTTTCCTTGCAAACAAATCTCTTGCCGGTGATGTGTTTAAAAGATTTGCTTTGAAAGCTCAAAAAGAATTTGACTCTTTTATTAAAAAGGTGAGGAGTGATAACGGCACCGAGTTTACTAACACAAATGTTAAGGAATTTTGTGATGAGTTAGGTGTCAAGCACGAATTCTCGGCGGCATACACTCCTCAACAAAATGGAGTGGTGGAGAGGAAGAACCGTACCTTGATAGAGATGGCAAGATCAATGCTTGACGAGTACAACACGCCGCATGCCTTTTGGGCGGAAGCCATCAACACGGCGTGCCATGCCATCAACCGCCTCTACCTCCACCGACTCCTTCACAAGACCTCATATGAACTACTAGTGGGACGAAGGCCCAACATCTCTTACTTTCGAGTCTTCGGTTGCAAGGTATACATCTATAAGAAAAGGACTCATTTGGGTAAGTTCCAAAAGAGGTGCGACATTGATATCATGTTAGGATACTCCTCTCGCTCAAAAGCTTTTCGAGTTTTTAATAATTCTACCGGGCTAGTTGAGGAAGCCTATGATGTCAAGTTTGATGAAACTAATGTCTCACAAAATGAGCAAGATTTGACAAGAAATGTAGGTGATGAGCTACCACATGAAGCCATGGAGTTGGGGGAAATTAGACCCTCACCGGAGGTACCAAAAGATGAAGTCGTCTCTCCCACCACCTCCATCGATAATCAAGCTCAAGACACCTCTCCAACAACTCAAGAACAAGCGGTGGACGGAGATGCAAACTTTGAAGTTGATCAAGCTCAAGGGGGAAGCGTTGATCTACAAGTACCCGTCCAACAACACCGCTCTCTCTCCAAGGATCATCCCCTAAATCAAGTCATTGGCAATCTCAATCAAGGCGTAAGAACCCGTTCTCATACCGCTAATTATTGTGAGCATCACGCCTTTATGTCTATTGTTGAGCCTAGGACCATTGATGAGGCATTGGTGGATGCGGATTGGGTGAACGCCATGCATGAAGAATTGAATAACTTCACCCGCAATGAAGTTTGGGAACTTGTGGAAAGACCGAAGGACCACAATGTCATTGGAACCAAATGGGTCTTCCGCAGCAAACAAGATGAGAACGGTGAAGTGGTACGAAACAAAGTAAGATTGGTGGCGCAAGGTTTCACTCAAATCGAAGGTCTTGACTATGGAGAAACCTACGCCCCCGTTGCTCGACTTGAAGCTATACGGTTACTCTTGGCATTCGCTTCTCTCTATAACATAACTCTCTTTCAAATGGATGTTAAGAGTGCTTTTCTAAATGGTTTTATTGATGAACTTGTTTATGTCGAGCAACCGCCCGGTTTTGAAAACCTCAAACACCCAAACCATGTCTATAAGCTCTCTAAGGCGCTATACGGTCTCAAGCAAGCTCCTAGAGCGTGGTATGAGCGTCTTAGGGACTTCCTCTTAGAAAAGGGATTTAAAACCGGTGCGATTGATTCCACATTGTTTCTAAAGCCTATTGAAAATGACTTATTTATTTGTCAAATATATGTGGATGATATTATATTTGGATGCACTAACAAATCTAAATGCAAGGACTTTGGAGAAATGATGTCCAAGGAATTCGAAATGTCGATGATTGGAGAACTCACTTTCTTCCTTGGATTTCAAATCAAGCAACTTCGGGAAGGGACCTTCATTTGTCAAGAGAAATACACAAAGGACCTCCTTAAGCGGTTCTCTATGGACGATTGCAAATCGATCAAAACACCAATGGCCACTAATGGGCATCTTGATTTGAATGAAGATGGAAAGCCCGTGGACCAAAAGCTTTATCGCTCCATGATCGGTTCGCTACTCTATCTCACCGCTTCTCGACCCGATATTATGTTTAGTGTGTGCATGTGTGCTCGCTTTCAAGCATCCCCTAAAGAAGTGCATCTTATTGCCGTAAAACGCATTTTGAGATATCTAAAAATCACTACTAGCCTAGGTCTTTGGTACCCCAAAGGAGGACGTGTTGAGCTTCTTGGCTATTCCGACTCGGATTATACCGGTTGCAAAATTGATCGCAAAAGCACCTCGGGGGGTTGTCACTTATTAGGACGATTACTCGTGTCATGGACTTCGAGGAAGCAAAACTCAGTGGCGCTATCTACCGTGGAAGCGGAATATGTAGCGGCGGGGAGTTGTTGTGCTCAACTCTTGTACATGACACGGATGCTCAGTGACTTTGGGCTAAAATTTAAAAAAGTGCCACTTCTATGCGATAATGAAAGTGCGGTGAAAATAGCTAACAATCCGGTCCAACATTCCCGTACAAAGCACATCGACATCCGACATCACTTCATTCGTGACCATGTTGCAAAGGGTGACGTTGTGCTTGCCTACGTGCGAACGGAAGACCAATTGGCGGATATTTTCACCAAACCCTTAGATGAGGCACGGTTTTACAAATTAAGGAATGAACTCAACATACTAGATAGATCAAATGCGTGTTGATTGGATTTTGTGATTTTGGGGTCTTATTTGAATCTTTCCATTTGCGTTTGACCCTTATCACATTTAGGGGGAGTTTAGTTTAAACTCATGATCTCAAAACTCCTTCTAGTGGTGAAAAGATAAATTTGATTTTGGGTTAGCACATTCTTGTCATATATTTCAAGCCAAAACAAATTTGAACTTAATAGACTATCCTTATCGTCTTATCACTTCAAACTTCTAATTTTGAAAATCTTATCCTTTTTTTGAAAGATTTGCTCCATATGCATATTTGATCTCTTTAAAATCATATGGCATCAAAATTGTTGAAAATATTTGAAAAGGAGCCAAAATTCAAAAACATGTGCTTAAACTCTAAAGTGAACCCCTATGCTCGATTTTCATGCCTATATGAGAAATCAAGGTAAAATTTGGGTTCACACAATTTCTTGGTCTTTAAAGATCAAATTTGTGTTTTTGAAATTGATTTGGTTTCATTTCCCAATTTATAATCTTATCCCTTCAAAATTAAAATTTTAATATCACTTCAAATTGCTCACATTTGAATCTTCCTTTGAATTTTGAGCAAAAATGGAGAATATCACTTCAAAACATTAATTTTATAAAAAATTCTCGCATTGGTGGGGCCCTCTGGTCTGGAGAGCAAGCAGCTGCGTTTTCAGCCTCCATCGGACGCTGTCCGGTCACGCTCAGACGCCGTCCGATAACGTGTTGCATGCGCCACATACTTCCTGTCGGACGCTGTCCGGTCGCTATCGGACGCCGTCCGACAGAGTGTTATCCGCGATGCGACTCGCCTGTCGGACGCCGTTTGTTGCTTACGACCCGTCCGACGAGGCTCATGTCTTATTGCACTTTCTTGTCGGACGCCGTCCGATCACCGTCGGACGCCGTCCGACAAGGCCAAACCGTGCACAGCGCTGTATAACTTACCTCTCAGCCTCCCTCTTCCCTCATTTCATCTTCTCTCTCCTCCCAAACCGGCGCCGCCCCTGCTGCTCCTCCTCTCCGGGGAGGCCCCTCCGGCGATCTCCGGCGATGACCACCACCACCACCGGCGCCCCCTCGCTCTCCTCTTCGATTCCCTCCGCGTGGATTGGAAGTGGACGGCTCCGTTCGTGCGCCTCGTCTCCGTCGAGTTCCTCCTTTCTCACCGGAAGGGCCTTGGGGCGATCTCCTCATGCAACTTCCTCCTTCCTTCTAGGGCTCGATAACGGCTTCCCGTCTATATTCCCGTCAAATTTCGTTGTTTACCGAGTTCTAGGTTTTGAATAGGATTTTCCCGCGTTCGTGTTCAGGGTTGGCTCGTGGTGGGGTTGGCATTTTGTCAGTGGATCGTTGGTCAGTGGCATTCGGCAGTGAGGTCGTTCTGGTCAGTGGTCACTTTGTCAGAGGAAGTAATTCGAGATGTCTCGTTTGTTGAAGAAGTTTGGGAAGGCTCTAAGCAGGACCCTCAGTGGTCGTCGTGACAGCGGCAGTAAGGGCGATCCTGATTACGTAGATGAGACGGCTAGCAGTGCCGCTCCTCCTCGTCCAAGTAAAGTGACTAGAGCGGATATTCAGCAGCAGCCTGATCAAGGAATACATTGGACTCGGGTTGCGGGATCTTCCTTCTGCGACCGAGGATCTTGATGATGAGACATATCCGAGGACCCGCAGATGAGGATATTCTAAACCGTGGTCGCCGAGGGCGACCCGTGGATAACATGGTTCTAAAGTTATCCATGGAGACCTTGAGGAAAAAGCGAGATGTATCATATGCCAGATGGTTCCCTCAGCGGTGAGAGGATATCAGGGATTTCAGGTTTCACACAAAATTTCAGAAGCAGCTTTATTTGTGTTTCTGCTCCCAAAGATCGGTCCAAGGGACCCCATTGTATTGATCGATGAAATCACCGCACCGTAGGACCTGAGATTTACACCATTTTCAGTTCTACTCCAGGTTTGGCAGCTTTGGTCTCGAATAAGAAGTTGACATGGTCTAAAGAAAGAAACTGTGAGTTCTTTGCCACACTGCTACCTGCTGAGGATGAGTCAGAGTTCAGCTATTACCACTCAGTCGATGCAAACATTCAAGGGATCTCCGTGGCAAATATGAATAATGCTTTGGACACTCCGACATCTGGCCGACTGAATGAGATGGCTTATGAGGATGCCTTCTGGAGGGCTAAATATCCTCCTTTGGATGAAGTCAGATTCATGTATCTAGATCTTGATGATGAAGAGATAAATGTGGGACAGGCTAATCAATTGCGACAAGAGCCTACTCGATCAATCTCATTCTCTGAAGCACACCGCTTGTCCGAAGGGAACCGCGATGAATCCTTCCAATTTGTAGCTGGTTTATGCTTTATCTTCCGATGTAGGACCATAAACATTGGAGCTACCCTTCGAGAGTTTGATGACGCTATTTTCGAGAGGTCAATAGACCACTTCCACTAGCTCCATATGTTGGCCCGCTTCTTTCTAGAACTCGGTGGATTTCTCAAGATGAGGTGAAGAGTTGGAATAACGTAATCAAAAAGCATCGATGAAAAATTTCTTAAACTCTCTGGGAAGTAAGGCAAAGTTGGATAGACCTAGTGATGATGCTCCTCCTCCAAAGACCCTGTTTTTTGCTCCTGCTTGCTCCAGTCTGACCATTTGTGCCAGCGCTTTGGTCTTTGGTTCTTCTGCGGCAGTTCCTCCTCCTTGGTATGACGCTTTGATAGGTGAGATGAGGGGGCTGCGCACGGAAATGAGAAGCTTTCACTCTGAGGTAAAAGAAGAGCTAGCAGCCACCCGAAGGGAGATGACAGATCTGGCAGGGCAGCAGACATATTTAAATGATGAATTTGCAGAATTCAAGTCAGCTGTACAATACATGAGTGCTATGTTCATGCCAGTGCCAGAAGGGGCCAATCCTTACTCATGGTACTCTCATGCTCATAACAGTTATCAGGCATATCAGCAGAATAAGGTTTTCCCTCGCCCACCTGCCTACCCACCACCGGTTCATCCTTGGGTATATCCTCCTTCAGGGCCTGCTCCTTCCTTTGTGCCTCCACCACAGTCATATCCTCCTCCTGGTAAGATTCATTTTACTGGTGGAGAAGTCTGTCGTCATCTCAACTTTTCGTTGCCAAATCCTCAACCGACCCAGCTATTTGATGATCCATCCTCACGTCGGTCGGTACCCTCTGCAGCTCATATGCCTTTGTTCAAGCGTCCCAGAGGTCAGGGCTCCTCTTCCGGCGGCCAAGGAGATGACGGAGGCGACGACATGGATCAAGACCATCAAGACTAGGATCTTTTCCCGTTTGTGTCACTTGGTGACAAAGAGGGAGAAATTAGAGAGTAGTATGGGTTAGTAAGGGTTAGTGAGATCGAGTGCTCTGCTTTTCTGTAATATTGCTTATTGCCTCGGTACTCTGTTTTATTTGTGATTGTTACTCTGCTCTGTTACGTTTTATGTCTTTTGAACCTTGTTGGTTTGTGATTTCAAATTTATGCATGAATTTAGGGGGAGCTTCCTTTATTTGCACATCCTTGTGGTCGAGTTGTGGTTGTCTTAAATTTGAAATTGCTCGCATATTTGTATTGCACTAACACCTTTTGCAGCTCAAAAATTTTATTCTATCTTGGGTTGCCATCAAGTGCCACAAAGGGGGAGATTGTGAGCATCGTTGAGCCCTAATTTTTATTAGTGGCATTGATGACAAAATTAATTAATATTAAGTGCTAGGGGGTTTTTGGACTTCTCGGAACCCTAGCGAAGACTCGGCGTTTTGCAAAACCCTAATTGGAAGCTTCGACAAATCATGAGTGCTCCAGTTTCAAATGCGTGGCCAAGCAGAAAAGAGGTCACGATAGATTAGAGTAGTTAGGTTTATTTCCTGTTTTTCGTCGGTTTTCAAAAGGGGTTTGAATATCTCGGATCTTGCCGGATCTTTGCGAATTCTCGAAAACTCGGTTTCCGTAGTCCACCACTTCTAAAAATACCCAAATATCCCTTTGTGAGATTTCTAGAGAGAGAGAGAAACCCACCTAAATTTCCCCCTCACCTTTTAGCCGAAAATCCATTCTGTCGGACGGCGTCTGGAAAAGCCAGACGGCGTCCGACCAGCCAAATACCGAAGTAGTACTCTCTGTCGGACGGCGTCCGGTACTCACCGGACGGCGTCCGATAAGGTTCAAATTTGGTGGTTCTTTCTGCTTGACGGCGTCTGGGGCGTCCGGTTCTTTATCTTCACCGCCGGACGGCGTCCGTCGTTCTCGGACGGCGTCCGTCAAAGTTAAAATCGAGGTTTTTCTGGTCGGACGGCGTTTGGGGAGCCGTCCGGTTAGCCATTTTCCAGCGCACTTCCTCTGTCGGACGGCGTCCGGTCCTGACCGAACGGCGTGCGATAAGCTGTTTTCAGTGAGCAGTTGCCGCTGTCGGACGGCGTCCGGTGCCCGTCGGACGGCGTCCGGTAGAGGCTACCGGCTAGTCTTTTTGTCCTCTTCCGAGGGGCAACGGCTAGTTTTGCTCTTGGAGCTATAAATATCTATCTAGTGGCTGGCTATTTTGAGGTTTGTTGCTCCACTTCACCTACCACATTCATAGCTCATCAATTAGGTGTTCTAGAGCCATTCCTCCACCCACAAAATCATCCAAAGCCAAAATCATTGATCCCCAATACCGAGCTTCATGGAAGTCCTTCGATCCGGTATGATCGGGGCGTTTCGGGCTTGTTACTTTTGAAGACATCCTTCGTGGAGGCGAGGGCTTGGGAGTAGGCCTTGGCGTGTGGCTACTCTCGAGTCGGTGTACGGGTGATTTGAGTCCACCTCACGGAGTGGCGGAACGACTCACCGGGAGTAAGTGAGGCGTGAGGCTCGAGAGCTAGCCGGTCCTTGTGCGCAAGGGGTAGCCTCAACGGAGAGTAGGAGTTGCGGCTCCGAACTTCTGTCAAACAAACACCGTGTCTCCCTCTCATTTATATTACCGCACTTACTCTTATTGCATTGCTTGTGTTGATTGTGATGCCATGTCTTAGTTGCATAATTAACTTGTTTATCGCTTCCGCTTGCGTATCAATTGACACTAGGATTGGGTCACTATTAATTTGATGCTTAATCAACAATTAATTCAAAAGATTTAAAATTGCCTATTCACCCCCCCTCTAGGCCTTAGGATCCTCTTTCAAGTGGTATCAGAGCATCTAGGTTCTCCGATTTTAGCTTCACCGCTAGGAGATGGCTCAAGAGGGGCCTAGGATAGAAATTGAAAAAGCTCCTATTTTCGATGGAACAAACTACAACTATTGGAGAATTAGGATGCAATGTTACTTAGAGGCACTTAGCTATGATGTGTGGGTAGCTTGTGAGACCGGCTATCCGGACCCTCCGGCCGGAACCATTGCTCTTGATGAAGTTCATGCTAAGTACAAACGTTTTAATGCCATTGCTAGAAATGGTTTACTTTCTAGTGTGTCTTCCGAAGTTTTTGATAGCATTGGCAATCTCTCTAAAGCTTATGACATTTGGAAGCATCTTAAAGAAATTCATGTTGGTAGTGCCGAGATGCTTGAGGAGAAGTTATCTCGGGCTAGAAAAAGATTTGATCAATTCAAGATGCTTCCTAATGAAAGTGTCAATGAAATGTTTCTTAGGTTGAACCCCATTGTCAATGAAATTGCCGGATGTTCGGAGAAGAAGGTCTTGGAAGACATTGACATTTGTCGGAAGATGCTTGATGTTGTGCCGTTTAGTTTCAATCCACTTGTGACCTTAATTCGAGCATCCAAGTCAAAACTCAAGAAGATGACACCGTAAAAAGATAACAAGCAGTTTAATGCATTCGGTAAAATTTACTACTCAACTAAGAACGTTACAAGCTAGACAGTTGAAAATTAGTTTGGCAGGTCTTGATTATGTACAACAATAAAGAAATGGGAAAATCAATATAATAATGAAAATAAACAAAACTAAAAGACTAGCCAAGTGAGAAATGGATCATATGCTAGTCAAGTAAGAAATGAATATGAAGAAACTCCTACATATATAGTATTTAAAATTTGCGGCGCCACTTGGATAACACCACCAAGCCCACAACAGAACATATATATAAATTTGGTCTTTACCTTCTTTCTTCCAGATTTCCTCAAGAACATAAGCAGGGGAAGGGCAGTTCTCAAAAGTTGATCTATAACCTTCCATGCCCAAAGACTCTAGGACTCTAGGCCATGAAATCTTCAATCTGCTCCTTTGTTAAACAACAAATATGTATTAAGTAGCTAGCTATACATAAGTACCATACGATGTACACAACTGCACATACACTTTTTATCGGGATCTTTTACGTGCATCGCTCGTCGACGGTTGGCTAGTATTTTTGAAAGGCTCCGGAATCTTATTAACAAAAGGGTGGTGATGCTCACCCATCGGATTTATGCACTCATCTAAAAGGAAGCCGGCGATTTGCTCTTGAATTGCTTTGACACGCACCGGCGATAGTTCCGGACCGTTTTCCAATCCTTTTTTTTTGTCAATTTTAGGGGAATCTATCATTAAATAGGGAATTTTAAGTTATCAATCTTTGAAACTATAGAAGATGTAGATGTCCAAAGTAGCTAGCTAGGCGTTATTAAGGTAGTAATTATATATTACTCACTCCAAAACCTGTATTTTTTCTTGTGTACTCAGCGGTGCCCCGGTGAAGTTGTGCATCATCTCGCACACATAGTATCCGCATAAATTGTTTCCATGTGGTTAATGCAAGACCTGTGGTGGAAGAGTTGAAATCATGAAATAGATGCATGGAAATTACATTAACTAACAAAATACTCGTAATATGATATACATACATATTTAGCGAGGTACAACTCGAAACGTGTCTTGAATGTTCCCACGGTTTTCTTGCGGAACGTTGCGAAGGTACTGCACATTTGATTACAAGTTATATATAATTGAGTTTGTTTGATGTGGAGAAACAGAACTAGTAAGATAATGAATGGAAGAGCAATATACCGGTTGAGCATGGCGATGAAGTCTTTGTACTTTTCAATAGGTTCTCTTTTCGAGTCCATGACCGTGATCTTGCTATAATCTAGCTCTATAATAAAAATAGCCCAGTGAAAGCTGCACATATATATGTCAACGGGGTTTACTAATTAGTTCTAACAGTGTGTTAAGAAAAGAAATTAAAATAAAGCGGTACGAAAACACGTACTTAAATTCGTAGGGTAGAAGTATATGCCTCTTGTGTCGTTGTCCCATTAGCCCTTCGTAAATGGTGTTCTCTGTGTCTTTTGGGTAGTCTTTAACTATTTTCTCGTTAATGACCATTGGGTCAAGAAAGCCAAATTCGTGGATTTCCTCCCTTAGGCATCTTTTTATCTCCATTCTACGCAAGAAAAAATTATTTAGGCATCTAAGTTTGTATAGTATACCGGCGGGCACGATTAAAATTTACAAACAAAACACTTACAGGGACCAACAACTCATCATGGAGATGTCGAGGGCCATTCCCTGATATAGTTCATACAACACCTCACATTCAATCATGAATTCAGAGTCCCCGCGGTAGAAATGGTGTTGCTTGATGACGACGGCGATCATGTACAAACCATTTTCGGTTGCGCGCAAATACCAATCATGGAGTTGCCGCATCTTCGTTGTTAGCCGGGAAAGCTCCTCACGCCTGACGAGCGATCCACCTTTCACAAATTTCCATTGTACCTCTGCAAAGGGGATTTCCTTAAGGCCTAAGACCATTTCTGCATCAAACCCAGCTTCATTGTAGAAATTCCTTTGCGCATCCTCTTCTGGAATCTGCTCCTCTGATGTTCCCTTCTAAGATTCTTTACGCAAGATGCGCTCGTAGTCTGATACAGATGGTCTTTCTGGTATGTCGACCTTATCCTTCAACGATAAGATACACCTCTTGCCTTTGTGCCATTCGTCCGTACCGGGCTGGACCCTCGGTGGAGATGATTTCTTCGCAAAATGTGCGGTGACCTGGCCTCTTACTATCCGCTCAGTTTCCTCTTCGGTCATATCATACGGCAGCTTCGAAGGTGTTTTTTTTTCTGGATGATCTGGACCCTGTCTTCTTGATAGGTGCTGGCCCCCCATCAGGCTGGCTTGACCTAGCCGGCACCTTCTTGGGAGCTATTTGCTGAGTAGAGTGGTCTGTCTTGGCCGGTGTCTTAGTTAGAGTTTCGTGTGAGAGGATTCGTTGAGGAGTTGATGCAGGAGACCGTGGAGAGGACACGGACATGTTACCTTAGAAAATTATGAACCATTTGCGCCACATGACGAAATTGTGTACTGCCTTTCCTAGCTTCTGTTGGAGCTAATCTTGTAACGGGTTAATTAGTAGTGCGTGTGTATTCATATTAGGAGTTGCATGAGTGCTAGTGCATGCATGTTTGATTGAGTTAGTTTGTTAGTATTTGCATTAGTGCAGTAGCTAGTGGCCAGTACCGAGTCATCAGGAAGTGCATGCAGCGAGTAATTGAAGACGTTGAGGAAGCTAAGTCGTGCAGCCTGAGGCGCTAGGCCGCAGGTTGTGGGTGGCCGAGTCCTTGGGAGAGCAGGCGTGTGGTTGAAGACGTGGTGAGTTAGTTGCTTGCATGCAGATCATGGCCGAAGTGGCCGTTGTCACCTGTGCTATTTAAACCATGTACGTATGTTCATTTGTGTTAAGCAAAAAAGGAAGAGAAAACGGCAGTGTTGTGCCGGCCAAATACTTGTGTTCTTATTTTGTGCTTCGCGTGTGTTCCGAAGAGAGGAGAAATAATGAGTGAATTCTCTCCAGGATGGAGAGCCTGGGCCAACAGCTTCGTGGTCCTGTCACCTCCTTCAATGTCGAGGTCAAGGTCCTCGTAACCCTGGCATACCTCGTCCATGAATACCTTGGCATAGCTCGGGGGTATCTGTTGGCCATGGATGACCTGCCATGCCTTCATTGGGTAAGCCATGCCTTCAGCCGTCTTGATGGAGAGGTTCCGCGCTTCGAAATGCAGCTCACAAGGTGTCAGCTGCGTGATGCCGTCCATGGGATAGTGGGCCAAGTCCTCTTCGGGTAGCCCACCGGAAGCGCAGCTGCTCCACCGCATGGAGGGGCTGATGACGTTGGAATTACTGGGCGGTTCCTGCTGACGGGCCTCCCGCACCTGGCTCAAGGCTAGCTGCACCTCTCTTCGGACTGTTTCTTATATGCTCCCCTGTGTTGCGCAGTTGCTCCTCAAGGTCGAGGAGGTGTTGTGCATGTCGGTCCTTGCTCCTCGACCGACTCCTGTAAGTCTCGGCATCCTGCAGGAAACCAACCTTTCACGGGACGACGCCGACGCCTCGTGTGCGTCCAGGGTGCTCAGGATTCTGTAGGGCCCTGGTTAGCTCATCATTCTCCCTATTTGGCACGAAGATGCCTTGGGCCGACTCTTCGTGCGCTTCTTGAAGCCTTCTTGCAACATCTATGATCCTTTCACTAAAAACTGGTCTACCGTCGTCGTCAAGGCCGCCGTCATGGCCAAAGAACCAATTCCTCGATCTGTCGGACCATCTCATTGTTACGGGTTCAACACCTTTCACAAGCAAGTCATGTTCTCTCTTCTCCCATTTGGGTATCGTCTTGCGGTAACCACTAGAGCCGAGACGATCGTGGTATTGCTTCTTCGTCGCATTTAGCTTATTCTTTTCACTCAGTCTAACCTTGTTGAGAAGTTTTGTACCCTACAAATTCATCCCAATGATCTTGCAGCTTTGGGTATTTATTGAAGTCGGGGAGTATATTATTCTTGACGTACTAGTTGTTCAACTTCTTCTTGAACGTCCGGAATGCCATTGCCATCTTCTTCAATGTGTAACTCTTCACCTTCTGTTCGGTCCCATCGGGGAAGGTGAAAACTTGTTTCATATCGGTCCATAGCGTGTTCTTGATGTCTGCCGGTACGTCGTCCCATTTCACAAAGCTAATGGGCACGTGGTCTCCAATAATCAATCCGAAAGTCGATCTAAACGGCCCAATCGCCGATGCTGGCTTCAGAGGCTCGCCTTCCTCGCTGACTTCATTGATTATGTGCTTTGACTTCGGCCTCTTACTATGACCTCATTGACGTGACTGGCTACTCGTTTGACCGGACTGGGTGACTTCATCGGCCTCGGTGGCTTCTACGGCCTCACCGGCTGCCGCAGGTTGAACTCTGTCATCCAGACTAGTCCCAAACATCTCCATTAAAAATTCTTCATCACCAATCCCTCCGCTCGCCATTGTAACAAATAAAGGCACTGAAAATACAAGTGCATCCTCACATAAAGGCATCACAATTGTGTTGAAGGATATCAATCATGAAAAAGGTAGCATGTGAAGCTAAATTGCTTGCAAGTTTTAACTAACTTGTGAAGCTAAATCAAATAGTGAAACTAACGACCCTAGAAAAAAAAACATAAATATAGGTACAGTTGGATTGTCAATCAATTTGTGTCTGAACAAATATCATGAAAGAAGTTACTGACATTATATAAACAAAGATAAGCAATGCTGCAGGCAACTAGAGGCTAAAGCAAACTTTCCAGTATTTGAGGCTGAAATCATATACAAAGGAGCTCTTTAGCTGCAGCAGTACAAATGTTAGTTTCCAAATTTGCGCCTAACATACATACATTTGACTCCAAACTCCAACCAGATAAGAGGAAATACTTAATATCAGAACTGTATGTGAAATGGGTCAGGGATTAACAGGCGACACGGGCGGCGACGTCGTCAGAGGGAGTTGTAGGGGGGGCGACACGGGCGGCGACGTCGGAGGGGTTGTAGTGGGTGGCGACACGAGCGGCGGCGACGTCGGAGTGGTTGTAGTGGGCGGCGACAAGGGCGGCTGCGACGTCACGAGCGCGTCGTCAGAAGGGTTGTAGGCAGCGGCGACGTCGGAGGGGTTGTAGTGGGCGGCGACACGGACAGCGGCAACGTCACGGGCGCGTCGTCGGAAGTGTTGTAGGCTGCGGCGAAATGGACGGTGGCGTCGGAGGGGTTGTAGGCGGCGGCGAATTCGGCGTCGGACCTAGGGTTAATTTGGCGCGGTTTAGGGTGTGTGTTTTGAAGAATTGGGGGGAAACGGACATATAGAGGACATCAATCCCGATTAAATCCAAGAACCGAGATTACTGTGACCATCACTCCCGGTTGAAACCTCCAACCGGGATTAATAGTTTACTGACGTGCGGGCCCAACATAACTGCTTTGTGCCTGGATGCCTTCAGTCCCGGTTGGAGGGTGTCGGTGTAATAAATACCAGGGTAGGAAGAGTCCTCAGGAGGCCAAGAGGGCCCCACGTCGGCGGGCGAGCAAGGCCCAGGCGTGGCGAGCCCCTCAGAAGCCAAGAGGGCCCCACGCGTCGAGGGGCGAGCAAGGCCCCAGCCATGGCGAGCCCCTCAGAAGCCAAGAGGCCCCACGCGTCAAAGTGGGCGAGCAAGGCCCAGCAGCGTGGCGAGCCCCTCAGAGGCCAAGAGGGCCCCACGCGTCGGTGGGCGAGCAAGGCCCAAGGCGTGGCGAGCCCCTCGAGAGGCCAAGAGGGCCCCACGCCGGGCGGGCGGGTGCGCAGCCCTCTGAAGGAGAGGCGAGGGTCCCCAGCGCCAGTGTGGGGCCTCAAGGCGAGGCGTTCAGGTAAGGAGTCTTGGGACGAAGGCTCCCTCTCTTCTGAAGAACGGCGCATTTAATGAGACATCACGCGGATGGACGGTGAAGACATGATTACTGCTTCTGATGACCTTTGCAGTCTGAAGCGGCATCCTGCGGGTACGTAAGAATTGACCGTGAGAGAAGGTTTGCTTGAGGAGGCCGCCTGCCGGGAGGAGCGGCGGGCCCCACCCGCACTCACCGGTGGATCAGGCGTCGAGGCCACTTATGGCACGCGAGGGCGCCTGCCAGCAGCAGCGCAGCGCAGGCACGCGTTTCGTCTCTTCAGCCGAGTCGTGTCGATGTCTTGAGAGTATCAGATCGCCTACCCCTCGGCTCTCTCCATGACCCAAAGCTTGTATAAAAGGGAGGAGAGAGGGAAGAATGTACGTGCACTAGCATTCGTGCATTCAAAACGCTCAGAAGACACATCCCCATTCAACCACAATCGGAAAAGAGCTAAGGCTCAGCAGGAGTAGGACTATTACCCGCGAGGGGGTCCGAACCTGGGTAAATCGGCGAGTCGTTCCTCGTTGTGCCCGACGCTCAAATCGAACCGAGCTTGATCGAGTTGGCTAGCAGTCTAAAAATCTGACCAGGGGTGTGATCCGCAGTGGCTGAGGGGAGAACACGCCGTCAGAGGGTTAAACCGGGAGTGAATGTTGTGTTTTAAAAAAATTTTGGGTCCTGTAGGAGCAGAAGCGGGCTCGAACATGTCAAGACGGTGAGCCAGCGCTTTCGCCACGCTATTAACTGGGCTGGACACAATACGCTTGTCGATGTATATAGGGGCGAATTGTTTTTATGGATGGCAAATTTCTATTAAGAAAATTTGCAGAAAATGATGTGTCTTCTAATATTGTAAATATTGTTCATAAATAGTTTATAATCACTATAACGTTCGAAAAGTTATAAAATATTTTAACATTCCAGTAAATTGTATAAATTCCGATCAGCAGTACAAATTCCAGTAAATAGTATAAAATTCCAGTTAATTCCGTTCAATAGTATAAATTCTAGTAAATTCCATTAAAATTCTCAGAGGATACGTGTTTGGACTTAAAAAAAGAAATTTCGCATGAAATTAAGAAAAACTAAAATTACTAAATAATGTCTAATCTGCGCGCGCCCTCGCCATCACTGCTATCATCCTCCTCCTCCTCCTCCTCCTCCTCCTCCTCGTCATCCCCTCCCTCGCTGTCACTCTCATCCCCGCTGTCAGGGTCTGATGACGCGCCATTGCCGTCCGCTTCGTCTTCACCGTCGAGTTCAGGGTCGGAGTCCTTAGCGCCCTACGGATCGTCGGAGAGATCGTCGTAGAGGTCGTCGTCGTCGGACCACCATGGCACCTCATCCTCTTCCGAGCTGGTACCCTCAGAGAGGTGCCACCCAGGGGAGTGGCAAAACTCAGAGAGCCTCCACCGCTTCGGTGGTGGCGACGCAGGCGGCGATGAATCAGAGCTAGAAGACATGGCGGCCGGAGGTATAAGCGAGGAAAATTATGATGCCTTGGTCTGTGTGTATGATGTGGATTCCGTCCAAATTTATAGGGGGGCTGACTGATCTTTAGCATTCTATTTTCTCTCGTGTGGATCGAAAATGTAGCTGCACGCGCATCGGCTCGCCTCTCGATTCAAGCGCATCGGGGAGGCCGGGGAGGCGCTGACGAATCGGCGGGCGCGCGGCGACGACGAGAGCGGCTACCGTCTCCTCCCTCGGCTCCTTCCCTCTCAGCGCGACGAAGAGGCGAGGATCCGGTCTCCCCTCTCCTCAAAGGCGCGGCCGGCACGGAGACACGAGCGTGGCTCCGATCCCCTTTCAGCCTCCCTTAGCGCGGCGAACAGAGATTTGGCTCCGGTCCCCACTCATCAGCAACTCCTCGCTCAACGCAGCAACGAATGTAACTCCGGTCTCCGCTCCTTCATCAGCGCGTGCGAGGTCCCTCAGCTCTCAGTGCAGCGACGAGAAGACGACGGTGGACGCGGCAGGGCGGCAGTGACTTTTTGTGACCGAAGAAATGCACATCGGAGCGCAATATCAGTCTCGGTTGGTAACACCAACCGGGCCTTTTGTGACTGGAGAAATGCGCTCCAATTATCGGAGTCCAGTATTAGTCCCGGTTGATAGCACCAACCGGGACTGATACTCCCTCGCTACCATCTGTCGCGTGAGGCGGCGACGACGATCCCGTTGGTGGCACCAATCGGTTCGAAAAAATGGCTCGCGGCCATTGCCGTTGAATCGAATCGGTTAATCTCACCCCGGTTTGTAGTTAACCTGGATTGATGTGCCGGGATAGAAGGCCCGTTCCCTAGTAGTGGAGGCAGTGCGGGAGGATGGTAGTGGCTGTGCGTCGGCGGTGGAAGAAGACGGCGAGAGAGGATGGTAGCAACACGGAGCCGATTGAAGACGAGAGCCAGAGCCTAGGGTTTGGGTGTCGCGCCGGGGGAAGTGGGAATGGGTAGAGGGGAGGGAGTTGAACTTTGGAACCCTGTTGCTGGTTCGACTATTATTTTTTTGGCCAGCGCACTGCGAGGGGAGCGGGGCGATTAATAGGATCCGAAGGCCAGGCTAAGCTTGACAGACGTCCTAGATCTTGAAGCACCAAAGCGGTGGCCAGCCCCGGCCGTAGCCCAACTCTCTCTCTCTCTCTCTCTCTCTCTCTCTCTCTCTCTCTCTCTCTATATATATATATATATATATATATATATATATATATATATATATACACTAATCTACTCATGGAGTAGATTAGGCTAATCTACACTCGACGCTTCGTCCCTATAGGGACGGGCGGTTCTACCCAAATCGACAGAATTCATAGTAATTGAGGGTCCAATATATATAAAACGCCCCACGCAATGATCCAGATCCACCCGTCCCAACCGCACCCCCCACCCCCGTCCCTGCGTGTGTGCCCATGCCCACGAATCGCCGCCCCACGCCGCGCGCCGACGGACACGCCGCCCGCCCCGCCTGTCTCCGTGGGGCACCTCGCGATCGCCCGTCTTCGCCCGCAGGCGGCCGCCAGATCTGAGGCCACGCCGCCGCCGCCCGCCGCCTCCGACGCCGTCCTCCGCCTCCCCATCGCCGCACGACGGCCGCCTCGCCCGTCTCCGCTTATGGCGTCGCCGCTTGCTCGCCAAGAAACATCGTCCCTGCCGAGCACCGCCGTCCCCACGCGCCGCCCGATTATGGGGACGCCGCCTAGCCTTTACCATCGGCTATGACGCCCCGACGAGCTGGTCGCCGCCCCACCTTCGGCCGCCGTCAGATCCTGCCCCTGCTCTGCTCTTGCCGGTGCCGGCTGCCTTGATGTCGGCCACGGGTCTCCTCCGCCGCTGCCAACCGCCACCGCTGGCTGCCTCAACCCGATCCAGCCGCTGCCTTTTTTCGACCCAGATTTGCGCCACCGCCGGATGTCTCGACCACGATCTGCATGTAATTTGAATTTCTAGATAGCAGAGGAATAGTAATGCATCGTAAAAGAATGGCATGTGGTGTGTAACATTTTTTCAAGCAAATGCAATGAAATGTAATCAAAAGTAATGAAAAGTTATGAGAAAATAATGGGTGAAACCCTTTTTTCGAAATTTTTAGTGTGGATACTGTCAGTAACGAAAAGGAATGGGAGGTAATCGAAATCAAAACCCTAATTTTTTTTTTGGTTTGAAATACTATCAGTAACGAAAAGTAATTAGTTCAAATAATAAAAAACGGATTACTACCACTTGTACAACACATTCATCTTCATTACTATGAATTACTTTCAAAAATCGCATCCGTGCTCAAATTGTTTTTCAAAATATTTCAAATTTATATGTTAACTGAGATCTTGTTTTATTCAAAAAAATATTACGAACACGATGGTGGAAAGCATTCAGCAATTGGATGTACGGATCAAAAATTATATCAAAAAACAAGTTTGAAATATGTTTGATCTGAGTAATTAATGATCCCACGTTTTTAGGCACCACATGCAAGCGGATTACTGACGGCTATAAAAATGAGTTATATTCAATTACTTTCAATTACTGTCGATTTGTGCAGGACCGCCCCGTCCCAATCAGGACGCTCACGTCCGTGGGTAGAATAGCTTATTCTACTCCCATGAGTAGTATAGGCTCACACACACACACACACACACACACACACACACACACACATAGGAAAAATACTCTATACTCCTAAGAGTAGCTACTCCCTGTCTTATCTGCCATATCCGCCGCGCTCCTCCCTGCCTAGCCGGTCAAACAAAATTTTAATTTTTCGATCAAAGCAACTGCACTCCCTTTTTTTTTTGCAACCACCCGCCATATACTTCGTTTAGTGGTTAATTGACCCACGTTGCCACGTAATTAACTCACGCATGCACGCAGTATCTAGGGAGTGAGTAGATACTCCCAGGGGTAGAAAAAACGCTTCCTATGTGTGTGTGTGTGTGTGTGTGTAAATTCCATGATGAGCTACAATGGTACATAAGCCGCCAAAAATGGATAAAATGGGCATATGTGTCAGTTCGTGGCTAGAACCGACACAAATGAGTACGGGCATTTGTGTCGTTTCTAGCCATGAACAGTAACAAATGTTCCTATTCATCCATGACGGTTTCAGCCACGAACCATCCCTGATAAGTTATCAGTGTCAGTTTGTTTACCTGACATATATGTTGGCTACTCATCTGCGACATTTTGTTTATACCGGTTCAAAAATCTACACTGATGCCTATTACGAACCGTCACTGATGACAATTTTTGCCATAGTGTAGGTAGGGCATCACGTGATCAAGTTGTGCAAAATCATATCCCTAGTTGGTCGTTGATTGGTCTCTGCCTCGCCTTCAACCGTCACATGTAGCTACATGCACTACTAGAGAAGTGAGCTTTACTACCGATACATCTTTACCGGTTATCCACAAACCGGTAGCAACGTGACATCACTATCGGTTTAAGCCAAGAACCGATAGTGATACCGATTTGAGTCACGAACCAGTAGTGATACCAAGACATCACTAGCTAGCGGTTTGAGTCACGAACTGGTGGTGATGCTCGAGGCACTATCACTATTGGTTTAAGCCACGAACCGATAGTGATGTCGAGTGAAAAGCAAAAGTTAAAAAAAAATGCATATATATCATGACTATATCACTACATGGCGGTGAGTGGGTTGGTTAGAAGGACAGTCATGGCCCATTCTTCCCTAGCGACGCAGCACTAGCGAATCTACAGTTCTACACTCGATCGTATGCTGCATGCATGCTTATCGATCGATCACAGCTCGCTCGCTCACAAGCGGCCGAAAGACAAGCCCGAGACAAGCTCCTCGGTCGGTCCATCACACGTCGCTAGATTCTGCATGTTTCTTCCATCGGACACACATCAGAAAACCGTTACCGAGTTGCCAGGCACGAGGCCGGGAGCGGCCATCGCTGTCGTGCCGGAAACGGAGCCCCCAGTCGCCAGCCGGCCCCTCCGGCCCGAAAGCTTTAGCTCACATGCATATGATGCATATGATATGAGCACCCTCCTCCCTCCAAGAAGCCTAATATTAAACGCCAGAATCGGAGGCTCCAGTAGGCAGCCAGGGAGGCAGGTCCGCGCTAATTTGGGATTAGTGTTCTGCTAATCTCTCTGGCCAGCGGATTAGCCCGGTCCAAATCCATATGATCATATAGAGCTGGCTGGCTGGTAATTAAAAGATGCATATATAGCTAGCTAGCTTTGACTCCACAGTGGCAGTGGTAACCTTGCCTAGTGCCTCGGTTGCCTTTATACAAGCAATTTCGGTCTTATCTACATTCTTAGTCGTGCGTTGAGATTCATGCACAATCAACACTCAATCACATGCTATTTTATAAAAAGCCCCTAAAAATTTAAAAAAACAATTGGGTCCATCTTATTCTACCTGTCTCCTCCCGCCATCCCGGCCGAGCTAGCTCCTTCCTGGCGGCGTGGTCGCCAGCAACCACCACAGCCTACGCGCGACCTCGTGGATGCCCAAGCCAAGCAGCAACAGTCAACAAGGCAGCTCCTCTAGGTGCTGGCATGTTCACACGCATGGGCCGCGGTGGTCGCTGGCGCTCGCGCCACTGGGGAGAAGCCAGCTCGACCGGGTGAGTAGATGAGATCGAGAGAAAGATAGAAGGAAGAAGATGAATTCGATGGCTTTTAAAAATGTTTTAAGGATTTATTTTTAAAAGAACATGTGAGAAAAAGAGTTGACTACATACGAATCTCGACGCACCACCAACGGTTATAGATAAACGCCGAAATTGCTTTTACAAAACGTAGACGTATTTCTCAAAAAAAAACGTAGACGTATTTCTCATACTGGCTGCATGGAGAAACGGGCAAAGCTAGGTCACTTTTAAGTGGCTCGAGGCGTGCATGGATTAGGTTAATCACCGTGGGGTCCCGTACAGATCGAGTGGATGTGTAGATCATTAGATTGGGTGTCACTTGTCAGCAAATCAAGCGCTGCCCCAAATGCCGCCATGGACCATCGCCAACGCCGCGCTTGTCGACCGATCTGCTCATCATCGTGCATCGAGACCATCGATCTCGAAACTGACCGAGGAGCCGATCGAGCCCGTCCGATCGATCGCCTCCAGTCCCTTTTCGTATTAACTGCAAAGCAAGAGAGTTAATGGCACCCATATAATGGCACCCATATCTTCTGGTCTTGGTCGGTCGGAACCGGCACACGCTGATCAGTGTGACTTGTTACACGTTTCTTTAGCTAGCAGTAGTACGTACTGGCTGGAGAGTAGTACTCCTACTAGCTAAAGTATATATACACACTCACCACTGCCCATATCTCCTTTGATCGCAAAACCCTAGGCTAATTAAGCAGCGGTACTGATGTTTATTACAACTGCTAGCTAGGATAGAGGCACAACAACGTATAAGAGCATCTCCAATGGTAGAGCCAATAAACTGGCGATAAGGTCTACATGGCACTGCTATATCAGCTCAAAAGACCACTCATCCACCCAACAGCTTGTCTATAAGAGTCAGCTCTAAACATGTGGGACCCACCCATTATTTATTACTCCCTTCTTCTTCCTCCCCAAATCTCTTCTCACGCTGCAGCCTCCCCTCTCCGTCGCGCCCTCCCTCCTCTCACCGGGGACCTCCCTCCTCGCGCCGCTGCCACCACGCCACGCCCTCCTCCATCGCCACCCGCTCCTTCGCCGCCGTCCCCCTATCGCCGCCACTGTGGGTCGCTTGCGCCGCTCGCTGCCGCCGGGCGCCATCCCGTCGCCGCCGCTTTCCCTCACGCGCCGCCCATCCCTTCCCCGACGGCCACCGTGCCACCACGCCTCCTCACCTTCTCACCGCCACGGAGATCCAGCCTGCTTAACGGCGTTTTCGGCAAGGCGCGAAGCTCGCACCGACGCTGGCTGCTGGCGCTGCTCTGCGTCGCAAGCCCTCCTCACCTCCACCTCTCCGGCGGGCGCGTTTCTCGATAGGGCCACGACGCTTCTCTCGGCGCTGCCGCCGCCTCCCCACGCCGCCTCCTCGCCGCGTGGAGGAGATGGCTGGGAGGCGCGCGGCCAGCCCTTCCACGCCGCCGCCCGGTGGCCCGGAAGCGCCGCGCCGCCGCCCATCTCTCGCCGCGACGCCATGGACCGGCGGGGCTCCGTCGGCAAGAGAGAAGAACAAGAGAATGCGTGTGGTTCTTGTGGTGGGGCCAGCCCGATGGGGCCACGACGCTTCTCTCGGCGCGCTGCCGCCGCCACGGCGCCTCCTCGCATTGCGTGGAGGAGATGGCTGGCGGCGCGCCGCCAGCCCTCAAGCCGCCGCCGTGGCCCGAGCGCGGGCGCCGCCGCCTCCATCCTCCACCGCGACGCCATGGACCGGGCGCGGGCTCCGTCGCTGGCAAGAGAGAAGAACAAGAGAATGCGTGTGGTTGCTGTGGTGGGGCCAGCTCGCCTCGGGAATTTCCCTAGCGTCGGGCGCTTCCTCTAGCGCCGATGTCTTCCCAAACCGGCTCATCTCTCCTCCAGCTGTACAAAAAATATGATGTGGCAGGCTTATAGCCTGCTGACATGTCCCCATTGGAGATGCTCTAACGTACCTAGCTAGCTAGCTGGTAAAAGAAGAAAAAAAACGCAACGCATATATACACGTACATACAGATGATTCGTTCCATATATTGTATAGACCTGGCAAGCGATACGATCCGATTTGTCTCGGACAGGAGTGTCACAGTGTGCCGGTCGATCCTCGGACAGCATCGCATATTCTGGCAGATGGTGCTGCAAACTTGCAGGGTGCCACGGACGCAGCGCCAGCCTGCGTTCATATGGTGGACATGCATGGCATGCATGGATGCGTGCCAATTTGGCCTCAAGTATCTCGATCGAATTTTATCACGTTCGCCGTGGAGAAGCTAGGTGCGTGCATGCACGCCGATCGATCAGCGCGCGCGCGCGCGCACACATATATGTGTTCGTGATTATAGTAAAGTAAAATTTTAAAAAGTAAGACCGGTCTAGTTTTGTTCGAAAAAATACAACGAATACAAAAGTGGAAACGGTTTATCAATCGGATTTTTCAATTAAAAACTATAGCGAAAAAACTAGATTAAATTGCTCGCGCCATCTCCCACCACATGGGCTGTGGACAAGGTTATCCTAGGCGCTAGGCGCTAGGCGGGCGGCAAGCAGGGGCCTAGGGCCTAGAGGGCCTAGTCGGGGCCTAGGCGGGCCTAGGCGGGCAAATTAAAAACAAGCAACGACCATGAGGAAACACAACAATAGGAGGAAGGAAGGAGCCACCTCGCCAGAGAGTGCCTCGTCGTTGCCAGCCGGGAAAGAGTGGCGAAGGGAAAACGCTAAATCGCTCTTTCCACTTTCCTCCCTCTTGGTCAAGAGTTCAACCCTCTCGATCCATGGGTGCTCGGTTCCACTTTTTCCTTGAGGATCCGCCTAGTTTGCCCTGTCGCCTAGTGCCACCTAGGCAGGCCTAGTGCCGCTAGACGGGCCTAGGCGGGTTCATAGGCCTAGACTGGCAAATCGCGGCCGCAGGGCAAGGCCTAGGGCCTAGATGAGGCCTAGGCAGGGCCTAGGGGAACACTGGCTGTCGATACCATATTCGGTCCATCTTCACTATTTTTTCTGTGTAGTTTTGCTACAATTGGTGGCATAGGGGAACACTGGCTGTCGATACCATATTCGGTCCATCTTTACTATTTTTTCTGTGTAGTTTTGCTACAATTGGTACGCACGTTTACTATAATATGTCTGCCGAAGTCTGTGCACGTGGGAAAGGTGGAGAAGGTGATGGAGGACACGTGGCGGGCTATAAACGTGGGAGTATTTTAGTTAAAATACTCCTAGGAGTATTCTCTCTCTCTCTCTCTCTCTCTCTCTATATATATATATATATATATATATATATATTGATTCGCTTTTTTGGTGAGCCATCGCTGCATGCAGTACCTAACTGGCTAGCTCTACCTCCACTAGCTCCATTAATCTGCTTGTCAAGCTCTTGTCAAGCTCGTTGCCACATTCTAGTACTGGCGAGCTGCTGATAGAAAAGTATGGGCCGCTAGCTGGATCCTGGCAGCGATCGAGCTAGCTAGCTAGTGTGCAGTGAGCACACGAGAAATCAGAAAATTAACAAACCTCTGTGTTTTTTTAGTGATAGATGATTCTAATTATCTGCA
Source organism: Raddia guianensis (assembly GCA_036346415.1). NCBI lineage: Eukaryota > Viridiplantae > Streptophyta > Magnoliopsida > Poales > Poaceae > Raddia > Raddia guianensis. Next base: position 32,452,065 of record CM070536.1, read on the forward strand.
ATGTTAGATGGCCTGCTGGGATCAACAAAAATGAGGGTACTATTATAATTAGCAGGGGTTAGCTAGGCAGCACCAGGCGCACGTCGTACTGTCACACATGGCAGATGGTAGAGAGGTCCAGGGCTCCACGCCTAATTGAGCCCATCGACAAGACGATGTGATGCGCAGTCTCTCCAAGACCCGGGCGATGGAGACGGGCACGCATGCACTGACGCGCCCGGCCGGGAAATGATTCTCACGTACGTGGCCTCCATACCCCGTCGCTCGCCGCCGGCCGGCCCGCCGGCATGCACGTACGGCGGCGCTGCGTGTATGGTCGACCCCAACCGACATGCACGTACACGTACACCCTCCTGCCTCGTCGCGTACGTACGTGTCAGCGCCCGCGACCTAGGCGTACTTAAGTACGTGGATACGTCCCGTACATAAACATTTTCAATTGAGTAGTAGCCAGTATGGACTCACAATTTGATATGGGCTCTTATTCCTATCATTTTCTATTTTATATTTTGGGCTCATTTGGATGTACAGGGAAAAAATCCCTGGTACAAAAATCCACAAAGGGGATTTTAATGGGCACTTCACTTCCCCGTCTCTCCTTTCCCCGTTCCCCGTATCCCATCACCTGCGGCCCAACAATTCAGTGCATTCCAAGCTAAGAACAGGGCAGCAAACAAGCTAAGCTCAGCGCAGGAATGTACTAAGAAAGCCAACAAGAGCTCACCCGGCAGACGAGAGTAGCGGTGGCGCGGGCGCGGTCGTCGTCGTCGTCGTCGAGGTCGGCGGTGGTGGAGACGGAGGAGTGGGCGGAGCCCATGGAGGTGGGCGGCGAGATCTGGGCTAGCTGCTTGATGCGAGCTGGGGGAGTGAAGAGACGCAGATTTCTTCGAATCAAGCGTGGAGGCGGGTGCCACTGCCCGGTCCACGCCGGAGGGGAGCGAAGGGGACGGAGGCGGGGCGGTGGTGGTGGGGGAGGCGGAGGGGCGGACGCGGCGGCGCCTAGGAGGCAGCGATGGCAGAGAGACAGAGAGATAGAGGGGGCGGCTACGACAGGGAGGGGGAGGGGAAGGCAGCGATGGCGGGTGGGCGGAGGGGACGGATGGGGCGACGGCGGCGGCGGCAAGGAGACGGCGGCGGCAGGGAGACGAGAGCGCGAGGGAGAGAGGCGGGAAAAAAACCACGTCCACTGGTGCGGGGCGGAGTTCCACTGGGAAAGAGGGGGAAATGGGCCCAATAATCCATGTTGATGGGCCATCCAAATGGACACAACAAATTCCCAGGGATATTTTCAACCCCGGGATTCCCACCCCGGGATTAGGCCGGGATCCCGGCCGGGATTGGGGTTCCCAAACGGGCCCTTATACAATTTTTTTTTATCGTAGCCGATATGAACTTTTTTTAATCTGACATGTACTTTTATTTTTTATTCCTAATTCCTAATATTGTTTTGTAATAACCAATATAAACTCTTTTATAAAGCTAGCATGGACTTTTTTATATTATTTTTATTCAATTTCTTTTAGGTTCATATGAAATTTTTATTTACTCTAGTCCGTTATAATCTGGGCCACAATAATCAACATTGTAAATTTTTCTTTCTCTTTCCGATTAGCAAGGGATTTTCAGGATATTAGGATTAAAGTGGTGGCTCCGTTGGACCTTGTTTTAACTATATAACAAGCATGGTGTCCCACGCGTTTGTGCGGCTAGTTTTCGTGTTTGATACGGGGCTCCTTTTCTAACCTAGTAGTTGATATGAACTCTTTTTAAAGTGCTTTTATTTTAATCTGTAGCTTTTAATCTAAGCCGTTATAATCTAGTCTTAGAACAATTGACGGTGTAGATTTTTCTTTTTCTCTCCAATTGACATAGAAATTCCTTGTATTTTAAAATTAATGTAAAGACTCCGTTTAATTGTAAGTTAATATAATAGATCGACCGACCGACCCATCGATAGATAGATAGATATTGTCGGTACACAAGGTACCGGGGTGTCCTCTCCACCTCCTCCAGAAGGGGGTAGAAGACGAAGTCATCCAGAAGGACCGTGAAGACTAGGTCTGTTCGAGCGGATCGGCGAGCACGCTGGCCCCATCGCCGTAATCGGGCCCCGAGGTGTCTTTCGGTGGCGGGGCGCCGAGACCTCGCGCCGGAGACCGGACCCCGTGCAGGCGGCGACCAAGCTCAAAGACGCGGGCGAAGCCTCCACGTGCAAAGGGCGACTGTGCCCCAAAGACGCGGGCGAAGCCTCCACGTTCCGGCGGGCGACCGGCCTCAAAGACGCTGGCGAAGCACCGGCCGCCAGACACGTGGCGCGCTGGCGAGCAAGACATGTAGCAGCTCGGCGACCAGGATACGTGGCGACGGCGGTGGGCGATCGGACCCGCACCGTATCAACGACCACGTGATCAGCTGGCAAGGTCGGCGGGACTCTGGGCCCACCTGCCACCGATGGGACGCGACAAGGCAGCAGGACGTGCGTAGCAGGCGGCTACGACTACACGGCATTTATTGTATACCGCCAAGACAAAGGATCATGTAATAGGCTAGAGTACCTGCTTTTCTCTCCCCGTCGCTTCGGGCTCACCTACACTATATAAGGGGCCAAGCCACCACGGGAAAAGAGATTCCGATGTCTTCTTCCTCCTCCCACCTCATTTCATGACAATACACACACATAGAGCGAGAGCTCAGCAGGAGTAGGGCTATTACCCACCTCGGGGGCCCGAACCTGGGTATATCGCTGCGTTCATACTGTTCTTGGGAGCTCGAGGACGGATCGAGGCGCGATAAGTACCCCTGCGTCGAATCTCTCGAATCTTCAAGTCTAGCGGCGAGAAAAATACTGATGGCTGGCGCGCCGCCAGGGGTAGGTGTTGAATCCTCTTCCCCTCGAGTTCTTCCCAAAAATCGGAGGCGAAAGTTCAAAGAATGGAAAAAATCTGGAATTTGGTCCTCATTATCCTCTTGGACCACTTTGGTCCTCAACATCAATACCGGACTTGTCAGGTCCTTCAACTCTGAAAACCGGACTTAACTAGTCCCTTGACTGGTCAAAATGGTGGTTTTAAGGTTTTTTACCTATGTGGCAATGACGTGGCTGCCACTTATTGCCACATCACCCCTCTCTCACTTTACCCCTTCTCTCTCACCTCCCCCTAGCGCCTCCCACATGCCACAGCGGCACAGCGCCTCCCGCGCCGCCTCTCATCCCCGCGCCGCCTCCCAATCGGCGAGCTCGGCGGCGCCGCCACCTCCCCAATCGCCTTCCTCCGGTGCTGCACGAAGAGAGATAGAGAGGGAGTCCTCCATCGATGCACACAGAGAGAAAGATAGAGTGATGAGATGAGGGACGGATCCATGGCGGCGACGGCAGAGGGGCGAATCCATGGCGGCGACGGCAGAGGGGCGACGACGATGGCGAATCCATGGCGGAGCGATGCGGCGGCGACCTCGAGCAGCAACGCGATGGCGACCTTGGCGGTTGGAGACGAAAGGAGGCGGGGCGGCGTTGAAATCCACGGGGCGGCAAACTCGTCGGCGGAGTTGGGGCGACGACAATGGGAGCGCGGGCGGCGTGGAGATCCGTCGGGGGAGTCGTCGGGGCGGTGCCCAGATCTGCGGGCAGGGAACTCGGCTGCTTCGAGGCCACGAGCTCGACGGTGGCATCAAGGCGGCGAGGTCGTTGGTGGCGGCGAGGCGGCGAGTTCATCGGCATCGGCGGGGCGGCGACCTCACCGGCGCTGTTGGGTCGTGGCAGTGGGAGGCGTGAGGGGGAAGTGAGAGAGGGGTGATGTGGCAATAAGTGGCAGCCACGTCATTGCCACATAGGCAAAAAAACCCTAAAACCACCATTTTGACCAGTCAAGGGACTAGTTAAGTCCGGTTTTCAGAATCAAGGACCAGCAAGTCCCAGATTGACGCTGAGGACCAAAGTGGTCCGGCGAAGATAGCATGACCAAATTCCAGATTTTTCCTCAAAGAATCGATGGTCGAAGCATACAGATTGAAGCAAGGAATGGAGGATCGGAGGTCAAGCAAAGAAATAGCGGTATACGAGTTCCCTTTTTCCAGATCCGAGGCTGGCTCAGATCCAAATCCGACTACCGGGCGAGGAGGATGGGGTCATTGGGAGCGGCGGCCCTCCTCCGCTTCCTCCTCCAGTGGAGGCGTGGCGCCGTCCTCATGGCATGCCCGGCATGCAACGGGCTCCTCCTCCGCCTCTTTCCTCTCCAAGCAAGCGGCCGTGGCGCGAGGCTTTGGTCGGGGCTTCTCCGGCCTCTTCCAACACCAATGGCGTGGAGCCCTCTTCCACGGTTTCTTCTCTGTCCGGTGGCCAAGCCCGTGTTCCTTCCAACAGCGCCCGCGGCTCTCTTCTCCATGCAATGGCGCCCGGTGGCGCCTCCTTGTCCAAAGAGTCGGTGGCGACGGGCCTCCCCGGCTTCCTTCTTCTCCACTGGCCGGCAAGACCGAAACTCCTCCATGGCGGCCTCTTCTTCATCGACGGCCATGGGTGGCCCAGCTGCTCATCCGGCTCTCCTCCGCCAAGAATAGCTGTATAAATTCTCTCAGTAGCCTCCTCCCAGTCCAGCAACAAGCGGTCGAGCGGCGGCGTGGGATCCGCCTCCACCACGCCTCTCTCTCTCCAAATGGCTGGCGGCTTGGGGCACCTCCACGGCTTCTTCAGCCGGCCGGCACTGCAAGTGGCGATCCGCTCCTCCGGTCTCGATGCGGAGTCGGCCTCCTCCTCGAGCCCGGCAAGCGGCGTGCGTGCGTGGCTCGCTTTCGACGGCGCGTCACCGCCAGCGTGGGCCTCTTCGGCCTTCCTCCACGTTCACGACGTCCGGTGGCTCCAGCCCAAAGAAGCGCCCGGGCGCCCTCCTCGCCCAAAGACTAAGATCCGACAGCCGCGCCCTTGGCTCCATGGCGGTGCCCATGGCCGTGGCGGCGCTGTGGTAGATGGGGTTCAAGATGATCGTGCAGCACTGCTCCGTGCTCCGGTTCAGATATGAAGTGCTCCTGTTCAGTTCTTGGCGTCATCAAGTTTAGATATGAAGTCCGTCGCAGCCCCCGACTCTAGTGGGGACGACGATGTGGCTACCTCGGCCTCTGGTTCAGGGAGGGAGCAGCTTTGCCCATGCTTCGGTCGGGGCCTTCGAGAGAAGGCTTCCGCGACCGTCCGTCGCAGCCCCCGAGCTTGGTGGGGACGACGTCGTAGCTGCCTCGGCCTCCAGTCCAGGGAGGGAAGGTGGAACAACTGCTGAGGCAGTTAAGGTGGAAACGCCAGGCCAGGCGTAGTACATCGGTAGCCACCGTGTGGTTGCCACCCTTGGCCGGGAGGGTCTGCGGATGTCGGGTCCGAGCCATCCTGCGGGTCCAGTGGTCTCGGCGACGATCGTCGGCCGGAAGTCGACGAAAGGCCAAGCTCTACGCCTGAGATTCCTCTGCAGTGCATCGCTTGGGAAGAGGGAGCGATCGCTCTCGGTATCCCGACAGCACGAAGCGGAGTCGGCTTGTTCACCACTTCGCGCCTCCGGATGCTGCGAGTTGGTGCGAGGTGCTAGGTGTGCCGAGGGCAAGCCAAGTGACCCGACGACCACCCGGCGCCAGAAACCGCTTTGTTCGCCGCACCTCCGCCTCGATGGGAAGACGCAGCGTGTCGATTATGCTTTGTCGGGGCCATCGAAAGAAGGCTTCCGCGACCGTCCGTCGCAGCCCACAGCCCTGGTGGGGACGACGATACGACTGCCTCGGCCTCCTGTTCAGGGAGGAGGCAGCTTCGTCCACATCTCCGCCACCGTCGGGGGCTACGATGTACGAAGCCATCTGCAATATGAAGATAAGTTCTGTCACTCTGTGAGCATTTGCTTTTCGCCTTAAAAAGTCTGTTAGAAAACATTCTGTTGCAAAGGCGAACGCTTAAACTTGCGTTGGGCGAGGCAAGGCGGACGGAAGACGTGTTCTAGCCTGGTGTGTCTGCTCGGTCTAGGCCCTGCGCCAATGACGGCATCGGCGTCTAGACCACTTTCGGAAGCTAAGTGCTCGCCACGTAACGTTTAAGATCGGTTTGCGGAGAGGCCATAAGGGTTGAAGTAACCAGATGCCTAAAGAAAAATGCTCGCTTTCAACAGAACGTTCTGTCTAAAGCTTTTGGCGGTCGCTTGTCTAAGTCTTTTTTCCGCAAATAAAAGATTGCGTAAGGATTAACGAGACTTGTGGCAGGAAAAACAAAAGATTGCATTAACAGGTCTTGTGTACAAGACAAGCGGCAAAAGGGGCCGATCACTCCTCGGTGTCGTCCTCCTCCATACATCAACTGGGGCGGCATAGAGGCCATACTCCCAGGAGCATGCCAAGTCCGGCGGACAGTCCGGAGGCAAGTGCTCTGGAGCTGAGAAGGTCGTGCCTTCGGCCTATCAGTACTGTAAGTACTCTGTGATCCGGTTAAGCGCGAGTTCGCTTTCTTCGTGTTCGCTTACATTGCCTTCAGCCCGTGTGCCGCCGGTGTTGGTCTTGCACGATCGCTGCTCGCTTAGCCCGACGCCCTTGACGGTAAGAGGGGACTCCTGACATTCGTGCTAGGAAAGGGAGGGCGACCGGGGGGCGTGTCTGGCACAGTGCACTAGGCGGCCTGCTCCGCAAGCACTGCTGGCCTACGACCACTCCCGGAAGCCCGCAGCCTTAAACCCACGATGTTTTGGTCCGGCCCCGAGAGACCGCAAGGGTGTAAGTTCTGAAAGGTGAAAGGAAACGACAAAGTGACACCCACTGGCAACACCGCAGCGGCATTAGTGCTCCAGTAATTTCAGTGTTTTCCTCTGTGCAAAAAGTGTGGTATAACCCCCCGCTGGTGCGCGGAGAGGTGATCTGCTTGGATGCAGGCGAATTGCCCCAAGCAAGGCGCTCGGGGGCTCTAGGGGTTACCCGGCTGAAGAAGAGAAGACCAGCGCGATGCGCGGCGGAACTAGCCCCACCCAGGGGTGCATCCGAGCATCGACAATGATCTGAGCCAGAAGGGACGTCGAGCTCAGATTGCGCCCCAGGGCGGGCCTGGAGGCTACTGTTGGTACACAAGGTACCGGGGTGTCCTCTCCACCTCCTCCAGAAGGGGGTAGAAGACGAAGTCATCCAGAAGGACCGTGAAGACCAGGTCTGGTTCCGAGTGGACTGGCGGGCACGCGGGCCCATCGCTCGGAACTGGGCCCCGAGGTGTCTCTCGGCAGGCGGGGCGGACCCTGTATGGGAGACCGGATGTCCGGACCCCACGTGCGGGCGGGCGATTAGGCCTCAAAGACGCGGGCGAGCCCTCCACGTGCAGCGGGCGACCAGCCGCCTCGCCGGAGACACGGCGCGCCGGGCGAGCAAGACATGTAGCAGCTCGGCGACCAGGATACGTGGCAGATCGGCAGGCGGGCGATCGGACCCGCACCGTATCGATGACCACGTGAGCAGCTAGCAGGGTCGGCGGGACTCTGGGCCCCACCTGCCACCGATGGGACGCGACAAGGCAGCAGGACGTGCGTAGCAAGCGGCTACGACTACACGGCATTTATTGTATACCTGCCAGTACAGTGATCATGTAATAGGCTAGGAGTACCCTGTTTTCTCTCTCCCCGTCGGTTCGGGCTCACCCACACTATATAAGGGGCCAAGCCATCACGGGAAAAGGGATTCCGATGTCTTCTTCCTCCTCCCACCTCATTTCATAGCAATACACACACATAGAGCGAGAGCTCAACAGGAGTAGGGTTATTACCCATCTCGGAGGCCCGAATCTAGGTATATCGCTGCGTTCATACTGTTCTTGGGAGCTCGAGGGCGGATCGAGGCGCCAGTCTACCCCGCGTCGAATCTCGAATCTTCGTTTCTGGCGTAAAAAATACGACAGATATAACATTATTTTAGTGCATTGATGTAGTGCCTAGACATAACAGCAGGGTAGGTTACACGGATTATAAACTTGTAATATACTCGCACTAACCTCGGTACTGTCCTGTTTCCGTTGAGGGCTTCACCTCCTGAGGCCTGAATTTACCAGCCGCTATTCAAAAGGAACAGCGCGTAACGCAAGTGGGGTGAAGCGTACGTACAAAGCCAGAGCAAGCGAGTGGATTCTGCAACTTTTCTTACGGCCTGCGACGACTGGATGCGAGCAGCCATATCTTTGACGCTGACCAGTAGTGTATGTCTTGGCAGGTCAGAAAAGCGATCGTCATTAGAAAGAAAGCATCGTCTTCGTCCCCGTATGCGATCAACCTATATCTACCTGCCAAACAAAAGAAGGTCCTCGTTCCATTGAGCTAGTAAACAACTTTGTGCTACTAAAAACACGCTAAGTTCTAATACTTGTCGTCACAGATGGGTATTCTTGTACTCGTTTGTGCTGTGAAGGAGTTTTACCTCCATCAGTGTTACTCCCCTCCACCTAAATCAGCGTGGAATTGCTTGGCCAGAACTGCATCATAGACTTTCAAATCTCAATGCTTGAAAATCACCATCCTGCTGGCTTTTGATCCTTCACCAATTAATGTTATACGCTTCTAAATGCACATCCAAACAAAAAAGCACTCTATAAGATGAATGAAGACATTGTACAATGCCGTAATGTCAACAATCGGATGATACAACAACCCGATAAAAACTGCTCTATAAGATGAATGGAGACATTGTACAATGTTGTACCGTCGACGAACAATCGGACAGCACAACAACCCGAGAAAAGTCGCCCCTATCCCTTTCTTCTCCAACCCGACAGCGCCCTCCCCACCTTTCTCCCTCGTTCCCTCTGCCTTCGCCTCCGTGGCTTCGTCCACCCACCTCTATTTGCTCTATGCCCTCCTTCCCCGTCTTCACCATCTCCCTCGTCGCCCAATCCAACGCCCACCTCTTGTCGCCCCTTCTTCTCCTTGTTTACGCTCTAGATCTGCTTCGCACGTCTCCCACCATCTCCGTCATGTTTGCCACCACCCATGCCCAGCGACCCCATCGTGTCACTATGCTATCCATCCACCACTGCCCACACATAGTGTCGGATTAGCAGCATTGTCTTCGACTAATCCTGCGGCTCTTGTGACAGCACCGCGCGTTCGCGTCTTACCCCTGCGTGCCCATCTTTCCTACCTCATTTTATGTTTAGAGGACATAGAGAACCGATCCAATAACCTAAACCCGAACCTGACCAAGGAGCGAGGGATGGCGCCAAGCGGCAGACGACGGAGGACACGTTAGCAACGAGGAGGTCGGTGGCGCGAGGGAGAGGCTCATCGTTTTTCTCGTCCGTTGGAAAAAAAAAATATGATCCATTTTCTGGCTTTTCCCTGGAAGCCCCAAGCATTTGTACTTCCCTTGGCGCCACGCCGCGAGCCTCGTGCCGGGGAAGACGACATAGAGACCACCTTCGGAGCTGTACCTGGACTCGACGGCGTAGTGTGAACCAACCATATCCTGGGTGGCCGCGGCCGATGCCGCGAACCGCCGGCCGGCCGGCCGGGCTGGGCGCGCGCGCGCGCGCGCGTCGCGCCAACCGACGCCGGGGCCCGCGTGCCGGGGCTTCAACGTGCCAGGAGCAGCGACACCGGGGAGGCGGGGAGTTCCCGTGGCCCCCCCACGTACGGTACGGGCTAGCAGCGGCAGAGCTTGGCGCACGCCAGTGCGCCAATCTTGTCTCCATCACGCGCGCGCGCGTCCGCGAGGGCATGTGAGGGAGCGAGCGAGCTTCCCTCCCCTTCCTAGCCTACCAGCTACGTACGCCCTACGCCCCTACTCGAGGGACCACGAGGCGCGGGACGGAGACGGGACGCGTGGATCGCCACGGCCGCGCGCGCCGGCCATGCATTCCGAGATGGCCGATTCCGGTGGGCGCGGCGTGGACCGTGGGGTGGCACGGTGGATTGCGCGAGGGCTTTGCAGGTTTGGTGTTTGGGGCTTGGACTCTGGTTGTTGGTGTCCACCGTCCTTGGAGGCTTCCCTTGCTATCTCCGGCGTCCGAGTGGAGCAACCTCTCAGGCTCTTCGCTAGCTGCGCTCAGTCAAAGGCTCAAAGCATGGAAGGGCGCATGATTGCATGAATATTGATAGATGAAACATGTGTTTCTGGTGTGTCTAGACTCTAGATCCAACTTTGGAAGGATGTAATATTTTTGTTGTTTCTGTACTATTTGAGGGTTATCTCGCATGATTTGCGTGGTGTGATATTCGGATGATAGGATCAAGAGTAGATATGATGGTGCTAATTCTCTAACATACATTGTAAAATTACATTTTTTGGTAATGAAATTGGAAAAAAAATGCTCCCTAGCTTATGCAAAAAAGGCATGAAAGGGCCACTGTGGACCATCGGTTCAAAATCGAATAGTTCAGATCATGACATGGTGTGTGTTGATGTGCCGTAAAAAATTTGTAGGTTTTCATGTACCCAAATCACTCGGATTGCTTAGATGCATGGAACATCACTGCAATCGTCAAAGGTTGGGTGTCCATTGTACTATCTTAAGAGGACATGTATCACGGTATGGTATGGACCAAATGATCTTGTTATCTATTCGTAGGTGTACTTTGGTCGATGCTATTATCCTTGGGCAAGTATCAGAAGGTATAAATCAAATCTAACATTCCATTTAAGGGTAGGACTGAAAAAGGGTCTCTTCCTCTTCCTCCCCCACTTATTTCCCCTCTCCTTTCCCTCCCACACACCTAAGGTGTGCTAGGCCAACCCGGCAACAGCAGTGGCGAGGGTACGACTGGTGGCAGCATGCACGACCGGTGGCGACAAGGGTCTGACCGGTGGTGGCGTGCGCATGAGAGCCGGCGATGGGACGGCGACAATGGATTGCTCGCATTGAGGTGGAAGAGAGTAGAGAAGAAATAAAGGAGATAAAATCACATATTTTCCCCCGGTACTATGATGTAGGGAAAAAAATAGACACAGGTACCAATTCACCATAGCAATTAGATTTGAGGTGATTAACGACTGTGATGAGAAACGCCAAGAAGTAGCAAGGATGGTAAAACAGCTCTAATTACATACATGTCACCGTGAATTTGATGTTTTCCATCTGTGCTGCGTGATTTTTTTTTCCTTTTATTCACCTGAGAACCAATCAAAGGAAACAAAAAGGAGGAAAATTTTTGGGAGAAAAAAAAAGAGGATAATGGGAAGGACATCACGTGGGGCTCAAGTGCGGCTTTGTGCTGTGTGGTTCAAAAGCCTGATCCTGACTCGTGGTTTTTCACCTGAAGAGAGCTGTGGCCTGTGCTCTCTGACAACCTCAGCTCCTCCACGCATAGGCCCTGGCCCAAGAGGAATGGGCGGTTTTACGGCGTCCGGGCCATGTCGACAAGCGCACTGGGCACCAGCAGGGTGGCAGGGGAGTGTCACAGTGCTCCCAGTGTGAGAGTGGGCAGGCTCGCGAGTCGCGAGCCCGATTGCTCACCAGTCGGCACGGGCCGCATGGCATCTGGGCGAGGGCAGGTCGGGCTCCCCACCCCCCGTAAAGTCGAAGCAGTATGCGACAAGGCGATCTGCTCACAGAACATGGCGGCAGAGAGGGTTCAGAGGTTTACCTTTGACGAGCCTGCTCTGCCACGTAGTACGCAGCAGCAGCAGCCGCCTTGTCGCACGCGACGAACAATGTGGCTGCTGGTGCTGGGCTCCTGATTCCCCCGATGGATGAGATGAGACCGTATGCGACAAAGCCTTCTGTTCGCGGAACATGGGGGCGCAGAGCCGTGCTGCTGACTGCTGCGCAGGCTCGCCGATGTTCTCGCCTGCGTTCGAGCTCCAGATGAGACCAGAATGCCCTGCATGGCTGTGTTATCGTCTGGCATGTGTTTGATCCCGCTGTGGCTCAATGGCTGTAATGCCAGCACTTTAGATAGTTTGAATCCAAACGTTTGGCTCGACTAAACTTTCCGAGTTTTATGAAGTAACTTTAAGAATTTTAGAAAACGGCTCCAAAAAAGCAAAGCATTCATGTCAGGTTTAGGTTTGATCAAGTCTATGCAAGGAGGAAAAGGACAGCTGCGGGATTTGGCCCTGGTTCATCCTCCGCACCAGGTCCAATCCAACCAGCTAGTTCCGATGAGTAATAGATAGCTTATCTATTAATTAGTTAGTTAGAGATAAATATTATCTCTTAGTTAAAGTTTGTTAGATTGTAATCTCTTGCCGCAGCCTTGAGTATAAAAGATATAGCCGGCCATCTAATAAAGCTAAGCAATAAATTTCTTATCTGTTGCCTTCCCTGTTTCCATCTCCTTAGACGCCGGCATCAATCTGCTGCCGCCGTCCCTCCACCCTCATCCCAGTTCATAACAACTCAGCTTCATAAACCAACAAAATATCGGCCATGGCACAGGGATATCTGATGCTTGTTGCAGCTCAGGCGAACAGAAATCCGTCAAGTGTCATTGTAGCCGAACAGAGAGGTCGTGCATCACTGTAGCGCCATAGCAATACGCAATCATTGGCCGAGAAAACCAGCGGTATCACAGGACGCAGCACTAAAAAAACGACGTACACCGATGGCATGGATACCGGCGGCGAGCATCCACATCTGCTACTCTATTTCCAGCCTCTATTTCACTATTAGCTACTCCCTCTATCCTTCCCTCTAAATTTTCTTCAGACTTTACACTGCACTCTAAAAGATTCCTTTCTGACATCAGACACTCTATCCAGAGCTACAGTATTATAAAATCCCTGCTACGGATGCTCATGAATACTCAAAATAACAGGGTTCCAATAATGAAACAACATCCGGACAAACAATTGGGGAAAATGATGGCCGGACGTTTTTACGTGACGAAAGTGGGATGGATTATTATTGATAAAACTAAGCAATCAAACACAGTCAGCAGAGATGAGAATTTAATCAGCACATCAACGTTGTGACTATTACATGTCGGTCGAGGATAAATCGTGCGTCATCCTCATTGAAATTTGAAGCTTTTCCGTCTCTCTACATATTTGACACACAGTATAAAAATTGTCAAATATGTCATGTTTCTTGCATAACAGTGTGATTCACTATTGAGCGATTGTCCTGCTGCTTTCAGCGCTTCTAACTGAATTGAAATAGGGATGTGCCTGCACACAGTAAATAGATGCTTAGTATAAGCAAAACGGAAAGTATACATATCATATTGCTCTGGCAACAACTTGCTTCTAGAATGCTGTACAGCTAGAGGTACCATGGCTTCTTTTGCTGTAGGCCTTTCTTGGTGATCGTAGCGTAGCAGCCTGTCTACCAAATCGATAGCCTATATAGGTTAAGTTTTTTCAAAAAAGGCAAATGAAGAGCAATTGATTAAAAAGTGATTCAAAGTTTCAAAAGCAACACAAGGCACCTCAGAGTTTGCTAGGTGTCTGTTTCCAGAGTGAACAAACTTTAACCATGGCTTTCTACTATGCCTGCAACACACCAAAAAAAAAAAAAAAAAACTATGTTGGATCATACTAAGTCATGTAAACATCTGTTCCAAGTTCCAACATTATCCAAAGCAATGAATGACCTTCCAATGAGTCTCTCAAACTCCGGGTCAAGCTGAATACCGTATTTTTCGAGATAACTGTAGAAATCTACAGTTCCAAGAACCTAAAAAAAAAAATAGCATGTATTGCACGTTACTTGCAGCTGCAGAATGTAGTTATACCCACAGTTGCTTCGAGATAACAATTCGAAGTCAAACTAGTTTTATGTCAAAAACTGTGAATCTGCGACACCACATAGACATGATATGCTAGCCAATTAAAATAAACCTAAGCATCCCTCCTAAGGAGATGCTGCACAAACTGCAGGAAATTTTACTTTCTGAAAGCAGCATGCAGACATGCATAAACATTGAGACTAGTCAGTCACCCAAAAACTGGACGGGCAGAATATACCATAAGCTACTGTTTACTAAATACAAGTTGGAAATCTCCTGTGTACAAGACACTGCATACATAATAGTATTCTGGCCTCCACAAAATTGTGCATATATACGCTGTCGTGCTACTATTTATATGCAGTCAGCAATGCCATGAACTAGGTGTGGCTTAAATAGTAAGTGTGTTGGGGCATGCCTAATGCAACCCTCAAATTGCCCATATTTGTAGCCCATAACACTGTAGCAGTAGGGGTAGGGAATAAAATATAAGAGAAAAAATGTAAAGAGAGATGATAATGATTGAGAAGTGGATGAATAGTGATGAGATAGGAGAAAAATGGGGTTTGCATTGGGCATGCCCTTACAAAGCAAAAACATGCAAAGGTACCATTGGAACAGCGCTCCATAGATACCAAATCTGTGATGTTTTGCTGAATTCGTGCGACACAATTCATATGAAATTACACATAAACATGACCAATTCAAATAAAGCATGTAAATTCGCAATCTTAACAGACTAATCTAAGGGTGTGTATGGCCCATAATGCATTAAAGCATTTCATATAAACTTTTGCGACACTGAAGTAAATGGCAATAAAAAACAGTTAAATGGTAAATTGCCACTTTAAGAAGCTTCATAAGTACCTCAGTTATTTTGACTAACTGGTCATGGTTATCCTGACCACTAAAGAAAGGGTCCAGCTGGAATACCTGTTCAGAGGACCATAGATTGATAGCACATATGAGAAAAAAGGTCTGTTAACAAAGCTAATTGGCTGACCGCTGATCCAAGACCTGCCACTTACCATTCCAGCAAACATGCAACCAAGGCTCCACAAATCCAATGAGTAATCATAATCTGATAAATCTACAAGGAGTTCAGGGCCTTTATAGCATCTGTCAATAGCACATGATAAAGTAAGCCATGGGTGATAAAAAGTACTGCACTATATCAACCAAAGGGGAGCAGCTTGAGACGGATAACTTGTTAAGCATTATTGGTATACATTGATTTATTCTTCAGATGTGTGGACAATGTATAACCTACAGGATACTGTGAATTTTAGCCACCGCACAACTCTATCCTTTGAGTTAGAGAAAAGGTGATGTCATTTTTCATGAATAAAGAAAAGATATCAAACAGATCCAACATAAAGGTGCTAAAAATTCATGTCTGATTCACAAGTCTCATAAAGGAGTACATATGAGGAAGGCTAGCGTTCTCTCGAGAGTACGGATCCCTCCATACTCCCGATGAATTTTTACAATCCGAGATTATTATCGACCGATCTGAACCGTTGATCCCCTTCGTCTCGTTGAAATGTAATACTTGACCAAGTTTTGCATTTTTTAAAATTTGTTTACTATTTTTTTCATATTTTCAAAAATCAGCCTTCCAATTAGTCGTGGCGCGTCCAAAAAAGCTGATTTTTGAAAATATGAAACAAATAGTAAAACAATTCGAAAAAATATGAAACTTGATCAAGAGTTACATTTCAACAAGACGAAGAGGATCAATGGTTCAAATTGGTCGATAATAATTTTGGATTGCAAAAACTCGTCGGGAGTACGGAGGGATCCGTACTCTTGAGAATGAGAGTACGCTAGCCTTCCTCTATATAGGTAGGCCAACAAATCAACAATTGCTTCAAATTTTAATCATAGATACATAAGCTCTAAGATGCATGAGTGGACTAAGTTATCCTTATTATTAAGAACCGAGCAAGTATAATAAGGTTTAATTTCAACGTCATGGGAACTAACCTTGAAGCAACTCACTTGTATTCAACTTTCAACGTCAAAAGAACTAACCTTGAAGCAACTCTCACATTGTATTTCATATTGGGATGATAGAACTCCGCGAGACCCCAGTCAATAAGACGAAGTTGGCATTTCTTATGATCAATCATGACATTGTGAGGTTTGACATCCCGGTGCATGATACCTCGTGAATGACAATAATCTAGTGCCTACACAAATACCTAGAAATGTTAAAAGAACATTAAATGGAATGTAGCCTAAGCTCAAAAGGAACCACAAGGAAGGCAAATGTAAACAGTCATATTAAAACCCAGCTATCATTATGTCACCAAGAGAAAAGGAATCTGCGATAGGTTTTAGTTTCGCAAAAAAAGTTAAATTGTACAAACAATATGTGAGAAGATCAATCTTCATATTCCATAACTTGAAAATTATTTTTACCAGTTGTATAATGGTTGGCTAAATAAAACAAACAACTAACTTTATTTTCCCCCAAAATAACATCACAAGAAACATGGTCCACATCCTCACTTGATACATATATGATATACCATGGTTTGAAAGTGCATATAAAGGGTATATATGTTATCACCTCTTCTAGATTTTGATTCTGCTTAGGGTTGGCCATGCTCGGTGGAGCCAGGTAGTAATTGAGAGTATTTGTCATATCTAGTGAACTTTTAAGATATGCTAAATGGAGCATGGAGGCAATAGAGATGAAATGGGGGTGTGGCTGTCAATTGGTGGATTTTTTTATAACCCATCTCATTCTAAAAAAAAAGCATTCAAGGTTGAACAATTTATAGCTGTTGGAGCCTAGAACACCAAGCACCATGACAGATTGACAGATAGTTTGCAACAAATGCAGAAGTTTGTTCATTATTATGTTGTATCCAAATTGTTGGACTGTTAACTTTATACATTGCAAATGTTGAACAAAGGATTTGTTTGGCTAAACACTGTCAAAGCCATATTACATATGCTGAACTTGTTGCAACATCTACCATTTAGTCACTAATTTCTTTGCAGGTTATATCAAGTGTAAGGCTCTCTTTAAAGGCATAATAAGTACATAACACTATTGAGTCATCGCACACCCAAATTGTAAGCATACACTACAGAACGAGCTTTTCTGAAATGGGTATAATGGTACAATTATACTGAGGGTCATACGCGAAACAGAAGAAGTTCTATTTGCTGTTTTATTGCAGTCCAAACTTTACCATTGACTTCATTGACCCGAATACATTAAAATTCAGAAATCATGGCTCCATTAGTCATGCTACACGGACTATCGTGAAGTTGGAGGAAGCTAACAAATGATTGTTCAAACAGATTTGTTGATGCCATGCAGGCAAAATGCTCATCCTATCCCCCTGACATGATCACATGGGTATACCTAAGAAGCGCCAGCTTGGTAGAATCTAATTGATAAACTATTGACAAACAGAGTATCAATCAACTCAGTTATTAGTCCCATGCACTCTTCAAACTCCAATGATTCACTATGATTTGGCAGAATTTTAAGCGGTGGCTTATACTCTGATGACTAAAGGTGTTTTTTCATACAACCTTCTACAAATCAATAACGCAACTGCTACAGTATGCTATTATCTACTGGTCGTGCAACATTTATTCCCGAACAAAATAAATGCGCCATGAACAAATAGAAACAATACATGCCAACATTTTCATGTAGGAAGGGTGAGGCAGGAATTCTTGCCTTCAATAATTCATAAATATAGAATCTGATGTCATAATCAGATAGTTTGGGGTACAGCACTCTGAAGTCAGCATTGTTAATGTATTCAAAGATCAGACTAGGTGTCTTTGATTCATCATCTCTGACAACATCAAGTAGCTTCACGATATTTGGACCTCCATATAAGTTTTGAAGTATCTTTATTTCCCTCTTTATCTGGATCATCATAAGATTTGTTAACAGTAAAAGATAAATTGTAACAGCTGTATGCAATTAAGCAAATAAATAAATGAGCACATCACCATAAATTGTGCTCACGGTTGTTACGGTGGTATGGCATCCAGCCGCGTGCTCGAACCTTTTTATCTTTTAAGCACTTAAGGCGTGCGGTGAGGCTTCACCATAGACACACAAGTATGACAAATAAAAGCAAATAAATTGCAACATTATAAGATAGTTTTCATCACCAAGTCTTAATGCATAGCTCACAAAATAACATAGTTTTGCACCACTATAGTAACATAGGAACTAAGAAGTTCACACATTAACACATAACAAGCGACTTTCAAGTCTCCAACCCTCTTATCTAGATATAATCATCAGTCAAGTCGTTAGTTAGATCTAGGCTTGCAAATGGACGGCTCGTTGGACAATTGAGTTCTGTCCATGCTGTCCACTAACAGAACACGGGCAAATGGACACCTCCGCTAAAATGTGACAGGGAAAAAATGACGTCCGTTATCTGTCCATGTTACTCCTGCATGCTGCCGTGTCTTTCTCCTGGTCAATCGCGGTGAAGCGAGCAAGAGAAGGAAGGAGGCCATGAAGGAATCCGTGGCCAAGATGAGGGAGCAAGGGAAGCCTGTCGGTAACTAAAGCCTGACAAAATTCGGGATCGTTGTAGTGTGAGTAATAAGCCATATATATACCAAATGACTCATGAACAACAACCATCTTCAGTGCCTCACTGCCATTAATTGTTTGCCATCCCATTCATTCCAAGGACATATATATCATAATCCTGAATGCATATGATATTATGACACAAATCTGAATGAAATTCTGCCTTGGAACGTTTGGTGTACATGAGCAAAGCATCGGCCTAATAATCAATTACCAAATTCGGTTAAAAAAATAGTGATTTCCAAAAGAATTACTAACATTCTTAGAACTAAAAAGAATTCAGTGATTTGGTCCAAAGAAATAATTGTCTACTGGCAAATATAATGATCAGAGCAGACAACTTCCAGATTTTCTTTTGTTTTCTAGTTTGTCCAAGTTACTTACATAAACAAAGTACTAGATCCTATGGAAGAAGTGAAGAACTTCCTGCTGTTAAGATTCTACATAGTTACTTACATAAACAAAGCACACATGAATCTTGAAGTCAGAATGCAACAGACACCTGAAATGAGGCAGAGCAAATAAAATTACTAAGTCAGAATGCTCCAAATGCACAAGAAAACTGAATAGGCTCTATTGAGGACTCAAAAAACTAATAAACCTTTTCTTAAATTAACAACGTATGGGAAATATACTTATATATAGCATAGCTAGCACCACATGTTTACAGCAAGAAAACTGAATAGGCATCTTATACAAACAATCATTAGAATGACTCTTCACCAGCATTTAACGTGACACACAAAACATGGATAGCAGCAACTAACGTTGACATATTTAAAAGAAATACAAGAGCATTCCAATATAGATTTCTGGACAGGCTGAGCATCAGTTTTAAATGATTAGATGGATAGATTCAGATCGAGAGATTATTTGGAGATTTAGATCGGGAGATGATGGAGAGATTCAGATCGGGGGATAAGAGGAGAGAGAGAGAGAGAGAGAGAAGTGGGCTGGTGCTCACCAAGAACGACAGAGGAAGAAGGAGCCGTGCTCCCTCACGGGCGGCCGCGCCGCCGCTGCTCCGTCTTCATCTTCCCGCGCTTATAGCACTCCCTCGCCGCCGCCGCCGCATTTAGATGGTGGGAAGCGGCAGCGCGCATTTACGACGAGATGGTGGGAGGCGGCGGCGGCATTTAGATGGTGGGAGGCGGCGGCGGCATTTAAATGGAGGTAGGAGGCGAGCTCGGGCTCTCTTGTCTCGCACGATCGTGGACTTCCAATGGACATAATGGGCCGTCCAATTTCTTTTAACTATTTTTTATGAGAGTCCAGTAGGCCTTACAAGTGGACATTTTCCACTGGACAATTGGACGGTCCAGGTCCAGTTGCATCCTGAGTTAGATCATTAGTTGAATCTTATCCTCCATCCTCTTCATCATTAGTTGGATCTTCACCATAGTCATCAACATCCTCATCATCTTTCACTATCTCATTCTCATCTTCATCTTTTTTTTTGGGGAGAAAAGGGCCAAAGCCCCACCTCCATTTCCTTACTTAAAGAAACGAAAGCACCAGGTTCTACAAGGGATTCTCATCTTCATTACATTGCCCGAGTCGGAATAGTGCTCTTCTATGTCTTCTCCCTCTACTTCTTCCACCACCGTTCTCTTACCTTTGCCCCTCGTGTAGTAGAGAGTAGGCTCACCATGAGCTTTTCTAGGAAATTGCGACCTTGAAGATTGATGGATGCACCCCTAACCTCATCAACATGATCCCAAACTAAGGCCATCATGGCCTTGCACTTTATCTGACGATGTGTTCACCCATCCATTGTCCCAATCGAACTCTTCCAAAACAAGTGGATCATAACTTTTTCTCCTTTCCTCATGCCTTTTTTGAAATCTAGCCGTCATCTTTCTATTGTACGAAACATCCGCATTGCTGCTCCTCTCCATGGCTCTACTTTTTTCTCTGCTCTCCCTCCCTCCCTCCCTCTCGTCTCTAGTTTTTTGAGGGAAACGCTCATCTCTAGCACTCTGCTTCTTTTTTCCCTCTTGACTTAACTAGTGCCAGTGGATAACTGAATATTACAGTACTAGATTTATTGATTTAGGTGTGTGTAGTGTAACACAGTAACAGTATATTCACTGTATTATAAAGTTATATCAGTGCGCTGATTTATTGATGTGTGCCTTATAGTCTTACGCTATTATCAAGTGTAGTTGCACTATTATCATGTGGCAGCGGCTATACATGTCCTCAAGGTATGGCTACTATACACGTAGATTTACTGAGTAACTACTACCAAGTAATTCCGAGTACTCCCCAAGTAATCCAAGCACTCACTACTCCCTACCTCCCTGAACGATAGCAAGTTCTTGGACCTTGTGAGTAGAGTGTTCTGGAACCTCTTCAAAATCTGGCCAATTCCATCCAATGAATCAAGTATCATTTGGAAGTAAGCAATAGTGCATAACATCCCAATACTTACAGTTGCATGGACAAACCTCAGTTCAAATGTATTCTTGACATGGTTGCATATGCATGGGTTAGTCAGTGATTAGTTATTTAGCTGAGACATTAGGAATTAGGATGGCTGAGTCTTCAGCTTGGACATGGTCAGGTCACAGCACGTGGGTGTATGTGTTAATGAGCTAGTGATGGCATAAGTTTACGATCAAATTAGTTAGTATCTGCGCAGGTAGTGTGTGTGTCACGTGAGGCTGGTAGCAGTGTAGAACTAAGTGAGTGCATGTGAGGTTAAATACCAGTGTAACCTGTTGCTTTGTGGTGTGTGTGTGTGTGTGTGTGTGTGTGTGTGAGAGAGAGAGAGAGAGAGAGAGAGAGAGAGAGAGAGAGAGAATGCATAAGATTAAGTGAAAAAAAGCAGTGCTCAGCGGTTGTGGGGCTCCACCAAATACTTGTTCTTCCTCCTCAAGTGTGTGTTCAATGAGAGAAACACCATGTGAGTTTTCTACTTTTCTCCAGGAGGACAGGCCAACAAGATTAAAAACTTGATGAGGACATCACCGACAAGCCTGTGACCACTACTTCGAATACGTCGGCTGATGGTTTAAGAAGACGTTGAGACGGCATGAGTCCTCATGCCGTGCCGTTCAAGCTCACGCCAAGGGAACATCAGCAACATACGTCTCAAGTTGAGAGGACGTCCAAGTCATCGCCGATTCCACCTCATCCATCCAGGAGCAGTTCCCCTTCAACCGGATGCCCAGGTCACATACAACGTCAAAACTGAGCCTTTTTCTGTTAGAAATATGTTCACTAAGGTGAAACGACAACAGACCCAAGGAGGTCCAATATGCCACACACTCATTAGTCATAACCAACTAAAGTATCAACAGAAACAACATTGCATAATGCTCCAGTGCATGCTAGATGCACCTATCACAAATAGTCAAATAGCTGAGATCAATGAACACCTGCATGACCTTAAAATCACACCATCTAATTCAAAATTCTACTGCACAATGCTCACTGCATTTTGCAGTTTTCAGATATAAGATCCCCACCATATCAAACTAAATAATAAATTTGATTATGCCACTCCACATTACCATAAAAGGGCAGCAGCTTTCTACTAAAATGGGCATGTTTCAGAAATAGTACTAAGCTATAGAGTCAATTTTCATAGAGGTCCAACTCTGTGGTGTTTGATTTGTTCGAATCAACATTTAACTCAATATTATACACCCTCAAGCATAGTAACCAGTGTCCGGGTAAAGCGCTACTACCTTCTTCTTCTTCACGGGTTTCAGGATCTTAATGACACACTTGTCGACGCTCCCCGATCGGAAACCCTCGAACACCTCGCTGTACTTCCCCCTCCCCAGCTTCCGCATCACCGCGTACCCATCCTGCTCCCTGCACACGCACTACATTAGAGCGCGAACCCCAGAGCCGCATCTGCAGATTCCGGATGAGCTCCCACCCTCCTTACCCCCACTCGATGTCGAGCGACTCGTAGTCCCAGTACTCCTTGGGCCGCTGGGAGTTGGCGTCGGCGTAGACGCGCGCGACGGAGGTGGCGCCCTCGAAGTGCCGCGTAGCGCGGCCCATCCACCGCGGCACGGGTCGTGCCGCCGCCGCCTCGGCAGCTGCGGCCTTGGCGGCCACTGCGGTGAAGACGGCGGGGTCGACGCGGCGCAGGTCACGCGCGGGGCGCGGGGCCGCGGTGGAGAGGAGCCGATGGGCCGTGGTGGTGGCGGCCAGGGGGAGGAGGCGGCCGCGCAGGGCGCACCAGGCCATAGAACTCACCGGCGCGGGGGGTTGGATTGGTGTCCCCGCGGCGCACGCCCGAGGTGGCGCGCCGGCGCCGCTGGACGGACCACGGCACGGGAGTGGATGTGGAGACTTGGAGCCCGTCTCGCCCTTGCGGACGGGCCGCTCACATAAAAATATCTCTGATTCGATTATTCGAGCAGTGCGGCAGCGGCCGCCTCTGGTTGTGCCAGCCCGCGAGGCTGGAGCAGGTAGTGGGCCGTGCTTCGCGGCCCAGCTGATAGAGGAGTCACTGGAGCCGGTCGCAACCCGGAGTCCCGAGCAATACGTCGCCGGCTTCCTCCCAGTTCCCCCCGCAAGTCGCCGCCGTCTTCCCCACCCGCCTCCTAGAGAGGGAAAGCACAACTCGCCGAATCTGCGCCGTTGCGCGCGCGCGCGCTGCTATGGATGCCGGCGCGGAGGAGCTCGGGGAGGCGACTTCCCAAGCGCAGGCCAGTTTGACCAAACCCTAGCTCCTTCCCTCCCTCTAGTGGAAAAACTGCGCCTCTTCTTGCCGAAGTGTCCTTGTGCTGTAGTCTGCGTGATTGTTCACGTCGTGTGTACGCCTCGATCTTGAAATGGGTTAGGACCATTCCTAATTCTACGATTGATTGTGTATTTGTCTGGTCGGTAAATGTGTGTGGCGTTCCCGTGGGGGGAGCCAAGAGGAAGATATCTTTCCCTTGATTTGTTATAGCATAGGGACTATCTATTGATCAATCATCTGAAAATCATACTGCATTTCAGTCGATGTCTTTGACGGCCAGTAGCTGCCAGAGATATGAATTACGCAACGCCACAGCTAGCAGTTGCGCTGGCCACTGCATCACCGACCAGCGACCGGCAACCACTGCATGGACGTACATGCATCAATGAATAAACTCCTCGTCCATGAAACGGAGAAAGAAATTAGCTAGTTCACAGTCAAATTTTTTTATGCCAATTGGTATATGCACGTTGATGCAATGTCTGAAGTAATATAAAGTTTCTAGCTGATTTTTATACAGCATACAAAATAATTATTTAGACTAGATAAATACAAATTAAGTCTGATTAACCATGTAAAAATTAATAAATAGAAAGTTCCTAGTGCATTTTAACCCTACAAATATAAACAAATTAAACTAAAAGTTACAATATAACTATATTGTGCAAAGAGTTTCAAGTGATTGAAAAATAAAAAAGAAAAATTGATTCTATTTAATTCCTACAAAATATTGATAAAAAATGTTTTGACTCTAGCAAACCCCTACAAAACATAATAAAAAAATATAGCATAGTTACAAATAAAAAACAGTGAAAAACTAAATTTGGCCTAGCATGCTCCGCTTTCCCTCGTCAGCAGAAGCAAAATTGCTTTCGCAGCTGCTCAATAGCACATCAATGCAGATGCCTGGAACTGCGCTTGATTCCTTTAGCCATCAGTTGCCTTTTTCCATGCCAACCTTGCAAGCATCTCAATGGAAAATGGTTGGTGCTCCGTGTCGATTGAAATCAAATGCAAAACTTAATAGACTGATGTATAGCAATTCTCATGCTGTATTTAGATATATGAATTTCATCATTTTACTGGTTGGACTGTTGTAGGATTCAGCAAGTGTACGGGTGTTTA
This sequence comes from Raddia guianensis, assembly GCA_036346415.1. NCBI lineage: Eukaryota > Viridiplantae > Streptophyta > Magnoliopsida > Poales > Poaceae > Raddia > Raddia guianensis. The sequence continues at coordinate 32,476,132 of CM070536.1, forward strand.
GCACTTGAGCTCAGTTATTATAGTATTTTATTTACAAGCTTGCACCATTAAGATGGACGGTGTCCCTTGTGGTTATGATTAGTAATTAATCTCTAGCACAAAACTGATGGCATCCTTCCATCTCATGTTTGTGGAGTTACTTTCAGTTTTCTACCTGTATCTGATTGTCTTTGTCAGTACTCAGTACTATCTCGAGTGGGTTGGTCATTTTAACTAGGTTAGGCATGTAACTAGAGTTAACCATAAATTTGGGGGAATAATTGTATGTTACTTATTAAGACCTCTACACCCTTAAGAACTGAGGTTGGCTCAGTTGCTACTACCATGGGCTGAGGTTCTACCCTCCCTCATTCAAGGCATGATGATGTCGGTCAGGTCTAATTTACAAAGGTGGCTAAATTGTGCATTAGCCCATTCTTAAAAAGGGACATTTACAAACTTTATTCATAATGCTTTGGTCTATTATGGACTGACACAAGATAGTCTTGTACTCTTGTTAGAACCTATTACTGATTTACCAACTCTTAACTATTCTCATTGTAGCTGGAGCAGAACCTAGACCCTGGTCCTGTTGATAAATCAGTACTTGTGGAGCAGGAGCTTCACAAATCAGAAGCTATATCTGTGGGGAAGGTAACAGTTTAGAGGCTTTCCTCAAATTGTCAAGGAAAATGCCCAATTATCAGTTGACATTGTTTGGTTGTCGTTCACTTCACCTGAAACATGCAGGTCTACAAACCTATTAGATTCATTGAACATGGCACTCGACTTAACCAATGGGAGGTAAGACATAAGAGAGTGCTTTCGACATTGCAGCGAGCTGGATTCTACCACCTGTCTTTTTTGAAGAGGGTTCAGTTGGATCATGCATTACTAAATGCGTTGGTTGAAAGGTGGCGGCGTGAAACACAGACCTTTCACTTGCGATTTGGAGAGATGACAGTCCTCTTGAAGGACGTGGCAGTTCTTACTGGACTTCGTGTGCATGGTACTCCTGTCACTGGCCCAACAGACTGTTGTTGGGAACAATTGTGCTTAGAGCTTCTAGGCCAAGAACCTCCACGGATTAAAGGTGGTTCTATCAATATTGCATGGCTGCATGACACATTTCAGAACTTGCCAGAAGGGGCCAATCAATCAGATATAGAGCATGCTACACGGGCCTACATACTGTACCAATTTGGCTGCAGCTTGTTTCCTGACCCAAGTGGGACTCGGGTGCACTTAAGATACTTGGCACTGCTCCGTGATTTTGATGCCTCGGGAGAGATGGCCTGGGGAGCTGCTGTTCTTGCTCACCTTTACAGAGAACTTGGAAAGTCCAGCATGAAAGGCAAGGCGAACTGCTGTGCCTTTCTAACCCTTCTTCAGGTAGTTTATGTCTCCAGTCATGCGGAACTTTCACTTAATACAGGAACTAATGTTAAGATCCATACACATTGCAGATATGGGCATGGGAGCATATCCAGATAGGCCGTCCTGAACGATTGGGGAATAAGGCCCTAACCGATGACCAACCTCTTGGATGCAGGTTCTTTGAGTTCAGACTGTTCTGTAAACAATTTCCTTTATTTAATTTATTCTCCCTGAATTGAGCACCATCTCATAACTAGATGGAATGCACCCTTCAAGAACCGTGAAAATGCCCGGTCCATGGACCATGAGTTTTATAGGCATGGGCTTGATACACTATCAGATTGTCAGGTATGGCTTTGATAAATACAGGACAAAAGAACTTCTGTTGCATGAACACTACAAGAAGCACAATGCTATCGTTGTATCTTTGCATGTTCTCCAGATCACATGGGACCCATACTCACCAAGTCTGGTTGGTGATCTGCCTGCTCTATGCACAGTCGGGTCTGCAGTTTGGCGATCGAGGACTCCATTAATCTGCTTCCAAATAGTGGAAATGCATGTACCTGATCGCGTATTGCTACAATTTGGAATGATGCAACACATTCCAGATCCAGTTGAGGTAGTTCAACGTGTTACAATGCAGGGTAAAGCAGATGAGGATTGGTCAACTTACCATGATAAGTACATTAAGCAATGGGTAAACAGGCTCTCCTCAGTTGTTGAGCAGAAGAATACTAGGAATTCAGATACTACTTATGCAAGGAATTGTTACTTAGAATGGTATTGGCAAATTACACGTCGATGGATCTCCACTCCAGTTGAATGTCCTGTCATAGCCTATCAGTTATCCGATCATAGCGATAGAGTTCTGGTAAGAAATTTCAAATTTCGACTGAAATTTGTAGTCTCCTGTGAGTTATTTGTTTTAACAAAATTATGGACCATGAACAGGTTGATTTAGCAATGACAGTGCAGAGGCGAATTAGAACATTGTTATCAAATGAAATTAATGGCAAGAAAGTCAAAGAATCACTTAATGATATTGACACATACATTACTGCTGAACTAGAGAAAGCTAAGCAATGCACTACTGAACCTAGGTGCTTAAACTACAAGTGGCAACACATGATTCTGTCCTCAACTTCACCACAGGTTATGCAAATTGTTGGAAATGAGTGTGTTGAATCAGCCATAAACTCTTCAAATTTTGTGGATTCTGTTGTAGCAACCACTACAAAGGTGGAGCAAGGTACTAATGATTGTGCAGAGGGAAACACCATACTACAATTGGATCAAATGAGGAGAATTCTACCTTCAAGAGGAACACCTGATTTAGGGCCTCCTACAGCAGATGGCACCAACCGCTGGACTGAGGATGTGCATCAACAAGAAGACCCTCTTGTTGTGTCCATGACAGAGGTCAATCTGAGGGACATTATCAGCACACCTGTAGAGGATGCTATCACTGAGATTATGAATACATCTGCAGAGGATGCTGCACTGGAGGAGGCTTCAGACACAGAGATGAAGAATGGAGAAGTCCATCCACTAACTCCTTGTGCGTCCATTGAGACCGTGGAAGTGCTGGAGGCTATTGAACTTCTCGATAACAAAAAGATTTTTTTGAGCAAAAACGATAACAAAAAGATCAAGAAGAAGGTTACTGCTGAATCTCAGGAGAGTGCTGCTGCACCTAATGGTACAGTTGAAGAGAACATCAGTGTATTCATGAAGGACAATTACGTGGTGGAGATCACTCACATGGATCCTCGTAACACTGTAGACCAAGGATCTGTGAGCAAACCTTTAGAGAGCCCAGGATCTCACAAGATCTTGGGTGTATATTCACATAATTTTTTGCGGCAAAAGATTGCTAGTGGGTCTAGGAAGGGTGATAAAATCGAGGACATTGTGGACATGAGAGGGAGCATTAGTATAGACCAAGGGGCAATGCAGAGACCTTTGAATGCCTCTGAACTTGGGGAGAATTCAAATGCGTCTGTGAATAAGTTAAGCATAGTGCGAGGAGATGCAGAACGTCCATCAGGATCTGAAATGGACCCTGCAGTTCCATGGTGCAATAATCTGCGAGATACTGTTAAGACACGGCCTAAGAACAATGTTGTTCAGGACATAGTCAGTGACTTAGGAAATCGTTTCTCGTCAGAGAATTTTGATGACCAAATTGAGAATGGCACTCTGGACACTGCAGTTGTGCAAAAATCTGATGACGTACCTGCTGAAGATTTGCATAACGCTAGTATTCAAGAAAGACATCTTAATTTATTCGCCAGAGAAACAACTGATGCTCCAGTAAGAGAGGTAACCACTAATGATGCGGACCATTGCAGTCCACATCAGAGTGAAATATCTAAAAGGGAGAGATTAAAATTTTCTTCTCATGAGAATGCTGAGGGCCTACCATCTATAGAGGTAGCTAAAATGCGTATAGAACCAAAAACTGAGGATGAATTTCGTCCGTATGTTAGAAGCGGTGGTAGCCAGTTGATAACATTCACAAGAAGGAAAAGGAAGAAAGCGTGTATGCAGTCATCTCCTTGATTCGTAATCTTGTTATGTATTTAAGTAATTCTTTTAGGCTGTTTTTTTATGTGTATGTTTTGGTGTACAATGCATGCGAATATGCAAAATAGTTTCTTACAATTTTTGTCGGTGTTAGTATGTACAATGTCCTCCGTTCCCTTATCCACATCAAGTTCCATGATGGCATTTGTCAACTGTAATGAGTTCCTAGCCCACACATCCTGGTGTGCTTTCCATTTCACATGTTTGTTGTGATATTTTTCCCTTGTCATTTGTTCATTGTTGGTCACATTATTCAGCTTTGTCCAGCCAAAGTAACATTGGTAGATTTAGTAGTCTATACTCAATTATGCTCGTTCTGTTCTTTAGTTGCTTTGCCTTTGAGCTGCTGCCGTTGCCACTGCCATTGTCCTTAGTACCACGAGGCACCACCTCCATACCAGTCAAGACAGAAAAGGCTTCGTACTCTAATTCATTGTCAGTGTAACCCCTGTTCATCATCACATCAATATTAGAATTTGCTGCCTCATAGAACCTTGCGGTGCAGAACCTGCCAGAGCCCAAGTTAACCAGTTCCGAATATCGCTCCGTCTCCCATTCCTTAGGGGGCTCAAGCCAAGGATTTTTTATCCGACAATTAATTTTGGGAATTTCGGATTTTTCGCCAGCGACTGGAACGAAAATAAAAATTTTGAATTCAAAAGATTTGATCAGATTTGGGACTTGCGCATAAAAAGAAGGCATAACTTGTTTCTTTACGAGACCCTCTTGTAACATAGTGGGTAGTGCTTACTGAAACAAGAAAGAGGTGCATGGTTCAAATCCTAGGTTCAACACTTTTTTAAAAAAAACCAAACTCTCTATTTTTATTTCGGCAAAATTTTGCCGAAATTTCGGGATTTCGGATATTTCGCTAGCCAAATTTCGGGAATTTTGGATATTTCGCTAGCCACCGAAATTTTTTCAATACCGAAATTCAAATCCCTTGCTCAAGTTCCTTTCGGGAGATTAGGTGTATGACACCCAATTGGTCTGACTTGGTAAAATTGACACTCAATTCATTTCGCTTACGTTCAGTGACACCGGGGCCACGAATTGCTTCGGCACATGACATTTTGGGATTTTTTACCCATCTCATCATAGTGACCTTCCCATTTTACCCTTTGGCTCCACCCGTCGGTGGCACATGATAGGGGAGGTGGTGCTGGGAGCTCCAGCACGGCGTGATTCCGACAAACACGCGGCGCTCCGACCGGGGAAGGAGTGGGAAGGAGGGGCAAGGTGCAGGGGCTCCAGGGGTAGGATTGCCCATCCAAGGGGTTGCCTACAGAGGGTGACAACGGCGCTTGACGAAACTGGTCACCAGCGGCAAGACAAAGAGAGACGGCGGACAGTTGGGCACTTGGGACGAAAAGGGAAGGTGTTGGCATGATCTGCGGGCAACGAGGAGGCTGGAGGCGGTGCGGCCACTCTGCCGGGATCCGGCGCCGTTTGTCATGGTTGGCGCGGCACACAATGATGGTGCAGCTCCGGCGGGGGAATCCGACCACTCCGGTGATGAACTCCGGTGGCGCCTATGCAAAATGGAGAGAGGGAAGTGGGAGGAAGGAGATGGCCGGAGGAACAGGGCAGAGGAGCTCACCGTCGGCACAACGGGAAAGCAACAGTGAGGGAGAAGGGAGCTCATTGCTGATGCTTGTTCCCGCTTGTTGGGAGACAGAGAAGGGGCAACTTTGAGGAGGCGGCAGGGTCAGCGAGGCGAGCGGAGGAGGCGGCGACGGCGGCAGGGTTGGCGAGGCGGGCGGAGGAAAGAAAGAAAAAGTTGTGGGAATGGAAGAATAAGAAGGCAGCGAGCTATGGATGGCCCGAGGGCAAAATAGGAAGATCATTGTGCTGAGATGAGTAAAAAGTTCTAAGATGTCATGTACCGAAGCAATTCATGGTCCGGGTATCACTGAGCGAAAACGAAACGAATTGAATGTCAATTTTACCAAGTCAGGCCAATTCAGGAGCATACTCACCCTTGCCATAGAAGGACAACGTCCACTTGCCAACATGGCTCCATTCGCGGGTCACCGTGTCAAAGCTGTAGGTCTGTAGGTGCCAACGCCTTCCAAAGAAATGCAAATTTGGGAGCCACCAGCAACCGAATTTGGCTTCCCTGCTCCCTCCCGTGTTCCCTCTCACATGAGCACCTGCTCTGCGGATCCCACTTGCTTGCTTTTTTACCTTGCTTCCCCAATGCGAAGGTGCCACGTCGCGGGAGCACGGGAGGGAGCACGCCCGGGAGCAGGGAAGCTTCATTCCCAGCAACCACGGCGTAAGATTTGATCTCCGTATGCCTGTACTTGCTGTTACAAACAAAGGGTTGTGATGGCAGAGGTTGGCATTCACAGGCCTTGCAAATGACAAAACAGGGGCTTCCGTAGACGAATGCCTCGAACTGGTAGCACTCACAGTTGTCGTTGGCATGGGGCTTAAGTATCCTGTCCATGATGTAGAGGTTGCCGCCTTCTGGGTCGGTGCTGGGGATGGAGAGGGAGATAGTGTCCCGCTTGAACTTGTGGAGGCTGGGCATGGTTACAAATTTACAATGCGGTTCTCATCGGAGTGATAGTCTGATAGAGGAAAGCACGCGCCGACTGGTCCACACAGATCATCTTGTTCTCTGTCAGGGGATAGCAATCCATCTTCCTTTGGCAGCTGGATGGTGTTTGGTTCGAAGTGGGCGCTCGGGCGAGGAAGCCCGATCTTCAATGCCGCACACGTCTGTTCGCCCGAAGTGGGGCCCGGTGATCCGTTTCTGTTTGATCTTGTGGCCTTGTGGGTACTGCTGCTGCTGGGTTAAAAAGGTTCTGGCGCGCCAGGTTGATACGGTGCAGCGATTTGAGACCATAGTTCAACACAACCAGATTGAGAAACCGTCTCGGGGGCTCATTGTTGCAGAAGAGATGGTGAACGGTGAACCCCTCAGCTCAGATGCCCTCCTTTTTCTCCAATTTATCCCTCGGATGCTCAGATTATTTTTTGAACAAAGGATGTTCTGATTCTCACAGGTGAGACAAAATTAGAAAGAAAAAAGAAGCTCCTCGATTCGACTGCTCTTATATTCCAGTACAACGTAGATACGGACCCCTCCTTCCTTCCTTCCAGACCCGAGGGCCGCCCGATCCGTTTGATTTCCGGTGGCTTCTCAGAAAGGAAGAGGTGGCGGCGGAGAGGACGAGTGGACGACCTCCTCCTGCAGCGCTTGAAGAGCAGGCAGCGGCTGGAATGGGAGAACCGCCGCGGCGGCTGGGATTGTCGGATTGGGAGGTTGACCTTGGGATTGCTAAAAGTGAGGAGATGAACGGCAGGAAATGGTCATTTTTGTGTTGGTGCTTGGAAGGTACAGGGAGCCGCGACTAAATGGGCCGGTTCAAACGGGCCAAGCCGGGTGGCCTGGTTTGCTAGATCGAAGGATTAAACCACGGTAGAGCATCATTGTCCGGTACAGGTAAAAGTATTGTAAAAGTTTGATTTTAATATGGAAATACTCCATTTTGTCCATTAACTATTGTGAAAGTTTGATTTTACCCTCTTAACTTCAAAACCGGGTGAGCAATCTTTCTGTACTATTAATATTAGACAAAATACATCCCTCACCAGAAACCATGCTAGCTTTAGATGCCATGGCATCCTAGTCAGCATGGTTTTTATGAAAACAAATTTAAAAAAATGTAGAAAATCAAAAAAATCATAGAAAAGTGAAAATAAAAATACCTACAAAATCAAGTAAATGTGTAGAGTCCAAATATGGAAATTTTTAATGCAAATTTGGATTCTGCACATCTTTTTTATTTTGTAGGTAACTACTCAATAACATCTAAATCGGTAAATAAGATTAACAATCAAGAAAACCCGGTCGTTTACTCAAATGATCACTACAAGTATTAGATCGAAATAAATCGAGACAATTTTACTTCTAAAGAGTAAATGGAAACTTTAGATTGAACTTAATCAAGACAGTATATGATGCACGATAAACACAAGTAAAAGAATTGACTTACACCGGGGTAGCTTTTACCTATGGGTTGAATCTTATTCGACGAAGTCGATTGAATTCGAGTAATTGCAGCTAAAACAAGTAAAACATGAAAAGTAGGTTTTGTATTGAGTGTTTGGAGAGACTACATGCCCTGAAGGGACTTATTTATAGTGCTAGAGACCTCCGTCGATACAAATCTACTACAAGGAAGAGTAAAAAATAACTAGAAAAGAGATTTGATATGCCTAGTTTAGATATAAATTCCCTCCAAAGCCAATATTGTAACGGTTTTGCTTAAACCCAGCGATTGGGCTCATGCATGACCACCGACGCAAGGGCGGCGTCTTGTATGTATGAAATGATCGCTGGGGTGGAGGCGATCCCATATTGTAAAGCCGATCACACCTCTTGCTGGGCCGATCACACCTCTTGCTGTCATTTTCTGGTGTCAACATATCCCTCCATTATTGCGATATGAGAATCATCTGGCAAAAATCTCCAATCATTGGCCAATACACCCTGTTACCTTCGGATCTTAGTCAACAGTTGGATCCTTCCAATTTCTCACGATATTGCACGTTTCCCGAAGACTCACGCCATTCTAGTATTGCCATAGCTCCACCACTTATAAATATGAGACCTCGAATTAGACCTGATCAAATGCCGGGCTAAGGTAGCCGGGCCGAGCTTGAAAAGCCGGTCCCAAAAACCGAGCCCAAGCCCGGCCGGCAGGCGTCGGGCTCGGAAACCGGGCCCGAGCCCAGCCTGAAACCCAAAAGCCCGACGGCCAGGCTCGACCGCGGCTTAAATCGACAAAATCCGGGCCGCCCGTACCGATCATTGGTTTGAATGAGGCCGAACCCGCCCGATGCATCGGGCAGCCGTTATCGGGCTTCCCATGAACAAGTCTACCTCGAATCTTCATTTGCACACTTCTGTCATCAGTGTGCTTGGCCATTAGCTTTTTCAACAATCGACTTTCTCTTGCTTCCTGCAATCTGCTTTCCTCATCTTCACCATGTCTTAGGTACTAACTCCGATTTCATTTGTGACGAACGGGTTTAGACTGTGTTAGGTATTGTGTCGAATATGTGTACAAGTAGGTTACATGGACTCTGTGTTGTAATAGGCAGGGTTGGTTAGTGTTAGAGTCGGACTCTATCCAGGCGTCTACTATATAAAGGGAGGCAGCCTTGGTGTAACCAAGCGAACGACTTCATAATAGTAGTATAGGTAAGAGGAGGTCAGCGGCCGACATGTGGTCGTGACCTGGTTAGCCAGTGTGCTGCAGTATTATGGATTGGGAAGGAGCGCCCATAGTCAGAGCCCCGCAGATGTAGGCGAAAGCTGAACTGCTTTAACAAACATCGTGTCTTCTGGTGTTGTTTATGATCTTGCATTGACGTATATCCTAACAGGTGGTATCAGAGCCAGGTTGGCGAGGTTGGCGATGCGGAAGATCTAGGGGGAGACACGAGGTTTATGCATACACGGATGCCGCGAAAAACGCCCTATCGGCGCAAGGTGGAGCATGGCGGCGATCGACGATTCGATCGGTGGTGTCGGACACTTCGGGTAGGAGGCTTGAACCGTTCGATGGGCTACCGTTGGCAGGGATTGACCAGACGTGACGATCGGACCGACAAAGTAGCCGGCGAGGTCGGCAGGCGACGGCGACGACCTCGGCGTTCGCGGTCAGACCGGCAAGCGCGGATGGATGCCGGATAGATTGGAACGACAGGAGCAGTGATGCGACCGGATGTTGCACAGGAGACGCTGCATCACGACACTGAGGGCGAAGCTGTGGCGTGGATGCGGATAGCCAGGGTGCGGCATGTTTTGCCGTGCACGAACCCGGTGGTGGGCTGGGAAGCCTGCTCGAGGGCTCAAAAATTGGATCTAGAGGTGCAGATCCAAGGGGAATCAAACAAATATCCAAAGGAAGAAATCAATCAGAGGCCGAGTACAAGGTTCGCACAAGACGCTGGAACGACTTCAAGGTGGAGAGACCATATATTCTCCAAGGTGGAGTTTGTTAGGTATTGTGTCGAATATGTGTACGAGTAGGTTACATGTACTATGTGTTGTAATAGACAGGGTTGGTTAGTGTTAGAGTCGGACTCTATCCAGACCTCTACTATATAAAGGGAGGCAGTCCTGGTGTAACCAAGCGAACGACTTCATAATAGTAGCATAGACAAGTCAGCGGCCGGCATGTGGTCGTGACCTGGTTAGCCGGTGTGCTGTAGTATTATGAATTGGGGAGGAGCGTCCATAGTCAGAGCCCCGCAGATGTAGGCGAAAGCTGAACTGCGTTAACAAACATTGTTCTGGTGTCGTTCGTGATCTTGCATTGGCGCATATCGTAACAGCCAGCAAGGAACAAAAATCCAACAATCTTTATTTCCGAAGAAGTACCTCGTCTCCCATTGAATTACATGGAATTAATTTAAACAACTGGAAAGGTAGTTTTATATCCTAGCCTGATGCACTCGTTGGGTGGAAAGATTGGATGATCAAAGTCCAGTCGGCTATAAGGGCTGAATGGAAACGACTAGAAAAGGCTGCTTGCATAACACTTTCAATACCCGATCAATCCATCAATGAACCCTTAATTGCCCGTGACCGCAGTGAAGTGCACCATTTATGCTGCTCTGCAACGCCGCTCTCTCTGTAAAACAAACATTGCTCACTCTCGCTCGCGTCACACCTACCATATGAAATCTCGTTTTAGCAAATATATCATCATCATCATCCTAATATTTTTGAGAAAACTCCCGCCAAAGCGAGGTAAGAGAGGGTCGATGTGCACAATCTTACCTTCAAGATTAAAAATCACATAGAGATTGTTTTCTTTCGATTCTTGGTGATATTAGAGAACTCTAGGTAACTTTATGAAGAAAAGTAGAGATAGTTTGATATGCCATTTTATCTTAGCAAAAATAATCTTATAATTTACAACCACCAAAATATGCATTCCAGAATTTGTCGCCACTGCTACAAACATATATAGGTAGCGACCAAATCTTCTGATCCCCGAGTAATCCCTCGAAAAATACGACCTGCAAACTGTCCAAAGACCTTTAGAGTTCAGGCACGCGGTCATTGAATGTCGCTACCCCGGCTTCACCAGGATCCACTTACGATCGATTGCTAGTCCTAAAGATCAATGCTAAAATAACTAAAAAAATATTATAATATGCAAAAGTAATTGTTTCACAACCACTTATTACAATAATTTAACTAAAGATAACCTAATATTTTCCATAACACATTAGAGTACGGAAATTTAAATATGCAGCTGAAAAATAAAGGTATAATGATGCTCCAATCCAACCCTCAAGCTTCAGCTAGTCCTGATCGAGGTCCGGGACAGAATCCTCCTAATCTTGAAGGTAGACTGGACCTGATTCTTCACCTGAATACAAATTGTCTGTGGTATGTATAATGAGTACACAACTACCCAGCAGAAGTTCTTATAATGATGCAAGAATAATAACAAGGACCACTTGTTATTTTGCATAAACACCTATACTAGTCAAATCATTAAGTGTTGTGAAACAGTTTTGTAAAGTAATTAATAGTGATAGACTTCCCAAGAGAAACAACCAAAGCTCGGCTTCCCGAAGCCCCTCTGTAGAATAAACTTGCCTCGAACACTCAAACAACACCAACCCATCCGATTAATTTATTAAAACATGAGACTACCATGTACGACTTTCCTCCCCTCCCATGAACATGGGAACGGCTATCATGGTAGTTTTAAACTCTGCAGAGTGCAACACACTTTAATCATAAGCCTAGTGTTACTTTTATGTGTTATCTCTTCCTTAAAACTCTAGACCAAGTAACGATAAAAGACGGTTCATTATTTTCTTCTGTTAACACCGATACCCCCCTCTAAGGTTTTGACACTATGGGCCCCCCTCTTGAGCCAACGGACCCCAGTGTCCGATCTTTTCAATGTATCGTATGTTAACAGTTTTCCCTAATTACTAAGTCAGGACTAGCACATGATGCGCATCATGCTGACGCTAGCACTTATGATTGCGCTTCTTTGGTTTGGCCGGATAAACACACGCCAAAAGTTCTTAGACCAAGGTGACTACCACCACTACATACCTCATGCCATCGATACCACCTGACTTGCCATCTTAAGTCAACACACGCCACATAGGTTTTAGTTGATTACATTGTTAAGAGCAACTTAGCATCCACAAGTCATACTAAGTCACAATAGCAATTATATATATGTAATGATGAACCTAACCAACTATCAACCCACGAGCACTAGCATTCTATACATAAGGATAGGCTAGGAAATATCTAAGGCAGCAAAAAATAGGCTAAATTCATAGTGTCAATGACGATTTGTGAATATATTAGGTTCTACCCGGACCCATCATTTTATGCATGAGGTAAATAAATAAAAATAGTAAACATAGTGAATTTTCATAAAATAGGAAGCAAGATGCAATCTTACCTTGGTAATATTCTTAATCTTGAAAACCTCCTCCTGACTATTCCTAGACCCTCCCAAGGAGTGCGTACACGGACGATCTACACGTAAATGCAAATACATAAAAAACAACAAAACAATCAATAGAACATGTGGTCCATAAAAATATATAAAATTCTAGGATATTTATGGAGAATAGTAGCTCTAGAATCAAATAATTTGAAGTTCGGATGCTCCCGGTATAATTTCTGTAAGTTTTAGATAAACCACAAATTCCTAAAATAAATAAACGACTTTATTTGGGTTAACCGATGGAAGACCGAAAAAACCGGCGGACCGTGCGCCTTTCCAGCGACACGAGCGCAACGCAGCGCGCAAGGGAAGACATGCGGTGCGCGGGGGTGGGCGGGACGGCACGGCGCGGAGAACAGTGGGACACGCGGCAAGGTGTGATTGGCGGGGAAACGCGGCGCAACACAGCGGCGATGAGTGGATGGGCGTGCAGCAGGTGACGGCGCGCGAGCGGGAAAAAGAGGATGTGCGAAAGCTATGGGTTGCCGGTGGCGATGCGTGAATGGGGCGGCGACGCATGGCAACACGGCGACGCGTGCGAGGGAGGGCCACGGCAGCGGACGACGCGTGGTAGCGGCTTGCGGGCAGCTCGCTCGGGGGCGTTGGCGTAGCGCGGGATGCGTGGCTAGCAGGGATTTATGGGCACGGTCTTCGGAGTGGCGTAACGAAGGTGGGATTCGCAGACCGGTGGCGATGTCGGCACGGTGGCGACGACGCTTCGGCGAGTTTTTTCTTCTCCGTTTCTTCACCAAAATAGGCGATTCATATATCCATTTTGACCGTCTGAACGAGCTCTACACAATGGTACCATCTATCGTAGGGTTTGGGCACGACATAGAGAGGGATACCTCGAAAAGGGCTTCGGCGGCTAAGGTTTTGGTGGCTAGGGCTCCTATTCCGAGGCTTGTCAAGTTGTGGTGTTCGGGGAGGGTCTTGGGGGGTTTATATAGTGTTAAGGACGGCTTGGGTCTGGTCTAGGTGAGGGAAAGTTGGATTAGGACTCAAATTCTATTCCGAGTATAATTTGGATCCCGCTAAATTAGGAAAGTGAGCTATATTTGGATTTTTGGTTTGGGCTTCCATCCCTAGTCAGTTAGACTTCTGGAAAACCTTTTCAAATTTGGGCACGAGATTCCCTCGTTTGTTCATTATTCCATTTGTTTTACGAGATTTCGACTAAAAGGTAAAACACAAATGGAATCAAAGGCTAGATTAAAAATTTGGGTGGTGCCTAGCTAGAGTTGGGTTTCTATTGCTCCCCTAAATTTGCTTAGGATTTTACCAAATGTTTCTCTAGGGTTTTGGATTTATACCTAAATTAAATTAATTTAAAATAAGGTTTTGTATATAATAATTCTCTTTTATTTAGTTTTATAATTTTTAAAATACAATTGACATACAATAAAATAGAGAATGACACACTGAACATGCAGGTTGTTGGTTGGAATGGTGGGTCCATCACATTGATCCTCCTGATCTTCTGTCCGGTTATTTTTTAGTATATAAGTCTAGTTATTTTATCTTGGTCGGATCCCTCCGGGCTCCGGGCTCCGGCTACCATTTTGCAGTGATATGATTGCACTTCAGCTGGAATCCCGCCCACGTGAGAGCAACTGAACATTTCACGGGAACAAGAAATGAATAGCGTGAACCTACAGGGTAGCTAGGTTGACAATAATGTCTCCTTTCAGGGTAGAGAATAAATTAATGGAATACCGCTAGAAGATATATTGCATTGACATTGCGTTTAGAAGGTCATCTGATGAACAAAAAAAGAACCCAGTCTAACTAGTTGTATTACCTAAGGCTCATCTAGAAAGGAGGAAAAAAAAACTACAGCTATATACATGTTGCACTTCATCTGTTCGGCGTAGGTTTGGTCTTCCTGATTCAACGATCAGAAACCTAGTGAACCGCAGTAGCAATGAGCATTTGGACTTGATTAGACGGTGTCGGTGCATCGAGGACCGAGGTTGCATCAGCCAATCACTCATTGGGCACCCATCAGATGATCAGATTTTGCAACGGCACCTACACTCTTCGGTTAGTGAATTAAGTAGTAGTCTGAACTAGGAAAGCATGAACTTTCGGTGAGTTGTCTGTACTCGTTGCCCTTGCAGGCTACAGTATTTGACCTGTTTTGTCATAATTGAGAGGTACACATAAGTGGCATGATAGTTGCTTCTGGATTGAACTGAATCTGAGCAGATTGTACTACTTACGTGCATTGTCGCGAGCGTGGACAGCAATTCTCTCGACTGCTCCATCAGAGTGCGCTCTTCTGTGGTGATTTTGGCAAGGTCTGACACCAAAATACTTGTCCCAGATAGCTGCAGAATGGTAGGTGATTTCAGGCAAACAAAATAATAGGTGTAATTATTTCAGAGCATATCTTTTTAAAAAAATGTGCCTTTCAAAAGCTTAAAAAAAACATAAACAATTCACAAGCGGATGTATTTTTTTGGTAGTCATGGCAAAGTTTACTAATAAGATGATTGTAATTGTGAAATTACTTGATTTTGCAACACCTACAGTCTAACCCAAGTAGAAAGTAGAAACTAAGAACAAACACATACATATCCTAGAGCAAGACCCTTGAGTAAAAGAATAAAAGTATATAAAAAAAGGTGTCTATATTTCAGAAGCTCGAGAAATTGTCAAAGTTATCTGATCTTGGATATGATAGCCTAGCATAAGTATATTAGAAATGAACAGGATGCAGCTTGACTCCTAATATGCCAACCCAACAATCCATCCCGGATAACACCTCCTGTGATATGTAAAACCTTATTGTGCTCTCTAGGAGAGAAGGCTCCATGTACACATCTATCATTCTATCAGGAGTCAAAAGGCACCCACAGAGCGCCAGTTATGTTCAGTGGGTACCACGACCACTAATGTGAGGAAAGGTAATGGCAGATAAGCAACAAATTGCAAAGGAAACAGAATAATAAAACAATTCAAATTAAAAAGCACCTTAGCAAGTAAAGCACATATCGAACTCCCTATCGTCTGCATGATATCAACTGCAGAGCCAACAGCATTTTTCACATCTTGAATATCAGCCTGCAAATAACAGGAGTAAAGAACAATCTGTGAATTAATTCACGCAAGAGAAGCATCCAAAGAAGTGCAGAACAATTTGTCAATTAATTCATGCAACTGTCATGTGCACATGGACCCCAAAGGGCATAGGATAGGTGAATATTAGGTAGTTGAAAAATACTAGATACTGAAATTACTGTTCACTTGACTGAACAGTAACCGCGAGGGAATAACCTATGTTCGTTGCTATTTTTAAAGAGATTAGATTATAGGATAGTTTCCTTAAGTGTTTTCTTAGAGTCCAAGTCAGTTATTATTTTCTTGGGGTACAAGTCATCCTTATAAAAAGGGCACCATGCAAAGATCGGTGTAAGGACCAACCGTGCCATGCTCGGCACCTCTCCCTCTCCTTCTAGATCTAACCGTTACAGCAAGAGAAGCATCTAAAGAATTAAAGAACAATATGTGAATTAATTCACACAAGATAAGCATCTAAAGAAGTAAGCAAAATGATGTGCCATTTAAAACCTTTGCTCCATCAGTAACAGGAAGGCACAGAATGGTGGCAGTTAGAGCTTCCACATTTCCAGATAACGAATTTGCATGATCCCTCTCTAATAAAGACCATTCCTCCAGATACGCCATCTGTATCAATCAAATTCCATAAGATCTTTCAAAAGCACTTCAAATCTATTACTGAAATATGGAAAATAAAACATGATACCTGTCTAACTAGGTGGTACCTCTTCCAGGTCAAGTTATGACATGCTAATTTGCTGGTTGTTAAGTAGTATAATTTTCTATATTTTTTCCCTATCCCACAAAGGTTTGTCCTGCATGCTGATCTAGTTACCCTTTTCAGCTTTACAGTTATGTGTAGGAAAGGGCCATGTGCGATCAATTGAAAGGAGGATAATTTCAAAATGGCCCAGCCTGCTATTAACAGGTGCTACCATTATATGAGTGAAAAGGCCCCTGTTGAGCAGTTGTGCAAACATAGGAAATCTGTATTCAAATGGTTCTGCTTACAGCTAGCTAGCCCTACAGTGCTTTCAGAGACTTTTTCCTGCTAGCAGAAGATTTCCTTGCTTCTGGAAACCAAATGTGCAGAATACTTCAAGATAATTCAATAAATTCTCGGAAATCGTGACAACTGAAACAAACTAAAAAATGATTGCGTGGAGTTGCAAAAGGAAACAGTAAACTTATGTTTATAGAAGAAACAAAATAAATGGTTCTTACCTGTCCCTTTAAAACTGTCATGAGTTTCCAATTGCTTCGAAATAACTGCAGCTGAAACCTTTTAAGAGCAACAGATTTGCGCATGCCTAGGGTAGTGATCCATGCATCACACAAGTATTTCTGGTGAAAACAGAAACAAAGAAATGTCAGGAGATAAAGAAGAAGTAATGTAGAAATAATCCAGTCAAAATGAAGCTTATTTGTCCAAGTACAGTTGACTGAAAATAGCTACTGGCACCTTCAATTGAGCACTATTTTAATGAAATCGACAGCAACAAACATGCATCATGCCATGTACAGATGCACAACTTAATCTTCCATTTTAATATAATTACACTTCCAGCACAGAATATGATCTTCTTGGCAGTTAATAAATACTGATTTTTTTTTAAAAAAAAAGGATTGTGTTTTACAAGTTTACAACTATTATTCACTTAAAAAAAATAGTTAGTGAGATGACTGCAATCCAATTATTAGTAGTTACTCATACATTGTCTGGTTTATCTTCATAAACTTCTATATGTGTGACAAAGCATTTAACTTGAAAAAATGAGGGGGTTACAACAAGTAATTGCTTATGCAAGAGTCAAAACTCAAAAGACAAGCATGAGAAAACACCCGCTGTGCATTGCTGGCACAGACTGGAGACCGTTTTCCTTAGATCGTACACATTGTAATCAGGAAACTCTAAAATTTACAGCCATGTATAGGCACAACTCTTCCACGTGCATGCTATCATATATATAGACAGATGTTTTAATTAAATTTGTTTGCTTATACAGAAAGAGGCTCCTTGACGAATAATAGTAAGCCAATAGCATGCTAAAACTACACATTAATTCATCCATGTTGGACATTTGGTATATCCGGTCAATGGACAGAGAAGCTCACCTCTGCAGTTGACTTCTGTGCAGCAAGTGCAGCATCAGCCTGAGCATTCACACACCGCCATTGCAAATGTCGATTGCATAAAATTCTTAGTAGGTGCTCTCCATCAACCTTACTACCCCCAAGCCACCTCCTCCTCACTTCACCATCCAATCCATAACCAGATGGGCTTCTTCCCTGATGATCCCCAGGTGAAGCATTTGCACCAACAGAGCTCCTCGCCCTGGATGGACTTGACATTCTCCTTGATGAATTCCCCACAAGCTTACTCGGTGAAGGCTGCCTAATTGACCTATTCAGTGGAGAAGAAACAAAGCCATTCAACAGCGATTTCTTGACCGGTGCTGTCCTGGGAGATGATGCCAACCCAGAGTTATGCATCAAGAATGGTGTGCCTGGGTCAGCAAACCGATGCGACCTGCTGCCTGCGGCATCCTGCAAGAACCGGGCTGGCACACTCATCCCCTTAGGTGACGGGCGAGCTCTGTGAGCAATACCAATGCCGGCATCCTGCGACCCAGAATTGCTCCCTGATGACACACTCTCTGTGTCTGATGACATCAAGTAGTCCCCACCATCAAACGAAGTTCGCCGCACACCCTCCTCAAACACCATAGACTGCCGCAGCGACCTGACAGCAGCCAGAACGGCGGCGCCCCTCTTGTCCAAAGAACAGTCCAAGCTCTTGGTGAGAGGATTCCCCTCAAACCCATGTGCTGTCCTTGCCGACATTGGCCACCTCTGGTGGCTAAGGCCCCCTTCAAACCCCTTCCCCCTCTCTGGTACTGAACCCACGCCAGGCCGCCTCCTCTCCGGCGTGGTGGACGCCGCCACGGCAACCGGCCGCCTCACCGGCGAAGGGGAGGTGGTCGGCTTCGCCTTGCTGGTCTCCAGGAAGTAGGACCTGCCCTGAAAGGCCACGGAGAGGCTCCTCGTAGTGGTGGTGGTAGCCCCATTAGGCCCCGCGGCCTCACCGGCGGCGACATTGCCCGCCGGGCGCGACCGGTCGACGGAGACGGACCGCCTCGGCAGCGGCGACGCGAAGCGGCGGGAGGGCGTGGAGGCGGAGGTGGAGGTCGAGTTGGAAGACGAGGATGTGGTGGTGGTGGTGGAGGACGTGGACGTGGACGTCGTGGAGGTAGACTTGGAGGAGGGCGCGAGGTAGCGGGAGGAGACGGGCTTGGCCTTGGGCTTGCCGCCGCCCCTGGCTTCGGCATTGGCGCCGGCGTGGTTGGCGTTGGTGGATTTGGACGGGGAGAGCGCGGAGGCGGCGCGCAGGCGGTGCGGGGACGGAGACGGGTTCAGCCGGGGCGCGGGCGCCGCTGCCCCGGCGGCCACCATGGCGGCAGATCTCGCGGAATCTCGGGGCGGTTCCGGCCTGGGGTTTGGGGTTTCAAGATGGGAGGGAGCGGCAGCGGCAGAAGTGGAACAGGGGCAAGGGTAAAAGAGCAAAAGGCGCGAGGGGTGGAACGGAATAAAGGGGCGGACGTAACGGCATCAGTGGGGTGAGACCGTGAGAGTTGAGCCATGCCGCCGCCGTCAATCCGTTCCGTTCCGTTCATTTGTCCCGTACTGGGCTGTTGGCCTGTTGCTGTATAGATAGAGCTGAGCTGAGCTGAGCTATGGATATTAAAATACAACCGGTTGAGTTCCAATCGTCCGAAGAGTTCAGGGGATTCAAGATAATTTCAAAGAACAAATGAGGAGTTATATCCAAAAGATAAAAGGTTAATTGGATACTTGTCGATGTCACTCCATAAATTAGAAATATGAGAAATATCATCATTTCTTCGTATTTGTAAATTTATCATTGCAAAACCAATTTAATCAAAAAAATGCATTCAAAATCACATTTCATCTTTTTACATACACATGTACCGTATTTGATAAATTTTAGCCCATCCTCCTCTCTCCTTCCTCTCTCACCAGGGTTGAGTTTCCCCCTGCATTGTCCACCCTCGTCTATCACCTAGCCACGCCACCTGAGGCTGTCTCTCTTCTTTCTTTCTCACTCTCAATGAGTCCTCTTAACACTCCACCACCACCCAATAGGTTGTATCACTGGCACGCCTCCTGAGATGATCCGCCCACTCTCTCTCTCTCCCTCCCCGGTGTGAGCCGCGCCATCTTGAGCTCTAGCTTACTGGGGGCGCTCTGTTGCTGTACCCTAAGTTTGCCGCCACCAGCTCGTCAAAGAGAAGCCCACATGGGCTCACCACACCAAAGGAATCCATGAAAGAAAAGTATCCTGCAAATCATTGATTTAGCTTAGGGGAATAAACTAATAAAACCTTAATTAAAACTACTCAACTAGCCCTAAAAAGAAAATTCAACCTTTATTGAAAGAGCATACATGTTTTCGCAAAAATCTATAAGTTTGAAGTTGAATTAACTGAATAAGCCAAGCAATTCTATTTTTCACAATAAATTTATTCCTGTCATATTTTCTTTCCCTTTGTTTGTCCACTACCTCGCCTGAACCTCAGCAAAAGGGGTCTAAGAGAGAGAGAAATGTGGAGGGGAAGAAGAAAGAAAAAATAAGAGAGAAAACATTTGGTCTCGTCAGAAGGTACTATTCGGTACAACATTTTGTGATATATTTTTAAAAAATATAGGGTTTTACTCAAAATCTAAAAAATTATTTTTTTAATATTTTTTAACTTCTCCGTAACTTTTTAAAAGTTTTATATTTTTTTCTCAATGAACAAAATTGGTTTAATCGAAACCAATCGCAAACCAAAGATGATGCGCTCTCGGGTTCCCGATCTTCCAGTGAGAGGGATAACTTCGATTTGGGCGGAGGATGACTTTGACGATCCGGCTACGAACCACGCAAGGATAAGCGCCCGCAATCGCTAAACCACACTCCTGATTGTTATCAACCGTGCAAAGCCCGGATGACGACCACGAAGGTCTATCCTTGCAAGCAATCGAAGAACTCGCAAGAACAATGATAAAGCACACACTTGAATCGAGGTTCAAGCTCGGAATCGATAGGTCAACCGACACTAGGGATTTCGAGAGTGTTTCTCCAATCTGAAGACAACAACAAATAAACAAAACCTGCCTAAGAACTCAGAGGAACACGCCTTATATAGAGGAGAGTTGCTGGTTTGGAGAAGCCAACACGCAAAGACTAGTTACATGGGGACTCAAGATGCATTTAAAGTTGGTGCAAACACCAAGAGATTGTTTGCTGGCTGTCCGTCGATTTCTTTTGACTCCTGTGTCCAGCTCAGTAGGAATTTGAAGGTGAGGTTGGATCCGTTGGAAAGATGGCGAAGTTATGTTTCCAATGAGTGCTCACACGTTCAATCGGAGTCTGTTTGCATTCTCTAGGCCGTTTTCATTCAGACTGGTCATTGATGGCCGAGTGGAATCCTTTGTATTCCCACCATGCTTTAATGCCTTAATTGGGGCGTTGGTGCCTTGTAGCTGGTCCTTGTTCAACTTCCTATGCATAAATATTGGTATTAGGTAGCGTCTATTCTCCAGAGTACAATTATTTAACCCAAGAAATGAGTTTACCTGATAATTGACTTGTCGTGCACTGGCTTGTGTGTTTGGTCCTTGCATGATGATCAAAGGTCGCGGGTCACTTGGAAGGACTTTGGTCATTGATCCCATGGGTGTATCCGATGTAGTGATGTCCTCATCATTCTCCTCTTCTTTTTTTGGAGTCGTCCTCGACTCTAGTTGATCTTCTATTACAAAGTATGACGTGAAATATTGATGTGCTTCTGGGGGACGAACTGGATTCCAGAAGAAGGAGCACTTCCACATATGCATTGGTGCCATGATATTACCATTCTTCCCTTCTTCTCGAATACACGTCAACGTCTTTTGACAATCTGCAAAGGTGCTCGAGCAAAAGAACAACGTGTACGCGTGGTATATGTATGCATCAATTGTTTTGTCATTCTCGCTTTCAATACGGAAACAATTATGCAATGTTTTTCTCAGAAACCATTCCTTCTCATCATTTTGGCGCGATTGAATGGAAGTAGTCCTCAACTTTACTAAACATTGTATCAAGTTGTTTGGAAGAGAACATGATTTATTTGGGCAATGCACATTTTTAACAAGTGATTCACATGTGACATATGAGCAAATGAATGGAAATCTATTTTCAAAACAAGAATCATCGAACAATTCCTTTATCTTCATGCTACCACAATATGATACAATGGATGGTGTGTTGCAATAATTTAATTTCAAATCAGCAAGCAAATCGGATGTGATAAACATTTGACATACATGAAAAATGTTGTCTACAACATAATTTCCACTCAAATAAAATTTGCAAGTACCATCTAGTGATTTGGAACTAGAAATTTCAGCAACCTTGTCAACCACACAAGACAGTTCAATAGCTTCATCAAATAGCAGATAGCACAAAGATTTATCATGAAATGCTTTCCAAAGAACTTTATCATGAGTAATCAATTCAACATTGTGCAAATCAGGAATATTAAATTCAGAGAATGATATTTTTCTTTCAGCACAAGTGTTGTTGCAAGAACTCACCTCTTCTCGATGGATGACTACCGATTCAACACCATTATTACCTTTATTGTTATTCTCGGATGTTTCGTGTATTGTAAGTAGTTCTTCTACATGCAAAATTAACATTGAGGCAGATGTTCTTGTCTAACCATAGATATCTTGCCATCAGTTTTTCAAGTAGTGGAGGTTGTTCAACACTTAAATTGACATCATCAAATGGGCTATCAAATACCTCAGTTGCAACGGATCGTGGGCCACAATGGCGCAATTGCCATCAACCACGATCTGAACATGGGATGTGGATTTCAGAGGTGTAACCACATCTAGCATCATGGTCGAAGGGAAAGTCCCATGCTCGACCATATCAACTTCGATCTCTTCGTTCTTTTCAATCTCCTGTAAAAGGTTAGTCGAAAAGGGAGACACAAGAGCATGCAAATTGTCCATTGAATTATTTTCTTCTGCACAAACTACTTCATGAAATTTAGAAACCTCTTCCTTCATAGCATCAATCATTTTTATTTCTTCCAAAATGTGATTTTCAGCTTTACATGCAAGCTTAACCAAATGAGAGAGTGAGTTATAGTTTTTATTAACAAGAATGTCCCGGATTTCTTGATTAAGCCCTCTCAAAACCGAAGTTCCGTAGCTTCCTCACATTCATCTAACCCACAGCGTAGCAAATGATTTTGCAATTGTTCAAAGTAATCCTTAACACTTTTGTTGCCTTGCTTCAAACGTTGGAGTTTAGTGTTCAAGAAATCAGCATGGTAATCGAGAACATACATATCTCTCATAAATCTTTTCATGGCATTCCAGCTATGAGGTTGTCCTCTTTTCTAGTATTCCACCATATTAATGTAAATCCATTTAGCACACTAGTGGCGCCTTAATCTTTTCTTTTTCGGACAAGTCATATTTTCTAATTTCATTGTCAACCGCAATTTCCCAATCAATGTAAGCTTTTGGATCGTCGTAATACTAAGAGTAGGCAAGGTACACTTCAGATTACCTTGTTCACTATTTGGAGATGGTGCATCATTCTTGTTGATCGACAAATCTTCCTTCCAACATGAGGAGAGCTCTTATGCAAAGTGCGTCTAAATCTCTCATGTTCGATGTTCGTCGTTGCTTATTGGCTGCAGTGAAGATCATTCCATTCTTCGATATTGCTTGAAACCATTATCTCCATAAAACCCTGCCATGGTTAGTAGCAAACAAGGATAGCACACCAAAATATGTGAAACCCTATCAACTACTACGTCTTTGGAAATATTGAGGTCACATCTCTCAAACTCTTACCAAGTTCTTACCAATTCTTACAAATGCAACAAGTGGTTCAACCGTGGTGGTTCGTGATAAACCGATCTTAAGTGTGAGTAAAGCGATTGCAAGGTTATCACCGTATGGTTAGTAGAAAGTGGAGCTTGGACAGGCTATGTATGAGTAGCAATGGAAACAATCAGTTAATTTCAGATTTGCACAAATTGAATAAGTGTTCAAACTAGCACATGGCCAATGTTGCTGATGAACAAAGATGAATAATAGGCTTAAGCAAGTATGCGGAGATGACAACAAGTGCTAGACACTCAGCAAGTCATAGATTTGCACTATGGAACAAAAACACAAGATATATCAAACTTTGCAGTTTGCTGTTTTCTGCCCACAAGACAGCAGGTTGGTATTTTGGCCGTAATTTTTTGTCAGGTGCCTCTTTGCTTATGAAAGTTTTTACACTTCTTCCTGACGGCTTTTTAAACAACTTTTGTTTTGGGCCAAATTTCTGAAAACGAACAGAGAAATTCTCACAAAATTCACAAGTGGAGTGATATGCAGATTTCAGGACAGCAACTAGGTCTGAATCAAACATCCATAATTCCTTGGTTCTTTTATGTATGGGGTTGAAAATTGGTATGACGATAGAAGAACAAGTCTGAAATCTGCTCCTTTTGGTTTCACTCAAAAAGGATTAGGGAATTGGGAGATATGGCCTTTTTGGTGCAGACTGCAGAAATGAAAATTTTCTGGCCGAGATTGATACTTGTTTTTGGGTGTTTTTGGGTGGATTTTAAGGTGGGGGAGATGAACAAGAAGATGAACAGCAACAAGACAACACTAGAACGACCACAAACTCAAATTAGCAAATCGAAATAACAGATTGAAAGGCACAAAGGGGCTTGGACAGCGGGTAAACAATCTTTTGTGGGGAAAATTTTTCGGACTATAGGAATAACACAAACAGCTAAACAAGATACAAACTCACCGGTCAACCGTTGCTCGATACCAAATGATGCGCTCTCGGGTTCCCGATCTTCCGGTGAGAGGATAACTTCGATTTGGGCGGAGGATGACTTTGACGATCCGCCACGAACCACGCAAGGATAAGCGCCGCAATCGCTAAACCACACTCGATTGTTATCAACCGTGCCAAAGCCGGATGACGACCACGAAGGTCTATCCTTGCAAGCAATCGAAGAACTCGCAAGAACAATGATAAAGCACACACTTGAATCGAGGTTCGAAGCTCGAATCGATAGGTCAACCGACACTAGGGATTTCGAGTGTTTCTCAATCTGGAAGACAACAACAAATAAACAAAACCTGCCTAAGAACTCGGAGGAACACGCCTTATATAGAGGAGAGTTGCTGGTTTGGAGAAGCCAACACGCAGCACTAGTTACATGGGGACTCAAGATGCATTTAAAGTTGGTGCAAACCCAAGAGATTGTTTGCTGGCTGTCCGTCGATTTCTTTTGACTCCTGTGTCCAGCTCAGTAGGAATTTGAAGGTGAGGTTGGATCCGTTGGAAAGATGGCGAAGTTATGTTTCCAATGAGTGCTCACACGTTCAATCGGAGTCTGTTTGCATTCTCTAGGCCGTTTTTCATTCAGACTGGTCATTGATGGCCGAGTGGAATCCCTTTGTATTCCCACCATGCTTTAATGCCTTAATTGGGGCGTTGGTGCCTTGTAGCTGGTCCTTGTTTAACTTCCTATGCATAAATATTGGTATTAGGTAGCAGTCTATTCTCCAGAGTACAATTATTTAACCCAAGAAATGAGTTTACCTGATAATTGACTTGTCGTGCACTGGCTCGTGTGTTTGGTCCTTGCATGATGATCAAAGGTCGCGGGTCACTTGGAAGGACTTTGGTCATTGATCCCATGGGTGTATCCGATGTAGTGACGTCCTCATCAAAAGAGCACCTTAAGAGCATGGCTAGCAGCAGGTTTAAAAGTTGCTGCAAATGCCCATGCTGCAAATTTACAGTTTTGCTGCAAACGTCCCTTCAGACTTTACACTACACTCTAAAAGATTCCCTCACCTACCAGACACTCTATACGTGTGCTGCAAATATAAAACATGGTTTGGAGCTTCTCCTAGCCATGCTCTAAGACATCAAATAGCTACTTTTGTTTCACACTTGGAGACTTTTTTCTTTAGGTCTTCACACATGGAGACTTGGAGAGCCATAGGAAGACGCCCTGACAATGACATTATAATTTCCTAACCGAGGCTCTAAACAAGTGTGCAGAGGGAAATGTGCACCCTCTTGTTTATGCTCTGCGTGATTGGCCTTCCGGCCGGGCCTCATATCCCGCGCACCAACCTAAGAGAATTCTAGTTGTTTAAGATGTTTTTTAGAAAAGTTTTTTTTATATTCATGCATGTGTTATTGCCTCGACACAATACTTGAAAGATCCGGCCTATGATTTGCTCCAGCTGAAACTAGTTTTGTGTTGCTTCCGCCAGAAGCTAGTGTCATGCTCCACGGTGTTTAGAGCCATGCATTTTATTCCGCCGAGGCTAAGAGCATCCCCATCTGCATCTGCAAATTGGCCTGTACTTCAAAATTTTTTGAATGCTACAGTGTTTTGCGAGTACCGCCCGAGCGATTCAAAATGGCGCGTATTTGCGATGCGTGGCGCGAAAGCATTAAACCGGACAATGGTGGTGAAAGCGGCGGCACGCCATGTTTAAGAGCAACTCCAGGAGCTCCTGAAAATCACTGTAGCAGATATAGAGGGGCTGCTGGAGGGAAGGAATCTTTTAGAGTGTAGTGTAAGTTCTGAAGGAATTTTAGAGGGGTGGATAGAGGGGACGCTATTGAGGAGCTGCTGGAGTTGCTCTAAGGGTTGAGCTAGAAATGATGATATTTGAGAAACAAAAACAAACAATTTCGAGAATTTGGAACGTTTGGATTAGTTAGTGTTCAAGAGCTACGTGCGCAGGTTCAAAATGTTCCGAGAAACAATTGCACATCCTTCTTGTTTTCGTAAAGCACACAACCTGGAGCCTTTGGTCTTGTACATTTCAACCTAGTGTAGCGTAATGTAGCGTTTTAGTAAAATTTATCTTTTTTATATAGCCTATTTGATGTAATAATTTGTAATGATTTTTCTCAGGTTTTTAGTAATTCTCATAAAGATCATAAAACTATTTTAAATTATTATTTTTATAATATTTAAACCACTTTTTAAATACTCACAAATTTTATTGAAACGCTACACTTCGCTACGTTAAGCTAAAATGTACAAGCCTGAATGTACAAATAGTCCAGGAAACCTACGGGAATAATCAAGAAGAATATTCATAGTTGGTCGATACCATTGACAACTTTACATTAAACTAGCGGTTGCCCTTGTGAGTTATGGGAGTAGAAATCAGCTCATTTGCAATTCTATTTAGCAGTTTGTAATTTGGACCTTTTATCTTCCTGTTTATGAACTTGCGCACTATAAGAAAAAGTTACTCCCTACAATTTCATAATACTTGTTGTTTTGAATATTGAAACGGTCTTCAAAAATACAACTTTGACCATCATTTACTAATAAAATTTATCTACTAAATCCACAAAAATATGATATTGTGAAAGTATTTTTCAAGACGAATTTATACGTATGGTTTTTATGTACACAATTCAAATAGTTTAAAAGTTTTTTATAAAGCTTTTGTACATTAGATTCTTGCTGATTTCTCCTCTCTAAGCACGAATATTGCTAAGTTAAATGGCAGTTAAATGCTCGTATACGCACATGCTTCATCCTACATATGGAACCTTCTCTCTTTATGCTCCCTTTTTTGAGAGGATATAGTCATAACCGAAGGTAAGAGCACATGACAACTGATTTCAGAAAGGTCATTACCGTAGCTAAAAAAAAAGAAGAAGGAAAAAGATCACTATCAACACTCCACCGAGAAAAAGAATATTTCCGGTTAAAATAACCCATGTGCAAACAAACCTCAGACCATGGTGCCCTCAAATCGGACATATTTCTTTGTCACGTAACTGTTATATACTGAGTCGCTACAGGCGGAAGCGTGCGTAAACAGTGGATTTACTGCCGAATGGATCGATCAAGGCAGATCATGCTACGTGACAGGAGCTACGGCCGGATGCTTGCAATGCAAGTGCATGCGGATGCAGGCAGCACAGCCGCTCCTTGCATGCAGTGATAATAATACTGGTCGGGGGAGAATAATTGAATATTTAATATGCCTGCCATGCAGTACAAACCGTGGAAGATCTACGTAATTCTTAACAGTTTTAATTAACTGTGTTCGAGGGGCACCTGGTTAATTAACATGTTAATACATGGCTAGTCTGTTTTGTTGTGTTTTAAGAATGCCACGGGGAGTCAACTCGGTCAGATCTTGTCTCGGATGAATTAACAACTGCACTGCTCTCTATGCTAGCATCTGTATCAATATTTACCTTCCTTGTCCTTTCTTCACAGCTTGATGTTCTAAAAAGAGCATGTAATTTATGGAGCTTGTTTGTGCACCTTAAGGTAATTAAGGGCAGAATTAATGGGGAAAAGGGGTACTGAAGCCATCAGTATTTTCAGTACACCGTGCAACCAATGTAAAGAGTAATAGTAATGCTTTTAACCATCCAAAATATAGCAATCAAGTCCGGGATTACTCTAGATCAAAGCGAATTACGTAAAAATCCGAGGGAAAAATAGCACTGGAGCAACTGATGGAGTTTTTGAACACGCATCCCCAATTGTTTTTAACTATTGATTTAATCTGATACAATAGTGTTTATGAGATCTCAAACCATAGGGGGTTGAGACCACGTTTCCTTTGACTTTTTGATAACTTTTTTCGTTTTCGATGGCTTATTCCCGATACGTAAGGGCGTGAACGCACGACCATACGTTGTAGTTGCCCGCTTTGCAAAACGAAGGTCGCCGTCTGCTCTCGCCGCCCTCGTCGACTCCCGCCGCCAGCGCTCACTGCCCTCGTCGACTCCCACCACTGTTAGATGCCCAATCCCATGTATTCGTCAGCACCTGGACCGGTCAACAAGCGCACGGCCATGGCCGCGGGGGACGCACAACGGCGGTGGGGGCCGAGGACGCATGTCGGCGCAAGGCAACGAGCACGCATGTCGGCGCAAAACGAAAGCACGCGCTGCCGCCGAAGACGCCTGAACGGCGGTAGTGGCGGGGGCGCATGACGCGTCGGACAAAGTCTTGTGATCGTGGCCGCCGGGGGACACATGGCGGTATAGGGCGATGAGCGCGAGGCTGCGGCCGCAGGAGGGCGCGCGGTGGTGGTGGCTAGGGACGCATGGCGTCACCGGGCGACGAGTGCGCGGCTACGGCCGCCGACGGGACGCGTAGCTGAGGTGGTGGCCGGGGACTCATGGCAGCTCCAGGCGACGAGCGCGTGGCCCCAACCGCAGGGGGACGCGCGACGGCGGTGGCCAGAGACATGCAACAACGCCGATCAACGAGCACGGCGATGGCTGTGGCCGAGGACGCACGGCGACAAGCGGCGGTAAGCGCGCGTCATATCATCTTACGAACCCACATTAACCTTACGATGAACGATGCACTGATAATAATGCTCTCACCCTGTGGGGGTTAAGAGGGAGTACACTAGAGGCCCCGCAACTGAAATAAGTGTGTTATTATATGCTCTGTTATATATTTTCACCGTCG
This sequence comes from Raddia guianensis, assembly GCA_036346415.1. Taxonomy (NCBI): domain Eukaryota; kingdom Viridiplantae; phylum Streptophyta; class Magnoliopsida; order Poales; family Poaceae; genus Raddia; species Raddia guianensis. The sequence continues at coordinate 32,505,227 of CM070536.1, forward strand.
TCGCTCAGAATTGTTTGTTCTTATTGATCCATCTATTTCATAACGCTGCAGTTTGTCTTGGACGTACGGCAGCAGATTACAAATTTACTGGTGGAGTTTTTTTTTTATTAGCTAGCTGTTGGTAGTGATTAAATTTACATAGTCGGCGCAGAAAGTAACTAACAAAAATCAACATTGTTCATAATTTCATATGTAAACTCTAATCTGATTTATTGATGAGTTAAACTTCTAAAGCTTTTTAATACGCCTTGGAGAGTCCAGCCCAATATGTTCAACTTTTTAATTTTAGACCTTTGTAAAACGGTTTCAAGATTTAAAAAATATATGTTCATAAAAACAAAAGTGTTCTACAATCTTATAGAGATAAAACGTAAGCAAATAAAAATTAGATTAGTCAGAAAGGCAGGCAGTCTATTTGATCACGCACAGAGGCGGAGCCAGGATTTGAACATAAGGAGGGCCAGGCTAAATACACCACGAAGAAATATTATAGTTGGTACATACATATTCATGTATGTTGCTTATATATTAGCTAAGAATTTTCTTCTCAGTAAGGTGAACTTAGCATTTCTAGGATTTATTGTAGCAAAACTTCATTCACTTTCTCATATAACAGTGATTAACACAAGTAGGATTAGAGGTAATGGCAGATTACAGCTTTGTTAGGGGGGCAGGGCCCTTGCCCACTGATCACGCATAGCTGATAAAAAAGGAGACAAAAGTGAGGACGCGCTAGGTGACTACGTGAGCCGCGTGTAAACCGTGTGAGGTAGTATGTCTAACCGTCTGGACGTACGACGTTAATTAGCTCTTGACACTGACCTTGACCATGACGGGTCAATCTTTACTCGCGACATGCATGCTTCCCGTTATGCCGCTCCTCACTACAAAAATCCATTATTTTATTTTTTTTCATCGGCTTCTAGCCCAAAACCGGATGAAAAAGCTATCAGTTTGCTGATAAAAGTTGCCGTAAAAAAATGGCCGGTCTATACTTCGCATCCGCACGAGTTCGTCTCGCTGGGACATAGGGCAAAAAAAGATCCGTCGATCCAGAAAAATAAAGCTGACATCTTAAATTAGACGTCTGATGGAATTTTTTATCGGACGCTTGCATGACGTTAGGATGAGATCTTAGAAAAAACAACTACAATATTTAAAAAATAATTACGAAACCTTACAAATATACGTATAAAACATGGACAAAACCTAATAAATCTTAAAAGATAATTGTTGAACCTTGAAAAGGCTACTTATAAAACATGAAGAAAGGCCAAAGAAACTTCGGCAAGTGTTGATGAAATTTGAAAGTGCAGTGAAACTTAGCTAGCTACCGATGAAAGTTGAGACACTAGTGAAACTAGCACAATATACTTATAAAACTTAATGAAAAACCAATAAAACTTGGCTATCTATTGATGAAATGTGAAAAATGACCATGAAAATTGACAAGTGAAATTTGCCTAACCTACTAAGAAAACTTAAAGAAGAACCGATTGTTGGTGATTCGTAGTCGGCCCACCCGAGATGGGCCTTGGGTCGATCCGTACCGGCCTGCCACGCGTAAGAAGGAGCCCAAAAGGCCATCCCTGGACTCGACCATGACAACCACGCCTCCCTCGGACCTAACCAGGAGTGTTACGCACCTTAGCCCGGAAGAGGGGCCCGCGGACAGTCCGTCTGTCCCCGGGACAGGTGGCGACAACTGTCGTGCCCCCACCATACTTTCCTCGGCCTTGACCTAGAAAACTATACCTCCCCGGGGTATTCGTAGCCCGGCGAGAGCCGTGCGGGCAGCTCACCATGTCGTTTGCTCCTTGGGCAGATGGCAGCAGCTGCCACGCTACACGACGCCCTCAACGGGTGGCGCGAAGCTGGCTCCGACCAGTCAATGCAATATAGAAGATAAAGGGAAAGCGCTTTCTCCCTGTGCAGGCTGCTTCCCCGAATCGGTATACAGAGACGAACACGTGTCCAGTACTAACCAGACAAGCTTCTCTTTGCAGGCCACAGATAGGACGGAGCCCGGAATGAGACAAGGGCGCCGTCACTAAAGATGGACAAAGCATGGATAGACGCGAGGCCCACGGTATCAGCTCCGAACAGCCCGCCGCGCCTATAAAAGAAGAAGCCTGCACAACATAAGAGGGATCCGATCAAGACCAAGTCTACGAAGTCTACGAAGTCTACAGAGTCTAAGAGGCCACGCCTAAGAGAGCAAGCAACACCAGCATCCGAAGCTTCCTTAGCAGTAGCCGTAGCACAGTAGATTCTAGCGGCCCAAGTGTCCGAAACTCCCCTGTAAGTTCAGGATCGGCGCCTTCAAGCCCGGTCTCGGCGCCCTTGTACCGTTTCCACCAGATAATCAACGAGTGCTGGAGTAGAGCTGTTACTCGGCAATGGGGGCTCGAACCAGGGTAAAAATACTTGTCTGCCACGGTTTGTATTTCCTTCGCCTCTTCTCTCACCCCTCCTGTTTCTCACCGTACGATGGATCTGTACCCGGATCCCAGATCGCACCAGGCGTAGTCCGAGAAGACCGCGCGGCCAGAGCCCCCACGAGCTCGGCCGCCCCCAGCTTGGGAAGGGTTGTCGTTGGCCTCACTCCAACTACAAATTGCCTCTGCGGTTCGTGTACCACGCCCTCAAGAAAGCGCTTTCCAGATACACCGACACCGATGAAACCTGACATTATATTAATGAAACCCTATGTTTCGCTACCGTTCAAAAAGTCACATGTGCACAACAATAAATTCCTCTAAACAAAACCAAGTTTTAGCAAACAACACCAAAGTTTCACACTTACATTGTTTCAGCTTTACACGAAAAATGGAGGATGGACCTCCCGATGCAAACAAAAAATACACGAGAAGAAATCCATAAGCAAAAGCGAAGTTCTACACATACACATTTAAGGTTTCATACAAAAAATAGGGGATGGACCTCCTCCCCACCCTCATGTTCTCCAAACCTGGTGAGCCCCCACGTCGTGCTCGTCGGATCCGGCCACCAAAACTCATCGAAAATGGGGGAATATAGAGTGCTAGAGAAATGGATAATAGAGAGAGAGGAAAAGAGAATAAACGGAAAAAGGATGAGAGAGTGGAGTAGCACGGTGACACCATCCAGCAAGGCACCAAGCAGTGCACGGCTATGTACACTTGGACACAGGCACAAATACATATACAAACACTACTTTGCATCACCGCCAGCATACCAGCACACTAGCAAACGACAGAACTCAACCGATTGCATGCTTGTTCGATGGTATCAGACACCGAACGATCACTATTTATCAGTATTTTCTATATTATATTTTGTTTAGAAAAAAGTACCGATTTGGTCCTCCAACTATACCCGTCAGACCACTTTGGTCTCTGAATACAATGCCAGACTTGTTAGGTGCTTGAACTCTCAAAACCGGACTTGGCTAATCCTTTGACAGGTCAAAATGGTGGTTTTAAAGTTTTCACTGATGCCGATGTGGTAGATTTCTTCTGCATGGACGCCATTTGGGGCTGCCACATCGTTACTACATGGTTACTACATCAGCAAAAATATGCCAGATTTGCCACGTAAGCTGACACTCCGCCTAAAACCATCGTTTTGACTAGTCAAAGGACTAGCTAAGTCTGGTTTTGAGAGTTCAAGGACTTGACAAGTCCGGTATTGCTGTTCTGGGACCAGAGTGGTTCGACGGGCATAGTTGAGGGACCAAATCGACACGTTTTCTTTTTGTTTAAGATAATGTTAAGTTTACTTTAAGTTGTGTATCGTCGAAGATGCTCTTAGAAACGATGGTTCACGTTGATCGAGGAAACCTAACGGCTAAGTTCGATTTTACTCTATCGGTTACCCGAGCAGCTGATCCCTACGTGAGTGGGAGAGCACGTACGCTCCGATCCGGCGCCGCACGAGCACGGCGCGCGTTCTGTGGCACGTAGTACGGGCGACGTAACACGTCCCTGCCTGTGCGCTTCCGCTGCGGCCGTCCGCTCCGTACTGAGCGTGCGCCGGCCACTTCGTTGCTCCGCCGACGCCGTCGCCCCCGCGCGCGCGCTCGTACGTACCATGCTACGTCCGCTCAAATCGAGACATCGAGTGCTTTAAGACAAAGATGGAGTCCACTCGCGCTGTGCACGTCGTACGTATACCTGCCAGTACTTGGTCGTACGAGCCACGAGGTATATGATGTTTCAGGTGGTTACTGGCTGCGCGACTCCTGGGCTTGGTCCTGGGGGTGGATGGGACGTACGTTGACGCGCGGGCAATGAAGCCGGAGTCGTACGCGCGTACGTACGTCGAGCTAAGCTCGAGGCCTCGAGTGCTCGTCGTGCTCGACCAACAGTCCAGCACCCGTGAGCCGGTGAGCTGGTGAGCGTTGATCGTCCTGCTTCGGCACGGCTTGCACGTGCCTGATCTAACGTGCGCTCTTCAGAAATCAGGATGAAGGGAGATGACCGCCGGTCCGTTCACTGACCTCAGAGCATCTCCATTATACCATTTATAACACTACAACACATATAATGGGACCGTTAGAGGGAAGTAGATTTTTACAGCCTAGTATAAATTATGAAAAGTTTTATAGAGATGTTCAGTCCAGTGCAATGGTTCATCATGCATCTTTTGTTGATGGATCATCGTCATATGAAGCTATCAAAATGCCCAATATTATTCTTAGAGTATGGTACGTAACAGAGTCCTAAAATATAGTTTTTTCTTCTCCAAACCTTACAACGCTCTATGATAGTTTTTATGTTATTTTTAAATTATGTTTAAATTTACATATCAGTGGCAATTTCTCTTTGCAAGTCTCAATATCTAAAGACTGTGATGACCCGAACCCTAGGGTTTAAGCATCACGTTCTATTGCAATCGCCGCCGAAACGCAAGACAGGAAAAGGGGAAGAAGAGAATTGGGGAAGAAGGCAAATGTTACTTCATTTTTCGACAATCCCAGACAGCTACAGCGATTCCCTTTTAAAGACTCTCCCACAGCCGGCACACACAAGCCACGGCCCACTCACGCTTACAAAGCCCACGGCTCACTGAAACACACTGTCGACGGTTGGGATATTGACCCAAGTCAACCAAGGTTCTTCAAAGAGGAGATGGGAGACACGCCGAACAACCACGAACAAAGAACGAGCAGAGAGGCAGGGGTTTTATCCAGTTCGAGCCTCTCGGGAGAGATAATAGCCCTACGTCCAAATTTTCTTTATATCAAAGAGGATTACAAGGTGGGACTCGGCGAGATCAGCAGTCTCGGCGAGTAGTATGCTAAAATCTATCTCGCTAAGGGTCCCTCCAAACGCCGTAAGGGCCTGTTTATATAATCTGAAACAAACCGACCTCTGAGGAATATCGGGCCGGCTAACTACGAGATCATAACGAACTCAGTACATGCCAAATATAACCTACGGTAGATAAGATAAGCTCCTAATCTTGGGGATCACGACTCCTAATCCAATCCGAAAAACCACGTCTGGGTCTTCTCGTAGCCGTGCAGAACTCTGTTCGAGTGGGACTCAAACAGGAAGTCTTGGCCATTACGCACCGTGCCAGCCAGGAAGCTGTTCGGCAGGACGCATATGGGCCAGATATAACCTTCTAGGGAGCTGGGCTCTGGTAGGCTGTTCGATTGGGCCGTCAGGGAGTTTGCCATGGCAATGGGCCGTAATTCTATCCCCGACAGCTAGCCCCCGAGACTCAGGTGGAAGGACTCACTAGAGTGGGGTCTTCCTCTTGAGACTCCAAGCCACGAAGAGGGAAATTTAGCTGCTACAAAGGCATGTAACGATCGACCGAACAGGTTAAGGTTCAACCGAGCAAGGCATGCTCGGGACCGAACAAACCTACTCGATCTTGAAGCAGCTCCGCATCGAGCAGAATAACATCTATCCGAAAGCGAGCACTCACCGCCTTCAACGGACCTTTGGAAAAACTAGCCGCTATGGAACTTCAACGGTAACTTCCTATCGCCAAAAGGAAAACAAAGCGACCATTTTACCTAGCCGCTGCGGTAAAAACTAGCCGCTACGGGACTAAACCGTTGCGTAGCTGCTTATACGGGACTATAAAAGTACCCAAGCCGCCCATGCCGACCACTCTGCTCTCACGCCTTTCCTCCCCAAGCCCTGATTCCAACCTCGCCCAGCATCAAAGAGCCGAACTCCACACCCAACCTGTTCGTCCAGCCCTGGGAACTGCCATGGCCAAATTCACTGGCACCAGCCTGACCGAGGAGGACCTGAAGGTCTGGGAGGAGGAGGGCCACGTGACACCGGTAGCCGGAGGTGCCGGAGAGGAGGATACTCGAGCCGCTCGAGGAGAGTTCATCGACTTGAACAATTCGCCTGCTTGGGTTGAGGTCTCCGAGAGCGACTTCGTCGAGCCTTCTTGAACATCGGCGATTGGAGGTGGCGAACCTCAATCCGAACTCCATCCTCCAGGATGGTTGTCTTCGCACACTGCATGCGAGGGCTATCTGGACATCGATCCACCGGTAGGGCTGTTCCTCCACTATTATCTGATGACGAGGAGCGGCTCCGCCGCTTCAGGCGCTGGGTGCTACTACCTCAAGCTCCGGCCACCACGACGACGCGCCAGACCCTCGCCCACCGCCGCTTTCGACTCGATGGGCGATGGTGGAGAGAGTGGTTCTACTGACAAGCGAACGGCGACAAGAGCTTTGTCTTCACCGGAAGGCACCGGTGAAGGGGCCAATGCCTCGGCCGGAGATGACCGCCGAGGACTGGTTTCGACAAGGAAGATCGCCTCCCTCGTGAGCCTTGGGCTCACGGGCGAAGATCATTCGGGACTTCACAAAGGAGCGAGGATCTCGTCTGGCGGAGGAGGTCCTATCCTTCTACAAGATAGAGGATGGGAAGACATCACAAGGGAGAGCACGGGTAAGTGCCTTTAAGACTCAACCTCTTCACTGGTTATTTCCTCCGAACAGGAATTAACAATTCCATCTATCCTGGTAGAGAAACCAACCGACGCATCGGTGACCGAGCGGGTCGACGCCATGCTGAAGACGGCGAAGAAGGACAGCGAGGTCACCGGCGAGGTAGCCTATACCTGTCCGAGGAACGTGCTCGTCCGCACAGCCGAGGTGAGTTCATTGTTATCAAGTCCTACGATTAGTCGCGATTAATCCACGATTAGTCCATAAGTCTCTTTTTTTAGAACGACTAGGGACCTCGACTCGACTAGGCATTTTACCGTGAGTTCCATCATCTAACATTAGAAGAAAACTAGTCACTTGGCATTGCATTCTCATTCTTGCTACGCTTTTGGACTCCACTGTAATTTGCCATTTTTTACAAAAGTACAAGTAGTCATGCCAACTACACAACTACTTTTCTAAACAAAATAGATGTTGTTGTTGTCGACTAGTCATGGACTAGCCACGACTAGTCCACGACTAGTCCCCAAGTCTCCCCTCATGCGACTCGACTCGACTTTACGACTTGATAACCATGGGTGAGTTACTCGAACCCTCTTCTGTGTCGCAGGATTTGCACCGCTCAATCAAACTAACCATCGCTTCTCAAACACACAGAAAGATGAGTTGATCCTCGGCGGGATCGTGGAAGAACTTTCTGAGCCTGAGAAGGAGAAGGCGAAGAAGGGCAAAGCCAAGGCGGCCACAAAGCCCAAGGTGGCGGCCGAGCCTACGCGGAGCTCGCCGCGACACGGCGGCCGCCAGACATCGAAGAGACCACCCACGGCGACGGAGGGCGCCGAATGCACTAAGCGGCCTCATGGTCGGCCTGCAAGGAAGAGACCAAGCCCTCCTCCTCGCCGAGCAAAGCGACGAAGAGGTAAAGAACATGACCCTCGGCTTAGGCGTTACTCGCAGCTCACCTCGCCATTTGGCGCGGCTCCAACAGTCACCGAAAGCAGAGGAGGCTCGAAGAGGAAGTCGCACGCAAGGAAAAACTTCTTCTTGCAAGGCGAGGAGCGCCTTCGGCTTACCGGGGAGCCGAGCTCGTCGCCACGAACACCCAAGGGCCAAGGCGAGAAGCCGCCAAGGAGCCCCGAGGAAGAGGCGGAAAGTTCCAGCGAAGAAGATCGGATCAAGTCTCTCACGGCAGTATGTAGAAACCGATCTTCGATCTCCCACCCACCGACCGCATTAGACTTAACGATGATCTCTTTTTCATCACCGCCCCAAGGAGAGACCGCCACGACGACGCCGAGGCGCTCGCCGATCCTTCTTGCCGCGAGCATCTGCGGCGGCGATCACGGCATTGAGGCTGGCGTGCCTCAAGGACAAGCTGGCGGCGTGGAGCTGCTCCCGCCAGCTCAATGAAGAGCTCGACGCGCCAAGAGCGCGTGGAGCGGCTGGAGGCGAGGAGGCGGCGCGCGGCGCCACGGACGGCGAGCCAAGACGACGGCTTCGGGAGTTGCCCAGGGTGGGACCGAGCAGCCGGTTCCGCCAGGCACTTCGTCGCAGGGGCAGCTCACCCCTGAGGCGACGGGATTCTCTGGCGAGCAGGGTGAAGCCCCGGCCGCCAGGGAGCAAGAAGAAGCCCCGGCGGTCGCGCGAGTCGCCCCGCCTGGAACAACGGGCGCCACCAGCAGAGTGGCCGGCCTCGCCGAAGACGTTGAGGCGGAAGAGGAAGAGGAGAGGAGCGCGAGACGCAAGCGCTTAGCCTGTCGCTCCCGCTCCCGAGAAGATCGCCCAATGAGGGAAGAAGGAGCGACAAGGCGGCGACGGAACAACGCACCTGTCTCATCCCGACGAAAGGGCTTCGTGACGATGGCCTCGAGGACCGCTGCTGGCTGCGGGTCAAGCAACGACTTGGGAAGGTAAACACCAAGACTACTTCTAACTTAGTTGGGTAGCTTTACCGCAAAAGCGGCTAACTAGTCTTCTCTCTCAGGTTTTGAAGGACACCATGGAGGAGCTCGAGGACGGCGTCACCATCGAGCGGAGCGCCGTACTGGCGTCGCTCCCGGAGCACCTCCGGACGAGGGAGTCCGAAGCGGGGCCCTATGCACCAGCCCAAAGTAGAAGCCGGCTGAAGGCAAAGGTGAAGACGCTCAAAGTCCGACTGGCCGAAGAGAGGCGTTCCTTCGAGTCTCTCCTAGGAGAGGCCGAGGAGCTTCGCGCGCAAGCCATTAAGGCGAGCACTGCGGAGGAGAAGCCGGGCCGCTCGAAGTGGCTCAAAGAGCAGCTCGCTGACGTTTCCCAACGGCGGGACCAGCTCGCGGCGGAGGCCAAGGGACTTAAGGCCCAGCTCGTCAAGGAAGAGCAGACTTCGCGGTCTCAAGCAAAATCTCGACCACAATGGGCTTCACAGGAAGAGATCGAGGAGATGCGCGGGATGACGGTGAGGGCGATCACCGCAGAGAAGAAGGTCAAGGAGCTGGACGAGCAACTCAAGACGGCCGAAAGCAATGAGTCGGCCAGAGCGAGGCTCGCCGATCACCGCAAGGCCAAGACCGAGGAGGTCGAGGCCATCCGGGCAGAGGCTGCGGCGCAAGCCAAGTGGAGCAAGGAGGAGATCGAACGCCTCCGAGCTGAAGCCCGGGAAGGAATCAAGGCTCAGGGCGAAGTCGTGCGCCTCAAGTTAGAAGTTGAGGAGTGAAGGAGCACTTGCTCCTAAGTAGCACCGTTTTCAGAACCGAAAAGGGCCTTGTACTGAAACTTTTGAGTAAATGTAATAAAGTACTTACCTTTTTTTCCCAAAAAAAGCGAGCAAAAAAGACAAGAACGAACAAAAACTAAGAGAAAAGCGAACAGCGCTAGGAAGTTTAAGAAAACCGGTAGAGCGCTCTGCCTAACTCCCGGCCCCCGTTGTGCATCTGCTCGGAAACCTGAGTTTGCGAACCCGAACAAGTGCACAAGAGAAAGAGCGACACCCTAGCCCCCGGTACGGACGATGCTCGAGAACCTAAGCTTGCGAACTCAAGCACGCGTGCGAGAGAAAGAGCGACACCGTACCTTGCTCGATTCTGTTCCGTAGTCCGCTTTCGATGGCGTAAGTTAGGCGATTCGAGAGTAACCGAACAAGGAAAGTGCCTCTGCCGCGGGGGGCTTACGAGAGCAGGCTTTACCAAGTGGCCGCGCCAAGCAGTAATTGCCTCTGTCGCGGAGGGCTCACGAGAGCAGACTTAGCCACAAGGTGGAAAGGCCGTGTTACGCAACCCTGAGTTTAGGAACTTATCGAAACCAGATACGGGTAGGGAACAATCCTTAAGATTGCGGAGCCAAGAGTTCGCAAGGCCGGGCAACCATCAAGTGTTACCAGAGAGAAAGAGGTAGTCTTCAAAAGACAAGAAGTGAAAAAGGCGCAGAGGCCGCGAGAATTCATTTAATTATTGGATTGAACTTTACATGGTGCCCGAGACTTGGACGAACTAAGGCGCTGAAGTTTACAAAAGCGCAGGCTAAGAAAAGCAGAAAAGACCTACACAAAGAACTTACGGTCGGGTCGATGTTCTAAGTCTTTGGTCGCCTCTCTCCGCCCTCTATAGCCAGTGAATAGCCCCGGGTTGGCGTAAGAAACGACCGTGAACGGGCCCTCCCAACAAGGAGTTAACTTGTTGGCATTGGACAAGTTCTGGACACGGCGCAGAACGAGGTCGTCCGCCTTCAAAGCCCTTGGTCGAACTGACTTGGCGGCGTCTTGGCGAAGATCTTCTTGGTAGCGCGACATTCGACTTGTGCCCGATCGCGTGTGCCTTGAGGAGATCGAGATCGAGGAGGCGCTTGCTCATCGTCAACTAAGTTGACCGAGCTCGTCTTGAGGCGAACCGAGTATGATTTGGCGGTAGGATGGCTTCGCACCATAGACCAATTGGAAGGAGTTTCCGCCTCGCCGTCAGAAAAGTCGAATCGCCTGAGGACGGAAGGAACCGTCAACCCAGCCTTGTTGTGCTTCGTGAGAGCAGCAAATACCGCCGTTTAATACCTGGACTATCTGTCCGTTAGCTCGCCGATCGCTCCATTGCTCGTGGATGTGCCACGAGGCGAACAGAACCTTGGTGCCCGCTTGTTCGCGAGATTCTTGGAATAGCTCGCTTCAACTGGTACCGTTATATGTGATCGACTTATGGGGATCCCAAAGCGCGTGACCACGTTGCTTTTGAAAAGCGAACACCGTTTTGGCGTGAAGAGACGACACATGCTCTGCCTCAATCCACTTTGTAAAAGTGTCGATGGCGACGAGCAAGTGTGTATAGCCCCTGCACCTTAGGGAATGGGCCGAGCGCATCCGCACCCCATGTGGAAAAAGGTCAAGATGGGGGGATTGTTTGGAGCTCTTGGGCGGGCTTGTGTGCCTTCCGGACGTGAAATTGGCAAGCCTTGCACTTAGTCACGATATCCCGGGCATCTTGTAACGCAGTGGGCCAATAATAGCCCATGCGAAACGCTGCCGACCGAGTTACGAAGGAGGCGTGGTTGCCACGAGCACCATCGTGTATGTCCCTAAGAAGGACACACCCTCTCTTGCGAGATGCACTTGGAGAGAACTCCCGAGCACCTTGACGGTAAGGATGTCGCCCACAAGCTTGTATGGAGCAACCGCGCCTTATAAGCCCGGAGCGCTTCGGCCGTCGTCGGGCGAGGTCCCATCTGCGAGTACTGGAGAAATGGCGTTGTCCGACCCATGACTGCTTTCGATAACGGAGACAGCACCACCTGTCTCTGTTGCCTCGTCCGGAAACGTGATTGAGGGCTTGTGAAGGTGCTCGACGAGCACCCCTGCCGGAGCAGATTCTCGTGAGGATCCATACTTGGATAGCTGGTCGGCCAGGAAGTTGTCCTTCCTGGGCACGAAGAGCACCTCGAAAAATCGAAAGTGCCGCTCCAACTTCCTCACTTCAATCAGGTATCACGCCATTGAGTCATCGCAGCACTGATACTCCTTGTTCACCTGGTTGATGACCAGCTGTGAATCTCCCTTCACAATTCGTCGTTGGACACCGAGCGACTTGCACGCTCTTAGTCCCGCGTGGAGGGCCTCGTACTCCGCAGCGTTGTTAGTCGCCGCGAAGTGTAGTTGGATAGAATACTAGAGTTGCTCTCCATTAGGGGAGATGAGAACAAAACCAGCCCCCGAGTTTCCAGTGCGCGAGCCATCAAAAAACATGGTCCAAGGGGGTTCATCGGGTTGCTCGGGGAGCTTCACGGGATTTGGGCGAACAAGTCCATTCAATGACAAAGTCATTAGGACACGTGACTTAATAGCGATTCGGCGTGATAAAGATGATCAAACTCTGCTAGTTCCATTGCCCACTTATACGTCCGCTGGATTCCTTGTTCCATAGGATTTCTCCCAGAGGGAACGTGGTCGGGACCAGTATTTGATGTGCACGGAAATAGTGGCGAAGCTTCACGGAGGACATGAGCAAGGCGAGAACTTCGGACCTCGTGGTAACGTTCCTTTGATCCGTGAAGTACCTCGCTCACGTAATAGATTGGCATTGATGCCTTCCTTTCGACCGTCGAACCGCGCACACGCTTGTGGCGTGCAACCTAGGTACAGCAGAGCTGCTCACCATGCCGCTGGGTAGTCAAGGCGGGAGGATTGGACGGTATCGCTCGGATCTTGGAAGGATCTATCGGCTTCTTCATCCACTCGAAACCATTGTGCTTGCGCAGGCCTTAAAAAGGGCAGCCGCGTTAGCCTTTGACGGAAATAAATCGCTTAGAGCAACCATCCGCCCGTGAGACTCAGTACCTCCTTTACGGTAGTTGGAGCACGCATATTTTCAATGGCCTCGATTTTTTCGGGGTTGGCGAAAATACCTTGCGAGCCAATAACATAACGAAAGCAATATTCCGGATCGAACACCAAAGGTACACTTCTCTGGATTTAATTTTATTCGATGCTGGTGAGATTACGAAAAGTCTCGGCGGGTTTTTACATGATCTGAGCAAACTTGCTCTTTACAACTATGTCGTCGACATAAACCTCCGTGTTTTTTCATGCTTGCTACGGGAAGGTCTTCTCCATTAAAGTACCGGAGCGTGCACCAACATTCTTGCAGACCGAAAGACATGGTCGATAGCGAAAAGTGCGAAGGGGTGATGAAGGCGATCTTCTCTTCATCCTCGGGAGATGCTTATTTGGTGATAACCGAGTAAGCATCTAAAAAACTCAAGAGCTGGGCATCCGAAGTCACATCGACCAGCTGGTCAATACGAGGCAGTGGAAAGTTGTCCTTAGGACAAGCAGCGTTCAAATCTGTGTGATCGACACACATCCTCCACTTGCCGCTTTTCTTCTTTACAATGATAGGGTTGGCTAACCACTCGGTGTGATCAACCTCGCGGATGAACCCGCGTGGCGGTTTGCCAAGTCGATCTTTGATGATCCCTGCTTGAATTCAAAACGACGAAGCTTCGGCGAAACAGGCTTTTGTCCGCCGGACACCGGTTTGTGCTCGATGACCTCCTTGGGACTCCGGGCATGTCAGATGGCTCCCAGGCAAACACATCTGCATTGGCTCGGAGGAAGGCAATGAGCTCGCTTTCCTATTTGGGGTCCAGATTGGCCCCCAAGTGAACTGTCTTGGAAGTATCGTCAAGCGACAGCGGAACTTCCTTGGTTTCTCCCCCTGGCTGAAGGGAGACCCTAGGCGTCAGACTTGGTCTGCGGAACTTGAACAGCGGCGGAAGCTGGTCGACGGGGCAAGGGATCGCTCGTCGCAATCCGTAGCGACCTTGTAGTTGCCCTTGACCGTGATCACACCGTTAGGACCGGTATCTTCACGCAATGGTAAGCGTGGTGGCACACGACCATAAACTTACCGAGATGGCTCGCCCAAGATTGCGTTGTACGCCGATGGGAAGTCGACCACGTCGAAAGTGATCAACTCTGTCCGGAAGTTGCTTGGGTTGCCGAAGGTGACAGGCAGGACAACATGTCCCAACGGCTTGACAGCTTCTCCCGGAACAATCCCGTAGAAGGGCATTGCGACTTCCTTCAGCTTAGAACGAGGAATCTGCATCTCGTCCAAGACCTTAGCAGAAAGCAAGTCCAAAGCGCTCCCGCCGTCTACTAAAACACGGCCAACTCTTGCGTTGCTGATGGTCGGGGCGACCACCAGTGGGAGCCGCTGAGGCTTGGTCATCCCAGTGGGGCAATCCTCCTGAGAGAAGGAGATGGGGACCTCGGTCCACTTCATCGATTCAGGCTGAGGTTTTGCCTTTTCAACGTTGTGGACCTCCCGAGCAGCTTCCTTGAGGCTGCGCCGAGAGGTATAAGCCGAGGAGCCGCCGAAGATGACGGCGATATGGTTCACGGGCTCTTGATATTCATCATCATCTTCCGATCACCATCGTCGGTTTGGCGCTTAGCCTTACCAGCATCACCTTGTTCGGCGGGGTGGGCATTGGGCCCTTGCCGTTGTAGAAATCTTCAAGCTTTTCAGCCCAAGTTCTCTGATGGCGTATATCATGCCCGTAGTCTTTGGTGGAACTTGCAAAATCGGTCGCTTGGACCTTTCTTGCCTTGTCCGCCTCCCCGAGCGTGCTTTTGCCCTTGTAATTATTGTTGGGCTTCTTCGCCCATCCTTGGGAGGAGGTCTTGCGATCTATACCAAATGACGGTATTGTTCGCATCACCTTTGTTCTTCTTCTTCAGGGACTTCTTGTCACCAAGAACATTGCTCTTGCTCTTCTTCTTCTCATCCACACTGGTCAAGGGCAGCTCGCCTTTGTCGAACGCTTTTTTGTCTCAAGCGCTCTGCGCCGTTGGCATATGATCACCGCCTTGAATAGGTCGTTGGCGGTCCGGGTCTCATTGATCTCGAGATCTGAGTGAGCAGCTTCGTCGCGGACTACGTTTTGAAGGCGCGGACAATGATTCATCCGAGATGTTCGGGATCGTGTTGCGGATCTTAATGAAACGCTTCACGAAGTTGCGGAGGGTCTCCCGTTCATCTTGATCATCTGTGCAGATCATCCTCCTTGCCCAGACGCACGTAATGTACTCTAGAAATTAGCGATCGAGGCGTCACAAAGCTGGTTCCATGAGTGATGGAACCCTCCGCCGATTGAGCGACCACGTCCCGAGCACCCTCAAGGACGGTCGGAGGTAATTAACCATAACGAAGCTCGTCACCCCGGCCGTCATGATGGCCGTGGCGTAGATGGAAAGGAATTCATCCGGGTTACGAGTCCCATTGTACCTCTCCATGTGACCGGCTTGAACTTTGAGGGCCACGGACGGCGGCTCGTCAAAAAGCCTGCAGCCCAAAGCGTATGACCGACCACCTTCCCGTGCGTAACCTAGTCTTGAAAAGACGTTGGTCTGTTCGCGGAGGAACTCTGCTGAACAGGATAATTCGGCTGGAGAAACTCTCTCCGGACAATCCACCACGCCCTTCCTCGTGGTTGCGACGACGCGCTCCTCATGAGGGACCGTCCGTGATCATCGCGTCTTGCGCTTACCCCGTGGTCGCGATGACTACGAGGACTTCGGCGGCGGCGGCGACCACGGTAGCCCGCTCATGGGCGATGATCCTTCGATGGTGACGAGGGTCACGCGATCGATCGAGTATCCGAACCATTCCGGCGATTTGGTCAAGCTGCCGCTGGAGGAGTTGTTGACTTCTCCTAGAGACTTTAGACCTTCACCAATCGTTCTAGGTAAGAAGCAAAAGACGCCCATGCGGGCGAGGTCGGCTGGTTGGTAGATCTAATCACCGGCCATGGCCGCGAAGTCGTTCCCGACTACTGCTCTAGGGTTCTGGGACCCCGAGGCATTCGCGTTTTGCCCGACCGAGTCCGGTTTGCGGGAACTAATCCGGACGGAGAAACTTCACGGGAGACTTGGCGAGGGCACGCGAGGTGGGTCGCGACGCGGTCGCTTACACCGATCGCGAACCGTGCCACGATCGATTGATGGAATCGTCGAGGTTGCGGCGAATGGCGTCTTGCTCGCGAAAGCGCCAACATGACCTCGTCTTGATGCCGAGCAGAGTTAATCTGCCCGACCTCGCCAACCGCCACAGCCCGTGCAGGATCCTCAGAGGTTCCTACATCGGCTATGTTAATGCTGCGGGGGCCATGCGAAGGTATGCTAGACGGTGTCATCGCTGTGTCTCCACAGGTAGAATCTACTGACATAGCCTTGGAATCCGATAAATCCAAACCGTCGTAAAGATCATCGGTTCCGTAGTCATCGTCAATGACGGGAGTGCGATCTGCGGCAATCTCTGTCATATAGGCAGAGACCTCCGTCCCAGATACGGAAAGTGTTCGAGATCGAACAGATCGATCTGAACTGACAGGGGATGAAACGTCCTGTCCTTTTGAGTCGTAACCCTTAGGAAGCATCTCTGTATCGCTGACGGAGTTCGACATGCTCGATCTGCGTGTCCCCACGGACGGCGCCAGCTGTCGACGGTTGGGATATTGACCCAAGTCAACCAAGGTTCTTCAAAGAAGAGATGGGAGACACGCCGAACAACCACGAACAGCAACGAACAGGAGAAAGGGGTTTTTATCCTGGTTCAGGCCTCTCGGGAGAGATAATAGCCCTACGTCCAGCCTTTCTTTATATCAAAGAGGATTACAAGGTGGGACTCGGCGAGATCAGCGAGTCTCGGCGAGTAGTATGCTGAAAATCTATCTCGCTAAGAGTCCTTCAAACGCCGTAGGGCCTGTTTATATAGTATGAACAAACCGACCTACCGAGGAATATCGGGCCGGCTAACTACGAGATCAATGAACGAACTCAAGACATGCCAAATATAACCTACGGTAGATAAGGTAAGCTCTAATCTTGGGGATCACGACTCCTAATCCAATCCGGAAACCACGTCCGGTCTTCTCGTAGTGCGTCAGAGAACTCGTTCGAGTCGGACTCAAACAGAAGTCTTGGCCATTACGCACCGTGCCGGCCAGAAGTCGCTCGGCAGACGATATGGGCCAGATAGAACCTTCCAGGAGCCGGGCCCCGTAGGTCGCTTCGATTGGGCCGTCAGGGAGTTTGCCATGGCAATGGGCCGTAATTCTATCCCCGACACACACACTCGGCCCAACAAGCCCAATCACTCCTCTGGCTCCTTGTTGCTGCCTTCCGCCTGAGTATCGGCCTTGACAGTGCCTCCCCCTTGAGACGACGCTTGACCCCAAGCGCGAGCATTCGGGTATCTCTTCTTCAAAACTTCATAATCCTCCCACGATGCAAAATCTGCAGACAACCTAGTCCATTTTACAAGAATCTGGAGATACGCAGAATTACCTTTCTTGATGAGTCTACGATCCAAGATCTCCTCTGGTTCGACATCCTGCACGTCTAGCATTAACGTATCCGGAAGTTCATTAGAAACAGGAGTATGGTCAGGGACAAAAGCCTTAAGCTGAGACACATGAAACACCGGATGGACAAAGACCTTTGGTTGCGGTAATTTAAGTTTATAAGGTGATCCAATTCTCTCCAGTACTTCAAACGGACCAAAGAATTTAAACGCCAACTTTGGACAAGGCCGAGCTGCTATCGAAGACTGAATATAAGGCTGCAACTTCAACAAGACCTTTTCGCCCACCTGAAACACCCGGTCAGATCTGTGAGCATCTGCATAATGCTTGAAACGCTGTTGAGCTCTTGCCAAATGAGCTTTCAACAATGCAGAGAATGTCTCCTTGTCCCTAACCATGTCAGTAACATCCTTGTGATCAGAAACATAATCAGGTAATATTCCATATGAAGGCTCATAACCATAAAGAGCTTTGAAAGGAGACATCTAAATGGCACTATGATATGAAGTGTTGTACCAAAACTCAGCCATAGGCAGCCATTTGACCCAATATTTAGGAGTTTGGGAGCAGGAGCATCTCAAGTACATCTCAACACACTAATTTACCCTCTCGGTCTGACCATCCGATTGAGGATGATAGGCAGTACTCATATGCAAACGGACATCAAATAATTTGAACAGCTCCTTCCAAAAGCTACTAGTAAATATTTTGTGTCTGTCGGACACTATGGTTCGAGGCATCCCATGTAGTTTTACGATGTTGTTGAAAAACAGCTTGGCAATGTAAATAGCAGTGAAAGGATGTTTCACAGGAAGAAAATGGCCATATTTGGTGAACCGATCCACAATAACCAAGATGACCGAATAACTCTCAGATAAAGGCAACCCTTCTACAAAGTCCATCGAAATGTCCTGCCAAGCTCCTTCAGGAATTTGCAATGGCTGTAACAAGCCAGGCAACTTACAGTGCTCATGCTTAGCTTGCTGACATATGGCGCATTGATTAACAAAATCCTGAACTGTCGCTTTCAAGCCTTCCCAACTAAATAGCTTCTTGATTCGTTGATAAGTGGCTGCCATTCCAGAATGTCCCCCAATAGGTGTGGAATGGAAAGCCTGAATGATTTTGTGTTGCAGCCCAATATTGGTTCCCACCCAAATTCGGCCATGAACATAAATGACGCCCTGTTGCAAAGAGAACTCCTCCCATTGACCACCAGCCAGTGCTAATTTTTGCAACAATTCTTGAGCTTTGGGATCAACCGCATACGAGTTGAGAAGCTCCTGTACCCAAATTGGTTGACCCCCAGAGACAGCTTGAACAGAGAAAAATTGCCCCACCCGGGACAGAGCATCAGCTGCCCTGTTCTCAGGACCCTTCTTATATTGGAATTGAAACTGCAACCCAACCAGTTTTGCCATAGCTTTTTTTTTGTAAATCAGAGGATAGAACCTGATTTTCCAAGTGACACAAGCTCTTGTGATCAGTTCTAATGACAAACGGTCCCCTTATCAAGTCATCGCCTCCATCATCCCACGACCATCATTATGGCCAAAAACTCCTTTTCATATATAGATAAGCTTTTGTTTTTAAGCCCTAAAGCTTTGCTATAAAATGCCACTGGATGACCCTCTTGAGATAACACAGCCCCAATCCTAGTATCACAGGCATCGGTCTCAATAACAAATGGCTTAGTGAAATTAGGGAGCACTAGAACAAGAGTAGAGACCATAGCTTCCTTGAGGGCTTGAAATGCTTGTTGAGCCTCAGAAGTCCACTGAAACTGTTTCTTTTGTAACAGAACAGTGAGTGGTTTGGCCAACCATCCATAGTTTTTGACAAACTTTCTATAATAACCAGTCAGCCCTAAGAAGCCTTGGAGTTCAGTGATATTTGAAGGCACAGGCCAATCAGCCATGACCTTAGTTTTCTCAGGGTCAGTGGCAGCACCCTCAGCAGAGATGATATGCCCAAGATAGATCAAATGAGAAGAAGCAAACTCACACTTGCTTTTCTTGGTATATAAAGAATTTTCTCGTAAGACAGACAACACTTTTGCTAAATGTGATACATGCTCTTCCATGGAACGACTACAAATCAAAATGTCATCCATAAAAACGAGCACAAATTTTCTAGTATAGGCTGCAAAGAGGTTGTTCATAACACATTGAAATGTAGCAGGTGCATTTGTAAGGCCGAAGGGCATTACCTTAAATTGGAATAGCCCATGATGAGTTTTAAACGCTGTCTTGTCTTCATCCCCTTCCCACATTCTGATCTGGTGGTATCCAGATTTAAGGTCCAGTTTGGAGAAAATTTTGGCCCCTCCCAGTTCATCCAACAGCTCATCAACTATAGGCATTGGGAACTTGCTTTTCACAGTGATAGTATTAAGTTTTATATAATCAACACAGAATCTCCATGAGCCATCCTTTTTTTTTACAAGTAACACCGGAGAAGCATAAGGGCTCATACTAGGGGTTATAAGGCCAGCAGCTAACATCTCCTTCACCTGCCGTTCAATTTCATCTTTTTGAGTTGGGGAGTACCTATAAGGTTTAACATTCACCGGAGCAGATCCTGGAAGAACGGGAATTGTATGATCATACTGCCGGTGTGGAGGTAAACCCATTGATTCTTGAAACACATCCTCAAATTGGTGCAAGACAACCTCAATATTAGATGGAATGTTTGCTGCTTGATGATCAGGAACCGGCTGCAAAACCACAGTGGCCCAGATATCATTGCCGACCTGACACTTGTATAATGTATCGGCTGAAATTTTAGATAATAATGGTGTGGCTTCCTCTTTCACTCCTTGTAATGTAATGGAGCATCCTTGATAGGAAAAAGCAATCCACTTATCTAACCAATTACATTGCATGACACCCCACTTACTGAGCCAATCCATGCCAAGAATGGCATCATATCCCCCTAATGGTAACAGTTTCATATCATGAGAAAAGGTATGGCCCTGTATCCACCAACTCAAAGCAGGGACACATTGAAAACATTGCATCAGTTCTCCATTGGCTACCTTAACCTGCATCCTTGGTATGGGCTTTGTCGGTAATTGCAATGCTTCCACTAAGTGAGCATCCACAAAGCTGTTCAAACTGCCTGAGTCCACCAAAATTAATAAGACCTTCTGACCTATCAAAGCCCGAAGTCTTATGGTACCTGGATTATCCACACCGGTGAGAGCATTGAGAGACAATTGGGCTTCTTCAAGCTGGTCTTGTTCTTCTTCTTGAACTAATGTGTCTAACACATCATTCGGTATAATTTCCTGCACTTGCATTGCCCTCACTTGGCCAATCTGATTTCCTGAGCATTGGTGTTGAGGATTATAAGGCTCCCCACATTTGAAACATAAGCCCTTCGATCTCCTATAGTCTTTAAGTTGTCAGGCTTTCCATAAATCCCCTTTGTCTTGTTTTTGTTGCAATACTCCTTTAGAAATAGCCTCCCCAATGTGCTCTCCAGTGGTACTGTGTTTGGAATATGTCCCTCGGTACCCAGTTTTTTTGGATGTAACCAATATTTGTTCTTGCACCACTGCTAAGGTAGCAGCCTTCCAAACCGTATCTGGTAGTTGCATTTCAACGACAGCTCTCAACTCTTCCTTTAACCCCATAATAAACTTGGTGACAAGCATCATGCCCCAACCGATGTGTCATAGAGACGAATCTGGTACACCAGAAGTTCAAATTTCCTTTTATACTCGTCCACTGTTCCCGTTTGTTTGAGGTGCAACAATTCCCAAAGCTTGTTTCTATACTCATTCCTTTCGAACTCCAGAACCACTGCTGCCTTAAAATTGTTCCCAATTGTGATCAGGGGTCGTTAGCTTGTAAGATTGATACCAATGAGCAGCCCCTTCAATCAAATAGATAGTTGCCGCAGCTACTTTAAACCCAGATGGAATCTGATACATGGCAAAAAAATGTCTCACACTTATCCACCCAAATCCTCACATCACTACCCCCAAATTTTGGAAAATCCATCTTAGGCATCCACAACTTCCTGGAACTAGACTCTCCAACATCCACAGTGACAGGGGTCGGCGGTGGAAAAGTTACCTGAGGTCTTTGCGCCTCGCCGAATCCATGCAAACCAGTCACCACTGTCGGCGCGATCCTTGATCCAGTCCCCAGAATCCCAGATACATCATGTGCAGGGATGGCTATTGGAGGGGGTGGAGCGCCCTTGATCACTCTACTTGCTCCTGAATGCTCTGTCTGCAATTTTCCAACTGAACTCATCGTCAGATCCATCTTAACTCCGACTTGTTCAATTTTTTCCTGCTACTCCACCAATTTGTGCTCCATTTCAACAAGCTTCATCCCCATTTTCTCTTCTATGATTGCCATTTGAATCTCCATCCTGTTCCCGAGAGCTTCGATCTCTTTCTTCAGGACTTCCCCCACACGATCCTCCATATCTCCCATCGCCGCTACCACTTGCCGCACTTGAGCACTAGGTTTAGCCGGCGCCGTGGTGACTCCCTCTCTGAGTGGATCGAACCTCGGGTATGGGGATTTTACAGCGATCGAACCCGAAGGCAATCACTAACCCGCCCTTCGGATTTACCGATCAACACCTCGAGTATGCGGAAGCCCTCCCGATCGCCACGGCTCTGATACCAATTGTGATGACCCGAACCCTAGGGTTCAAGCATCACGTTCCATTGCAATCGCCGCCGAAAGGCAAGACAGGAAAAGGGGAAGAAGAGAATTGGGGAAGAAGGCAAATGTTACTTCATTTTTCGACAATCCCAGACAGCTACAGCGATTCCCTTTTAAAGACTCTCCCACAGCCGGCACACACAAGCCACGACCCACTCACGCTTACAAAGCCCATGGCTCACTGAAACACACACTCGGCCCAACAAGCCCAATCACGTCTCTGGCTCCTTGTTACTGCCTTCCGCCTGAGTATCGGCCCTGACAAAGACTTTCATCATCCGTGCCATGCATCGCCTCAATTTCAATTCTCACTTATTGCCAATTGTTGCATTAAGTTATTGCAATAATTTTGTGTGCGTAGTAAGTATTATGTTGTCGCAACACAAAAAACATGGTTGTAATATGTCTGATTCATCGTTGTAGTGAAAGCTTGGTTAGGAAGTTGTTACCGATCCATAAATCCATTTGGAAACATTACACTTTAATTTACCTGTCATGTTGATCACTCTCGCTTTGGCATCCGTTTTGTACCGGAAGCAAAGCATCTATCCATCAACAGGTAGGCTGTAAGCCCTGTAACGGTTTCAGTCTTCCAGATGCTATCGAGCTGGCAACAAGCCTGCCCTGCAATTGCAAAGGCAAAAGCTCGCGTGCTAGCTTTTTCAGATAGCAAAATTGGCCAGCTTTTGCATTGGACTGAGTTACTTTTTGCCAAACTGCAAGGATGACTAATCTAAACATTTGAAAAGAACATGGCTTAAGTTACGCAAAAAAAAAGGCATATAGTTGCAAGATAGCAAAGATCAAGGCCTCAAATGATCTATGTTCAAGAATTTTTATCAGCCTTTTGACATAAGCAAAATGATTCAGTGAGCTTTAAAATTTTCTGTTAATGAACGAATCGACTAAATTTTGTTTTACCACATAAATTGGAATAACTATCGTAGCTAGCAAAAATCACACAACAATAGCAGGTGGGAATTTTAGCTCTGCCCAAGATTAGTACATGTATTGTGATATAGCATTCAAAAGAAAAATCCTAGGCGATGAGCATCAACTTATAAAGAATAAGAAAGCCGGTTTCGATAATACAGAGCATCTCGAATTCTCTTGAGCCTAGCCAACACAGTTCAGGCGGGACACGGAAGTAGCCATGAGTAGTTCCTATAATAAATTTTTGAAGCCCCCAAGTCAAAAACATAGACTGTTATTATCTGCAACATCAATATAACAACTATTAATTATGCAGAAGTAACCATGTGTAGCATGATCTTATATCTCTATTTTTAACAAAAAAACATTCTTTAATTAATGAAAAACATTGCATCTATAAAAAAGTATTATGCATAATACTATTTGATGCATATTACTATAAAGCTGGACACAGATTGCATAATATATACTATAAAGCGTGAACACGGATGAATAAAGATAATTATACATGCATTAATGGAGCGATGGTGCCTTAGAATTACAGGCCCAGCAATAACAACATGAGGAGCGCTCTCCCTTAGGCATCGGGTCTTTAATCTGAGATAACATAAATAGGAATATGATCGCCGCATATCAAACTGAGGTAAGGTTGTTCTGCCTTAGTCCCTGAGAAAAGAC
This sequence comes from Raddia guianensis, assembly GCA_036346415.1. Classification (NCBI taxonomy): domain Eukaryota; kingdom Viridiplantae; phylum Streptophyta; class Magnoliopsida; order Poales; family Poaceae; genus Raddia; species Raddia guianensis. The sequence continues at coordinate 32,528,759 of CM070536.1, forward strand.
AATGTTTCAGAGACACAACAATGGAGGTGTTAGGAATTACCATAGTTTGCAGATAATTGTTCCTATACCTTCTACCTGAACCTTCTAGTAACAGCAATCATAGACAGCAAACATAGCGGCATAATGACAACCTACCTCATCCTGGTAAACTCAAAGAGGATATTAGTCTAAAAAAATTTAGACGAGAATGCCACGCAGGAATGCCACGTAAGAATATAACTGTGAAGCAGCTTCCAGTTCCTGAAATGGGGTGGCAAGCTTCTGGAGCCACAATTTTAAGGAGCTAAAAAGTTCAATAATTGGGGAAGGCACTTGCAGGCCAAGCTCATGCTATTTTTTTATTTCTTCTGGAAGGGATATTAGCCACAAAATAGAAGGCATTATGGACTTAAAAAATGGCAGCTGCTGAAATTTAGGAGGTAAAGAAGTGTCTCATTATGGTTGCATCCTTATATTCTGTAATAGTAATAGAAGAAGTGAAAATATAATCGTTGTTGTAGTAAGGCTGAGACAATCAACAATAGGAAGAATAGATCTTCAGTACCATACGAAGAAGCAATAAAAAAAACATGACTGTATGAAAGAAAAAGCCAAAGTTAAGTATATATTGTGTTTTTGTAATCTAACAAAAAGGAATGCTGCAAACTATGGACCTATTGACAAAGAATGTTCCCAACAAAATTCTATTCACTTCTTTCAAACAAAAATTCATAGGAAAGTAGCATGAACACCTAGCAGACAATATCGTTTACTCTTTATATATAATATACATAAATAGAAAGAACTCACCCATTAATTTTTCCTTATAGATAATAGGGATAGATTAATCCATATGAGCACAATAATTAGTGGCCAACACAAATACTAATTTGATTTCTCTAAGAATAGATAACAACAAAGGTAGAGAACATGAACTGTATAGGCCATACACCAATCCTACCAGGTAGGTTTAGCACAAAAGCATTCTATCTCTTGTTAGATTAATGCCATAAATCGCATCTGATCTACCCGAAAGCAATTGACATGAGCTCCAATCAAACCTCTGGAAACCTGCACAATCAGAATAAAACACACTATATTCGAAAAGATTGATATATCTAGTGTTCATGCAGAAATCAAGCAAAACCCCTCTTTGCCTTGAAAAAAGGCCACTGAACTGCAAGACAAAATCGATGCACTTTAGAGCTCAGAGATATAACCTTATTGTTTAAAAGTATTTTGTAAGCATTAGCCATATACCATTCTAAAGGATTAGCAAATCATACCCAACCATAAATAATAAAGCAGTTTCACAGGATTTTAGAAAAATACAATATTTTGATCTTAATTTTTTAGCACATACAACTATCCAATATCTATCCTGTATTTAGGAATCCTTGTTGGTAAATCATTTTGAAACATATACATCAATAGCGAAGGCTATATTAGAGTATGGAAAGTGAATAGCATTTTTACCTAGACGTCTGATGCAAAGCAAGCTTTTTTTAAATATTGCAACCTAATAGAAAAGATAGATATATATAGTGGTCATGCAGAAATCGAGAAAAAAACCATCTTTGCCTTGAAAAAAAACTATTGACCTGCAAGATAAAACCTTATCGATCAGTACATTCCAATACCTTCAACCCCTCAAAAAAACATGGTAGAAGAACACAAATGACAGAGTAGAAAAGGTTGCCTCCGGCTTTCTGTCCTTCACCATGATTTGTATTTGGCTTTTTAAACATCACTCAACACAGATAAGAGTTTTCACCTGAAGGAGGTTGCTTCCATGGTGTGCTGCTTGTTGCTAGATCTGTGAAATTCATGCCCTAAAGTTTGTTATATTAGAAAAAAAAAACCTATCAACATTTTGCAGAAATAGTGTGAGTTATACCAAATCGTGAAATAAATTTATTCAGAAGTAAATTCAAAAGGTAAAAGAAGCATATGTTTGACAGACGTTGCAATATATTGTCTCAAGAAATTAACTGAAGCATCAAAATATAGGCTGCCTGTTGTAATACATAAGATCAATTAAAAATGATACACCATACATGATGAGCTATCTGCGAGCATAAAACTTGAACAGGGGAGGTTAATAGGAATGTACCTCAAAAAGATCTCAGATAAAGAGCAGACAACAATATGTGCCTGAGTGGCTCAGCGTAACAATATGTGTCCTTGTCAATTCTCATAATCAGTTTTCATTTCAATGCCAAGCGAACTGCATCCTTCTAAAGTAATCTATGGAAAAAACACAAAACACATAATTCCCAAGAACACTAAACAGAGGCACATAAAAACCTAATGAAAAGAATTTACAACGGCAATATCATATGCAACAGAGATAAAAAAAAACGATGCATAAGAAAACGATGATAAGAAAAATCTATTAATTGAAAAGATAGAAGCTATGAAGGCAATAGATTGGTAGTACCATACAACATATTCACATAACAATGCCCTACCCTATTAGAATCTCAAATAGGTAGAATTATGGATGTAACTATATGTTTTAAAGATTTGTATTGTTTACCTTGAGGAGGCGGTACACCTCAACTCCCATAGTCATAGTTTCTGTGGATATTAGGAAGGATGATAAACTCCTGTACGATGGTATGACGGGTAACTGAGGAAAAAAAATATAATTTGAAACATTCATAGTCAAGCTTTAAAGCAATATTACCTGCATAGGTAGTTTCTTTTTAGCATCGAATGTTGCATCCATCACATTGGAACCAGGTGCAACCAGCAGAAGAATATGTAGGAACTACATGATATTTCAGTGAGCGTTAAAAAAAATACATGATAAACCAAAGCGGAATATGCACGGTGGAGCAGAGGAACAGAGCATCGTCGAGCAGGGCGAGAGCAGGAAACAGCAGCACGCGGAAGAAGAGAGGAAGAAGAAGGCAGGTTGGCGGGGGGGCGGCCCTGAGAAGCACGGGCAGGCGTTGTGAACAGCGAGGATTTGGGGGCGGCGAGTCGCGGAGTGCGGCGGCGTGGGAGATTTGGGGGAAGCGCAGGGATTTGGGAGAGGAAGACGCGCGAAATGCCTTCGTGTAAGCATTTCGTCATACACCTCCCACGCATATAAGGAACGAAAAAACAGGCAAAGGAAATCGAAAGACGGCTATACGGCTATACCCTGATAACCCCATGAGCGCAAGAACCTACCTGGAGATGGGCTGCACGTCGCGGTGGCGGGCATGGTGGTGGCACCAACAGGCCTTTCCCTTGGCAGCCAGTGTTCGCTGTCATCCCTGTCGCAGCTCTACCCGAGCCTAGGCAGACCGGATTTGGCGTTCCGTTCACGCCTCCTCCTGCGGCAGATCCGGCCTCCCCAATGGCCACCACCATCAACACATTGAGAAGGGCGCAGAGAGAAAGAGAGAGGGAGAGAGAGAGAGAGAGAGAGAGAGGGAGGAAGGGAAGGCGGCACTACGACCTAGCTCGGGAGGAACGGCGGCGGCCTGCCGCGAGAGGGGCGGGAGGAGCCGTCGAAGGGCGGACGGTGGGTTGCCAGGGGAGGACCGGCGGCGACCTAGGGCGAAGCGGCGAGAGGAGCCACAGGGGGAGGGGCGGCGGGCTGCCTAGGGAGGAGCGGCGCCGTGGTCGCGCGAGAGGCTGAGACTCCGAGGCGAAGCAGCCGACGGCAGAGTGAGAGCGGGTGGCGCTGGGAGGGGGCGTGGTCTTCGCGGTCCCGTGGGGTGAGGGAGGGAGACGTGGCCAAACGAAGGCCACGGGAGCCACCGCCTCGCTGAGGCCGTTGGATGAACATCGGACGGCTGAAGATTTCTGGGTGACGTGGCCACCGCGGGCAAAAAAACCTGCCACGTGTCCAGCAGCAGGGACGACGAAACGCTGCTTCGAGCGAGCTGCGAGGCTGCGAGCGAGGAGCGCTGCGAGCGCGGGGAGGGCTGCAAGGCCATGCACGTGTCAACCGGAGACGACTCGTTGTCACGTTTGTACTATTACTAGTTGAGTTGGCGAGCCCGTGGCGCGCCGAGAGCAAATACAATATTTAATTCTGAAGAAATTTACATAAACAAAATTGTTTCCATGATATTCCGCTCTTTTCCAAAAACATATGTTGAACACTTCCTATGGTAGAGGTGAACTGGTTAGAAATCTCTGCATAAGCACAACATTGATTCAGATAATGGATAAAGCATCGTAAAGCATTTATTAAACTCTATTAATAATAGTGATGGTCAGGAACGATTACTGCCTGCTATTAAAAATATTCACAATATTGTTTCCTATAAGATCGAAAGTATGCCAGCTAACATGAAAGGGAAACGGACAGACAAAAAACACATAGCTTCATTGCAACGACAGGCAATAAAAACAATCCGAAAGTATAAGTAACACCGAAAGCTTGCAAATTGAACAGCTGAAGCAGCACGTATAAAGGTACTGCAAACAACTTACGTTGTTCTAATGTAACAGTATTATAGCATGCCTCATGAGCGCCCAGATAAAAGCAATGGATGCCCAATTAAATAAGCTCATGAGCCGAGAAAACTAATTGCATTATGGAGGGAAAAAACAGCGGTCATGAGAAAATCAAGGAAAAAAACAATTTGCCTTGAAAAAAGGGCTATTGAACTGCAAGACTAAATCGATGGTCTTGTAGAGCTCATCTTAATTCCGTAACACATATAGCTATCCAATATCTATCTTGGAATTAGAAATCTTTGTTGGTAAATCATTTTGAAACATATACATCAATAGAGAAAGTCGTCTCAAAATATGAAAAGCAAATACCATTTTTACCTAGACGTCTCATGCTAAGCAAGCTTTTTTAGCACTGCAACCTAGCAAATCCAAATCGATATAAGAAGAATGTAACCAAAATGTAGAAGAAACAGGGGATCTATGATCATTTACAGCATGCAGCGTATGGCAGGCCTCAAACGGAAACTGAGTGTTTCTCTCTCCCTTTTTGTAAAAAAACGTTGAGATAGAAGATGAACTTCCTAATACATGCAGGTAAACATAATAAAAAGGGAACTGAAAATTACCTGCATGTATTTCCTCTGGTGCCATGTAAAAATAAAAATATGAGTTAGAAGTGCATAAACATGAGGGGAAAACTTCGAGAAGAATGATGTGGACTATCAATTCTAGAAGCATTGTATTTTAGAGCCGAGAAGTCAAAAACATTCAGATGAAGCGCACCAATTTGTTAATGGGTTACAAAGTGACATCAAGGGCACTAAGTGTCTACCTGTGCAACATTTTATTTATTGATCCGGCTGTGCAAACCATAGTGAGAAATTGATTGATCCCTGGATCTTTCTAGAAGTTCCTCAAGCCTAAAGATACAGGAAAACAAAGCATTTCGCGACTCATTGGTAAATCAATGAGTTTCGCGACTCATTGGTAAATCAATGGCATTCTTTCTCCACCTCATTAGTAGCAACAATACTCAGTAGTTTCTGTGGATATTGATGGGTTGCTAAAAAAATGGAGGGGGGGATTTTAATGTTAAAACAGCTAGCCAGACAAATATGGTGAAGCCATCTGCTTTTACCTTCTTTGAGATATGGATGCAACCCTGGTTCCCAATTTTGCAAGGCCCTGCTGATCCCTAAGCGCATAGCTCCAGCTTGTCCTGCAATTACAGAAAACAACTTCATTTTGGGAAAGGTTTCATGTAAATTATGGGGTACATCAATTAAATATGGAAGGAGTAGTGTCCAAAACAGTACGTGCACATAAAGAATGTTAGAAAAGCTGCACCACATAAAATGCAATGATTGAAGGCACCAAAGCTATTCAGTATGCTCAAAAAAACAAAGCTGCCCATCATTGGTTAAGTTGTAGAGACTTAGAAGCATTTTTCACACTAAAGCGAAAGAAAGAAATGCAGCTAAAGAATATTTCTTCCATTCTAGGATTCTTAGAAACAACGAAGTAAAATATATAGCCCATGATTTATTATGTTAGCTTATACACAGTAATTATAGAAAAAATAAAAAAACCACGCTGAAATTCATGGAGAACTGAATGCTACATATCTAAAATTGTGCTCGAATGCATGCCACATGTATATAATTGTCATGTCATCATGTGAACATACAACTTTGCACACCAATGCATGGCTCATGATTTATACATGAACGTCTGAACTGTCTTAGTATAGCAAACTGAAGGGTCAGTATATGCACATGCTATTGCATACTGAACGGTTCAACACAAAACCAGTCCAGCATACCTATTTCTAAAATAATTGTGAAACACCACATTCATATTAGTAAATACATTACCTACTGAGACTTCATTAAAAGTACACTTGTACAGAACTGTAAAAACTGACCTGAGACACCACCACCTTTCACAGTACAGGTTATATCCCAAGCTCCAAAGTCTTGGTCACAGCAAATGGGCGAAGAAGATCAGCTCGATGATCCAAAATTGGGAAGTAAGCAAAACATAGATCATGGGTATGCCATACTCTGTAAAGAGTTTAAAAAAACTACTACATTGTCAACACTCCTTTTATTTCGCACATATGTATTAAGGAGACAAACACAATTCTAGGATGCATACCCGATAGAAGTGCCATGTCCCCGCAGAACATTTTCCAGCTGTTCAATGAAAATCTGAAGATAATCAGGGAGTAAAATTCAGTAAGGAGACATGTCACAATATCCTCACCGAGAATACAAATAGACCACATTGAAAAATCCTAACGAAATAACCTGGCTGCATATTTTTCAGAGCATAACCATCAGACAAAATGTAGCATCAAAAAATGTTTATCATAACATAATTATCAAATCATTTGTGGCAGGGTTTGTGATCCTGTCAATATATGGCCTCCCAATCTGATATCGTGAACCCCTACAAATCAAATGCAAACATAGCAAGGTGATGAGCATCTGTAGATCGGAGCAATGAACTGAAAGAATGGCGATGTTGTAGCAAGCTTTGAACTTGAAATACACGACGCAAACGCGTACTGGATGCCGGTCGCTCTCCGGAGCAAGAAGAAGGGGAGGCGGTGAGGAGCAAGGAGGAGAGGAGGCAGATCTGGAGGAAGGAAGAGGGGAGGCGTCGGGAGAGGCGCAGTAAACCCCTAGCAAATGGATCCCGCACAGGCGCAGCTCACCAAACCGCGCCGACTCCCACGCCCCACCGCGTCGAATTGGGGCCCCTAAACCCCCTCACCCACCGCAATGCCACCAATCCAGCGAGACGGGACGAACTGGCCGAGCTCCGGAGCACCAATACAATCCGCCCAATCCCAACAATTAATTATTGAAAAAAAACTGCATCATCTGATTCAACGGGGGCAAGAGTCGAGAACCTCGGCGCCGGCAGCTAGACGGGATGCGACGGGATCTGTGCCTAGCCGGGGCCGCGGCCGCCGTACCCGTCCCGCGCGAAGCCGCCTTCTCCGGACACGGCCTCACCGAGGCCAAGCGCTGGCGCGCTGCTACGGCCAGGCCGGAGGCGGATCCGGCAGCAGCGGCTGAAGGAGGGAGGAAGGAGGCAGCAGCCCCGGGGCGCCTGGGGAGAGGAGGTGCCGCGAGGGGAGAGGAGGCGGAGACGACGGCGGCTGGAGGCGCTGCAGCCGAGAGAGAGGCGGGGTAGCGGGCAATGGGGGATGAAATGTGCTGTCCCCATGAGGCGGAGGCAGGGGGCAGAGAAGGTGAGGCCGGAAGCGACGTGGCGTAACAACGGGCACGGGAACCACCGCCTGGTTGAACGCTCGCGCAACACGCGGCAGAGTGAGCGGGAAGCGGGGGCGGTCCAACGCCCGTCGGACCGCTGCTCCGTCCGACGCCCGCGCTGGCCGTTGGATTTCGATCCAACGGCCAGCGTTAGATCTTGAGCAAACATTTGTTTTTTTTGTTTCGCCATGTAAAAAAATTTAAAAAATTCAAAAAAAATCACAAATACTCTCTAATCAATGTCAGGTACAACATATATTTTATTCAGACATTAACGCGACCAATATTCATTTTTATAAACGTTTTTTAAAGAATAACCTAATTTTATAAATGTTTATATCAATATAAAAATATATGTGGTATCTTACATTGATTAGAGAATATTTATGATTTTTTTTGATTTTTTTGAATTTTTTTACATGGCGAAATAAAAAAAACAAATGTTTGCTCAAGATCTAACACCGCCGTTGGATCGAAATCAACGGCAACATGGCGCTGGACGGAGCAGCGGTCCGACGGGCGTTGACCGCCTCGCTTCAGAAAGTGAGCGAGGCGGCAGAAGCAGACAGCGTCGCCGCGCGAAGGCCGCGAGCGAGGAGCGATCCACGTGGCGCGAGGGGGGGGGCAGCTCCCTAGCAAGTTTGTACTATTTACTAGCGGTACTAACGCGCTTCGCGCGTGTTAGCTAACCCGTCTATATGTTAGCTAAGGTAATATATATGATGTGCATAATCAGATTACATAAAGTCTGTCCTAATACTGTCGAATGTAGTTTATATACATGTGAAAAACCTCAATTAAATGAAAATCGATACATAAAAAATCCCAATATATAATGACGACAATTAATAGCAATATTGGCCCTCTTTCAATGGATCTGAACCAAGCCTACAAGGAACAATAACCGAAGAACATGAGCAATAGCATGAGTTGTACATGCAGCACACCTTGAGCAGAGCATGCAATAGATAATGACCATTACACAAGCTATTATTCGACCAAAACATCGACAGATAGATTCTCAAAAAAAAACATCGACAGATAGAAGAGACGGGTATTAACTACATTGACAAACATGAAGATGCAAAAGCATTACAATAAAATGTGAAGTACCACATGGCAAACTGGTCTTCATTCCTTCCATTACAATTATTAAACAGGCAAAAACAATTTTGCAATGTGCAAAGAATGGAAAGAATACCTAACCAAGCAAAGCCCTTGTTTTCGAAAAGGAGAGTAAAAAGCTCAATTACAGGCCTCGAACAGTTAAAGATCACTCTGCAATGCGAAAACAATGGAAAGAAAATTAGCGGATCATGCTTAGGAAAGAAGAGTAAAAAACTCCCATACAAACTACTGAATAGACGATTAACATTCCATGGCCTAAGAAATGACATGCAAATGAATGAAATCAATGGTATACTCACTATAAATCAATAAATCATCAGAGACATACAAATAACAAAAGAGCATATACCTTTTTATTTTATACATTGTACCAGGCAAGCTATCTTAATGGCAAAGCCTAATTTGAAAGCAAGCATAAACAGAAGACTCTAGATCGAACTATGGGAAAAAAATTTGTTTAACTGCACAGTAGGAATAGGTCAACAACAACACATCATTCAACTGAAACCATTCAAAGCATCCCACATCCCTTCATAATTTTGACACTTTCAACAAAAAATGGAATCAACATGAATGTCTCATATTAGCATGGGCAAGATCCACTTGGATTATATTATTTCTAAATCTAGAATCAGCTCATGCGTAGTGCATGGCAACTCACCCTTTTCCCTGACTTTGAATGCCTGATACTTGAGAAGAAAAATGGCAGATTGAGTAAGCTAATTTTTAGAGATGTTCAAAAATATCATCGGAACAATAATGTAGATCAATTTTAAGTGAAGAAAATGACACTCGTTATTTATGAAACCAAGCCTGCCAAACAAATAGAAGATAGAACATCTGGCTCAAGGCAAAGCAGCATCCAGCCAAATGATCTGCAATACCCACCAAAAGGGAAGCCTGACAGATAGTGGTGTGGTCGATAACTGGTAAGCACGAAATCCATTCTTTTACTAAGCGTAATCTGTATGATTCACCAAGGAGCATAATTCTGGAAAAAATGAATTGTTAACAGTTTTGTTAGCCAGACCAAAGCAAGTTTGATATGCGTTACCACACCCACAACCAAAATCTATATTCAGTGGAACTAGGAAAAAAACTGAAATATCACTCCGTTTGAACTTGTTATTATGCAAGGGTTTGATACATGGATTGTTGAAGCGTGTGGTGCAGGCTCGAGCATGCGGGATCGAATTAATCTGCAGCTAACACCTAGTGTAACAAATCCCTAATTACGCTTGAGATAAAATTTCCACCCGGGAAGCAAATGATGTTTTTCACGCCAAAGATATGTCCAAGTATCGACCTCAAAATTCGATCTTCTAGTACTAATAGACAAGATGGTAGAAAATAATACATCGGAAGAACCACAATTAGTGACAAAGTTAACAATTACTTTGGCACAGCTGGGTGAAACATTCGCAAGTTATGTAAAAGATAGTCGATCGAGAAACATAGTCGGCGATTTTTTGATCGAATATCGAAACTTAGAACTTGTCCTCGATGCCTCATTAACTAATAGTCTTGCGGAGGTCGCGGAAAGAATATTGGGTTTGTTGGAATTGGGCATCGACTATATCGAGATCAAATTAGCCATTTAAGTCGGCGACTTGTGAAGATTCTTGGAGAAGGTCAACAAAATGTTTCCCACGGCTATTTGGATGGCAAGAACGCCTCTCGGCAACCATAGAAGATCTCCGAAGCAGTTGGAACTGAACATACAATTGCATTAAAACCGCAAATTCAGAGCCTTCAGAATCGCTAATTCTACGCAAGGATACACACCAATATCTGATGCATTAAAAAATGGCAAATTCAGCCATTGCAATATGCTAATTCTATGCAAGGATACCCACCAAAAGGGAAGCCTCACAGATAGTGGCGTGGGCGATAATTGGTAAGCACGAAATCCATCTTTCCACTGAGCGTAATCTGTATGATTCACCGAGGAGCTTAAACCTGAAAAAAATGAATTATTAGCAGCTTTGTTAGCCTAGCTAATTCTACGTAAGGAGAGCACAGCAGCAAGCACTGGACCGAGAGGAGGAAGGCACGGCATTCCGGGCTGGAGAAGAAGAGGAAAAGGGCCCTGGTGGCCACCGTGGTCAGGACCGCTCCGGTCAAGGCCTCCGCCGCCAGATCCGACGAGGCGCGGTAGGGGAGACGACGGTCTGGCACGGGAGGAGCGGCGGCGGCCCGGCGTGGCCACCGTGGACAGATCCGGTCCAGCCAAGGCCCCCGCCGCCAAATCCGACGAGGCGCGAGAGGGGAGACGACGGTCGGGCGCGGAGGAGGGGGGGCGATCATGCTAACGTTGTCTTGTGGCAAGCAGCGGCGTCAAGGCGAGAGCGGCAAGAACCGGAGGAGATGGCTGGGACCTAGGGAGGCAACGCTGGAGGGAGGACTAGGGCACGAGGATGGGGATGGGGAGGATTAGGTGCAGGGGAGGAGGAGGCTGCGCAGCTACTGGGAGTTCGGCTTATATTCGATGGCAAAACGGGTAATTTCCCACAACTCAGTGTATCTACAAAGCCAAAAGGGCTTGGGCTGTGAGGAGCGGGAAAGCTGAGGGGTGTGGACGAAAATGTATGCGGGTGGAGGAGCACTGGCCGGGGGCCGTTCCGCGAATAGATGGGGACCCGACCATAAATCTGCGAACTCCAAGGGGTTTTTAGCAAAGCTGTCCCCGCCCGGAAGGCCTAGATCGGACGATCGGGAGGTCAACAATGATCGCGATCCGACGGCGCTGAGTCTAAGGGCGACGTGGCTCAACGAGGAGGCAGGAAAGCTGAGGTGGCGAGCTCTGGGGCGAGGTACAGAGCAAGCGCTATATAGTAGCGAAGCTAATATGATATGATATGATATATGATGATGATATGATATGATATATTGATTGATTCCTTGGTTCCATGGCTACCCTTTTTTTTTTGCAAGCGTCCGAGGAAGATATCACAGTGATTATTTTCGGTTTTCCTACGAAAAATTGTTTTGTTCCCAACGAAACTTCTACAAAATAAAATTTGTGTTTCAAACCAGGCCCAACGTGTCAATCATGTTCTTTCAGCTAGGTTAAATTACTGAAATGTCTGCTAGAATAATGGACATTCAAAATTTCCTAAAGTGGTCCAAAGAAGACAAAACATTTGTTTAAGTGCGCTTTAACTTTTAAGAAGTGGTTTTTGGTAGGAATTACGCCGATGCAAGATCACAAACAACACCAGGAGACACGATGTTTGGTAACGCAGTTCGGCTTTCGCCTACATTTGCTGGACTCTGATTATGGGCACTCCTCCCCAATCTATAATACCGCAGCACACCGGCTAACCAGGTCACGACCACATGCCGGTCGCTGACCTCCTCTTGCCTATGCTACTATTATGAGGTCGTTCTCTTGGTTACACCAGGGCTGCCTCCCTTTATATATTGGAGGCCTGGATAGAGTCCGACTCTAACACTAACCAATCCTGCCTATTACAACACAGAGTCCATGTAACCTACTTGTACACATATTCGACACAATACCTAACAAACTCCACCTTGGAGAATATGGTATCTCCACCTTGAAGTCGTTCCAGCGTCTTGCGCGAACCATGTACCCGAACTCTGATTGCTTCCTTTTTTTGCAGCCTACAGTGGGCCGCTCGACGAGTCCTCATCGAACTTGCCGCCTTTTGGAACAAACGACGCCGACCCTGCAAAAACATGCTTAGCAGCTCTACCTGCAACAGAAGCCCCTTCTAATAGAAGAACCTTAGCACTGTCGCCTCCGGAGTCATACGAGCCTATTGCCACATTAGCATATGCTCCCTTTGGTGAACCTGGACAGTCCCTCTTCATGTGCCCCACTCATTGCATCTGAAGCACCGCACCGCCCTGTTATTTTTTTTGTTCTTCTTTTCGGTCCCATTACCGCCTTGATCTCCTGAGACTAGCAAAGCAACAGAACGAGGTTCTTCCACTGTATTTTTATTCTTTCTCAATTGATGAGGCATAAGCGCCGCAGTAATATCCTTAGTTTTGATGATATCCTTGCCATATGTCAACGTTGTGACCAAATGCTCAAAGGACGGAGACAACGAACAAGGAAGAATAATTCCCTTGTTTTCATCAGCGATTGTCACCTCCAGATGTGATAAATCCGTGACATACCTATTGAAAACATCAATGTGTGCTTCTGATCGACCCCTGCATCTTCACCCATACAACCACGCTTGAATCTGACTTCTCGGTCGAGTTTTGGACATGAACCGACCGCGACTTGTCCCAAATTTTCTTCGGTGATGATAACTCCATGACATGATACATGACCTGATCTGAGAGACAAAGGCGTATGGTTGCCGCAGCCTGCAACCGCATCTCCTCCCAATCACCGGCCTCCACCTTCTCTGGTTTATTCGCCTTAAGAGCCACCACAATACCCTGCTGCAACAGGATATCCCGGACCCTTACCTACCATAAACTGAAGTTTCCTGTACCGTCAAACCTCACCGTACCAAAATTTGTATGTGTCGGCTTCATCCTGCCGATCTGCGATTCGACCAACGCCAATTGCTTGTCAATACTGCTGTCGCTCCCCGAACTCTCTCGAAGCTAGACAGATGGACTCGCTCTAGATGGTTCGCTCAAGACTAACATCTGACACTCTCGAAACCCCATAAAACCCAGGCTGATGTTTCTGGACCTGTGCTCAGTGGGACCCTGCAACCAGAGAGATGTAGTCGAGCCAAAGACGCGCACAAGGAAATCAGAAAAACTATAAAACAAAAGGTCCTTATCCTTGGCGTTCCAGCTGTACGGTCTAGTTGCCATCAATTACCAAAATCATTCAGCCCATGGGAGGCTTGATCTTACAAGCTAGGTCTTAGGTTAGCATTGTCCTGCACTTCAATTCTTATGCCTAGTTTGCTATCTCAAGTGAAGTCATGCCATTTAATTCATATTCATATGCGTTTGGTTGGTACTAATCCACTGTCCTAGACACATATTTGCTTGTTGAGATGGCTATGCAGGAAGATTTGCAGGTGTTGTCATCAATTACCAAAAATGGGGAGATTGTAAGAGCAAACTCCCGAGGGGCTTATTTGATTTTGGTAATTGATGGCAACTAGGTGGTAGAGATGAATCACGTCAAGATTAAGGATATTTGTTTCATAGTTCTTTTGATTTCTTGCGTGTGTGTAGTCTACGGTCATCATGCCTGCCGATCGTCGAATCTCTGGCTGCAGGGCCCCACATAGCACATCTCCGGTATCTTATTCTCATTCGTCTTCGAGAGAGTTGGGGATATGTCCAGAGGATTCCAAGGGGTAGCCACGTGTCCGAGGTTTCGTAGCCACTAAGCCATTCAAAAACCGAAACCCTTTGTGGGCGCGAAACTTCCCGCCTAAGCCTACGAACCTTCCCGCCCGTTTGAGCTTATGTTTTGGCGCCAAATGTTTCTAAATTCTCAAAAATACCTTCGTTCGGGAAATGCTACAGTAACAAAGGGTTTTCTGGGCTGCTGGCCGACCTCCGGCCCATGGGCCCGGACAGTCCGGCCTAGGTGGCTGGGTTCGGCCTCCGTGGCACATCTGTGGTATTTCGTATTTTTGTGAGCCTTCTCGTGCTCGGATTAAAAACATCAAAACATGAAAGTTGTAAAGAATTTCAAGGCGCATCTTTTTCATGTTGACAACTTTTTCATTTGAGCAACAGACAAAATCATATAAATTCGGGAAGCTTTCAGCAGCCTGGGGACCTGGGGAGCTGACGAAATTGTGCCTTCGGCCGGACTGTCCGGCTACAGTAGGCGGACTGTCCGCCCAAGTGTTATTTTCCCCAGGTTTGCAAGTTCAATTTCCAGCGAGCGCATGCCTTGGGCCGGACTGTCTGGCCTGGGAGTCCGGACTGTCCGGCCCCTGTTGTGTCCCCTCTGTCTCGAATTGCATTTTCTACAGGGAGCGTCTGCCTTCGTCTGGACTGTCTGGGAGTTGTCCGGGGGTTGTCCGGCCTAGGGCTTGAGTTTAGATCTGAGATCTATTTTTCTAGGGTTTCGAAGTGGGGAGTATATAAGGGGATTCCTAGTCGTGAGAGAAGGGTGAGAGACTCATTTGCAACCCTAGCCTCCATTCCCCAAGTGTGAGAGCTCTCCCCCATGGATCCTTGCTCTAGGGTTCCATGTGCTTGAGAGATTGAGTGAGAGAGAGTGAGGGAGAAGGAGTGAGGAAGAAGAAGAGAGCATCCCCTAGTATCCTCCTCGTCATCCCCAAGGTTTGTGCCGTCTCCCATGGTTGTCATGCCATCCTCTATGGTGGGATGAGGGTTGAATGAGTTGTGGTGTCTTCGATTTTGTGCTCTTGGGATTCTTACTACCGGGAGAAGTCGTCATCGCCAAGCTCCATCAACCGTACCACAAGCAAACCCTTCTTCGTGAAGGTCACCGTGCTTCCCACGGTGCGTCCTCTCTGTCCATCGGGGTGTGCAAAGCCCGTCGTCGTGTCGGCGGCCACCTTGCTTCCCAAGGTGCTCTTCTCCGTGCGTCGGAGATGTGCTAAATCCTCGGTGTGCTCGAAATCGGCTTCGCTTGTGAAGTCGGTGTTTCGGGTCCTTCGCGTGTGAAGGGTGCCGATTCGTGTGAAGGTTTGGAGCTCGCCTACCATGTGTTGGTGAAGAGCTACCATCGAGTGGATTGAGGGCTAGGGACGAGAGAGTCCCGACTTCTCTATGTGAGAAGTTTCCTCGGCGAGCGTGGGTGTTCATGTGTTGAGCACCGAACTTGAAACAACTTCGGTTTGCGCCTCTCTGTCTTATTTACTTAACCGCATCTTGATATCCACTGCCTGTGAGTGTCTTCGTGCCTCCTACACTTGTGCATCGATTGCTTCCGCCAACTAGACTTGTGTAGGAATCCACGCGCTAGCTGTGTGCCTTAACTTGCTTAAGTGACTAAGTGCAACAAAAGTAAAATTTGAAATAGTCCGATTTACCCCCCTCTCAGCCTTAGATTCTTTCAATTGGTATCAGAGCCAGGCTCTCTAGTTTTGCTTCACCGCATTAGAGATGGCCGAAGGGGATAGTGTAGCTGCCAATAGGATTCCAATCTTCAATGGCTTACACTTTGACTTCTGGAAGAAGCGCATGAAAATCTATCTTATTTCTATTGGCGCTGACATTTGGGATGCTGTTGAGAATGGCATCACTATTACCCGTGTTGAGAATGCACCACTCACACCAATTGAGAAAACTCTTATGGCTAATGATGCTAAGCCCACGAATGCTATACTCACGGGGTTGAGTAGGGATGTGTTCGAGAGAGTTAGCAACCTCACTTCTGCTAAGGCTATTTGGGATTCTTTTGTTGAGATCCATGAGGGCACTGCTGCTGTTAAGGAGGGTAGATTAGTGGTGGTTAAGGAGCAATTTGATAAATTTGAGATGCTTCCTGGTGAAAATGCAAATGCTATGTATACTCGCCTTAACCCCATAATCAATGAGCTCAAAGGGCTCGGACTCTCTATGCCTGATGTTGATGTGTGTAGGAAGATGATGAGGATTCTCCCAAGACAGGAGTACAGGGATATCATCACTATTCTCTCAAACAGCAATGAACTTGAGACGATGACTCCCGGTGCTTTCCTGTGTAAGCTTCGTGCTCATGAGATGCTTATCATCGAGCTCCTAGCCACCCCATCAGCTGAGAAGACCAAGACAATTGCTCTCAAAGCTACTGGACACAAACCAAGCAAGTCCAAGCCTACCTCCTCCAAGGATCAAGAAGGATCAAGTTTCTTCCCATCTGAGGCACTTGAGGAGATAATGGGTCTGTTCGGAAAGCGTTTCGATCTCAAGAGGCGAACCAAGAACCCACACTCTAGCTATCGATGCTATGAGTGTCATGAGAAGGGTCACATTGCCTCCATGTGCCCTCACAAGGACAAGACCAAGCGTAAGAAGAAAAGCAAACATGGTAATGATGATGACAAGCCCAAGCACAAGGATGGGAAGTACAAGAACTGGAAGAAGACCGAGTTCAAGGCCACCTCCAAGAATGGAAAGAAGCTGGCGTTCGTTGGAACTTGGGTCTCCGATGACAGTTCCAGTAACTCAGCAGCTTCTAAGGAGGATGAGGAGCCAAGTGGTGAAGGACTTGCCACCATGGCAATTGCTGAGATGACTCCTCCGCCTCCAGCTTTCACCACAAAGTGCTTGGTGGTCGTTCCTGAACCACAAGAGCAAGTGTGGTATTCTGATGGAGAAGAGTCTACTTCCACTACTTCCTCTACACCAAGAGCTTCATCACCATCTGCTTCAACCTCCAAGTGCTTGATGGCTCGACCATCTACTGAGGTATCTTCTGATTCTGACTCTGAAACTCTCTCTGAGTGGGATGAAGAGACTACTAGAGAGAATGTGGCTAAGTTGCTTGATGTTCTCCAAAAGGAGCATTTGAGAGCCACTACTCTCCAGGAGTCTCTGAATGCCCTCACTGTTAAGCATGATTCTCTTGAGACTGAATTTGATCTATTGAATGGTGAGAAACTTAGCTTAACTAGGAGGGTAGAGTTGCTTGATGTGAAAAACAAAGGTATGAATGAATCTGTAGATGGCTTGCTTGCTACTATTCTTGAGCTTAGGGCTGAAAACAAATTGCTGACTGAAAAGAATGCTTCTATTGATGCTTTGCCAATTGCTCATGCCACTGATGATTTGATTGCTTCACCTGCTTTGATTGTGCCTCCTGTGATTGCACCATTTACTGCTTCTGTCACGCCTGCTATCACAATGACACCTGCTAGCACAGATGTTTCTTCTGAATGTGCATTGATTGGTTCTAGTGCTAGTACTATTGTTCATTTGGTTAATTCTTGCTCTAAGTGTGCCATGATTGTTTCTAGTTCCAGTGGTTCCACTAGTGTAGAGTGCACTCCTAACTCATGCAAATTTGCACTAGCTGCTAGGGAACTAGTAATTGAGCGTGATGAACTTGCGATAGAAAATGCTAGTCTCAAGGTCAAACTTGAGAAATTTGACAAGGGTCTTGGTAAGTGTTATGAGGGGAGTCGTGTCCTTAACCAGATACTTGAGGAACAAAGGAATCCGGCCCTGAAAGGCGGCTTGGGATTCACCCCTGAGAAGGGAAAGATAAAGAAAGGTCCTCAAGTGTCTAACAAAGGGCAAAACTCCTTTCATAACAAACCCAAGGGAAACACCAACAATGTTAATAATTCTGGACTTAAAAACATGAACACTAGGAACAATCATTATAGGAAGCACAATGGGCACAACACATGGCAAGGATCTCCTAGGCACTATAATTTCACGACATGGCAACCTAGGAATCAATATGCTTGGCAATATACTCCTAGGTACAACAATTGGAATGGTCCTCCTCCCATGTCATACAACAATTGGCAAGCTCCACCTCCACCTCCACCTAGCTTCTGGAATGGTCTTCCTAGACAAAACTTTACTAGGCAAGCTACACCTAGAAACCAAGTTAGGAACACTCTCAAGCACACCCAACCCAGGCTTCCAAGAGCTCATGCTGAGCTATATGATCACTACTTGCTTAGGATGAATGACAAGGGTAAGGTGGTTGCTAGATATGCTGGTTTGAGGGCTAAGAATGAGCATAAGGCACATGTTTGGGTGCCTAAGTCTTTGAATAATCGATTTGCTCCTGTTGCTTCTGGTTTGAAGGCTAACCCTCGGGGACCCCCTGTGTGGGTCCCTGAGTCACAAAAGTGATCTCTTCTTAATGCAGGTGAACTACCGGAGTGGAGGGTGCCATTGGATCGTTGATGAGGGTGTACCCAACACATGACCAGTAACCCCTGTTGTTCACCTCAATGGGGGAGGATGGAACAAGTCCCCCCAAGGTCACTTTTGGAGATGGAAGCAAGGGCAAGGTAATTGGAGCCGGAAAGGTAGCAATCTCTTTGGATCTCTCAATTGACAATGTGCTACTGGTAAACACTCTGAACTACAATCTACTTTCCGTTGCTCAGATTTGCGATTTAGATTTCCATTGTAACTTCTCATCTGAGGGATTGTTGGTTCTGGATCAAAATGGAAAAACAGTGTTCAAAGGGTTTCGTTTTGAAAACTTGTTTCTTGTGAACTTCAATGAGCCTGCCGCATCCATCTCGGTTTGCCTCTCCGCCAAAGTTACACTTGGTTGGTTTTGGCATAGGCGCCTTGGACATGTCGGCATGAGAAACTTAAAGAAACTTTTCAAAAACGAGTTGGTTCTTGGGATGAAAGATGTGGCATTCGAGAAGGATAAGTTTTGCTCGGCATGTCAAGCCGGTAAACAAGTGGCAAGTGCTCATCCTGTCAAGAATGTTATGTCTACATCCCAACCACTTGAGCTCTTGCACATTGATCTTTTTGGGCCAACAAAATATGTGAGCATCGGGGGTAATCTCTACTGCTTGGTCATAGTTGATGATTACTCTCGATACACTTGGGTAATCTTTCTTCCAGACAAAACCCCAACTGGGGATGTTTTCAAGAAATTTGTAAAGAAAGCTCAAAACAAATTTGACTGTACCCTCAAAAAGGTGAGAAGTGACCAATGAACCGAAGTTTACTAATACTTAGTTGAGCTTTTACGTGATGAGCTAGTTATTGACCATCAGTTCTCAGCCACTTACACTCCTGAGCAAAATGGAGTGGTTGAGAGAAAGAACAGGACACTCATCGAGATGGCAAGGACAATGCTCAATGAGTTTGGAACTTCTGAGGTCTTCTAGGCTAAGGCAATCAACACAGCCTGCCACTGCATTAATAGGCTGTACCTTCACAAGCTCCTGAAGAAGACATCATATGAGCTGGTTGTGGGAAGACGACCCAATGTCTCCTACTTCAGGGTTTTTGGATGTAAGGTCTACATCAAGAAGAAGAGGGAGCATTTGGGTAAGTTCCAGAGCAGAGTAGACAGTGGGATCTTCTTAGGATACTCAGCCAGAGGGTCGTCTTTCAGGGTGTTCAATGAATCAAGTGGTCAGATTGAAGAATTATGTGATGTAAAGTTTGATGAGTCAAATGGGAGTCAAGGGCAACATGAGAACTTGGATGATATTGGTGGAGAACAGTTGGCAAGGGCGGTGAGCAGTTGAAGCCGAGGATGTGAGGCGGTTGAAGCTCCAAGAGAGGTTGATCTGATTCCACCACCTCTCACTCTGAGCTAGTGGCGATTCGAGGGAGCTATGCCTCGGGGCGGTTTAAGCTTGGAGCCAGTCGAGGTAGAGATAGCTTGTGAGCAGGATGGAGAGACAGTTGAGCGAGATAGTTGGACTGACCTTCTCGCGATCAGGACCCATCACTCCATTGCTCGAGATCACCTGGCTGAGCAAGTGATTGGGGACTTCACTCAAGGTGTTCAGACAAGGTCAAGGACGGCTAACTTCTGTGAGCATCATGCTTTTGTGTCTGAATTGGAGCCAAAGAAGGTGGAAGAGGCATTGGCTGACCCTGACTGGATCAATGCCATGCATGAGGAGCTAAATAATTTTGAGAGAAACAAAGTCTGGACACTTGTGAAACGACCCAAGGATTGCAATGTGATTGGCACCAAGTGGGTATTCAAGAACAAGACAGATGAATTTGGATTGGTTGTCAGAAACAAGGCAAGACTTGTGGCTCAGGATTTCACTCAGGACGAGGGTGTGGATTGTGGAGACACTTATGCCCCTGTGGCCAGACACGATGCGATTAGGCTGCTTATGGCATTCTCCACTTGTCACAACATCACTTGGAGCAGGGAAATCCTCATGAACATTGAGGAGCATCATCTCGTGCGCGGTGATCTTGCTAAGCAAAGCTGTGGGAGCCAGCTTCTCCACATCACCACTGTTGGTGAGATAGGTGATGATGTCCCGGTAGTCCTTCTTGGGGAGGATCCGCAGCATTTTCCTGCACACTTCATCATTTGCAACAGTGTGACCGAGCCCCTTAAGCTTGTTAAGAATGGGGTTAAGCCGAGTAAACATAGCATTGACATTTTCATTTGAAAGCATTCTGAACTGATCATAACGCTTCTTGACAACCACTAGTCTACCCTCCTTAACAGCAGAAGTGCCCTCGTGAATCTCGATGAGAGTGATCCATATCTCGTGTGCGCTAGTGAGGTTGCTAACTCTGTCGAAGACCTCCATGCTCAAACCACAAAACAAAGCGTTCATGGCCTTAGTATCGGTCTCTAGGAGTTTGGTTTGTCCGGGTGTAGGAGGTACATCATCAGTGAGTGTGACATCATGAGGAGACTTTACGGCCTTCCAAACATCCATTCGCATGGCCTGAAGAAATACTTTCATGCGCAACTTTCAAAAGCTAAAATTAGTGCCACTAAATAAAGAAATTCTATTGGCGGCAACACTACCCCCATCGGCCATCTCTATGCGGTTAAGCAACTAGAGAACCTGACTCTGATACCACTTGTAAGGATTCTAGGCCGAGAGGGGGGTGAATCGGCTCTTTTCAAATTTTACTTCTCTCAATTCGCTTGCTTAGTTAATCAAATTAGGAACACAAGCTAACGATTGATCTAGAGTCTAGTTGTGGAAGCGATCACAATGATACACAAGCGACTACTAGGAGGCTCGATGGCGCTCACATGCAAACGATCAAATCAATATGCAGAAGTAAATGAGAGAGACAAGAAAGCGCAAACCGAGTTGTTTCCCGAAGTTCGGTGCTCAGCACATGAACACCTACGTCTCCATTGAGGAAACTTCTCACACAGATAAGTCGGGACTCTCTCGTCCCTAGCTCTCAATCCACTCGCGGTAACTCTTCACCAACACATGGTAGGTGAGCTCCAAACCTTCACACAAGACGAGTTCTTCCACACGCGGAAGCTCCTCGCACCTGCGGCGCCGACACACGGCACCGACCCCCGACACACGGAGGATTTTTGCACACAACCTTCAACGGATGAAGGCCACGCACCTCCGACACACGGAAGTGACCCCCGACACACGGAGGATTTAGGTTGACGTGGTCGAACGGTTGATGAAGCCCGTGGCGTGACGACGATATCTCCGGCGGCGAAATCCCAAGAGCACAAGATCGGAGACCGTCTCTCACCACTATCCCTTCTCTTCTTTCATGAAGACTAGGGCAAGAACACTATGGGAGAAGAGGCAAAACTTGGGGATGGATGAGAGGAGGTAGGGTCACTTTCTTCTTCCTTTTCTTCTCTTCTCCTTCCTCTCCCTCAATCTCTCAAGCACATGGAACCCTAGGAGGAGGTGGGATCCATGGGAGGAGCTCTCATGGGTGGTTAGTGCAAGAGGTGGCTGCTAATGGTGGCTCTCTCGAGTTTCTCCCTTGCTCATAGCCCCTATTTATAGGCACAAAGCGAAACCCTAGAAATGAACGGCTCAGATTTAATCCCGAGTTCCGGATCAATCCATCGGACGGCGTCCGGTCACCGGACGCCGTCCGATGGATGAAACCGGTGAAATTTCACCTTCATCGGACACATCCGACAACTCGTCGGACGCCGTCCGACAGAGTGAGCTGTGCTCTCCTGCCAGTGCCCACCATGTGTTTGGTCGCTTGCCTAGCCGCCGTTGGACGCTATCCGGTCCTGGTCGGACGTCGTCCAACAGTGACCACTGTCGCGCCTCCTGTCGATCAGACACCGTCCGGAGATCGTCGGACGCCGTCTGGTGGCCAATTTTGAACTTGGTCGGACGCCGTCCGATGGTCTCCGGACGCCGTCCGGCAAGGGCGATGTCGATTGGGACTTAGTCGTTTTGAGCTCACTTGCTAAGAATTCAGCCATTGTCGGACCCGTCAAAGGCTATCAGACGACGTCCGACAGAGGATGTGTTTTCGGGACTTAGCCAAAATTTTGGCTTGGGCTCAACGGACGCCGTCCGACAGTGGTCGGACGCCGTCCGGTGGGGCTGAAAATTTTTGACCCACTTGGGTTTTGGCTCTACCGGCTTCGCCCGACAACACACCTAGGGTTATGACCCTACTTTTTCGACATTGTGAGATCGACGGGAGATTTGGATCACTTGGGCGGGAAGTTTCGCGCCTAAAACAAAATATCTGGCTTGGGTTGCTTAGAGGCTACGAAACCCCGACTGCTGTCGCTCCTCGAACTCTCTCGAGGCTAGACAGATGGACTCGCTCTAGATGGTTCGCTCAAGACTAACACCTGGTACTCTCGAAACGCCATGAAACCCACGGCTGATGTTTCTGGACCTGTGCTCAGTGGGACCCTGCAACCAGAGATGTAGTCGAGCCAAAGACGCGCACAAGAAAATCAGAAGAACTATAAAACAAAAGGTCCTTATCCTTGGCGTTCCAGCTGTACGGCCTAGTTGCCATCAATTACCAAAATCATTCAGCCCATAGGAGGCTTGATCTTACAAGCTAGGTCTTAGGTTAGCATTATTCTGCACTTCAATTCTTATGCCTAGTTTGCTATCTCAAGTGAAGTCATGCCATTTCATTCATATTCATATGCGCTTGCTTGGTACTAATCCACTGCCCTAAATACATATTTACTTGTTGAGATGGCTATGCAGGAAGATTTACAAGTGTTGTCATCAATTACCAAAAAGGGGGAGATTGTAAGAGCAACTTCCGAAGGGCTTATTTGATTTTGGTAGTTGATGGCAACTAGGTGGTAGAGATGAATCACGTCAAGATTAAGAATATTTGTTTCATAGTTCTTTTGATTTCTTGCGTGTGTGTAGTCTACGGTCATCATGCCTACCGTCGTCGAATCTCTGGCTGCAGGGCCCCACAGAGCACATCTCCGGTATCTTATTCTCATTCGTCTTCGAGAGAGTTGGGGATATGTCCAGAGGATTCCAAGGGGTAGCCACGTGTCCGAGGTTTCGTAGCCACTAAGCCATTCAAAAACTGAAACCCTTTGTGGGAGCGAAACTTTCCGCCTAAGCCTACGAACCTTCCCGCCCGTTTGAGCTTAAGTTTTGACGCCAAATGTTTCTAAATCCTCAAAAATACCTTCGTTCGGGCAATGCTACAGTAACATAGGGTTTTCTAGGCTGCTGGCCGACCTGGGGCAACTGGGCCCTGACAGTCCGGCCCATGGGCCCGGACAGTCCGGCCCAGGTGGCTGGGTTCGGCCTCCGTGGCACATCTGTGGTATTTCGTATTTTTGAGAGCCTTCCCGTGCTCAGATTAAAAACATCAAAACATGAAAGTTGTAGAGAATTTTAAGGCGCATCTTGTTTGTGTCGACAACTTTTTCATTTGAGCAACAGAAAAAATCATATAAATTCGGGAAGCTTTCAGCAGCCTGGGGACCTGGGGAGCTGACGAAATTGTGCCTTCGGCCGGACTGTCCGGCCCAAGTGTTATTTTCCCCAGGTTTGCAAGTTCAATTTCCAGCGAGCGCATGCCTGGGCCGGACTGTCCGGCCTGGGAGTCCGGACTGTCCGGACCCTGTTGTGTCCCCTCTATCTCGAATTGCATTTTCTATAGGGAGCGCCTGCCTTCGTCCGGACTGTCCGGGAGTTGTCCGGGGGTTGTCCGGCCTAGGGCTTGAGTTTAGATCTGAGATCTATTTTTCTAGGGTTTCGAAGTGGGGAGTATATAAGGGATTCCTGGTCGTGAGAGAGGGGTGAGAGACTCATTTGCAACCCTAGCCTCCATTCCCCAAATGTGAGAGCTCTCCCCCATGGATCCTTACTCTAGGGTTCCATGTGCTTGAGATATTGAGTGAGAGAGAGTGAGGGAGAAGGAGTGAGGAAGAAGAAGAGAGCATCCCTAGTCTCCTCCTCGTCATCCCCAAGGTTTGTGTCCTCTCTTATGGTTGTCATGCCATCCTCCATGGTGAGATGAGGGTTGAATGAGTTGTGGTGTCTCCGGTTTTGTGCTCTTGAGATTATTGCTACCGGGAGACGTCGTCATCGTCAAGCTCCATCAACCGTACCACAAGCAAACCCTTCTTCGTGAAGGTCATCGTACTTCCCACGGTGCTTCCTCTCCGTCCGTCGGGGTGTGCAAAGCCCGTCGTCGTGTCGGCGGCCACCTTGCTTCCCAAGGTGCTCTTCTCCGTGCGTCGGAGATGTGCTAAATCCTCGGTGTGCTCGAGGTCGGCTTCGCTTGTGATGTCGGTGTTTCGGGTCCTTCGTGTGTGAAGGGTGCCGATTCGTGTGAAGGTTTGGAGCTCGCCTACCATATGTTGGTGAAGAGCTACCATCGAGTGGATAGAGGGTTAGGGACGAGAGAGTCCCAACTTCTCTGTGTGAGAAGTTTTCTCAACGGAGACGTAGGTGTTCATGTGTTGAGCACCGAACTTCGGTAAACAAATCGGTTTGCCCCTCTCTATCTTATTTACTTAACCGCATCTTGATATGCACTGCCTGTGAGTGCCTTCATGCCTTGTACACTTGTGCATCGATTGCTTCCGCCAACTAGACTTGTGTAGGAATCCACACGCTAGCTGTGTGTCTTAACTTGCTTAAGTGACTAAGTGCAACAAAAGTAAAATTTAAAATAGTCCGATTCACCCCCCCCTCTCGGCCTTAGGTTCCTTCAGCCCCGACTCCTCCTCGGCCTGGTGCGCAAGTGCCTACCCGGCGTCTGGGCTAGCTGCGCCTTCCTTGGCCCACGGTGCTACGCCGGCTTCGCATCCACACACATACATACAAGCCACTTCCAACGCCATGTAACAAGACCGTCAAAATTAGCTCCTGTCCACTCCTGTATGTTGCATTTTTTTCTCTTTTTTTTTTGTCACATGGGATCTTCCATGGGACCCACGTCTTTTCTTCATGCAACACGTCACTTGCATAGGTGCTATGCTTGGCTCGTTCACACGGCTACGTGTAGCTTACTTCCTGTACATGTATCACGGTACACATTGTCTGCGTATTCGAACCGAGCTCCAGCACAAACCTGCAACATGGGGTTCACTAAGAACGTCCACCGGTCAACGGAAAATTTCAGAAAAAATTATTTCTAACTCCAGATCCAATCTTCAATCTTCAAGCCCTCAAGCAGGCTTCCTAGCCCGCCACCATGCACCACGTCCGTGCACGGCAAAACATGCCGCACCCTGCCTATCCGCATCCACGCCACAGCTTCACCTCCAGTGTCGTGATGTAGTGCCTCCTGTGCAACATCCGGTCGCATCACTGCTCCCGCAGTTCTAATTTACCCGGCATTCATCCGCGTCTGCCGGTCTGATCGTGAACGCCGAGATCGTCGCCGTCGCCTGCCGACCTCGCCGGCTACTTTGTCGGCCCTTGATCACCTGGCCTTGGTAGATCCCCGCCAACGGTAGCCCATCGAACTGTTCGAGCTTTCTGTCCGAAATGTCCGACACCACCGATCGAATCGTCGATCGCCGCCATGCTCCACCTTGCGCCGATAGAGCGTTTTCCGCGGCGCCCGTGTATGCATAAACCTCGTGTTTCCCCCTAGATCTTCCGTATGGCCAACCTCGCCAACCAAGTTCTGATACCACTTGTTGGGATATGCGCCGATGCAAGATCATGAACGACATCAGGAGACACGATGTTTGGTAACGCAGTTCGGCTTTCGCCTACATCTGCGGGGCTCTGATTATGGGCGCTCCTCCCCAATCCATAATACCGCAGCACACCGGCTAACCAGGTCACGGCCACATGCCGGTCGCTGACCTCCTCTTGCCTATGCTACTATTATGAGGTCGTTCTCTTGATTACACCAGGGCTGCCACCCTTCATATAGTGGAGGCCTGGATAGAGTCCGACTCTAACAGTAACCAACCCTGCCTATTACAACACAGAGTCCATCTAACCTACTTGTACACATATTCGACACAAATACCTAACCGTTTTAAAATGGGCCCACTCTTTTAGTTTGTTTACATGAATACAAGGATGCTGATACAGGCCATATATCAGGGTTGAGCCACATGATGAGTGCTTGGTTGGTTGCCAGAATTTGGCACAATCAGACCCAGTTGATGCACCTGCCACCTCTTTGGATGGGTGGACATGTGTCAGGACCAGGTCTAATTGATCGAATTCTAATTGTGCATACAGTACTAGTCCCAGAAGATCATGGCTAGCACACACAATTTAACAACAATAATGGTACATTGCCTTCGAGTTACATTATTACAACATAGGGGACTAAGCGTCCCACGAGAAGTCCTGATTTAATACATCAAGCACGGCACGCAGCCAAGATCTGAGTTACACACACGTAGCGCAGAGCCTAACATGGCACGATTTATTCTAGCAACTAGACTATTCCACAAGGCGAAGCGGCGAGGCGGACACAACTCTACTCTTAGTCCTCGAAGTCCTCCTCCTCCTCGTAGTCTGGTCCTCCTCGGATGGAGAGTCGTGAGGAGCCTCCTCATTGTTGAAAATTTTGGAAGAGGGAAGGAGAAATAGGGGTGAGTACAAAGGTACTCGACAAGTCGAGGATATATCTTGATGGGGTTTAGTACAAATGGATGGCTTGGGCGGTTTTGCGAAAGTGCGGTTGTTAGCTTAGTTTTGACAAAGCGATTTAGAAACATTGAATCTCCATATTTTCTTTGGGCTTTTCTCAAGCGGTTCTCGCCACTTGGCCTCGGTGCCATAGCAAGAACAAAATCCTTTCTTCTTTTCTTTTCTCAAAACCGGCTAGGTCCATTCCACATGACACTTTCCGATAGGTCGTTACCCATTTCGAATATCACCGGTGGCCCCTAGCTCAAATGAAATCCTTCTCAAACCTTACTCATCTCAAATCATTTGTTCAAAACCCTTTTCTAAATTGATTTTAAAATGAAGGAGCTACCATATAATCAGTCCCTTCAAGGCCAGTAACATGAAAGCACGGCTATCATGACAGCTTTTAACTCTGCGAGTGGAGTACGCTTTACCCTCGAGAGGCTACGCACCAGACGATGTTTATACACAAGACCATCAACCACGAGGGCCAACGATCTGCCCGTCCCCATACCGAGGCTCGAGGTCGTCTTGTAATGGCTCGATTCATAGGATTATAGGATGAGCAGTCCTTAGACTAGGGAGAATTTATATTTTAGCCCAATTTTCAAACCGGTGCCATCTTGCACCAACCGACAAAATATCTCCCTAGTCGGAAAGATTTTGGGGTAAGAGGAAAATCATTTCCTATTAAGCATCACCCTTGATCGCTATCTTTAAATCATCATTTCCCAAACATTTCTCAACAATATTCTCATTTCACACAAATGATTGAATCATTCATATAAATAATTTTAAGCATTTATCCTACCTTAACAAGGTATTTAAATAAGAGCAATTCATATTTTAGCCTTAGGTTTCACCTACCATATTTCTTACCTTTCTAATTGGCATGATAACTAATTCTAGCAAATACGGCATTTATCTTTTAAACTAGCATGCATATTTTCAAGTCTAATAAACATTTTCTAAATAACCGAAAATGGCTTCACAATATGATCAAAGGGGGACTTGCCTTGGTCAGATGACGGGTAGGAGCAACCGGCGACGCTGGGCGGGTCTAACCACGCGGACAACACATACAAGATAATACAAACATCCATCAAACAGGGAAACATTTATATATGATTTTTGTTTTTTAAAAAAAAATCATGCATGAAATAAATATGCATGAAAATGTGATGCATGCACAACTATTTTATATTTTTATTAAATCAAGTGTATGCATCAAAATAATATTTTCATCATTTTTCTAAGGTTTTGAAAATCATTAAGCTATTTGCTAGTTAATGCAAAATGATTAGTTTAATTTTTATTGTTATAGGTATTAATATAAATAGAGAGTTATTAAATTTTTGGATTATATTTATGTGTGCAGTTTGAACTGGAAAGCGTATTACGATCGAATACGTTTCCATTTATCGAAACCAACCAACTACACAAAGCTAGCACTAATCTCAAAGCATGAGTCTTCTTCAACCTCAAGCCAAGCATGCACAACACGTCTGACAGCAACTTCCATTGGAGCATCTTTGGGCTCGGCTGGCATTGTGGCGACCTCAGATCGCCAAACCATTTGTAAAATGGATTCCTCTCGACTCAAGCGCCTCCAAAGGACCCTATAGTCGCTAATCCGTGATCACGCCGACGCATGTATTTTTATACATAGCTACAGTGCATGCTCTAAACTAGCTCGCATGGCTTCCATGGGAGCTCTAGCTCGACATGGCACACGAGGAAGACTCTGCCTCCCGGGATCATCTTCCCAAGCTCAAGCGCACCTAGAGATGAGCGAAGCTTACCAAGGCAACGGCGGCGGAAGGCCTTCTGGCGGCGACTTCCTTCTTGACTTGGTGATGCTTGGGTTTCTTGACACGAGAAGAAGCACGAGC
The DNA here is from genome assembly GCA_036346415.1 of Raddia guianensis. Classification (NCBI taxonomy): domain Eukaryota; kingdom Viridiplantae; phylum Streptophyta; class Magnoliopsida; order Poales; family Poaceae; genus Raddia; species Raddia guianensis. The sequence continues at coordinate 32,557,847 of CM070536.1, forward strand.
ACGCAGGGAACCGAGGAAGGGAGGTAGGACCTGAGCTCCACTTTATAGTGAGAATGGCACGGCGAAGCGTCGGACTTTACTCCGACGGATGGCCTGGCCTTCGGAGGCAACGAAAGACAGTGCTATTGCACAATAGCGTGGCGACAAGACGGCGAGTCGGGCGCTTGGCGTGGCAGCGAGAGAAGGTCGTGGCGTGGTCTAGATCTTACAAACGACGCCTTGAGGGTTCAGAGAGTAACTTCATAGCGGCAATTTGAGTTCTGAGCGATAAGCTTGCAGTCTGAGAGGAGAGAAGAGAGAAAAAGGTGAGAGAAAAAGTTTTCTAGTTTTTCCAATTTTGTTTTTCTCTTTTCTTCTTTCTAAATAATTATTCAAAGGTCAAATATTAAATAGGTTTTGACAAATTCACATGGGTTTGAAAGCTTCTAAATGCACCCATTGAAAATATTTATACCTTTAAAAAATTAATGACCCAACCCATTTTCAAAACGGTTACATGCAATGATGATGCCATGATGATTTTCAACACTTAAATAGTTTAATATTTTAATTATGCATTTTAATGAAATTATTAACGTGCCAAATTTGGTTTTGAAAATTTGGGATGTTACAACATGTGTCAGAGCCTGTTTTGGATGCTGCAAAATCCTTGTACTAGTCATGTCTTAGAAAAATGCAAAAAACAATCATTTCTCTAGAGCCTAGCTCACTCGGTGCAGTGGAGGCACGTGTGAGAAAAAAAAAAGAAAGTACGCGCAGGAGGTAGAGGACACCATGGAAGACATCGACGCCAGTAATGTGGTGGCTACGATGACGATGGGAAGGGCGTGGTGGCAGCGCCAAATTGACACGAGGAAGGCAAAGGCAGTGTCGTATCAACGCCGGGGTGGTAGAGTGGTGCCGGATCAACGTGGGGGAGGCGGTGATGTCACTGAATCGGCACATGGAGAGACAAGGTTGTTGGGATATGCCCAATGAAAATTATGAGTCGCATATGATGCGGGCTCACGGTTTTTAGACAAAGGAAGCTTTACTGATCTCAGACAATTACATCAAGGAGATACAATCAATCCAAGACCACAACCGGCCTCTGCATAGTTATGATGCACACATCCAAAAAGTAAAAAAGAAAAACGACAAGACGAAAACAATCCTGTCGCAGTAAGCTACAACACACAACTAAATCTTCAGAACCGAGCACCACCATAACAACACTTAGACTACGATGAAGGCTCTCCAAAAGCAACGCCTCCAAGAAGGGAACGACACTAAACATACCGTCGTTGCCATGGTCCAAGCAGTAAAGATCAGACCATAGGTTTTCACCCTATAGAGCAAATTCATCGAACTCCAGACAATGCCTTCAACAAGGAAGCGACAACGATGCCGCCATTGCCAGGTACAACCAGCTAAGGTCAGACCTAGAGATTTCTCCCAGGAGTCAACGAACCGGTACCCAAAAGCACCGCCAAACCGAAATCCCCCAATGTTGCCTCCCCCGACAAACCAAGCCAGCGCCGCCATAACGCCCAGTCTTAACCAACTGCAAACGGCCACAAACTTGTTGACAAACATGCCTTCTTCAGATAAGCACCCCACAACAACAGAGACGTGAGATAGCCAAAGGGCACATGTCTTGAATCCGCAGGAGCCATATGAAGGCGAGATGAGTCGCCCAAATAAGCGAAGCCGAGAGTCGATGTCAAGGTGACTTCTGCCACCGGGCCAACAGGACGACCACCGGAAAAGATGAAGATGTTGTTGCGAGAAATAGTTGCACAGAAGCCACCACAGTCAGATCGACGCGGATCTGGAGAGGAGCCGCCTTGCTGCTCCATCCCGATAGAGAGACGCTGGCGGACAGCGCCGTGAAGGCCCAAACATTATTGGGCCTCTAGCGTAGAGGACCCAATAGAGGGCGCTATATAAAGGGAGGTGGATGAGAGATCCATATACGCCTGTGCGCAAGTTCTCCCTCTCCATACCCTAGCCGTCATATCTCCCAAGGTCCATGCGGTGAGGTGCTAGCACACCCCGTATGGCGATCCCAATCTCTATATGTGTCGATACCGTAGAGGCATTGCACCTTGTGGCACTAGCCGATGCGAACCTGAGATCGAGACGTCGCTGCTCGCGCATATGTTCTGGACGCGATCTTGTTTCATCGATTCCCGTTGATCTAGAAGGACTTTCTAGGCGAGACTAGATGCGTTGGAAAGATAATCTCATTAGTTTTCCAACGAGTGGTAGAACGTCGAAAATGGAGCTCGGCTGTGGCCGGGGCGACCGTTTGAAGGTGCGCTGCTCGGGAAGATCGTGAATCCCGGCGAGCGCGCGGAGTACGTCGATGACCTCCACGGCATGGAGATTGGTGGTGGCACTCGGCGAGCACTCGGCACCACCGGAAAGCACTCGGCGGTGATCTGGATTGCCGTGAACGACTACTTCCGTACGACTACGTGCAGATCGGTGAACCGGCTTCATCGACTCGTCTTCCGCTGCACTGCACGTCGTAAGGTAATCTTGATCTGTGGTCATTTACTAGCAGGGTGATCCTAGGTTTCCACGGTAGAATTTGATTCGTTGCTAGTGTAGCAATCCCGCGTTTCCCTTCAAAGGTGACGCTGGATCGGCGTTGGGGTGACAGGGCGGCGTCAGATGAATGCAGAGAGGCGGTAGTGGTGTCGAATCCGCACAGGGGTAGACAGGGTAGTGTCGATTTGATGCGGGAATCGGTGGCGCGTCGAATCCGCACAGGAGGAGGCAGGGCAGTGACAGATCAATGCGGAGAAGGTGGGGGCACCGCCAGATCGGTGCAGAGGTGGCGGCGTCGGCGATAGGAACATACAGGGGAGGAGCTTGGCGATGGGGTGGAGACGGAAGAACCAAACACCGGATGAGTCGAGCCTGGCTTGACCTGGGCATGCAACCAAACAAGAAGCTTTTTTAGACAAGCCTGGTTTCCATGGGCCTAGATCGCTTCGTGCAAGCCAGGATGGGCCAAGTTCGCAACCAATCACAACCCTAGGGGGCCGATTTGCATCTGGCCTCATGTTGTGGTCGTAACTTTGAACTTTGCAATCGGGGGCTGCGTACTGCAAAAATCAGTTACATACAAAACCCCTAGTAAGTGGGTTGTACAACAATTTGTTCAAAAGCTAGTCGTAGACTCGTAGGACTATTTTCTAGGTAGGGACTTCAACTAGTTGGCCGACAGTCGAACCGGGCTGCTCTAATGAGCTAATGGGTTGGGTCTTGGCTCAAACTCATTTGCCCGGTTACAAATGAACCGGTCAATTTTAATTCGAAAAAAGGAAATGATTTATTATAAGAATATATATTATAAATTGAAGAAATAAATTATATATAATGAATAAATTGGATATATTTAGTTATATAAGTGTGCTAAAGTAGCATGTCGGACTAGGCTAGGTCGCTATTATATGAAGTGAACCGGGATGGCACGACAATACAAGGCATCAAGCCATAGGCCCGACCCATTTGTCCAACTCTAATTATAGCCCATTAATTGGACCTTTTGCTACTAGTGGCATTTTCGATGTATCTAAAACAAGTTAGCTTGTTTTATGGAACGTGCAAACTAGAGTGCAGCTCGTGAATGTGATACTATCACACCACAAAAGGGTTGTTTAATTGTTGGGCGGCTTGAGCTAAAGCAACATGGTAGGAGATAGGATAAATATGTGCAATGTGTTAGTGGTTCATTGGTTGTCGATCTTTGTGCTCGGCTGATGAATGTTGCACGCGTTTAGTTACTTATATTTGATGTTGCATCTAGGTTAAAATAATAATTGAACATCTTGTTGGTGTTTCTACCACACAATGCCCCATGCCACAAATGCACCCTAGCTTTCTTCAACCACACCCTACCATCATTGTCGTGCCACCGCTAAGCTATAGTCGCGCTCTAGCCTCCTCTAGCTAGCCACAACACATGTTTTGCCAGTGCAACCACTTGCTTCACTTTCACCAACACACCATCCAATGGGCCACATGCTTAGAGACTCCCTATGCATCACTAGTGGTGTCGCATGCGCGCTAGCCCCATCATTTATGTTACCCTAACTAGAAGTAGAGGTAACGGGCTCCTCCTGTGCCACCTCTCCTTGGTTTGCAGATGTCGGCCTCCTCCACGACCTCCTCTTCCGTGCCTCCACGAAGCGCTGTTGCCAAGGCCATCACAGTTATGACACCATTGTGCGAGCCTGGCCCACGAAAAATGATTGAAATCATTGTTTTCCTTGAGCTAGGTTGGGCCGATGCATTTGCATCAAGGTGGTTGCAGGGCTTCACAATTTGCATAACCAACCAAGTGCGCGTGATGGCTCGCTCGAGTCTGGTTGGCCCTCATGTGGGCTACAAACACACCAATAAAAGTTATAGGGGCTGTTTGGATGGGAGCCCTCACACGCCACGCCAATCCAGGGCGCGCCATCGCAAGCGATGGCGAGAGATGGCATCGAAAACGAGCACCCTCGACATCTCGCGCATACGCGTTATCTGTAGCTCGGCTCGCCATCGTTCGCGCGCCCGCACCCTGGCTCGACCGGCAACCAAAAGGCCGCCAAAATTTCATGGCGCGCTGTGGCCCAGATTGGCGTGGCGTGGTCGCCAACCAAACGGCCCCATAGATTGCACCATGTTCAATGCCCACAAACTCCACTCGAAGGCATCAAGATGGGAACTTATGGACGTTTATGGTGCCCCTTCAGTTAGAATTGAGCCCACGAACGTCTAATTCAAGTCTAAATTGTAAAGATTTCAAGATGGAAAACCAACTTAGAGCTATTTTTATGCTTCAGTGTGAGGCATGTGGAATGAGAAGTGTTAGAGCTAAAGTCACACGTGTGTTTGCCTTTATGTTACATATTTTTATGTGAAATCACCATGTAGCATATGACTTGTGGCATCATGTATTGCCGGGTTGTGGATTAATTATATTGCTTCACTTGCACGGGGATGTAAATAAATTTATAGGCAGCGCATAAGCTCTCACTCATGCCATTCCTTCGTGATATCAACTAATTCCTCGACGTCACCTTGTCTAATTCCATTGTTTGACTCCTTCCTCTAGATGGATCATGCATATCGACTAAATGTGTTTCATAATCATCGTCAAGCCCATAGTAAGTCGTTTGGACGACTGATATAATTTTCCATATCATAGTAAGCTCATAATTGTGTATGTTATTAGATCTTAGCTTGTATTGGCTCCACTAGTAACCAACGAATTCTTATAAATTCACAACAGTCTTCCAGCACTTTCATCTGTTAATTGTAAGTGAGGAGTAAATAGAGTTGTTATTTTTGAACGCTATATGCGTAAATTTGATATATTTAACAGATACATGTTTAACTCTTAGAGGACAACTTGTCATTATTGTCTTTTTTTTTTAACTACCATGGCATTTTGGAATTTTATATTGGCGTGATAAAATAACCATTAAAAACAAAATCCGATCAATCTTTACTTGTTTTCGAGTGTTTTTCGACGACTCACTAGTCCCTACTGTCACAGCCCTTCCTCAAATCGTTGACCGCCGCCATTTCCTTGAACCAGACTATGAGACCCTCTGGGAAATTTTCTTATATGACACCCAATTCATACCCTCCTTTCCAAAAGACATTAAATTGACATCTAATTCCTCCCCAACATATAATTCGTTTTTTCTTCACTTTAGTGACATTTTGGTGATTTCTCAGCCTTTTCGAGCCAAATATGCAGACAAATACAAATAATACGTATCTGACATGTGGGACCCACTTGTCAGCCTCTCACCCTTCCTCCTCTTTGCTGTCTGGCGCGGCTGGGCTGGCTTGGCCTGGCTCAACCTAGCGCCGAAGGGGCAGAGGGAAAAGAAAAGAAAGAAAAGATAAGGGAAAAGAAAAAGGAAATAAAAGAAAGAGGTGGGGCCCACTGCCAGAAAAAATTTAAAAATTAAATTCCAAGTGGGTCCTGACGACGGTTGGGATATTGACCCAAGTCAACTAAGGTTCTTTGAGAGGGAGATAGGAGACACGCCGAACAGAATGAACAACAACGAACAGGGAGGTAGGAGTTTTTATCCTGGTTCAGGCCTCTCGGGTGAGATAATAGCCCTACGTCCAGCCTTTCTTATATATCAAAGAGGATTACAAGAGGTGGCTCGACGAGACGAACAAGTCTCGGCGAGATTATGGTGTACAAGAGTGCAATGCGATGATCAGGTGTCTATGAGATGCTAGATGCGTAAACTCCTGTAGGATTGACCCCTCTATTCGCCGTAGGGGCCCTGTTTATATAGTGCAGAGCAACCGACCCACCGAGTGAATATCGGGCCGGGCTAACTACGAGATCGTAACGAACTCGACATGCCAAATATATCCCGAGGCAGATAAGGCTTACTCCTAGTCTTGGGGATCACGACGTTTGCTCCAATCCGGGAAACCAACGTCCGGGTCTTCACGTAGCCGTGCAGAACTCTTATTCGAGTCGGACTCAAACACGAAGTCTTGGGCGCCACGCAACCATACCGATCGGTACATTGATGATCGACGACACATGGGCCTTATAGAACCTTTCAGGAACTGGGGCCTGGTAGGTCGCTTCGACCGGCCGTCGTGGAGTGGGCCATGACAATGGGCGTGATTTTATCCTGACAGCTAGCCCACGAGACTCAAGTGGAATAACTCACTAGAGTGAGGTCTTCCTCTTGAGACTCAAGAAGAGGGAAATTATCTTTGCTACAAGGACGAACAACAAATGACCGAGCAGTTATGGTTCTACCGAATGTAACTTGTCCGGATCGAACAAACCCGATCAGTCTGAGCAACTCATTGCGTCGAGCAGAAAACGCATCCATCCGAAAGCGAGCACCCAGCCCTCGGCCGAATCTTTGAAAAAAAAATAGCCGTCGGCGGATCTCAACAGATAACTTCTGTTGCAGATGAAAAGCAACCGACCGTTTTTACTTAGCTGTTCGCGGTAAAAACTAGCCGTTTTGTGGCAAAAATCATTGCAAAGGTCGCTCATTCGAACCTATAAAGCACCCAAGCCGCCCCGGCTAGCCACTACTGCTCTCACGCTCTTCCTTCCCAAGCCCTAATTCCAACCGCTCGAAGATCAAAAACCGAACTCCAACACCAAACACCTTTCGTCCAAAGTGGGGCGCCATGGCCAAGTTCTCGAGCACCAAGCATTACCGAGGAGGACTTGAGAGTTTGGGAGGAGGAAACCACATCGACGCCGGCAATTGAGGTGCCGGGGAGGAGGAAACTCCGGAGCCGCTCGAGGACGAGTTCGTCAACTTCGAACAGTTCGCACTGTTCGAGTTGAGGTCTCCCGAGAGCGACTTCGTGGAGGCCTTTTTAAACATCAGCGGATTAGAGGTAACGAACCTCAATCCAAACTCCATCCTCCAGATGGCCGTTTTAACACACTTGTGCGAGGGCTATCTGGGAATCGATCCGTCGGTGGGGCTGTTCCTGCACTACTACACGGCGACAAGGAGCGACTCGCCGCTTGGTAACAGGTGCTACTACCTCAACCTCCGGGCCACCGCCGACGACGCGCCATACCCCCGTCCGCCATTGCTCGACTCGATGGGCGCGTGGTGGACGAGGTGGTTCTACAGCAAGCGGAGCGACGACAGCAAGCTCGTCTTCACCGGGAAGACGCCGGCGAAGGGAACACAGATGCCTCGGCCGAAGATGTCCGCCGAGGATTGGTACTTGACGAGGAAGATCGCCTCGCTCGTGGGCCTCGGGCTCATGGGCAGGGAGATCATTCGGGACTACACAGCGAACAGGATCTGTCTGCTGCGGAGAAGACCCGATCCTTTCTACAAGATAGTGGGATGGGAAGACATCTCCAGGGAGAGCACGGGTAAGTGCCTTTAAGACTCAACCATTCTTCGATGGTTCATCCGAACAGAAACTAACAGAATCTTCTACTCGGGCAGTGATGCCTACCGACGCATGGGTGATCGAACGGGTCGACTCCGTGCTGAAGGCAGCGAAGAAGGACAGCGAAATCACCGGTGAGGTGGCATTCACTGCCAGCATAGCGTGCTTCGTCGGCCTGAGGCGAGGTAAGTTATTGGACCTCAGCCCGTGTTGCTAGATTTGTACGGTTGAACACGCTAACATTCGCTTCTCAAACGAACAGGAGGAACAACTGATCCTTGGAGGGATCGTGGAGGAACTCTCCGGATCCAAAAAGGAGAAAGCGAGAAAGGGCAAGGCCAAGGTGGCCACGAAGCCCAAGGTGGCGGCTGAGCCGACGCGAGCTCATCATACCATGGCGGCCGCCACCTTGAAGAAGCCCTGCGCAGCAACGGTTGCCCGAGCAAGCCAAGCAAGCGCTTGCTGTCGATAGCGAAGCGACCAAGCCCCTCCATCCTCAGCGAGCAAAGCGACGAAGAGTTAAGGATCATGACCCTCTGGCTTAAACGCTACGCGCAGACTCACCCGGGCCATATGGCACGTGTCACGACCCTCTACGTCTCCACAAGGAATCCGGCACCATGATCTGATACTAGCCCAGACTAGTACCTCATGATGGACAATTCAACGGCTATCATCGCTGGCATTCCATTATTATTCAAAATAACAGAGAATAACAAGGTAGCATCATAAGCTATTACAATAAGACAAATATTACCAAATATTAAGAACAAATAACAAGAACATCAGAGCAGCAACAGCCTTCAGCGACGATATCCAAGCAATTGACCCGGACACCCGCAGCTAGTCCTGCACACCTGAGTTCGGACCCTCCTGGTCCTGATCAGTCTTGCAACCTGATTAATAAAATTTATCCGCGATAGATATAATGAGTACGCGGCTACCCAGCAAGCAATCCTTAATAAATGTATGCAATAGCAAAGATCAGGGGAATTGGCTATTTTACACCAAGACCTATTTACTAATCAAATTTTAGTAGTCAAGTTTTAATTGTTGAATGCATGAATTAATCTGATCATCTCGAACATCAAAGTAAGGTGCATCATCACACCAGGTCAACATCAAAGGAAGGTGCATCATCACACCAGGTCAACATCAAAGGAAGGTGCATCATCACACCAGGCCAATCTCAGCATACTCTAGTCAGGTTTAATTATTAAAAAGGGTGAATCTACATGTGCAAACCTCTCGCCCCGTCCATGACCGTGGACACGGCTATCATGATAGTTTTAACTCTGCAGAGTGTGTACAAATTTCCCACAAGCCCTGTCTCATCCACTAGGAGAAAGCGGTACAAGACTTTTCGACCTACTACGCCCACCACTTCACCACCCTCTCTTAAGGTTTCCCGGCCCGCCGGTGCCATACCAGATGAGGCGCCTTCTACGCCTAGGCACCGCCCGGGCGTTCCCCATTTAAGCCATTCGGTCTCAGAGATTTACCCCGCCTCGAGATAAGGTCCTTCCTTATCCTAGGGCGAAAGTGTCGAACAAGTAACTGGACAAATCATGAGCCAACGGTTAGTGGGTTTCAGTAGTGTACTAAGCCGTAGAAGGCACAAGTGGCTGTACGGTAAGGTTTGGTCCAGTAATACACAAGCTTGGGTCCTTATTAGAGGAGACCCTCGAATCTCCACCACATTCTCGGAACCATCTCTGCCGGGTCTCCCTTAAACAATCTACACTAGTTTTAGTTATTTAGGGTTTAACCAAAAATACCATCACGAAGCATACGCCTCACAAGGACACATTTTATAGTGAATCCCAATGCAATCCTACACATCTATTCAAAGGATAGGCTATGGAACAGTAAAAGGTTTATCAAATAAGGTCTAGTCATGCTAGTAGATGACTAACATGGATAAGGCACACACTATTCTGATATGCATGCAAAAGTGAAATACAAAACATAAATACGATTAAGCTCCCGCCGTCCCTAAACTGTTACCCTAAATCATAGTCAAGAGAGCACATATTTTTGGACGGACGGGGTTAGTAAAAGATAGGACAGGAATATGCAAACAACTAGTGCTTGCCTGGCAGTGAACGGCTTCGCAAGGAACCATCGATGTTCTCGGGTCAACATTGTTCACAGTGACGTCTCGTTCCGAAGCCCACGTTCTTCTGGAAGTTGTCGGCATCCACGACTCCAGCGTCACCGACGGCGACATCCTTGTGTATCTCAGGGTCTCGATAATTTTTTAGGAACCGATCGACACTCACAACACCGGCAAAAATGTCGGAACGGCCTACGCGCAAACCGAGGCAACAACAAATAAACAGCAACACAGAACAATCGTAAAATCATAAAATAAATACGGTAGATAGTATAGAATATTACGAGACTAGGAAAAGTGGTTTGGAGTGAATCGGACTTACGGTTGGAGAGAAACAAAATGGCGAAGGCGCACTGTTCATGGTGAACTTCCCAGCCGTAGGATCAAATGGGGATAGAATCCCCAATCTCATGTCTCTTCTTCCTCAGCCACGCAACACTGGAGAGAGGAAAGAGAGAGGGAGAGAGAGAGATCCACGGAGGGGAGAGAGGGAGATGGTGGCGGCCATGGGGGACAGAGGGATGGCGGCTCCGGCGAGGTCGGCTCCGGCGTGTTCGCCCCGGCGGCAGGGCAGGACGGCGGCGGCTCGGGGCTGAGCCCGGGACCAGGGCGGCGGCGGCAGTGTGGCAAGAGCAGGGGCGGCTCGGCTCCGGCAGGGGCGGCGGCCATGGGCAAGGCACGGCGGCACGGCGGCTTCAGGCGGCGACGGCCGGGGCTGCGGCTGCAGGGCATGGCGGCGTGGTGGCAACGGCTGGGCGGCGGCGCTCCGGGGCGGCTCTCCGGCGCGGCGGCGGCTGCGGGTCGGGGCGGCGGCGGCTGCTGGGCAAGGCGGCGCGCGGTGTGGTGCGGCCCTGGGCACCGAGGGTGGCCACGGCACGGGCACGGCCAGCAGCCGAGGGGCGGCGGCGTGGCGGCTCCAGGGCGGCGGCTTTGACGCGGGTACACGGCGGCGACATGGTGACTCGGCATCGGCACGGCTGCGTGATGGGGCCGACGGCAGCAGCGCCATGGGGTAGGGGCGGCGGCTAGGGTGATACAGCTGCCAGGGTTTTTGGCTGGGTTTATATGGGGTCGGGTTGTGAACATGGACTTGGGTTTGGGGATAAATTTGGGCTTGGGTTTGTGATGGGTTTCTGCAGGTTGGAATTGGAATTGGGTTTGGAGAACTTGGGTTCGGACTCTCGGTGATTATTGCAGGTACAACTGACGAGGGACTCCGAAGGATTTAGGTTTGGTCGAGAGGTTTCATAGTCGGAGTTAGGGTTTTGGAGGACGTCGACCGGTAAGGGTTTTGATCGAGGGACAGGACGGGTCGACCATGATAGGCTTCCGGTCGAGAGAGTTAGGGTTTCGAGGTTCGTCGACCGATTAGGGTTTTAATCAAGGAAGAGGATGGAGGATCGGCTCAACCAAAGGATTTTAGGGTTTCAGTCGAGCTAGGTTTCAATCGAGATACAAAAGTCGTGGTTTAAATTAGGAGCGAATAAAAGCGAGGAGAGAGATTTTGTATCTAAAATCGTAAACTTTGAAATTTTCTAAATCGTAAATCATAATGAACGAAAATAATTAATAAAATAAATTCTTATATGTAAATAATTGTTTGAAAATTTAGAGATTTTCATATAGAAAATTAATAGAAATTATTTTACCTAGTTTTTTTTTTGAAATGGAACTTGGGACATTCTAATATTTATTAGGATGTCACAGCACGGCTGCAACAGGTCGCCGAACAGAAGAGGTTTGAAGAGAAAGTCGCGCGCAAGGAAAGACTTCTTGCGTTGCGCGAGAAGAGCGCTCAGCTCAGCAGGGAGCTGAGCTCGTCGCCACGAGCATCTGGAGGCCAAGGCGAACAAGAAGCCAAGGAGCCCCCGAGGAAAAGACGAAAAGTTTTGGCAACAAAGAGGAAGATCAAGTTCTCCGCGGCAGGTATATAGAAACCATTCTTACGACCTTATGACTAACCTAACCGCGTAGGACTTAATTCACTCCTTTTCTCATCAGCTATCCAGGAGGAGATCGCCACGAACAACATGGGCCGGGCGATCGGCGATCCCCGCGCCGAGCACTTGCACGGTGCGTCGCGGCGATCGGTTAGCCGACCTCAAGGACAAATTGGCGGCGTGGAGCTGCTCCCCGCCAGCTCAATGAAATTGCCGCTACCGAAAAGCGCGGTGGAAGCGATGGAGCGGAGGAGGCGGCGCATGGCGCCACGGATAGTGGGGCCAAGGTGTTATTCCGCCAACGCCGAGTGGGGACCGAGCGGCGGTCTCACCGCACTTCGTCGCAGGAGCGGCCCGTTCTGTGGCGGCAGATGTCATCGGGCGAAAGGTGAAGACCCGCGATCAAGAGCAAGAAGAAAGCCACGAGCAGGACGTACAAGCTACCTCGCCAGTGGAGGCCCCGGTGTCGCCCAGCGAAGCGGCATCGATCTCGCCCGAAGACGATCGGGCGGAAGAAGAAGAGGCGAGGCAGGAGCGCGGGGGCGATAGCTTGCTGCCGCGACGCCTTCTAAAATTTAGCACGCGTGCCCGCGGGAAGGACTGAGCGGAAAGGTTACCGCAGAGGCCTTATCCCGCACGAGCGAGGCTTCGTGACCCATGGTCTTGAAGATCGCCTACGCCGGAGTCTGAAGCGCCGGCTCGGAAAGATAATCCTTAAAACTGAAACTTTGTCTGCTCGGGCTAAAGCTGTCCGAGGCTTAACTTGGTCTTCTCTCTTTCAGTTCGTCGAGGGCACCATGGAGGACCTCGTGGAGGCGTCCTTGTCGAGTCTGGCGCTATTATAGCGAGCTTCGAGAGCATCTCCGGACGAGGGACTCAAGGAGAGCCTTCTGCCTCGATAAAGCCGAGCCGATCAAGGCAAAGGTGAGAAAGCTCAAAGCCCAGTTGACCGAGGAGAGGCAATCCTCCGGGGCTCTCCGTGAAGAGGCCGAGGAGCCTCGCCGCAGGTCGCGGGGGCGGACGTCGCGGAGGGAAAACAGGGCCGCACGAAATGGCTCGAGGAACAACTCCACCACGTGTCCGAATGGCAGAGCCTGCTCGCGGCGGAGGTGAAGGACCTCAAGGCCCAGCTCGCAGAAGAGAGGCTGACCGCCACGGAGCAGCTCAAGGCCACCGAACAGCGGGTTAGTCAGAGCGAGGCTCTGTCCGAGGAGCTGCGTGCCAAGACCGAAGAGGTCGAGACTCTCCGTGCTGAGGCAGCGGAGCAGGCCCGGCTCAGCAAGGAGAAAACCGATCGTCTCCGAGCTGAGGCCAGAGAAGGCTTCAAGGCGCAAGGAGAAGTCCTGCGCCTGAAGATAGAAAATGAGGCACTGAAGGAGCAGCTCGCTTCGAAGTAGAAGTAGGGTTGTACTCTTTGTACCTGTAAACTTTTGACTATGCAATAAAGACTTTAACTTTTGCACAAAGAGACTTACCTTTTCTCTGCAAAAAAGAGCAGCAAAAAGATAAGAACGAACAGAAAACTAAGAGCGGAGGCACAACAGCGCTAGAAAGTTTTAAGAAAAACCGGTAGAACGCTTAGCCTAACTCCCATTTCACAGTCTTCTTTGCTCGAAAACCTGAGTTTGCGAACTCGAACAGGTGCACAAGAGAAAGAGCGACACCCTAGCCCCCGGTACGGACGATGCTTGGAGTCCTAAGTTTGCGAAATCAAGCACGTGCGTAGAGAGATAGAGCGACACCCGTATCCCGATCAACTTGTTCCACGAACTACTCGTCGACGTAAGCTAGGCGATTCATAGTTTAACCGAGCAAGGAAAGTGCCTCTGCCGCAGAGGGCTTACAAGAGCAGGCTTTGCCAAGTGGTTGTGTCGTGAACGGTAAGTGCCTCTGCCGTGGAGGGCTTACGAGAGCAGACTTAACCGTGAGGCGAAAAGCCGTTTTACGCAACCCTGAGTTTAAGAACTTGTTGAAACAAGACACGGGCAGGGAAACCCTGAAGATCGCGGAGCCAAGTGTTCGCAAGACCGGGCAGCCATCAAGTGTTACCAGAGAGGGGATAGTTTTAGAAGACAATAAGTGAAAAAGGGCCGCAGGGGGCCGCGAAAATTTACTGTTTTTTGGATTGAACTTTACATGACAGCCCGAGAGACTTGGACGAACAAAGGCGCGAAGTTTGACAAAAAAGCGCGAAGCTAAGCAAACACACGGAAGACCTACACAAAGAACTTACGAAGCTGGTCGATGTTCCAAGTGCTAGTCAACTCTCTCCCGTCCTCCATTGCCAGGCAAACAACCCCCGGGCGAGCAGAAGAAACGACCGTGTATGGGCCCTCCCAACGGGGAGTTAGCTTGTTGGCATTGGACAAGTTCTGGACGCGGAGCAGAACGAGGTCGCCCGCCTTCAAAGCCCTTGGTCGAATTGATTTGGCAGCGTGCCGGCGAAGAGCTTGCTGGTAGCGCGCCATTGTGACTTGTGCCCGTTCGTGTGTGCCTTCGAGGAGATCGAAATCGAGTAATCGCTCTTGCTCGTCGTCAACCAAGTTGACCGAGCTCGTGCGAGGCGAACCGAGTACTATTTCGGCGGGCAGGATGGCTTCTGCACCGTAGACCAATTGAAAAGGAGTTTCCCCGGTTGCCCGGCTGGCCATAGTGCGAACTGCCCAGAGGACGGAAGGAACCTCGTCAACCCAAGCCTTGTTGTGCTCGCGGAGGGCCGCGAACACGCGCCGTTTGATACCCTGGACGATCTGTCCGTTAGCTCGCTCGACTGCTCCATTGCTCTGTGGATGTGTCACAGAGGCGAAACAGACCTTGGTGCCCAGCTGTTCGCAATATTTCTGGAATAGCTCGCTTCTGAACTGGGTACCGTTATCCGTGATCAGCTTGTGGGGAACCCCAAAGCGCGTGACCACGTTGCTTTTGAAAAAGCGCACAGCCGTTTTGGCGTGAAGAGGCGACACAGGCTCCGCCTCAATCCACTTTGTAAAAGTGTCTATGACGATGAGCAAGTGTGTGTAGCCCTTGTACCCCTTGGGGAATGGTAAAGCAGATCCGGACCCGTGGGAGAAAGGCCATGATGGGGGGATCGTTTGGAGCTCTTGGGCGGGCTTATGTGCCTTCCGGACGTGAAATTAGTAAGCTTTGCACTTAGTCACGATATCCCGGGCATTTTGTAACGCGGTTGGCCAGTAATAGCCCATGCGAAACGCTTTGCCGACCAGAGTCCTGAAGGAGGCGTGGTTGCGCGAGCTTCCTCGTGTATGTCCCTAGAAGGAACACACCCTACATTGAGAGATACACTTGGAGAGGACTCCTAGAGCACCTTGACGGTAAGGATGCCTTCCACAAGCTTGTATGGACCAAAGCCGTCTTATAAGCGGGAACGCTCGGCTTGCCTTCTTGACGAGGTCCCATCGCAAGGTACCGGACAAATGGCGTTGTCCGATCCATGACACCTTTCGATGACGGAGACAGCACCACTGTTTCGTTGCCTCGTCCGGAGACGTGATAGAGGCTTGTAAAGGTGCTCTCGAGCACCCTACGAAAGCGAGTTAGCGTGAGGATCCATACTTGGGCGGTGGTCGGTCAAGAAGTTGTCCTTCCTGGGCACGAAGAGCACCTCAAAAAATCGAAAGTGTCGCTCCAACTTCCTCACTTCAACCAGGTATCGCGCCATTGAGTCGTCGCAGTACTGATACTCCTTGTTTACCTGATTGATGACTAGCTGTGAATCTCCCTTCACAGACAGCCGTTGGACGCCGAGCGACTTGCACGCTCTTAGTCCCGCGAGGACGGCCTCATACTGCGCAGCATTGTTAGTCGCTGTAAAGTGTAGTTGGATAGAATACTGGAGTTGCTCTCCTTGAGGGAAGATGAGAACAAAACCAGCCCCCGAGTTTCCAGTACGCGAGCCATCAAAAAACATGGTCCATGGGGGTTCGTCAGGTTGCTCGGGAGCTTCACAGGATTTTAGCGGCGAGTCCACTCGGCTCTGAAGTCGACTAAGAACTAGGACTTAATAGCAGTTCGGGCAGCAAACAGAATGTCAAATTCTGCCAGTTCCATTGCCCACTTAGCTATACGTCCGCTAGCTTCCTTGTTCCTTAGGATTTCTCCAAGAGGGAACTTGGTCGGGACCAGTATTTGATGCGCCTAGAAGTAGTGCCGAAGCTTCCTGGAGGACATGAGTAAGGCATAGAGCAACTTCTGGACCTCAGGGTAACGCTCCTTTGATCCGTGAAGTATCTCGCTCACGTAATAGATTGGCATTGGATGCCTTCCTTTCCACAGTCAAGACCGCGCCACCGCTTAAGGCATCTGAGCAAGATAGAGCAAGGGCATTCGCCGTGTCGGCGGGTAGTCAAGGCAATGGGTTGGACGGTATTGCTTTAGATCTTGAAAAGATCGATCGACCTCGTCATCCACTCGAAACCATTGTGCTTGCGCAGGCCTTAAAAAGGGCGACCAGCGTTACATACGACGGAAATAAACCTGCTCAAGGCAGTCATCCGTCCGGTGAGGCTCTGAACTTCCTTAACGGTAGTTGGAGCCTACATGTTTTCAATGGTCTCGATTTTTTCGGGGTTAGCAGAGATTCCTTCCGAACCAATTACATAACCGAGCAACATTTCAGATCGAACACCAAAGGTACACTTAATTTTATTCGATGCCTGTTGAGATTTTGAAAAGTCTCGGCCAGGTCTTTTACATGATCTGAAGCATACTTGCTCTTTACAACTATGTCATCGACATAGACCTCCAGGTTTCTTCCGCGCTGTTCTGAGAAAGTCTTCTCCATTAAGCGCTGCAACGTGGCACTAGCATTGCGCAGACCGAAAGACATGGTTGTATAGTAGAAAGTGCCGAATGGTGTGATGAAGGCAGTCTTCTCTTCATTCTCGGGGGAGATGCTTATTTGGTGATAATCAAAGTAAGCATCCAAAAAAACTCAGGAGCTGGGCATCCGCAGTCGCGTCGACCAACTGGTTTATGCGAGACAGCGGGAAGTTGTCCTTAGGACAAGCAGCGTTCAGATCTGTGTGATCGACACATATCCTCCACTTGCCGCCTTTCTTTTTTACAATGACGGGGTTGGCCAGCCACTCGGTGTGATCAACCTCGCGGATGAAACCAGCAGCGAGCAGCTTGCCAAGATGATCCTTGATGATCCCCTGCTCGAAGTCCGAAAAGCGACGAAGCTTCTGGCAAACAGGCTTTTTGTCCGGCCGGACGGTCAGTTTGTGCTTGATAACCTCCCTTGGAACTCCGGGCATGTCAGACGGTTCCAGGCAAACACGTCTGCATTAGCTCGGAGGAAGGCAATGAGCTCGATTTCCTATTTGGGGTCCAGATTGGCCCCCAAATGAACTGTCTTGGAAGAGTCATCCAAAAACAGCGGAACCTCCTTGGTCTCTCCTCCTGGCTGAAGGGAAACCCTAGGGCGTGCAGATTTGGTCTGCGGAACGTCGGGACCACGCGGCGGAAGCTGGTCGACCAGGGCAAAGGACTGCTCGTCGCAATCCAGAGGAGCTTTGTAGTTGCCCTTGACCGTGATCACACCGTTAGGACCCGGTATCTTTACGCAATGGTAAGCGTGGTGGAACACGGCCATGAACTTGCCAAGTGATGGACGGCCCAAGATTGCGTTGTACGCAGATGGAAAATCAACAACGTCAAACGTGATCAGCTCCGTCCGGAAGTTGCTTGGGCTGCCGAAGGTAACAGGCAGAACAATCTGGCCCAACGGCAGAACAGCTTCTCCCGGGACAACGCCGTAGAAAGGCATCGCTACCTCTTTAAGCTTGGAGCGAGGAATCTGCATCTCGTCCAAGACCTTGGCAGAAAGCAAGTCCAAAGCGCTCCCGCCGTCGATCAAGACGCGACCAACTCTGGCGTTGCTGATGTCGGGGCGACCACCAGTGGAAGCCGCTGAGGCTTGGTCATCCCAGTGGGGCAATCCTCTTGAGAGAAGGAGATGGGAATCTCGGTCCACTTCATCGATTCGGGCTGAGGCTTGCCCTTTTCAACGTTGTGGACCTCTCGGGCAGCTTCCTTGAGGCTGCGCCGAGAGGGGTAAGTCGAGAAGCCGCCGAAGATGACGGCGATATGGTTCACGGGCTCTTGATACTCGTCGTCGTCCCGATCACCATCCTTGGTTTGGCGCTTGGCCTTACCGGCTTCACCTTTTTCGGGCAAGGTGGGCATTGGGCCCTTGCCGTTGTAGAAATCCTCGAGCTTTGCAGCCTAGGTTCTGCAATGGCGTGTATCATGCCCGTAGTTTTGGTGGAACTTGCAATATCGGTCACTCGGACCTTTCTTGCCTTGGTTGCCTCCCTGGGTGGGCTTCTTGCCCTTATAGTTATTGTTGGACTTTTTCTGCCCATCCTTGGGAGGAGGTGTGCGATCTATACCGGCGACGGTGTTGTTCGCATCACCCTTCTTTTTCTTCTGGCACTTCTTGTCACCAGGATTGTTGCTGCTCTTCTTCTTTTCCTCCACACCAGGCTGGGCGGGCAGCTCGCCCTTGTCAAACGCCTTCTTATACTGAACGCGCTCTACCGCATTGGTATAGCGATCAGCCGCCTTGAACAGGTCGTTGGCGGTCCAGGTCTCATTGATCTCGAGATCCTGGGTGAGCCGCTCATCGCGGACTCCGTTTTTAAAGGCGCGGACAACAGATTCATCCGAGATGTTCGGAATCGTGTTACGAATCTTGATGAAACGCTTCACGAAGTTGCGGAGGGTCTCCCGTTCATCCGGATCATCCGTGCAGATCATCCTCCTTGCCCGACGCACGTAATGCTCTCGGAAGTTAGCGATCAGAGCGTCACAAAGTTGGTTCTAAGAGCTGATAGAACCTTCCTGCTGATTGAACAGCCACGTCCGAGCAGCACCCTCAAGGACAGTCGGAAGGTAGTTCGCCATGACAAGCTCATCACCTCCGGCCGCCATGATGGCCGTTGCGTAGATGGAAAGGAACTCGTCTGGGTTCTGCGTCCCATTATACCTCTCCATATGTCCGGGCTTGAACTTTGAGAGCCACCGACGAGCGGCTTCGTCGAAAAAAACCCTATGACCCAAGGCATAAGACCGCCACCTTCCCAGCGAGAACCTAGTCTTGAAAAGACGTTGGTCTGCTGGTCGAGAACTCTAGGCGGCGGGAGGTTTCGCTGGAGGAACTCTCTCGTGATAGGCCTCCACGCTCCTTCCTCGTGGTCGCGACAACGCGCTCCTCGCGAGGGGATCGTCCGTGATCATCACGTGCACGCTTGCCCCTGTGGTCGCGATGACTACGGGGACTTGGCGGCGGCAGCGACCACACGGTAGCTTGCTCGTGGGCGATGATCGCCGATGGTGACGGCGGTCACGTGATTGATCGGATCGCTCGCTGTTCGAATCCACCCGGACAGGCTCGCCGCGCTGCCCGGATGAAGCTTCACCTATAGATTTAAGGCCCTTGGTCAGTTTCTCAAGATGAGTAGCCACTGTATCGCCCACAAGAACGAGATTGTCCTGGTGAGCGGATCTGATTATGGGTCGAACTAAGGTTCCGATTATGGGGTCGAACCTTAGTCGACAAGGACGTTTGTGCGCTAGACGATGTCATCACTGTGTCGCCACAGGAGGAATCAACCAACATCGCCTTGGAATCCGACAGATCCAAACCAGCGTAGAGATCATCGGTTCTGTATTCATCGTTGATGACGGGAGCTCGATCCGAGACCATCTCCGGAGCGTACCCAGAGACCTCTGTCTCAGATACAGACATCGATCTAGGTCGATAAGATCGATTCGAGCTAGCAGGGGAAAAGACATCCTGCCCTTCTGAGTCGTAGTCCTCAGGAAGAATTTCTGTATCGCTGATAGAGTTCGACATGCTCGATCTGCGTATCCCCACAGACGGCGCCAACCGTCGATGGTTGGGATATTGACCCAAGTCAACTAAGGTTCTTTGAGAGGGAGATAGGAGACACGCCGAACAGAACGAACAACAACGAACAGGGAGACAGGAGTTTTTATCTTGGTTCAGGCCTCTCGGGTGAGATAATAGCCCTACGTCCAGCCTTTCTTATATATCAAAGAGGATTACAAGAGGTGGCTCGACGAGACGAACAAGTCTCGGCGAGATTATGGTGTACAAGAGTGCAATGCGATGATCAGGTGTCTATGAGATGCTAGATGCGTAAACTCCTGTAGGATTGACCCCTCTATTCGCCGTAGGGGCCCTGTTTATATAGTGCAGAGCAACAGACCCACCGAGTGAATATCGGTAAGGCTAACTCTGAGATCGTAATGAACTCGACATGCCAAATATATCCCAAGGCAGATAAGGCTTACTCCTAGTCTTGGGGATCACGACGTTTGCTCCAATCCGGGAAACCAACGTCCGGGTCTTCACGTAGCCATGCAAAACTCTTATTCGAGTCGGACTCAAACACGAAGTCTTGAGCGCCACGCAACCATACCGATCAGGGGACTGTTCGGTACGACACACATAGGCCTTATAGAACCTTTCAATGAACCTGGCCCCTAGTAGTACATCGATTGGGCCGTCGAGTGAAGGGCCATGGCGATGGTAGTGATTTTATCCCCGAAAGGTCCCACATGTCAGATATGTATTTATTTGTATTTGTCTGCGTATTTGGCTCGAAAAGGCTGAGAAATCACCAAAATGTCACTAAAGTGAAGAAGAACGAATTGGATGTTGGGGAGGAATTAGATGTCAATTTAATGTCTTTTGAAATGGAGGGTATGAATCGGGTGTCATATAAGAAAATTTCCCGACCCCAGACGAACCAAAGACCGAGCACCAGTGCGCCACCCCCTCCCTGCATCCGGCCCCCATACACCCACTCTCGCTGACACCCCTCTCCAGTCCCCAGCTCATGCCCGGTCCTCGTCTCCGTTCGTTTCCTACTTCCCTTCCCTTCCCTTCCCCTTCTCCTCCCGATCGCCCGGCGCCGGCGAAGCTGCGAAACCCTAGCGAGAAATACTCCCCTAAATTTCCCACCAATTCGCCGCGAGAGGTAGTTACTTGACCCCCCCCTGCGCCTCGCCGCTCCGATCCATCCGCCTGGTTTCCTGCTCGCTGATCGGGTACACGCGCTTTGCGTTCTTAGGGTTTCGTCCCGGCCGCGGCGAGCATTCCGGGAGAGCGGGGAAGATGGCGACCTGCCGCAAGCCGGCGCGCGTCGACGTGGCCGACCTGAAGCAGCGGCTGGTGAAGCGGCTCGGCCGTCACAAGGCCGGGAAGTACTTCGCGCACCTCACAGGGCTGCTGAATCTGAAGGTGAGCAAGCTGGAGTTTGACGTGCTGTGCTGCGCCACCATCGGGAGGGAGAACATCGCGCTGCACAACGCCATCATCAGGGGGGTCATAAGCAATGCGCTGTCGGGGGTGCCCCCGCCGAGCCGGCAGGCGGCTACGGGGCAGTCGGGTACGACCACGGCCTCCAGCCTGCAGTGTGGGGGTTTCACGCTGCCAAAGGCGCGGAATGCAGAGGCACTGATGGATTCGGGCGATGGCGAGTCTGCGAGGGAGCGGGCGGTGGCCAGGAAGGTGCTGTCTGTGGAGGACGGGGAGGAGGTGGAGCAGGTGAGGTCTGCTCCATGTGTTCAGAGTCGAAGCCCGATAACAGCTCCATTGGGAATTTCAATGGCGGTGAGCAGTGTTGTCAGCATGCGGAGGGTTGATGATTCCATGGTCTCATGCTATGATTCTGGCCATCTTCTGGATACAGGCTCCTTATGTGAGGGTTTGCAGCGGCGGTTGGGCAATGATGGCATTGGAGTGACAGTGCAAGGAATTGATGCTTTGAATCATGGGTTGGATGAGTTTCTACGGAGGTTGATAAAACCGTGCTTGGATCTGTCGAGAGTAAGGTCCAGCGGTAGAAGAATTAGCAAGAGCAACAGAAGCTTTGCAGCTAAAATGAGTAGCGCGCAACAGCCCAATCATGATCATTGTACAACATTGCAAGATTTTGTGGCTGCTGTGCGATTTGATCCAAATTTACTTGGCACAAATTGGCCTACACAGATCGAGAAGATACAGACAATGGCATTTGGAGATTGAGTCAGATTGCCCTGTTGTAATTGATTAAATTTTCAAAAAAGAGATGCAGTTTCTTGGAAAATATTGCTATCAAAGTAAACTGGGTGTTGGAGCAACATGTCTACAAAAGCCGAGGGTTGCATTTACAAGCAAGAAATTCCAAGGAGCAATGTTGGCAACAAGTGCCCAATGGGAGTCTGATTCTGATGGACACTGTAGTGTAAATTCTTTCTTGGAAATTGATGATAGTTAACATAAAGAGAAGAATTGATATGGCTGGTTGATGCCCTGGTCCAAACCGAGGCTCATCAATAAATACAATTGCCATTGTTGGCACAAAACACGTGCTCTGGTAGTATGTCTAGGGATTATTTGTGCTTTGTTATAGAGCAGTTTCTTTCCTTATTGCAAATTGAATCGGAATAATTTTTTGCAGTGATCATAAGAGATGTACACCTTCATTACTCATGTACATTGTATTCAGATCATTGCAACAACTTGAATTGGGGTACAAGTTCTTACCCTCTGAATAAATTTATAGGCTTTATCTACTCATGGACTCGGAAATCTATCCTATGGCTGAATGTTACTCCGTAACTTATAATATACGTGATTATAACTGAACCATAATTATATGATGCATGCGGTTCATTGAATTGTTTTGCGGTAATCTAATTTTAGTTGAGTCCAGTGCTCTCATGTTGGTTGAATTTTTCATACTTGCTTTGTGGTGGTAGAATATAAAGGGGTATATTAAGATGTATTACTGCTATGTGCCACAGGTATTTTCCCAGATTGCTTAGATGTTGTTTTGTGGATATTTATATTCTGTTGTGATGATGTCCATTCTTTAATTACTGATTTGATAATTGCTGTCTTGGTCCAAATACCCATAAGCTTTTAAAATTAATCAAATGTTTTTATAGTAACATCACCTGCAGTAAGGATGTTTTTCATAACTGTGGAATTCCCTTCTGTGGTAGCTACTCGTTAATTTGAATTTTCACCACAACGATGATTCGAAATCTGATCAGTTCTTTCCGCAATACATGTCTCTTAAAAATAATGTTGTCCCTTTTAAAAATCATACTGCTTCCTTCTCATTTTTTTTTTGTTGGAGACAGAGTTGACTCCGTTATCCTTGAACCAACTGCGCTGCATGATTCACATTAAGCAGAACTGGCGCTTATATCTGCTTGTCTTGAAGTTTAATGAAAGCTTCAAATCGTTGGTGTAACTTTTCATTATATATTCCCTTGTGAATATATGATAAATTCAATTTACACGATGTTTAGATGATTTACGAGGCTTGCAACTGATGTTTGTTTGTCAGTTGTGTTTGGGTATTTGAGGTTTTCATAGAGATATGATGCCTCTCAAAAGAGGAAAGTTGCTTGGAATTGGCTATCCGGAAATGTTGGATTTGGTTGACTTTGGTTGAGTGACCCAGGCTACTACTTTCTCAGAAGTCATGTGATTGATGATAATCACCGTATGAACTATGATGTTTACTGAAAACCATCATCCACCACTTTCTCGTGCTCCTTTAGCCCCTAACTGCACCTTGAAATACATCTAGAGGGAATGGGATTCGCTAAGATGCAATTACATTTTTTTTATCTGTTTCTCTTCCTGTTACTGTCAACTACTTCAGTGCTCAAATCTGTTTTGCACTGTGCTCCTCTTGTACACACACACTATCGGATGCAAAAAAAGCAGTTAGAGCATTGAGTTTTTCAGCGATAGCCTCCACTTTTTGCAATATGATCTGCACCTGGCTCTTTGTTCTACCATTTTACCGAGTTCCGAGTCACAATCCGGAAATTGCAGCCTTGCAGGATTCCTGGTTACACACCTCTTCCTGTTCCGGTTGAATATAGATTTTTTTCTTCATTGGCCTAGATTCTTGTTTGTGTTCTATTCTGGCTGTCCTTACAAAATCACTAATCCCATGAGAATGAGAAATTGGGCTTGTGGATGCGAAAGGAGAGCTGAAAATCGCACAGGAAATACGTTCGTTCTAGCTCTGCCTATTGTGGGTAACTCTCCAGTCTTTTTTTTTTTTTTTCAAAAAGTTATCATAGGGTGTGTGTTATTTTGTGTCAGACTATTTTATTTTTCCTTGAACAGTGTCAAACTATTTTATGCTTCAGAAAAGAAACTAGCGATAGTTAGGTTTCCACGAAACTGGAATCGGACATATATTCTTGGTCTGATAATAAGGACAAAAGCCAGCTCTGAACAAATGATCTGGAGTTCAGGACAGGGGAGCAAACACACGAGAGAATAGAATTGTAAAAATGTGTCAAATGTTATTTTTTCTTGCAAACCATTCGAATTTCCGACCCTGTGAGAAAATGTGCTTTAGTAAAACAGCGATAGAAGAACATTGCGTGCCGCCGCATCTACATTAAAATGTGCTTTATTCTACTTATTTCGTCAAAATACAAGCAAGTTACCACTGCTGTGAGTCTATGTGGAGTGGAACAAATTTGCGGATTTTCCATTACTATTCTTACACGAAAACTCTCAATAGAATTCCTCACATACGCTGAACTAATCGATAAGTTAGCCCTGTTTTTTTCTAAAACCTTGAAGTTGAGGGCTGAGGCAACTAGCTACTTAGCTAGGCAGTTACTGATTGATTGTGTGCTTGTCTGCTTGTTTTCACAATATGTTTTTCTATCACCTGCATACCAGCTCTCTTTCCCTTGGATCCAGACAATCTTCAGCTCCGCGGATTTTTTCCCAAACCAGCGTACTTTAAGCTCAAGTTGTGGTCGCTTAGAAGCAAGAAACACTAGTGTTTCAAGCGCCGACTGCTTGAGTACGCCAATGCAAGTTCGCAAGAAGCCAACAACCCAGCCCTAAAAAAAAAAAAGATCATTCCAGTTGTACTCTAGCTAGATATCTCCTGGTAGGCTGGTACACCTGTATGGCTGTATCCATTTGTCAACGACCATTTTAGTATAGAGAACTAAAGAAAAAGTAGGAAGAAGATGGAGATTTTTTTCACTGGGTTTAACCTCTATTTAGAGATGAAGTTTTTAACTGAGACAAACCAAAATAAAAAGCTTATTTTTTTACATCTCGATGAACTAGAGACACCCTCCTCCTGATTCCTGTCTACACATCCATTTCTCGCGCCCCTCTTCGCCAGGACAATCGGTCTCTCGAGCTTCGCCGGGACAGTCTTGAATGAAGAACAAGAAGAGCTCCTTGGAAGCTCGCCGGAGAGCCAAATCCGAGCTCTAGATCAGGCAGGAGACCAGAATCTAGCATGCAGCGCTGACTCTTTGATCCCTAGTCTCTACCAGCAGAAGCATTCGATCTCTACGCCGCCGATCACTCTCTTCAGATTTGATGCTCACTCGGTCGCTCAGAACGCGCAGCAGTAGTAGAGGAACCGGCTCCATGCCGCCTTCCTCTTCCTGGCGCCGGCGGCCGCCGCGACGGCGGCGGCGGCAGCGGCCTCCTTCTCCGCCAACGGCACCGGCGCGTCCGTCTTCCTCAGCATCTCCCACATGACGTGCACGTCCTGGTACTCGCACGTCCTCACCTCCTTCTTCAGCTTCCTCAGCCCTGCACCATCAGAAACAGACCCGAATTAAGCTTTATCTTCCATTTCCCAACGCCGCCGCCGCCGATGGAAGAGCTGAAGCAGTGAGCCGTGGCTGCCGTGCACGTACCAGTGGTTCGCGGGAGGCCGAGGCGGGCGGCGATGCCGAGCCACACCCTCTTTGCCGGCACGGCGGCTCTCTCCATGCACATCTTGCTGGTCTCTCGATCTCTTCGGAGCCGCGCCTTCTTTTGGCCTCTGCAACTGTCACCCTCTAGCTCGCTGCCTCGGCGCAACGGAGAAGACAAGAAGCAGGCGGGCGCCGAGTGGACAGTGGTGGCGAGTTTTGGCCGCGGCCGCGAGGTTTTATAGCTGGATGCGCGTGCGAGCGAGCGATCACGAGAGGGCAGACGCTTTTGAGGGCGCGGATCCGTCGGCGCGGCGTCGTCGTGTACTCGTGTGTGCGCGCGCCTGCCTGCCTGTCTGGTGTGGGCTCTCGGCGCCCGACCGGGGCGGGTCGTGAGGTGGTCGCTGTCCGCGGCCGTGCCCGCACACTGTGCCACAGGTGTCGCCGCGGCTTCCGGGCGGCTTCCCTTGGGGCGCTGCCGCGTGAGGGGCCCCGACGCATCCGACGGTAACTGCTCCGGGGAAAAAAAAAAAATCAAGTTCGCGTCCGAGTTCGCCTTTTCATCCGCCCAACCCGGCGAGGTGAAACCGTGAAAGGGACAGTGTACCGTGCGGCGTATCTCGGTCTATGATCTCGGTGACCTGGTGTCCAGCATCACATGCATGCTCGCCTCGGTGCTCGTTGATTAATGGCTAGCTGTGGCGGCACGATGGGGCGATGATCGTGTGACGTGCTACCTAGTAGGTTAAGCAGATAGTGTGCATGAGTGTGTCATCAATACCTTAATACGAAAAAACCGGTCGATTAAAAGTCGTGTAGGACGATTGGTGGTGAATCGTTGGAGAGGAGTTGACTAATGTGTACATGGGATGGAGCGAAAAACAATCGGCCTGCTTCGTATTACTGTATTAGTCGTGTACTCTGCCTGGCTCATACGTCCTCCCATCTAGAATGATCTTTGACTCGACGGAATGAATACGAGTAATGATGTTTGGCTGCTTGCATCTATAGGAACAATGTAGTCGTTAAGTTATTTGATTGTTTGCATAAGATGAGAAGCGGATGTAAGAAATGAGATATGGTTCCTCTATCATCTGTGTCTAGTCTTTTGAGTTTAGTAGTTGTGGCTCTGATTGGGCCT
Organism: Raddia guianensis; assembly: GCA_036346415.1. Taxonomy (NCBI): domain Eukaryota; kingdom Viridiplantae; phylum Streptophyta; class Magnoliopsida; order Poales; family Poaceae; genus Raddia; species Raddia guianensis. Next base: position 32,584,692 of record CM070536.1, read on the forward strand.
ACAGACGTAGAAGATCTCATGTATAGAATTTGACCCCGAGATGAGGTGTTGATCTTAAAGGGAGCTAGATTACTATGGGCCATGATATGAGTTAGATCTTAACGGGCTCTAACAACTAACAAGTGATGTTAGAGCTTCGGGTTCATAACGCGAACATCTCTAAGGTCACACAATGTTGGGGCTAGGTCACCCAATGTGTGATAGGAGATTATTAGTTTAGTTCTACACAGTTATTGGTTGTGGAGTTTTTTGGATTGAGTGGGACCAAAATCTTTGTTGTTATTTCGGTTGGCCTATATATGGACATAGCAGGCCTAATGGATCTTGGGTCAAAGACCAAGTGTTGGTCTTGGAGAGCCGGAACAAGGAATTGAATTAGTTAGGTTGCTAGCAATCTACTAGCTAGAGTTAGTTTTTAGCTTTTTTATTTGAATTGATGTTAGCTTGTCCCTTGAATTAGTTTAATTTGTTAGCGGTCTACATAGATTTTTCAACAAATTCCTCTCACATTTAACCCTTTTAGCGGTCTCACGGTATTCAGGAGAGAGTAAACTAGTACATTAACTAATAACTTGTTTACTTGTTCTACTTGTTTTGTCCCTCTATAAATACTCTGTGTCTTTTGTATTTTGTTTTTTCCTTCTTCTGAATGAAATAGGCAGTGCGCCTGCATTTATTTCCCAAAAAAAATTATTTAGCTGTTCCGTTTTAAAATATTATCATAAAAAATTGTTACAAGTTAAGTTCTGTTGATCACAAGTTGCAGGCCATGGCAAAAATAATTGAATACTTGGTCTTGGTTTTCACTAGGATAAGCAGTCAGCTAGAGAACCCTGTCACACTCATACATGCTACCGGACGGATGAAGAAGGGAAATATAAAGTATGGGGAAGAATAAGAAACTTTCCTTCATATTAAACGATAATTCGGTTTCTCTCTCCCCAGTCACTTTCCCTCTAGCAAACAAATAAATTAACTTTCCCAAATCCAAACTTCTTCCCAAGTCTTTCTTCCCTCCAGGCTCCAATTAAAGGCACCCTAATTCCCTAAGGTTAATGCTTTGCAAAAGATGTTATCCTAGCTAGTAGTTCCACTTTTCATTTTAAAACCAAAAAGACTATGAAAAACCAGCAAAACCAAGAGATTTATGGTTTCAAACCGATTGGTTAATTAGTTTTCATGGCTTTTCACCGGTTAAACAATGAAACCGTGTGTTTTCTCAACCCAAATGTTTAGAGAACACACTTGGATCCCAAACAACACTACTAGATCCACTTGCGGAACATACTGGAGGCCTCAGGTAAATATGCTACGCTGTGGGAGTGTCCCTTTATAAAGCTAGTGGCCATTGGTCAATTTGGCCACTGGACATCGCCGACTCATGTTCCAACGACATGTCTCGTCACGCTCCAGGGATTTATTGCTTTCAGATTTTTTGTTTTGCCGCACCTCTGCAGGATACATAAAAAAGCACGAGGTAAATTACACAGAGAGAACCCCAGAAAATGAAGCACCGTGCAATGATGCATCTCTTATAATTAGCTGGCCAAGCCGACTAGCTGAGACGACACTGAATTAAGTTAGCGGCCACTTCAATCAGCTTTTGTTCCTGGTTAAGTAATTCACTGTTATTTATTAGTAACGATTCACCGAATATTTAGCTTAAGTTCGCTGAAAATATAGTTTATGCAAAATATAAAGCTATTTTATTTTCGTATTTATTTTATAAACTAGAAATAAAATAAAATCAAAAAGCTCTTTGATGTGACTCTATTTTCAAATAGATTTTTTGTTTATATTTTTCAAATATAATAAAAAATCAAAGAGCTTTATATTTTGCATAAGCTATATATTTGGTGGATCGTTACCGCCATCAAACGTCGGCCACACCACTTAAAGCCAAACAAGCAGAGTCGTGGGTCACATCAAAATTTAGTTATAATATGATCGATCATCAATGATGACAGACTTTATATTTCTGCTAAAACTTAACATTGAGAGTTTCAAAAAATGGTTTAGAAATTCAAAAATTGAAAGTCAGCTTTCGTTGCAGAAACTTTTATCACGTGGACTTCGAGAGCATGAAGAAGTGAAAACTCAAAAAGGGCTTTTTAGATCATCAAATAATTTAGGAAACAAACTCTAAATGAGTAATATATACGGAGCACTGCCGCCACCTTGGACTTCCTCGCCCCCGTTGCCGGCTTGTTGCATTCGCATGCGCGGTTTAGTTGGCCCTAGCTAGCCGCACGCATGCGCTTGCGCTTGCTACTTGCTAGAGGATCAGTGTGTCGCTCTCAGGCGTCGCGGTCGCCGATGTGAACATACATGGCGCTGTTGCTGCTGCTCGTGCATGCACCGCGACGCTGGCTGTCACTCGCAGATCGCATCATCAGCGTAGAGTTGCATCCCGATCAGGGCGAACTGAAGCATACAGACTGCAACTGAAGACGAGCCCACCTTGGACGCACCTCATACCATGCCCGCGTCGGCGTCACGCCGCCTTTCTGCGTGCGTCTGGCCTCGGAAAGGGGCTCGCTGCCTTTCCATTCCTTTCTGCGTATGCAAACAGTCATACACCACTAGCCAGAGTTGGTCAAGAGGAGCACCAGGGCCAGCTGAGATGAGCACTTGCTGGCACTGCAGAGCGAGCAAGCTTCGGAGTTCAGAGCTTGCAATGCATGCCCAGTCACAGCAGATGAGCCAGCTAGCTATGTTTGATTCCATTCTATTTTATCGTGGTCGATTTGGGATTGTGACGGAAGATTCTTGAGTATCAGGGCATACGCATGTGGGCCCTTCAGGCATTCGGCCTGGGAATTTCAAGATGCCAGTCCATTGGATAGTGCCATAGCGGATCCCCATCTGAAGCTTTTATCGTCAGAGAATGGGAGTGCTCATCCACTAATTAAGCCACAGTGGGTAGCTCGGAAAGCAGATTATAGGATATGTTGTTTGGACACAGCTTGTTGCAAGCCACATGGACTGGGGTTTATAGTGACGTTGACCATCAGCTTGGTTCGCTTGATTACTTGGCCAATCTTGCAAATTGTTGGGGCGCCCACTGGAGCCAAGAAATGTGCTTGCTTTGCCCTTTTTGTGATTATCTGAGTATCTAACGCCGCTGCCCACTGGTTCATCCTTTTCTTTCCACCCTTTTCTTCTCCTCCTTTTTTCTACCTTTTTGTTCTTTTGGTTGCCTTTGTCATTGTAAAAGTTGCAACAAAAGTGATACTTATACAGGCGTAATTCCTGCTATATGGTAACGTGCATATCATGTGCAAATCGCTACAGAAAAGAAAATTGAAAAATGTGTCGCAGGCAATCACAGAAACATGTGGCTGCTTTGTGTTCTAGTTAAGGGCATGCCTAATGTCACCTCTATATTTCCCCTATCTTATCACTATTCATCCACTTTTTAATCCTTACCCTATCCCTCCCTACATTTCCCTCTCTTATATTTTAGTACCTACCTATTGCTACAACGATTTGAGTGCCAAATAGGGGAGAAAAGAGGTAGCATTGAGCATGCCCTAACAGTGTTACTGCTACACAGATAGATAAAGAGTACGCCGTGATGCATCGTGTGTGATAATTTAACGCTTATGCTATTTCGCAGGCGTCTGAAAATATTGGATTTATGTAGTCAATAAGGGTTATATGGTTTTTCATCTTCTTCCTCATCTCCGGCTGCGTCGCGCCGCCGTCTTCTTTATCTCTGGCCATCGCCGCCGCTCGCTGAGGTTCGAGTTAGGGTTTCAGGGTCCCAACGAGGTTAGAGGGATGCCGCCATCGGCAACGGATCGGCCATGGGGAGGGGTTCGTGGTGGGACGGTGAGGCACCGGCGGTAGCCGCCGGAGTCGCGGAAAGGTCCAAGGCGGCCGGGTGGCGGCGGCGGCGGATCGTCACTAACGGTAGAATTTAGGGTGGGTGGGGCCGATCGGCAGCAGGAGGAAGGGAGGCGGAGCGAAGAGGCGGCGAGGGCACTGTCGGCATCGGGCGGTGACCAGAGGTGGCAGGGGCGGAGGTGGAGGAGTGTAGAGTTGCGAGGGAGAGGGAGATGAGGGCGATGGTAGATGGGGATCCTGACGGATCCTATCGGGGAAGATGGGGTAATAGGAATCGGGGGAGTGATCTAGACCATTGGATTTTGATCCTATGGCCCGAAAGATCTACTGCACAAAAACATATATCGACAGCTCAAGTCATTTCTCATACCAGACCAATCCAAAGTAGACGTGATTATGCCTGTTTGAAATCTTTTTCTATTTTTTGTGTTATCCGTCTGAAAGGACCGAGATGACGCCTAGAGGGGGGGTGAATAGGCGTGACACCAAATTCAATTTTCAACTGCGCTGCGGAAGTAGGTTCGGACTGTCCGTGACACCCCTCGGACAGTCCAAGGTTAACTGTGAAGAATCCTCCCCAAAATCTTCGGAAATGTCCTGCACAACTCAAACAACAAGAATACCAAGAACAATAACACAGAAACACAGGGGAGGTCTCCCTCAAGCACAAGATAGTAAATAGAGTAGATCTAGCAAGGGAGAAACTCAAATCAAATGTGAAAAGGGACACAAGGAGTTTTATCCCGAAGTTCGGATCTTTGAGGAGATCCTACTCTCCGTTGAGGTAGGCTCCAACACCTTTGAGCCCGAGTCCCACTTGACTCTTTCCCTCTCGGATTTGTGCCAACGCACGCACCGACTTTGCTTCTTGATTCCTTCCCTTGCGGAGGCGGAATCGTACCTTCACAAACTTGCGGTGGCCAACCACACCTCGTCGGTGGCTCACCGGTGACGCCAAGCCGTCTAGGAGTCCTCAACCTCCAAGGGTAATAGATGCTCAACGAAGAACGAACCCGGAGATGTACTCAAGTGCTCAACAATCAAATCTTGCTTGCTTGGATTCACACTTTCTTCTCCAATCTTCTCTCCCACTAGATGAATCACAAAGATTCAATCCTTCTTCCCAACACTCCTCACAAGGGGAATCACTAAGATTTAACCCTAATCTCTTCCCAACTCTTCTTTCAAAGAGGATCACTAAGATCTAGGGTTTAGGAGGTGTGGGAGGCTCAAGAACAAGAGGATAGGTCAATAAACTTGTGATCTAGCCGTTATATGCAAGTGGGGAGTGAGGGGCTTTAAATAGATGTCTTGGAAAACTAGCCGTTGGGGTTGAGCTCAGAGACTTGGACGATCAAAACTTCTTGGACATCCGTAAATCAGAATAAATCAAACAGAGAGCTCAACTGGAGGCTACCTCGGACAGTCCAGACCGGATAGTCCGAACTCACGGACAGTCCGTACCAGATCTCGGACAGTCCGAGACTGCATCACAGCCTCGACTAAAACATGGATAACTTTTTACTCCGAACTCCGTTTTAGGTGATCTTGGGCTCTACGGAAAGCTGAGAACAAGGGCTATCTAACCCACAAGGTATCACTACCTCAAACCCAAGTGAGTGATTCATAGATCAAGGAAACCAAAGGCAACACCACACCTTTGCACTCTCTAACCCCCACCAATCACTTTTCTTTGTCTCCTCACAAGGATCGATCAATTGAGCACCTGAGACATATCAAAGCCATTCTCCATGGCATCCCTCTTAATAGTATGGCAATCCTTAGACTCAAATGAATGTAAGATAGTACACATCTAGGAAAAGCACTTGCCGTCTTCTTTTCTTCATGCCGTCGCAAACTTGAAGCAATGCGCATGATGATCTTCGCCAAATGATTGATGACGTCTTCACCTTGCCAACCTTGACTTGGTTCACCTCATGAGACTCTTGTCTTATCGACTTTGACTTGATCATCCCCCGACGATCTCCACGTCAAATCGATCTCGACTTGGTCCTCAACTCTTGGTGATACCGTCGTCTTGTTGACTACGACTTAGCCGTCATCCTCTTGACATACCTTAGTCATCACACATGCACGGGACCTAATTCTTTCCAAATCACTTATTAAATCCATTAGTCCCGAAAGCTCAATACATATGAATGAGGTTATGTTCGTGAGCAATTAAGAGCGTCAAGTGTTTCATACAAGGAGACACAATATGAATAAAAACACTTGACACAATATTATTTATGAAGTGCATCATGACATATAAAACTAATCTATATGCACTAGAGAGATGATTGCCAACATGATGAAACAATTAAATCATGGCAAAGAACACAATATTCACTTAAATGAAGCACATGAAAGGATATACAAGAATTGTATATGTGCAAGCAACATTTAGAGCAAGAGTGAAGATGTGGACTAAACTATGTTAAACTTCACTAAGTGAGATGCATGAGAATACACACAAACTAGACATACATGCACCAATTCCATTTATAGCAATATGAAGTTTAATTCTTGATAAGATAAAGAGCACTTGCACATGAGAAATGCAATAACAAATGTAGATCAAGGATACCGAGATTGCATACCTCAATTAGTCATCCATCCTATTTGCATATATGAGACTAAGGGAAATCTATAATCAAGTGTGTTAGCCTCAACATAAAACATGAGCATACCTTTTTAGGATGGAGAGCTTATCCACTTGTTATATTTGATTCTTCTCTAAATAGATGAGACTAATGTTCAACTTGGCAATAAACATGTTAGTCTCATATCAATATAATCAATCACTAAACTAAGCATTGTCATTAAGTGTGTTTGTCATTAATCACCAAAATCACATAAAGTGTACCTTGAACTTACACCGTCGCCCTAGGGAAACTCTTTGTAGCTTTTTGAATGTTTCTTCTTTTGCTTTTCAAACAGCTAACTATGCTCAAAATTGGCTTATATAACCTGACTCCTAGCATTTCCTTGTTGTTCCTAGTCTCAAGCTTAAATTGCACATCTTTTAGTTAGGAATAGCCTTGAACCTACTACCACATCCATATTCTTCGAGTTCTTGGCTTGATTGACATAGAATTGATACTCCAAGCTACTCTAGTGAGTTGAGTGAGCTGTTGATCCAAGATGGTGGAGCCATAGAGCTTGTTACTCCTTGAATCTTGTATTCCTAGTTGGCTTTGGTAGTGGTAATTTTGAGCTTCCATGCCGTGTGTGAAAGCTCTCAAGATGGTATAAAAGGTTTGGACTTCGCCTTACCGGAGTGTTGAAAAACTGCTATTAGTTGATTGAGGTGCTAGGCTTAAGCGGGAGCCGATTCTTGTGAGGAGCAGGAACTTGCCCCAACAAGGAGTAGGAGGAGGCTCCAAACCTAGATAAAAAAAACCCCTTTGTCTCTCTCTTTACTTGATGCAATATACTTTCAACACTTTTGCTTCCGCATGTTGTTGCTTACAATAGGTTTTCTTAGTTAATTAATTGGTTTACTAAACCTGGTATAAATTTAAAGTTGAACGAAAAGTTCAAAACTTTCTTATTCACCACCTCTAGGCCAAATAGATCCTTTTACATGGCACGTCGCATGCGACGTCGCTGTAGTTGGGAAGGAGGACACAGTGCCATCGCTAGTGAAGTTGCCACCATCTCGTGGGACAAGGCCACCTGACCGTTGCGGGGAGGAGGCCATCACATCGTCCCCGTGGATCTAGCACTGTCTGCGCCGTTGTCAGGGAGGTCATCACGCCATCATGGGAACGAGCCACCGCATTGTTTCTGGCGAAGAGGTCATTGTGTCGTCGCCAGGGAGGCTGTCTTACCGTCATTGGGAAGGCCATCGTGTCGCCATCGCTCACTAGGGTTTAAGAGGAATGGTGAAGTGGGGACTAGGGAATCGGGAGGAATGGAAGAGGCTAGCTGAGATGTGATGGAGTGGACAACTTGGGAGTCTTCAGTTGGACCGTTGGCCGGGGGCTCTGCCACACTTGAACAACTATTGGGTCTTTGCGTGCCGTCCGACCCAGGCACAACAAGAGCAACCGGGTCGTGCCGAGCAACATGACTTGCCAGATTTCTAGGCACAACCCAACCCATCATTTGGGCCATGCCGACACGACCGATTCACATTCGTGCCAGATCGGGTTTCGTACCAGTATTTTTTGGGCCATGCTCGGACTAACCCGAACGGCACGGTCCATACTCTCAGCACTAATTGCGGGCAACCGCGGAGTAGTCGTTCCCATAATGTAATCTCTCTTTTTTTATTTAGAAAACGTATTGCTTTCCCCGTTTTGACGTCCAGCTAATTATGATTTTTTAGCACATTTGCTGGAGTTGAGTGTGGCTTGATTTACACAGTCTCCTTGTATTGCAGAGCTCCTCAAGTTACGTGTGCAGCTGTACACGCTTAATCGGTGTATCCAACTGGGCGTATACGAGTGATGCCGTACTTGCTGTCGCTCTCGACTCTGTCTGGATCAAGCAAGGCTATGTTCTCACTTCATTTCCTTGAATTTTGTAGTACTAATTACTGCAACGCGCATGCATTCATTGCTTGATGGATCAGACATTCAAACGCAGTATACAGTATTTCAGGAGAAAATGTTGAATGGATATTGCTCGAATGTTAACATAAATACACGAAACAAAATTCATTTTTTGAACAAGCAGAACGAATGCGTCTGGATTTTGGCCTAGGTAATCCACCACTTCTCTCAAGTCCCACATATTCAAACAAATTTCTTCCTGCCAACCTCCTTGATCAATTCCGATGGAATAAAACTTGTGGTCTAAAACGCTACTACTAGTGTAATAGTGTATATATCTGACGTGATATCAGCGACGCCAAGTGGCCAGCAAACTATGAACAATTGAGATAGATCCCCCACCCATGGATGCCGATGCAGCGAAGCTTCAGAGATGGATCGACTAGAGGCGACGGATGATCAGCTGTTGAGCACGGCGCAGTCGCGGCGGATGTTCCCCAGCGACGGGTCGGTCTTGACGCCGACGCGGCCGAGGTTGGTCATGGCGGCGGCGAAGGCTGCCTGGAAGGCGGCGCTGTCGGAGGCCCAGGCGTCGACGGTGGGGCGGGAGCGGGCGTCGGAGTAGAGCACCTGGTCGGAGGCGAAGAGGCCCATCCCCTTCTGGAGGTTGGCGAAGTACTGGTTGTCGAAGACGTGCGGGGTCACGGGGTCCAGCAGCAGCGCGATCCTGGGGTCGACGCCGGCCGGGCACGCCGCCTGCAGCTGCGCCGCGTACCCGGCGTCCATCGTCGGGTCCACGGACGCGCTCTGGATGCGGTCCGCGAACGTGCTGCAGTGCGCGAACCCCACCGTGTGCGCCGCTGCAGAGCAGATTATTAATTTTTTTGGGAAAAATAAACAGTTTGGAAGCCATGAATTTTACAGGGATTTAAACGGTTCAGTTCGTGGAGACTGGAGAGATGAGAGGAATTGATGTGTTCCAAACGGGCCGAGCTTCTGTAAGCATCCCTAGCATTGTTCCTGGACTAATCGATGCAAGTTTTTTTTTCTCCTTACGATGACAACCTGCTTCGGCAGGCCCATGGTTTGTTGATTGATGGGCCTAATTAAGGAGTTGGACGCTCCCTCAGTTGGGAACTGTGAGTGACGACAGAGAGAGGGCGCGTCATGTGTGTGGTAATGCGGCAAGGATAACTTATACTAGTACAATAATACAAGGCTGACCTTCCATTCACGTGCGCACTCTTGCTAGTCTCGCACACAGTCGACTCTTAATCACTTCCAAATGTAAAATAAAGTGGTAGATATCGTCTGTTGGATGAATTTTTTAAAGCATATATAAAATATAATTGAATTTTAGAGAATGGATTGAATGTGCAATGAACAATGTTATAAAGTTTACATTTGAAGTTTCGAGTTAGAACAACTACACCAGAAGTCTTAAATGCACGTTCTATAAAACTATTAACTACACACTCTATACATCTCTTCAGTTTTTTTTTAGTTTATGTGACACTTTAATAGATTTTTTCTAAAGTGGCATACTTTTTTTTAGGACTGCTGAGAGTTATTTAACTCACAGTCAAATTTTTGGACCATAGATCAAACACTTGTATACGACACATAAAAGATCTAACGAAAACATCTAGATACGTGAGAAAATCGATTGAGGTTTCTTTGAAAATCAATCAATCGTCGGACGATCAACAAAAGCGTTTTTTTATAGCTTCCCACGATCTGATCACTTGTTGTAAATGAAATTGCCCGTTTCACTTCAGTCTAGCAACCTGATCACTTGTTGTAAATGAAATTGCCCGTTTCACTTCAGTCTAGCTGGGGTGGTAGCCTTTTCTTTTCTCTACTGTACAGTGTAAACAATAAACAGGTCCCTTGAGCCAACAAAAAATGCCGTGCTTGCACAGCTGGGGCGTTTGAATTGGACCCTTTGCTTGGCTTGAAAGACATGGAGCAAAAGCACGTGGGAAGCTAGCACTAGTACAGCGATTCAGGTAAATTTGAATGGAGGGGAGGTTAGTATAGGGAAAATCTTTTTAATTATTGCTTACCGGATAAAGCAATCATGTCAATCTGCGACAGGTTGTTCTGGGCGAACATTGCCGTCAGCTGGTCTAGGTTGAACGACGGTGGCGGCAGGTTCCCGTCGACGCTGCTTGCCGTCGAGCTCAGCCCGTCCAGCCTCCCGAGCTCCACGTCGTACGACGGGCCACCGGCCTACGCACAAGTCATGGCAAAAAGAAAAGGACGAGATTTTTCAGAAACTTCGATCGATGCAGAGAGTTATTAAAAAGCTGAAGAACTTTTCGTGGATCTTGAAAAGCTTCCTTCTTTTTTTTCGGCATTAGTGCAGGCGTATTGCATACCAGGGCGATCACATCCCGGGTGGCCATGGTGAGGATGTCGGCGCAGGACACCTGGTTGGTGCAGCCCGGCGTGGCGTCGACGGCCGCCTTCGCCTGGATGACGGTGTCGAAGCCGTCGCCGGCGAGGGAGAGGTTCGTCGGGTGGTCCTTCTCCGCCGTGTTGTTCCCGGCGGACACCACGATCACTGACGCGTCACATCCCTGCTCGCGCGCGCGCACACGGACACGGTCGTCAGGAGCCACGGCGGCGCGAAATGCGGGTCGCGGCGGCGGCGGAGGCAGGGGCCAGGGGAGGGAGCGAACCTGGACGAAGCAGTCGTGGAAGAAGAGGCGGATGGTGGCGCCGATGGTGACGTTCGTCTGCTGCACTTTGGCCGCCACCGCCGAGCGCACGATGTTCTCCACGTCGGGGCAGACGCCGGCGTAGTAGTCCTTCCGGAGCTGCGCGGCGCAGCGCGTCGTGCAGCCGGCGGCTGCGAGCGCCAGGAGCGCCGCCAGAACTCGGATCCCCGCGCCCCCCATGCCGCCGCCCTCTCCTCGCCTTCTTCCCCGGTAACGACACCACCGCGCAGCGGCGGCACGAGCTAGGAGATGAGGCGGCTGAGTGTCGAGCAGTGTGACTGACTGACTGGTGCTGGTGGAGTTGTAGTGCCGTGGACTCGTCTAGTTATGGCAGAGTGATGTAGAAGCCAAGCGAAGCCGAGCTTTCTCGGAGTGGGGGATGAGTGCGTCAGTGACTAACTAGTGACCGAGTAGGCGAGTGAGTTATACGCGGCGGCGGCGGCGCGTGCGTGGAAATCTGTGCGCGGCGGCGGTGGGCGTGTGGTGTGGGGAGCGGAGGCGAGGGCGAGGGGGATCTAGAAGCCGGGTCCCCAAGACGACACATGCGCCTCCCATCAATCAATGGAGGGACGGCCCAAGCGGCTCACGTCGCCATGCGCATGGACGGGACGGGCGGGCGCGTAGGTACGGGGTGCCGGCTCGCCGCTCGCGCTGCAAACATGTGTACGCGCGCAACCCCCACATGGCGCGGTTGGTGCGCCACTGCATTAAAAACTCCAATTTTCAGAGCCAGCAGCAACGACACGGCGCAATCCGCGACGCTCCCTCGCGAGTCTCACTGCTAGTGTGCTGCTACTAGTATGTGATGAGTGATGCAGATAGAATTGGGGGGCTCATTTTGTGATGTATATTTTAACTGCATGCTCTGGTTGATCTGATCAGCCAGAATAACAATAACCTGAAAACGAGGTTCCGAAACATAATAGGAGTACCAGCACTCGTACTACTACCTGTACAGACTACAGACTATCGCTCTGGCACAGAGATGCAAGCAAGACACGTGTTTCATGCAATGTGCTGTACAGTATATATCGGTTTGCCGTATGCTTACCAAAACTCCAAAGGCAGCCTCATATACTGATACAGTTGCGTTGCGTGCACATTCGGTGCAGGAGGTGGGGTTTTCTGCCTCTCTGGAAAGGCGAGCGCGGCCAAGATGAGCTGTTTGTCGTCCATTCCTGAGCAGGTTATGATTGGAGATTGGAAACGTCGAGCACCAAGAATTGCTCGTTCCGCTAGACCCAAAACCGAAAGGTGGCATAAATGGTGTGCTCTTCAGCTGGCGGTGGGAAAAAGAAATCGAAACCAAAAAACATAACCGAACCGAATATATCGAACTACCGACCGAATCAGTTCAGTAGTTCGGTTTCGGTATTGCTTTATTCCAGGACAATTTCGGAAAACCGAACTTTTTAAATGCCGAAAAAATCGAACCAAAAAAACTGAAGAAACCGAATACCCACCCTATCTTTGCGTTTCACAATTCATAGGGAAGCGCCAATTTTTTTAAAATCTTTTTTCAGGACGCACCCATTGATCCAAGCGACCAACAGACCAAATGCACTCAATTGTTTATAGTTTTGATGGCCAAACAAGCATGTTTTTACATGATTGGATGGGTCGGATGAGTATCCGGAATAGTTTCTAACCTGGGATCGACGTGTTCAAATTGACGAGCGACGAGTAGGTCGCTTGGTTTCTTGCTGAGTCGACCATAAAATAGACCAGCTAGACAGCCAAGTCATGAGCGGACGGACGGATATCCCCTTTAGCCCCTTCCTATTCTTGAATAGTAAAACACCCTCATGTTCACGATATTCGATGCTCGTGCGAGTTGGAATTTAAAACTTAAATTACTAATTTATGTATAATATGATACAATAGTAATTAATAGTCAAAGTTAAATTTTAGGGGTCATTCGATACCATAACTACTTTTTAGTTAAAATATATAACCTAAATAAACAGAATGATTTAGTACAAATTTATTGAATACAAACTTCTAAAATATAACACACTAAATTAAAAAAAAACCAAATAAATAAGGTACAATTACTTGTGTGCCACTAAAAAAAATCCAATCCCTTGTATGCCATCCCGTGTGTATGACATGTGGGATCGTCTAAGTTTAGATGTGTGGGCCCAATGACATACATGGTATTTTTATTCTTTTAGTGGCATGCGGGGTATTTTCCCAATAAATAAAAGAACTCTAATAATGTCTTGACAGTTAGATGAGTGATGGATGGTTGAGATGAATGATGTACCATCATTAAGCAACAACCCCTTACGGAGTATTACTTAGGAATACTAGTGAAGATTTTTTAATAGTTGAGATGATATTTTATAAAGTAATTTTTTTCAAAACGTAAAACATCTCTTTCCCATGCATGCATCACGTAGCTCATCTCGTCGTTACTCTCAACAACTGAGCAAACTAGAGAAGAAATGATTTCCGTGCAACGGTCGAATGATCGGAAAATGACGTAAACTTTTGAAAGGATAGTGACGTAGATGTGAGTTATCAGCATACTAATCCGCTTTATTGCGCTCCCTAAGCTGTCAAGCTGATAGCATAGCAAGCATGAGTGGCAGTCCCTTCTCTGCCCATCTTTCGGAGAGGTCGCTAATAAACGGCTAAACCTCCAACTCTACATGGGCCGGCCCATGGTTTGGTACACGGCCTTTTTTGTCAGTGGCACGACAAAAAAAAATCACCACAAAATAAACAAGCAAGCTTCTCTGAGAGAAACAAGCTAGAGATAGAGACCGCAATAGCCAAGCATCGAATCGGAGCTTGGATATATTAATCAATCGATCGATGGAAGTGTATCGGAAACTCAAGTTGTAGCTGAGGGAGACATTTTGTGATCTTCATATCGGGATGTGGCCATAGAGGCTATCCAGTTCACGAGATAAGGTAAATGAATCGAGGCGAGGCGACTTGGACGTGAGGATGGAGATGGTTCGGTTGGCACGTCGATTTCCGCGGTGGTTGCGGGGTCCCTAGTGGCGGCCTAGGAAAGTTTCGCCTGGTCGGAGGAGCGCGGCCGCCATCCATGTTGCGCTTCTCAGCGAGCGCGTGCGTTTACTCGCTACGTCTACGTTGTTTTGTCCGTATCATAATGTATAAATAAGATCATCTTTGATTTGCGGTTGTGCTTGATTATAGTTAAAAAAATTTAAGAGCTAATAAAAGACATATGGAAAGGTTAAAATACGGGCAGCGCCAGGCGTCGGACGTCGGACGCCTGGCGCTCCGTCCGGACCAGCGTGCGCCGTCGGATGAGTGCCACCGCGCCAATCCAACGCGAAGCCGAGCGCCCAAGTCCCAGCAACTAGATAACGCAGTGCGGACTGCGGTAGATCAAATTTCCAATTAAAACTTCTGATTTTTGTACAAAATTCAAACAGAGTTCAAAATTCGTAAAATAAATTTCATAATTCTTCTAAAATCGAGAACAACCCATTTTAAATACTTTTTGATTTTTTTGATTTTTCAGTTTTTCGATTTTTTATGTGAACTAGGAGAAGGCACTTATGAAACTTACATCTATATTAGCGAAACTTGGCAGTATTCTGATGAAACTTGGCCGTGTTCTGTTGAAACCTGATGAAACTTCGATATAACCTGATGAAACTTGGATGAAACCTGTTGAAACTTGATGAAACTTGGATTGATCTGATGAAACTTGAAGAAACTTGTATGAGACCTGTTGAAACTTGATGAAACTTGCATTAAACCTGATGAAACTTGGCAGTTCGGCAAATTTAACGAATATGAAAACCAAGTTTCAGTAGGCAAAACCCAAGTTTCAGTAGGCGAAACCCAAGTTCCATCAGATAAGTTTGAAGATTTATATGGCAACAAACATCTTGTTTTGTTCATAAAATACGAGGAACACGTTAGTGCAAACGGTTTGTCGATTGGAGCATCCAGTCAAAATTTATGATCGCCGAAAGAAAATAATGCTTGTGGGACCCATCGCATGCCAAAGACAAGATCTGACTTCCTCCGGCAGATCACGCACAGTCGGCCAGTACGGACGTGTTGACCTTATGGCATTAGCCTTTTCGTTAAAATACTTATGTTTTTTTAAAAAAAGATTTTTAAAAAAATTTGCACAAAATTTTAAAAAACTATTATAACATAATATGCTGAACGATCCATAGAAAACAGTAAATTTTATAACGGCTGTGCTATTTCGCAGTCGCCTACGCGCTGGCCAAACGCACAGGCGCCGTGGTTGGTCGTTGGATCGTGGTGCGCGCGCAGATGGGCCGTTGGATCGTGGGTGTGTCTGGATTAATCCAATAGTTAGCATTTAATTAGTAAAAATTTTATTAAATTTTTTACTATTTTTCCACATTTTCATTTACTGGAAAAAATGTTTTGCGACAGTGGAATTTTTTGCGCGAGGTCTGATCTATTATAGATTTATTTTGTTTTCTGTTTATTAAAAATTTTATTTTGTTTTATATTTTCACGTCAAGAGATTTTTTTCCTCGTATAATTTGCGAAATCATGCGGGCGCAAAAAATTCTAATAAATTTTACTATTTTTCCACATTTCCATTATTGAAAAAAATGTTTTGCTATATTGGAATTTTTTGTGCGAGGTCTGCACGCATGTACACGACATGTGTCTACACAAATGCTGAAATTACATGCGCCTGTCAAATAGTGACTCCTATTTTATAAACGGCACAAAACCGCAAATCAAAAGATCTAAAATAGTTTGCCGATCGTAGCGGTAGCTTTGGCTAGTCGCGTTGATGTGACATCCGGTGCTGATCACCGTAGCTCTCCTCGTCTAGTCGTCTTGCAGGTCGATGGGCCACGGTCATCTGAGCTTCCTCGGCGCAATGCGCAGTTACAGGGATGCTAGACTATCCCAGTGGTATTTCTCTCGCTTGTTTTTTATATGAAGGGATTTTTATTTTCTTTTACCACTCAAACGGAGTAACTTCGCTGTTTATTTTAGAAGGGATTCTCTTTTTTATTATTTTCGGCAAGGTATTACCTTCATGTTTCTTATATCGTTCCTTTTGAAGGAATACCGATTAAAATGGTTAATATGGGAAAATAAATGAAACAAAGAAAACACAGATGTAGATAGTCTAAATTTGCTCATGTTCGAGCAAGGATGCTCGTACCCAAGCATGGTTGCTCCCACCGCAGGTCTTCGATCTTTTCTAGGGAACAAGCAGGGTGTCCCGCACATTTATACAACTAGATTTATATCAATTTTTAACCTAACATGAATATTATTTTTAGGCGGGCACGAGAAATCGGATGTCTGATCTATCAAATGTGTTGACGTCAGCATGCAAACTTAAGAAAATGCATGTTGAAACTTGTGAATCTACTAATGAAACTTACAAAAACCTACTAATGACACTAGATGTAAAATGGGTGAAACTTGAATAATTTCTTTTGAAACTTGAGAAAAATATCAATAAACGAAACTTGAAAAATGTCGGTTGAAACTTGGGAAGCATACTGATGAAACTTGAAAAACTTCCTAATGAAACTTGGTAATACTAGAAGTTTCTCGAGAACAAAATCTAAATTTCAGCAAGAAAAAAAAAATTTAGTAGGCAAAAGACCAAGTTTCAGCGGGTAAAAATAAAAAAAAGGTTTGAGTAGCGAAAATCCAAAACTTTAACGGGCAAAAACTTCAGGTTCAATAGACAAAAACCAAGTTTTAACAAACAAAAAATCCAAGTTTTAGCGAGAGAAAATCAAGAATTTAGTCGCAAAAATTCAAGTTTCAACGGGCAAAATCACAAGTTTCGGTAGGAAAAAAATTAAGTTTGATGTGTGCCTGATTCGAGTTTCATGACAAAATGGGGCATGGTCCTCCTCCTAGCCATCTCCTTCTTTAGATCCAACGAGCCCCCACGTCGTGCCTGACCAAACCTCTCCAAGCCCGTCATCCTCACAAGAGAGGGTAGAGAGAGAATGGATGTGGGGTAGAGATAGCAAGAGGGATGGATAAAGAGAGTGTAAGAGGTGAATGGAGACAGAGCAGTGACTTATCCTTAGAATATTGTTTTTCCTTGATGTAATCCATAGCCCTAACGCGTTCCACCGTCGTGGCCGGACCGTCGCTGAGACAATCACAGCTTGGAGATTAAAAGTCTTTTGTTGTCTTGACCAACGCACCATCGAACAAGGGATTGCCCACAGCACTGCTATCGTCCGGGTAGACCTGCTCAATGGTCGGGTCGGGCTTCAGACCGATCTTGAAAAAGCCTAGTGCCTTTTAGTCTGGCTCGAGCCTAGTTCGACCTTTTTTTTTAAAAAAAAAAAAAAGCAGGCCCGAGCCCTACCCAAAAGCCCAATGCTCGAAGCCCGGATTTACACTACGTTTTCGATTTTTCCAAGCCCAAACCCGGCTTAAATTTTTGTCTGGCCCAAAAATTAAGCTTGAGCCTGGCCCAATGGCTAAGCCCAACCCGACCCAGTCCATTTTTTCTGGGCTGGGTCACCAGGCCAGGCTGCCCATGATCAAATCTACATCCAGCAAAGATAAAACTTAATGCCCGACAAGATGGATGGACTAAAACGTAAGCACAATGGGCCATGCCTAGTGGAAGAGTTTTCGTAAGAAAAGCTACACTAAGAAACCAAATTATTTTTCACATTTAGGTTTAAACCACTCTCAACATATTTTTAAATTTTGTTCGGTAAACTTGCTACTGAAACTTTTTAACGACAGGAGGTGAACCCCCGTTTTTTATTCATTCAAACGAAAATATCATTACAACTTGACTTTTTAGGGAAAATTGGATTTTTGCCCCAAAGTTGCTCAGCCTTTGTATTTTTGCCCAAAGTTCATCTGCCTTGGTATTTTTGCCCTGTGAGACTAGATTGGGATAGTTTTACCCACTGGGTGTTTCCTAAAAAATTGCCACCGCCTGTTTGTTTCTCCTCCCGTCTGTTGGTTTGCCGCGCCCTTCCCGCCGCCAGGCCATGGCCGCGCCCTCCCCGCCGGTTGGGACGGGCATGGCCGCACCGCCCTCCCCTCTGCAGGAATCCGCGCCGCCCTTCCCGCCGCCTTCCCATCTGCAGGAAACCGCGCCGCCCTCCATTCTGCAGGAAGCCGCGCCGGGCAAGGTAGGGAATGGTTAATCTACTGCATCTACTTGTAATTTGGCTTAGCGATTAGTGCATCTACTGCATCCACTTGTAGCATCTACTGCACCATACGGTTAATTGTGTATTAGTGCATTTGAAACAAAATTTATTTGGTATATTAGTGCATCTGAAACAAAACTTATTTGGTGTATTAGTACATTTGATTTTACTATCAAGCAATTTATCTAATAGAATATCATTTTCTGCATTTCATTTTAGGGTCTTTCACATATAGTTGAGTCACCAAATACAACTAGTTCGATCGATTGGTCAAGTATTGAAATAGTGCAAAACTTGGACCCTTTGGGTTTGGAATGCATGGATGATTGCGATGTTCCCATGTCCGAGGAAGGCATGGATGATTGCAATGTTTCCATGTCCGAGGAAGGTATGGATGATTTAAATGTTTTTATGGCTGAGGATGAGATGTATTCTTTGCTTGGTTTGAGGGAGGAAGAAACGGTTGCTAACACTAATGTGGGAGGCAATATAGAAGTTAACACTGAAAGTGAAGCAGGCGAAGCTTGCAAGGGTTTAGAGAATGCGGTGAAACATGTTTTTCCTTAAGCTGAGCAAAGAGAGTGCTTTAAGCATCTTATGGCTAATTTTATTAAAAAATTTCATGGTGACATAAAAAACAACACGTTGACCCTGGGTTTATCTTGCACCCACCAAAGAAGACAAAGAAAATTGAGAATTAAGGGTTGCACAGAAAAAGGTTATCAACGAAAGAAGGTTAATGTGGGAGGCTTGAACAGATGCAAAAGATGTGAAGAGCTAGGCCATAGGGAAGCGGGTTGTCCTCTAAATGGCGTAAAGAAAAGGTGGAATTCTTTGCTTTAATTTTTTGCATTTTTTTGACATACAAATATTTATAATTATTATTACAGGAAAAGTAGGAGCAAGAAAAATACTGTGCCATGGAAAAGATCAACTCCAACGACAAGCCCTGGGCCTATGACACGAAGGTGAACATTTATATCCAAACTTAGTTTTAGTTATATTCATGTGCAGTTAATTGACTACCCATCTTTTTTAGCCAAAGTGCAATGTTGGTGGTAGATGGTACAAGCCATGGGCCTGTGACTAGAAGGTAGATACCTTAAATGACAATTTATATTTCTATGCATGTCAAGTTAATCAAATACTCATCTTTTTTTTTAAGCCAAAGTGCAATGTTGGCGGGAGATGAGGGATCACAAGGAGGAGACGGGACATCTACTCCAAAAGCAAAAACAAGAAATGTCAAGAAGATTACTCCGAGGAAGAAAAAACAATTATTTTAGATGGTGGCTTAATATGCATTCTTTTGTGGCCATAGTAAATTTTTGTGGATATGATATTTACTATTTAAATGGCAAATGAGATGATCTAGGGGAGCAGAAACGTATTTAATATTTTGCGTGTCATGCCCAGAATGATATTTACATGTAGACTAATGCTAACTGTTCCAATGTAGCAGGCAACGTCGATTTCCGGCTTTTGAAAAATGAAAAGCACTATTGTGAGATACGTTTTATACGGTCCTGGGCCACCTGGGGTCTCTCGGCGACACGGCACGGTGGTAGCATGACGCTGCTGCAGCGTACGCAAGCCGGCGATCATTCACGAGTGCACCACATGAGAGTGCGAAGCGAAGCGCCACGACCAACAGACGAATAAACAAGGGATCCCGGGAAACAAACAGGCGGTGGCAATTTTCTAGGAAACATCCTGTGGGTAAAACTATCCCAATCTAGTCTCACAAGGCAAAAATATAAGGCAGATGAACTTTGGGGCAAAAATCCAATTTTCCCGGCTTGGGGCTTGCTTATTGCTACTGGAACTTGATTTGATGTTTTCACACCCTCGTCGGGATGTAAGAAAACATGACGAAAATACCGTGTGTTTACGTCGGCATTTGACTTTTGGCCCAATAATTGATCCGCAACTTGACTTATTCAGAATTTCCGACTCCCAGCTTCAACTGCTGGGAATACATTCGCCAAAAATACGGTGGTCCGCAGGGGAGGAATGATGTGATTTTAATTGTGTCTCGCGAGATTACTGATCAGCCAGAAACTGGTTCAACATTCACAATCCTGCACAGCTGCATTGTAAGTACTGTGCTACTCCACTATACCATACGAACAGTTGCCCTTGCTCACCATTGACAGTTAAGACCGTTAGAAGACAACAAAACGAGATGGCACAAAGAAATACTCTATAATTTTTATTCATTTACCTTTCGAGAGTGCTTTATTATTGTTCATTTTATATACTTTATCGAATCCCCAACTTATATGCATAACAATATCACACACGCAACGAATCGAACAGCACAGATCGATGTACAAACGAACAGTGCAGAACCGGAAATAAACCCAACGAATTTCTCGACGCGTCGATCAACGCGCGAGCGCACACATGTTTACGTGTACACACGCGCCGGCGACTTGCGATCGCCGTCGCGATCCCGTGACCCCATTCATCAATTAATTGAAGACGTCGCACTGGCGGCGGATGTTGCCCTGCCTGCCGGACTTGACCCCGACGCGGCCGAGCCTGACGATGGCGTCGGCGAAGGCGTCGCCGAAGGCGGCGGCGCTGGCCGCCCAGGAGTCGACCATCGGCCGCGTGCGGTTGTCCGTGTAGAGCAGCTCGTCGGAGCCGAGCAGGCCGCCGCCGTCCTGCAGGTTCTTGTAGTACTGGTTATCGAACTGCGCCGGCGTGGCCTGGTCCATGAGCACCAGGTCGTCGGGGGCGTTCGGCCCGGCTACGTCGGCACACTTGCTCTTGAGGAACGCCGCGTACTTGCTGTTCATCGTCGGGTCCGTCGCCTGCCCCGGCCCGTAGTTGTACAGCCGGTTCCTGAACTTGCTGCAGTGCGCCAGCCCCACCGTATGCGCCGCTGCATATATGCACACACACGTCAAATCGTCAATCCATCGACCCATGCTTGCATGCATCCATTGCTGTGCCGAATTCTCACTTGCCTGAAAGGGCGGTCAGGTGTGTCATGTTGAGGCCGATCTGTTTGAACACGGCGAGCAGCTGGTCCAACGTCTGGTTCGGCTGCGGCAGCTTGCCGGCGACGCTGCGGGCGGTGGAGCTCAGGCCGTCCAGCCTGCCCAGCTCCACCGTGTACAAGGGCCCGCCACTCTGCATGCGCAGCACAAACAGGCTAGTGGTCAAACATCTGTTGCAGTGCTGCTGCTCAACCGGTATATACTCATGCGTGTGATCGAGCTCGCGTACCAGCAAGATCGCGTCTCGCGTGGCGATGGCGAGTATGTCGGCGCAGGAGACCACGTTGGGGCACTCGGCCTCCACGGCTTCCTTGGCGCTCGCCACCGTCTGGAAGCCTTCGGCCGCCAAGGACTTGTTGTCGTCGGCGTCCCTCTCGGCCAGGTTGCTCGCCGTCGACGTGATCAGCACCGACGCATCGCAACCCTGCAAGCACCGGCGCATACGTATCACCCTATATGATTCAGAACTATATATCTTCCCCAATAGAGGCTAAAACTATTCAGACTATATTTCAAGATAAAAAAAAACATATTGGTTTCGTTAATTCAAAGTTGTTTTGAAATTTTATGGTACCTCGACGCAGCAGTCGTGGAAGAAGAGGCGGATGGTGGAGCCGGTCGTGCGGATCGTCGCCTTCATCCTCTCCTCCACCGCCGACCGCACGATGCTCTCGACGTTGGGGCAGGTGCTCGCGTAGTAGCCTGGCTTCAGGTCAGACGCGCCGAGCTGCGCCTGCGCGACGATGGCAAGGACGACGAAAGCCATCCACGACGACCTCGCCATCTCGTTCTTGCTCTTGCTCTTGCTCTCGCTCTGGCTGCTATAGCGCGACACTGAAAAAATGGCGGTATATATGCTGTATAGAGTTGATTAGAGGATGTGAATATGTGATCAAGTGATCAAGCGTGGCAAATAAGACGTTGGCACACTGTGGAAAGAATGGGAGGCGACATGGCATTTTAACTCCCTCCAGAGTCTCTGTTCATTGTCCAGCTCAGGACTGATTCTTGATACTTGCATATGGATGCTTTGGGGATTTTTCTTGATGCCGTGTTGGTGCTTACATCAGGGGAGGAATACTGTGCGATAATATCGAGCAATAAATTACTTGATGTTTTAGGAGCGAGGTTATCTGAATAAGTCGCTTCCTCGTCGCATAACGAAATTATTTACTGTTTGCCCATAAACAATCGCGCAAATGAAAAAATACCCAATGTTTAGACGCAATTGTAAAAATGCCCCTCGGCGCTCCAACCCAGGGCGGCATCAGCGAGCAAAGCGTCCGAGCGGACAGCGCCAAGCCCTCGGCGCCCCGCCAAGCCGCCAGCGGTCTCGGCGCCACCGCCAGCAGCGCCAATGGGAAGGCGCCACCGCCAGGCGCCTAGCAGCGTGTGGGCCCAGCGTGGCGGCGGGCCTCGGCGCCACCGCCCGCCGCGCTAACGCCAAGCGCCACCGCCAGGCGCCTAGCAACAGGGTGGGCCCGCGTGGCAGGGGGGCTCGGCGCCCCCGGCCAGAGCGCCTAGGGAGGGATCGCCCGGTATATAAGGCTCTGCTTCCTCCGACCGTCGCTCTCATGCCCTCATTTCTCACCGCAGCCATTCCTTTCCAGTAAACAGAAGAGAGCTTTCACCCTGGTCAGATTCCCACTAACAGTGGAGAGCTCACTCAGTGCAGAGTTTTCTTCTCCTGCGGGTAAGTGAGATAATAAGGTTAATGATATTGCATAGTAATATTTCTTGTTTTATGCTACAAACCATGGTAGGATAGTCATTCTATTATTATATTACTAATAGTATAGTAGTTAATTTAGTACAATACGACTATTTAACCTCTTAGATTTTAGGGTAATAAGTAGGTACTATAACGGCTATTTAGGACGATAATAAGTAGCAGGTTATTTGAACATAATCCTCGCAGCCCGCACCCCAGCCGTTTCTCGCCGCCTATCCATCCCGGCGTGGACATGGGTGCCCCTGAGAGCTCGCGTGCCAGAGAGTTCGACGTGGGTGCCCCTGAGAGCTCGTGTGCCAGAGAGTTCGACGTGGGAGGCAGTTCTGCACAGGGTGTTCCCCCTCCCACGTTCGAGACGGGGGGCGTTTTGCCGCCTACGGACGTGTGGCCTACCAGCTCTCAGACGGCCTTTGCGCCCTTCCCAGTCACGACGTACGCAGGGACAGAAGCGTCGTACTCTGCGCCGACTGTGCTTACGTCCGCTGCGTCTTCTGGAGGGTTCTCAAGTTGGGCAGGGAGGCCAACGGGCTTCCAGCAGGCTGACGTCGCAGGGGGTACGTTATTTCATTAAAGTGTTAACATATGCGATTGTCAAGCAGTTAGTATAAAACTTAACTTCGTTTACCGTTATGACAGGTGGTATTTCGCAGAAGACCTCTCGGTATCGAGACTGGACCCTTTCAACAACATCGTCCCGGCTCGCAGCAATGACGACCTTCTGCACCACCTACCCGGCTTTGAGCTTCCGGGAGCCTTCCAAAGACTAGGTCCCGGCTTTCAAAGACCCGAGGGCCTTTCAAAGCACAGATTCTCTAGTTCACCACCCGGGCCCTTTCATTTCCATCGGTACACATATTTGTTATACTCTATGTATATGCATAATACGTACATATGCCATTTAACATGTAAGTTTGTTTGACAGGGCCGCCGGTACAGGGCCACCGGCGGGCGAGTTTCCAGTCCTTGCCCAACCCAGACGAGGACGACTTCGGCGACGAGGAGACCCACCGGCGGGCGAGCTTCCAGGAGTTGCTTGGTTCGGGTCGTTACCCTGCTGGGTCATCGCAGGAAATTGATGCCACGCCACAGGATGCTGGACGCCCGCGGCGTGAGACGCACCCACCTGAGCGTTTCAGCCCATCGGGCCGTAGGCTACCCAGGCCCATCAAAAGGGGCCGTCATTAGCTTCGTTTAGGTTCCGCTCTGAGACTTCATGTATCTGTATCTTATTGTCATTTCCGTGTTGTCATACCATCGTTCTAATTTATGCGAAATATTTCAATCCTCTGCTAGCGACATTCAAAATAGTGCGAATTTCAATTCCACACCCTTTCTCTCTCCGTCGGTGTTCAATACTTCCCGAAAGACCCACGTGACACTGCGGCTCAAAAACGACGTGACAACACAACTACGCACAAGCTGGAAACCATTGAAATATAAAGCAATGTGACAACACGAACATGACAACCTGGTCCAATATGTCTTGCAAACACGATGTGACAGCACCACGAAGCAAAAACAACTGCATTTTCCTATAAATCACGCAACCGATGCCCACGAATCTCTAATGGGGTAGACCTTAGTGCCTTTGCTTACATGCAAACAGTTTATCCAGATGCCCACCCCCATTCTCTCTCCGTCGGTGGCCACTGCCGCAGAAAGTGACGTGACTTCAAGGGGGTCTATAAATACCCCCTGGTAACGTTTGCCAACTAAGTCTCTTCGTCCTACAGCCTCAGACTCTCGTGCCGAGACCGCAATAGCAGTGACAGGCGCAGGTTGTTTCTTTCCTTAAGTATTATAATGCATTTATTTCTCTTTTTGTTTACTAAAAACCCTGCACTCGCAGATACCGGATCTCACGTGCGGATAAACATCGCGGAGTATCTGTATTGTTGATCCCACTAATTCCTTTCTTCCCCATGTGCTAATTGAATCTATCATACAAAGAGAAGCTACCAATGTTCGATGTGCACATTGGGAGGAAGGAATTAGTGGGGTCCGCAATGTAGATTACTCGTACTGCTGTGTCAGCACCAGTATTTAATGCATTACGAAAATTTAAATTACATG
The DNA here is from genome assembly GCA_036346415.1 of Raddia guianensis. Taxonomy (NCBI): domain Eukaryota; kingdom Viridiplantae; phylum Streptophyta; class Magnoliopsida; order Poales; family Poaceae; genus Raddia; species Raddia guianensis. The sequence continues at coordinate 32,609,718 of CM070536.1, forward strand.
TTGCATGCAAGGTTATCGACCGAGCATCCTTTTTTAGAAATTTGAAATAATATATTTTACTTAAACAAGTGAATAATCTATTGCGTGCTTCGAGATAGGCAGCGGGAACGAATCCGAGGTGAATGCCGACGAAAACAGCGCCACATGTGATAGCGCTTTAAATCGTCTCGGGATGCGGTGCGGGAACGACGGAGAAAAATGTTTCGGGATATGTATCGCGAAGGAATCCGACGTGAATGCCGACGAGAAACAGCGGCTCCCGCCCCCTCCCCGGGTCCTTAGCGCCACGGTAGGCGCGCCTAGGCTTGGCGCCACGGTAGGCGCCTAGGCTCGGCTTGTGGCCGAGCGCGCTTAGCTCGACGCCTTGGGCGGGGGCGCCTTGCCCTTGGCGCTCTGCGCTGGGGCGCCTTCCCCCTTGGCGCCGTCCGCTCGAGCGCCTTCCCTGTTATAGCGCCCTCCTCCGGAGCGCCGAGGGGCATTTCTGCAATTGCGCCTAACCTTTGGGCATTTTCTCATTTGCGTCATTTTTTATGGGCAAACAGTAAAACAATTCTCGCATAACTGATGAACTAGCAGCTTGACCCGCACATTTACGTGGCAAGATTTGTGTCAATGTTTAGAAAACCTTTTATATATTATAGCTCATGCTTAATGGAAGAAGAATAACTTTTTTATATGTATTCATATAGGTCATAAACATCTAGTATTGCCAAAGTCTATCCCTGCCAAAGTCTATCCCAAAAGATATACTTAGAAGCTCTAATCCAATAATTAATAACTAGCGATGTTTACATGTTCGTGGCGCGTGGCATTAGTTTCGTAGGACACAAGTGTATTTTGGATTTTTTTATTTTTTTCTTCTAGAGTTTTTCTATTATTTTTAAATTTATTTTATAGAAGTCAACATTTCTAATGCTTGAATTCATTTATAGACCCTCACCATTTTTTTGTTACATTTTTTTTGGGATTTTGTTGAATTTTTAGGATTTTTTCTAAGGGGTGACGTGGATGCCCCTAGTTGCGCCATGTGGCACAACCAAGAGCAGACGGTGCTGCCTTGTATGGTAGTATTGTTTTTTTTGAATTTTTATAGTTTTTAAATTTGTTTGGAATTATTTTATTATTTATTAATTTATTTTATAGAAGTCAACATTTTCGATGCCTAAATTTATTTATAGACTCTCACCATGAATTTTTTTTTTTGTTACATTTTGATTTTTTTTATATTTTTCTAGGATTTTTTTTCCTAGGGTGACATGGCTTCCCTAGTTGTGCCATGTGGCTCAACTGTGGTGCAGCGCGTGGCATAGGTTGTGCCAATCGAAAGCGCCTTGTATGATAGTATCAATAGCTAAGTCCAATTCTTAATTGGGCAAGTGAAAGGAGATCAACTATGTCTATGCCAACCTGGCACATATGTCTAGGGATGGCAACAGGTGCATACCCGCCGGGTATTGACACCCCAGACCCATACCTGTGAAAAAAAACACCCGATAATATACCTATACCCGCGTGCGGGTACAAATTTTCCTTGTACCCAAAATAGTTGGGTATTTTCACCCGACAGGTACCACAGGTTACCCATACTCGTCATCCAACGTTGAAACCCTAGCTCAAGCCTTGGTGGATCAAGTAGGAGAGGGAAGCATACCTAGGAGGCTTTTGACGATGGCGGGAGGTGTCCATGGGGGGCTTCGGCCCGAGGTGGTAAGAGTTGACGTCAGCGACCGGAGGCGGTGGCGATGGTGGAGGGGCTTCAGCATGCGGTGTTAGGAGGCGGCATCGACGACGGGAGGCGACGGCTTCCGACGGCGGTGGTGGAGGGGCTTTGCCTGTGAGGGCGCTGCCACCTCATTCTTGGAATGGATTTGGATTAGCCAATTAACTAGGGACGGTGGAGATGCATGTAAATTGTGAGCAACGTTGTGAAGTCTTATGAACATACCTCGGTTGGGCACTTGGGTTGTGGTGCCGGGCTTGGGAAATTGATATGGGCTGTCGATTAGCCCGGTTCTGCTACCTATCAACTGTTATTTGCTACAGGTACACGGGTATGGGTGGTAGTAGAAGTTCCCATACCCGTATACCCGTGGATAAAGGTTTTTGCCCCATTAACATTTTTATGGGTATGATTATTATACCAGACCCGTACCTTAACAGAGTAAATACCCATTGGGTATTGGGTTTCGGTACCCATTGCCATCTCTATATATGTCCAAATTGTATGCACACATCTTAATTACGAACCATCATAGATGTATGTTTCAATCACGATTCGATATAAATACACTTATGTTGGTTCGTAACTAGAACGAACAATAATAAGTGCATGACTAGAATCGCCATAGATATTTGCTCGTCTCACAAGTCATTTTGTGCATAAAATCCACTTGGAAATACCCTAAAATTTATATGCTCAAATCCACACCCATTGCTAAATTTCATTCCATCGACATAGCTCAATTATGCTCCCATTCCCATCACTCAGTTCTACTACACACTGATGTGACCAATGTTATCACTGCCATAGCTAGCTCGTATCTACCGATGTCACCTACATCCCCTCTTGGCTCATCACCACTGTCGTCTTCGGTGCAGAGGACGATGACTCTGATGCGGATTAGGACTCTTACCTTGAATCCCGTGTGGAGGAGGAGGCCAGGAAAGAGGAGGAGGCTGACAAAGAAGAGGGCACTGTTGAAGAGGTTGGCAAAGACAGGGAGAAGGGCGTCGTTGAGGAGGGTGGAAAAGATGAGGAGGATGGCAATGTCCTCTTCCAAAACAAATTTCAGTATCTTCGTCCCACTGCTCTTCTATTGCTTAGGTAGTGGTGTCGTTTGCCTTCTTTGTTATCACCGTCATCTCCACCTTCAATGTGTTGTTCTATGGTTGCCGTCATCGACATGACGATGAGAAGGAGCACATCCAGATCCAATGATCTTGAGCTCCTCCAAAGAGGGAGATTTCTTGTCCCATTCCAGCGAGGAGAGAAGAATAACAATGACCCATACTTCTGGATGTGTGGTGTAACTAGTAGCTAGCCTAGTACATCTACGCTACGCTTGCTATTAAAAAATATTTAAAAACAGTTTTTTGGTTTCTAGCTATAAACTAACACAGATTAGTGGGACACATTAGAGCCGGTTCAGAAATGGACGACCGGCGTTGATGACCGGTTTAGCACCAACACTGATTTGCTATTTTGCAGCACTGATGACAATTTCTGACGATTACCAAGAGCTAAACCTTTGTAAATTGTTCGGAACATGTATATTGTCGTTTTTGTTCATTTACAGGAGAGAATACAAGCGGCCGCTTCATTTTATGACTAATCGAAATAAATTTGAAATCGAGTAGGATAAAGGCGCATCCTTTTCACTTAAGCTATCTAGCATGGGTGAAGTTTTATTATGGTCAACATTGTTTTTTTTTTTGGGAAAAATGTTGCCATTGCCTTTTCGATCTACATTACTCCATTGTTACATCGTTGTCAACTTGCATCGTGGCAAATTTCTTGTGATAACATTAAGCACTGAAAGGATGACTTTTGATAACATATACTCCACGAGTACAAGATGAGATGATTTAAATCATTGTTTGTGGGTTTAATATTGCACCACCTTGTTAATTGTTATTGCACCGGAGAAGCTACTGCACATCATATGTATTCTTATTCTTTTTGCTTCGGAATATTAAGAATGCTCGCCTTAGCATTATTTTGACCTAAACCATTTCCCCTTTTTTACATGAAAAATACTTTCAAACCCTGTTTGTTGAGAGCCAGGTATTCTTGCTGATAACTGACCAATTGAGATATACTAACTACCAGTGCTGCGTAAAGTCCGACCTTCGTATTTTGAACTGTCTAATTGGACAATCAAGCTACGTCGGCTATAAATTTAACATGTAGGAGCCAGTTTGATGACTGCATCCTGATTTCTGAACAACATACTATACAACGAATCAAAACGGGCCTATATCATACTATCACTCTATCAGTACCTTTCAGATAAACGAAATCAATCACTTGGTCACTTGGATTTGTCAGCAGTGGATCAACGTCTATGGCACATTGGCACTACGCACCGAACTTTGGAAGGAAAAAAAATAAAGGTAGTACGCACCACGCGTGAACGCTGTTGAAAAATGATCAGACGACTCAATGAAGCGAACCATTTGCTCTAAAAATTCCAAATGTTCTGTGCACAAGTAGTAGGCCACTTCGAGAGGATTTAAGAAGTTTTCAAGGCAACTTGTAAGAAGATTTCAAACCTTTCTAGGCTACCTGCCATATACCATGCATGATCAGTTCAATATCCCAAAGAAGCAGTTTTGAAGTAACTGGTTCCTACAGAACACGAGCAAGAGAAATCGCCATGAATGAAACCCTGAGGACAAGACTTGGAATGCTTAGAATTGTTTATTATAAGTCATTTTTAAGTACAATATTTATCATTGTTAAAGTCAGATCCGTGGTGGCCAAGTTAATCAGGCACAACCAAAGTCGAGCTTAATTGCTGGCCCAATCCAACCGATTGGCCCAGCTGTACGCTTGTAAAGCTAATTAAGTTCCATGCCAGATCCAATGCGTTGGATATGCAGACTTTCAGATTTTTTGACATATTGCAACACGGTACGTAAATGAGCAAGTAGAAGCTTAATGGCTTAATGCGTCAACATTCACAATCAAATGCCACTTTACGATTTGTGATCATTGAGAACATGTTGAGTTGAAGATTTTTACAGTCGTGAATCTGGCGTGAAATTAAGATTGTCATTGTTTGAATTGCCCACATGATGTAAGTATGCGACAGTAACATCACGCTAGTTGGGTTATATACCTTTCTTGGCCTTCTGACTAAGATAAAATGTAGTATATGTTCTTATCGGTTTAAGATTGTATATCCTTTATATCTAATAATGCAGTACATTAGTACCTGAACCATGCCCCTCCTTCGAATCACGATGATCTAATGAATTGGTGGCATACGCTAAAAGAGAGGAGAAGAAAATTTAACGGGCTAGTAATCTAACGAAAAGAAACAAGTTAAATCTTCCAAATTAAATGTGTTCGTGAATTCACAAGTCGAAACAATGACTTTATCATGAGTTAAAGAAGACCCTCGAGAAAGACGGAAAGAGATCCTTCATTTGTAGGAGCAAGTGCTATCCTTCTTATGTGTGGTGGGATGGTGTCTTCTTTTTTTCTTCTCTATTTTTAATTTTGTGATTTATTTTTTTAAAAAAAACTTGTTGAAGTGATAGAGGCCCGTCTAATAAAAACCTAGACCATTTTTAATTGGATGAGAAACTCTCAAACTCAGCATTTGTCGTTGTGCATCGGTCCGACACTTTTTGAAAGATCCAATAAGATTGGTTTTCTGTATTAAGAGAAAAAACCATACAAAGAAAACTAAATTCCAAAAAAAAAGAAAAGAGAAAGGAGGGGGATTATTGCTAACCTCCACGATTTAAGCTCGTACAAATTACAAAAGGGCTAGTTTAGGGTATCGGCCCATATCCCTAAACCATCGTAAGGGGTGCTGTGACATCCTAATAAAATTATTAGGTGTCCCAAGTGTTTTTAAAAGAGGTAAAACAAAAGGTAAAATTTGGTTTTATTATTTGTATAGATAAAACCTATTACAGCTATTATTTTATGATCCGATAGACTATTTTATGCACAAGCCTTGCTTAAAATTGGGATTGGGCAGTGTAATCACGTCCCCAATGTTCCCAAATATATGTCTTACCTTTTCCTAATTTTTAGGCAGCCAGAAAATTCGGATTTAGCCCAAAATCCGAATTTTATGATCCGATAGACTATTTTATGCACAAGCCTTGCTTAAAATTATGATTGGGCAGTGTCATCACGTCCCCAATGTTCCCAAATATATGTCTTACATTTTTCTAATTTTTAGGCAGCCAGAAAATTCGGATTTAGCCCAAGAAGGCCCAATTTTGAAGGTATTTCGCATGAAATCATCAGGAATCCTAATCCGAAAATTCTCCAAAAATAGAGGAGTGTTCTAGAAGTCCTAGATAACCTGCTCACCAAGTTTTGGCCACAAACTCCATTGGAAAGTTGGGGTCCTAATTAGGCAAGTCCCGAATTCTAATCCGAGTTGGTTTAGACTTTCTAATTCTTTTTTAACCCAACCTGGCTGAATCCACCCCTTCCCCAGCACTATATAAACCCCCTAGACCCCCTGGTCGCAGCCACCACACCCCCACCCCCGAAACCCTAGCCGCCGCCTTGGTTCTCGTGCAATCCCGAGCACCTTTTGAGGTATCGCTCTCTGTCTTGAAACCAAAGCCTAGATTAGGTTCCACCACGTTGTAGAGCTCGTCGAGACGATCAATTTGCATATATGGATCGTGCAATTTGGTGGAGAATTGTATCCAGAAAGCCTCGCCGAAGTTTCTCTCTCCTCCCTGCCCTCCGTCGCCGCCAACATCGCCGCCGGCGAACCTCGTCCGCCGCCGCCCCGGAGTCCACGCTGGCCAACCCCCGCGCGCTACCTGGCCTGCAGCAGCGTCCCCGAAGCGCCAACCGCCGCCATCACCATGCGTCATCACATGCGATTCAAGCGCCGCGCCGCCGCGTCCGCGCCGCTACTGGTCTTGGGCCGCCACGTTGCCCTCCGATTAACCGCCTACCGCGCGCTCGCCCGCCGCCACGTGCCGCCCACGCCGTCGCTCCCGTCAACGCCGCTAATCCGACGCCGCCGCAGGTCCCCATTGTCGTCATTGCCTGCGCGCCGCCAATGAGCCGAGCCGCCGGTTTCGTCGGTTTGTGCCGGTTTAACCGGTTTATTCTTTTCCTGGGATTTCTGATTTTCCACAAACTTCCCGGAATTGTTTAGGGAGTTCCCGAACTCCGATTCAGGTGATTCCAGAACCATTATTTTCTAAATAATTCCTAAAATTTTGATATATTTTATTATTATATTTTCATTGCTTGGATTTGCTGTTTGCTTTGATTTCTTGATCTACGTGTAGATAACGTATTTTCTGGAACTGGATACTTTTGCCGGGAATTTCTGTAGGAGATCCGTAAAGCTCCGACTTCTTCGAAGGCAAGCACTAGTTTGCATATTCCTATCCCATGTTTACAATTTCACTTTATGTATTTATGTCATAACTGCTACTTACATTCATTCTAGACTAGTGCGTGTGTGCCCGACCATGCTAGTCTTCTACTATCATGTTGTAGCCATGATTGATGAACCCCTCTATAATTCCATAGCCTATTCTTTGACTAGATGCTAGGTTTGCATTAGTGATTCACTTACAAAAATGAGATGGCGGAGCCAAGGCTTCGGTATGTTTTGGTTAAAACCTAATCAACTAAAATCAATGTGTGGTTGGTTAGAGGAGACCCGGTCGAGATGATTTATGGGTTGTGGCTGTGGTACGGAGGTCTCCTCTTCTAAGGACTTAAGCTTGTGACATGCTAGACCAAACCAAACAGTACAACCACTTGTGCCTTTGGCCCTGGCTTAGTACCCTGCGAAACCTACTAACCACTTGCTCGTAGGCTGGCCGGTTATGGTTCGATACTTTTGCCCTAGGGTGAGGCTAGCTACTTTACCTGAGGGGTAGGTTCGTTCTTGAGACCGAATGGCTTAAATGGGGAACGCCCCCGGGTGGCGTTCAGAAGTAGTAGGCGCCTACATGGCGGGCACGGGGGCCGGGAAATCAAAAGAAAGGGCAGGCGAAGTGGTAGGCGTAGTAGGCTGGAAAGGCCTTGTACCGTATCTCCTTAGGGATGAGACGGGGCTTGTGGGGAACGTGTACACACTCTGCAGAGTTAAAATTATCATGATAGCCGTGTCCACAGTTATGGACGGGGCGAGAGGTTTTCACATGTAGTCCCACCTTTTTAATAATTAAACTTGACTAGTGTAGGCTGGGATTGGCCTGGTGCGAGAATGCACCTTCCTTTGATGATTGTTGGTAATATCTTGAGATCATGCATTCACTTAATTAAAACTTGACAGCTAAAATTTTTTTAGTAATAGGTTTTGTGTAAAATAACATTTCCTCCATCCTTTGCCTTTGCATACATTGTTAAGGATCGCTTGCTGGGTAGCCGCGTACTCATTATACCTATCGCGGATAATTTTATTATTCAGGTAGCAAGTCTGATCAGGACCAGGAGGGTGGGAACTCAGGTGTGCAGGACTAGCTGCGGGTGTCCGGGTCAATTACTTGGATATCGTCGCTGAAGGCTATTGCTGCTCTGATGTTCTTTTCATTCGTTCTTAATATTTTTTCTGTTTTACTGTAATAGCATATGATGCTACCTTGTAATTCTCCATTATTTTTAATAATAATGGAATGCCAGCGATGATAGCCGTTGAATTGTCCATCATGAGGTACTAGTCTGGGCCTAGTATCAGATCATGGTGCCGGATTCCCTATGGTGACGCAGGGGGTCGCGACAGGTGCATGGCCAATACACCAGCCACCGCCTTGTGGAACATGATCGAGAGCTAGTTGCCATTGCCATCCGACCAAGAGCCACCGTCAATCAAACAGTCACCACCTTGGTGCGTGAACAAGATGCCAACTGATTGCCTTACAAGGCATGCACAATCTGCCTAGCCAAGTGTCACCACTATGGGAGATGGACAACAAGCGCTAGCCACCACCTTTGTCTACCACACCACAAGGCGCATGTTGTACATCCAAAACCACAGTCCCGCACCACTGTAAGAGATGAACGATCTATACGCCAGTCACACACTACTGACCATCCACCATCACCTTGCGAAATGCATAACCAAGAGGTAGGGGTGGAAATGGTGTGGATATTATCCAACCGACCGACTAAATCGGTTAGATAGTGATATAGATAATTTTATGGATATTCGGCTATTTTTACGGATACGGATACGGATATGGATGACACCAATCTACATTGGCTAACACCAGTCTAATCATATTATATTGATTTTTTCAAGTATACGTTTTTTACATATTATCCGATTAATACCTGTTTTGACTCATATCTGATAATATCGATTTTTAATGATCTGTATTCATAATCGACGCTAGTCGTGTATGAAAATATCCATGTTTATATCCATGCCCGCGCTATATTCATATCTATATCCATATCCAAAAAAATATGGATCCGATCTATATCCGGTACTACCTGATAGTATCCGATCCGATCACACCCATACCAAGAGGTAGTAACCACCACCGCAAGGTCCACAATGATGCACGGTCGAGATGTCACGAGCCGACTGCGGACCAAAATGCCATCAACTCGTGGCTTAGCTTTTGAGTGCGGGACTGCATGTTGGCTTAGCTATTTCTTTTGAAGCAGCACAAGGGCCCATGCACGAACAGGGCTGCGTGTGGGCTCTGTCGCTGAACAAAGCGAGAATGCGATATACTACTCCCTTGGCATTCTCGCTGCCCCCTTTAGCGAGGGCTGCAAGACGCATGTTGCCGTGGTGCTTTTGCTGTCTAGCTTTATGGCTGTAGGTAGTGCAAGTCCTTTTGAACACCACGATCTGCATCATTGCGCGCATAGGTTATCCTCTGTGTGTGTTGTTGGTAGGTCTCACTGGTCCGGAATGTGCTCCGTGTTTGACCGGTGCTGTTGTTTGTCATGCTCCCAAGTTTGATACAACGATGGTAATAGCTGTAAGTGAGAGCATCAGATTTTTTGTTCATTCAAGGTTGATCTGTTTGGTTCCGCTCGCTACAAGAACATAAGAAGTAATGCAACGGCAAATATGAGACGTCTCTTCTTAAATTCTGCTATTTTGCCGTCACCTGCAAATTTTGATTTTGTGCGGTTGCGATTCAGGGTTACCTGGGCCTTTTCCTTTTTCCTCGTCTCCGAACGCGTTGTGTCGCCGTCTTATCCATTTACGACCGCAGTCACTACCGCGAGATTCGACCAGAGGATGGGGGGCAAATCGGCGAGGGCGCTGCCAACTTCAAGTGATGATCAAAGACAGCAAGGGAGGAGGTGGACGTGCATGAAGCAACGGCGGTGGATGGGGATGAATCAAGGGGATCTCGATCGAAAAGGGGATGGGAGGAGGTAATAGGGGATAGGGGGAGTGATACGAGTCATTCGATTTCATCCGGCCAATGCTAAAAAAAATCGACCGCACATTTCTTTTTCTTTTTTTTTTCTTTTTTTTGCAGGCGCATGCAAACGAGTCGTTCTTTTTAAAAAACTTTTTTCTTCCCAATTGATGTGGTTGTTTAAGGAAAATTGCAAGGTCGAGAAAGGACTCTTGCTATGCTTTACTGGAAATAAAGTGGAACACCAAAATGTGGAGCAAAAAGGAGAAAACATAAGGGTAAACTAAGGAAGTACTAACATAATATTTCAGATCTAAATCCATGTCTAAATTTGATTCGGCTATTCCTCGCGACTATGGTGTGTCCTTTCCGGCGTTGGGAAGAAGAGTACGGCTGATCGACGATCGGTGGGAACCTCCACAATTGGGAGTTTGTGCTTAGTTGGTTCTTCCATTGGGTGTGTTTCGTCCATAGGGATGTGTTGCATCTCTCCAACTGAGTCATTAAGCTCTGGTGGATGCCTTTTGTGGGCGCGTCTTCATCATGGTCAAGGTTGTCAGATTTGATGTGAGTGCAATTGGTATTAGAACTAGATTCATTGGTGGTTCTCCAATGGTGGCCGGACAGTGACCTATGGTGGCGAGCCCTGCAACGACAGTGAGTTACAAAAATGTTTTGAAGTGTCAATCCCGAGAGAAATATAACTTTCTAGATTTTTTTAGTCGAATTGGACGACAACGATACTCATGAGCGTCCTTATCCTACATACGGCGTTGAGAGGCACGGCTCTTCTTGCTGGATTGCATATTAGTTTTTTGATTTAATGAGTGACTATTCGATGAAGTTTGATGTTATTACACTTGGCTTCGATTGCTACTAAGACTTGCTATTTCGACCTTGTCTTCTTTTTCACTAAATCATTTTGGGTGTAGATCGTGAGAAGATTTTGGACTTTGTTGATCCTATGAAATCGCAGAAGAATGTCATGAAGGTCAATGATCATCTTCCATGTGAGGATGCTCGAAATTAAAACCGTCAAGATATTTGAATCATCTGGTTGTCATAAGGTAGAATTTGTTTCTTTTTTATTTTCTTCATGTTGCTTATATCTGTAAGATCAAGCCTCCCATGGGCTGATTGATTTTGGTAATTAATGGCAACTAGGCCGTACAGCTAGAACGCCAAGGTTAAGGACCTTTTGTTTCCTAGTTTCTCTGATTTCCTTGTGTGCGTCTTCGGCCCAACTCAGCAGATCGACTACATCTCTCTGGTTGCAGGGTCCCACTGAGCACAGGTCCAGAAACATCAGCCGTGGGTCCCATGGGGTTCCGAGAGTGCCAGGTGTTAATACTGAGCGAACCATCTAGAGCGAGTACACCTGTCCCAGGGTCGAGAAGGTTTGGGGTCCAGCTGTCCAGGTTTTCGTAGCCGCTAAGTCACCGAAATACCTGAGAGCGCGAAACTTCCCGCCATAGTGATCTAAACCTCCCGCCGGGTCCACAAGTCGGTAAGGTAGGCCCAAAACCCTAGGTGTGTTGTCGGGTGAAGTCGGTAGAGCCAAAATCCAAGTGGGGGCAAAATTTCAGCCCCATCGGACGGCGTCCGATCGCCATCGGACGGCGTCTGGTGAGCCCAAGCCAAAATTTGGCTAAGTCCCGAAAACACCGCCACTGTCGGACGGCGTCCGACGCTCTTCGGACGTGGTCCGACAGCGCGGGATTCCCAGAGGGTGAGCTCGAAAATGGCTAAGTCCCAAACCGCACTGTCCCTGTCAGACGGAGTCCGATCCGGACCAGACGGCGTCCGATGAAGGAAGAAATCGACGGCACGGAGCTTCGAACGGCATCTGGCGAGCGTCCGACGGCGGCCACCCTCACTGTCGGACGGCGTCCGACCAGCACCGGACCGCGTCCGATGACGGCTAGGCAAGCGACCGAACACCTGGCGGGCGCCCCGTTCATTCGCGTCAGCACCCTATCGGACGCGTCCGATAAGCCACCGGACGGCGTCCGACGAAGCACAAAAATGACCTTGACCTTCTGTCGGACGGCGTCCAACGGGAACCAGACGGCGTCCGATCGGTCGATCTGAATCTCGCGATTTAATCTGAGCCGTCCATTTCTAGGTTTTTGACTTGTGCCTATAAATAGGGGCTTGGAGCACGGGAGAAAATTGAGAGAGCCTCATTAGCAGCCACCCCTTGCCCTTTCCACCCAAGAGAGCTCCTCCCATGGCACCCACCTCCATCTAGGGTTCCATGTGCTTGAAAGATTGAGAGGGAGGAGAAGAGAGGAAGAGGAAGAAGAAGGTGCTCCCTACCTTCTCTCATCCAACCCTAAGGTTTGCCTTTTCTCCCATGGTGTTCTTGCCCTAGTTTCCATGGTGGGAGAGAAGGGGTAGTGGTGAGAGACGGTCTCCGATCTTGTACTCTTGGGACTTCGACGCCGGAGAGATCGTCATCACACCACGAGCTTCATCAACCGTACGACTACGTCAACTGAAATCCTCCGTGTGTCTGGGGTCACTTCCGTGTGTCGGAGGTGCGTGGCCTTCATCCGTTGAAGGTTGTGTGCAAAATCCTCCGTGTGTCGAAGGTCGGTGCCGTGTGTCTGCACCGCGGGTGCGAGGAGTTTCCGCGTGTGGAAGAACTCGTCTTATGTGAAGGTTTGGGGCTCGCCTACCATGTGTTGGTGAAGAGCCACCACGAGTGGATTGAGGGCTAGGGACGAGAGAGTCCCGACTTCTCTGTGTGAGAAGTTTCCTCAACGGAGACGTAGGTGTTCATGTGTTGAGCACCGAACTTCGGAAAACAACTCGGTTTGCGCTTTCTTGTCTATCTCATTTACTTCCTCATATTGATTTGATCGTGTGCATGTGAGCGCCATTGAGCCTCCCAGTAGTCGCTTGTGTCTCATTGTGATCGCTTCCACAACTAGACTCTAGATCAATCGATAGCTTGTGTTCCAAATTTGATTAACTAATCAAGCGAATTGAGAGAATTAAAAATTTGAAAAGAGCCGATTCACTCCCCCCCCCTCGACCTAGAATCCTTACAATATTAGCATGACAATTGTCTGTCACTTCTCTTTGATTTTAAGTTTTTTATTAAGCATTGGTAATGATTGTATTTTTTTTTTATAGAGGAAGCTTTTATTGATAACAAGACGAATTACATCAAGGTGATACAACTCTCTTTAAATCACTTCTGGCCTCTGCATAGCTGAGATGCACACAGCCTAAAAAATAAAACCAAAAGCATTACTGACAATCAATCCAAAGATTAGATCGCCACCCATACACTGGGTAAAAAAATCCTTGGCCACGTTATCCAAAAGTTGATATGTCGTAGCCACCAAATCCTGAGTACCTGGCTTCTGAAGAATAGCCCAGGAACGTAACCCACGGATAACTAAGAAGATAACCTGCAAAGGAGACGAAATTTTCTTCCTGTCAAACATAAAGTCATTCTTGCAATGCCACAAAGACCAACAGGTAGCAGCCGCTCCCAGTAGTACTACTTGTTTCAAACCCTTAGGAACTCCCCCTAGCTATGTACCAAACAAATTTGAGACACTCATCGGTTGAAAAATTACAGAAGCCATGTGTATGATAGCCCATACAGCACGAGCACAACAGCTATTAAAAAGTGCTTAATTGTCTCCTCTTTGTGACAAAAACAACATCTCATATTACCATGCCAATTACGTTTTGCAAGATTATCCTTCGTTAATACTACACCACATCGTAGGTACCAAAGAAAGATCTTGCCTCTAAGCGGTGCCTTAAGTTTCCATAACTGTTTATTAAAATTAGGGACATCACTATACATTAAAGCAAGGTAACGAGAGTTCACCAAGAATTAACCATTTGCATGTAAATTCCAGCGAAACTCATTTTGCTCTGATGTTTGGACGATATTAGCAATACATGCAAGTAATTTGTTCCAGGCTACTAATTTTGACCCTACTAGATTCCTACGCCAAAATAGATTAGGAGGCGAGGTACTGAGACATTCAACAACTGTAACTTGTTTATAACGATCCACGTTGTATAAACAGGGTAATGATCCCATAAAGATGTGTTTCCTAGCCACTTATCCTTCCATAATCTAATCTAACTGCCATCCTTAATTATGAAAAATATATCTCATACATAGCAAACAAGACTGTCAAGATGTTGCATATTCAAGTAGTGCCAGGATGGTACATATCTGGTAAAATTAAAGGTGCTACCCAGACGTGACATTTCTGTGTGAAACATCAGCTTATACGTAATGATAAGAGCGTAATTAAATTTCTCTAAAATTTAAATACGGGTTGTGTGAAAGAAAGCTAGGAGTCTAGCCTAACGAGTCAGAGAGTGTAAATTGTACCGCTGACCTTCCGTTACTGTAGTAATAAAAAAACGTCAATGAACGTTCAAATTTTCGTTTCAATTTCATGAAATTACATCATTTTGCGGAGCATCAGCATGAAATATAAGCTTGATATTTTCGGTCCCTTTTTACAATTTTGAAATTCATATTCAAGAAAACCTAGAGCTAGCGAAACTTTGTTGGAAACCTCATGGCAAATTTGAAGTTATGGAATTTGAATTTGAACAGTTTTGTACTGTTTTTTTTTATGAATTTCACGTGAAACTTAGATACCTCCGGGGTTGAGAGTTTCGAGACTTTAAGCAAAATGTGAAATTCTGAACAGAACCACTCTAGCTCCCTGTCAAGAAGGTGTGTCTTGGGTTTCAAACGTAATCCATTTCATTTTGGATAAATTTTTTGTACAACGCTGCATGGTTGGATAGCATGTTATGTATCATTGCTTTGATATCCACAACACTGCATGGTCCAGCAAACTTCAAAAGGAATACATATTCTACTCTAATTAATACGCGTGAGTGGGTGGTGGGTTAAAAGGGTGAATGTAGAGTCATGTGATGGCATGAGTCCTATGTTCGAGTATTTGGTTCGCCATATTTTTTTAGACATTTCGGTGGTTATAGTCCCTGTTGGGGGAACTGGGACTAAAGCCTGTTCTCAACTGAATTGCATGATCAGAGCCACTTTGAATAGTTGCATTGCTCTAATATTTTCTGGATTTCCCTAACGATTTCCCTAACGATTTTGCGGCAATCGTATAGACAGAGAAAATATGCCACGTCGCCACCATACCACTTCAGCTAAATGAAATCCAACGGCGCCCACCGTTTTTGCCCTCAGATCCAACGGCGCCCCTTGTTTCTTCCTCCTCCGTCGGCGCCGCCACCCCGAAACCGCCAACACCGCCACCCCCGCCATGCCGCTCGCCGGTTTCGCTCACCGCCGCTGATTCTGACCTTCCCAGGCCACATCATCACCCAATACGGCTTCGCCATGTCGTCACAAGCTTGTTCCGGCGCATCTCCGCCCACAGTTTGCCTCGGACCTCCGCCAATTTCTCGCCGAAGTTTATCTCCGCCCACGGAAATTGCCATCCGCCGTTGCCGTATCCTTGCGCCTATAAATAGACCCCCCGGCGCCTCCCCAACTCAAGCCACCTCTTCTCCACCACCCTTTCTTCCCCGGCGATCACCGGAGCTTCCCCTCCGACGACCACCGTCGCCGCCACCGCGCTGTTCTCGCCGTGCTTCCACCTCCGGCCATCCCCAGCACCGCCGCTGCCTCGAAAAGCCTCCCCTCGCCATCAATCGGATTAGCCGAGCACCAATACCCCGTCTTCGGCCCAGCCTTGCCGCCGGTAAGCCTCGCCGTCGTCGCCCCTCTTTCCTCCTCTCTCTCTCATTGACAGTGGGCCCCCTTTGTCAGCCTCTGTCTTCCATCAGCTTGCACGGCACCTTCGCCAAATGGGCCAGCCCAATTTCAACCGGTTAATCCTTTTTATTTTTTATTTTTCATTTTTATTTTCCAGAAATACCTTTCCATTTTTATTTAAATATCAAATCCCCTCCAAAAATTCTACCAAAATTTCCAAAAATCTAGAATTAAATCTAGTATTTTACAAAAAATATAAAATACCCCCTTTTCAGGTTTAAATTTTGAAAATAAAATGATTTTACTTCTCTTTTTATAAGAAAATGCTTTTAAAATTTCTTTCTATTTTCCAAAAATCCCAAAATTTCAAATAAAAATATTTCATCCTATTATTTCATTTAAAAATATATTTTCAAGATTTTCACCTTATATCTTCAACAATTTTTATCTCGGAACTCTGATAACTTTGTTGTCGTTGACCCCGATCTCTGGAAATTTGTTGATCCACACGTATCCCACGTACACATGCATAAATTCTTGCTATCCGGAGATCTACCAAAATAATGCCAAAGTCAACCCTCCATTTCTTTCTATCCGGAGTAATGCCGAAAATCCCCATCGCCTTTTCTTTTTATAAAATTTTCCGGAGATTTCCTAAAATCATACAAACCATCACCATCCTAGCCAACCCTAACCTTTTTCCTAAAAATATCCTTTTCAAAAATGATTTTATGCATTCATGCTCCATGCATCTTTCTTTTTCTTTTTATTAAATTCCCTGTCTTTTTCCTTTTTCCAACATGTAGAAAACGAATTTATTGCCCCCGGATCAGCCGAGCAGGATTATCAGGGCAATTGTGTTGATATCGAAGACATAGCTGAACCAGGCATGTTTCCTGTTCCCTAATATTGTGTTATGCATTTATTTTCTAGTTAATTTATTTTTGTCCAATTGATTTAAAAGTATTTATGTTTGCATATGGTCATAATCCCATTTAGATTTTAGCTTCCCTACTAAGTCATAGGAAAACCCTAGGAATTTAATCTAGCTATAATAATGGCATGGTCTCATATAAGCATATAGGATCATGATTGTTGCATTTTGATCTATCTTTTGGTTGAGTTGGTAAGAGGTTGAGTTGTTGAGGTTTTGGTCGTGTTAAGGTTGGTGTGTTGTTGGAGATTGTTGGAAGTTTAGTGTGAACAAACGATGGGAATGTGAGACGCTTGGTGGGTCGCTCTAGAAGCGGTCTAGAGGACACTTGTTTGGGGGCCGGTGGTTGGTTTGTTCATTGCTCATAACTGAATTATGTCATGATAAAAAAGATACAAATTTCCGTCCAAACCATATCACTGATCATTTTATGGGTAAAGCTGGGTAGATTCTATAGAGTCGTTAAAAACAAATCATCGATGGACCATACTTCTGGGATATGAGGTTGTATCACAGGGGTGATGCCTATTCTAAATATTGACATAAATCAGGTTAGAGGTGTGGTCGTAAGGTTGTTGTCGATCTGGTCTAAAGTCAGTTTTGAAAGTCTGGTTTTCATCAAAAATCTCTTTTAAAAATGTTTTAAAAAAGAATTGGCAAAATATAGGATTTTTATAAAACTATTTAAAAAATATGCATTAAGTCTATATTTAAATCTCCCTGTCATTTTCTGTTAAACCCTTGCATTTAGTTAATAGGCTTGCATATGAAACCTGTTAAGATGTAAGTGCTTATCCGTTCTTTTTCGGGCTACCCTTCTTTTGGGTAGGTCCTTTCTTTTCAGCAGAAGACTTTTCATTTGAAGACTTGAAAGATTTTGCTATAGATTTTTAGTCATCCTACACTCGAGCCATGCATGTGGTCTTGAAGTGTAAATTTTGGAGGTGTATTAAAAATTGTAATCAATATTGTAAAATAACTCTAGTTATGAAATAAAGTTTGGTTGTTTGTACTATTTTGAAATGCAACTGAAATCCTGGACAGTTCTATTTTCGGGGATCTCCCGGGGTCCCCACACGTTAGCACTTAACGGTTGTTCTAATGGTTTTGGGGCAACCGTGCAAATAGAGACAAGCTTAGGGGCGAGAAAATAAAACTCAAGTTAAAGGGGCTACATGAGAATTGATGCAAATTCAGGGGCAACAGTGCAATTTTCTCTAAAAAAATTTGTGGATGTTCTAACTAACTTGCTCTACCAATGTATAAAGTTTGAAGATCAAATTATTCAAACTTTATACATAGGTAGAGCAACCAATGAAGGACATTTATAAATGTTTTTCAAATTTTTTTGTAACTTTTGTTAGTTGGTGTACATAGGTTTACATGGAAACCCATATGTACGCGAGATACATTGACTTGGTTAAAACCTATCTTTTTGTTTAAGTTGTGTAAGCATGACAAAATAAATCTAAACAAATCACAGTGTTATAGTATATAGTATACAACTAGCCACGTCGGTCGATGCTGGCGAACGCACCCTCGCGTTGCGCGCGTGGGCGGACGGCGGGGAGAAAAATGAAAATAGCGTTGCGGGCGGGATTTGATCCGCGGGCGACGACGCGAGAGCCAGCGCAGCTAGCCAACCCAGCAAATCGCCCCGGGCTGTTATTTTTTGCGCGGAAAAAAATATTTTATATGTAAAAATCGAATGGACGGCCAGATCTGAACGGCGCGCGTGATTGGACGGCTGTGGTGGCGCTGGGCGGGGAGGCTAGCCACGTGGCGACTCAGCGACACTCATGTTCAGATGACAAAAAAAAAATTAAAAAAGCATTACATCTTTTGTTTGATGTTTCTGTTTTTTTTCAGAATAGTAGTTGATGTCGAATTTTTTTTGAGGTTATTATCATGATATTACGGTGCTTTTTGCGAAGCCTTTTTTTTCCCAGATTTTTTAAGTGGCCATAAAAGGTGGAATTTAAAAGGAATGAATCATTTCATAACACAATCATTTTTAAATCCTAAATGTTTTGAAAATAGCTAGCTTTTTTGTAGGCATCTTCATGAATACGTGATGCTTAACTATAGTTCTATATTTTGAAGTTTTTTATTTCTATTATGTACTAACTGATATCAGAAAATTAAACATTTGTAATGCTTAAATACATTTATGGACCCTTACTATAAAATTTTGATTGCATTTTCCAAACACGTAAAATTGTATATTTGTTACGTTGGTAGACAAAATTTCCTTCACTTGATCCCCTCTCTCTCAATTCTTACAAAAATTCATGTTTTAGGGGGTTTAAAATTTGAAATTTGGGAAAAACAATTTAAGGGATTTTGCAAGGTATCAAAATTTTCATTTGAATTCGGGTTGGGAGTTTGGAAACTTTAAAAAAAATTTGAAAAACTGTAAGATTTACAAAAAAGAACTAAGAAAATTATACATTACAAAAAACCATGAAAACTAAATTTAGATTTTTTTTCGAAATTCAAAAAAACTAAAATATGTACTAAGGTTTGCTATTTTCAAATTCATTCGCGTACAGCGGCAAGCTACACAGCCGGCTCGCATGCAGGCGCAAGTAGGGGTGAAAACGGGTAGGGCACGGGTCGGGTAGGGGTCATTCCGTACCCTACCCTATTAATTTTTCTCGGGTACCGGTACGGGTACGGGTTGTTAAAAACCGGGTAGGGTATGGGCACAAGTAACGGGTATTAACGGACGGGTAGAAAACAGTTTCGGGTACCATACGAACGGGTACAATACGAACTACGGATATTTGACGGGTAGTACGCGAATTACCTAGAATAAAATACATCATAAACATGTGATAAAAAATTTTAAATTACACACATTACACATAATAACACAAATAATTTAACGTATAGAGTCCAATTAACACAGGACATAGTTCAATACTTCATTATAGCGACATAGAGTTCAAATCACACTAACCCACTAGCAAATTGTAATCTGAGTATAATAACGCATCATCTTTTGAGTCCTAGTTACTCATGGTACACAGCACTGCAATTTGCTGAGATGAATTATGGGCTTCCATGTGAAATGTAGCTTATATAGGATGCCATATAAACCTTTAAAAGCATTGCTGGTAAGGCACTTCCTTAAACAATATTTTTCTTTGAAAGATTAAATAGCTTGCAACATAAACTGCCATGGTTTTAAATAGCGGGCTATGGCAAATAGCGGCAACTTTTTTTGAAAGGCTATAAGGCTATAGCGGAGCTATAGCGGAGCTATGGCCGATAGCGTTTTTTTATAAAAAACCATGCAAAAATAGTTAAATACGAGTAATTGGTGAAAACAAACATGGTAACCAAGATATTTGATGAACTCATGATCACAAATATGTTGCTAGGTAGCAAGGCTCCACTTAAGTGACATACTGTGATACTGACATTACGACATGATTCATGAAATTCAATTAGGGTTTCACAATTTGGGCTTAGCGGATAGCGGCGCTTAGCGGAGCTAAATCACGCTTTAGCGGCCATAGCTGCCATAGCGGCAAAAATGGGCATAGCCTAGCGTTCTCTCTTTCCAGCCGCTATAGCGCCGCTATAGCCCGCTATTTAAATGCATGTAAACTGCAAAAGACATAGCATATATACTAAAGCAACACTATGCAAAGGTTGACCGCAAAAATCACATATTGACGCAGTTACTAGTAAAAATTCAACAAAAGTTCACCTCAAAACGGGCGGTGGCGCGGGACCAACGAGGAGGCGGCGGCGCAGGTCCGAGTCGGCGCCGGCACGAGATCGACGAGAGGGCGGCGGCGCTGGCCCGATTCAATGGTGACGCCGGCCCGGTTCAGTGGCGGCGGCGCAGGTGGCATGAGGCCGATTCAGTGGCGGCGGCGCAGGTCCGAGGAGGGAGGGGGCGCTGGACCGAGGGGAGACAGGCAGACGGCGTGCAGCCGTGCACTCGTAGCACTAGGGTTAGCCGGTTGGGTTGGACTATGGTCTACGGGAATGAGAGTTGGGCGCCTGGGCCGGACTGGGCTGTGTACAAATCGGGCCAGACCTACGGGCTATGTCCTGGACTCCTGGCCTTGTGTATAAAATCTGGTACCCGAAATTACAAAATAATCGGGTACCCGTACCCGACCAGAAATTCCGGGTATTTGACCGGGTATGTCTATTTCTATACCCGACCCGTACCCGAGAATATTTTTTCGGGTATTACCCGAACCCGTACCCAATAAAAAAATACCAAACCCGTACCCGATTTTTCCGGGTAAATTTTTCTTGCGAACGGATACGGGTCGGGTATTACCCGACCTGTTTACACCCCTAGGCGCAAGCGAAACACACCGCCAAGGCGTCTGCGAAGCGAGAAAAATACTGCGCACAAAATGGCGGAGTGGGGCTTCGAGCTGTGGTCTCCCGAGCGAAAGCACGCCCAGCTAGCCAACCCGCCAAGCCACACGCCAAGTTGCTCAGGTAGGGAAATTTTTGTTTTTAAAGGTTGGTTTGGTACGGACGGCTGGATTTGATTCCAGGAAGCAATCGGATGGCTCGCAAGGCGCCGGACGAGGAGGCCAGCCACGTGGCGAGCAGACGTAGCTCGTGGTCGGACTTGTACTATTTATAGATAGATATAGATACTTTCTTTTTTTTAGTACGTATACAATACTTTCAATCTATCCTTTTGGGGGGTATTTTTTCCAAAAAAAAATTATGCTAAATTTATAGACGTAAAGACATTTCAAGTATAAAATATTTATCTTAAAAATAGTAATTTTTTTGTTTGTTCAAATTGATGCATACTTAATAACTATGTTTTTTCAAAAATTTTAAATGTTTACAAGGCTTAAATTAAAAGGACATGTTTTTGTCAATAGCATATAAACAATAATCGGGCAATTATAATAATAATAATAAAAAGAGATAAGTCTCTAAGTGATGGCACGTAAAATAAGGTTCTGCAATGTATATAAGGTATTTTCCATTTGGTTTTACATGTGTACGGGGAAAGTGGGAAAACACAAGAAGCCTGCCCGTACAGCATCATGCCATCAGGCTTATCACTAAAGAATAATTGTCAGTAATTAAGAAATTATTATCCTTACCCTGGCTCCTGGTCATCTCCATGATGATCCCAAACGGCATGAACATGATGGCTTTGGCCTTGTTTGTTTTAGATTAATGTTGAGTTGCATTTTACTGTAGCAAATTTGTTACCCGCTCGAAATACGTTTTAAAAAATTCAAAAAAATATGAAAAAAATATTTTACGAACTCTAAGAAGAACTATTTAATACCCCATAAAAATAACTATAAAATATTACAACATTTGGCCCATACAAAAATAATAAATTTTTATTTAATTTAATTTAATTTAATCTGAAACAAACAAGGCCTGGCTCAAGGCACAAGCGGAATGTTAGGGTTTCACCAGGCATGATGAGCTCAGGAGATGCACCCTGAATGGAACTCATGGAAGGAGCAAAAGGCAGGCTCGGTGATTGTTTAACAGAAGTACGGAACCAAGGAATTAGGTCACCGAAATCAACGCGCTTTTGGGGTAAAGTTCATCACTGAATTTAAGTAGCTAGCGGTTAGCTTCTCTGGATTGCTGCTAAGCATGCACGCCGATCATCATTAATTCCTGCCGTTTAATCCACCACATGCAGGAATGGATCAAACGGAAAACTACTATGCTGTAAATTGGAATAATCTAAGGCATCCTAATCCCGCTCGTTCCTTAATTTGCATATGCTTAATCCAGGAAACACTGACCAGATTGCTCAAGCCTGAAACCAGCGCATTAATTGCTTCGCTAGCCGAAGCTGTTGAAGCAACTGGTCAATCAGAGGGAAGGAAATTTTATGGCATAGGGTGCCACGGTGGCACCCGAAGAGAGATAGAGAGAGGAAAGAGAGATTGAGAGGAGATAGAAAAAAAAAGGGAGAAGATGAGAAGGAGAGAGATAGAAAGAAAAAGTGGTGCCACGGTTTCTTGTGTGGCACCGTATGCCACGAAATTTTTTTCCCAATTAGAGGGATGATCAGATCGTGTGTTGTGCTTCGGATGATGGTTTATAAAACAACAGACTCTTGTAAGGACGCTCATGCACATCACAGCTATGCTGAGTGAGTTCGTAGCTATCATAAGCTCTACTATAGATCATATACCGCAGAACGATGCACAGTGAGTAGTTTCTAAACTTTACCATGATCCATGTCGATACACAGTAATTTTTCAGCTATTATAAACTCTACTATGGACCGTGTACGATATACGGTGAGTTCTTGGCGCTACCAAAGAAGTTGCTCCTGCAGAGGAGGATTGTTTACCAGTTTACCACGACGGATAAGGAGGACAGGGAAGACACTGATAGTGGCTTTCACCCCTTTTCACAAACTTTCTGCTGCTTTGTGCTCATTTGATTCCTTCTTTAAGCTTGTCAACGTTCCATTTTCTTTCCACAGTATTTCAGTCAAAGTTGCGTCTGCTACTTACTGCATGGATCTTCTACGCTGTTGAATGCTATCTTCACAAGATGCAATGAAGCCTCCTGAAGTAGCTCCAGGTGAGACGTCACAGAGAATCTGTATTGGCCCAAGACACCGGGCCCATGGGCTCGCGATGTTTTCTAGGCCCATCGAGTTGCGGGTCCCACCAATGGCCCGACTGCGCCTCCCCCTCGCGGCAGCGCGTGCGCCATTGTCGGCTGCCTCGCCCTCGCTTTGCATGTTTCCATCCCACGCTCCACCACACACGCCGTTGAAATGACTACTACAGTATTATAAAAAAAAGGAAAAATAAATGACTACTACAGTAATACTAGCGTACAATATACTGCTGCTGAGCGTCTCCAGACTCCAGTCCAGACCGACTCCAGCTTTCTTGGCCCCGACGACCCGAAATCTCTATTTTTGCAGTGATTCGTATCCTAAATATACAAAAGGGAGTTTAGACTTCTGCTGGCTGCCACGTACTGCACTACCGCTTAGCAGTCCTCCCCCTGTGGGCCTTCTACGTAGCCTCCTGCGCCTCTTGACAGTCATCCGATCAGGTTTCGCTCCAGATCTGACCGTCCATCCACAAATACTATATAAAAAATTTCCGGTGGCTAGACAAATCAGCTCGGGCGCTTTGGCTTGCTAGCCAGGTGCAGCTTCGCGCAGGAGGCCCGGGTTTCAACCCTGCTATTCCCCATTTTTCCCGAAGCCATCGCATTTTTTCTCTCCATGCAGCAGTTCATTTTAATTGAATTTTACGTTCTAATTTTGTATCTATTTCATATAGCGTCCAAATTGTATGAAATAAATCTTATATTTCATATAAAATCCTAGCCTACCTACTTTTACAGTTTTTTTTTAGTTTATCAAGTTTTTTTTTGCATTTTGTAATTCAAAATTTGGCTTTTTTATTTTTTTTTGTTTTCCAAGTTCTAATATGTTTTAGGATTTAAATTCAAACTTCTTTACAATTTTAGAATTTCTAAATTTGACCATCGTGTCAGTTTTCAATTCATTTTTCAGCCCATCGCAGCCCTAAAGAGCCCACACAGCAGAACCTAATATTGTCGTATTTCTTCTCGGCGCACAATCGCGGCTAGTATTATTCAAAAGTATATAAAGCTGTTTGATTGCTCGACTCTGACGTGGCTAGACCTGCACGATACGTCTAGTGTTTGGTTGTCCGTGCGTAGGGCTGGACCAAAAGTTCGGGCTCGACGCGCTACTCGAGGTCGAATCGAGCTTGTATCAAGCTCGAATGCTAAATGAGCCGATCTCGAGGCCAGACCCGAGCTCAAGTCTATTCGAGCCGAGCTCGAGCTCGATCCCAAGCCTTCATCGAGCCCAACTGAACCTGAATAATTATCATTGCATAGCATATTTCTCTCTTTAAATCTAATTCTTCAACCAATTCGAGCCGAGCTCGAGCTTGAAATCGAGTTCAACCAAGCTCATATAGTCACATTTTTCCCTTAAAACAGCACAAATTCCTTCATTCGAGCTCAACCGAGCCGATCTCGAGCCTAGTCAAGCTTTCATCGAGCTCGATCTCGAGCTTGACCGTAAGCTCGATGCTGATTCGAGTCGAGCCCAAGCCTAACCGAGCTCGAGCTTTGACGGCCTAAGCTCGCTCAGGATCAACTCGAATCCACCCCTATCCGTGTGTTGTTTAGAGTCGGAGTCAACACATGCAAAAAAAAAAAAAAAACTATAGTAGCGTGATAGATTTGACGGTAGCACAGCTTGAGAACGAGGGATGGATGGATTTGGTAGTGATGAACACAAACCAGTCGGATCTGATGGCTACATGGTTCTGGGAGGTCGGATTCGAAGGTGACGGTGCTTAATTAGAATGGATGTATCCAACGACAGCACAACTCAGAAAGGTTGGGTTCAACATGGACGGTGCTTGAGAAGGCCGAAGATGTTAGCGGCGGAATCACCAGAGCTTGGGTTGGAAGACTGAGGTAGAGATGTGCAGGCAATCAGACACCCACTCATGCATGTCGAGCTCGGTAGTGCAAAGCAACCAAAGATGGTGCCATACGGCCATGCACTGCCGTGACTTGGCTTTGGTGAGGCTGGTCGGCGTCAACCAAACAAACCCATACTAAATGTAAATCTAAATAAATGAAAGGAAAAGAAAAAAATAATGTATCGCTCCAACACTCTCAATTTCTATTTTAGGGATTCTTCCTTCTCACTCCAACTTATGAGTTCGATCTCTCCTTGCCTTTATTGTTTGAGGCTTTTTATCGTCCTTTAAGAGATGCATTTTATCTCACTTGAAAGAGATACCATCAGGTACAAAATCAAATCTAACATTTCATTCATAAAGAAATAGAGAATTGAAAGAAGCTATAATCTCTCCTCTCCTCCTCTCTCACCATGATGGCTAGCGACACAGACGATTGGTGACTGACAACACCTATGGGTGGCTACAGGTATGGGGTGGTGGCCTACATAGGTGGCAATGTTGCTCAGGAATTCAGTGGCGGAGCTTGAACGAAATCTTGGGAGGGGGGGGGGCAATTTTTGCTGGTCACCACTACTCAATACGTGGGCTGATTCTGGGCTAGGATAGGGGGGCCATAGAGGCATGATCTGACTAATTGCTACTAAACATAAGTAGTGGACCAAAACATTTCTCATTTGTTGGGGGGCCACAGCCCACTTTGGCCTACATGAAGCTCCGCCCCTGCTCAGGATCATGATGAGGCGGTACGCCTGTGGGTGGTTGTGTGTGTAGACAACGACACTATGTGGATGACAACCGTCATCTAACAGTCCAATCGACATATACTTCTCTTTTACAAGTTGCTTTCAAGTGAGTTCACTGGTTGTGTCATTTTGCTTTAATTGTTGTAGAAGAAGGACGAGCAAAAGGACATCGGTCATTTTGTTCTATTGAGGTTCTCACCATGTCATTTCTTTTTAAATATGGTTGGAGAGCCAACAACACGACTACTGCTTAGTGCTTTTGATTCTTGTTAGGTATTGTGTCGAATATGTGTACGAGTAGGTTACATGGACTCTGTGTTGTAATAGGCAGGGTTAGTTAGTGTTAGAGTTGGACTCTATCCAGGTCTCTACTATATAAAGGGAGGCTGCCGTGGTGTAACCAAGACAACGACCTCATAATAATAGCATAGGCAAGAGGAGGTCAACGCCCGGCATGTGGCCGTGACCTGGTTAGCCGGCGTGCTACGGTATTATGGATTGGGGAAGAGCGCCTATAATCAGAGCCCCGCAGATGTAGGTGAAAGCCGAACTGCGTTACCAAACATCGTGTCTCCTGGTGTCGTTCGTGATCTTGCATCGGCGCATATCCTAACAAGTGGTATCAGAGCCATGGTCGGTAACCCGCGGAACGTCTCCATGAGATCGCACGGTGTAGGACAGATGGTCCGATGTGTGATGGGGGAGATTGTTGGGTTTAGTCCCACATCGGTTATTGGTGATGGGGAGCACAACTTAAAAGGTGGAGGCATCCCTCTCCCACTAGGCTAGTCTTTTGGGCTGAGATGGGTCAGGACCTGGGTTGTGCTTCCAGTTGGGCCAATACATGTGGGGGACATGGGCCCGAGACCAGATGTTGGTCTCGAGGGGAGCCGGATTGCTGGCGGGCCATGAGATGGCAGGATCGCAGCGGGCTCCAATTGTTTGGGCAATCCATTCATGGTTTAGTATTGTGTGCATGTATTTGGCTTGGACATAGAGTCCAGAACTTTTTTTGCCTGAAAAAAAGTTTTAAAACTTTAGTTTAGACCAATTTAAAATATCTTGTTTTTATAAACGGGAGGATGTATATTTTAAAGCCCGATGATCTATGGCATTGCATTGACCGATTGCGCAAAGCTTTGCTCCCTGAAGGTTGTCACTATTCATAGGGCGTTGTTTTACTTGCCTCACTGACCCTTGCATGGCCATGGCTGATGCTGCCTCTTGCGACACTTGTTTTCTTGGAAGCGCACTTAAGGCTTAGCTAATTAATTGCTTGACCCGTATGCTCTATGCGGTGACATGATTGTTGATATGGAAAAGGCGCTTTTTGTTAGTTGTTAGTAAACACGGGATTTGTCCGGCGCATTGCTTTCTTTTCCGACAATGCCAGTAGCTGCCAAGCGCCATTAGGAATAGGAATGTACCTCAGGTGTGAGGAAGATGAGCAATGACTGGGCCACTTGATCTAGCCTTTGGCCCCCATGGCCCATGGAGCACTGACAGGAGAGTCCTTTGCCCAAATCATGCATGATAATGACTAGCGAATGGTCATGGAAAAATTGTACACCCACTTACGACTACGAGTCATGGAGCATCTAGATGTTAAAGGAGTGTTTCTTGCACCATCACATTCAGCTTAAAAGCTGCCAAATATAATACAGTCCATTAGGAGGGCAACCAGGGATCGAAGGAGTTCAGAATTCAGAGTTGGTGTGAAAACCTTATTGATTCGGCAAAATACAGTTCATTTCATGTCCTAAATTGGAGCAGATGTCCGATTAGTGCTTCAACGATCTGCAATTTTTGTCTGTGAAGCGTGAGCAGCTTGAAGCAGAAAGAACACGGCTAAGTAACTTGTCTTTATGATTGTCCGTAATGGTATGTGAGCACTGGAGCTTGCCCTGGTGTACCTTCCAAGCCCTAACTTTGGAATAGATACAGGTGTATAGTAGGGCAGGACTGTCCGGTGGGAAAAAGAATTGAAGTTGGTATTGACGCCTTGTACGTACATCGATAAAAAGAAGCTCAGTGACGTATTGCTGTCATCCAAAAGCCTCTTTTGTACCGTCCATTTGGTTCCAAAAAGGCTTGCGTTCATCACACCGCTTCCCTCAATGAGCGATCCTTTTTACTCGCCATTTCGTGAATAGTGATTGTCCAATTGTCTACTGCAAACGGATTATCAGAGAAAGAGGGGGGGCATGGTAATTTTAATCTGAGTGGTCCATTTCTTAATCTAGAGCTGCAGTCCTGCCCCTTTGCTTTCCTCTTTCCCTCTTGCAGCACTCTCTTCAGTCTGTTGCTCCTTTGAGCTGCAAGAACAAAGCCAGGGAGACACTCTATTGTTTGGCGTGCCTACAGAGACTGATTAAAAATGCCACTGTGAAAGGAATCTTGCATCATTCATGTCTTGTCTCCTAATACTTTACGAGAGAGAGAGAGAGAGAGAGGTCTGCTGGCGTGTGTATAAAAGGGAAAGCCTGTGGCCTTTGGAGCCATACAATGATCAGAAACTGAGAGTGGGAACTGGGAAGTGGGAAATGGGAACAGAGAGCCAAGCAGTAGTGAGCTCAGTGGGATACAGATACAGTTTTTGAGTCACTTCCCTGACATCTACTGATATAGCATTTATAGGTGAGAAATGAGCTCATTCCTTTCTCTTTTATTCTGATTGCTCATCCATCTTCAATACTCTGTTCAATCATTCTCAAGCTTTGGCTATGATGCTCTTGTCGAGGCTTTTTTTTCCCTGATATGCAAGCATTCCCAAACTTCTCTCTTTTAGTTTGCCTGCATTCTATACGATTATACGAAAGATTCAGCTCATGATATTTGCATTACATTTTTCATGTTCATTTTTGTTTGAAGAGAGACACAACACAAGGGCTTATCTGCAACTTACACTGTGCAGGTCCAGACTCCAGAGACGAAACAAATCACCACGATGTCCATGGAGCAAGTCTTCAGACACTACGACAAAGACGGCCTTAAGAGGGCTATGCTGAAGCATGAAGAGACTTTCAGACAACAGGTTAGACCAAAACCTAAAAAGCTTCGGTCTTTCCAACATCTAGATTTTGCTCATCTTATCTTACGAAAAAAAATGCACCTCACAAATCAGCGCAGACATCTCAACATTTTTTTGATGTGTTTTCGTAGGTTCACGAGCTCCATCGCCTGTACAGAATCCAGAAGCTTCTGATGAGAGACATCAAGAGGGAGCTCAAGAGCCAGAGGAGCGCGTCTGCCTCCCCGAACGGCTCCACCGAGTACACCAGGAGCGCGCTCGAAGCCGCGTTCTCCTACGAACAATGCTACGGCGCCGCCGTCCGCCGCAGCCGCCCGGCGACGGCGCCTCGCGCCGCGCTGAGCCTCGACGTCGCTCCGGCGGTGGCGGAGTACGCACAGATTAGCGCGGAGGAGACCGACGACGAGGCGGAGCTGGAGCTCACGCTCGCCGTGGGCGGCGGCTGCGCTGCCGACAAGAAGAGGTACAGCAACGAGCACTCCCCCGGGGAGAGCTTCTCGTCGTCGTCGACGGAGTCGGACGTGCTCACCGGTGGCCGGGAGTGGCATGCCGGCGTGGGCTCGCCGTACCACAAGCGGAGGCCGGCGGGGTATGACGTGGAGGCCGACGGCGGGGTGCAGCAGCCGCCGTTGCTGTTCCACTGGCTCAGCCTCAGGATGGCATGAAAGGAGCGACGAACACCATGCAGTGTACTCTGTCTGATAGCCATAGCTAGCTAGTGTCAGCTTGTTCACTTCTGGCCGTTGAGTTGTACTGTTATGTTAATCTCTTTGCTTCCAGCTTAGCCATGGGCCCATGGCACATGGATCAAGTGTCCAGAAATAAATTAACCTGTTGCTGAAGAGAACGTAGGCGCCACTTTCCAAAAAGAGGAGAATGTAGGGGGCTAATTTTCAGATGAAGCTAAAGAATGATAAGTTGTAACTGCAAGTTCGATCTGCTTTATTATATGAGGCGATGCAATAGCTCAGCAAGAGCATCAAATTTACTGTTTTTTGGGCAAATAAACTAAAACTAGCAGCACAATGCTGTCAATTTCCTGAAACAATGTAGCCAAGCCAGCTGAATTCGAAACTAGCAGAACAATGCTGTCAATTGCCTGAAACAATATAGCCGAGCCGGTGATCTCGAACTCGCCTATCCGAAATCTTCTTCTTTTTTTTTTTGAAAGAAAGGCGAGATGCCCAATTCATTCAAAGGAGAAGCAAATACAAGTCAAGTTTGAGAACTTAAACAACAAACTCCCCGACACAACACCGGACTAGCCCGGCAGAGCACCGGCTAGAGTAGCACTAGATCATTCTTAATTTTAAGCAGGACATCGTCCGGCCAGCAATCCTCGTGCCGGAAAATCCTGGCATTCCGCTCTTTCCAAATGTTCCAACAGGTGGTAATGATGATACCATCCTCAGTGCGCCTGACGGCCTTGCCTCCTGTGAGCTGATCCCACCAGTGACCAAGCGACAGTACTGTTGGGCTGTCCACCTTTGAAAAGGGAAGAAGAGGTGCCATTGCATGCCAGATTTGCCTCGCAAAAGCACATTCCCAAAACAGGTGGTTATGACGTTCCTCAGAAGCACTGCAGAGAGCACAAAGAACGTTGGACGGCCACCCTCTAGCGGATAAACGATCAGCCGTGTACAACCTCTCACGGATCAAGACCCAAACAAAGAAACGACACTTTCTCTGCACCTTTGCTTTCCAAATGAAAGCAAAATCATGGTTGTGCAAGGAACCAATGAACTGTAAGGAGTACGTCGATCTTGTAGAGTAAAGACCTGAAGCTGTGAATTTCCAACGGATGGTGCCTGGGGTGCCTGGTTGAAGGATGAGTCGATTCATGGCCGACCAGAGCGTGATGAACTCGTGAACCTGCTGCACAGTGGAAATCCTCTTTAAGGGGATCATCCACCGACCATCTGTAAGAGCCTCCCGCAGGGAGATATCATCTCTTCTAACCAGTCTGTAGCAACTAGGTGCAACCTCACTTGGAGAAGAGCCCTGTAACCAAGTCGAAGTCCAAAAGGAGGCCGTGGAACCATCTCCCAAGACCAGCTGCGTAGCCGCTCGAAACAGCGCGATATCCATCGGCGGGGAGGAAAGCATAGAACGAACCCAAGGTTTTGGCGGGGAATCCCAAGCATACCAAAGCCAACGTAGACGCAAAGCCCTACCAAACCGGGCAATATCCTTAATGCCCAACCCTCCTAACTCCTTTGGCCTACACACTGTTGCCCAATTTACCAAGCATTTACTGCCACCACGGCCTTCATCTCCACTCCAAAGGAAAGCTCTCCTGATTTTGTCGATCTTCCTGATTGCCCACCCACTCAGCTCAAAGACCATGATGTGATAGACAGTCATTGAAGTGAGTACGGAGTTAACGAGGACCAGTCGCCCTTCTTTGGAGAGCAGCTTGGCCTTCCAAGTCGCCAATCTGCACCTGACCTTTTCAATGAGAACCATTTCCTCCATCTTCTTGATTTTAGTGGGCTTCAGATGTAGGCCAAGATAACTACAAGGGAAATTTTTAACCTGTGCTGGGATTTCATTGTGCAGCCAGCTCCCGATTTGTTGGTCGCACCTAGTTTGGAAGACCTCGCTTTTAGCCCAGTTCACTGCCAACCCAGTCGCTCCTTGGAAAACAGTAAAAATCTGACTGAGTGCCTGCACTTCTGTAGGCTCTGGCCTGATCATCACCATGACATCATCTGCATATAGCGAAACTCTCAATCTAGCCAAGTTATGCGGTATGGGCTGAAATACACCTATATCTTCTGCCAAATGGAGGAGTCGAGCCAGAGGCTCCATGGCTAGAATGAACAACATCGGGGAGAGCGGGTCTCCCTGCCTCAGGCCTCTACGATGCGCCAGGGTCCTAGTCGGCGAGTTATTAATCAAGACCTGCGAGGTGGCATCCCTCAACATAATGGCTACCCAATCCCGCCAGCGTTGCCCGAAATCTTTTTTGCCTTTATCAATTGTCACGTACACATTAGGAGCCTCTCCTTATCCTCTATACTGTTTTGCGTAAAGAAAATCACGTACACTTAACTCTGTTCCCATGCGGTCGGCGAACATCGATTAATATCCAACGTATATACAGCCTCCTTTTTTTTCTGTAGCCTTTAACTTTTAAACATGTATTTAATCATTCGTCTTATTAAAAAACTTTAATGA
Source organism: Raddia guianensis (assembly GCA_036346415.1). Taxonomy (NCBI): domain Eukaryota; kingdom Viridiplantae; phylum Streptophyta; class Magnoliopsida; order Poales; family Poaceae; genus Raddia; species Raddia guianensis. The sequence goes on from CM070536.1 coordinate 32,641,882, forward strand.
TAAAATAAATCACAACTTCAATTATTAAAAAACTTTAATGATAGAATCGGTCCGCCTGCACGCATTCTTCTCTCTAGATCTCACTCTCTCTCATCACTGTGGAGGGGAGGAAGGAGGGGCTGGCTATGGAAAGGAGAAGGAAGAGGGGGCGACGACGAGGTGGCTGGAAGAGAGGGGAAAAAGGAGGCCTCGCCCTAGTGTCGGTTGCCCGCTTGCAGGGATGGCGCAACAGTGCCGCCACACTAGATGGTGGCGAACTGCATGCGCACAAGGTCGGCGCAGTAGCGCAACACAACATGTGGCGAGAGGATGACGAGGCTAACGTAGTGGATGTAGCGAGAGGACGGAGCGGACAGGAGGAGTAGCTAGGGTAGGGGAAGAGGGAGGTGTATACAAGTTTACGTGGCAATACCACTCCACTTGGACCGCCAAGGGAGTCGAAAGCCTTCGCAGTGTCTAGCTTCAGGAATATGGAAGGCACTTCCTGCGATGAAAACCTGCAATAGTGTTTCTGACCAGGAGAACATTATCCTGAATGCGAGGATCTTTGATGAAAGCACTTTGACAAGAGGACACCAACTCTTTCCAATGCGGAGGCAGTCTATTAGTTAAGATTTCGGAGAAGATCTTTCATGATGTTGTGAGGAAGACTGATGGGCCTAAAGTCAGCTACCGGGGAGGGGAGGGCAGGGGGGAGGCTGCTTCTTGGGCAATACAACAAAGAGTTAAGCCGGCGGAATCCATTGGTGTTACCATGCCACAATTGCCCTAGTGCTACCAATAGATCCTGTCCGATGATTGGCCATCAACACCTTGAAAGAGGATCCTAAGGTCTAGAGGGGGGTGAATAGACAATTTTAATTTTCTTTTGATTATTCTCAATTAAGCATCAAATTAATAGTGACCCAATCCTAGTGTCAATTGATACGCAAGCGGAAGCGATAAACAAGTCAACAAGCAACTAAGACATGGCATCACAATCAACACATTCAAAGTAACGGTAGTAAGTGCGGAAAGTAAATAAGAGGGCGACACGGTGTTTGTTTGACCGAAGTTCGGAGCCGCAACTCCTACTCTCCGTTGAGGCTACCCCTTGCGCACAAGGACCGGCTCGCTCTCGAGCCTCACGCCTCACTTACTCCCGATAGTCGTTCCGCCACTCCGCGAGGTGGACTCACACCCCGTACACCGACTCAAGAGTAGCCACACGCCAAGGCCTACTCTCAAGCCCACGCCCACGAAGGATGTCTTCAAAAGTAACAAGCCCAAACGCATACGATCATGCCGGATCAAGGACTTCCATGAAGCTCGGTATTGGGGTTTGATGGATTGTGGCTTTGGATGATCTTGTGGGTGGAGGAATGGCTCTAGAACACCTAATTGATGAGTTATGAATGTGGTAGGTGAAGTGGAGCAAAGAAACCTCAAAATAGCCACCACTAGATAGGTATTTATAGCCCTAGAGCAAAACTAGCCGTTGCCCCTCGGAAGAGGACAAAAGACTAGCCGTTACACTCTACCGGACGCCGTCCGACGGGATCCGGACGCCGTCCGACAGAGCGTACTGCTCAGCAAAAATAGGTTTATCGGATGCCGTCCGGTCCCAACCGGACGCCGTCCGACAGCAAGGATCGACCAAGCCCCGGAGCTACCGGACGCCCCCCAGACGCCGTCCGGCAGCGAGAAATAGCCAAAAATGAACTTTATCGACGCCGTCCGGTAACCACCGGACGCCGTCCGACAAATGTAAAATAATTTGGATTTGAGTTGGTCGGACGCCGTCCCGGCTTTCGACGCCGTCCGACGAGAGGGAATTTTCGAGCCAAAATTGTGGGGAATTTAGGTGGGTTTCTCTCTCTAGAAATCTCACAAGGATATATATGGGTATTTTTAGAAGTGGTGGACTACGAAACCGAGTTTTCGAGAATTCAAAAGATCCGGCATAGTCCGAGATATTCAACCCTTTTGAAATCCGACGAAAAACAAAAATAAACCTAACTACTCCTAATTTATACGTGACCTCTTCTCTCGCCTGGGTCACGCATTTGAAATCTTGGAGCAGCTCGAAAAATTGTCGACGCTTCAAATTAGGGTTTATAAAATCGCCGAGCCTTCGCTAGGGTTCCGAGAAGTCCAAAACCCCTAGCCCTTTATATTAATTAATTTTATCATCAATGCCACTAATAAAATTAGGGCTCAACGATGCTCACAATCTCCCTTTGTGGCACTTGATGACAACCCAAAAGAGAATAAAATTTTTGAGCTGCAAAAGGGTTAGTGCAATACAAATATGCGAGCAATTTTAATAATTAAGAAACCACAACTCGACCACAAAGGTGTGCAAATAAAGGAAACTCCCCCTAAATTCATGCAAAAATTAAATTCAGAAGCCAACAAGGTTCAAATGTCATAAAACCAACCAAGGTATCAACCACAAATTTCAACGAGTATCGAGGCATCAAATAATATTACAGGTAAACACAAGGTAAACACAACCTCGATCTCACTACCCCCTCCCCTCTACTACTCTCTAACTTCTCCCCCTTTGTCACCAAGTGACACAAACGGGAAAAGGTCCTAATCTTGCTTATCTTGATCCATGTCGCCGCCCTCGTCATCTCCCGGCGCACGGTAGAGGAGCCCTGACCTCTGGGACGCTTGAACAAGGGCATATGAGCTGCAGAGGGTATCGACCGAGGTGAGGAAGGATCATCAAACATCTGGGTCGGTTGAGGATTTGGCAAAGAAAAGTTGAGATGACGAGCGATCTCTCCACCAGTGAAATAAATCTTACCAGGAGGAGGGTATGACTGAGGTGGAGGCACAAAGGAAGGAGCAGGCCCAGAAGGAGGGTACACCCAAGGATGAACCGGTGGTGGGTAGGCAGGTGGGCGAGGAAAACTCTGAGTCTGCTGGTAATCCTGATAACTGTTGTGGGCATGTGAATACAAACCATATGGATTTGCCCCTTCTGGCACTGGCATAAACATCGCCCCATGTAATTGCATACAAATGACTTAAATTCTACGAACTCATCTCGCCAAGTACGTCTCACGCTCGCCAAGTCTGTCATCTCTCTGCGGTGGTCGCGGCTCTTCTTTCACCTCGGTGTGAAAATTTCTCATATCTGTCTTGTGACCCCTCATCTCACCTATCAAAGCATCATACCACGGAGGAGGGATCTTGAAGAGGAGCTCGCACAGTCTTGCACAAATGATTTGCATTAGGGCAGCGAGGAGCAAAGACAGAGTGGTGGAGGAGCATCATCACTGTGTCTAGCTAACTTGGGTTTGCTCCCAAGAGAATTCAAGAAGTTCTTCATCGATGCTTTTTGATTCTCATTGTTCCAACTCCTTACTTCAACATTTGTTACACGCCTCGTCACGGAGAGCAATAGACCAATATAGGGAGCTAGAGGTAGTGCCCTATTAACTTCTCTCAAGATGGCGTCATCAAATTCTCTCAAGAGGTAGCTCCAACATTGATGGTCTTGCTCGTCGAAGAAATAACATGAACCACCGCAAATGGGAAGAATTACATCGCGATTGCCACCTCGAACAAACAATGTGCTTCGAGTATAAGATTAATAAGGCGGACTCACATCATGGCGATTTGCCTTATCAATACTAATTTCTTCATCATCAAGATCCGGTACATAAATCGACTTCACCAAAGGAGGATATTTGCCCTCCGAAACCATCTTCATAGCACACCTCATTCAAATCGCTGCGAATCTAGAGTACCCAAGGCGTGATTCATCTCGCCATCGTGATCCTTTGAACCTGTCCATCAACTGAATGATAATAGTTTGACTCTGTCTCGTCTTCGCAATCAAGAAAGTAGCAAAGAACTCACAGTTCCTTTCTTGACTCGTGTCAATTTCTTGTTGGAGATCAATTACGCTAGGCACGGTGTGGTGCTAAATATGGTATGAACCTCGAGCCACGCCATTCTTTGTGATCTCATCCAGTCTACAGTGAGGGTCCCTAGGACCCGATCGAGGGAGCAGAGAAGCACATGTACAATTGTTTCGAAACTTGGTGTAGAACACAAGTCCCCGGTATCCTCTCGCCTCGAGGGAACCACTTCGCATAAGAGACGGACCTTCTCTTTCTCAGAGTCTCCATAGATAGTTTCAGAACCTGATCATCCACGGGGTCGTCCTCAGCGACCACTGTCTCGATGACATCCTCATCAATCGGGTCCTCGGATATGTCTCGTCAAGATCCTCTGCGGTGGCGAAAGAAGAACCCGCCATCCGAGACCAATGAATTTTCTCGATCACGCCGCTGAATATCTGCACTAGTCACTTTGCTTGGGCGAGGAGGAGCGCATCGCTAGCCGCCTCATCGACATAATCCGGATCGCCCTTACTACATTGTCGCGCCGACCACCGAGGTCCCGCCGAGCTTTCCGAATTTCTTCAATGATTTCGACATGTTGAATCACTTCCTCTGACAATGAAACCACTGACCAGAACAACCTCGCTGCCAACTGCCACTGACCAACGATCCACTAACACGGTGCCAACCCACCACGGTCCAACCCTGAACATGAACGCGGGAAAAACCTATTCAAAACCTAGAACTCGGTAAACAACGAAATTTGGCGGGAAGAAAGGCGGAAAGCCGTTACCGAGTCCTAAAAGCGAAGAAGGAAGACGCCGTGCGCGAGGAGATCGCCCCCAAGGCCCTTCCCGGTAGGGGAAAGGAGGAGAACGCGACGGAGAAGAGGCGCACGAACGGGGCCGTCCAGTTCCAATCCACGCGGAGGGGATTGAAGAGGATGACGAGGGGAGGCCGCCGGTGGTGGTGGAGGTCGCCGGAAGTCGCTGGAGGGTCTTCCCCGGTGAGGAGAAGGGGCAGGGGCGGCGCCGGTTTGGAGAGGAGGAATAGATCAAATGAGGAGAGAGGGAGACGAAGGGGTAAGTTATACAGATTTCAGCGGTTAGGCCTCTGCGGACGGCGTCCGATCAGACGGTTATGACTCACGATCGACTTCGCTTGGACGGGTCGCGAGGAAGCCAGACGGCGTCCGACAGGGGTATTGCGACTGGAATCGACCTTGGTCGGACGGCGTCCGGTGGTTACCGGACGGCGTCCGACAGTACGAATTCAGCCGACGCACACCCTGTCGGACGGCGTCTGAGAATCCCCAGACGGCGTCCGATAAAGGCAAGAATCGCATTTGTTTGATCTTCTGATTAGTGGGCCCCACCAACGCGAGAATTTTTATAAAATTAATGTTTTGAAGTGATGATCTCCAGTTTGCTCAAAATTCAAAGGAAGATTCAAATGTGAGCAATTTGAAGTTATTTTAAAATTTTAATTTTGAAGAGATAAGATACTAAGTTGACAAATAAAACCAAATTAAATTCAAAAACCCAAATTTTGATCTTCGAGATGAAGAAAATGTGTGAACCAAAATTTTGCCTTGATTTCTCATATAGGCATGAAAATCGCGCATAGGGGTTCACTTTAGAGTTTAAGCACATGTTTTTGAATTTTGGTTCCTTTTCAAATACTTTCAACAATTTTGATGCCAAATGATTTTCAAGAGAACAAATATGCATATGGAGCAAAATTTTTAAGGGGGTAAGATTTTCAAAACTAGAAGTTTGAAAAGGTATAAAGATAAGGATAGTCTATTAAGCTCAAATTTGTTTTGGCTTGAAATATAGGACAAGAATGTGCTCACCCAAAATTAAATTTATCTTTTCACCACTAGAGGGAGTTTTGAGATCATGAGTTGAAACTAAACTCCCCCTAAATATGACAAGGGTCAAAAGCAAATGGAAATATTCAAATAAGACCCAAAAGTCATAAAAACCAATCAACACGCATTTGATCTATCTAGTATGTTGAGTTCATTGCTTAATTTTCAAAACCGTGCCTCATCCAAGGGTTTGGTGAAAATATCCGCCAATTGGTCTTCCGTTCGCACGTAGGCAAGCACAACGTCACCCTTTGCAACATGGTCACGAATAAAGTGATGTCGAATGTCGATGTGCTTTGTACGGGAATGTTGGACCGGATTGTTGGCTATTTTCACCGCACTTTCATTATCGCATAGAAGTGGCACTTTTTCAAATTTTAACCCAAAGTCACTAAGCATCCGAGTCATGTATAAGAGTTGAGCACAACAACTCCCCGCCGCTACATATTCCGCTTCCGCGGTAGATAGCGCCACGGAGTTTTGCTTCCTCGAAGTCCATGACACGAGTGAGCGTCCTAACAAGTGACAACCCCCCGAGGTGCTTTTGCGATCAATTTTGCAACCGGCATAATCCGAGTCGGAATAGCCAAGAAGCTCAACACGCGCTCCCTTGGGGTACCAAAGAGCTAGGCTAGTAGTGATTTTTAGATATCTCAAAATGCGTTTAACGGCAATAAGATGCACTTCTTTAGGGGATGCTTGAAAGCGAGCACACATGCACACACTAAACATAATATCGGGTCGAGAAGCGGTAAGATAGAGAAGCGAACCTATCATGGAGCGATAAAGCTTTTGGTCCACGGGCTTTCCATCTTTGTTCAAATCAAGATGCCCATTAGTGGCCATTGGTGTTTTGATCGATTTGCAATCGTCCATTGAAAACCGCTTAAGAAGGTCCTTTGTGTATTTTTCTGGACAAATGAAAGTCCCTTCCCGAAGTTGCTTGATTTGAAATCCAAGGAAGAAAGTGAGCTCTCCAATCATAGACATTTCGAATTCCTTGGACATCATCTCACCAAAGTCCTTACATTTAGATTTGTTAGTGCATCCAAATATAATATCATCCACATATATTTGACAAATAAATAAGTCATTTTCAATAGGCTTTAGAAACAATGTGGAATCAATCGCACCGGTTTTAAATCCCTTTTCTAAGAGGAAGTCCCTAAGACGCTCATACCATGCTTTAGGAGCTTGCTTGAGACCGTATAGCGCCTTAGTGAGCTTATAGACATGGTTTGGGTGTTTGAGGTTTTCAAAACCGGGTGGTTGCTCGACATAGACAAGTTCATCAATAAAACCATTTAGAAAAGCACTCTTAACATCCATTTGAAAGAGAGTTATGTTATAGAGAGAAGCGAAAGGCAAGAGTAACCGAATAGCTTCAAGTCGAGCAACGGGGGCGTAGGTTTCTCCATAATCAAGTCCTTCAATTTGTGTGAAACCTTGCGCCACCAATCTTGTTTTGTTTTGCACCACTTCACCGTTCTCATCTTGTTTGTGGCGGAAGACCCATTTGGTTCCAATGACATTGTGATCCTCCGGTCTTTCCACAAGTTTCCAAACTTTATTGCGGGTGAAGTTGTTTAGTTCATCATGCATGGCGTTCACCCAATCCGCATCCGCCAATGCCTCATCAATGGTTCTAGGCTCAACAATAGACACAAAGGCGTGATGCTCACAATAATTAGCGGTATGAGAACGGGTTCTTACGCCTTGATTGAGATTGCCAATGACTTGATCTAGGGGATGATCCTTGGAGAGAGTGCGGTGTTGTTGGACGGGTACTTGTAGATCAACGTCTCCCCCTTGAGCTTGATCAACTTCAAAGTTCGCATCTCCGTCCACCGCTTGATCTTGAGTTGTTGGAGAGGTGTCTTGAACTTGATCATCGATGGAGGTGGTAGGGGTGATTACTTCATCTTTTGGTGCCTCCGGTGAGGGTCGAATTTCCCCCAACTCCATAGCATCATGCGGTGGCTCATCACCTATATTTCTTGTCAAATCTTGCTCATTTTGCGAGCCATTAGTTTCATCAAACTTGACAACATAGGCTTCCTCAACTAGCCCGGTAGAATTGTTAAAAACTCGAAAAGCTTTTGAGCGAGAGGAGTACCCTAACATAATACCAACGTCACACCTCTTTTGGAACTTACCCAAATGAGTCCTTTTCTTGTAGATGTATACCTTGCAACCGAAGACTCGAAAATACGAGATGTTGGGTCTTCGTCCCACTAGTAATTCATATGAGGTCTTGTGAAGGAGTCGGTGGAGGTAGAGGCGGTTGATGGCATGGCACGCCGTGTTGATGACTTCCGCCCAAAAAGCATGCGGCGTGTTGTACTCGTCAAGCATTGATCTTGCCATCTCTATCAAAGTACGGTTTTTCCTCTCCACCACTCCATTTTGTTGGGGAGTGTATGCCGCCGAGAATTCGTGCTTCACACCTAACTCATCACAAAATTCTTCAACATTTGTATTAGCAAACTCGGTGCCATTGTCACTCCTCACCTTTTTAATAAAAGAGTCAAATTCCTTTTGAGTTTTCAAAACAAATCTTTTAAACACGCCACCGCAAGGGATTTATTTGCAAGGAAAACACCCAAGTGAAGCGAGAGAAATCATCGACAATCACATGACAATAAGAATTACCGCCTATGCTCGCATAGGTGGTTGGGCCAAATAAATCCATATGCAAAAGTTCAAGTGGTGGGATGTAGACATATACTGTTCAAACGCCGGTAGGGCCGGCTTCGGTAGGCCTGAAAAGCTGGTCCCGAAAACCAGTTCGAGCCCGGCCGCCGTCGCTCGCTCGAACTGGCCCGAGTCCGCCCGGCCCGAAGCCTGGCCCGAAGCGGCTGCTGGCCTGGCCGCATGCTTATTTCGTCGAAATCCGGGCTGAACCCGGCGCCGAAGCAAACCCGGCCGAGTCCGACCGATGCACCGGCCGGTGGTAAAGCTTTTTCGGCTCGGTAGGGTTTCCGTGAGCGTGTCTATGTAGACATAAAAGTCTTAGTCGGATGAGAATTAGCCACTTGCTTGCCGACGGCATGAGCTACATAAACGATTTTTCTCGAATTTGACATCCTTCACTCCAACAACCAAGTTGTCTTTAAAACCTTTTTCAAAGTGCCCATTCCAACATGTCCAAGACGTCTATGCCACAACCAACCAAGAGTGGTTTGAGCGATAAGATAAGTCTTGATTTGAGAAGTTTCACGGTTTGAAAAATCAACCAAATATAAGTTTTGAAACCGGGTGCCTTCAAATGCAACACTTTGATCCTTAGTGGAAACAACACGAACTCCGTTGATCGAAAAGAAGCAATCAAAACCCAAATCGCACACTTGAGCAACGGAGAGGAGATTAAAGTTGCAAGCTTCCACCAAGAGCACATTAGAGATGGATAGGTCATTGGATATTGCAATTTTACCTATGCCCTTTACCTTTCGCTTGGAGTTATCCCCAAATTTGATCTTGTGTTCGGGGTCCTTCTCCTCCTCTAGTGAGGTGAACATACTTGAGCTACCGGTCATGTGTTGGGTGCAACCGCTATCGAATATCCAATGCCGGCCACCGCTCTTGTAGTTCACCTACACACACAATCAAGCTTGGGTTTTAGGTACCCAAGACTTCTTCTTGGGTCCTTTTGAGTTAGTCATCAAGCATTTGGGTACCCAAATAGCCTTCACATCTTTTTTTTATTTGGTGCACCAACATATTTAGCATAGGTAGATCCATTCTTCCTCATAAGCATGTAACTAGCATTAAGCACTTGAGTTTTAGACATAAATTGAGATGTTTTAGAAAGAGGACAAGCAATGGCTTTATGTTTTTCATTTTTACAAATGTGGCAACGGGTCCCTCCCTTAACGAAAGTTAGCTTGGGCTTACCCCAGCCACCTTTGGGCAAATCCCCGGGATGAAATCCCAAACCATGCTTACCCAAGGTATACCTTTGCTCCCGAAGCACCTTGTCAAGAGAGTTGTTCCCCACAAGCAATTTAGCCAAGCTAGAGTCTAGTTGCTCAATTCTATCTTTAAGAAGCAAATTTTCCTTAACTAGCTAATTAGCACATTTAGCAACACCACAAGTGCCAATTGAACAAGCATTTTCATTTGGAGAAGTAGCACTAGTGGGTGAAGATGAGCTAGCATTGGGTATGATCGTGGGTGACAAGGTAAAGGATGTGTCATGAGATAAGCTAAGTGAACCGTCTATAGTGTCAATCAAATCACAAGTCACACCAACATTGCATTTTTCAATTGAGCAATCAATCGGAGTTTCAACATCAACATTAGAACTAGCAAGTTTATTTTCTAGAATTTCAACTTGCAAATTTAGAGCTTCATAATCATCTTCTAGAGTTTCATGCTTTTCTAACAAGTTCTCAAATTCATTTGCTAGCTCTTTATGCACCTTTACTAGCTTCTTTCTCTTAGACTTTTCCTTCTCTAGAGCATTATTCAAATCATCAATCAAAAGCTTAAGCTCACTTTTAGAGAGGTGCTCATGTGTTACCTTCTCCTCTAGTGCCATAAGACACATGGGAGGTGAGGGGTTGTCGATGGCGACTCCGGATATCTTCGTGTTTTCATTATCGGAGAAGTCCGCCCAAGAACCTTCATCATCGGTGATGCATTCCCCAATCACCTCTTCTTGTATATTTGCGGTGAGGCAAAGCTTTTGCTTGGGAAGAGTCGGAGGAGCGTTTTCCTTGATCGCAAGTCCGGCTAGCCCATGAGCTCTAGTATCTTCTTCGGAGGAGGAGGATTGAGAGGACGATGAGCTTGAGCTATCTTCCTTCTTAGTCTTTTGACCGGCAAGAGCTTTCTTCTTATCCTTTGATTTGTGATCACTCTTGCGGTAGTGACGATATTTCTTCTTGTCATCTTCCTCATCTTCCTCTTGATTTCTTGCCTTGTGCTTGTTCTTTTTACTTCTTGGGCAATCCGCCGCCAAGTGACCCTTCTCTCCATATTCATAGCAACGCATCTCGGAGATAGGTCTTCGCCTTGAAGAGGATGATCCGCCGCGGAAGCTCATCTTCTTGATCAACTTTCTTGACCTCTTGACAAGGAGGGCCAATTCTTCAATCTTCGGAATTGCATCATCGGAGTCTTCATCATCTTCTTCAATCTCAACTTTCTTCTTTGCACTTTTGGCTTTGGCGGGGAGAGCGATTGACTTCTTGTTGAACGGAGACTCTTCACTTTCAAAAAGCCGCATCTCATATGAGTTGAGTTGCCCGAAAAGCTTTGTCGGTGTCATTTTCTTGAGCTTTGACTTGGATGCTCGAATCAAGGTCACAAGTGGATTAAAGCTAAATGGCACAACATCAAGCATCTTCCGACAAATGTCAATGTCTTCTAAGACCTTCTTCTCCGAACATCCGGCAATTTCATTGACGATGGGGTTCAACCTAAGAAACATTTCATTAACACTTTCATTAGGAAGCATCTTGAATTGGTCAAATCTTTTTCTAGCACGAGATAGCTTCTCCTCAAGCATCTCGGCACTACCAACATGAATTTCTCTAAGATGCTTCCAAATGTCATAAGCTTTAGAGAGATTGCCAATGCTATCAAAGACTTCGGAAGACACACTAGAGAATAAAGCATTTCTAGCAATGGCATTAAAACGTTTGTACTTAGCATGAACTTCATCAAGAGCAATTGTTCCGTGGAGGGTCCTGGATAGCCGGTCTCTGGCGACCCACACATCATAGCTAAGTGCCTCTAAGTAACATTGCATCTTAATTCTCCAATAGTTGTAGTTTGTTCCATCGAAAATAGGAGTTTTTCCAATTTCTATTCTAGGCCCCTCTTGAGCCATCTCCTAGCGGTTAAGCTAATACCGGAGAACCTAGTCGCTCTGATACCACTTGAAAGAGGATCCTAAGGCCTAGAGGGGGGTGAATAGGCAATTTTAATTTTCTTTTGATTATTCTCAATTAAGCATCAAATTAATAGTGACCCAATCCTAGTGTCAATTGATACGCAAGCGGAAGCGATAAACAAGTCAACAAGCAACTAAGACATGGCATCACAATCAACACATTCAAAGCAACGGTAGTAAGTGCGGAAAGTAAATAAGAGGCGACACGGTGTTTGTTTGACCAAGTTCGAGCCGCAACTCCTACTCTCCGTTGAGGCTACCCTTGCGACAAGGACCGGCTCGCTCTCGAGCCTCACGCCTCACTTACTCCCGATAGTCGTTCCGCCACTCCGGCGAGGTGGACTCACACCACCGACACCGACTCAAGAGTAGCCACACGCCAAGGCCTACTCTCAAGCCCACGCCCACGAAGGATGTCTTCAAAAGTAACAAGCTCAAACGCCCGATCATGCCGGATCGAAGGACTTCCATGAAGCTCGGTATTGGGGTTTGATGGATTGTGGCTTTGGATGATCTTATGGGTGGAGGAATGGCTCTAGAACACTTAATTGATGAGTTATGAATGTGGTAGGTGAAGTGGAGCAGCAAACCTCAAAATAGCCAGCCACTAGATAGGTATTTATAGCCCCTAGAGCAAAACTAGCCGTTGCCCCTCGGAAGAGGACAAAAAGACTAGCCGTTACACTCTATCGGACGCCGTCCGACGGGCTCCGGACGCCGTCCGACAGAGCGTACTGCTCAGCAAAAATAGGTTTATCGGACGCCGTCCGGTCCCCACCGGACGCCGTCCGACAGCAAGGATCGACCAAGCCCCGGAGCTACCGGACGCCCCCCAGACGCCGTCCGGCAGCGAGAAATAGCCAAAAGTGAACTTTATCGGACGCCGTCCGGTAACCACCGGACGCCGTCCGACAGTGTAAAATAATTTGGATTTTGAGCTGGTCGGACGCCGTCTGGCTTTTCCAGACGCCGTCCGACAGAGAGGGAATTTTCGAGCCAAAATTGTGGGGGAATTTAGGTGGGTTTCTCTCTCTCTAGAAATCTCACAAGGATATATATGGGTATTTTTAGAAGTGGTGGACTACGGAAACCGAGTTTTCGAGAATTCGCAAAGATCCGGCATAGTCCGAGATATTCGAACCCCTTTTGAAATCCGACGAAAAACAAGAAATAAACCTAACTACTCCTAATTTATACGTGACCTCTTCTCTCGCCCGGTCACGCATTTGAAATCTTGGAGCAGCTCAGAAAATTGTCGACGCTTCAAATTAGGGTTTATAAAAATCGCCGAGTCTTCGCTAGGGTTCCGAGAAGTCTAAAAACCCCTAGCCCTTTATATTAATTAATTTTATCATCAATGCCACTAATAAAAATTAGGGCTCAACGATGCTCACACACCTACAGAAAGCACCAGTAAAACCATCTAGCCTAGCGCTGTGTCCAAAGGAAGCGAGAGGATGGCCTGGTAAACCACATCTTTGCTAGAAGGTAGGTCAAGGCCATCCAAGTCAATCCTAGGGAGATTGAGGGCTTCCTAGTTGAAGCTTTGAAGGAGCGAGTCCTGTCTAGTTTAGTCCCTAGAAGGTGACAAAAAGTGACCGAGGATTTTGCGTTCCAAGTCAATTGGGCCCGTTGCCTACCCACTAGCGGTTTGGACGGAGGTTATGTTGTCCTATACATATTTTTTTTTGTTCGTTTTCCCTACTAAATATATAAGCTACCTTTCCGTCCAAATCTTTTTTGAAAAAGTGGAGAGTGCAAACAGCGCGAGAATTATAGGTCCAATTCGATAGCCTACCCAAAAAAACTCTCGACTATAAATTTTTCAGTCCTATATATGTCGAATCTGATATTTTTTGTGTTGATATGGGGAAAAATATCATGAACATGTTTTATGATATGGGAATAATGGTATCTGATTCATATAAAAAAACATTCCTATAACATGCTTGTTAAACATCAATATTCTTTAAGTCTCATTGTCATTGACTGGCATGTAAATATGAATTAATATTTGATTTTGTATACGTTGGCTAGTATGATAATCATCTAATATCTATTATAAGCATAACATTTGTTTTACAAATTTGTATATTTACTCTAGCACTTACTATCATTAAGTTATCCACCTTCTTCATGCCCTTCTTATCGAGCATGTACAATGCTCCATCCCAACTGTGTATAAATCATCATCTATAAGCTCTGACATGTAGAATAAAAAGCGGTGTGAATAAGAGATATGCACATATGGAATTGAGCTTTGTATAATTCTACGGTCGATGTTAGCACACACAGAACCATCACAAATCATGAGTATGAATAAACTGTCTATAGAAAAGGTGATTGTCTGCACTCTACATCCACCCTTAAATGTTTTGAAGACAAGACCGTCTCTAAGTAATATAACAACTTTCTATAAACAATAACCATCTGGGACATCGTACATGCCGTTGCCCTTGGTTGGAAACGCCCTAGTCTCAAAAGAAAACAAAACGGAAGGAGTAATGTACCTGCTCTGAACGTCTGATGAAAGACGCCATTGTGAACAGAAGGCGTAATTCACGAAAGCCGTGTCTTCAAGAGGGAAAAGGATCCTCGGCCCCACGTCGGGGAACAATCCCCTTGTCAGTGACGAAAAACCAGCAGATTCCAGTCCAGAGCCCCGTCACTCGACCTCATCTATCTCCACGCACGCTAAAATGGAGTACTGTACTAAATTAAACAAGGCTTGCCATTAAACAAAGCCCTGAAAGATTCGTTCGTCTCCTCTCCCCCTTCCGCCCGAAACCCTAGCCCGCCCTCGCCGCCGGCGATGGCCGCATGACCGATGCGCCGCCGAGGAAGCTCCCAGCCCCCAGCGTCGCCGCAGCCTTCGTCGTAGCGGGCCTCGCGTTCTCCTTCCTCGCCCTCTCCCCTCGTCGCGCTCCGGTCGCCGCGGGATCCAGGCCCCACATGTCGAAGGCGAGGGTCTACGCCGACGTCAACGTGCTGCGCCCCAAGGAGTACTGGGACTACGAGGCGCTTACCGTCCAATGGGGGTAAGGCTCTCACGTCCCGTCCCGTCCCGTTCTGATCAGCATCCATCGCTTGCTTGTGTCCTCGAGCTTTCATGATCCATGTGCCTCTGTTAGTGGTGGATTAGGTTGAACCGTCGGGTTTAGGGTTGCTCGCCTGAATCCCCTATTTAGCACCGTGTATGGAACGGGAATTAATTGTGTTCACAAGGTTATGTTCAACTGTTTGATCCGGATTTTCATCAGGACTAATGTAGTTTTGTGTTTTGTGATGCACATGTTTACGTATGTGTACTTAAGGGCGTACATGTTTAACCGAGTGGTTGGAGAAACAACTATGAAATTGCATTTGATATTTTGATTGAGGGTTTAGGCCCAGCTTTTGGAACCCTCTTCCAAGAAGCTAAAAGCCCCCTAAAGCCCAAATTGTACTATGATATGAGAAGCTAGTTTTTTGTGGCTTTTCCTAGAAACAGTTTTTAGAGAAGCTGTAGTTAAAACAAACAGGGCCTTAGTATTGGACTGACGCCCATTTTTGTTAAAAAAAAATGGACTAGAGTGTCATCAAGTTTAACAGCCTTTGGGTTGATTCTAGGTGGTAGGATAGAGATTAATCGAGATGTTGAACCTGGATATCTGGGTGAATTTTATAAAGCCACTGTTGAGTAATGTTTTGGCGTTTTTTTCCCAAATAAAGTTTATGAAATTAGGAATGTTAATGTCTTGGAGATAAGTAATTTGAATTTGCTGGGCCTTCTACGTTCTCAATTCTCATGTGCACAATCATGGTACCAAGTTGATAGTTGAGCCTTGTGGGAATGCACTTGTTTATTTGTAAAGTGTATTGCATTTCAGTAAATGAACATTTTTTTGTCCTGTTATCAGTTTCTGGCAGATGGTGTTCTACATCTGCTTTGAAATCTTAACAAGATATGATTAACTGTAGCTGATTGGTTGGCATTCGCTGGCATTCTTGAACTTTGTGATTAAATGTAGGAAAAAGGAATGCTATTGTTTTCTACAACTTCTCATGAAAGTTTTTTTCTTGAGAGAGATGTCTTTCTTTGGAGCTTTCCAACCATTGCTGACCTAATTTATAAACCAATGCTCAGGATTGTCTTCAGTATCTTTCCTTTGGTTAGTTTAATTCTTGTTATTGATTTTTTTGAGAGGAAGACAGTAGGAGAGTGAGTCTCCTACTGTGTGTGTGTATATATATTAAAGAAAGGTAAAAGTTTATGTGCAAGAAAATTCTTGTTATTGATAGGTAAATTCTTGTTATCGATAGGTTATGGGGGGAACATGTAGTCAGTTATGCTTTCCTTTTTCCCAATTTCCACTAAAGTAATACTCCCTCCGTTCTTTTTTATTTGTCGCTGTTGACTTTTGGACATGTCCTTTGATCATTCGTCTTATTCAAAAATTTAGTGCAAATATGCAAAAATATAAGTCATGTTTAAAGTACCTAAAATGATAAAACAAAGCATAACAAAATAAATGGTACTTAAATAGTTTCTTTGAATAAGACGTATGGTCAAAGGGCATGTCTAAAAGTCAACGGCGACAAATAAAAAAGAACGTAGGGAGTACCTTGCTAACCATTGTGATACATCTTTAACCAGTGAGCAGGATGACTACGAAGTTGTCAGGAAAGTTGGAAGAGGTAAATATAGTGAAGTCTTTGAAGGCATCAACGTTAACAATAACGAGAAATGCATCATTAAGATACTCAAGCCTGTAAAGAAAAAGAAGGTATTAAATGGATACCGCTAGCTACTATTTTTTTCTCTAAACATTTGTTGAAATACCTGCAATGCGCATGTGTGTTGGATTGGAAGGTTTTTTTATCCATGAGGAACCCCAGTTGTTGTAACATAGATCTAAAAAAGCTTCCGTCTACGTAAAAAAGCTATCATCCATCCAGACAGATGTTTTGCATGATTGATTAGAGCACCCTATCAGAAAAATACAAGGGATAAGAAACAGGAAATGAACTTAGTAAAACAACGTCGAGGACTAGAACTATTCGAAAGCTTCTAAATTTAGTTAAGAATGCCAGGCCAGTAGTGTTGCATTCTTCCTCTCAGTTTCCATGTTCCATGGCAGGCCATAGGAATGTCTTGGCCGCTCTTAGCAGCTTCTTATTTGTATTCAAAATAGAGTCCTGCTAGTATGGCAGTATGTGTGACCAAACCTACGATGTTTCAAGACTCTTTTGGGTGCTCTGTGACATACATTCCCAATCTCTTTTCTCAGTATCCAAAATCCAAATAAACGATTTGAGTGCTGCCATCCCTGTTTAGACATGAACCTGGAATTGTGAAAACCCGTCCAAAGATTTATATACAGTACTAGTTTGAAAGTACTCACTGACTTTTCATATATGCTTGTGTTGGTCGAAAAGATGCTACCATGTTATGCTTTGCACCTACATTGAAAGAAAATGACATTCTTGGTTTTGACATTCTTAACCCACCTTTCATATGTTGTACAGATCAAAAGGGAGATCAAAATACTTCAGAATCTCTGTGGAGGTCCAAACATTGTGAAACTGCTTGATATTGTCAGAGATCAACATTCAAAGACTCCCAGCTTGATCTTTGAATATGTCAACAACACAGATTTCAAAGTTTTGTACCCCACGTTGACAGATTATGATATCCGCTACTACATATATGAGCTACTCAAGGTTTTCATTGTTACTCTTGACTTATTTTGCTGTAATTTCAGTGAAAAGATTTTTCCTTTACATATGTAGTTTTGTTTTAGGGGATTAGGTATGTAAAATATTGTTCCTTTAAATCTATATGATACTATTCCTGAAAGAATAGATTGTATGTTCTTCTGAAATTTCTTCTAACTATTTATTTATGTATTTATTCCCCAACTAAAGACTTGGTATCATACCCTAGATCGATGCCACCAATCTTAGCAGCTTGTAACAAAATCATATCCAGTGTGCTAAATTATTGCCTTATCATATGCTTTGAAACTTGGACCACAATATTTTCAGCCTCAAGCAGTATGGATCAATTATTATGATCTGTATTAATAGTGGCAGCTTGATGGTAATAATTTACCACATGATTGAAGACCTGGCCTGAAATATATCTGTTTTATGATCTGATATTTATGAAAACACTATTGGTGTCAAGAATTCAGTCATCAGTAATCAGCAATTTTAGTGTAAGATATGTGCTAGGCTCTTGCATGTATATTTTAGTGTCCTTTTACTCACGGATTTAGCACAAAATGAGTCTTCCTAAAATTCACCTTTTAGGTAAGAAGCATTGACACCATTTTGCTCCTGATCACGTGGTTGTCAAGAATTTGTTTTTGACCAATTTAATTGCTATTTTGCTAATATCTTATTTTTTGTTTATGGTCCCAGGCATTAGATTACTGCCATTCACAAGGCATTATGCATCGAGATGTCAAGCCCCATAATGTTATGATAGACCATGAACTTCGAAAGCTTCGCTTGATAGACTGGGGCCTGGCTGAGTTCTACCATCCAGGCAAGGAGTATAATGTCCGTGTTGCTTCCAGGTTTGTGTGGATACAAGTGGGCTGCTTTTTTAGCTATTATTTTCCCTACTTATAATGAATTGGATCACACCCTTTTGATCCCATGGACTTTTGGATATTGACTATAAAAGTAAATTATAAACAAAGAACTGTGCTTTATTTGCATCCACCGTTACTGTTTGAACTGCCTAACATAGTTCTTTCTGCAACATGAATGTTGTGCAATGTTGAGCAATGGGAGTTTTTGTCGTAATAAGCAGAAGGCATCATCACTGTCACATTCTTTCTTGTTAGCATGTTATTGCTGGAACACGCCCTTCCATTTATTGCTTACTAGTGTATCAAATTGCCAATCCATGCTTTACATGCTCTGTTTCACCAGTATTTCTTTTCATGCTCCATTTTAAATATCTGAGTTGAGCATATTATTTGCACTTCCATTCATTTCAGATATTTTAAAGGACCTGAACTTCTTGTTGATTTGCAAGATTATGATTATTCTTTGGACATGTGGAGCCTTGGATGCATGTTTGCTGGCATGGTATGTATGCACTACCAAAGTACTGCATGTGTTGATCAATATAACATCTTGGATTTTCTAATGTATTGGCATCAAGTCAATAATTGAACTCATCTGTTAATTGTATATTATCATATTGCGGCCTCAGATATTTCGCAAGGAGCCATTCTTCTATGGCCATGACAACCATGACCAGCTTGTGAAGATTGCAAAGGTATGCCTCAAGCTTAATTTGATCGTCACTCTCATGGTCTCTGGAGAAAAAAAAAAGGTGTCTGGATTCTTGAGAAGTGTTAGTATGCAACTTGTGGTTTGGACCGTTTGATGAAACTATTCCATTTTTTACATGTGTTTAATCTGCATTGGATATTCCATGCTCTTTTATTCCTTTGTAATACGAGCAGTCGAGCAGTGATTTATTTTAAATAAATTATGCTATTTATCTGTGCCACGTGATTGTTCGAACCTTTATTGCACTTAAAATACCTATAAGGTGTTCTGCCGTCATGTTACATATGGAACATGCAATATGCCCCCAATATTGGTCAGTCGACTATTTTTGGCATATTTTCAAATAAAATATTGTAAATATTTTTCTCTTGAACAGCACCAATATGCTGTGTATATGCCATTTAGGCAACAACCAGCTAGCATAAGATAATGTGCTAAAGGAACTTTGCTGCATGTACATATTACCTTGTATTCATTTATTGCTCTCTTTTATGTGCAATAAAATCACAGGAGGCTAGACTTCGAATTTTGTCCTGCGTAGTATGTAATCTGTCACTTTCCCATCATTTTCAGGTACTTGGAACAGATGGGTTGAATGCTTATTTGAACAAGTACCACATTGAGCTTGACCCTCAGCTTGAAGCTCTTGTAGGAAGGTAAATTGTATGATATGATGCTGTTACATTTTTTTGTAAGATTATGCATTGTGATCCTTCCATGCGTGCAATACCAGGCACAGTAGAAAACCCTGGTCAAAGTTCATTAATGCTGATAATCAACATCTAGTTTCTCCTGAGGTTTGTTATAGCACTCACTTTTTTACTATTTGTAATTGTTAGTTTTTTGCTTGCTTGATACTTTGACAGCATGATATCACTTCTGCTTGTAGGCCATAGATTTTCTTGATAAGCTTCTACGCTATGATCATCAAGATAGGCTCACTGCTCGTGAAGCTATGGTAAGACACAGACATATAGGCTTTGTCACTGTTACATTCCAAGAAGATAATAATTTTGTTTCGTGGAATCACTTTAAATAATGCTCAATTGCTTAGTATATGTGTTCTCATTTGTACAGCATTTAGTAGTTTCAAGGGATAACTGAACAATTTAAGTACCTTTGTGTACATGTCACATACTTTGATTTCCAATTCGGCGACATTCTCTGTTCATTCTCCATATATTCTTCTCTAAACTATCCTCACTCCATTGCTAGTAAAACGATTTTCTGAAAACCATTTCCCTTAACTCTTAAGCTTTTTTAACCCAATGTTTTGCAAATCACATGATTGCATATCTAATATACTTTCAGATTTCTTTACTACATTAGCTTGCATGCATGTGAAATTACCTCACTTATCTCTTCCAAGTTTCAATAAAATAATTTTACTAGCATAAGTCTTGATATAATATTGCTCCTACACTCGGTAGCTAATTCTACAAACATGAATACTTGTAGGCACATCCATACTTCGTTCAAGTGAGAGCAGCAGAGAACAGCAGGACCAGACCTCAATAGTATCTGTGTGCACCCCATAAAACGGAGCTGTTATTAATTGTTATTGATCGTTGCATGATGAATGAGGTTACATTAGTTACTTCATCCAACTATCCGTGCCATCCGTGCTACTTCTGAGTTCATTGTTCTGAGTCGCATGCTCGGGATAATCTTTGGAAGAGCAAATCCTTGTATTTGTAAACTTGGGAGGAGCACTGTAGCTTACAATGGTGGATGTGCTCATTGATAACATGCATATAATTGTCTGTAACGGGATTAGCAAATTGCTTGTGTGACAAGAGTTATATGTGCTACAAATTACTTGTATTAATGGCGTGGTGCTGTGTATGCAAGGACATGGGTATTGGTTGCGGGGGTAATAACCAAGTTAACTAAATACTTTCTCCACTGTGAAATAGAATAGTACTCCATTCACAGATGATCTACGTCTAAAAGCATCATGTACACTGGTTAAAATAACAACCATATATAACTATTATCATGTCACTTAAAGAGATGACTTTAAGATAACTTAGTCTCATACAATGGTAGAGATGGTTTAAATATAACTGTATATTTTTTATGCCAGTTAATCACACATAAGATTTCTTAATTTGTGTGGAGTCATCTTTTGTATTGGAGATGGCTCAACTCTCTATGCACACTCTCTCTCTACATCACTATCCATCTTATATGGCAAATCTTATAAATAGCTTAGAAACAACTGATGTATATTATTATACATGCTCTAAGAAATCACAAAGACTAAGAAAAACAACTAAAGGATCGACTACCCATTTAATCTTAAGAATATTGCTTTGAAAACAGTGCCATCATTTACTCCTAGCCTCTAATCTCAAAAGTTGTGTTCTCGCACCAACCCAAGTACTGTATGTTTGTAGCAGGTTCAAAGCAGTTATAACTCACACATCAACATACAATTAATTATAGCCTCATGCAATTAAAATCAGGCCAAAACATAGAACTTTTCTAGACAAACCAAAAAAGTTTATATGTAGATCATTTGTGTATAGAGGGAGCAGTACTTTTGAACGTTGACACGGTTTCTAATTTTTTTAAAAAAATTTATTTATATTACATTAAAAATTTTAATACTATGAAAGCTCTTTTCAAGGTGAACCAATCTATACGATTTTTAAGACCTCAATCTAAATAGTTTAAAAATTTTATATAAATAAACTTTTAAAATTTTGACTTATTTCAAGTCTAAAATGAGTTACTCGTTACGTGCAGATTGTTGTATTTATTACCGGGGAAAAGAGAGTGATCTAATTTTGGCCATGTTTGTTTCGGAATTGCGTTCCATTGATGGAGGGCCACCAGCTCCATGGGTTAAATTAGACGGGTCACCATTGTTATCTAGGATGAAATTGTGCAGGGCCATGCATGCGACCACAATCTTCTTTGGCGTTTAAGACCATAATTCGGAATGGATCGCAGAATTCTAAATTTATTCTTTAGCATCTCGACCACTGAAGTTCTGCACGTGGTAGCGCACATTCCTGAATGGTGCAAGGTAGCCCGTTGTGTTAGAGTAAGCCGAGTCGACTGCGTAGAACTTCCCTAAAAACATTGAACGAGTATATGCACGTTCACAAAATTTTCATAACACAATAATAATAAAATACTTTGCTCCGAATTGACAATTCAAAGTTCATAAAAGTTCTACCTTTTAGAGGATGCAGGAATCTATGTGGATACAACTGGAGGGTATGTCTTAGTACAGTAACGTCATAATGATGCCCCTCTTCGTCATTGGTGAATATAAATCGAGCGCCGTGGTCTACAACTACTAAAAAATTCAGAATTTGTACATGGTGGCGACCAATATAGTTCAAGTGTGGCGCCGGTGCAGCCTCAATTCTAATGTGTGTCCCATCAATTGCACAGATGCAATCATTCCACCATGGACTAAAATGACGAGACCTCATTCGCAGATGGGCAATACTGAAATTAGGGTCACGAGGCCTAATGATGTCGACCCCAAAGTTATGTAAGGCATTCAACACATGGCTGAAATAGTGACTGATAGTGTAACCACAACGTCCAAATCTATTTTGCGACTGCCTATTGGACTCACTCCCACCAACAATCCATAGGAACATTCCAAGGACTTCCTTTGTGGTTACACTTCTACCATCCCGAACATTGTACCTAGTGACCAACACGTCATGCAAAGTTAAAAATTGGACGGGTGTCATCCGAAACATGTTAAAGCACTGAACTTCATCTTCGAGAGCATCGTTTGCCATCGATATCCCTTGTAGACAACACGTCAATGCGGTCATCTTGGACCCAATGGACCGCTAGGTTGTAGGGCAGAGTATGTCGCAAAGCAGCTATTGGCGAACTTATCGTCGACCACGTTATCGTCCAATACGTATTCAAGCATGTCGGCTGGGAAAAATGGGCATGTGTTGGTTAATCGGTAAGAAATACACACACTGATTTTTTAAGTCTGGTTACGAAGTTTGAATAGGGACTTATGAATCGTAATATTTCCTTTTTTGTTGACTATATCCATTTCGTGTTCCAGATACTTAGGATAAATAATATCCGACGAATTAGAATCATCTTGATAGAGAGAACATGCCCTTTCTATGTATCTACAAATGTAGAGCTTAAAGTAGAAAGGCTTTTTTGGACCTGGGGATAAGAAATACCTCTCTGGAGGAAGCTCGCACGACAGGGAAGCTTGCAACCCAGGATAGTGCCACATCTGGGAAGATCAGCGGTGAGGCAAGTTCACTGGCAGGGATGGTCCGCAGCTGACAAAGTTCGCCACCTGTGGAAGATCCACGACCGGGCAAGCTCGCCGCCTAGGGAAGATTCGCGGCTGGGAAGCTGCGCGTCGAGGGAAGCTTGGGAAGCTCGCCGAGGGGTGGGGGTGGGCGAGCTTGCCGGCGGGTATGCTCCACAGCGTCCGAGGAAGGAGGGCGTCGGGGGAGAAAACTAGAGGACGAGGACTGCTTGGCCGACGGAGAGATAAATGGAGAAGTGCTGAAAACCACGCGCGCTTGAACCGGTCGGTGTGGTGAACGGCTGAACTGGTTGCCGTTGTTTGTACATCTCGACGCCAAAACGCGACTCAACGGAACACAACTTCGAAACAAACAAAGCCTTTAGCAAGAGAAAAAGTGTACATCCTCAAGTTTGAATCCAGTTTTTTTATCCTTTGAACTTGTAAAAAAAGGAAATTATTTTAGAGGATGTTTTCAACATAACATGTACTCCCTTCGTTTTTCTTGTTTGACGCCTTGGACTTTTGAACACACCTTTAACCATTCATTTTATTCAAAAAATCAGTGCAAACATGATAAAAAAGGTGATGCTTAAAGTATCTTTATTGATAAAACAAATCACAACAAATAAATGATATTTACATAGTTTTTAATAAGACGAATGGTGAAAAGCGTATCCAAAAGTTAAAGGCGTCAAACAAAAAAGAATGGAGGGAGTGCAATGTCAGTAGGGGTTCAAGAGGTACGGGCTGCGGCCAGCCCGCACCCACCAACACCGATCGCATGAATGCGAGCAGATACTGCTAATCCTATGATCCTGCCGTAATGACCATATGACCAATGCGGGTACATGATGTCAGCACCATAAATGCATGCAACGTCCTCCTACCCTTGTATTATCTTGTTCTATTGTCATGACCCTTCTATGCGTGGCCATTGTGGCGTGTTCTACACCCTTTGACTTCTCCATGCAACTGAGATATTTGATCTTACGCTCTAAACGACCAGTCTAATGAGGGAGGGTGACATCCCCCTTTTAAGATGGGTAGAATCCCCTAAGCTGGGCGTAGTGGGACTAAATCCTCACATTATCAACCCTGTCTACTATTTGTAAAGCAAGCTTGGCCCATGACTTGCCAATGTGGCACGACCCACTGGGTGGTGACACTCCCCATTCCTAGGGGTTGGCTTTGATACCATATGCCACGTCCTCTCTACGTGTGGCAATCGTGACACGTCCTACACCCCTTGGCTACCCATATAGCCGAGGGAGAGGATTCTACAACCCAAAAGGCCAATCAAATGAGGGAGGGTGACCTCTTCCTTTTAAAGTGGGTAAAACCCCCTAAGCTAGGCATGGTGAGACTAAATCTCCATGTCACTGACCTTGCCTACTACGCGTAGCGCAATCGTGGACCATGGACTGTCAGTGTGTCATAGCCCACTCAGCCATGACATCTACCTCCATTTGACCCCCTCCCCTCATCTACATGACGGCTCCCTAGGGCAGTGTGTCACTCCCATGTTGTATTGTAGTCCATGCCAAGTCTCCTATGGTTGACCATCTTGTCTCTAGTCCATGCCAAGCAGATTAGCTCCTTTGGTTAGCACGCCCAAAGTTATTAAGACATTAATGAGGTTAGAGCGACCCTCAACCTGTTTATCATTTTAGCGTTAAAACAAGCATTTAAATGACACTCTAATATGTGAAAAAATGAGTATAGAATGCAAGAAATAGGAACGAGGAAGGTGAATAGGAGGAAAAGAGAGAAAGAGAAGACATGGAGGGTTCTTGTGGCTGGGACTAGAGAGTGAGAGGGAACCCTAGTATGGCTATAGCTATATGGTCCAGCCCAACATAGCCCATCAGAAAATTAGGTCACCATCTTGTCTCCCTTCCTACACTGCCGATAGATGCCTCCCTTCTCTTGTAGCAGTTGTCTTGTCTATCCCCTACTTCGGCGTCACCTACCCACTCCACCTGCCGCCTCCGCCCCTCCTTACATTGCTCGGCGCCACCTTCTGCACTTCATCTACATCCCCGCTCCAACCACCATCTTCCCTTGCTCCAATGCCACCTATAGGACCTCCCCTACTTTAACGCCACCTCCTAGTCCTCCGATAAAGCATTCAGACGTTCTACCTACCTATAGAGTTTTCCTATTTTAATGATGTTTAAGCATCTCTTTAACAATGTTTTACTGAGCATGAGCGTGTCGCTTCCATGCTGTCCTCCTTAGTCGATGCACCAATCTTGACACCCACATTGGCCTCTCTCTTCTAAAGTTGGTTGAGTTGCATTGCTCCCATGTTGTCCTTCCCTCATATACACAAAAGGTCCTTTGGATAGTGTGTCACTACCATGTCCTCCAGTAGCCGATGCCTAGCAAATTAGCTCCTTTGGTTGGTACACCACTTCTATGTTGTCCTCCCCTAAGCAGATTAGCTCCTTTCGTTAGTGCGTCACTTCCATATTGTCCTCCCCTAGTCGATGGACCACTCCCGCCACCCACATTGGCCTCCCTCTTCTTTATGAGACTTGAATTGCATTGCTTCCATGTTGTTCTCCCCTCATCTACAAAACTCCTCCTTTGAACGGTGTGTCACTACCATGTCCTCCCCTAGTCGTTGCCACCTCTAGTTGATGCACCACTCCCACCACCCACATTGGCCACCCTTTTCTTAGGTGGATCAAGCTATGTCAATCCCATGTTGTCCTCTCCTAATATATGTCACCTCTAATCGGTGCACCACTCCCACGCCGCCACCCACAATGGCCTCCCTAGCGGCTTGAGCTAATGTTGACACCATTCTCTTTGTGCGAACCCTCCCTTGAGTTCTACTACACGGTGCGGTGAACACTATCCCATCGCAACTCTCTGACCACAACATACTTCTTCATGCCTAACACTAAAGCACCATACCCCTCTTATGTCGGTAGCTGATACTTATCAAGCCTAAATCCATCTATTTGGGACACGTGGAAGATTGAACCTGGCTTGGAAGGCCTGGATCTGGCTATGGGGCCAGTAACGATAAGAAATTTGTTTCTATTGTCTTAGGTCAATAAGGGAAATGGAGGAGCCACACAATTAAGGAAGTCGTGATGCCTCGTCAACCATGGGTGCCACATCACCATCCACATAGTTGAAAAAAGGAGAGTTGCTTTGTTCCCTCTGAGTAGCGAATCTTACTTAATTCCATAAACTTCAAATTTACTTTTATTAGCCCCCATATCCATTTGTGTGCCATCCCCAAAACCATTAGTGTTATCGTTAAATAACAGGCGTGTCATTAACCATTTACATGTGCCGTTATATGACATGGCTTCCCTACTCATGTTGTTCCCACCAACTTCATCTTGAAGTCCAAATGGACCATACCCTAGCAACCCTATCCACCGTTTGCCTAGCGAGACATCATCTTGTTGCCCTTGTTCTGCGTCCAAGTGACCTCTTGTCCATTGTTTGTTCATCTGTCACCATCTCGCACCCCTACGCCACGACGACCCAACCAAACCAGCATCGTCCCTGACTAGCTGAGGTGGTGGTGATCTCAGAGGGGGAAGGTGGCGACGACGATCCAATCAATAGCAGTGGATTTGTTGTCTATCACATGGAAGCTCACTAGCATCTGTCCTCGTCTGCAGCAACGCAAGAGCTCGATGATGGTCGCATGCCCAACAAGTGATGGTGTTCACAATGCTCTAACTTTTGCTTCTCAGTAAGGTAATACATCTTCTGACGCCATTGCAACCTCGTGTTAGCTCTGCACCCATGGGCCACACCCTAGCAACCCGAGGTGTTGTTGCAAACAGTGTCCTAGCCCTGTTTGTGTTGGCAATGCCCTCTACCGCCCACATTGATGGTGCATCCCACCCTAGATACACAAGAAGAAAAGGTGGATGCCACATGATTGCAGATATGGTTGGCCATGTCATATTTAACAAAACATGTCATCGTCCAATGGCACACCCACATCATATTTAGCATGCAAACGAATACTGAATTAAGGAGTCGATAAAGTGAAGCTGAAGTTTATGGGGGTTAAGCGAGATTCGCTACAAGTCCAAGGGAAAATAGCGCGAGTTTCGTAAAAAGAAAACACAATGAATGGTGGGGTTGTTAAGGTATGCTGTTGAGTCTTGGAGGAAGATAGACAAAAGAGAAAAGTGCACTTATGCCACCTAAACTTGTAGCCAAATCTCACTTGGTCCCCTCAATTTGAAATTTACTTTTTGTCCCCTTAAAGTTGTTGTCATTTACACAGTTGCTCCAAAAAGTTGTGGCCGTTTCATTAGTTGACTCAAAACCGTTAGAGACACCTCAAAATAATGAGGTTGTTCTTTGCACAGCTGCTTCCAAAGAGTTGTGTCGTTTTCAAATGTCTCCAAGTTCAAAAACTAAAAACTGAAGTTTATTTTTTTATTTTCTGAATTAAATTTATGAAACTTTGAGAAAATTCAAATTCAAATTTTAATGTTTTGACTTTTCATGTATAACAAAATTCAAATTACACATGTTTAAAATTTTTAAAACTCAAAACTGAAGTTTCAAGTTGTGAACTTTTTTTAAAAAAAATCAAAGTTGGTTTTTTAAATTTTTTTGAAACTTTCATAATTTATTTTATTAAAATTATAAATTTTAATTCTAACTATTAAAGGTATTAAAAATCACAAAAAAAATCAAAAATCAAGATTTTACATTTCACTTTAGTACTTTGAAACTAAAGTTGTTTTTTGAAGAAATGATTTTTTACAATTCTAAAATTTGAAGTTTGAAATACGAGGGTATAAAAAATTGAAAATTGAAAATTTTAGAATTTTTTGAACTTGAATGTTCTAGAACTTTTGAAGTGAAACTTTTAGAGAAAGAGAGGAGAGAGGTGATGTGTACAACAATTTGTGCACATATGGCACCGACACATGCATTTACTGGAGTATAAACTATCACCTCGTCACCTAATGGTGTTTTAATGGTTTTGGGGGTAATGGTGCAAACAACCACTACTTGAAGAAGCCTCGCACCACAACTTGAATAAGCCGAAAAAGGTAAGTTCAGGTGTCCAAGTGAGATTTGCTATATTTTTTAAGGAGAAAATGACAATTTCCTCTAAAAAAAAAACTAGCTTTATATTTGAAGGATGATTTATACACCTTTAGAAAAGACGTAGTATACTTTTATCTTTTATCAATGCTTTTGAAATTGGCTTTGTTTTAATGGAATGGTTGAGGTTGCTGAGCTAATTTGCTGGTCTTTTAAACTAAATTGTTGCATGGGTGTGGCTAAATCTATGAGAGCATCCCCAAGAGGTCTTGTGAAACACTATCTATTTGGTTTTTGGGATAGGGGGCTACCAGAGGAACACATGTTTTCATAATTAATGTAGTACAAAGTGTGAGAAATTTTAAGGGATGGGGAGAATATTGTAGAGGATGGGGGTAAATAGTGTTGTAGGGGATTAGGGTATAGGGAAGCTGTTGAGATGCTCCACTAATTTAAAGCTCAAAACTAATCGGGCGTGGTTTCTAGAAAGTTGTAAGGCCTTTTTAAAGGATCTAAAGAGCTAAGAAGGGGGTGAATTGATCTAAGCCCAATTTTAAGCTATTTTTTAGTTTTATTGAATTGCTTAGCAAGGTCAAGGCTTTCTGCTTCTAGAAGCAAAAGGAGCAACACAAGATAAACTCAAGGGGAAAATGGCATAAATGTAAAGGAGCATAGGGCAAAGGTTTTTTTTAGGTTTAGAAAAGTATTTTCTTCTCCCTACTCCTTATTGAAACACTCTTCACAAAAAGGTACATGACTAAAGCTTTACTCTGGGTTGCCCTTCGC
Source organism: Raddia guianensis (assembly GCA_036346415.1). Taxonomy (NCBI): domain Eukaryota; kingdom Viridiplantae; phylum Streptophyta; class Magnoliopsida; order Poales; family Poaceae; genus Raddia; species Raddia guianensis. Next base: position 32,670,879 of record CM070536.1, read on the forward strand.
CACTCCGAAAGGTGGACTCCAAGTCTCCAACCCTCACAGCCATTTGGAATCTACTTCACTCTCCTCTTGAGAGATCACCAAGTTACTCATCCAAAAGCAAGAAATTTGAGTACCAAGCTTGATATGACTTAATCTTACCATATCAAGCTTTTTAAGAAAGCACACAATGAGGCATGGCACTTAACCTCTCATGAAAAACACTAGTGACAAAAACACTGATTTTGGTGGTTCTCACACAAATGGACTCTAAGATAGAAAATACAATGAATCAACACAAAATAAAGAGGTGTCCTAAGTCATTATACATACACTAGTAAAAAACTAGCTAGGACCGTTTTAGCATAGTCCTCGTTGGCATTTGTATGGTATGACCTGCATCACTGTACAAGACCAAAGGATATTGTATGTTTGGTTTGGCATGTTGGACAAAATTATCCGATGCACTGTAAAGTAGCCCATCCATATGGTGCATAAGGGCACTCAAGACATAGTTTTCAGACGAAACAGTCTGGCACCTCGTACCATATGGTGTGTCGGAGACCAAACTATACCTGATCATTAGCTGGGCCGGGCTTGAAAAATCCCGATCCCGCGAGATCAAGCCTGAGCTCGGCCTAGCCCGGCATGTCGGGCTTCGATTTTGGGCCTAAACTCGGCTCGAAGCCCGAAAGCCTGGCCTTGTCACGACTTGCCTCGCTGTTTCTTCGGGCCAGACGACCAGGCTTCAGGAAGAGGCCTGAACCCGGCCTGGTGCACCGGTCAGGCCGGGCCGGGTTGGGCCAGACTTCCCATGAACAGGTCTAGCCCCAACAACCTTTCTCGATGGAAAATGGTACTACCCCGTATCATACAACACCCACACTTAGGCAAAACGTCCACACCAGAAACCTTTTGGATGAAACTGGCCAGGGTGTTATATAATACCCTGTGTCATGTTGCACCCATGTCCTTGACACACTAAGACTCACAAACGGCTCTAGAGCCCATATATGTACTATTATAAAGAGCCTTGTGGTGGTGGCTTCACCAATTTTCAATGTCCACCATCCATCTCTACTCTCACATCTCCGTTGAAATCATAACCAATCGATCTCTCTAAAATAGTTTCAAATCACATCTACCATTGGATAGTTCCACCTATTAATATCCTACGCATGCTCTTTTCTTTCGTTCTTTTAAAAAATATCAAATCACGTCTACCAACTGGATAGTTCACCTATCCGTGCATGCTCTTTCCTTCCATTCTATTATTTGCATGTCTCCTCTCCACACCTACTCTTTTCTTTTGTTCTTTTCAGAAAAAAAAAATTCAAATCACGTCTACCCGTTGGATAGTTCCACCTATCCCGTGCCTGCTTTTTCCTTTCATGCTTTTCAAAAAATTCAAATCATGTCCACCGATTGAATAATTCCACCTATCTCATGTCTGCTCTTTCCTTTCATGTCACCCTGCATGTAGATTCAATTTTCACTGATCTGCACTGGGAAAGAAACATTAGTACTACGAAAGAAACTAATAGTAAAGATAGGCACCAAATTATTTGGTGATTAGTTAGACGGGAAAGAAAAAAATAGTGATCGAATAAATATTTGGATGCAACTGTAACATTAAAACTAAAAGTAGTGCTAAATTAAGCTTTCCTTGTGAAAGAAATAGTCGCCAAAATTTTAGGATCATGCCAACTTTGTCATACAACGAAAAAAAAAAGACGTCAATCTCTATATAGTTTGTTGTAACACACGGGTATTTCTAGCAAACCTAAAAGGTGTATTTCATAAATTAAACCTAGTCCCACCATATCAAAAACATCTCAAACTCCTCATCGCAAAACAAATATAAACAAAACCCTAGATCAGGGGCGGATCTACATGGGCCAAGGGGGGGTCACAGGACACCCGGTCAAAAAAAAATTTAGTAGGGATTAGTATGGGATATTGGTGCACCCCCAGCCAAAACCTGGTGATCCCGTGTCCTGTCCGTGTACAACAAAGCCCATCAAGCATTCTGGCCGATGGCAGGCAGCACACCATCGCTAAGATCAATTGGAAACTCATCTCGCGGCTACAGCTTCGCCCAGACCGGGTCGCTTCAGTCTTGTTGAATGGTGAACCCCGGTCATATTCGCTTTAGATCCGCACCTGCCTAGATAATCAAAATAAACTCTTCTGGACGCCCAGGTTCATCGTAATTCATCCTTTGCCTTGATTATGTCTCGTCTTTAGCAACTGACATGGTGCTAAGAACTATCCATAGGACACGTGGTAAAATACTTGGTTGTGAAACCCATCACCTGGATTCAAATTCCCACGGAGACGATAAAAATCTATAAGGTACTCACTGCTATCATCACCAAATTAAACACCCACCAAAGTGCATAATGACGAGGAGGGAGCACCGTTGATTGAGAAGGGGATGGTCCAGGTTGCTTCATTGTCGCCCCCTGTCAGGAATACACATCCCACTTCAATGCTGATATTTGTTGTCAACGTCCTCGGCACAACCTGCTCACTGTCCCCGTAGATTTGCGAAAGTTGAGTGAGCTAACTTCAGATTCAACGGCCCATATGGTTCAGATTTCAGTTTTTCTACATTCAATTTTTGGGTTTAAATTCCTTCCAAACTTTGGGGCAATGATTTCGAATTAGACTTTGGTTATTGTTTGTCAGTGTATTGACAGTTTTGAATTAAATTTTGCTTCAATCAATTGTTCGGGAGTGCCATCGCATGCATCGCTATTGGTGGCAACGACGGTCAAGCATGTTTCACATCGTCATATCTGAGCTAATACTAATACTACAGTTACCTCTCTTACATTGTTTCATGAATGCCAATGGAAATTGAATAAATGTAATGTCCGATTACAGAAATGTATAAAAAAAATTGTTAGTATTTGCCTGTGATCTATTTGCGAGTTGCAACGCGGACCCTGTTAACCACATTTACACCGTCCTATCTCTGATCCATTTTGTGGCGACCCATTTCTCTCCTTTGATCACTGGACAGCTACCATGAAGTGAAGTCTGCAACCAGAAGTTCATACTAGAGTTAAAAGTCTACAACCCACACATGTATGGCTGCAAAGCCATCTAGAATCAATACAGAATCGAGCATGTGTAAGACCAGATACATCTTGCACAGAATTTGGCATACAGTAAGTATGAAAGAACGTTTCACCAGGTATATTAAACATCTTTGATTTCTGTAAAATCCTTTTCGATATGACATGATTTTATGCTTTTAGTGAATTTTTGGGAGGGGGAAAGCCAACTATAATTTGAGTAAAAGGAACATACCAGATCAATGGTGCCATTTACCATAAGGGAGTAAAACAAGAGACCATCACCCTTTCTTGGTTTAACCTTTAAGCCTATGCACTTTTCATAGTCATAACCAATATCCATATTTTCCCCATTCTGCGAAAGAAAAGGAAATCAAGAGCTTGCTGACTATACACTGAAATTTCATGATTGCTCACCTCATATGGGAACATAGTTTCTCCTCCTTCTTCAACATCCGTGAGATATAGCAAGAAAGATGCCACCTGTGAGCATTTAACTAGTTCCTTAATATTTAACTGAAATCATTTAAGTAAATTTGCTTTATTCAGTTTTCAATTAAGTAGAGTGCAGAACAACATGTTTGATCTTTCTGTAAAATGGACGCAGAGTGAGCTACATGGGAAATCAAAGAAACATGCAGAAATCCTGAAGATAAACATGACTAGATAAATTTTTCAATCTGATCTGTAACTTAGGCAGAATGCAAATGAAACTAAAACATACCCTTTGACTTTTTTGTGGACCATATTGAGCCGGGTCAAATACATCATAGTGTGAAGCATACCTCTGTCCAATCTCATAGCGCAGGACATTAAAAGGCTGTGACATATAAAAAACACAGCCAATTATCAATAAAATACTATAATAGAAAAGGTTGTCTTTTAACTCTTCATGTCCTCTTCAGAGAAATTGGGAATGAACCTAAAGCCTGAAAACCTAAAGATTCAGTGGGAGTAAAAATCCAACAATTACATAGAACACTGCATTCATAAATCAATGTGAACATTTCTTTTCAAGGAAATGAAAACAACCAGTTAATGTGTAGACCTAAAGATAAGTTATGCTATTATAAGGACCATAAATTCACAACAACATGCATGATTTGCTTCTTGCTAATTAATCCTACTACCAAGCAGACAGTAAATTTATCTGTAGAGTTATAATTGCATACGCAGACAATTCCTTTATTTATGTATAAACTCTTTATATGCAAATATCATGTCAAAAGCACAACTAAAGCTATGTAGGAACTCTTTCTATGAAAATATAATGTCAAGAGTACATAGCAGAAACAATAATTCAACAAGGATGGAAATTAAAGGGACATGTACATCAGTATATAAAACCCAACAGTGAATAACTTCTAGTTCCATATGAAGAGCCATTGCTGGCATGGGCATGCTTTCATGTGTGTACTTAGCAGAGATAATGAATCAACAAGGATGGAAAATAAATGGACATAAACATCAGTATATAAAACCCTAAAGCAAATAATTTCTTTGCTCAATCTAATTGGAAGAATAAGAACACTAGGATAGTAGGACATGGTCTGCAATCACAATTATGGAATAATTGTACCTCCCCGTGTTCCCTAGGTATCATGGTGGCCTTTGCAATCTTCTTTTCAACTTCTGCTAGGGTTCCGGTTGAATCTTCATTAGCACTGAGGAAAGTGCCTGAGCTGTTTAGCAGTAGGAAATGACCATCAATTCATTGCGGTATCAAAGAAGGCAATAAGCAAGTACATGTGCAAGGAAAAGCATATTTTGAAGATGCAAAACCTGCAGAAACATAATCCTTCATAGAGTTTCCATGTCAAAATGAGCATAATGCTAAGGCGCACTTAAATGGAAAAACAGGACAGAGATATGAACAGAACATTAATTGTATTGCTGGCTCATGGAAAACTCAGAAATAAGTTGATCAGAAGTCACAAAGGGTCGGGCTCTTTCAAGACCTAGGCATTAGGATCACATCAAAAGAAAATAATTGGTAAATTTTGATCGTTTGGAACTTCCATCTTAGCACAATAGAAGTAGCTAGAATTATGTTATGATACAGGTTACCACAAAGAAAGTACACTAAATAAACATTCAAACCAAACTAGTACATGTAATTTTACAAAGGAACAACTGCTTAGTGATCACTAGTCCCATTGTCAATTTGTCATGTATCTTTTTTTACTATGATGATTCTGCAATTACAAAAAAAACTTACCTTGTCCTTATTCCTTTGGTGGTCTCCTCAGTTTCTCCTTTTCTTAAAGCTAATGTTGATGGCATAAGCCTTTCTTTTGCAGTTTGTACTATATTTTCACACTGCTTTGATGTTGCAAATTGTGGAAAATAGAGGGCGCGAGGCTGCCAGCTCAAAATCTGCTCAAAAGAGAACCTTCACCATTACTAAGCAGCACCAACCGGTTTACCAAAGAAAATGAGAAGGGATAAAGGGCAGCATTGACGAATGAAACTGAAATTGTGGGGCAATAGAAGTATGACATCCTACATACATCAATAAAGTTCACTGCACATTTACTAGGAAAAACAAGTTGTGCCATTCTTAAGGACTAGGACACCCCACAGCAAAGTAAGGAGCCAAACCTGGTATATATCTGTTATGTGGTCTAGAGTCCCTATTTTCTTAAGTACAAGTGTTAAACCATGTATAATAGTAGAGATGACTGTTGTTTATATACTCATATATGTAATGTACAGACGAGACCAAAGAGAATTCTACAATGGGTTGTCTCTTAAGTTTGTCTCTATGGGACCTTACAGTCTTTTAATTAAGGCACAAAACAAGTTTCTGCGGTAGACAACTCATACAATGGTGTTCTTTGCTGCATCTATGCCCTTATTTCATCATGGGCTTGGGGCCTCTATTCACAAAGAGACAGCTACACTCTCTTTTCTCCTCCTCTGTTCCATACAACAACAACAACAACAACAACAAAGCCTTTAGATCCCAAACGAGTTGGAGTAGGCTAAAAATGAAACCCAATAGAAGTCACCAACTTTATATTTATATTTGTATTTTTATATATAAGAGCCAGAGAGGGTGAAAAGTTAGATCATGGTTCACGCACGTGGAATGCTAATTTCTATGTGTCCCTATCTAAGGCTAAGTTTCTAAGTATGTTCCAATCTATCAAGTCTCTCCTTATTGTCTCCTTCCACGTCAGGTTAGGTCGGTCCCTACCTCTCCTTGCATTATCACTACACCCAAAAATTTCCGAACTATATCAACCAATGTTGGACAAGCTTTTCTTCAATTGGTGCCACACTGCCACCCCTACCCAATCACGTACCCCCCTTCTGTTCCATGTCAGCAAAAACTCTATGTGGCAAAACGTTTAAATAGTTGACAGCAAGGTTATTAAGTCGGTAAGTCGAGTCGAGTCGAGTCGAGTCAAGAAGGGACCGACTTACCGACTAGTTGACTAGTCGTTGACTTGTCAATAAATAAATATAACATTTACAGGGCTGTATGTGTACATCTTCATATATATAAAGCATAGCTAATGTTCACAAAAAACCTTCATAAACATCACAAACAAGCAACAACAGCTACTAGCTAGTTCCAAACTTAGTCACATGAATAATAATTAAACATAAAGAAGCAAAAGACACTCATAAGTCATAAGTCAAGTCGCTCGTTTAGTCGACTCAAGTCAACGGCTAGTCGACTCTAGTAAACAAGTCGATGGCAAGTCGCCCGACTTGCTCACTAAGTCGAGTCGACAGCGTGAGTCGACTGGACGACTAGTCGGCGACTAGTCGATGACTTGATAACAATGATCGGTCATTGACAGCACACCATTATACGTGCCCTCACATGACATCAATCTAACAGTTTCATCCTGCACTAGTAAAAAAATTTCTCCAACAAACCAATAGCATGTGCAATTAATCCAATTATTCAATTTACAATTACAACATGTAATAGAAACCTGAATGAACTGAATTCTTGACAGTAACAGATTTCCTTAAAAACAAACCAGCTTCCTACTCAATCGTGGATAATTAATTTATCACGTAATTATCATGACATGTCAACATCATCCACATTTCTTGCACCTGTAACGTATGTCATGACGAAAAGGCAAGGGCGCAACTGTTCCCGAATTCCATCACACCCCAAACCCACCAAAATTGCATGCGCACAACAGCCCCACAATCGCCTACAATCTCAAATGCTACGCATCAGGATATCACACCAAATCTGTTGCGCAGGCAGTAAGTCACCACCAAACGCAACAAACCACCCAATGTGAGGAATCGCACCAACTAAAGAGGATTTCACCACCAGACACAAGTGAAGGCCTGACATGAAAATCACGAACACCACCTTTCGTCCCCATTGCCAGTCACCTCACCTTAAACCACGGCTAAGATCGCAAAAATGCAGCCAAGCCAAGCGGGCCGGAATCCGAATGACACGTGACCTGGTAAGGGATCAAGGAAGGCGCGGGCTCGCCGGACTCTCCGTACGCCATCCCCGGCCACACCGCTTCCAGCAGCCGCTCCCGCCGGAGCGGCGGGTCCATCTCCTCGTCCCCCTGCGGATCCTGTCCCCCGGCGAAACATCCCAAACCGCACAGATCAGAATCGAAGCGTCCGGCTCTGAAGAACGGGGCACCGCCGCGCCACCGTTGTTACCTGGACGAAGAGGAGGGAGCCGAAGAAGCCGGCAAGGAAGAAGAGGGAGCAGGAGAGGAGCACCACGGGGAGCTGCAGCCGCGTCCGCATCAGCCCGCCGCCGGCAGCGCCGCCCCTGATGACCCCGCCGCCTTTCATGCCGCCGCGGTCTCGCCGGAGGCGGTTTCCGTCTGGTGACGCGTGCGGGATGGGGAAGCGGGAGGGAGACGAGGACGACGAGAGCACGCTCGCTCGGGAGAGAGGAGGCGGGTCTTGTCTCTCGCGTCGTGGAGTGAATAGAACTAGAAGCGAGTCGTGGAGTGAATAGAACTAGAAGCGAAGGGCGTGGGTGCGTGGCGAGTCTCTGACGGTGGGCCCGGCTTCTCAAGAAACGGAACGAGCCGGTGTGTTACGTGCGCCGGTGTGCGTGCAACGTCAGGATAGATGGGCCGTTCGGCCGTTATGTTACGGTGACGCGCGTACGTATCCTAGGAGATTTGGCAAATAGTTTAGATTAGATTAGATAGATACTGGCAGTAATAGCTCTGTTATTTCTACAATTTTTTTTCTATTTTGGCATAGACGAACATTGCTAGTAGTACTAATTAGCTAGCTAATCCAAAGCAGCAAAAACTGGGGCGCTTTTATGGGAAACAAAAGCTACAATGGTAATGATGCATCGCAAGAACTTGTTCTTTTCATCGTTGTATTGGTGTATTACGGTAGCAAATTAAGAGCACCCGAAAAAAGATCTAAAGATTATAAAAAATTAATTAAAAAATAGTTTTAGAATCTTTGAAAGAACCACTAAAAAGCCATAAAAAAATCGTTACAAATTATCACAACATGTAGGATATAAAAATAACAAAATTTGCTACAGTAATACGCACTGGTACGATACGCTGAAAAGAACAAGGCAAAGTTGTTGGGATTGCAACTTTTGTTTTAGTTTAGTTTTTGTTGGGATTGCAACTTTTGTTATTTTTATATACACCACACTTTTTTTTTGAAAATAATTTTTTTATAACTTTATAGGGTTTTTCTCAAAGATCTGAAAAATACTTTTTAATAATTTATTTAACATTTTCGTATCACTTTCAAAGGTGGTCAAATTTTACCAACAAAAACTAAACTAAAACTAAGCAACCTATCAAAGAGGGCCTTAGCAAGAAATGGTACGCGTGAATTGTACGCTTTAGGAGACTCGAAAGTCAGAATAGGCAGCCAAGAATGGAATTTGGAAGCAACTGAAAAGGTCCATTGCCGTTCCACAGACTTCGAGTCCATGGCCTCGCCATGCCTTCGTCATATACAACCGTACAACCTTTGAACCCTCTTTTTTTTTTCAAGACTCAAGACCCAAGACATCATCAGTTTAACGTCCAAGAATGACAAAAAAAACGAGATAAATTATAGAAAAGGGAAGGTGAATCTGCAGCTAGAAGTATACAATCTATAAACAGGATTTCAGCCCGCCGAGTGCTTCGGTATGCTTCAAGGTAAGGCGTAGAATCTTCATATGCATCTTTACTTCAACCGCTTCACTATTCTTTCCTCCTCCTTGATGCTTGCCATGCTCGCATATTCAGCCACCTCAGCCCTCGAGTAAACATTTGACCCTCTGAAGACTCGAGCCACGGCTTGGAGCATCCTTGGAAGGCTAAAGCCATCAGAGACCGTATGCACAACCGAATGGTACAAAGCAACTGCTGATTGAAAAAAAAAAAAAACAAACCCACAGATGCATTGGCTTATCAGTAAGTTGCCTATATAGTAGGATGCATTTAAGTTTGAATTGAAGTAGAACTACTACAAATTACATTGCCAGAAAAATGTTCAGGCATCTACGCCAGTGAACCCAGTCAGATCAGCCTATGCAAGTATAACCAGATTCTAATAAAGGAAAGTGTAAACATTATAACCAGATTGATCGCTAAGGAATGATTTTTTAGTAAATGGGCTCCAGACAGTGATTAATACCAGTTATTTCCAGATCAACCTTCATCTGAAACTGTGCCGTGCCAAAGATCTGAAGTTCCCATGAAAACATCAATAGGTGATACCATTCACTAGCGCTTCCGAAGCAAAACTGACGCTCTAGATATGGATTGATTACTAATCCAGGATACCCACAAAAGATGATAGGCGTTCCTGTAAGTGCTAACAACCAAATTTTCGTAAAGCACCTGAGATTATGCAAGCACTTCCTAAGAATGTTTATGCCAGCTTCATCTATCATCTTGCGAAATTTAGCAGGTGACACATCTTCTTTATTACTCCAGCATAAAATCAATATGCCAAGCAGATATATTGAAAGTTGACTCAAGTGAGCCAAACTACAGTGCATTAACTTGGTCCCTCACTCCCTCCCATCGGGTGAGCGCCAGATTTTCTGATAATAAGAGTATACTCAATTTAGGTTTGAACACTCTTGCAAACATGTGTACACATGTGCGATATTACAACCATGCAGTTGTCACTTTACACCATCATCAATGCAGAAGTTAAATGCAACTACTAAACAGGGAAGTATCTAACTACAGGCATAAACTGCAAAAGACAATTGCTACATGCCATTGTAAGTCATGATTCAGCACGTTTTTAAGTGAAGCCACTGAAAAATAACAGAAAAAGGCACTTTAGTTAAGTTTCCCAAAGGGGTTATGAGATAAAAGACCAAAATAGCCTAACGTTGATGCCAAGGTTCAAGGAAGCATCCCTTCTCCCTAGGACTTGAAACCAGTTATTACTTTGTCCACGATAAACTGGCACAGGTGTTAAGCAGAAATTTAGACGCTCATTCGTTCACCTACGTACCCTATCGTTGTAATGTTTAGGATCACTTAATTGTATGTAGTCCAGTATGCTTCCAAACAATAAAGTAATCCTTACGAGGCATAATTAATCAGAAAAGGACATTATGCAAGGATATAATTAGCTTACCATCGTATATTCAGTTATTCCATGGCAATCAGTGTGAAATTGTCCCATCAGCATAGCCAACTCTATTATCCAGGCACCATACATCAGACAGGCAGAACAGTGAACGGCCTCAGAAAGTTATGCTCTATCTCAGTGCTGAATTACAACTTTAGCCACACGTTCTTCTTGAAGATAGGATCAACAGACACGATAGGCCATGGGATCACAACTTACGGTACGTCCCTGAAGAAGGACATCAAATTTTGAAAATATTACTCGTTTATCATGGTGTTCTCCTGTCAGCTCCCTTATCACCATTTTAATTTTTTTTTGTACAACTGATGAATCTGAGATAAGTGCAGTTCCAGTAAGTTCCTAATGCTCCATTTTCTTCTTCGAGCATCCTCAAGATCTAATGATCTGTAAGCCAGAGCGGCCAGATACACTGCTGGATGCAATCTCCTGCAATTTTGGTTTCAGGCAAATCTTAGTGTATAAATTTATAACACTACATATGAAGACAGTTTCTGAAGTGGCACAGGTAATTCCCTACCCAATATGAAAAGGTAAATCTCACCCAAAATTTTGATTAAAAAAAACTTACCCAAAATGAATTCACATACATAAACCATTTCCCCAACTCAAAGGTAACAAATGCCATGGTCTACGGTCCTTGCAAACCTAACATATTTTTTATTTCTCAAAGGAACAGCTTCAGTAAATTTTCAATGCATCCAGCATCCAATGATGTTATGTGTAAATTAAATCTGAACCACTGCATTCCAACATACAATACTATGAAACCACCTTGTGCAAAACAGTTTAAGAACCAGGCTAATTTTGATTTTAAACCTACAAAGTTGGGGAAAATTGCTTTCTCAGTCACTCAATGCTGCATGACTGACGTAATATTAGCCTAAAACTTTAAATTTTCATAGTTGGTCGATCAAAACTCTGTCAATCTGTTGGGCGTTGGCATTACAATGTTACCAACAACCTGAGCTAACAATAAATTCTCTCTATGTGTGCAGGTGTGTCTAGTAAAAAAAGAGGAAGCATCTACCAAGCAAAGCAACATAAGTATTAACAATATTTATGAACCTTACTTTTCAAAATGTTCATTGAAACCATCCCACTGTCTTGGTGATGCAGTCGTTCTCCCTTTTTTATCTCTCCCAAATGTCTCAATGTACCAGCCACCAGTATCATGCATGTAACAACGAGGCTCAAAAAGCCAATACCTGCAAAAGATGTACATCGTAAGAGGTTAATTATTATAACATTCTAAACTGGGTTTTTTGGTATGTTTTTCCATGTTTGTAATGAAATCCAGTTTGCTGAACAATTTACTTATCAACTACAATTCTATAATACACTGATTATTTGAAAGGGATAAGGCAATGTGATAAACAGAAGAACTATCTCCAACAGCATCATAATGTGAAAATGACGTAGGTTGCACTAATGAATATGCCAATCTTTCCAATAACCAAGATCTTTCTTCTCCAACAGCATCATAATGTGAAAAAAGACGTACATTGCGCTGATGAATATGGCAATCTTTCCAATAATCAAGATTGAGCAGAACAGTAAACATCAACAACCTATCTGGAAGATAGAAACTCACCCTCCAGTTCTTCAACCAGAAAAGTGTAGGATTACTCATCAAGATATCATTTATTTGATGCACGGTAGGATACAACAAAGTGAAAAGGTTTAAAGAATGTCCCGTCCAAGCATATACTCCCTCCGGTAAAAAAAAATTGTCGTTTTGGACATTGACACGATCTCCAAAACACACTTTTGACCACTGGTTACTAGTACAATGTATTTTTAAAACACAATAAACCTATAATATTATGAAAGTACTCTGCAGGACAAATCTGCACAAATATTTTTTGTGCTCTAGATCTAAATAATTCAAAAGATATTTATAGCTAAAGTTTTAAAACATTGACTTGCACGTACTTCAGACGACAAATATTTGACCGGAGGGAGCCTATTGCTGACCACACCTCATTCCTCAGTTTGAGGGTATCTTCTAGTACATACATGAAAGCTTCCGTGTATGCTTAAATTAGTGGCAAGATGCGTTCAAAAACCATGTCCCTGAAAAGCAAAGCATGTATGTTGCTGACCTCACCTCATTCCTTCTAGTTCCAGGGTATCCTTATATGTTCCTCATAAACACATGAAAGCTTGTATTAAAATTAATGTCAAGATGCGTCGGGATTTTCAAAACTTCTTGACCCAAACAATGGACATAATAATATTTAAACCCCATGTTCATAACGCCAGTTCATTGGCAGTTCAATACTATTTGTAGGAAAACGTTCCATTTTTTCCATCAATTGAAAAATCACATCTCATACAAGAACAAAGAAAGAAATACCTGCTAGGTGGCAGCCGAGCCCTGCTACAGCGGCATTCACAAGGTGAAACTTCATCTCCAACTTGATACCAATGCATGTGTTTAACCTAAACATACAAAGTTGCAGCGAACAGTCAACACTGCACACACCTAAAGATTAATGTTACAGCAGTATGCAGTTATATGGCAGAAGAGTTTCATTCAATCTAATATTGGGGGTACTTGAATCCACATTCATATCATTTTTTGCATAACACAATGTACTGAACAGATTTGAACTTGATATGAAACAATGTGAGAAATGTGTACACACCATCAATGTTCTGTGCTTGACAATTACATGTGTCTTAATGCCACAGCCATCATAGACACAGCAAGATCCTTCTTCCCCAGTGGTGGCCAACCCTGTGATGGTTCCCAAAAGAAGTTGCCCATCTATTAAATTAGAAGCAACTGATTCATTTGGAGCAAGAAATACATGAATGTGATCGTCCACGTCCGATTTGTTAATGCAGCTGCACTTGAGACTCCTAGTTGCAGTAGCCACTACTTTCCCACAGATCTGCAATTCAATATCCTTGTAGACATCTGAAGGAGGATTATCACTATCCACCTTCTCTTTATTGTACGTGTCTGCAGAACTGATAGGTATTGAGTCTTTGTCCATGCTTGTTGAAACATTTGGAGTAGCATTATAAGTTCTAAAACCAGAGGGTGTCAGCCTCTCATGACAAGCATCTGACAGCTCTCGGACACTATCAGATAGACTAACCATACCAAACAGGTCACGGCCTGATACAAGGTGCAATAGCTCAGGTGTCTCGTACACAGATCTCTCCTCAGCTTCAAAACAGTCAGGAAGGAGATCCATGGATTCCACATCAGGGCCATAGTATGCAGCATGGATTGCTGTATATAGTTCACTTTCAAGCCTATCAAAATATCCTGAGCCAGTCGCAACCCTTTTCTTTGAAACAATGTCATCCATAGTAAACCTATACCATTTTAGCCATTCGACAACATTACTTTCCCTAGCCAACACAATGCCTGCACCACCTGGATATACATGATGATATGGCCTAGGATGCTTGTGCACGACTCTCCTCTGTGACCGCAGGTAGATATCGTAATGAGCCCTTTTTTGCGAATCCGATAGGATCTGAGACATGAGAAGACCGCAAATGAGCAACATTTCGTAGTAAATTGTGAGCTTTGGATTGGTTTGCTAGCTGGCAATCGAGTAAGTTATGCGACTAGTAGTACATAATTACTCCGTATAACTTAAGCAATTTCCACCTCAAGGATATAATGATCAGTGCCACATCCAATTCAGACAATTCCATAATTATCACTCGTTTTACAGAGAATCACATGTTGTAATATGTAGAGCAAAATCAGAGCCCTCACTCCCTCTGATGAATTGAACTTCACTCCAATCTAAATATCTAATAGATACCTCATAGGCCGCCAGGATCTGAAGGAAGCGGCAGGAAGCAGCGGAAGCAGCGACGTCGGGATGGGTCTCCTTCGCGAGGCGATGGAAGGAGGCCTTGATCTCGGCGGAGGAGCTGGCCTCGCCCACCCCGAGCACCTCGTAGGCGCTTTTCCCTGCGAGCTCGTCGGCGGCGGCGGCGGTGCTCACCGGCCGGCCGCGCAACCCAAGCAGGGGGATCGCTGCCTCGCGGCGCAGGTGGAGGAGTAGCCGCCGGAGCTCCGTCGAGCGGACCGCCATTATGTTGCGGCCGATGTTCCTACTACAGCAGAGCCCCGAGTGTGCTGCCGGAGTGACGTCAGGTGCGGACTAGGGGTGGGCATTCGGTATTTTCGGTATTTCGGTTCGGTATTTTCGGTATACAAAAAAATTCGGTATCCAATAAGTGACTACCGAAATTTGTGGAAAAATTTTTACTACCGAAACCGAATATACCGAAGTATTTCGGTTCGGTATTCGGTATTACCGAAGTTCTTCCCGAGTTCCCGTACCGCGCATCCACAGAACAAATCCTCCCCTTCCCCCCAACATTTTCCCAAAACAACACGGAACTAGACACCAAAGAACACCAAATCACCAAGAACGGCGCAACTGAAGAGCTCCAAGATCTGGATTCCGCCGCCGGCAGACGCGCCAAGATGGGGAGGGGGAGTCGCGCGCGGGCAGATTACCGAAACTCCGAAAGCGAGCGGGAGCGGGGGAGCGCGAGCGTGGCGGAGATTGAAGCGGCAGCCTGCCTCCTGCCGCCACCGCCGTCGCGCAGGGGAAAGAGGGCGCCGCCGCGCAGGGGAAGGAGCGCACCGCCGCCGCCTGCCTCCTGCCGCCACCGCCGTCGCGCAGGGGAAGGAGCGCGCCGCCACCGCCGCCGCGCAGGGGAAGGAGCGCGCCGCCGCCGCCGCCTGCCGCCGTTCGGTAACCCTAGTGAGTAGTGAGGTCTTGAGGTGGGGAGGAGGAAGGCTACGTGCGTGAATGTGGGGGAGGAGCCGAAGGGCGAAGGCCATCGGGTCTGAGCCTCTGAGGCGGGCCGCGGGGAAGGCCAGGAGGCTATTGGGCCGAGGGATGGATAGAAAATGGCCCTGCGTATTGGACTATTGGGCTGGAGTTCGGTTGGTTCAGATTTCGGTTTTTTATGGCCCGAAACCGAAACCGAACCGAATCTGCTCGGTTTTCTGAAACCATAAACCGAAACCGAACCGAAATACCGAAAAAACCGAAATTTTCGGTTTGTTCGGTTCGGTTCGGTTCGGTTTTTTCGGTTCGGTGTAAAAATGCCCACCCCTAGTGCGGACCATGCGGCATCGCGCTGGTGGATGGGAAAAAGACGAGGGGTTCAACCGTAGACGAGAAATGACGTGGAGGGCTTCATAGAAGAGAAGTGCCCCCTCAGAGCATCCCCAACTCACCCCCCAAATGCACCTCTATTTCAAAAATTTTCGAATGCAATAGGAGGGAATTTAATGCATGTGAGAGGGAATTTGCACTGCGCGGATTACTGTAGCAGTTACTGTAGCGATAGAGAAAAATTTGAAGGCCCTGCTGGGGATGCTCTCATGGACCCACGAACATGATACAGCCACCCTATCAGCGCGGCTCAACTACTAATTGGGCCGTTAGTGGACTCTAATCCGGTGGGCACCATCATCGGAGAGAAGGTATATTTGGGCCTTTTACATTTCAGCTTTGTGTAGCGTAGCGTAGCGTTTTAACGAAATTTATCTTTTTTATATAACCTATTTGGTGTAATAATTTATAATGATTTTTCTCAGGTTTTTAGTAGTTCTCATAAAGATCCTAAAACTATTTTTAAATTATTTTTTATAATATTTAAACCACTTTTAAAATACTCTGAAATTTTGTTGAAACACTATGTTAAGCTGAAATGTACAAGGCCTTGGTCCTAACTTTGGCTCGGGCACAGATCCAGATTTAAGTAGTACTCGGTCTCTCGAGTCTCGTTGTCGAATATGACCAATTCTTTGACTAGATTGTGTTAGATTTTGTGCTCGTGGACAAACACATGGCATCTCAATTTTCATGAATTTTCACCTTATTCATTCTCTGGCTCTCTCCCGTAACTCTCTTCCTTTTCCTCTTTGCACAACTGCGTGGAAAGGGGGCAGCGGCGGCGCCTCCCTCCATGGCAGTCTAGCTCTGCCCTTCGGTGGTGAGTGCGGTCCTCCACCTCTCCCTCTACTCTAGGCGGTGGACATGGGCGGTGTCTCTGACTGCGTCATCCCTCTGGCGACATGACCCCTAGCACGCATGGGAGTGTGTGCCGCCAAAGTACGTCGGTGACGACATGTGGTGACGCCGACCACCACATCTACTCTCCCCCTATGTGCTAATGGAGTTGGGGATGAAGAGAAGGTCAGGGAAAGGATCGAGGAAGAAGAGAGAGGAGGGGTGTGGGCGGTGACAGAGACCGTAGCGGTGCCAAGGAAGATGACGCGAGGGGAAGGATACAGCAGAGTTGGAGGTGACGACGATGGCTGACTGGCGGCACCAGCATGGGAGGAGATGAGTGGTATCATCAAAGAGGAAAGAGAAAGAGAGAAGGGTGATTTGGAGACAACCACGACCAATATGAATGCCAAAGTCATTGCCACATAAGCAAAAATTATATATGTGTATGCCACATCTTCTAAAACCACCCACAGTATGGTGAAAGGACAAGTATTATATGGTTTTAAGAGATCAAGGACAACTTAAGTCTAGTTTAAAATTCAGGGATCAAATCGGTGTTCGAGCTAAAGTTCAGCGACCACATTCGACTAGGAAAATTTTATTATCGTGCCAAAAAAAATTCACTTTGTCTTGTTTTTCGCAATCAAAACGCCGCCGTCAAACATGAGTTGATTAAGAGGAAATTAAAAGGTATGAGGGATTTATTTTTCAATGGATCTACTAGGCGGCATATTGTTCTTCTCAGAATTCAGCATAATAGTTTATTATTTATGTAAATTATCAATAGAAAAATGGAGTTGCCTACCTAGGAAATCCCTTATTAAGGCCTTGTCTTTTCGGCTTATATAAAATTAAAAGTTGCTACTAGAAATTTGTTATATTGTATGAGTGAAACATCGAAACACTCTGTAGCCATTCTAAAACCTTTTAAGTGGTTTCCTCAAAGATTTCAAAACCATTTCAGAAATTTTTTTAGGCTCTTCAAGCCCAAGCCCCCCATCAAGGATATATGACTTTTTATATTATAATCTAAGTTAGTTTCAACTCAAAAGAACAAAAAATCAATTAGAGAGTGAAAGTATATCGAATTGAGGTAGACTCGGGCGCTACCGAAAAAAGTTCTATGCCACCCTTCACCCCCTAACCCCGATAGACTCGTGGGAGTTGGGGAGGTGATGAGGATCAGCTTCTCGTCTTAGAACTTCATGTTTTTGTGTCGGATCTACTTTCATGTTGAATCTAATTTTCTAAGGATAGGTATGTCCCATCTTTTGTGGTAGTGTCAATGGCGGAGCAGCTTGGTTTTGTAATATGCTTCCTTTCAAAAACTCTCTTGGATGGTGCTCATATCCTTAATCTATTTGTGGGCTATTAGAATTTGTCTCCTGCTATGGTCAGAGTTTTTTGCGGAGTTGTTGTGCAAAGTTTTTCTCCATAACGATATCAGATGTTTTTGTCGATCTATAGATGCGTCGGACGGAACTGGATGGGGTATTCGTGCAAAAACCTCTTGCAAGCAAAACAGGGCAGTGCTATGGATCGGACGTCCGATTCGTAACAAAAAAAATTGGACGCTTTCCGACATGCGAGTTTTGGAAAAATAAACAAGACACTGACGTTGGTAGCATTGTAACAAGGAGGATTTGTTCGATGAGACACGATGAAATATTGACAAACATGGCCCTAAAAAACTACGAAACTGTTGGGATATGCCCAAAAAAAATTATGAGTCGCATATGATGCGGGCTCACAGGTTAGCGTGGGATACATATAATGTGGACCCAGACCTAATTGGGTCTCTAGCGTAGAGGGCCCCAATAGTGGGTGTTATATAAAGAGAGGTGGTGGAGAGGTTGATATATGCCTACGCACAAGTTCTCTCTCTCCATTAAACCCTAGATGTCATCTCTCCCAGGCGTCTGTGTGCCGGTTCTAGCACACCGCGCATAGATGGATTCCAATCCCTGTATGTGTGGATACCGTAGAGGCGCTACACCCTGTGGTGCTAGTCGATGCGAATCTAAGGAGGAGATGAAATCTGCTCGCGGACAAATTCTGGACGCGATCTTGTTTCATCGATTCCCGTTGATCCAGAAGGAGTTTCTGGGTGAGACTAGATGCGTTGGAAAGATAAGCTCGTTAGCTTTCTAACGAGTGGTAGAACGTCGAAAACGGAGCCCGTTTGAAGGTGCGTTGCGCCGGAAGGTCGCGAATCCTGACGAGCGCGCGGAGTACGTCGACGACCTCCACGGCATGGGGATCGGCGGTGGCACATCTAGTGGGACGTTGAGGACCAGAGAGGAGGAGGCGATCGGATCACTGTGAACTACGACTACGTGTAGATCGGTGAACTGGCTTCATCGACTCGTCTTCAGCTGCATAGCGCGTTGTAAGGTAATCTTGATCTGTGGTCAATTAGTTGCAGGGGGTCTTGGGTTCGCGTGGTAGAATTTGATTCGTTGCTAGCGTAGTAAGTCCGTGTTTCCCTTCAGAAACATGGCATGTTTCTAGCATGTTTCCACATATTTCTAAGTGTTTTTCGAAGAACAAAATGCTCCATAGATCCAGATCTGAGGGATTATTGAAAGGAGAGAGGGGAAGGAGGAAATAGACAGAGAGGGGGAGTGGCCTCCCGACGACAGCCGCCGCGACCCATGGCTACGATGAAAGTGGCGGCCGCCACAGCCCACGGCAGGGGAGCCTGCAGCGGATGCGCGCGGTGGCGAGCCCACAGCGGCGGCGGTGCACCTTCCATCGATGAGCAAGCCCGCAGCGGTGGCGCGCGTCCGAGGCAGAGCTCGATGGGCAGTAATTTCAAGGAAAAAAAACATGTCTCTCAAAACATACATATTAGTAGTGCTACAAATTCTTGATGCAAGTTGATCTCAATAATGCTTCTAGTATTTGTTGGTTTTATAGGTGGAGTTGTGCTATCCTAGTTTTTTTATTCATAACTTTTTTGCCTAATTATCTAATGGGAATACTGTTATTTCAAGAAATAGGGGTGAAAGTGGTTCTTACCATATTTGTATCCATCTGATACCTTGCCAAAATATTTTTGATATGGAACTTTTTCTACTAGACGGAACAAATATATAAATTGGATAATTACCCAACAGCGGCGGAGCTAGATATAGCTATGATGGTGCGCGGACACTAGGGTCCGAAGAAAATTTTAGCAAAGATTAGATTATTTGTTTTTAATGAATGCATCTCCCAAGCCTTTTAGTTGTGCACCCGATAGAAAATTTCAACTGCCAATGTATATGCGTGAATCCCTATCACTTTTTGTGTAGCTCTGTCCCTACTATCCAAACAGTTATCTAGACAAGAATATGCAACGAATAGTGTCTGATGAATAATTACGAATAGTTACTTTGAGGCGTGTAGTATATCATCAATATCTAGTAAAAAGTATGGAGCCACACATGGGTTAAAACATATGGAACAAAATACACGTGATCGAATCTCTGACAATGCTATATATGCTATATAAAAAACAATTACATGCAGTAAAAATCTAAAACGATATAGTTATTGGGAAGAGAAGAATGGATGGCATAAGCTCAATTTGATATATCACAGTAGAATTCTATAAATGTAGGAAGAAATTCCTTTAAGTACTTAAAATTTTGATTTCTCAGCAGAGAAGTTTGACGCTAAAGGCCATGTTATTTTCAGTTTAAATTAAATTAAATAAAAACCTATTATTTTTTGAAAACCAAATGATGGACTATTTTGTAGTTACTTTATGAGTTTTCCTTTTTCAGTTTTCGAAATAACTTTTCATAATTTTTTACACTCTTAAAGACATCTTCATATGAGTTTTAGTTTTTTCAGATTAAAATTTTCAGAAACTTTTAACTTAAAAAATTAAGAAAAAAATAAACCTGACGGGATGCTCTGGCGTCTTTGGAAGTTTGGGACTTCCAATGCGTGGGCCCGGCGACTCGCCGTATTAGGAACAGGAAGAACACCCAACATGATTCGACTCGAGTGATGGCGATAAACATGCCCGTACGGCGCTCGATTTGTTGGAACCCTGATGAAAAGCCCTGCCCAAACATACACGGTCTTGCCATCGCCGCGGGGTATCATGGCTTCTGCAGCCGCCTTATCATATCCACTGGCAGCCACGGACCGAAAGGCGGCCACACGCAACCCACAGCACGGGCACGCTCTGACGCTTTACACTGCTCTAGGCCGGCGAAAGCATGTGTGCCCACCACTGCCCGCCGGCCACCGCCGCTGTGCGTGACGACGAACCGAGCCGAGCGTCAGAAAAGAAAAAAAAAAAAAGGCGGGAGAACGTACGTCGCGCGGCGTACCCGTGCGGCCGTGCCCCGCCGAGAGCCACGCCCGCCGGAGCAGGCTCCACGGTGCCGTCCACCCCGGCGATGATCCGGCATGCCGACGCGACGCGAGAACGCTAGGAGCCCGGGAGGAAGGCACGCCGCCGTGGTCCACGGACGTTCGCCGGCCGTGCTCGTACACACGGCGCTGGCCCAGGCGCCCAGCCATGGCCGGCCGCGGCATATGTGTCCAGTGGCAGTGGGTTCACACGAATGGTCAGTGGGCGTCCGTGACCGTGTCGAGCCATTCGTTGCTGCAGCCGACAAATGGTGCGCTGCCACCGTGCACGTAGGATGGCCACAAAGGGAGCACTGATGTACGGGGGAACATCCTCACGTATCAGACTGACTTAGAAAATAGTCAAAATACTACCTCTGATTATAAAAACAAATTGTTGTTGATTTTTAGACACACCTTTACCATTTGTCTTATTCAAAAAAAAAACTATATAATTTATCATTTTTTGTTGTGATTTGTTTTATCATTAAATGTACTTTAAACATGACTTATATTTATTTATGTTTGTACTATATTTTAACAAAATGAATGGTCAAAAAAGTGTTAAAAAGTCAACAGCGACTTGTTTTTATGACCGGAGATATTAAATTAATTAGACATTGCGACGCTGATTTAATTACCTCAGGTTTTATAATTCAATAGTCTAAATTCACCCTTGACAGCTCCAAATTTACTACAATGGACATGAATTGGAGTTAGCATGCTTCTCACCGTAGTTTGCAAGCCACTCGATCTATGCCTCTGAAAGGCAGTAACCTAGGTTTTGTTTAGTTGCAGGATAGGTTGAGCCTGGCTTGTACGAGCTCAACCAGACTGATGGAAGCTAAATTAAGTTCGTACGAGCTCAACCAGACCGATGGAAGCTAGATTAAGTTTAATTAAAGTTTCTATTCAGTTATGCTGCCTGGCGTAACTTTTTTTTTTTTAGAAAGCAAGCCACTTTACTTTATTCAGGTAGAAGCATGGTTTACATTACAACAGTTTGCACTTGGAAACCTATCATCCCCAAGCCAGGATCCAAACCGAAATTCGGTGTTACCCTCTACCTAAATTGAAGAACCTGGTTTAAAGTAGACAGTATTTGATTGCATGTATTTCTAGTTGCATCGTGATAAATTATTTCCTTATACACACCCATAGTGCGTCGAAGTAGATAACCTCTTTTGTAGCTAACATGCTCCAACCACATCAAGCCGCGCTTTGGCCATAGTACGGTCGCGCCACATTGAATTAGTCAACATCAAGCCACGCTTTGCCCCGCGCCCTAGCCATGTTGCGCGGTCACACCACACGCAAGATGGCCACGCCAGGTCACGCTTTAGCCGTGCCATGCCCAAGCAAGCTACGACGCTCATGGATCTAGCTGCCTCGTGCATCACCACTCCTAGATCCCGATCAACCCATGCATGGTCACTTCATTCCAAGCTCACCAGGCCATGGTCATCCCCATGGTCTCCTTTCTACTTTCCGAGCTCGTCATCTGCGTGTCTTTGCAGAGTGGCTCCACATCTCTATGGCACGATGGTGCTGCCCCATGTCATGGCACCACGACGTCGTTGTGAGGCGATGCTACCGCATGGCGTGGTGGCGCATCTCCATAGCACCACGGCGCTACACCTATGACATGGTGGCACAACTCCATGGCGTGGTGGCGCGACCCCATGACATGACAACATTGTCTTTGTGGGATGTCGCTCAGTGCTGCCCACAACATGCTATGCTTCCTCGTGGAGCAATGACACATTTGTATCACTGCTTTAGGCTACTCATCTTAAACTGACTCAGTTGGAAACTTGGAATTAATGATTTGAGTGTTTCAGTGAAGCCAGACTATGTAGAGTGAGTAGTATTTTTGCTTGAACCTAATCTAACCAAGAACACGTCTAGACAACACAAACAAGGGACTCTTACATCCCATGAGCATCCAGCCAAACAACCAACTAAACACCTAACATTGGGCTTATTGGGGAAACCAAAAAAACACAGTCTTTGACTCCTAGTAGCAAAAACCAGCAAAATTTTCTGTAGATTAGCTAGTTTTGAAGTGCATCACAAAAGATGCCAATGTGGCGCTGCGTGTCCTACGGGTACACGGCCTTGTTCGTTTTAGCTTCAACTAAAAAACTAAAAGCAACCATCGAAAATTTATCGTTTTTATATCGCCAAACATTGTAATACTTCGTGGCCATTTTTGTGAGGGTTTTAATGAATTTTCTAAGGGTTTGTAAAATATTTTTAAATAATTGTTTGAACTCTCCAAGTCCTCTCTCAAGAGGGTCACAACTTTTTCGGAATACAATTTTGAGCTGGTTTTAGCTCAAAAGTACGATACATTATCGGTGCTTCCCCATTGTGCTTATCTATGTTATGTGGTTCGGATATACAATATCTATTAAAATTGATATGAATATGCTTTAGGTTCTTACACCCCTTTAGAAATGTCATCTACATTTTTTATCCATATTCGTATAAAATATATTGGTATGAACTTGAGCGAGCCAAGGGCCGACTTCGAGCCGAGCCAAAACCAAACCCTACAAGCATCTCGCAAACTTCGACCAAGATCACCGGTCCTACCGGCAGCCCCAGAAGAGGCTTCTCCAGCCCCGCCTCTTAACCCCAAGATCTCACGTTCTCATCCTAGATTCCTTTCCACCTCCTATCTATGATTATCCGATGGAAAAAGTCTACTTTACCTCCCTCTACTATTGCCTCGGTTTGGTTTTCCTCCCTCTACTCCAAAACCGGGTAAATTACCTCCCTCTACTTTCTATACCGTGCAAATTACCTCCCTCACTTGAAACCACTCCGGTTTTGGGTGTTTTTGACTAATTAAATTCAAAAAAAATATAGGAAACTCAAAAAAAAATAAAATTAGAATATTTTAAACCTATAAAAAATGTAAAATCCAAATATGCATTAAAAATATGATATTCTTGTAAAACCTATAAGCCAAAATTCATATTTATGATTGGAGGTATTTTTAATAAAAAAATCTCAAACATGTATATAATTTTTAGCATGTATGTTTATATGCAAGCACCACTTTATTAAATATTTGGATTTTTCATATTTTTATTCTGTTTCTCTGAGTTTTCTATAATTTATTTCCTCAAGATTATGATGTCACATCAACAAAACTCCTTTTTTTGTTGAGAAAATAAATTCTAGAAAACTAAAGAAAACTAAAAAAATAGATTATAGGTTTGTACACAAATATCATATTTTTATTTCTCTTTTGGATTTTACATATTTTTATATACTTAAAATGTTTTTATTTATTTTCTAAGTTTTCTATCATTTTTTAAAATTTAATTAGTCAAAAACCAGTTGATTAGGACGCCAAATCACTCAAAACTGGCGTGAGGGAGGTAATTTGTCCATTATAAAAAGTAGAGGGATGTAATTTGCACGGTATGAAAAGTAGAGGGAGGTAATTTTCCCGGTTTTAGAGTAGAGGGAGGAAAACCAAACCGAGGCAATAGTAGAGGGAGGTAAAGTAGACTTTTTCCTTATCCGATTACTGCTTCATGGGGCACGCCTGAATTTGAGCCCAAGTCAAGCCCGGCCCACACAGGGGCCCAGGCTGACGAGCCGCTGTTTGTTCTCCTTTCCACTTCCACACCGCATCCCAACACCCAAGCAGCCAAGCTCGCAGTTCTGTTCAGACGAACAGAACCAGGCGCACCGCGCACGGCACACCGCACACGTAACAAGTGTAAAACGTTTCGTCGCAGACTCGCGGTATTAAAAAACCGTAACGCGGCAATGCAAAGCATAAACACCTTTGATCTTCCCGTCACGACGCTTCGTTGGGGTCGATATGGACAAGCTGCTCACGACGAACGCTACAGCCTACAGATCTGCAGTAGCCGTGGACTGGTCGACGTCTATCTGCATGTGTCCGGCACAAAAGGAAGCCTTGTATTCTAGCTCACATGCAGGCTGCAGCCACGGCCGTCCATGCATGCACACTTGCAAAGGCACAGCCAGGCAGCCAGCCAACATCACCAATTCACCACCGCCTACGATCATCGTGGCAGACAGTGATGGAACTGGAGGGAACCGTCAGCATCATTACGAAAGATAACCCGTTGTTACACATGCATCCGGCCGAGATATCATGTCAGTCACTATAAAGCTTGAAAAAAAACTATTCATTTCTCGCCAACTTAGTCTTCAGCGATAACAGGAGCAATTTTGGGAGGATAATCGCATCAAAATTAGTCTGGCCCAATGGGAGGATTAGGGCACAAATAAACAATTCACATTTCACTGGGTGCTGCGACTGTTTCTTGAACAGCTCCGGCAAGTGAGCACTTTCACGGTCTGCAAGACTGCAAAGCAAGCATCTTTTCTCCCTGAAACGGTCATGTATTCATGTGGGTGGTGATGCTAATAAACCAGAGATAAAAGAGGCCAAGCCATGTGCAGCCAGCCACACCCTCCCGGCTCTCGCCGCTCTCTCTCTCTCCGCCCTGAAGCATCGGTCCATCTGTTTCCTCGTCCTGTTTCTCCTCTTCAATCATCTCAGTCCTATCAGATTTCTATAAACACAGCACCGATCCATCTCACTGGCTCACTGCCACTGCCTAGGGGTATCTCCATCCAGCTGCCTCTCTCACGATGTGGTGCCATGGCAAGGGGCTTGTCATCTTCGCCATGGCGGCCGCGGCCGCGGCCGCAATGGCGGTGGCGGCAGGGCGGGATGAGCGGCGGACGTACATCGTCCACATGTCGCATTCGGCCATGCCGAACGAGTTCGTGGAGCGGGGCGAGTGGTACGCGGCGTCGCTGCAGTCGGTGTCCGCCGCCACCGCCGTGCTCTACACCTACGACACCCTCGTCCACGGCTACTCGGCGCGCCTGACGCGCGCGGAGGCGGAGGCGCTGGAGTCGCAGCCTGGCGTGTTGCTCGTCAACCCGGAGGTGAGGTACGAGCTGCACACCACCCGGACGCCGGAGTTCCTGGGGCTGGACGGCACGGACGCGCTGTTCCCGCAGTCGGGCACCGCGAGCGACGTCGTCGTCGGGGTGCTGGACACCGGCGTGTGGCCGGAGCGGCCGAGCTACGACGACACTGGGTTCGGTCCCGTGCCGGCGACCTGGAAGGGGAGGTGCGAGGACGGCAGCGACTTTAACGCCTCCGCGTGCAACAGAAAGCTCATCGGCGCGAGGTTCTTCCTGACGGGGTACGAGGCGGCCAAGGGCCCCGTCGACGTGTCCAAAGAGTCGCGCTCGCCGAGGGACAACGACGGCCACGGCACGCACACCTCAACCACCGCGGCGGGCAGCGCCGTGCGCGGCGCAGACCTGCTCGGATACGCGCCCGGCACGGCCAAGGGCATGGCGCCGCGCGCGCGCGTCGCGACGTACAAGGTGTGCTGGGTCGGCGGCTGCTTCAGCTCCGACATCCTCAAGGCCATGGAGGTCGCGGTGGCCGACGGCGTCGACGTGCTCTCCCTCTCCCTCGGCGGCGGCACGGCGGACTACTACCGCGACAGCATCGCCGTGGGCGCGTACAGCGCCATGGAGAGGGGTATCTTCTTGTCCTGCTCCGCCGGGAATGCCGGCCCGGGCGCGGCCACGCTGTCGAACGGCGCGCCATGGATCACTACCGTCGGCGCCGGGACGCTCGATCGCGACTTCCCCGCCTACGTTAACCTCGGCAACGGCAAGAACTACACCGGCGTGTCCCTCTACGCCGGCAAGCCCTTGCCCACGACGCCGGTGCCCTTCATCTACGCCGGCAACGCGTCGAACAGCAGCATGGGCGCGCTCTGCATGTCTGGCAGCCTCATCCCGGAGAAGGTCGCCGGCAAGATCGTCCTCTGCGACCGCGGCACCAACGCCAGGGTCCAGAAGGGCTTCGTCGTCAAGGACGCCGGCGGCGCCGGCATGGTGCTCGCGAACACCGCCGCGAACGGCGAGGAGCTCGTCGCTGACGCGCACATTCTTCCAGGCTCCGGCGTGGGGCAGAAGGCCGGTGACGCCATGAGAGCCTACACGTCCTCCGACCCGAACCCGACGGCCACCATTGTGTTCGCCGGCACGCAGGTCGGCATCCAGCCGTCTCCCGTGGTGGCCGCCTTCTCGTCGAGGGGGCCGAACACCGTGACGCCGGGCATTCTCAAGCCGGACATGATCGCCCCCGGGGTGAACATCCTCGCGGCGTGGTCGGGGTCCGTGGGCCCCTCGGGGCTCCCCTCCGACGGCCGGCGCTCCGCCTTCAACATTATCTCCGGCACGTCCATGTCGTGCCCGCACGTGAGCGGGCTGGCGGCACTGCTCCGCGCGGCGCACCAGGACTGGAGCCCGGCGGCCATCCGGTCGGCGCTGATGACGACGGCGTACACTGTCTACCCCAACGGCAACGGCATCCTCGACGTGGCCACGGGACGCCCGGCCACGCCGTTGGACGTCGGCGCCGGGCACGTCGACCCCGGCAAGGCGGTGGATCCCGGCCTTGTCTACGACATCGCCGCAGCCGACTACGTCGAGTTCCTCTGCGCCATCAACTACGGGCCGGCGCAGATCGCCGCGCTCACCAAGCGCTCGGCGGCGGACGCGTGCGCCGGCGGCAGCAACCGCACGTACGCGGTGGCTGCGCTCAACTACCCGTCGTTCTCCGTCGAGCTCCCCGCGGCCGGCGGCTCGGTGAAGCACTCCCGCACGGTCACCAACGTCGGGAAGCCCGGCACGTACAAGGTGACGGCCAGCGCCGCCGCGGGCAGCACGCCGGTGACGGTATCCGTCGAGCCGTCGACGCTGGCGTTCACGAAGGCCGGTGAGAAGCGTAGCTACACGGTGACCTACACGGCGGCCGGGATGCCGTCCGGCACGAACGGGTTCGGCCGGCTAGTCTGGTCCAGCGACCACCACGTTGTCGCCAGCCCAATCGTCGTGACATGGACCTGATCGGCCATAGCAACTGGAGTAGCAAATCATCAGAGCATAGGTTCTTTGCAGTGAGCTGGTGAGGAGCAGAGTGAGCGAGTGGACGACTGATCGGTTTAGTTGGTACTTGGTAGTAGTGTGCTCCTAAACAGGAGGCAAATCAAATGACATAATGGACTGCCCAATAGTACATTAATGTCACTGGTGGTTTATGACCTCAATTTGTACATCATTTGATATCCAAATCCAACTATCCAAGATTCCAAGGTTCCATGGGTTCCTGTCTCCCGATGCGGCCGAGACCCCAATCTGACTTGATTGAATATCGCGTTATACTCCCGCATAAACAAATGAGTAGTAAGTGAAGTGCTTCTGCTCGTCGTCTTGAAATCCCGGAATGTCATAGTTTTAACACTTATCAAGTTATCATTAGTAGAGTACTACTCCTATATACTCCTATAGTACACTGCTGACAGTGGTCACAGTCATAGGTGGACTCACTGGGGATGGCGTGGCATCTGAAAACGGCCAAAGTGAACCGCAGCAGTCAGCCAGTCAAAGATTGGGACACTGCCACTGTGTAGCACCGTTGCATGCATGCAAGTGCCGCACTCCAGCCACGACCACGGCACGGCAGCGTGACACCGACCTCTCAGGCCTCGGCATCAGCAGAAGGGAAAGATCTCACCCCCAAATTCGTTGGCATTAAAAATACCAGTAGCACCAATCCGATTCTACCGTAGCGTACGCGGGAATTGATGGGAAGCCCCTCCCCTCGCGGCCTCGCCCCTCAAGTCCTCCTGCAGCTGCAATGGCAGTGTACAGTGTGCGCTACACGTGATGCCCTCTTCGCTCGGCAGGGCCGGGGCAGAGCTGCGGGCCGGGTGCCTTTTCGTCCCTCCCGTGCCTGTCGTGCCCACATGCGCATGGCTCCGGTTCACATGCGCGTCCGTGCCGTGATCACGGGCCACGGCCTCGCACGCAGCTGCAGCCTTGCAGGCGGATAAATAGGAGCGGATCCGTGGATGGATCGGAGTTCGTAGATATTTCGTGCCGTTTCTCTTTTTCTACTCCAAACGCGTGAGCGCGAGTGACCGAGTTGGGCTCGGGAGCCCTCATTAATTTGTCGCCGCTAGTGTAACCGGCGACTGCAAAATGGCGTGAGCCCTTGAAATGGACATGGTTGCGCGGACTCGTTTGGTCCAACAAGAGACAAAATCCCTGTGGGAATAATCCATAACGCGGGGGTGAAGGGGGCGGAGGCCGGAGGCCGGAGGCGGGGGCGAAGGGGGCAACGGCCAAAGGTGGGAGTGGGGGTGGAGGCCGAAGGCGGAGGGAGCAGAGAGGGAGGCTGCAGAGGCAGGGAGGCGGAGGGGGGCGAAGTATGAGGCGGCGGCAGGAAGAAGGCGGAGGCGGCGCAACGACGGCAGAGAGGTGAGGCGGAGAACGCGCGAGGGGACGAGGAGATAATCCACACGTCGGAAGGAGGGGCGGGTTTCCCCGGGGAAAGAGGGGGAAATGGGCCCAATAATCCCTATTAGATGGGCTTCCAAATGGATCCAAAAAAATTTCAGGAAAATTTATCACGCTGGGATTCCCTCCCCGGGTTTGAGCCGGGATCCCGGTAGGGATCCGGGTTCCCAAATGGGCCTTAAAGGGGTTTTTTTTGTCATTTGAAATTCCGCCACCTTCCTTCTGACCTTCATCTTCCCTTGCTTCTGGAATTTGTATGCCCGCAACCTACGTAGATTCGTTGTGCGACCACTATCACACCTCACAAGCCCCGCGCAAGCGCAAGATCGAAAGAGCAAAATAGCAAAAGGCAAAGAGCAAGAAGCGGCACCTAGATCTAGCGTGCAGGGCGACCGTCGACATGATGCTGCATGAGGAGGAGCCACCATGGATGGAGCCGGAGATGAAAACTGAGCACATTGCCTCTAGAGTGAGCTGAGGAGGTCGGAGGCGAGAGCGTGGAGGCGGAGAGGGAGGGGAGCAAAGGCTAAGGCAGAGGCAGCAGGGAGGTGATGGGACGGAGGTGGCGAGAACGAAGGCGGAGGGAACGAAGGCAGAGACGACGACCGTAGGGAGGCGGAGGGGACGGTGGCGGTGGCAGCAGGGAGGCGGAGGGGAAGGCTGATAGGGTGGAGGCGGAGTGTGCACCTCGGGAGAGAGACCACGGAGAAAAACCACGGCTCGGGGAGCGCGGTGGATTTCCTAGAGAAAGAGGGGGGATAGACCCAATAATCCCTATTGAATGGGCTTCCAAATGGACCCAAAATTTTCTCTAGGAAATTTCCCAGGCTGGGATTCTCATGCTGGGATTGGGTCGGGATCCCGAGCGGGATCATGTTTTCCAAATGGTCCTCAAAGTGTATGATATGTGACTTTGAAATTGTTTGGGCATATTTATTACCATCCATATTTTAGTTACAAATTCTGTTTTCAACCCTATGCCATTGTCAACAGGAAAGAGGAAGGATAATAATTGAAAGGCTGATTAATAGCATTAGGCTGATTAATAGCATTAGAATATGAGTCTCGTATATAACCATCAATAAACGCTTGAATAAGATTAGAGGAAGGATCACAAAAGGACGACAAATTTTTTAAAGTAGAATGTTTAGTATCATATTACTAACTGTTGGGGGATAGATTTCCTCTTAACCCCTATATAAGTAGCAAGAGATATCATCCAAAAGTGCCCCACAACAAATGACAAAATGTTTATCCCCAAAGTAAGGGGGGTGCCTCTCTTTGAGTTGCCTCTCTCTTCCTCTATGATGCCTTCTATAGGTTGTCTCGTCCCGCTGCGCCGACGTGCAACGACGAACGGGAGAACGGGTCTCTGAAACCTGTAGTTGTTGAGATTCTGAACCGGGAGACAACAAATAAGGTTTTTTTGCGAAGTGCTTAGTGCAACTGCTCGAGTTCTACTTCATCTATGTCCGTGATGATCTCCTACAACTACTTTGTCTTCATCCTTTCTCGGTTGCGAGTCCAAAGATGACCGATACATATTGTTCACTGCTCTAACTGGTAGTTCTTCCTAGTTTCAGCCAATGAGCATATTAGAGGGACGTATGATTACTTTTGATTTATCTATGTCTAGAATAGACGAATAGACGTGTGGCATGTTGTTCATGCTTAAGCTATTAATATTCAGGAATTATCTATTAATTAAAATAAACCTGAAAGTGTTTTTTTTAATAGTATGTACTTCTTGCTAGGCACCTTCTTGCTATTGAACTTGCGTGTGGCGCCCATGCCTCCTCCGTCGACACCATAACACTCTATGTAACCCACTCGCAGCTGTCGCCTAGTCTTCACACAAGATTAGTTTGATGACGATGAAGATAGAGATGACTTTATCGGCTCTAGCAATAATTGGAATGATAACAACAGGGGCAATATCACGTAGCTGGGGTTGGTCAATCTGGCTTGAAGCATGCAAGTTGCTCGTTTTTTGCTCAACTTGGGCTTCACTCGTAGACCAACGAGCACGAGCATTTTTTTCTCTCTTAGACAAAAAACCGAGCCAAGCCGAACCAAGGGTTGCGTCACTTGTGGCTCGTGGATTTG
Source organism: Raddia guianensis (assembly GCA_036346415.1). Lineage (NCBI taxonomy): Eukaryota > Viridiplantae > Streptophyta > Magnoliopsida > Poales > Poaceae > Raddia > Raddia guianensis. The sequence continues at coordinate 32,702,392 of CM070536.1, forward strand.
TGGGTATCCAAGTATTAGTTTAGCAAATTATCACTAATAGTCAGTCTAGCTGCTCGCCTACAACCATGTTTTACCCCCAACAAAACCTAATGATCGCTCTCAAAGGCTCAACCTCAAGGCCTTCCATGGCCCATGAACCCTTCTTTTCTCAACTCCAGATCATAAATTAGTTTGTTAATGAGGCTGACGAGCCCTTATGGCCGTGCTGAGCGCTAGATGAGCTCGAGCCAAGCTAAATAGTAATCGAGTCAAGCCAGACCTTGGCCCGCTCAAGATCAGCATGTTGCCATCCCTACGTGCAACTAGAGGTGACTTGCGATGAGAGAGACAAGATGATAATAGTCGCATGGAGATTGCAAAGAAACAATATTGTTGGCTCAGAGAGACAAATCCACTTGCCAAGCCAAAATGGCCATTCAAGGCTAGCATGTTGAGTAAGAGCATGATCGTCTCTATTTTTTAGAGACTCGGTTTTTTATATCACTTCAACAAAGTCTTTATGTTAGCATCTAAATTTCCTGTAAGTATTTATATTAGATATTCTATTCTCTATATTATTTTAAAGCCAGAGATTTCGACTCTGCCGGTGATGATGACGATACAAAGAATAAAGGAAGTAGTTGGTTGAAGAAAGAATACATAGATCTAAATTTAGAGATAGTAAATTTTTATGCTAAGGCCTTGTTCTTTTCAACGTATCGTTGTGTTGACGTATTACTGTAGCAAATTTGAGAGCCCTCGAAATAAGGTCTAAAGATTATTAAAAAATAATTAAAAAATAGTTTTAGAATATTTGGAAAGACTACTAAAAGTCACAAAAAAAAATCATTCCAAATTATCACAACATATATGCTATATAAAAATAATAAAATTTGCTACAGTATTACGCAACGGTATGTTACGCTGAATAGAACAAGGCCTAAAAGAGAATCAAACATTAGAGGCTGCGTTTTCCAAAAAAAAAAATTGACTCCATTTTCACGGCCGCAATCAAGCAGACTCCACGGCGATTTTTAATAGGTACTCCCTCCGGTTTGCAAATTTTAGTCGCTGCAGTGTTTTGCAATTTGGCTGGAAATTTCAGTCGCTGGAAGAATTCCAAAGCAGACATTTAATTACCGGCAGATTTCCAAAGCAGCCATTAAGTGATAAGCTTTGCATGCAAGCATGCGATTGGCCGAAAGAAAAATGGTAAGCTGTAGCTGGCATAGAACTTGGGTCTCCAGGCTTGAATTTGGGATCACATTAGAAAAGTAGCACTCCAATTAATCACTTCTTGGTATGTGAGATTATGTCTAAAACGATAGGAAATATCAAACTAGAGGGAGTAGGAGCTACTAGTCGCAAGGAGACGACAGACGAGCGATGCTGTGCCGCGCCGTGACACTAGCCGTTGCACTGTACGCCTCGGCCACGGGCATCGGGAGGCGGTGCGGTGCGGTGCTGGGTGCCCCCACCAGGCCACCACCCAGCATCCATGCAGAGACCGTTCGTCTCGTCTCTCACGGCGCGGAATTCAATATACGGTGACTGCGGCGCATGCAGCGCTCGGGGCACCGGTGTCCGGCGCCGCTTATCTCGTGCACGTGCAGGCTGGGCCTAAAGGGCAGAAGCCAGAGGCCCACTGGCCCACGGCTCACGGCCACCCCATGCAGCCCCGTGAACAGCGTTTAACCCGTCTAATCGCCTAAAGAGCAGGGAAGAGTGACCAGCGTTTGACCCGTCTAATCGCCTTTGCCTTGCCTTCACTCTAAGCAAATGAGTAATGAGCAGGCGGCGGCGACGCTGAATGCCGGGCTCCGTGCGAGCACCAGGAACCGGAGGCTGCGGATCAACATAAGGGCAGTGTCTGTATGTGATCTGCCTTCGCCAATCGCCACTGCCTCCACAGCTCACTTTGGTGGGGTCTGACCATCTGGGGTGTGGGAACGCTAGGGAGAGGGGTCTATCACGTCTAAATCCTAATAATAACATCGATTTATTTTATTTGCGTTCTTGTCTTCTTCACACCTAAAATTTTAACTGACCATATATGAAAGAGAACAAAAGAAAATAACTATAGGTTGGGTCGGTTGAATCACTTAAAGGGAAACAATTAAAGGAGTGCTATACCGACACAAGCGTGCAATGTTATACCTCCACATTGCGCGTGCGGCGATACACCTCCGCATTGAGCGCTTCGTCTCCGATTTTGTCTTTCTAGTCTCTTCCTCTCCCCTCATGACCTCACCCGCGCCGGTGCGCCACATTGTTCCCCTTGGTTCGGGTTTGAGGGTAGGTGCTCCCCATGCCCGCCAGGTTAGGCAGTTGAGTTGCGGCGGTGGGCGGATAGACGCTAGCATCCAAATTTAGGGTGGGTAAGGACGGTGGGCGAGGTGAACGGAGCAGAGATGGGGCAAGGGGAGAGGTGGGCAGAGCTATACCGTTAGTTGGTTGGGACAATGTACCGTCTCATGGTCCCTTAGAGATGGGTCGCATTCATGTTCCTAAGGTTGTACTCAGAGCATGACCGTCAAGTTTTCTAAATTTTGATCTCTATATCTCATATCCAAAAAACTATTTAGTCCTCATATTTTCATGCTATACAGTAGAGTCTCTATCCTCAAAAATACATAAAGATCGGATAGAGAGCCTCAAAATATAGGGACCGAGAAAAAGTCTCTAAATCTAGAGACTGACATAAAGACCCTGCTGGATGGGTTATGGAGGTTGAAATTGTTCGTAATAGTGTTATAAAGCACCTGCTAGACATGCTCTTATAATTTACTTTTTTCAAAACCCATGGACGATTTTGGGAAACTAACTCAAGATAATGTTATAAGGGTATACCAATGCTAGACCAATTTTTGGACTATCTCATCACTATTTAACTTTATCTTACTTATCTCTATATTTTCCTCTCTTATATTTTAATCCCTATCTTTTTGCTACAATGTTGGATAATACAAATGGGGCAACATATCCAGTGCAAATGGTTATTCAATGCTAATATGCTAACAGTAGATCTGGACCATTAGATCCACAAGGAGTGGTCCAGATCTGAAAAGGTGGAAGCCCCTTTCCATTTACAAAGTCAGAGGATTTTTTTCGTGAAAGTGTTTAAGTGAGAAAAGTGGCTTACACCTCTCCAGATCTGGGCCGTTCCTGATGGATCCAATAGCCCAGATCTGTTGTTAGCATGTTAGCACTCAATGGACATTTGCACTGGATACGTTGCCTACAAAATGGGTGCCAAATGAGTATAATGGTGGTTATGTGACATTAGAGCATCTCCCTAATCAAAAGTTAGGTGTAGTGGAGTTTTGTTATTTCTTGGCAACGAACTTGAGCAGCGACGACACTACTGCTCAATGGTCAATGAATGCATCTTTAATAATGGATTTGTTTCCTTAACAATATGTAGGGTATTTTGGCATTTTAAAACTCCATTTAGAAGGATGATAAGAGGCCTTGGGCTTGTTTGCGACGGCAATTTTTAGGTGATGGTCGAAGGATGTGTTCAGGAGTTACGACTTGGGGAATTTATGTCTTGCATGCTTATTGTGTTCGACAATGGTCTTTAATAAAGTTTTCTCGATTTCTTCTCTTCCAAATATCTCGTGACGGATTTGTCTTTTCAACACTTTGGTTGATGTTGATCTTTATAATCCGTTCTTGGTCGATTTTGGCAAAAGAAGAGACAAGAGAGGTAGGTTTTGGCAATTTCATCTCAGATGGCCACGACCGAACGACGAGTTTTTTAGATGCTTCTTTTGTTTTGGCATTTAGACCCAATGGGAATGCATGTATTATTTTTTTTGTTGATTAGGCCTATTGATGTAAAGATGATGATATTATATAAATGAAATTTTATATTGTTATAAAAAACTAAAAATCATTTTATAACGGATTACAAGTTACTTTGCAATTGCAAAACCATATTAATTTTAGATAACATGTTAATTTCTTTTTACAGGGATTGACTTCGCAACATGACACTTTGGACCTTGCACATTTTGAGATACCCAACATGCCTACCTAGGCAAGCATGGGCTAAGTGGGGTGAGTCCAGTTAGGCCTTTGGCATCGGCAACATTTTACCTGTATCACTTGATGCTCCATGATACTTGCACTGTTGTACAGATTTTGTAGGAGAAAAATATCCACTCAAATCGGACATGGCCGCATCCACATGGGGTCACCGACGAAATTCATGGGCAAATCATGAGTTCTAACATCCTAGGCATCTGCAAGATTCAAATCATGCAGTTGTCCAATACAGCATCATTCTTTTTTTTGAACAAAATACAGCATCATTCTTGATTTGTCTCATTTGTTCAGTACTAGATTACTATTGTCTAGTAGACAAGATTATCATGGGATTAGAAATTCACCTCTGTAAACCATGCCTAATCGGACTTTTAGTAACACATGAACCATGGGAAGTTAAACTCGACTAGGAAAAAAATACATCTTCCTATCATTTACCTTGCTCAAAACTCGAAACCAAAGGAACACCATGTTTAAAGCCTTGGTCCTTAATACCACTTTCTGCTTTCTGAATCCTAATCATATAAGTGAAACTCGAGAAAGTTTTCCAATGTTTTCGCTTTCATTATCTCATTTTTCAGCACAAAAACTTCAACCCTATTATTGCCATGGGGATTGTGTTGCACAAGTGCACATCAGGCAAGACTTTCTTGAGAGTCCTTCAAACTTGGAAGTGAAACCGGTGCTCCAATGCAATTTGCACTGACCAGCAAGATAACTGGCGTACCAGTTACGTGATGTTTGAGTAGTCGCTTATTCGCGTGGACTCCAGGTTGGCACAGGTTTTGGCAGGATGCTTGCACCTAAAAGCTCCTCTGGATTCATTGATCACGCCTAGTTTAACTCTTTTAGATGACTCAAAAGTCTGAACACATCAGTCCATCACAACATTTTGCCGACGAGTCATGTACATGTTGCCAATATATAGTATGAATGTTTAACTGTTTATACCACGGCCAGGCCTTGATGATACCCCTGTCATCCCCTGAGAGCATTCACCCACATACAGTGATACAGACGAGACGATGCATGTGCTGAAGCGGCACATTAATATGCATGAAACCTGAAGCATAACAGTGAAGAAAAAAACTTAAACAGCAGCTTAGCTAATAGAATATGCAAATAAACAAAACAAAAAATAATGAATAGATCCTTTGGATTTTGGAACATCAGCCCAATTTTAAGTGTGTCCGAATTAGATGAAAAGATGATAGAGCATTCGTACCATCAGAATTGACTATGGTCAATCAAATAAAGGTTCCTGTATCAGGATCTTCATTTTCTCAACAAGAAAGTCAAGTACGTCCTTCCTTCCTTCCTTCAAAAGCAGCTGCCTTAGCTTGCCAAATGTCGAACCAGGAGGTCTTATGCCCTTCTCTATCATGTCTTCAAGAAGAACACAAGCTTGGCTAACCTCACCCTTGTCGCACAGCCCATTGATCAGCACAGAGAATGTGTGCATAGTCGGCAGAAATTGCCTCAACCTCATATACTTCCATACCTTGAATGCCATTTCTAACTTGTCATTCTCACAAAACATCTTTATCATCATGGTGTATGTATCAGAGTCTGGTTGGCAGCGCTTAATCATGCGGCGAAAGACCTTGTATGCTTCATCATCCCTTCCAAGGCTGATCAGATTGTTAACGATGATATTCCAAGTCCTCGAGTTTGGAGTGATCCCATGGCCTTCCATGTCATCCATGACTCGAAAGGCGTTCTCAAATTTTTTTGCTTTGCAAAAGGCTGTGACAAGTGCATTGTACACAACAACATCTGGCATTATACCATCCTTCTTCATGTCCATAAATGTTGCAATAGCATCATCAATCCTCATCTCAACGCCATAAGTATGCACTAAGACACTGTATATGAAGGTTGTTGGTTGGCAGCCCTTGGAGTTCATCTCCTGCACCACGCAGACAGCTTCCTCAACACGGCCCGTCTTGCAGAGTGCGTCGACCATGATGCCATATGTGACAATGTCAGGTTGGCAACCGGCGTCCAGCATATCATTATATACCTCCCGCATCTTGGGGAGGTTGGGCGCTCTCCCCCAGCCCTCAAGCAAGATGCTATAGGTCTTGGCATCGGGGCTGAACCGCCCATTCATCTTGTCGAAGATCTCCTGCGCCTTGCGCACGTTCTTGGACTTGCACAGTGCCCCAAGCAAGCTATTGAACGCAGCAAGGTTGGGCACCATGCCGTACTTCTCCATGACATTGAACGTGTATACAGCCTCATCGATCTTCTGCGCCCGGGCGTACTTCCGCATGATGATGCCGAATGTCTCGACGTTGACGACGCCCTCCCGGCGCATCACGGCCACAACGTCCCACATGAGCTGGTACTGACGAATCTTGGCGAGGGACGCCACCACCGTGTGGTAGGAGCGCACAGTGTGGGCGAAGCCGCCGCGCTTCTGCCGGCGCGCCCACTCGAAGAAGCGGTAGGCGAGCATGCCGGCATTGTCGAGGCGCTCCAGGACGCGCTCGGCGACGTCGGGCGTGACGCGGACGCCGCTGTGGTCGAGCTCGTGCTCGAGCGCGCAGGCCTTCCGGCAGGAGATGATGAGCTTGCAGAGGCGCTTGGCCGTGTCGGCGGCGTCAACGGGGACGTCGCCACCGCTGCTACGCATTCTAACAAATACCTTGCGTGCCTTCAGCCATGTGTGACGAACGCCACCCATGCCCGCTCCGCCTATCCGCAATCTGATGCCGCTGTGACCGTCCTCGTGGCTATGTTCACCTCCCACGCAGAGCCGAACGGCATCGTCTTGCTCCGCCGCGGCCGGCGGCGACGACCGAAGGCGCTATGCGGCTACTACCAAATAGGCAAATAGAAGCATCCTATCATGAACGAGCTAATGACTTGGGCGGTTGGGCCACCAAGTCTGAAGAAGACAAGAGGTTCGTCTGCTTCTGCTACAAGCCCATTAAACAAGATGGGCCTAGAATCTTGAGATAAACCCAAGGCGAGGACGAGGGAAGGGAGAAGGTGGGAACCAAAAATGGCGGCGGCGCCGGATAGCAAGGCGGGCAAGTCTCCGGAGGAGCACCTCTGCGCCGCGGCGGAGTCCGGCGATGCGGATGCTGTCGCTGGACTTCTTGATGCAGGCGCCGACCCCACCCACTTCGACGCCTTCGGCATGACGCCACTGATGCAAGCGGCCGCCGGGGGCCATGCCGCGGCTGCGCGGCTCCTCCTCGACGCCGGTGCGCCCTGGAACGCACTTTCCCCCACTGGAGTCTCCGCGGGCGACCTCGCCTCCGACCCGGCCACCTTCGACCTCCTCCTCGACCACGCTCTCCGCTCCGAGCTCGTCCTCGGCACCGTCGCCCGCCGCCAAGCGGCGGCACGCCCAGACTCCTCCGACGGGGCCCCCGCCGCGAGCTACCTCGACTCGAGGGTTTCGTTTAGCGAGGAGCGGGTGATGGACGCGGAGAGCAAGGCGGTGATGATGGGGTGGGAGCGGCCGCTGATGGAGGCGCACGCGCGGGCGGTCTGCACCGGCGGCGGGAAGGTGCTCAACGTGGGGTTCGGGATGGGCCTCGTGGACGAGGCGATACAAAGGTATGAGCCCGAGGAGCACACCGTCGTCGAGGCCCACTCGGAGGTGTACGCCCGGATGCTCAAGCTCGGGTGGGGCGAGAAGAAGAACGTCAGGATCTTGTTCGGGCGATGGCAGGACGTGATCCCCCAGCTCGGTTCCTATGATGGTACGTATGAGCTATGACAAAGTTTTCACCTTCTCTTTAAGTTCAGCGCTATGTTGTTTAAACTTCTGAAATGTTCTCTTTGCTACATTGGGGTCTTGGGGATACCTTCCATTCTGCCAAGCCTTGTAGGCGCTTATTTGTGTTAGGTTCTGGTCTGCGGGATTGATTATAATCCTGTTAGTCTTGTGTTCAATGTAGCATTTGCGTCATGTTTTTGGAAATTTACGAGGAGCAGAGTACAAAAGCCGTTCAAATATGAAAGGCACAATTTAGCATTTTTGGTCACACATATTGTCTTTTTTCACACAAATTTGGGGTTTGAATATAATCACGTTAGTCTTGTCTTCAATATAACATTTCAATTTGCACCATGCTTTGGGAAATTTACGTAGAGCAGCGTGCAAAGACCATTCAAATATGAAAAGCACAATTCGGTAGTAGCTTTGTTTGGTCACAGAAATTTAATGTGCAAACTTTTGTGCTGGCATTTTTTTTGCCATACAGGTTTTCGGTTTTCCATAAGGGGATACCCCTGTTTCATTTCAGAGCAAAACGGAAATAACATAAAAGTTTGGGACCATCTTGACATTAGGCGACTCAGAGCAGGGGCGGACGCAGACAAAAATAATAGGGGGGGCTGACCTAAATGGCTCAAGGCCTAAATCTACAGTCTAGCCCCTGCTTTCTTTATATTTACACTAAAAATTATAGGGGGGCTAAGGGGGGACTCCACTGTCATATACCGCGTAGGGGGGGCTGGAGCCCCCTAGCCCCACCGGTAGATCCGCCCCTGACTCAGAGATATTTATCTCTCAATCGATTTTCTGGATCGTAGATTAGACACCTTTATAGGACACGTAAAAGATCTAACGGAATCATCTAGGCATGTGAAAAATCGACTGAGACTTATTAAAAACAGTTGCCTGATGATTAGCAAAGGCGTAAAAGTTTTCGTTTTTTCATCGGGGGACACCCCTATTCCATTTCAAAGCAAAATAGAAATAACATAGCCTTCTTACAAGAATCCAGTTGACTCTACCATCGGTACATCACATTCACATTCGAAACACACAGTCTACTAACACATCCAAACTACAGTCATCTACAACAAATCAATGTACTTTCATCAACCCAAAATAATAGAGGTCTATACCAAAACACCCAAATAAAACAAGCATCAGATTCGGTAAACACATGTGGTCCACACCACTACCATCAGTCGACAGTCTAAGACCTGCATGAGTCCTCGTGTGGTTCAGAGTAAAAACCAAACACAAACAGCACCCGTCTTGACGACATCTCCATGCAACCCTTTCTGATACCTCTCTATAATGCAGCAACAATGAGCAAATTGTTAAGACAATTTCTAATGGTAATTAATTTTATTATCCTCAAAGCATATTTTGTCGATTTATGGTTAACATTCCAAATGGTCCAAAGAATTTCTGCAATCCCAAGTTTCCCAACTAAAGCAATATGTCCTTTTCTAGGTAAAAAATTGTGAATTCAACTATAATACTGATAAAAATAGAATTACATCAATTCGTTGCATTAAAACCTAAAATAACACCCCAGATTATCCTAGCTTTACAAGGGAACAGGAGAGGGCCCCTAATCTCAAATTTTTCTCAGTTAATAGTAAGATTAAAATTACATTCTTTCCACAGCCACATAAAGTTTTCTTTGTAGAGGAACTTTCACTTTGCAAATATGAGTGAATGATATCCTGTCGTCTCTTTCCTTCAGGTGATCATACATGAACTTATGAAAAAAAGGACCTTTACTCTTACCATCTTCAATCACATTTATCAGAAGAACTAGCAGACATGCTCAATTGCAGTTCCTTCACCAATTCTTCCTACATTTCTCCAACTCCAATATCCACCCACCTTTTGAAATTTAATGTCAATTTACAGTCTAGTAATTCTTTTCCAAAACCTTCTCGTCTAAACAAATATTGCAAACCTCCTAGATGTGTCATTCAGTAGCTGACAGCCAAACCAAATATCTTTCTAGAAACGAATTAACTTCCTGTCACGTACTTCAAATTTGCTATCTTTCATATATGACATATATATACTCTTCGCCTTCAAGTTTTTCCAAGTTAGTTATTTAACAATGTGGTGAATATTATCAAACTATAGCTTCTGGAAAATTTCAAATTTAGTGACTCTTGGATCACGGGGGGATAGAATAGAGTGTATGTAGATTGGCTGTGAGTACATTTTCAATGGTACCTGTTTGCATATCTGTCTATTTCAGTACAAGTGTGAGGATTATGTTTGAAATAACGTACCAGCAGGGATATAATCTATCATTTGCTTTGCTATGTAATTTTTGTTTGTTGGAATTAAATTTATTTATTAAACGCACACATGTTCTACAGATTATAAAAACATACTTTTCATCTTTTGAGTACCCTCGCCAATTTATGTAGCATATTTTGTGGTGGAATAATTTTCGGTGATTTTCAGTTTCTTATCAAAGCTAGTCAGAATGAATAGCATCTAGCAATCATATATATCATGATTTTAGTTGAAAAGTACTGCAAGCCTTTGCAAAGTAGGTGAGTTTGGGTATTTTCAGTCTTTAACTATAAAGCAAGAATAAACATCATTTTTCAACCAGTCCAGCACGAGACAATTCAAACCGTTTGCTATTGTTTGTGGATAACTTGTTGAATTGTGAGCACTCAGTATTAGCTCTGTAAAATCTAGCATTGAATGTCAAACCATATGCTGTTCACATTGTTTGACCTATGCAGACACAATGGGTACTTTTGTTGAACTTTTGACGGAATCACAGGAAAAGTGAACCTGTAAGCAACTAGGCAACGGTATCTGTTATGGTAGATGAAAATGATGTTCAATTTGTAATGAGATAACCTTTTTCTGCATTTCCAACATAAGTTTCCCAGCATTTCGTTGTCATCGAGAATTATGAATATATTATTAGAACAGAATATTCCCAGAATCCCAGCAGATAGCTTTATCTTCTTCACTGGTTCACTATCTGAACAGCTCGATAGCTCATTCCATGTTTCACTGTTAATACTGCGGTTCTATCAGCAGACAAGCTTTATCATGGTCAACCAGTGGCATTATCCTTTGTTCAGATGGGTTTTGGGGTAACTAGTATCAGCACATAAAACTATAAATTGATTGATATTTAGCGAATCACTTTATTGGCTTGTGAAGGTGAACTTCAGAATGCTAAAGCTATATAATCATAGTTCTGAATCTCATCTAGTGACTTCTTTTGGCATGCACAGGCATATTTTTCGACACCTATGGAGAATACTACGAGGACATGAGGGAGTTCCACCACCATCTCCCTAAGCTACTGAAGCCCGGAGGGATCTACTCATACTTCAACGGCCTCTGCGGTGACAATGCGTTCTTCCATGTTGTGTATTGTCAGCTTGTCGCGTTAGAGCTGGCGAATCTTGGCTATTCCACGCAGTTCGTCCCTCTCCCTGTCAAAGGCTGCCTCTCGGAGGAAATCTGGAAGGGCGTGAAGCAGAGATACTGGCAACTGGACACTTACCATCTCCCTGTCTGCCAGTCAGAATCAGAATCGGAGTAACTCGCACTGAACTAGTAGTGGTCGTGGAGCAACTTGCGTTGGTGTGTAGTGTCTACTGGATGTTTACTAGTACACTGCTAGTCCAAGCATGCGAGCGAACTTCTTTTAGTCATGTAATGAGGTCGACTGCTGTCAAACGGAGCTGGTTTTTCTTGTTGCCACTGCACTTCTAGTTGCTACGGTCCCTGCTGGCCGACGGCAAAAACCTCAGAAATTTCTCGCTGCCACGCGTGAGTTGGAAAAAAAAAGTCGCGCATGGGCGCATGGCACCGCTGATCCGCGACCTTTCTTCCCTCGAGTCGTGGGCGTCGCCGTTCTGGAAGCTCTGGTCATTTTCTTTCCAACGTTCTCGACGCGAATCTTCTGCAACGACGACCTGCTCGCCGGGCAAGCAGCAGCAGCTCAAGCGAGTCAGCAACGACATGCTCCAGTGATCCAATCCACCGCTCTTATTATATTCCCTGGACTCATGGCCACGGATGTGAACGCGAGCTCCCCGGCCCCGCCGCCTGGGGGATCGTCGCCAGAGTCACGGGCGGCGCCCCCGCCGGCCATGTTAACCTGCCTCGGCGACGGCGACGGCGACGGCGACGCCGTCGCGGCGAGCCCTGCCCTTGTGGCGCACGCCTTTCTGGAAGCATCGACGCGCGACAGCTGTGCCTAGTGCGCCGCCCGTAAATATCTGCCGCCACCACACCACTGGGGCTATCAGCTAGCGCGGAAGTCCACTTATCATCATACCTGGCCGCAACTTAGTGGCTGCTGCTGTAGAGGCCGCAGTATCTGCTCGTCCATTCGTGATCCTTTTTTTTATTTATATTTTATTTTTTCAAATGCACCGATGATTACGTGTATCCGCTGTGTGGCTCTGTGTGCAACTGTGCATCCATTTCTTTTTCCTCGTTCCACACCGTACTTGTGGCAACCGCACTCGCTGCGTCCTCTATCACCACCCCCGTTTCAGCATATGTATCTCACGTCCACGTCCTAGCTTGGTAGCTTGTACTGCCTATCGTCCACCTTCGTGTGCCACCACGTGGCACGACTGCTGTCATCACAAGAGTGGTAGGAGTAGCTCGATGAGCAACGAGCGTCCGCGTTCTTGTATAACGGGGGCTGAACAGTTATATGTATCGGTACCTCATACACCGTTGCTATACACTATACGCGGTGTAAGAACATACATGTACAAATGATAGGTATACTAGCTGTCCGTATGCAATCCGTAAGTTGTACTATGTGTCTATGTCACACCGTTGTCACGCACCATATAATTGGAGTCGAAGTTACCGGCGAACTTTAAAAATATAGGTGAAAAGAAACGGAAGATAAGTAACGCCATTTATAGCAAGGGATTTATTACTTGGTAAATAAGTAGAGTATTGTGTAAAAAGAGCGTATATAGATAGAGGCACCAACCTATCACCAAAACCGTGTCCAGTCCAGGAGCCCACCTGTCTGAAACCACCCAATGCTAAAAAAGCTTAATAACCGAGCGACGGTATTCAGAAAACCTAAGAACAGCAAGTCAAATCACCCAATCCTATAAAGCGACACTCACAGGATAGCCACCGTAGACTGCTCCTCCCTTTCCTGCCCCCATCCCGCACGCGCTTTCCCCGTATTTAACCTAACCCCTCCTCCAAACAAATCCGAATTTTTCCATTTCCATCTCCAAGCCCAATTCCAATTCCAATCCCAAGGGCAGAGGGGAAGCATAGAAACGGGGGGCGGTGGCTCGGTGCTGGGGAGAGGAGAAAGGTTGGATTTTTATTGATCGGGCGGCGCGGCGGCGGAGATGATGAAGGCGGTGGCGAGGTGCTGCGGGCACTGGCCGCCGGGCGCGGCGGCGGCGGCGGACGGCATGCTGTGGCAGGCGGAGCTGCGGCCGCACGCAGCGGGGGAGTTCTCGATGGCGGCCGCGCAGGCGAACGAGACCATGGAGGACCAGGCGCAGGTGCTCGCCTCCCCCGCCGCCACCCTCGTCGGTGTCTACGACGGCCACGGAGGCGCCGATGCCTCCCGCTTCCTCCTTTCCCGGCTCTTTCCCCATGTCCAACGTACGTGTGCTATTCGCCTTCTCCTCGAAAAATCTCCCTTTATCGATACTGATTTCGCGATCCTTCGTTCTTGGCGGTGGCGGCAAAGGCAGGCTTCGCGGCGGAGCAGGGGGGCATGAGCACGGAGGCGATCCGGAGGGCGTTTGGCGCGGCGGAGGTGGAGTTCCTGCAGCTGGTGAATCAGCGGTGGACGAGTCGGCCGCAGATGGCAGCCGTGGGCTCTTGCTGCCTGCTCGGGGCCATCTCCGGGGACACGCTGTACGTGGCCAACCTCGGCGACTCCCGCGCCGTGCTGGGCAGCCGCTTGGCGGCCGGTTCCGGGATGGCCATCGCCGAGCGGCTCACAACCGAGCATAACGCGGCGTCCGAGGAGGTGCGGCGGGAGCTTGCGGCGCTCCACCCGGACGACGGGCAGATCGTTGTGCACACAAGGGGTGCGTGGAGGGTGAAGGGGATAATTCAGGTGAGAGCGCGATGAGGAAGCCCTTCCCTTTGATAGTTTGATTAATTTGATATGATGCATCTATGCGAGAAATTTGGGGTAAAGGTAGCTGCTCGCAGATAAAAATTGCAGCATTTGGTCGCTTGTTGGTGTCTTTTAGAATTTAGTGGTTTGTGCAGTTTTTTTTCTTAACACATTCAGATATGTTATAGCAATGCGCACAATGAAGCTGTATCAGAGATTTGGATTTCTCTAATTTATAAGGAAAAAACATGTAGATTCGAATAACTTTTTTGTTGTTGTTTCTCTGCTACCTTCGATTTAGCTAAATTATATGTAATTGACGATATATAAGGAGATGTCATTATGTCCCTTCAAACGAAATGTGCCCCTCCCCCCCTCTCCATGTGATTCTAGAGTGAATACTGAACTGAAAAATGCTAGCCTTTTTATTTTTTAATTTTCAGTGATTCCTCTGTGTTTATTACTCCCTCCAGTTCCATAATACTTGTCGTTTTAGGTTTGTCCTAAGTCAAAATTTTAAAATTTTATCTATGATTTTTTTAAAAAACTATTTAAATTGTGTACTTATAAACCATACGTATAAATTGAAAAATACTTTCACAATATCATATTTTTACGGATTTTGTAAATAAATTTCATTAGTAATTGATGGTCAAATTGCATTTCGAAGACCGTGTCAATGTCCAAAACGATAAGTGTTATGGAATCGGAGGGAGTATTATAGTTACAACTCTGCATTCTATCCGGATTCCTGGGAATACCACATGCATTTGAGCTCTTTCTTTTGATTGCAAGCTACTTTATTTATCTTATTTATCTTTTGAGAGCTAACAATGAGCGTTAACATCACCAGATTATGCCTTTTCTGTTCATTGCCTTGGATATCTTGAATTTATGATGCTTATTATGGAGTTTCTTAGAATCAGATTGAAGAGAAGTAACATGAGCTACTATTTGGTTGTTGTACCATCAGGTCTCGAGGTCCATTGGCGATGTTTACTTGAAGGAACAAGAGTATAGCATGGATCCGTTGTTTCGGAAAATTGGTGCCCCTATTGCATTGAGGAGACCAGCTCTTAGCGCTGAACCATCCATAGAAGTTCGCAAGCTGAGATCAAATGACTTGTTTATGATATTTGCTTCCGATGGCCTCTGGGAGCATCTCAGTGACGACGCTGCTGTTCAGATTGTCTTCAAGAATCCAAGAAAGGCAAGTTTTCGAATACCATTAACATTGTTTGATTTAGATTGGCTGTGAATACATGTTTTGATGGTATCTGTTTGCATATGTCACTACTTCAGTACAAGTGTGAGGATTATATTGGAAATTACCTATCAGTAGGAAAATAATAATCCGTCCTTCATGTATGAATAATCTTTTGTGCTATGAACTATATGAAGTAACACCAAGTTTCCTCAAAATAATTCTCGCAGGGAATAGCAAACATGTTGGTAAATACTGCCCTGAAGGAAGCATCAAGGAAGAAGGAGGTCAGCTTCCATGATCTGAAGACAATAGAGAAGGGAGTGAGGCGGCATTTCCATGACGACATCAGCGTCGTGGTGGTCTACCTTGACCGGCACCGCGAGCGGCGTCACACCAGGGTTGTCGACTCGAGCAGCAACTGCACCAATGCCCCCGTCGACATCTATTCCTTCAACTCCGGCCAATCCACGGAGCTTCTGCAAGCTTACCGGGGCTCTGCTTAGCAGAAAACTGCAATTAAGACATAAATCTATGGTTGATTAGTTGTAGAGTTGCACATCAGTAAACAAGAACTGCAGTGCCATCGTCGGAAAACCGGGGGATGTACATAAATAGTGTGGGTTCCTGGCATTTTGATATCGAAAGAGATCATTTGGTTTTTTGGGATTATGTAATTGCGGCATTTCTTTCTTTTGTATCTTTTCCTCCGTCGATTTTCTGCTTAACCAGCAGTTAACCCGTGTATTAGAGCGGCCGAGATAATTTATCAGTATCACAATGTAATTAATCGTTACGAACTGAAGTTAGTAGCGATTTCACGATAGTATACT
Source organism: Raddia guianensis (assembly GCA_036346415.1). Classification (NCBI taxonomy): domain Eukaryota; kingdom Viridiplantae; phylum Streptophyta; class Magnoliopsida; order Poales; family Poaceae; genus Raddia; species Raddia guianensis. The sequence continues at coordinate 32,718,288 of CM070536.1, forward strand.
CCAAGATGCATTAAACCCCTCGGGCACTTTAAATATCTGGTATTAAGAGTTTTGCACTACATGAAAACTGAAATTAGGTTCCCTTGCCCCTGCCTAAACGATACCTAAATTATCGGACTACTGTTATATCGCTTTAGACAGTGCGACGGACAACACTAACCCACACGTTCAAGATGGTCTTCTGTAAGTGTCGGAAAAAAGAAGAGACCGTCTTCTGTAATAATGCGCCAGTTTAGCACCAATTTTTTTTTAAAAAAAACTGTTTTAGAAAATTATGATTTCTACGGTACATGCATGCAAAACCATGGTTTAAACTAACACCATCTAAACCTTTTTTTTCTTGAAACTACAAACTATTTGTTTGCATAATTTATGGGTATAAAATTTTAACCAAATACAATGGAGAAGTGAATCACAACACTAACCCAATGGTCAAAACTAAGAAAAAAAGATGAATGGAGCTAAAAAAAACTCCACAAAAATCATACTCTCCGTTTCACTATATTTATCTATGGTCCCAAGAATATATGTTTCACAATGTTTGTCCATTGAGAATATCAAGAGTATAGTTATTGTGATGTTTTCATCTTTTATCCTCAAATTAAATGCTTAGCAAGAAGAAAAATAATTGTAACATACTCCCTCCGTTCCAAAATATAAGGCGTATTTTGACTGCACAAAAGTCTTTAAAGGTAGAGTTTGACTGTTAGATTCCTCTATTATATATTATGGATTGTTACAATATAATATTGTATCAAAAGGCACTATGAAATATGAACAATTTGGTGCAACTTTAGTATACTAACGATACATATTATTTGATTTATTTATGGTCAAAATTTACTAAGTTTGACTTTTCGTCGGTCAAAATACGCCTTATATTTTGGAACGGAGGGAGTACTATTTAATAGGGGTATGATGGTCTTTGTACATTGTTTTTCTTGGAACTAGTATTTTCTTGATCAGTGCGCATGGTGTGCCATATTGTTATGGAGAAACATAGCAAAATGGAGGCAGTAGCTTCCAACAAAACATAGTTATAAAACCATGTCTGATTTTTGCATCCAAACAACACCCATCTTCTAAACCATGGTATTCAGAAATCATGGTTTTGCCTTGAAACTATAAAATAAAAATAATTTTGCTAATCATCAGACAACTGAGTCTTATTTAACTCTCTGTCAATTTTCTCGCATACCTAGATGCTTTCGTTGGATCTTTTATGTGTCTGCCGGGGATTAAATTACGGCCCATTGCCATGGCCCACTCCCTGACGGCCCGATCAAACAGCCTACCAGGGCCCAGCTCCCTGGAAGGTTCTATCAGGCCCATGTGCATCCTGCCGAACAGCTTCCTGACTGGCACGGTGCGTAACGGCCTAAGATTCGTGTTTGAGTCCGACTCGAACAGAGTTCTGCACGCCTACGTGAAGACCCGGACGTTGGTTTCCCGGATTGGAATAGAAGTCGTGATCCCCAAGATTAGGAGCTTACCTTATCTACCGTAGGTTATATTTGGCATGTACTGAGTTCGTTACGATCTCGTAGTTAGCCCGGCCCGATATTCCTCGGTAGGTCGGTTTGCTCCGTACTATATAAACAGGGCCCCTTTTGGCGTTTGGGGGATCCCCTGGCATTGAGTTTTACATCTTAGCTTCTAGCTTAGACCCTTAGCAGATAGATTTTCGCATACTACTCGTCGAGACCTGTTGATCTCGCCGAGTTCCACCTTGTAATCCTCTTTGATATAAAGAAAGGTCGGACGAAGGTCGTTATCTCTCGAGAGGCTCGAACCAGATAAAACCCCCGCTCTCCTTTCTTTCTTTGTTCGTGGTTGTTCGGCGTGTCTCCTATCTCCTCCTTGAAGAACCTTGGTTGACTTGGGTCAATATCCCAACCGTCGACAGTTGGCGCCGTCCGTGGGGACACGCAGATCGAGCATGTCGAACTCCGTCGGCGATACAGAGATACTTCCTGAGGGCTACGACTCAGAAGGACAGGATGTCTCATCCCCTGTCAGTTCAGATCGATCTGTTCGGTCACGAACACTTTCCGCATCCGAGGCAGATGTCTCCGCTTATATGGCAGAGATAGCCTCAGATCGCACTCCCGTCATCGATGACGACTACGGAACCGATGATCTTTACGACGGTTTAGATTTGTCAGATTCCAAAGCTATGTCGGTAGATTCCACCTGTGGAGACACAGCGATGACACCGTCTAGCATACCTTCGCATGGCCCCCGCAGCATTTACATGGCCGATGTAGGAACCTCTGAGGATCCTGCACGGGCTGTGGCGGCTGGCGAGGTCGGGCAGATTAACTCGCTTTCGGCATCAAGATGAGGTCATACTGGTCGCCGCGAAAGAAGACGCCATTCGCCGCAACCTCGACGATTCCATCAACCGATCGTGCACGGTTCGCGACGGTGCAAGCGACCGCGTCGCGACCCACCTCGCGTGCCCTCGCCAAGTCTCCCTACAGGCTTCTCCCGTCGGATTGGTTCCCGCGAAACCGGACTCGGTCGGGCAAAACGCGGATGCCTCAGGGTCCCGAACCCTAGAGCGTAGTCGGAACGATTCGCGCCATGGCTTCGGTGATTAGATCTACCAACCAGCCGACCTCGCCAAGATGGGCGGCGTCGTTGTTTCTAACCTAGAACGATTGGTCAAGGCCTAAAGTTTCTAGGAGAAGTCAACAATTCCTCCAGCGGCAAACCAAACCGCCGGAATGGTTCGGACACTACGATCGATCGCGTGACCTTCGCCACCGTCGAAGGATCACCGTCCATGAGCGAGCTACCGTGGTCGCCGTCGCTCGCCGAGTCCTCGTAGTCATCGCGACCACGAGGGCAAGCGCGGCGATGATCACGGACGGTTCCTCGTGAGGAGCGTCGTCGCAACCACAAGGAAGGAGCGTGGTGGATTGTCCCGAGAGAGTTTCTCCAGCCGAGTCATCCTGCTTCAGCAGAGTTCCTCCGCGCCAACAGACCAACGCCTTTTCAAGACTAGGTTCTCGCGGGAAGGTGGCGGTCATATGCTTTAGGTCGCAGGGCTTTCTCGACGAAGCTTCGAGTGTCCGGTGGCCCTCAAAGTTTAAGCCAGATCACATGGAGAGGTACAATGGGACTCGTAACCCGAGGAATTCCTTTCCATCTACGCCACGGCCATCATGGCGGCGGGGTGACGAGCTCGTTATGGCTAATTACCTCCGATCGTCCTTGAGGGTGCCGCTTTCGGACGTGGTCGTTCAATCGGCAGGAGGGTTCCATCACCATGGAACCAGCTTTGTGACGCTCGATCGCTAATTTCCGGAGGCATTACGCAAGCGTCGGTAAGGAGGATGATCTGCACGGATGATCCGGATGAACGGAGACCCTCCGCAACTTCGTGAAACGTTTCATTAAGATCCGCAACACGATCCCGAACATCTCGGATGAATCTGTTGTCCGCGCTTTCAAAAACGGAGTCCGCGACGAAGCGCTCACCCAGATCTCGAGATCAACGAGACTGACCGCCAACGACTGTTCAAGGCGGTGATCATATGCCAACGCGGCAGAGCGCGTTCAGTACAAAAAGGCGTTCGACAAGGGCGAGCTGCCCGCCCAGCCTGGTGTGGATGAGAAGAAGAAGAGCAGCAGCAATGTTCCTGGTGACAAGAAGTCCCAGAAGAAGAAAAACAAAGGTGATGCGAACAATACCGTCGCAGGTATGGATCGCGCACCTCCTCCCAAGGATGGGCAGAAGAAGCCCAACAATAATTACAAGGGCAAAAAGCCTGCTCAGGGAGGCGGACAAGGCAAGAAAGGTCCGAGCGACCGATTTTGCAAGTTCCACCAAAGACTACGGCGCGAGATATCGCCATCGAGAACTTGGGCTGCAAAGCTCAAAGATTTCTACAATGGCAAGGGCCCAATGCCCACCCTGCCCGAACAAGGTGATGCCGGTAAGGCCAAGCGCCAAACCGACGATGGTGATCGGAAGATGATGGTGAATATCAGAGCCCGTGAACCATATTGCCGCCATTTTCGCATGCTCATCGGCTTATACCTCTCGGCGCGACCTCAAGAAAGTGCGCCGAGGTCCATAACGTCGAAAAGGCAAAACCTCACTGAATCGATGAAGTGGATCGAGGTCCCCATCTCCTTCTCTCGTGAGGATTGCCCCACCGGGATGACCAAGCCTCGGCGGCTCCCATCGGTGGTCGCCCGACCATCGAACGCGAGAGTTGGCCGTGTCTTAGTGGACGGCGGGGCGCTTTGGACTTGCTTTACGCTAAAGTCTTGGGCGAGATGCAAATTCCTCGCTCCAAGTCAAGGAAGTCGCATTGCCCTTCTACGGAATTGTTCCGGAGAAGTCGCTGCCGTTAGGGCGTGTTGTCCTACCCGTCACCTTCGCAACCCAAACAACTTCCGGACAGAGTTGATCACTTTCGACGTGGTCGACTTCCCATCGGCAGTACTAACGCAATCTTGGGCGAGCCATCTCTCGGTAAGTTTATGGTCGTGTCCCACCACGCTACCATTGCGTGAAGATACCGGTCCTAACGGTGTGATCACGGTCAAGGGCAACTACAAGCTGCTCGATCATGACGAAGCGATCCCTTGCCCTGATCGACCACTTCCGCCATGCGTCCTCGAGGTTCCGCAGACCAAATCAGACGCCTCTAGGGTCTCCTTCACCAGGGAGAAACCAAGGAAGTTCATTGCCGCTGATGATACTTCCAAGATAGCTCACTTGGGGCCAATCTAGACCCCAAATAGGAAAGCGAGCTCATTGCCTTCCTCCGAAGCTAATGCAGATGTATTTGCTCGAGCCATCCGACATGCCCGAGTCCCAAGGAAGGTCATCGAAGCGGCCGTCAGTCCGGCGGACAAAAGCTCGTTCGCCGGAAGCTTCGCTTTTGAATTCAAACAGGGATCATCAAAGATCGACAGCAAACCGTCTTTGGGTTCATCCGCGAGGTTGATCACACCGAGTGGTTAGCCAACCTGTCATTGTAAAGAAGAAAGGCGGCAAGTGAAGGATGTGTCGATCACACAGATCTGAACGCCGCTTGTCCTAAGGACAATTTCCGCGCCTCGATTGACCAAATGGTCGATGCGATCATGGACGCCCAACTCTCGAGTTTTTTAGATGCTTACTCCGGCTACCACCAAATAAGCATCTCCCCCGAGGATGAAGAGAAGATCGCCTTCATCACCCCTTCGCACTTTCGCTATACGACCATGTCTTTCGGTCTCACAATCTTGTCGGTGCCACGTTCCAGCGCTTAATGGAGAAGACCTTTCCAGAACAGCGCGGAAAAAATCTAGAGGTCTATGTCGACAACATAGTTGTAAAGAGCAAGTGTGCTCTAGATCATGTAAAAGATCTGGCAGAGACTTTTCGTAATCTCACCAGGCATCGAATAAAGTTAAATCCAGATAAGTGTACCTTTGGTGTTCGATCTGGAATGTTACTCGGTCATGTTATTGGCTCGCAAGGTATTTCGCCAACCCCGAAAAATCGAGGCCATTGAAAATATGCGTGCTCCAACTACCATAAAGGAAGTACAGAGCCTCATCGGGCGGATGGTTGCTCTAAGCGTGTTTATTTCCGTCAAAGGCGAACGCGGCCGCCTTTCTTTAAGGCCTCGCAAAGCACAATGGTTTCGAGTGGACGGAAGAAGCCGATAGATCCTTCCAGATCTGAGCGATACTGTCCAATCCTCCCGTCTTGACTACCCAGCGGCATGGCGAAAGCGCCTCTGCTGTACCTAGGTTGCACGCCACAAGCGGTGGCGCGGTCTTGACGGTCGAAAAGGGAAGGCATCTGGCGACCAATCTATTACGTGAGCGAGGTACTTCACGGATCAAAGGAGTTACCACGAGGTCCGAAGCTCCTCTATGCCTTGCTCATGTCCTCCGTGAAGCTTCGCCACTACTTCCAAAGCATCAAATCTCGGTCCCGACCACGCTCCTCCGGGAGAAATCCTACGAACAAGGAATCTAGCGGACGATAGCTAAGTGGGCAATGGAACTAGCGAGTTTGAGCCGTTATTTGTCGCCCGAATCGCTATTAAGTCACAGTCCTAACCGACTTTGTCATTGAATGGACTTGCCCGCCCAAATCTCGGTGAGCTCCCGAGCAACCCGATGAACCCTCTTGGACCATGTTTTTCGATGGCTCACGACCGGAAACTCGGGGCTGGTTTTGTTCTCATCTCCTCAAGGAGAGCAACTCCATATTCTATCCAACTACACTTTGCGGCGACTAACAACGCCGCAGAGTACGAGGCCCTCCTCGTGGGACTAAGAGCGCAAGTCGCTTGGTGTCCAACGGCTAACTGTGAAGGAGATTCACAAATGGTCATCAATCGTGTTAACAAGGAGTATCGGTCTTTGCGATGACTCAATGGCGCGATACCGGTTGAAGTGAGGAAGTTGGAGCGGCATTTTCGATTCTTCGAAATGCTCTTCGTGCCAAGGAAGGACAACTTCCTGGCCGACTAGCTATCCAAGTTTGGATCCTCACGCGAACTCGCTTCCGGCGGTGCTCGTCGAGCACCTTTACAAGCCCTCAATCACGTCTCCGGACGAGGCAACAGAGACAGGTGGTGCTGTCTCCGTTATCGAGCAGGTTGCGGACTGGACAACGCCATTTGTCCGGTACCTTGCAGATGGGACCCTGCCCGACGACGAAGCCGAGTGTTCCCGGCTTACAAGGCGTGCCGCCCCATACAAACTTATGGATGGCACCCTTTACCGTCAAGGTGCTCTGGGAGTTCTCTCCAAGTGCATCTCGCAACAGGAGGGTGTGTTCCTTCTTAGGGACATACACGAGGGTGCTCGTGGCAACCACGCCCTTCGTAACTCGGGTCGGAAAGCGTTTCGCATGGGCTATTATTGGCCCATCGTTACAAGATGCCCGGACATCGTGACTAAGTGCAAGGCTTGCCAATTTCACGCCGGAAGGCACACAAGCCCGCCAAGAGCTCCAAACAATCCCCATCTTGGCCTTTTTCCACATGGGGTCTGGATGCGCTTACCCATTCCTAGGGGGTACAAGGGCTATACACACCGCTTGTCGCCATAGACACTTTTACAAAGTGGATTGAGGCAGCTGTGTCGCCTCTCCACGCCAAAACGGTGTTACGCTTTTCAAAAGCAACGTGGTCACGCTTTGGGATTCCCCATAAACGATCACGGATAACGGTACCCGATTCGGCGAGCTATTCCGTGAATATGCGAGCAATTTGGGCACCAAGGTCTGTTTCGCCTCTGGGCACATCCACGAGCAATGGAAGCGATCGGCGAGCTAGCTAACTGACAGATAGTCCAGGTATTAAACGGCGGTATTTGCTACTCTCGGCCGAAAGCACAAGAAGGCACAGGTTGACGGTTCCTTCCGTCCTCTCGGGCGATTCGCTTTACTGCCAAATAGGCGAGCGCGCGGGAAACTCCTTTCCAATTGGTCTATGGTGTAGAAGCCATCCCGCCACGAAATCGTGACTCGGTTCGCCAAGACGAGCTCGGTCAACTTAGTTGACGACGAGTAAAGCGCCTCGATCTCGATCTCCTCGAAGGCACACGTGACCGGCACAAGTCGAAATGGCGCTACCGGCCAGGATCTTCGCCAAGACGCCGCCAAGTCGATTCGACCAAGGGCTTTGAAGGCGGGCGACCTCGTTCTACGCCGGTCCGAACTTGTCCAATGGCAACACGTTAACTCCTCGTTGGGAGGGCCTGCTCACTTGCCGTTTCTTCCTTTCGCCCGGGGCCGCTCGCTGGCTACGGAGGATCGGGAGAGAGTCGACCAAAGACTGAACATCGACCACCTTCGTAAGTTCTTTGTGTAGGTCTTTTCTGCTTTTCTTAGCCTCGCTTTTGTAAACTTCGCGCCTTAGTTCGCCCAAGTCTCTGCACCATGTAAAGTTCAATCCAATAGTTAAGTGAATTCTCGCGGCCTCTGCGCTTTTTTCACTTCTTGTCTTTTGAAGACTACCTCTTTCTCTTTGGTAAGACTTGATGGTCGCCTCGGCCTTGCGAACTCTTGGCTCCATGATCTTAAGGATTGTTCCTATCCGTATCTGGTTTCAATAAGTTCCTAAACTCGTGGTTGCGTAACACGGCCTTTCCACCTTGCGGCTAAGTCTCTCTCGTAAGCCCTCCGCAGAGAGGCACTTACCGCTGCACACCACCACTTGGTAAAGCCTCGCCTCGTAATCCCTCATGGCGAGGCACTTCCCTTGTTCGGTTACTTCGAATCGCCTAACTTACATCAACGAAGCGACTACGGAACGAATCGAGCAAGGTACGGTGTCGCTTTTCTCTCTACGCGCGTGTTCGAGTTCGCAAGCTTAGGTTTTCGCGATCGTCTGCATCGGGGCTAGGTGTCGCTTTTCTCTTGTGCACCTTGACGGCGTGTTCTCCGCTCAACCATCGCGGATCACACCTGGTCGATTTCTAGTCGCTAGCCAACTCGATCAAGCTCGATCCGATTTGGGCGTCGGGCACAACAAGGAGCGACTTCATGATTTACCTGTGTTCGGACCACTCGCGGGTAATAGTCCTACTCCTGCCGAGCCTTAGCCCTTTTCTCGATTGTGGTTGAATGGGAATGTGTTTACAGAGTGCCTCAATGCACGAACGCTCAGGATCGTGTGTGTTCCCGCCTCTCCTCTCCTCTCTTCTCCTTTTATACAAGCTTTGGGCCGACGGAGAGAGCCGAGGGGTAGGCAAGATCAATGTTCTCGATAATCGACAAGACACGACGTAAGAGACGAAAACATGCCGCTGCCCGCGCCCAGCTCGCCTCGCAGCAGCTTCCGCCAAGTGGCCTCGACCAAGATAGTCACACCGTGAGTCTGCGGGTGGGGCCCGCCTCCCTCCCGACACGGGCGGCCTCCTCAAGCAAACCTTCTCTCTCACGGTCAATTCTTCACGTACCCGCAGTGGCGGCCGCCGGACTGCAAGGGTCATCAGAAGGTAATCATTTCTTCCTCTGTCTATCCGCGTGGTGTCTTATTAAATGCGCCGTCCTTCAGAAGAGGGAGCCTTCGTCCCAAGACTCATACGCAATGCTCCCCTGCATGGCCCCGCCTGCACGCTGGGGCCCTCGCTGAGTCTTCGAGAGGGCTCGCCCGCACCCGCCTGGCGCGTGGGGCCCTCGCCTCACCGTCGGAGGGCTCGCCCACGCACTTTGGCGCGGGGGCCCTCCCGACCTCTGAGGGGCTCGCCACGCCACTGGGCCTTGCTCGCCCACTTTGACGCGGGGGGCCCTCGCTTATCACGTCGGAGGGGCTCGCCCACGCACCCGCTTTGGCGCGTGGGCCCTCCTGCCTTCGAGGGCTCGCCAGCATGGCTGGGGCCTTGCTCGCCCTTTGACGCGTGGGGCCTCGCCTTACTGTCGGAGGGGCTCGCCACGCACCCGCTGGCGCGTGGGGCCTCCGGCCTTCGAGGGCTCGCCAGCGCTGGGGCCTTGCTTTCGCCCGCTGACGTGGGGCCTCCCGCCTTCGAGGGCTCGCCACGCTGGCTGGGGCCTTGCTCGCCTTCGCCGACGCGTGGGGCCTCCGGCCTTCCTCAGGGCTCTTTGTACCCCAGGTATTTATTACACCGACAAGAGCCCCGGGTCCACTATGATACGCGAACCGTCAGCGCGGATACTTTCCATTTCTTGTGCGGCGGAGGCGAATCGTGGGGACACCACCCTGCGGCAGACGCTGATTCTCCACCGCACACGATCTTCCTTGGGAACCACGCCGCTTGGAAACCAAAAACGCGGGGCAATGATTGCGCCGCAGCATGGCGGAATCAAACCGTCGCGCCGCGCCCACGCTTATAAATATTTCTCGGCGCCCGCGTAATCCTTCCGCACGCTAAGTCTTCGTTGCCCATCGCTTCTTCATTGCTACCACGCCTCCTCGCCAATCGCTACCCGACCTTTTGCGGCCGCCATCGCCAAATTTTCCATGGCTCCTAAGCGCAAGAAAGGCGCCCAGGAGATGCCGCGCCATCTTCGGAGCTGCTCGCTCGCTTCCACCGCCGATGAGGATCGGTGGCGCGGCCGTCTTCGCATTACCGAAGCCGCCCCGGTTCAGCCTTGGCACCATCGCCAGCCGAGTCCTCGCGCGGGGAGATCGTGACCTTTTCTCGATGCGTCTTGGCGGGCCTTGTCCCGCCGTACTCAATTCTTCTTGGGGTGCTTCGCTTACGGATCCAGCGGCGCGCTTGTTCCTAACTCGATCATGGCCTCGTCATCTTCGCCCGCCTCTGCGAGATGTTCGTGGGGGCGATGCGAACCTCCCGCCTCTGGCGCCGACTCTTCGTCTTGCACACGGGCTCGCGCTCGGCGCGGTTGAGTCACTGCTACGCGCTCGCGTCACCTCCGCCTTTATCCTCGCCATGTCAAGTCCAATCGGAAGGATCGCACGAGCGATGGGCTCAGACGTGGAGGACTCCGGTGGCTGCTGACGATCTTGCCCTTCCCGACGATCCTGCGGAGCCCATCGCCGACCGGGAGCCCGGCCGGGCGACCTTGCGAGTACGGAGGTGATGGCGGCGCGATTGCGAGCTCCGCCGCCAGGCTCACCGAACCCACGTGGTGGCGGACTTTTGCGACGCCGTCTTTGCCCAGCTGCGCTTGAGGGCGCCCGCTGGGCGTATTACGGCGACAACGACGGACCAGCGACTGTTCTTGGAGGTGAATACCTCGCGCTCTTTTGATTTCGTGCCTTCTTTCTTTCCATTTTGGCTAACAACCAGCTCACCGCTTCTTCTTTGGGTGTTCACTGATGGGAACGTCTTGGACGACGTGCTCGGGGCTGGTGGCGGGCTATCTTGACCACGCCGACCGGCGACATCGCCTCGCCGACGACATCCGCCCTCTGCGATCGGATCCACGGAGCGAACCCTTACTTGCAGTAGCGCCCTGGAGGTCTTCGGTCTGCGGTCCAAGTGGCCCGGGACCACTGCAGATCCATGAGCCGCCTCGGCGACGCCTAAGCTTCCGCGGCAGCTGCTGCTCTGCCGTGGCTGCGACTCGCCAGCGCTCTCGGGAAGCGCCGCCTCATCCTTGCCGTCGGCGACGACGACGACGAGGGAGGAGGCGAGCCGAAGAGAGCCGCGCCGCTTCAAGCCCGGGCTTCCGCCGCCATCACGGCTCCAACCAGCGGGGCCTAACTGCTACCGCCGCCGCTCCGCCATCGGCAGAAGCGGCGACTCATCGAAGCTGGCGCCGCTGCGCGATTTCTTCCGCTCCCTACGCCCGGCGCTCCTGCTCGGCGCTGTTCTATTGGCGCTCCTGGCGCTCAAGACTGCGACTGCGCCAGTAGCCGGCGTCTGGCTCGACGGTGGTGGCGCGACCACGCCGCCACCGCCGCCGCCAAACAAGCGACTTGAGCTCCCGCCCGACTTTCGCCGGGCGCACCGCTTCAGGTTGGCTTTCCCTGCGCTTACGCACACTTCGCACTAGGGTTAGCACGCTACACGGTTTCGCATACACGAACCTGTTTGTCCCTCTTGGAGCAGGCGGGCGGCCAGGGCATCGAGCTCCGCTCCACGCGACTTCGCCATTTGCAGCGTGCCGCGCCGCCTTCGACGGAGGTCGCTTCAGCGGCGGCGGAGAGTCCGGCGGCCGCGGCGGCGGAGAACCCTCACACTTCGCCCGCCCGGCTGCCGCCATCTCGGCGTGACCGCCCGGCGTGGGGCGTTCCTTTGGCGCCAGCACCTCTCCCGCGCTGGGCGGCGCGGAGAAGCCCTTGCCTTGGCGGAGCGTCTGCCGTGACTGCGGCGGGCCGCAGCCAAAAACCGCCCTGGAAGGGCGATGACCCGCGAGGTGCGGCGTGCCGCCGCCACGCCTCGGCCGCCGCGGTCGAACCTCCGCTGGAGCACTTCGAGTGCCTCCGGACCCTCGCCGACATCTCGCGCGCCGCCATCTGCCCCTTCCGGGACGCCTGCATCCATCTGGTGTTTCCACATCCCATTGGAGAGGCGGTTTGCCGATCTCTGTGGCGCCGTGCGCCGACGAGCAGCCAAGCTCCTGCGTCCTTCCGGCGGCTGCTGACGCTGGAGCGATCGAAGACGATCGCCAAAGCGCTCGGCAAGCGGATTCATCTTTGGGTAATCGTCTTTTTCGAGCGCGCGTTTGATCTCGACGCCCATGGAGCCTTCGCGCCACTGGACCGGTTTAAGCGGCGGCGCGGTTGACACCGCCGCCGACCGCGTGTCCATGATGAAGCGCCGCTCGGCGAAGATTTAAGGCTGTGAGGAGAAGCGAGACTCCCAGCCTTTTGCCTTGTAATTGTTGCCTATCAATGCAAACAAACTTTTGCTCTTTGTTGTGAGTCTCACTTGAACTTACGCTTTAACTTTAATGGCGGAATTAAATCGGGGCACTGGCCGCCAAAGGTTTTAAATGAGCGTTCTGCCGCAGTGGCTTTGTTTCCTTAGGCATCTGGTTACTTCAACCCTTATGGCCTCTCGCAACCCGACTTAAACATTACGTGGCGGCGCTTAGCCTCGGAAGTGGTCTGGTCATTGGTGCGCCGTTAGCGCATTACCCGAACCGAGCCGACACACGGGCTAGAGCCGCCTTCCGTCCGCCGCCTCAACGGCGTAAGTTATAAGCGTTTGCCTTTGCAATTAAGGGGCCATCAACCCTAAGTACTTTCGCTACCGACTTTTCGGCGAATGTTTTCTATGAGACCTTTCTAAGGCTAAACCAGCGATCGCCAAAAGTTTTAACAGAGCTTTCCGTTGAAAGTGGCGCTTTTCCTCGGGCATCCCGGTTACTTCAACCCTTATGGCCTCTTTGCGAACCGACCCTAGACATCGGCGTGGCGAGAACTTAGCTTCGGAAGTGGTCTGAGTCGTTGGTGTGCATTGTTGGCGCGTTGCCTGAACCGAACCGACACACCGAGCTAGAACCCGCCTTCCGTCCGCCGCCTCGCCCAACCGCGAGTCGTGGCGCTCGTCCTTACAACTAAGGGCCATACGCCTTGAGTACTTTTTATTGCCGACTTTCAGCGGAATGCTTTCTAATGAACTTGGGCGAAAAAAGCAGATGCCCACAGGAGATAGAACTTATCTCTTATTGAAGATGGCTTTGTACTGTGACCCCCGACGGTGAAGGAAGAAGACCGCCGCTCGGCTCCAAGGAAGGCGAAAAAAAACTCTTGGATACTACCTCTGGGTAGAACTTCCTCGGTACTCGGCGTTCAAGTGTTCGCCAATTCGCGACCGTCCTCGAATCTGAGCTGGCCGAGCACAGGCGGGAGGCCGAGAGACCACCTTGAAGGGCCTCCCACGGGGAGACAGTTTGTTCGCCCTTTGCACTTGGATTTTCTTGTGAGCAGTCGTCGCAGCTGCCGGTGTTCTCACACACACCCGTCTTGCTTGATAGGCGCGCGCTTTCTTGATACTTGGCGGCGGGATAGCCGCCACATCTCGGATCTCCTCCGGAGATTCACTTCATCTGACCCGGTCGAGGTCTTGGTCTTCGCTGAGCGCCGCCACTCTTGGGGGCGGCGAGCTCGATGGAGCACCGCCTCGAGCCATACACGGGAAGAAGGGGTCTCGCCGGTGGCTCTGTTGGGAGTTGTCGCGGCGCCCTGTCTGATGGGAACTTCTTCCGCCCGCCAGCTTGTCGGCTTCTCCGAACAGTCGAGCGCTTGTCTTGAGCCCTTTGAGTACTTCGCGTTCGCCGCTCCACTTGCCCATTGCTCTTCGGATCGCATAGCGGAGGCAAAAGCACTTGGTACCCAACTCTTCGCACGATCTTGAAATCGGCGCTTTTGAGCGGCGCCGTTGTCGATGATGATTACATTGGCGACACGAACGAGACGAATGCTCCTCATAAACTTGATAGCAGCTGCGGATGTGATCGCGGGACCGGCGAGCTTGACCACTTAGTGAACTTGTCGATGGCGGCGAGCGGATGAGTATATCCTCCGGTCGCGCCCGCGAGCGGGCGAAATATCGGCCCCGGACGCGAACGGCGGAGAGCGGAATGGTTTGCGGCGCTGGGCGGTCGGTGGATCGCTTAGCATAAATTGTACGCCGCATCTCTCGCCCGGCTCGAAGGCATCACGGAGGCGATGGGCCAATAAAACCGTGGCGAGCTTTCCCGACCAACGCGGCTCACTGAATGGCTCCGCGCATGCCTCCATGGATCTCGGAAAATTTCCTCCCGCTTCGAGTAGCGCGCCGGTAGAACTCCGTTTGCGCCAGCGTCGAGTCCCCGCCTACCGGGCGTGGCGCTTGGCCTTGGCGCTATCTTCTCGGCCAGCGCGTCGCCGTCGAGGATCCTCCATCCGCGGTAGGCTGGATCGGATCCATCCGCGACCTTCCGGGCGAGTGTGGCGGCGTTACGTACATTGTCGCGGGCGTACTCCGCTGGCTGGCGTTTCGCCTCAACCGCCTCAGCCAGTTCTTCGCCTCCTCCCTCTAAGGGGCTGCGGCGAGATCGATGGCGTCTCCTCGAGAGGTGGGGCTGCGTCGAAGCGTCGTCCCGCCGGAGTGGAAATTGCGGCGGACGGTGCGTAAGTCTTTCTTCAAAGACCCGGCCGGAGCAGGTGCCCTTGGCGAGGCAATGCAGGGCGAGTTCATCCGCCATGTAGTTGTCGCGGCGAGGATGTGCAAGCCCAAACCCTCAAAGTGCCGCTCGGCCGGCGCACCTCATTGCTAGGTAGGCCCGCCATGGCGGGATCCGGCGGGAGAAATCCTTTCTCGCTGGTTGATGACGGGGAGAAATCGCCTTTACCCAGCATGGCCCGGATGCCAAGGTCGAAGCCACCACGAGCCCGTGGCGATCCTTCATACTCAGCGGCGTTGTTGGTGGCGCGAAGTCAGCGCTACCAGTCTTGCGGACGACATCGCCCGGTTGGAGACACGGGGCGGCCTTGACCCACCCCTCCGGCGGAATGAGCCGTCGAAGAAGAGTCCACGGCGAGGAGGTGGGGTACCTTCGGCACCGGTGTCGCCGGAGTCCACTCGCTAATAAACTCCGCGAGCTTGCCCTTTGATGGCCACTCGGGAAGCGGGTTTGAATCGAATTCCGCCCGACTCCATGGCCAGCAGCGTCACGACCCGTCGCCTCACGGTTGAAGAGATCTCCGCAAGGAATACTTAGTCAACAGTGACTTCTTGCCCTGAAGTAGTGGCGTAGCTTCGGGATCTGCGTCGGCCTGGCGTAGAAACATCTTCGGTCTTGTGAATACCTTGTTTCAGCGTCGTGGAGGACCTTCGGCGTAGTAAATGGGCGTGAGCCCTCTCTTTCGCCACTAGCTTACCTTGTTGACCGCTGAGGGTTTGCGCGGCGTAGAGATCAGCGGCTCGCCGGTGCAGGGCGACCAGCCGCAGGCGGGAGGTAAGATACTTCTTGAACCGTCGAGCGCCTCCTGTGCCTCCGCCGTCCACTCGGCCCGTTGGTCTTCTTTAGGAGCTTGAGCAATGGGAGACTTTTATCCCTAAGCGAGCTATAAGCGGCCCGGGGAGGTCAAGCGACCCACCAACCTTTGCATCTGCCGAAGTCGCGTCGGGGCTTCATGTTCTCGATCGGCTGCGATCTTGTCGAGGTTCGCCTCAATCCCTCTCAGGAGAGCGAGAATCGGCGGTTGCCGGCAGACGGCGAACACGCATTCTCACGATTAAGCGATGCGATGCTTCCTCGGGTTGGCGAAGGTTTCTTCGGATCGCCGATTAATTCCTCGCCTTCTTGGACTTCACCGCGGTCATCGACATACACTTCGAGTTCAGCCTATTTGGGGCGGTGGCGATATCATAGCCCGGCGATAGGTTGGGCCCGCATTCTTCGATCGACGCTATCCTTGTATAGCGATATCGCCCATGGGCGTGTGAAAAGCGGTCTTGTCTTCGTCTTCTTGACCATGCTAATCTGGTGGTACCCGTCGTGCGCATCGAAGCTCTGTTGCTCGCACCCGCGATTGAGTCGGCGATGAGATCGATGCGAAGCGTGCGGGTATGGATCGCCGGGCACACCTTGTTGAGGTCGGTGAAGTCACGCACATCCTCCGCGCGCCGTTGGATTTCTTAGCGAGGCGGGGTTCGCGAGCCACAGGGATGGCGACGCGATGGCGACCCGCCTTAAGAGCATGTCCACCTCTGGCGGATAACTTCTGGCGCTCCACCGGCCGCCGGGACCTTACGCATGACGGTGTGCGGCGGGAAACGTCGCCAATTATGCTCAATCACCTGCAGGGACCCGGCCATGTCGGACGGTTGCCACGCAAACACGTCGGCGTTGGGCCGGAGGAAGGAAACAGCAGCGCCTTCCTATTTGCGCGCGAAAAGCGCCCGCCCGAAACGGTCTTCGCGGTCGACTTCGCTTCGGGGAGACCGCCTTAACCTCCGTGAATGAGCAAGGAGGCCGCAGGTCTTCATGGAGGAGCTCCCAAAATCGAAACCTCGACCTTACAGGCACCGTCGCCCCGCCCGGTGCGAGGCGTCCTTGTCGCGGCGGGCGCCTCCGGCGATCCACTTTCAAAAGCGATGGGGCGGTGGCCGGGATCTTCACCGCCATATGCGCATAGTGGCACACGCCATGAACACAGGTGGCGCCGGCCCGACCTAGTATGGCGTTGTAGAGAGGTCGAAGTCCGCCACCTCGAACTCGAGCATCTCGGTCGCGGAAGTTGTCGAACCTCGAAGGTTCTGGGAGACTAATCGCCCGGTGAGCGGACTCGGCCCGTAGCGATGCGAAGAATGGGGCGTTAGGCGAAGCTCAGCTTCTTTGGATCTGGAGCCTTGTGGCCTTCCAGGCAGACGGGGAGGTTGAGGAACTCCTCGTCTACCGGCCTGCGCCCTAGCTTCACATTCCGGACCGTGGGTGCAACCACGATCGGGAGATGCCAGGCAGCGATCTTGGTTGGGTGATCGGCTGGCCAGAGCGCGATCGGTACTCCGACCACGCCCGGTACCTCATCGACCAAAAGCCCGGAACGCGGTGGCGCACACCTCCCTCATCGCGCAGCTTAAAGCTAGCGTGGGGCGGATAGGTGGCGAACGCCCGTGGATGGCGGCAACCTCGCGCTCACTTCTTTGAAAACCAAGCGAAGCCTTCTCCTTGCCCTTGCCCTTGCCGGACGCTTTTCTGCTGCTGCGCTTTCGTGGACTCGCTTGTCCACCACCTTCTTGGCGACATGGCAATCGCCAAATCGTGGGAGTTGTTGCGGTGAATGGGACGATGGGGCCTTCAGTCCACTCCGCAGGCGATGATTTCGCCCGCCGTCGCGACCATGAGGGCGTCGCGGCCAGCGTCGCCATAACCGCCGCCTCGGCCGCCCTGCGAGGACCCGCGCCGCCGGTGCCGCGACCTCCTCCTCTTTTCGCGCCCGCGCCCATTCTTGTGGTTAGTCGATGTCGTCGTCGTCGTCGTCGCTTTCGCTGACCATGACCTGCGGTCTCGGCCGCCTTGCGCTTCTTCTTGTCCTTCTTGCCGGGGTTCCTTGAGGTTCAGCCTCGCCGCCCATGGTAGCCCCCATCAGCATTGGCCGGGCGGATCTGGCTCTCACTTTGAAGAGGCGCCTTGTCGCCAAGGTGAAAACTCCTCCGTCGTTTTGATCTTGCGGTGGCCATCTTCTCTTTGACCTTGGGGTCTCGAGCGCCTCTCGAATCCCGTGACCACGGCGTCGATGGAAGATGTCGGGGATAGTGTTGCGGACTGGCGAGCGCCCGAATATAGTCGCGCGGCGACTCTCGCTTTCTGCTCCACGTTGTGGAGGTTGTCTTCTACCGGTGCTCGAAGGTGCCACAGGAAGTTGGTGACGAAGAGCTCAGAAACTCCTTCCATGACCCGCGGACTCGGGGCGGGTTCATGAGCCCTGGCGGGCTCGCCGGTGAGACCGCGGGGAAGTAGTTCGCGGAACCTTCCCGACCCTCGATCGGTACATTACCGTCGTATAGATGCGCAAAAACTCATCGGGGTTGGTGGAGCCGTCGTTACTTTTCGATGGGGGCGGACGAAACCGTTAAAGCCCTTGGGGCCAGGCGTAGCTCCTTAGAAAAGCGCGGCACCCAGCGTCGGGAGCCTCCTGCTCTGAGGGCCTTGATCCTCGCCCGCCCGCCCGTCGCCTAAGCGGCGAAAAAACGCCACCCTCATGGCCAGGGCAGCTCTGTGGGAACCCTCTTGCTGGTCCCTGCGCCTGCAGCGGCAATGCCTTGATCGCAGCCTTCGGTCGCGACCCTACTGCCGAACTTATCCGCGGTCTTCTCCATGCGACAAGTGGCGGTCCTCGGATGGGACGGAGAAGCCACACTGCGCTGCCGTGCCGAGCCCGTGAAGTCGCGCTCTTGTCGTCTTGGCCCGCCCTCTGCGGGAGATCTGCGAGAGGCGAGAGGCAACAAAAAACAGGAGGGGCGAAGCGCCGGTTCCCGTCCCCGAAACTTGCACCACCGCCTGGCGGCGTCGTATCTTGAGCCAGGCGGCCAACCACGGCGCCCAGCGGAAGTCGAGTGCTCGGAACGGTGGGTTTTCAGCAAAGGCCACGGCAGCGTGGAGGTTACATGCGGAGTGCACTCCTCAGGCGGCGCCGCCCTAACAACGGCGGTACTTTCGCCGAGGCTCCAACCTAGGCGGGCGGCACCGCCGGGTGATCCACCGCCATCGCCATCGCGGCGACTCATTGCCCAGCGGCTCTAGCGGCACGCTTCTGCTCCATCGCGGTGCCGCTCGCCATCGCCTCTGAAGAAAGGTCGAAGCTTGAACCGATGCTAAGCGCTCCCCTACTGGCGCCACGGCGGCGTGTTCTCCGCTCAACCACTGCGGATCACACCTGGTCAGATTTCTAGTCTGCTAGCCAACTCGATCAAGCTCGATCCGATTTGGGCGTCGGGCACAACAAGGCGACTTCATGATTTACCGAGTTCGGACCCTCGCGGGTAATAGTCCTACTCTGCTTGAGCCTTAGCCCTTTTCGATTGTGGTTGAATGGGAATGTGTTTCTGAGTGCCTCGAATGCCTGAAGCAGCCATATGTTGTGTGTGTCCCCTGCCTCTCCTCTCCTCTCTTCTCCTTTTATACAAGCTTTGGGCGGCGGAGAGGCCAGGGGGAGTAAGCGATCTGATGTTCTCGATACTGACAAGACCTGACGAAGAGGCGAAAACATCATTGCCGCGCCACGCCAGCAGCTCTCCGCCCTCGCGTGCCGCCAAGTGGCCTCGACCCGCATAGTCCTGCCGGTGAGTCTGCGGGTGGGGCCCTACTGCTCCTCACGACAGGCGGCCTCCTCAAGCAAACCTTCTCTCTGCCGGTCAATTCTTACGTGCCCACGGTGTGTGCCGCTTCGGACTGCAAGGGTCCTTGTAGCGGTAATCATTTCTTCCTCTGTCTATCCGCGCGTGGTGTCTTATTAAATCGCTTCCGTCCTTCGCGGCGAGGGAGCCGTCCCAAGACTCATACGCAATGCTCCCCACCCTGCGAGCCCCTTTGTGTGAGGCCCTCTGGTCTTGAGAGGGCTCGCCGCGCGCGCACTTTGGCGCGTGGGGCCTCGCCTCACCGTCGGAGGGCTCGCCCGCACGCGCTGGCGCGTGGGGCCTCCCGACCTTCGAGGGGCTCCAGCAGCTGGGGCCTTGCTCGCCCTTTGGCGTGGGGCCCTGCTCTCTGCCGTCGGAGGGCTCGCCAGCGCACCCTTTGGCGTGGGGCCTCCGACCTTCCGGGGCTCGCCACATATTTGGGCCTTGCTCGCCCACTGGCGTGGGCCTCCCGCTTCGAGGGGCTCGCCACGTCTTTGGGCCTTGCTCGCCCGCTTTGGCGCGTGGGCCCTCTCGGCCTTCCTCGAGCTCTTTGTACCCGGTATTTATTACAAACACACACAGTCGGGTTCATAAACTCGGGTTTCGGCGGATACTGTGAAATTTGGGAGTTAGGCGAGCGCTCTCTGGGTTTTCTTAAACTTCCTAAGCGTGTTACGCTTTTCTCTTAGTTTACATTAGTTCTTATCTTTTCTTTGCTCTTTTGCGAGAATAAAGGTAAATACTATTACATTACTCAAAGTTTGGTACAAGGCCCTTTTCGATTCTGACAGCAGGTGCTACTTAGAACAAGCTGCTCCTTCACTCCTCAACTTCTAACTTGGGCGCCTGACTTATACTGAGTCTTGATTCCTTCCGGCTTCGGCTCGGGCGTTCGATCTCCTCCTTGCTCGGCTTGGCTTGCGCGCACCCTCTGCCCGGATGGCCTCGACCTCCTCCGGTCTTGGCCTTGGTGATCGGTCGAGCCTCGCTACTGGTGACTCATTGCTTTCGGCTGTCTTGAGCTACTCGTCCAGCTCCTTGACCTTCTTCTGCGGTGATCGCCCTCGCGTCATCCCGCATCTCTCTCGATCTCTTCTGTGAAGCCCGGGGTCGAGATTTTAGCAGAGACCCGCGATGCACTCTTCCTTGGCAGTGGGTCTTGAGTCTCTTAGCTTCGCTTGGTGATCCGCCATTGGGAAGCGTCGTGACTACTATTGAAACCACTTGGCGGCGGCTTCTCCTCCAGCGGTGCTGCGCCTTAATAGCTTCTTGGCTCCTCGGCCTCTCCTAGGAGACTTCGCGAAACGCCTCTCTTGACCAGATTGGACTTTGAGCCTCTTTACCTTCGCCTTGGTAGAAGCCGACTTTGAAATTTTGGTGCGAGAGGGCCCGCTTGGACTCCCTCGTCTGAGGTGCTCCGGGCGCGCCTTGATCTGGCGCTCCGCTCGATGGTGGCGCCGTCCTCGAGCTCCTCCATGGTGTCCTCGAAGACACGAGAGGAAGAACAAGTTAACTACTTTGCGATGATGTAGCTAAAATTGAACAAGATTTGGTCTTGGTGCCTACCTTGCCAAGTCGGCGTTTGATCCATGGCCTTGAGCGGTCCTCGAGCCATGCGTCCACGAAGCCCTTCGTCTTGGGATGAGACGGACGCGTTCTTCTTGTCATTGCCTTGATCGCTCCTTCTTCTTGCGAGCGCACTTTGCTTTCGGGGCGGGAGGCGGCAGGCGGCGCTTCGTCTCGCGCTCCTCTCCTCTTCCTTTTCCTCTTCGCCGAACTTCTTGGGCGAGGCCGAGCTCTTGTCTTTGGGTGGCGCCGTTGCCTCCTCAGGCGGGGCGACTTGCGCGACACGCTGGGAACTTTCTTCTTGCTACTGGCGGTGGGGCTTCACCCTTCGCCGAGAGAATCCGTCGCTTCGGGGTGAGCTGCTCTGCGGCAAGTACTGGCGAAACCGGCTGCTCGGTCCAGCCAGGCGGCTCCGAACCGTCGTCTTAGCCCATTGCCCGTGGCACCTTGCCGCTTCCTCCGTCTCCAGCCGCTCCACAGCGCTTTTAAGCGCGTCAGCCGCTCGCCGAACTCGCGAGCGAGCTCCATGCCGCCAACTTGTCCTTGAGGCACGCTAGCCTCATCGCCCGTGAAGCGCCCGTCACGGTCTTTCGGCGGCGGCGACCGCTTCGGCGCCTCCTCGACATCATCGTGGCGATCTCTCCTTAGGCGGTGATAAAAAAAAAGATCATCGTTAAGTCTAATGCGGTCGGTGGGTGGGAGATCTGAAGTTGGGTTTCTACATACTGCTGTGAGAGGCTTGATCTGATCTTCTTATTTGGAACTTTCCGCCTCTTTCTCGGGGGCTCCTTGGCGGCTTCTCGCCTCGGCCCTTAGGTGTTCGTGGCGGCGAGTTCAGCTCCACAGTAAGTGGCGCTCCTCTCTCGCAGCATGAAGTTTTTCCTGCGTCGCGACTTCCTCTTCGAGCCTCCTCTCGCTTTCGGCGACTGTTGGAGCAGCGCCAAATGGCTTGGTGAGTCTGCGAGTAACGCCTAAGCCGAGGTCATGTTCTTTACCTCTTCGTCGCTTTGCTCGGCGAGGAGAGAAGGGCTTAGTCTCTTCCATTGGGGTGACCAGCGCCCGCTTGAGCTTTCAGTGCGCTCCGTCGCCCTTGTTGGTCTCTTGACGGTAGCAACCCGATGTCGCGGCGAGCTCAGCGTCGGCTCGGCCGCCCACCTTGGGCTTTGCGGCCGCCTTGGCCTTGCCCTTCTTCACCTTCTCCTTCTCGGACCGGAGAGTTCCTCTCGATCCTCAAGGATCGCTTGGTCCTCCTGCGCGTTTTGAAGTGAGCATTAGCACTAAAACAACATTGCGAGTCTAGCAACCTGGTGAGAGTAAGTAATCACCTAAATGCATGCGGGCGAAACACGTTCTTATGCAGACAGTGTCGCCACCTCGCCGATGACCTCCCGTCCTTCTTCGCCGCCTTGACATGGCGTCGACCCGCTTCGGTCACCCGTGCGTCGGTTGGTTTCTGCCGGACAGATGGAATCGTTAATTTACATTGGAGGAAATAATCAATGAAGAGGTTGAGTCTTAAAGGCACTTACTCGCTCCCTTGTAATGTCTTCCCATCCTCTATCTTGTAGAAGGATAGGACCTTCTCCGCAGACGGACCACATTATTGTGAAGTCGAATGATCTCCTGCCCGTGAGCAGAGGCTCACGAGAAGCGATTTTTCTTGTCGGTACCAATCCTCGGCGGACATCTCCGTAGAGGCATTAGGGGTTCCTTTCTTGGCGCCTTTCCGGTGAAGAGCGAGTTTGTTGTCGCCCGCTCGCTTCTTTGTCAGAAACCACCTCGCCCTACCACGCGCCCATCGAGTCGGCGGTGGCGCGAGATCTGGCGTCGTCGTGATGGTCGGGAGCTTGAGGTAGTAGCATCCAGCCCGAAGCGGCGAGCTGCTCCTAAATCCTTTGTGTAGTAGTGGAGTCTGACCCACCGGTGGTCGATGCCGAGATAGCCCTCGCAGGTGTGCGAAGCGATATCCGGAGGATGGAGTTGGATTGAGGTTTGCCACCTCCAATCCGATGTTCAAGAAGGCCTCGGCAAAGTCGCTCTCGAGAGACCTCAGCCCAGCAAAGGCAAACTGCTGGTCGATTTAACTCTCCTCGGCGGCTCGGGAGTATCCTCTCTCAAGGCGACCTCCATTCTGGGTGTCGATGTGGCCCTCCTCCTCCCGGATCCTAAGGTCCTCCTCGGTCAAGCTAGTGCACATGAATTTGGCCATAGCGATTCCCAGGCTGACGGCGGTCGGTGATGGAGTTTGGGTGCTTGATCTTTGGCGTGGTTGGAGCTAGGGCTTAGAGAGGAAAGGCGTGAGAGCAGTGGGGGGCGGCGGCGGCTTAGGTGCTTTATAGTCTGTATAGCGACTACTGCGGTTTTGTCCCGAAGCGGCTAGTTTTTACCGCAGCGGCTAGGTAAAGCAGTCGCTTTATTTTCCTTCTAGCGGCGCTAGGAAGTTACTGTTGAGTCCGCATAGCGGCTATTTTTTCAAGTATGCTGCTGAAAGGTGAGGTTCTGCTCGGACGGATGTGTCTTCTGTTCGACCTTAGCGGAGTTGCTCGGCACCCGGCGGGTTTGTTCGGTCCCGAACAAGTCTTGTTTAGTTAAACCATAACTTTGTTAATTAAATGCATTGCGCGTTTTGTAGCGAGAAAAAATACCCTCTTCGTGACTTAGAGTCTCAAGAGAAAGACCCGCTCTAGTGAGTCCTTCCACTTGAGTCTCGGGGGCTAGTTGTCGGGGATTAAATTACGGCCCATTGCCATGGCCCACTCACGGCGGCGATCAAAGCGACCTACCGGGGCCCGGCTCCACTGGAAGGTTCTATCGAGCCCATGTGCATCTGCGCCAATGCCTTCTGGCCGCACGGTGCGTAAAACCTAGGATTAATGTTTGAGTCCGACTTCGAGCGAGTTCCGCACGGCTACGTGAAGACCGGGACGTTGGTTTCCGGATTGGAATAGAAGTCGTGATCCCAAGATTAGGAGCTTACCTTATCTAGTAGGTTATATTTGGCATGTCTTGAGTTCACATCACGATCTCGTAGTTAGCGACCGATATTCCTCGGTAGGTCGGTTTGCTCCGTACTATATCAACAGGCCCTTTTTGGCGTTTGGGGATCCCGGCATTGAGTTTTACATCTTAGCTTCTAGCTTAGACCCTTAGCAGATAGATTTTAGCATACTACTCGTCGAGACACTGTTGATCTCGCCGAGTTCCACCTATAATAATCCTCTTTGATATAAAGAAAGGCCGGACGTAAAATTATTATCTCTCGAGAGGCTGAACCGGATAAAACCCGTCTCTGATACGTTCTTTGTTACGTGATTGTTCGGCGTGTCTTCTATCTCCTCTTTGAAGAACCTTGGTTGATTTGGGTCAATATCCCAACCGTCGACAGTGTCCTATGGAGATGTGTGATCTACGGTCTAGAAAATCGAATAAGAGTTAGTTAAATAAATCTCATGTCAAGGCGGTCCCATAAAATAACTATGATGCCAAACAGATTTATAGAGTATGTTCGATTTTACCCTAACTTAAGGTGAATTTAATATTATTCAGCACTGTTTCAGTTTTTCAATCTGTTTTATTGTTTTTATGGTGCTAAATTTATCCTAAATTAAAGATACCATTGTATCTTGCTCTGCATGCACACTGCCAGATGTTTTGCCTACCTGCTACGAAAGCGGATTTCATCAGAAGACGTCTCTCTGCCACATCCGACGCCATCTCTAAAAGGAAGAAGTCCGGACCAAACCCCAAGCTCCCAGTCCCCCGACCCCGGATGGCGTTCGCCTCCATGCTCACCGCCGCGTTGCTCCCCTTGTGCCCTCGGCCTCCGCTGCCCCGTCCCTCCCGCCGCGCCGCCATCGTGGTGCGCGCAGCGGCCGCCTCGTCCAAGCCTCCGGCCGCGGCCGCGGCCCCGAAGAAGAGGGCGCCGACCGGCATCACGCAGCCGCGGCCCGTGTCCCCAGCACTGCAGGCGGTTGTGGGCGCCTTGGAGATCCCCCGCACCGAGGCCCTCAAGCGCCTCTGGGCATACATCAAGCAGCGCAACCTCCAGGTATCCATGCAGAAACTCAAACCCTATGTTTTGGTGTAGTTGGTTTGGGTGTGAGAAATGAAGATCGAACAGTTTGACGATTTGTATTAGAGAACATGAATGGATCTGAGATTTTGCATTTGGAATAGGTCAAATGTTGCAGCTGTGTTGTAGTATTTTGCTTTAGCTACTACAGCATTTTCCCTAAATTCCTCGTGCAGCGCCCCCTAAAGATTCTGACTCTCTGATATAGAGCAAACCAGAATAGTGTTCCATCAATCCATCATGTTTCTTTTTTTAAAAAAAAAAATTGTGCGTAAAATATGGTTCTGCTGATACATATTGGTTTTGTTCTTGTTTAACTCTAGTGCAAATTGACACAATGCAGCATTTTTCTGTAGTTTCTGCCGCATTCCTTGTATCCCATATGTCAGATGTGTAGCCCACATCGAAAACGAGAATGTTGTTACATGTTTGATGACATTTAGATGATGCAAAAGATGAGTTTCTGTGTTCCATTGTGTTGTGGATAACTGGACATGGAAATTATTGTTGGTCGTGCATCTTGTCTATTTTGCGCTTTTTTGATTTGTGATGTATAGTCATTCATGGTAATAAAGAATATTGGAGTTTGTCGCTCTTTCCTTGGACACATTCTTAGCAGTTTACAATTATACTATGGTTAGTAATATGATGACATGAGGTAGAAAATTGATGCTTTCTTAGGTGATGATAAGTCTGATAAAGGTTTTGATTAGCCAAGAGCACTTATGGTGCAACAGAATCATAAAGAAGATGACAAATGTTTATTTTTCTGCATACAGACATTCATCTCACAAAAATATCTAATTTTTCATGTTTGATTTCGGATGAGTTTCTGTTGGTACATGATGTATAGCTTTTTTTCCATGAAACCAATAAGAATGTGCATATCTAACAAATCCAATCCTGGGGAGAGTAAAACTCATGACCATGGGAGTACTCCACTGTTGCACTTGCAACCAGTTGCTGCTGCCTTTGTCGCTATGGAATATGCGGTGGTGGTCAACACCAGGGCAGTAGACAGTCTGCATTTGATTAACCGCTCCACTTTTTCGTAGCAACCAACCTTTTGAAATGATTCTTGTTAGAGTTTTTTTTTTTTTTGGGAAGGGGGAAATTTTGAACTGTTGTTTAGAGAAAATGGATGGTAGTATTTTTTAGGAGGATGTTACAACGAGTCACCACCGCCACCCCCAGTAGTCTGTATTTAATAGTAGAGCTGCCACATGTGGATATGTTTTTTCTTTGTTGAACCAAGTTAATTTGCAGATAATATGCAGCTCGATTGCTTTATGTATTGACCAAAAGGCCATATTTTCCAAATTATATATTCCGATTAGAGTGCTTGGTTCATCCATCTAGTCACGAAAGGGACTCGTTCTAGACCGAAACATGGTTTTCAAATATAACTTTGACCGGTTGCTTTGACTGTAATATTATAAAAATACTGGTTGAGTCTACATGATACCATTTTATTATGTTCAGCCTGAATACTCGGGTATTAATAGCCAAAGTTCTTTTGCACATCCCAAAAAGAAATCCTTCTATGACAAGTCGGTCCTGGTAATAGTCTACCTCCTAGAATTAGAATTCAACTCCACCTCACTAATTATGAGGATCGAGATATTCAGAACCTAATATGAATCAATATAAGAGAATCGGCAAAAAAAAAGCATGATCGTGGATAACTTTTGTCCCAAATAACCTAAAATCAGGAATATGCTTAGTTTTTCGAACATGCCCTACATTCTTTATAACCGCACATTACGAGATCTATCTAGTATTTACAATTGCAAAAGTCAATTTTAGAGCACTGCATTTCTTTTCTTTTTTTCCCAGTTACACTTGTCAGTTTTAAATCATTTTTGGGGTTCTGCATTTCTTATGTCATTTTTTCAATGACATTTCTCAGTTCTTAGTATTGGTGTGCAGTTATTTTAGTCACTGCTAGCATTTGTTCATCTGTTGCTGGATTTTTAACATTTCTTTCTCGTTTCCAGGACCCTAACGACAAGAAGATCATCGTCTGTGATGAGAAGCTGAAAGTTCTGTTTGCTGGGAGAGAGCGCGTTGGATTCCTTGAGGTCGCCAAGCTTCTCAACCCCCACTTTGTGAAGTGAGATGGCTCTTTGGAGTTGAGAGTTAGCCTAGATGGTTTACACTGCTCTTGAGGTTGCGTAGGTTGGTTTTGGTTTCACCGGTTGACTCGACTTCTAATTGCTCGTTTTGTAGCTATCTGCAAACAATGCTATTGTTCCTCTGGCAGTAGTAATCTGGATCTTGTTTGCAACTTCAAGCTCGGCTCGTATCGTACAATAGGCAGCATATGTATTAACATCTGATGTGTTCTGGCATCCAAGCATGCCAAATCCACGTCACCTTTGGCGCAATGCATATGTCACGTTGCGTTCCATTAGCGCGCCATGTTGCATCTAGCATTGAAAAACTGTTTACTCGGTCAGTATTTTTGTTAGCCTTGTTTTTTAACATTAGCTGATGAACCGTTGGGTTGTGGACAAAAAAAGATGGCTTCGGGCTCTGGCGGGCAGGGAGCGGCCGCGCGGGCGGCTAGGGTTTCCCCCCTAGCCGCCGCCGGCGGCGGCGCCGCCAACTCTCCAGCCCCGATCGCCTCTCCATCCCTGGCCGCCGCCTTCGGCCTCCTCTCCCGCGCCTCTCCTCTTCTCCTCTCTAGCTCGCTTGCAGCCAGCTGCAAGGTAGAGGGGGAAGCCACGGAGGCCATCGAGGGCAGTGATCCGGTTTGTTTGTTTGCTTGTGAAGAATGCTCCCCCTAACTGCTGCGACTCTCGGCTGCTTGGCGACCGAGTCTCCGCGGGAGATCTAGCTCTAGGAGCACTTCCGGTTAGCGATCTGCTCCCCCGGTCTTCTTCTCCCTCTGATCTTCTCCTCCTGCGTTTGGGCGCTGCGGTTCGCTTAAAGCGAGGCTCGGGTGACCTCGGGCGTGGCCGGTCGCCTACCCACCCTTGGCTCTCCCTTTGGGAAATCCGGCTTTGCTCGTGGGGGCGGCGATGGAGGAGGAGGGTCTCGGCGGCGGCGGCGTTAGAGGACCGCGCCAGTGGGGTTGTGCTCCTCCGGCGGCGCGCCCGGTGGATGGGGGCAATCCAAAACGGCGGCGGCGGTTCTGAAAGATGGTGCAAGCGGCTCTGGGCATGGCTCGGTGGCCGGGTTGCGAGATGATGGCACGACTTCACCTCACTACCGCGGGCGGCTACGGTGGTCTTGGATGATCGGATGGCAACGATTTGGTCGATCCGGCTCGAGCATTGGTTGGTAAGGTCTGGCGCCTCTTGTCCTTCATATCCAAACAATTCTTTGCTTTGCAATGAGGCGGCGGGGCAATCCTCATGGGTTGATGTTCAATCCGGTTGGGGACAACCTTTTCTTGGTGGAATTTGGTTACGAGGTGATAGAGATCGGGTGCTTGAAAGGAGCCTTGGGTGGTTGGTAAACATGCGGTGTTGCTGAAGAAGTATGATGCGGATTTCAAGCCGCTGCAAGTTCGATTTGATCGATTGGCAATCTGGGCCAGGATTTTTGCTTTGCCCTATAGGCTGATGAATGTCCATTGGGGGGAGGTAATTGCTAAGCCCCTGGGAACAATGATGAAGGTGGAAGCGGATGACCTTAGCAGATGCTGGGGGGGCTTCATGAGAGTGCGGGTTGAGCTGAAGGTGGATTTAACCGATCCCGGATATGTGATGTTGTTCTCTCTAGGATAATTCATTGGAAACTTTTGAAGTGAAATATGAACGTCTGCCTCTCTTTTGCTTCTCATGCGGATTGTTGGGCCACTCTTCTTTGATTTGTCCAAATCCTGCTGTTCGTGATGGAGATGGCAACTTGCCGTATGCGGCAAAAAAAGTGTGTGTCCTGGATGATTCTGGCAAGAAGGCGAGTGGAGCAAAATCGGGCTTTGCGCCGTCCACTATAGGGGCTTTGGTTCGAGCTTTAACTCTAAGGAGGCCTCGGGTGCGCGGGGCTCGAAGGAAGTGGGTAAAGCAGCTCTCCCGGTAGAAAGGTTTGTGAAGAACGCGAGTAACTTCCCAGTGAAGCACGGTAGTAGGGGCGTGGTGGTGGCAGAGGTGGTCGGACCACTCGCGATCGTGGCGGGCGTGCTTTCATGACAAGGGAAGGAGCTTTCCCTTTGGATCAATCGGGATCGGTTGTGGGCCAGAAGAGAAAGTCTTCGAGGGTTCTCTCTTTGGCTGCTCCGAGTGGGACTATGGAACCAGCACTCCTTGCGAACGCGATCTTGACCCGTTTGTGGAAATTTGGCCGTGTTAGTATTCAGGAGGTGGAAGGGGAGTCTTCGGATTGTGATGCGACCAAAAAGCAGAAAAGGGTGTTCCCAGGATCGGCGGATCAGGCGGAGGCTGCGGAGCAGCCCCGCCATACGCAATGAATCTCTTGTCTTTGGAACTGCGGGGGTTGGGGTCGCTGCGACGATGGGTGGCTGCTTGAGTTTGTGAAGCTCGTCAGACCCTCCCTCCTTTTTCTCTCAGAGACGAAGGCTAGGGATCAAAGAATTGAGCAGCTGATGTGGTCATTGGGCTTCAAAGGTTCCATTCCGGTCGGGTGCGAGGGCCTGAGCGGCGGCATCGCCCTGTTCTGGACAAATGAAGTGACGGTGTCTGTGCGGGGTTACAACCAGCACTGCATCGACGTGGTGGTGACTCCTTTGGAGGGTGCACCTTGGAGGTTCACCGGGGTGTATGGTGAACCTAGGCGTGAATTGCGGCCGGTCTTCTGGGACTTGCTGCGTCGGCTCCAACAGCAGCAGTGGATCGGTCCTTGGCTGTGTTGTGGGGACTTTAATGAGGTGCTTAGCTCGATGAACACTCGGCGGAAGGACCGATCGGATATTCGAATGGAATGGTTTAGAGCACATGCGGATGATTGTGGTCTTTTGACCTAGGCTTTGTTGGCCCTAAGTTCACTTGGTCCAATAGGCAAGCTGAGACGTAACAATGTCAAGGTCCGACTAGACCGAGCGATGGCAAACTTCGGAGTTTTCTCGGTGTTTTGAATCTTGTCGGTGGAGAATGCAGGGTCGTCAACCTCGGATCACTTGGCTATTGTCGCCGGACTTACGGCCCCGTGCCTCGCTGCAACACTCCCTGCGTGGGGATTCCGCGAAGCGCTTGGATTCGCGATGGAAGTTATAGGGATGTTGTGGAGCAAGCAGGGGTCCATTCACGAGGAGGCCCTCTCTTGGGGTTTTTTGATCTGGAAGGGCATGCACGGATGTCCGTCTCCTTGGGTCTGGAGCCGATTTTTTTTGGCTCGGTCTTGCAAGGAAATTGCTGGTTTGGAGAAGAAGTTGCAACTTCTGCGCTCGGCTGGGGTTTTTGTGGTTAATCAGGAAGTGGAAAGAGAGGCTGAACACCGCCTCTGCGAGCTCCTGGAAAGGGAGGAGATCATGGCGAGGCAAAGATCTCGCATTGATTGGTTAAAGGAAGGGGATCGGAATACTTCTTTCTTCCATGCTCGTGCTTCAGCCCGGCGAAGGACAAACAGAATCAAAGCTCTGGCGAGAGGGGACGGGTCGCGATGCACCGAGCAGGAGGAAATGAAGAATATGGCGGAGGTTTTCTATGAGAAGCTCTTCTCGTCGGAACCTTGTGATGCCATTGATGATGTCTTAAGGACTATTCCCTCCAAGGTGGATGATCACACCAACGATGTAATATTAAAAAAAGGTTAAATGTGGGCGGCCCAGAGCCACAGCCACCACCAGTGACACCCCTGTTTAGGGGAAAGAGAGAGATGGGGATCGGTCTCCCCATCCCCTCTCGATCTCTCTGCTCCTCTCTCGATGCTGTCTCGCTCTCTCTCCCTCTCACAGTTTTCTTCCTGGCCATGCGCCTCTGCCTCCCTCTCGTTCCCTTCCCAAGCTTTGCTCCTCTCTCTTCTCTTGCTCACGACGCCTCTCAAGCTCACCACTGGTAGTTGTTGTCTCTCTCTCTCTCACTGCAGCTCTCTCTCCTCCTTCCCTCTACTCATCCTTGGCGGCAGGAGAGGATGGGATGAGGTAGGTTGAGTGAGGAAGAAGAGAGAAGGGGCGGTGGGAAGAGAAGGGAGAGGCCACGTGGGGTAGGAGGAGGAAGGAGAGGGAAGGGTGGCCGAGCTCAAGGAAGATGGAGTTAGGGTTTCTTGTGCCAAGATTTTGGGGTAAATGTTCCTTAAGCTTTATTGTTATGATTTTGTTGTTCCTAGTGTCGATTAGGCCCCGATCTATGAGAGCTAGTTATATTTTTGTTGGATTGGTGGATGTGTTCTAGGGAAGGTGTATGCAGCGAGCTTCGGAAAGGTTTTGTGTCAAATCCTTTGGGATTTAGGGCTCCGTTCTATGACCAAGAATGTGGGCGATGTCCTTAGCGTTCCGTAGAGTCCAAGAACATGAATTTTGGCTAAACGGTTTGAGAGTTATGGCCAAAACAGCGCTGCTGTCCGGTGTTGGCCATGTCGTGTTTTTGGGGTTTCCTAAGGCTAGTACGCTAGGTTTTATCTATACCGTTTAAGGGCCAATGGATAGTTCTATCTATCGCTCGAGTACGTGAGGCGGTGATTGACTGTTGTATGTGTATGACTATTGTAGGTGGAGTTGCTTGTGGTCGAGTCGGTGCCGTCAGCAAGACCGCTCCTCAGCGTGTGGTAACTCAAGCAAGTGCATGGTGGAAAGGGTGATCACGACGTGATACCCTATCCCCAACTAATCCTTATCCTAATTTGTGTTCTTTTGGTTTATTTGTTGCATATGGTTAACACATGAGTGTGGGTGCAGGTGGATCACGAGATACATGCGGGTTGATAAGTAATAATTGGCAATTTCTCTAGTTAGTGGATATGAAAGACCCTTAGTGTGATTAAGGGCCTAGAGATGATATGGGCTGGTAGATGAGGAATAGATGGATTAGCTGTGTTATTATTGAATTAGCCTAGAGAAGGAGGAACCTGAAATACCCCATAGCTTTGTACTGGTTATAAGGTGGCTAACCCCTTTCTTTTGTCATGGAGGTGGCCTTAGCACCTGTTCAATAAATCTGTTCTACTCTACTGTAAGATGCCAACTAAGAAAATCTATTGGGATGATGATGGATTGATGATGGTAATGACAGTTACATGTTTTATGTTTCATGCATCCATGAAAGCATACATTCGAGCCAGGACGGTGAGAAAGTCATATATAAGCTAGTCCGGAGTGCCTTCGGGCCAGGTCGATGAGAAAGCTATATATATGACTAATCCGGCGTGCTCTTGATAAGACCTACAGAGGTAGGCACCCGCCACGGGATGGCGGGGAAGACTCACTTCGGTGAGCACCTCCACGGGATGGAGTTAGAGCGTTACACCGACGGGTGTACCCTCTGATAGCGCGCTAAATGGAGACATGGCATTGCATTGCATCGCACTGCATTGCATCGATGAGCATCTGGATAGTGAGATGGATGGATGATGGGTTAATGAGAGGAATGGCTAATGAGGTTATATGTTTTATATTCTGTCTTTGTTATTATGTACTTGCTGAGTCTTGGACTCATACTTGCTAGTTTTATGTTTTTAGGTGAGCTCGATGGATCATGCCTGGGAAAGGGTGTAGCTGTTCACTTTTGCTCGCTGCACTGAGCAATGATCACATTACCATTTACCCTAGATGTTTAAAGGTTGTAATGGCATTTATAGTACAACTTGTTATCTTGGTATGCTCCTAATGTTGGGTTAGTCTCCTTTCGTCGTGTTGAATATTTTATGATTTGCCTATGCCAAGGTTGTCTGTCATGGATATCCATATAATCAGAGGAGGTGCTGTCGAAATTTAGAATATTTAGTGGAGTTAGTAGCATCTCGGGCTCCTAGGAAGCCGGGGTGTTACAAACGAGGAACTTTGCAAACCGTATTCTGACGAAGAGATTAAAGCTGCCCTCTTCCAGATGGGGCCTCTGAAGCGCCAGACCACGATGGTTTTCCGGCTATCTTCTACCAATCGTGACCGGAGCTCATCAAGGATGACATTTGCAACGCGGTTCGGGGTTTTCTCACGGGCGAGGAGATCCCGGAAGGTCTGTGTGATTCAATCATTGTGCTGATTCCGAAGGTTCCGGGGGCTGATCTTCTTTCAAACTTCCTACTATCGACTTATGCAGCATACATAAGATTGCTTCTAAAGTGGTGGCCAACAGGCTTAAGGTGTTTCTACCTGATGTGATCTCCGAGTTCCAATGTGCGTTTGTGCTAGGCAGGCTGATCACGGATTGTGCGTTGGTGGCCTATGAGTGCCTTCATTCCATTCGGAAACAAAATGCTAAACAACCTTTCTTTGCACTCAAGGTCGATATGATGAAGGCCTATGACCAGGTTGAATGGTCTTACCTAGCAGGATGCCTCTCTCGGCTGGGTTTCCACCATGACTGGATAGCTACTGTCATGAGATGTGTCACCTCCGTGAGGTATACTGTCCGAATAAATGGGGAGTTGACGAGGCCTGTGGTGCCGTCGCGTGGCCTCTGACAGGGGGACCCTATTAGCCCCTACTTATTCCTTCTCTGCACGGAGGGTCTCTCTTGCCTCCTGAAACAAAAGGAGGACTCCGAGGAGATCAAGGGGATCAGAAATGGCCGGGATGGGCCGAGGGTCTCACATCTGCTTTTTGCAGATGACAGTATTTTCTTTACAAGGAGTGATCAGAGGAGTGTTGACAATCTAAAATCTACACTTCAGCTCTATTGCCGTGCCTCGGGGCAGAATATCAACCTCCAGAAGTCGTCCTTGCTCTTTGGCGGACGTTGTCCTGAGGGAGTTAAAAGGAAGGTGAAGGACTCTCTCCAGGTCCCGTGTGATGTGCTAAAGGACACCTATTTGGGGATGCCTACGGAGGTCTGCAGACCCTTTTCCAGCTCTTTCAAATCCCTCCCTGAGAGGGTGTGGAATCGGGTTAATGGATGGTCGGTTCGCCCTCTGTCTAGAGCTGGCAAGGAGGTGCTTCTTAAATCGGTGGCCCAAGCCATTCCTACCTTTGTGATGAGTTGTTTTCGGCTTCCGGTGTCTATTTGTGAGAAAATGAGAAAGTGCATTGCCGACCATTGGTGGGGCTTTAAAAATGGGAAAAAGAAGCTGCATTGGAAGTCTTGGGAGTGGCTCTCTTCTCCTAAGTCTTTGGGTGGCACAGGTTTGTGGACTTTACCACTTTTAACCAAGCAATGCTTGGTAAGCAGGCTTGGCGTCTCTTGACTGATCCCGACTCTTTATGCTCTCATGTGCTGAAAGGAAGATACTACCCAAACTCCTCCAGGGCGGCTTCGTTCACGTGGTGAAGCATCCTTTTTGGGAGAGATTTGCTCAGATGTGGGGTGCGCTGGGGGATTGGCAGTGGTTGCACGGTCAAGATCTTGAGTGACAATTGGATTCCGGGATTCTCTCCGGAATCGGTGGTGCCCCTTGTGCCAATTCCTGATAGGGCCACGGTGGATTGGTTAATGGCTGAAGAAGGCTTAGACTGGGATGATGAACTGGTTCAAACGGTTTTCTCGGAAGATGTGGCATCGGTGGTGCTGTCGCTCCTGGTTAGTCAGGTGGGGGAGGATGATTTCGCTGCCTGGCCTCATACAAAGAGCGGGATGTACTCGGTCCGTTCCGCTTATAATCTGGCTCGTTCGACTTTCTTCTTGTCGATGCAAAGTGAGAATGGCAGGGGCTCCGTGTCTTGTTTCGACGGGGATTGCAATGCTTGGTGGGCCCTCTGGAAAATCAATGTGCCCGGCAAGATGAAGATCACTCTTTAGCGGCGGCTCATGACCGCCTTCCGATCGCTTTTAGCTTGGGCGCATGACATTGTGTCTCTCCGGTGTGTTTTTGCAACAGATTGACTCCATCGATCATGTTTTCTTCCATTGTCCTTCGCTTTGAAGGTTTGGGATTCTATCAAAGCGATGTTTTCGGTTCGATTCTGAAGGAAGAGGTGGCCTTTCTTAGACATTGGTTATTTGACTTCTGGCACGTGGATCTCCCAGCGACCTCACCGCTTTGATTGTGACTTTCGGCATATTTGGGCGGCCGCAATGAAGCTATCCACAACTTTTCTATTGGGGATCCTATTTCCGTGGCCCAGAAGATTCGTGCTTACACAAATATGATCGTACAACACTGTGTTAAGGATGAAACTGCTCCCAGGTGTGCTCGTCCATCTGCTCCTCAATCCTCGACTCCACCACCGTGAGTACGTTCTTATCAACACAGATCTTGCCATTTTCAAACATGGCGAATCGGCCTTGGATTTCGGTCGAGATCACTTGGGGCGATGTCTCGTGGTGGGCGTTGACTCTCGATCCATTACTGTCGCTCCTGACATGGCGGAGGCGATGGCCATCAGGCGTGGCCGAAGCTGAAGGGTTCAGGAACATTATTGTGGACTCTGACTGCCTGGGTGTTGTCAACAAAATCAACTCGGCTAGGAGAGATCGGTTAGCGTTGGGTTGTGTTATTGGAGATATTAAGAAATATCTGGCTTCCTTCACTAGAGCTCTGGTGGAACATATCAACCGTCTATCAAACTTAGCGACACATAATTTGGCTTGCAGCGCCGAGCTCTCTGGATGTAATATTTATAAATCTGTAATCCTGGAGTGTATTCAGGATGTACTGCTTGTTGACGCTCTTTGATCTATAAAGTGTCGTGTTTGACTAAAAAAAAAGGACATCTCTATCGGATGCATCATTTTGCTGTCCCATCACTATTCACGTGTTACCTTATAAATAGGATTGTTTTATCGGTTCATCTGCCCAATAGCTGTCCCATCACTATTCCGACTCTATATATATCTCACTAGTGGAGATGGCGCGCCCATGGCGTGCCGAGAGCAAATACAATATTTAATTCTAAAGAAATTTACATAAACAAAATTGTTTCCATGATATTCCGCTCTTTTTCAAAAACATATGTTGAACACTTCCTATGGTAGAGGTGAACTGGTTCGAAATCTCTGCATAAGCACAACATTGGTTCAGATAATGGATAAAGCATCGTAAATCATTTATTAAACTCTATTAATAATAGTGATGGTCAGGAACGATTACTGCCTGCTATTAAAAATATTCATAATATTGTTTCCTATAAGATCGAAAGTATGCCAGCTAACATGAAAGGGAAACGGACAGACAAAAAACACATAGATTCATTGCAACGACAGGCAATAAAAACAATCCGAAAGTATAAGTAACACCGAAAGCTTGCAAATCGAACAGTTAAGCAATCTCCATGGCCTATGGACATTAATATATTTTTGTTAAGTGAGAAAAAAACATTGAAACAGCACGTATAAAGGTACTGCAAACAACTTTTGCTGTTCTAATGTAACAGTATTATAGCATGCCTCATGAGCGTCCAGACAAAAGCAATGGATGCCCAATTAAATAAGCTCATGAGCCCAGAAAACTAATTGCATTATGGAGGGGAAAAAACAGCGGTCATGAGAAAGTTAAGGGAAAAAAACCAATTGCCTTGAAAAAAGGGCTATTGAACTGCAAAACTAAACCGATGGTCTTGTAGAGCTCATCTTAATTCTGTAACACATATAGCTATCCAATATCTATCTTGGAATTAGAAACCTTTGTTGGTAAATCACTTTTAAAACATATACATAAATAGAGAAAGTCGTCCCAAAATATGAAAAGCAAATACCATTTTTACCTAGACGTCTCATGCTAAGCGAGCTTTTTTAACACTGCAACCTAGCAAATCCAGATCGATATAAGAAGAATGTAACCAAAATGTAGAAGAAACAGGGGATCTATGATCATTTACAGCATGCAGCATATGACAGGCCTGAAACGGGAACTGAGTGTTTCTCTCTCCCTTTTTTGTAAAAAAACATTGAGATGGAAGATGAACTTCCTAACACATGCAGGTAAACATAATAAAAAGGGAACTGAAAAGCTGCACCACATAAAACGCAATGATTGAAGGCATCAAAGCTATTCAGTATGCTCAAAAAAACAAATCTGCCCAGCATTGGTTAAGTTGCAGAGACTTAGAAGCATTTTTCACACTAAAGCGAAAGAAAGAAACGCAGCTAAAGAATATTTCTTCCATTCTAGGATTCTTAGAAAGAACGAAGTAAAATATATAGTCCATGATTTATTCTGTTAGCTTATACACAGTAATTATAGAAAAAAAAAACCACGCTGAAATTCATGGAGAACTGAATGCTACATATCTAAAATTGTGCTCGAATACATGCCACATGTATATAATTGTCATGTCATCATGTGAACATACAACTTTGCACACCAATGCATGGTTCATGATTTATACATGAACGTCTGAACTGTTTTAGTATAGCAAACTCAAGGGTCAGTATATGCACATGCTATTGCATACTGAACGGTCCAACACAAAACCAGTCCAGCATACCTATGTCTAAAATAATTGTAAAACACCACATTCATATTAGTAAATACATTACCTACTGAGACTTCATTAAAGTACACCTGTACAGAACTGTAAAAACTGACCTGAGACAGCACCACCTTTCACAGTACAGGTTATATCCCAAGCTCCAAAGTCTTGGTCACAGCAAATGGGCGAAGAAGATCAGCTCGATGATCCAAAATTGGGAAGTAAGCAAAACATAGATCATGGGTATGCCATACTCTGTAAAAAGTTTAAAAAAACTACTACATTGTCAACACTCCTCATATGTATTAAGGAGACAAATACAATTCTAGGATGCATACCCGATAGAAGTGCCATGTCCCTGCAGAACATTTTCCAGCTGTTCAATGAAAATATGAAGATAATCAGAGAGTAAAATTCAGTAAGGAGACATGCCACAATAGCCTCACCGAGAATACAAATAGACCACATTGAAAAATCCTAACGAAATAACATGGCTGCATATTTTTCAGAGCATAACCATCAGACAAAATGTAGCATCAAAAAAAGTTTAGCATAACATAATTATCAAATCATCTATGGCAGGGTTTGTGATCCTGTCAATGCCCTTCCAATCTGATATCATGAACCCCTGCAAATCAAATGCAAACATAGCAAGGTGATGAGCATCTGTAGATCGGAGCAACGAACTGAAAGAATGGCGATGTTGCAGCAAGCTTTGACCCTGAAATTGAGCCTCTTACCACGATACACGACGCAAACGCGTACTGGATGCCGGTCGCTCTCTGGAGCAAGAAGAAGGGGAGGCGGTGAGGAGCAAGGAGGAGAGGAGGCAGATCTGGAGGAAGGAAGAGGGGAGGCGTCGGGCGAGAAGGCAGCGCCACCAGCGGCAGCGAGGGCGGCGAGGAGCAAGGAGAAGGGGAGGCGGATCTGGA
The DNA here is from genome assembly GCA_036346415.1 of Raddia guianensis. Taxonomy (NCBI): domain Eukaryota; kingdom Viridiplantae; phylum Streptophyta; class Magnoliopsida; order Poales; family Poaceae; genus Raddia; species Raddia guianensis. The sequence continues at coordinate 32,756,494 of CM070536.1, forward strand.
GCAAGGAGGAGGGAACGCGGCGGGAGAGGAGGCAGCGCCGCCGGCGGCAGCGAGGGCAGCGGGGAGCAGGGAGGAGGGGACGCGAATCTGGAGCAAGGAAGAGAGGAGGCGGCACCAGGGCCGCGGGAGCGACGGAGTCGGGGAAGGCGGCGGCGTAGCCGATGCGGCGGGGGGCGGCGAGGAGCAGGGAGGAGGGGAGGCGAATCCGGAGCAAGGAAGAGGGGAGGCGACACCAGGGCCGCGGGAGCGACGGAGTCGGGGAAGGCGGCGGCGTAGCCGATGCGGCTGGGCTCAACTGCTCAAGGACGAAGAAGGCAAGAGAAGGGCGTGCGGTGTGCGGTAGTGCGGCGACTGGTAGGGGGAACGGGAGCGAAACGGGAGAGAGAGAGGAGTGAGGCCGGGAGAGTGAGAGAGAGGAGTGAGCGAAACCGGCTCGCACGGGAAAATGCGTGCGTACGCGAGGAGACGTGAGAAGCGCGCGGGAAAACGCGTGCGTGGGCGAGGAGACGCGAGAAGCGCGCGGGGATACGCAGGCTAGCGACGGGCCGCGGCAGCCGGGAAGACGCGGGAAGCGCGCCGTAAAACGCTGGCTCGCGTGGGAGGACACGGGCTGGCGACGGGCGCCCCCAGCGCTGGGCAGCGAAGCAGCCTTGGATGGAGATCGGACGGATGGGAAAATCGGGTGACGTGGCCGCAGCGGGGAGAAAACCTGCCACGTGGCGAGGTAGCGAGGGGAGTGTCCGCTCTTGTACTTATACTAGAGGTGAAAGCGCGCTTGCGCGCGCTAGGCTGTCTTTGACAGCAATAGAAAACCGAATGAAGGAAAGGACCACCGATTAATTTTTTCGCTGATGTTGACTGCTAGTTTTTTTTTACTGAAATTAGTAGAGTGCAAAGTGCAAATCATATATTATACCCTGTCAAAATAAGGAGGCCAACAATGTACATTAAGAAATCAGGAACATGTTGTATCCATAACAAAATCGGAATTCAAGGCATGAGAGCATCAATTTTAGGAAAAATTGGTTTAATAATATATATATAAATACAAATTGGGAATCTATGCCACAGGGGAGGAATATACACGAAATATCTATTGCTTTCGCCACACGGGACGGCTAGATCCGGCTCGCCATCCCGGTGGCTTCATACCACGGGGTGGCTAAAGCTGATGGTTTGGCCACCTCAAGACGGCTGAAGCGCCCGTGCCGCCACGTCGCCAGTCCGGTCCTCCCAAATACATGAAATAATCTCCATTGCAAGATCAAACCAAGATCTGTGTTGAAATTTTTTTTCGGATATTTAATAAATTTTTCCCTTTCGGTAGTTGTAAACGTGATTAGATGATGTTGTATTATTTTATGTACATCGATGCTCGTTGATAGTTTATTTCGTACCAATTTTGTTCGAACTATAATTTTTTATTTGCATAGACCATATATTTTAGGAAAAATTGGTTGATTAATACACATTTAAATGAAAATTGCGAAAGTATCGACATTCGACGGAATTGCGGAAAATATAAGCGGCTTCCGTGCGTCGTCTTTTGCAACTTCACGCCACCATGAATGATTTGCAATGAGCCGGAATCGGGATAATCAGAACACGGTTCAATGGTGCATATCTGCGATGTACGCATTCAACGCAAAGGCGAAGGAATCCGATGTAGTTAGCACGCGTCACGGCAGCGCGGCTTAAGCCATTCCGGATGGCGGAAGCATGATTCATTTAACTTGTTAATCTAGAGAACCGGAGATTAAATAATAAAATTCAGATTACAACATACAAGCAATGGCACGCGTGATGCATAAGACAATCTACCGTAGTAGTGCATCATATCTAAACCTACATGCCTTAGGAGATTTCAAAACATAGTTGTCATAAACGATAACCATACTCTTTGGGTGCGGCTAGGTCCTGCATCCTCGGCTCTAGCAGACCTCTCGCGCTTTACGCACGGTCTACCTCACGCCATTGAACTGGCGCTGCTGGCCACCTCGACCTCGCGTTGTGCACGAAACTCTTCTCTCGACGCTTGTTTCTTTCTTCCCGAGGCGTCTTGCCACCGTTAAATCGGCTCTGCCTCCTGTGATCGGGCCTCCTCATTGCATCTGCCGCTCCATTTGGGGAGTTCGCTCAGTCCAAAAATTGCACAAACTCGCATAATGGAGGCTACAAAGAATGAGGTTAGCATGTGCGTGTATATGTTCGTTAGGGAATAAATAAGTAAGTAACTTACGTGGTACTTTGCCCTCCTCTCCATCTCAATTCGCTTCGGTCAGACGCATAATTTGCGCACTTCCAATACCTTCTCCGTAAGTATAGCCCATGGCTTGGGACAACCTCAAAAGCAAAGACCGCCAAGATAGACACATGGTAATTTGAACACCTTAATGGGACGGATTCGTGAGAGACTCCTTGGTGGCGATGGGAACTCCATATGGTCGTCTTGATCCCGAGAGATTTGCGAAGTGAAGTGCTTAGAATGCTCTTGTTGGTGGTGTTGTTCGTAGTGAGACCGCTTGGGTTTAAATAGGTGATATTACGCAACGTGGTCGAATTGAATAAGACATACTGAACGCACTGCTCGAGCTGATTTAATGTGTCACGGCAAAGACTTTGCGTTGATAGGTCACTTCAACGGGACCACCGGACCGCATGATTCAAGATGATTTAATGTGTCATGCGGACCTTTGCGGTGATAGATCACTTCAACAGGCTACCGGACCACACGATTCGCATGATGTGATGTGTCACCGCAGAACTTTTCAAAGGATAGATCACTTCAACATTGTAGTCGAGATTAGCGGTGATCGGTCACGCCGTGCACGTAGTACGACACTTTACCAAATGATGAGTCCGTCGCGCAGACTATAAGACACTTTGACAAGCGGGTTGAAGTCGCGCATAGACGATAGGGCACTTTGGCGGGCGTGTTGCGGCAACATATCACATGGTACAAACACGAGTCCGATGCTCGCATGCCTACATTACCGGACGAAAAACACACCGCACAATAGCATGACATATATAAACAATGGCATGCATGATTTAGGGAACATAAAAGTACGTAACATGTGGGTGTCGCCGGTTTACACACGACGCCCGACATGCGAGGCACAAGCGTTCCATGCGGACTTGCATCTCTAGTGTACGGTTTGTCATTTCGAGACGTTGTTCGAGATCTGCGATCCTTGCGTGGAGAACCGTGATGTATGCATCTGCCGCCATTGGAAAAGGATCATCCATCCATGATGTCATACGACAATCGCTTATCTGCTTTGCAAAGGATACAAGGTTAGGTTACCTACGAAAATCAATTCGTTATATATGAATGTAAGTAAACTCACTCGCGATAGAGGACATCGGTAGAATCTCCGTCCGGTCCAACCAGATACTAGCCTATCGAATGTCCGCACCATCGCATCAATTCCACATGCACACTTGGGCGATCCGATGGATGTGAGGGCGGCCGCAAAGATGGTTGATCGCATGCGGTAGTTCTGTTTCATTTTGATCGGAAGGTCCTCCGAAGGGTAATGGGCCCGCCTCCGGCCGGACGATTCCCACCAACTTGGCCTAATCCATGCATTGTTTGAACGTTGTTCGGCCATCGTACTACGATGGTAAATGCAATTAGTGCCCGTAATTCTCATAATGGTAAATGCATGAAATTTGTGACCTTGCGTTTTTTGTGACTTCGATCGGTCATAGCCGAATTTCATTTTCATTTCGAGATAGGTCGAAAAAAAAGATAAAAATTGACGCTCAATAAATTCAACAAAAATATATGGTCAGGGTGTATAAATATATTTGACCATTACAAATGTTGGCTTCTATACAATTAGTTAAGAAAGAATGCAAAACTTTCAAAAACCAAAGAAAACAAAATGTTAACAGACGCAGCTTGTAACTTTTATTGCGGCCCCCTTCTTCTTGTGAAATCTTGGTGTCCAATAAAAAGGAGGTCGTGTTTGACGATCCCAGACTTGTGACGGTCCAAACCGTAGGCAGATCACGGCATGGGTCGGTCGCCACCGAGGAGTGGTGCCAAATTGATAGGATTGCCCACTATATACATTCCAACTAGCATATGCATCCTCACGCGGTGGTGGGTCGGTGTCTGCGCATGTGCCAACTCGACCCTTTGGCCGATCCGGTTGCGGGGCGGTGGATGGGGTGTAGCAACCGTATTCAACAAATCGATGAATGCTACTACCGACCCAAACATTTGTTGCCACGCGTTGTTCTCATTTTCCCAATCACCATGGTTTGCGTGGGTGCATCGCCTATACCCAAAAAGATTGCGCGTCTTGTGCATGTCTTCTTCCTCCCGACCGATTGAGTTGGTTGACGATTAATATCCACCCATGGGGTGACCCGTACACCGGTGGGGATGCAAACGGTGTAAAAGCCGAATGTTGGTGGGTACCTATATCATGGGCCGATGTCGAAGCTCTTGCCAGATCGGGTTTGGTGCTAGTTTGATGTCTGACTCCACTATGCTAAGGAGTGTTTGGGCTATATACCGCATCCATGATCTTACTCATGTTTAGGACACCTCCGCGTTACAAGTGTGCGGTTCGCATGCAGTGAGATAATGAAGTATTGATCATTCTTTGGTCTATGGGCCCGCATACAGACGAGCACTCCCTCTTTTTACACCCAACCACATAGACGTCTGCCCGCACGGTAGCACTTTGTGCTCACGACGGGTGGTGATGGCGAAATTGAAATGAAGTGTTGCGCCTCCGCTTACTTCCAAAACTTTGTCCTACTTGTATATCGTTATGCTCATATCCCACACTAGATATCTGGAGAAATCGAGCATAACGCAGTTCATTGCTTCTATTTCACGAAGTACGCGATTGCATTCTCGCATCATCCTCACCATCATCCTCACCTTCTCCCGCCACGTCGACCTCATCATCTTCCATGACCGCGACATCAATCTCCTCCGCCACGACAACCCTTTCATGTCCTCCAACCTCTCCTCTACTTCCGCGATTGACCTCGCGATGACTCCCAATCTGCACTGCGTACTATCGGGAACACATGTAGCGACTCTCATGACCATTGATGATTCACTTGTGCCTCCTCCTCTCGTGGTACCACTTCAACAGACACACCAATCTCGAACGCTTCTCAACAGACTTTGCAATATACAAGTCTCACGAACATCGGTTCCAAGCTCCCACAGTTTGCATACTACATGCGAAGTGTTCGGACGTAACGGGCCGAATCACTCAGAAGCGACTTTCAAGTTTCACGATCTATGCCAAGTGTTCCGCAACCACCCCTATTAAGTCTTTAGGTCCTATAGGAAGATCTATTGCGGCTTGTGTATGCATGCAACTGCATGCTAACAAAAGCACCTCGCACTTGTGTTGGAGCATCCCATAGAAAATATGCAACGTTGTTGCCATAAAGATCTGTCCATGTGTCATTTAAAAAATGTCACTCGCCTATATATGTAAGCTCAGTATTCAATACTATAAATTTTAATATTTTCACACAAACAGCACATGCAAACACCTTCCACAAGAATTGTTATTTTTATTCCGCCACCTACAATTGTTCTCAGAGACTTTCTATTATTTTTTGGATTTTAATTGAATATATCATTTTTATTTACACCCTAAACAACGCCTACAAGACATAAATAATGTTTATTTGTCAAATTTCATAAGTACCATTATTAACTAACTAACTTTAATGAACTAAATAATTAAACAACAATTTAATATTGATAACAAATTAATTCACTAACTATTTTAATTACGTATGCATACAACGTAACAAATATTGATATCACACTAACTAATTAATATGACATGTCTACCTTTCACTTTGAACACTATGTTATCTCTGTTATAATTAATATATAATTAGTCATTATTCCATACAAATTCTACATATTTAGTCATGGCAATATTACCATTTCACTTATTTCTAACATGAAATTAAAACTGTTGTTCTATAATATGTGTTGTATGCAATTAATAAAACATTCCGTCAATTGATCAATAGTTGCTTGTACTACATTATATAAGTCTACTAGCAATGTTTATTAAAATGCATACCTTCTAATAATGTCGCCAATGGACGATACTCGTGAGGTAACAACGGCGTGCTTGAAATAATGTTTTGTCTGTGGACAACTATTTTTACTTACGCTAAATAACTACCTCACTTTATTAAACATAAAGCATAACATACTTTGAGTAGGTACGAGTTAATATCACATGCATATTTGATCGTAATAGTTTTTTACCTCTATAACAAACTATGAACATATAACTGTTGTAAAATAATTATATTTTTTTTCAAATTCAACTCACTTCAAATGTTACATTTACAGTCTGCGTTGATGTTTTCTTAGCACCGCAAATATTGTATTTATTTTAAATTTAACTTACTTTAAATGGTACATGCACGGTCCGCGTTATTGTTTTCTTACCACCGTTATAAATTAGTCAGTACTATAGTCATTACATCTACGACGTAATGCTACATTTCACTGCTTACAAAATCTACATTAATCTATATTTCATTCTACAGTAATATACAAGTCCACGAACGCGAGTTTATTAAAATGCATACCTAGTAATAATATGTCGAACAAACAGTCTGCTCACGAGGTACCAACACCTGCGCATTCAAGCACATGAAATAATGAATGAAAGTTTTCAAACTATGTCTTCATCTATATTCAAACCGGTACAAAGTAAAAAAATCACATTGATGAAGACGGAGAAAACGCTACCAAAGACAAACGTATGTAGTCTTCATGACAACAATCGAGCACCGAAAGCGACAAGATGAGCACCGAAAAGCGGCCGAAAGCACCGAGCAGCAAGATGAGCACCGAACAGCAGGCTTAGCACCGAGCAGCAGGAAGCTGAGCAACGAGCAGCAAGTTAAGCACCGTGCAAATAAATGGTTTGCGGAGGAATGAGCACCGTCGGCACACAACCGAGCCAACGCCTTATATAGCCGTGCGTGCGTGATTAAATCAACCTAAGCATGCAATTTATTAATAGCTAATTACCTTTTAATAAATTAAACGCAGTTTAACAACTAATCACGAGACATGAAATGATGTCGCAATGATCGACCAGCGTCAATTGGCTGGCATAATAATTCGCAGACGCACTTTAATAAATCCCACGCTTGATTCGGCATGGAATCGCGACGGCCACATGGACGAGCCAGGTACGGCGAAGCAGCCCACGTGAGTCAGCCAGCGTGGCGGTGCGGTAGCTTCCGCCACCGGGAGGCGAAGCAGTGTTTCTCCGCTGGGGTGGCGGAAGCCATGCCGATGGCGAAGCACAGATATCCGGCCAAGGCGTGGCGAAGCCGCATATTCGACGTCCGGTGGCGGAAAGTAGATCATTTTGTAATTTACCCATTATCAGATAGATTCCCAATTTATATTTAAATATATATTATTCAACCAATTTTTTCTCAATTTTAGGTTTAGACATAAGAAAATCAATTGCCACTACAGTCTCAGCAATAGAACAGCAATAGAACAATAATAACAGCAGGATAATTTCAGCCATACGGCAATTATAGGAGCATCAGAGTTTTAGTTATAAGACAGTTATGGGAACATCAATTTCAGCTACAGGGCAAAAATAACGGTATCAATTCAGTTTCAGCCATAGGACATCTATAAGAGCATTCAGTTTCGACTACAGTTCGAGCCATAGCACATGTATAAGCGTACCATGAACATCAACGAAATCTTTTTTAAAACCGAAAACCAAAGTAGCTATTATAGAAGGAAGGACTTAAATTGTGATGGCCGCTGTAAAATGCTTTCAATGGCAGCAATGAATAGAGAACTACAATATTCGCTCGCATGCTAATCGCTGGAAAAAGCCGTGTGCTCTGACAGATTGTGAAATAAATCCTAACAAAAAAATGTTACATGCTATCTTCATGGTTTTATCTCCAATGAACGAAGCAGCAGGGCACCAAAATTGGCTTCCTTTTCTAGGTATATTCAGAGAATCAGGGACTAATTAGTAACGATTTATCACAAGAAAGAAAGGAGTGTCCTTTCAATGTTGAGGTCCACTTTTTTCATAATTACACCAGAACCTGCAGCAACTTATAACTTATAAGGACAAAACTGTATTAGGAATCAAACAAAATCATAATCAGACCTGTTGTGAGGAAGGTAGGACCTAAAATTAACATGGATAATGCTATTATTCACAATCAGAGCAGCTATAAGCAAGGTAGGACCTAAAATCAGTATGGGTATTACTGCTACTAACATCGAAGCCAGTATTTTAACAAAACAGCCACCAATATGTATTACTGCTATTAACATCGAAGCTGGTATTGTAACAAAACTACCACCAATATGCAGCAGCAATCGAAGCCACTGTCTTTAACATGGGACGGAGCTCATGCCGCTGAGGCATTGTGGAGGCAACACATGCATACTGGTGGCGCTTCGAGGGGTCTAGATTCTAAATTGGAAATATTTTAATATCCAAAGATCAAATGCATGTAGATTCTGTTCTATAAGAATTACAATTTAAATAGGTGGATTAAATTTGAGAGGTTCAAATCTCACACATACAATCCCAAATTTGTAAATATTCATTATGCTAATTTGTGCTGTTAGAGATATAGTACAGCCCGTGTCTACCATATATATACAGGCCCTTGGCCTATAGAACAGTGCATATTCATATATATTGACACACACTATTGTATATCTAAAATGTTTCACATACAAATTACCATAATATAGCATGCCTATAGATATAATCAACACAATTGTATTTTGATCAAAGGAAATGTTATGGTCCTACATGCATCCATCAGCACCCTGCACTAAATGTACACAGAATGCTTAATGTGAACATATTACCTTGCAGGGGTACACCTATAAGGAAAACATGGCATAAGTACCTTGAGGCGTGAATACCAGGAAACGAAACAGGTCAAAGGTGATCATTGTTCGAAAGAGAATTGCAGCCGCTTTGTATCCAAGGATATATAGTCCATTCATTGGCTTCCTGAGCTCCGGTGAGAATGGTTTAGAATGAAACCTGAACAAAACCATCATATAATGCGAGAATTCATTCCCCTGGCTTACAAAACCTGTGCAGCTGCCCAAAAAAATTAGTCGATAAAATAATATACAAAAATTTCTTTACAGTCTATACGTGGCCACCTCATGACTAATTAAGAAACAACACTACTGGAAGTAACCAAGCAAGGAAAAAAGTGGTAAAATTCACTATATAACACGATGACCTTTGAAAACCTTAAGCACTGTCTATCAAAATAAATTACAGGGCATGAATTAATCAACCTCGCATACACAGCTTTGAGATTTCACAAATGGAAAATTAGAGCTAGAAACATACCTGTTTTGAGATTTCACGAATAATCAACCTTAAGCACTGTTTATCAAAATAATTTACCCTTGGCTTAAAAGTAGCTGAAGAAAATTAGCAGCAATACACGCCACTTCAATCGAGCAATTACTGGGGAAAAATGAGCAGCTAATTAGTTGATGCAGAAGGTAGATAAGCAATAAATATATTCTGCAGATGCATAAGCAAAAGGTCCAATAAATGGAAAGAGACAATCAGACATGAACATGTTGGATCCTATCGCGGAGGCAACCGGAACGTTTGGGAATCCATGGCTAGCCGGCACAAATGAACCTCGCGAGCAGCGCAGCTTTGAGTACCCCGTAGCATGGCTGTTAGTAAATGGCATTCACCCGATCCACCATAGTGGAGCTGCGACGCAAGAAGAGAAAGAAGACCGTAGTTTTGTGGCCGGAGGCGAGGCGCAACAGTGAGGGGGAGGGGGGCAGATCCAGTGAGGAGAACTCACACAGAGCGGGGACCCGGGGAGTCTAGGGAAAGGACCGGCTAGAGACAGCGCGTCAGCGAGGAGGCTCCGTCCGAACAGATGGCAGATCTAGCCAAGAGGGAACCGGATCTGGCCATGGCGTATTCCCCTCACCCCACTAAGCAGTAGCCCACACATAGATGCCTCCAAGCTCATTGCGAGCTCATAACAGTACAGTACCCCGTAAATGGGAAGAGGGCCCGTAAGGGAGAGACGGTAGATCTTAAGAAATTCAGAAATTTTCTTACCGGAGACCTCGCGGAGGGCAGGTCTGACGACGATGGTCCTCGGGATGGTCGGTGAACCGGGCTAGCGTCCACTGCCGCCCGCCTTCCGCTCACGACGCTTCCACCGTCGCGTCCGCCACTGTCCCGCTACCTTCGTCGGCGGCACCTCCCCTATCGATGCGATCCGGGGTTAACCGCCGCTGCGCTGAAGCGGCAACTTCGGGTGCGGCCCCGACAACCGCGACATAGGGGAGAGGAAGCTCTGTCTCTAGCCGAGCGGCCACAGCGGGGCACCAAGGCGGTGAGGGCAGCCGCGACGGGCGGGGAGAGGAGGCGACGCGAGGAGAGAGGAAGCGGGAATGGCGGCACCGGGAGAGGAGGCGACGGGCGGGGAGAGGAGGCGGCACCGGGAGCGGCAGCAGGAGGAAGGGGGAAGAGGAGGCCGCGCGGGTGGAGAGGGCACGTAGAAGCGGCGGCGGCTGGACTGGATGCGGAGCAGCCGAGGGGGCAACGGGCGATGAGGGCTGGAATAAAGTCTCCATGGGGGCAGGGGATGAGAAGGGGAAGTGGGGGCGACGTGGCCAAACGACGGCCACGGGAACCACCGCCTGCTCTGAACCACCGGATCTGCAAGGTACGGTCCAGATTTAAGAGCGACGTGGAAGGCCAGCCTTTTCTGCTCTGTTTAAGGACGACGTGGCCATTCCTGGCTTCTTAGCCTGGTACGACTTATGTAGAGTTAGTATATAATAGATTCCTCGCCCCTTCGTTATTTGCTATAGTATGGGGCATGAAAATGAGGCAACCTCCCGGAGAATGCCCTAGCCGTTTGATAAATCTACTTTGCATCGTAGCTATAGACATTAACGAAATTTGCAATGCAATGTTTATTGGAGGGTTTGTTAGGGAGAGTGTATTAAAAATAAAGGTGTATAAATAGTAACCTCGGTACGTAGTTTCTATCTAATGTTTAGATTCAAATGATTGGAATGAAAATGACAAACTTATCATTTCATTGACTTTGAACTTAGCGGAGAAATCGTTTAAAGTAGTTAAAACAATGGAAAGGCTACTGTGCGTGTGTCCGGACGCGCGCGCTAGCACCGGATGCCCGCAGCAAGCCAGCGACGCTGCACAGTGTGGCAACTGTAGCATTGAAAGAGGATCCTAAGGCCTAGAGGGGGTGAATAGGCAATTTTAAATTCTTTTGATTAATTATTGATTTAGCATCAAATTAATAGTGACCCAATCCTAGTGCAATTGATACGCAAGCGGAAGCGATAAACAAGTTAAAGCGCAACTAAGACATGTCATCACAATCAACACAAGCAATGCAATAAGAGTAAGTCGCGGAATATAAATGAGAGGAGATACGGTATTTGTTTGACCAAAGTTCGAGTCATAACTCCTACTCTCGTTGAGGCTACCCTTTGCGCTGAGGACCGGCTCGCTCTCGAGCCTCACGCCTCACTCACTCCCTGTAGTCGTTCGCCACTCCGTGAGGTGGACTCACACACCGTGACACCGACTCAAGAGTAGCCACACGCCAAGGCCTACTCTCAAGCCCACGCTCCACGAAGGATGTCTTCAAAAGTAACAAGCCCGAAACGCTCCGATCATGCCGGATCGAAGGACTTCCATGAAGCTCGGTATTGGGGTTTAATGATTTGTGGCTTTGGATGCTTTGTGGGTGGAGGAATGGCTCTAGAACACCTAATTGATGAGCTATGAATGTGGTAGGTGAAGTGGGCGAGAAACCTCAAAGTAGCCACCACTAGGTAGGTATTTATAGCCCCAAGAGCAAAACTAGCCGTTGCCCTCGGAAGAGGACAAAAGACTAGCCGTTACACTCTACGGACGCCGTCCGACGGACTCCGGACGCCGTCCGACAGAGCGCATCGCTTCACTAAAATAAGTTTATCGGACGCCGTCCGGTCCCTGACGGACGCCGTCCGACAAAGAAGTATCGAGCACGCTACTGAGCTACGGACGCCCAGACGCCGTTCGGCAATGAGAAACACCGAATTTTGAACTGACCGGACGCCGTCTCGATTCTGACCGACGCCGTCCGACGAGAGAATTAATTTGGATTTTGGTGGTCGGATGCGTCTGGATTTTCCAGACGCCGTCCGACGAGAGGGAATTTTCGAGCTAAATTTGTGAGGGAATTAAGGTGGGTTTCTCTCTCTAGAAATCTCACAAAGGGATATTTGGGTATTTTTAGAAGGGTGGACTAAGAAAACCGAGTTTTCGAGAATTCAAAGATCCCAGATAGTCCGAGATATTCGAACCCTTTTGAAATCCGACGAAAAACAGAAATAAACCTAACTACTCTAATCTATACGTGACCTCTTCTCTCGCCTGGGTCACGCATTTGAAATCTTGGAGCACTCGTAAAATTGTCGACGCTTCAAATTAGGGTTTATAAAAATCGCCGAGTCTTCGCTAGGGTTCCGAGAAGTCCAAAAACCCCTTAGCCCTTTATATTAATTAATTTTATCATCAATGCCACTAATAAAAATTAGGGCTCAACGATGCTCACAAGCATGCAAGGTGGGTCCCACAAGCTTTTTTTTTTCATTTGATGGCCATAAATTTTGATTGATTGCTCTAATCCACAAACCGTTTGCATCAACGTGTTCCTCGTATTTTTACGAACGAAACAAGATGTCTGTTGCCATATAAATCCACAAACTTATCTTGTGAAACTTGGGTTTCATACTCGTTAAACTTTGACGAACTGTCAAGTTTCAACAGGTTTTATCCAAGTTTCTTCAAGTTTCATCAGGTCAATTCAAGTTTCATCAAGTTTCAACAGGTTCCATCCAAGTTTCATCAGGTTACATCGAAGTTCCATCTAAGTTTCATCAGATTTCATCAGCACACGGACAAATTTCGCTAGTATAGGTGTAAATTTCATAAGTGCATTCTCCTAGGATCACATAAAAAAAATTAAAAAGTGAAAAAATTAAAAAATTAAAAGTATTTAAAATGGGTTGCTCTCAATTTTAGAAGAATTATGAAATTTATTCCACACATTTTGAACATTGCTTGAATTTTATACAAAAATAAAAAATTTATTTGAAAAATTGATCAACTGCACGGCTAACAACTTACAACCCCGCGCTTGCACCTGATGCACGCGGGAGTGCGGGCTGCGTCGGATGCGCGGGGTGCCGGCGATCGGACAGACAACGCTGGTTGGGCTCGTTCAGATGGACGTCCGACGCCTGGCGCTCGCCTTAAAACAACAATGCCCCCCTCTCTCTCCTATTATGGATTCAACTTAATAGATTTGCTTATGTGTCATCTTAAGAAACTACATCGCAGGTGTCCTAATAAGCATAACTAGGTGTTCGCATGCGACCTCTACTTTAGTACTTCGTTGAGGGCAATTTGGTCCTTCAACGTAAATGACCGATGTAGTCTTGTTTTAAAGTTGTGGCAGTCCATGAACTAAAAACTTGAGCCCTTTAAAAGAGGTCAGAAGGCTCAAATAATTTTTATTTTTGAGAAGAACCGTGTAGAAATAACTACAAAGTATATTACTTATAAGTATAATAAATTTAAAGTTTTAGTTTTTAATTGGGTTTTAAGCTGATACAAAGTATATTACTTATAAGTTTAATAAATTTGAAGTTCTTGTTTTTAGTTGGGTTTTATGCTGAAAAGAAGAGGCGCTATATAGACCCAAAAGGGCATTCTTTTTAGTCACCCACAAAAAATGCCAAAAATATCTAAGGTCGCTATACTTTATGGATTTGTTCATCCTATGTCCTATGTGATAATTCATATTGTTCATTCACTTGAATGAATTCATGCTATTTAATATTGCAATTTGCAACTTATTTTTTTTTTTATAAATTTGTAACTTACTTGAAAGGTGCGTACTGTACATTACAGGAACTGCACCCCTTTGTTTTGATGTTCCAATTATAAACGGACGCACAACTAGTAACTGACAACAAAATCGAATATAAATTGGACGTCCAATTTTATGAAAAAATCGCACGCTTGTTTCAAATATAGCCAATTCGTTTCGAACATATACAATATGCTGCTGAAACATATATAATGTACCACTGAAACAATCGATTACATCTAGGGAAACATGATTTCTACTAATAGAACATGCAATATAAAAATCATTGAAAAACAATCCAACTATTGAAACATGTCAATAAAACTATTGAAACATGTAAAAAAACTGATGGAACATGACAAAATACTTTATGGAACATGTTGAAACATAGTTAACTAGTATTAGAACATGCTAAAAAAACATTAGAACATGCCAAAAAAATATTGGAACATGATAAAAGAACTGATGAAACATGCAAAAACCTAATGAAAACATCATTTTCCACCGTGAATAATCCACCCCAATAAAAAGTTGGATGCTCTGCGAAAAAAGCGATGTTTACATAAGCAAACATGAATATTTTATATATACATGTGTAATGTTTCAACACAAAAAATAATGGCACACCTCTTGCCGCCCTTTTCTTTTGATCCGGTACTGGTCTACTGGATGGGAAGAAGTCCACTTTACCCCCTTTAACTATTGCAAAAGTTCTATTGGGTTTAGTCCCACATCGGTTATTGGTTATGGGGGAGCACAACTTAAAAGGTGGAGGCATCTCTCTCCCACCAGGCTAGTCTTTTGGGCTGAGTTAGGCCATGACTTGGGTTGCGTTTCTAGTTGGGCCAATAGATGTGGGGACCTAGGTCCGAGATCAGGTGTTGGTCTCAGGGGAGCCGGATCACTGGTGGGTCATGAGATGACAGGATCGCAGCGGGCTCCAACAAGTGGTATCAGAGCCATGGTCGGTAACTTGAAACGTCTCTATGAGATCGCACGGTGTAGGACAAATGATCTGATATGTGATGGGGGAGATTGATGGTCCGATGTGTATCGATAACTTGGAACGTCTCTATGAGATCGCACAGTGTAGGACAAATGGTCCAATGTGTGATGGGGGAGATTGATGGTCCGATGTGTGATGGAAGATTGTTGGGTTTAGTCCACCCCTCTCCCACTAGGTTGGGCCCGGTCTCGGGGGGAGCCGGATCACCGGCGGTAGGATCGTAGCAGGCTCTAACAAGATTTGTTAGGTATTGTGTCGAATATGTGTACGAGTATGTTATATGGACTCTGTGTTGTAATAGGCAGGGTTGGATTAGTGAAACAGGAGATTGATTTCAGAAAAAACAACACCGAGTAAAGGTCAGAATTTGACACTCCAAAGGTTTCCATATAATGATTTGTCACTTCCAGTGTTAATTACATGTAGGTCATAGGGCTACAACATTTAATAATTACAGAAGAATGCTCGGTATGACCATAAAAATCAGAGTTTGCACCCTTAAAAACCGGTCAAGCTATTAGACCGCTTAGATAAACATGTATTAGCAGTATTTTATTGAGTTTGTAATCCAACTTTAGCACTAAGCGCAATAGAAATCAGATATCATAGCATAGAATTGCCCTAGTATATCAAAAAATAAACCGTGGATAACTTAGACCCTCCTACAGGGCCCATGCAATCTAACCGTAAAACCTATAAAACATGCACCTTTGCACCATCAACACAATAGTTTGGCATAAAATTAATATTGAAAAACACCAAAATAAATTAATAATCCACAAATAGCCCAACATAGCTGCATTTACAGTCCCAACATAAAACAAAAAAAATCACAAATGAGGTTAGATTGGTGGATTAAGCTCCGAGCTTGTGCACCAAATAGCAGTCTTCACAATCTCAACACTGGGCATATAGCCATATACATATGCATTTATATCTTTAATACATTGCCAAAATCTGGATGACAGCATATCATGCGAGAGCATTAACCTCCACATTTATCCACTAAAGTGCACAAAAGCCTAGAAACCTCAATACGAGACACAAAACATCAGATTTAATGCGAATCAACTGCTAGATTGCACTAGTTCAACAAAATTTTCTCATGCGGTTCAAAACAGTATCAAATCAGTAACCGCCCTATCCATTCACTAAGCCATTAATGAACAGAGCGACATCAAATCTGCGCACCAATCGCCGCCCCTCGTATCTAAACCACACACCATACAGAACCTCGCCATCAGAACCCCCTCAAGCCGAACCGGGCCAGCTCGCCGCTACACCGCACCCTTCCCGAGTTCCCGCCACCGATGGCACGCCGATTCGAATCGGCAAGCCACGCGCGTTCAGAGCCGACAGGGCGGCGGGGGAGGCGAGGACGCGCCTGGAGGAGGGACGTGGCGTAGGAGACACAGTTGCGGTGGGGCTCATCAGAATCATGTTTGCCCTTTTGCTGAAGAAAAAACACCATATGTATCTAGTAGGCAAGGCTATCCTATTCAATTTCTTTCGAGAGCCTCTGCTTCTGAAGTGGAATGATGGGGCATCAAATCCTGAATTAGGTATGCAAGAAGGAATATGCATATATCTTCTCAAGTTTTAGCTGTGCTAAATCTAGAAGCTTTCCATGTGGCTACACTTGCACTTCCTTAAAAACTCACACCCACAACGGCATAGTACCTGCAATATAGGGGAGACAATAAAGTGATTCAACGACAGGCATGAAAATATAGAATTTTATTTATTTTTGGCGGCTAAAACATATGTAATTATGTACAAATTTAGCTCTTGACAACTACAGCAAATGCAACAATGGGAATGTGGAACAGAACCTAATCAACCTATCATCTCCCTTAGCTCCCAATGATAAATATTTGATCCCTTTGTACATCCTATTCATTCATGATATAATCGATGATGGATTGTATTTATATTTTAAGTGGCGGCTATGAGAATTTGGACATAAAGCATTTGTAGTTTGATTTTGAGATAGATGGACGAGAGATGACACACATCTCTTTGTCGTGGTCCGAAATCGCAATTGTTTCCTAAATTATGATTGCATGGGATGATATATATATCTTATTATTAAAAATCATTTAGTCATGATTAGTGCCACACTTTTTTTAAATTTTTAACAAATCCATAAAATCACCCGTCACCATACTATTTATCATAACAAATAAAAAAAATGCCCCATTGTAATAGTGCTATTTATCCATCCTGCAAAAAATACCAACCCATCGTTACAAATATATCCATGCGTAATCTGCTAAAACAAAACTAGCATTGCAACTTAAAATCCATAAAATTACTCATTGGCTATTATAACGAAATACATTGACACGGTTCTCGAAATGCAATTTGACCATCAATTACTAATAAAATTTATTTGTAAAATCCACGAAATATGATATTGTGAAAATATTTTTCAATACGAATTTGTTGGTATATCCATGCGTAATCCGCTAAACGAAACTAGCACTGCATCTTAAAATTCATAAAATTACGAAACTAACACTGCATCTTAAAATTCATAAAATTACTCATTGGTTACTATAACAAAATACTACACTATTTTAACAACCCGGCTAAATTTAACGACCCATCGCAACAAAAACGATAAATTACCAACCAACATGACCATCTGACAGATTATTTTATCTTACATTAAAGACGGCTACCCCCTCTATCACAAATTATGACGCCCCCTCTATCACAAATTATGACGTCCACTCTCCCACTTGGGGAGATGGTAAGCCAACACGCCCACCAAGTGCAATGTGGGCCATTCACCTAGGCCACGGGCCTTCTTGATCGCCCGTCGACCCCGTCCAGGTAAGTACGTCGTAAAGTGGGCAGGGGCGCTGCTTATGTAGTCTCGGTTCCCCTTCCAACCCTCCGCGCTCAGCGAGGTGGTACTAAACATGCTGCGCCGCGCGATACTCGGCGTCTCGGCGAGAGAGCAGCAGCGCCGATTCCCTGCTTCGTGGGCCAGTTTTTTTTTGAAGGCCCATCCTAGACCTGGTGTGCTAATTCTAAAGCACTCGAAGTGCACCGGCCCAATCAAACCACCGATGTCCTCCTGTTTCTCGTCTTCTCCACCGTCGCCGGGGTCGCCGCCGTCTCCGTCCCCGTCCCGCCTCGTGCCGCAGCTCCTGGTCGCGCTCCTCCAGCGCCGCCGCTTCGACGCCACGCTCCGGACGTGCCCCACCTTCCGCGGGTTCTCCCCTTCCTCGATCGCCGCCGCTCTCGCCGCCATCCCGCGCCTCCTCCTCCCCCGCTCCCCGCGCCGGATCTGCCCGCAGCGCCCGTTCCCCTCCCCGTCCTCCGCCCCCAACCGCCGCCTCGTCACCGCCCTGACCCTAGCCTTCCTCTCCTGGTCCCACTCCGACGCCAACCCCAGCCGCGTCTCGCTCACCGAGCCCCCACTCCGCGCCGCCGCGCTCGCGCTCGCCCAAGCCCGCGCGCTCCCCGCGCTCTTCCGCCTCCTCCGCGCGCACGCCCCGCTCGTATCCACCGCGGCGCTCACCGACGTCATCCGCGCGCTCGGGGAGGAAGGGCTTGCGCGCCACGCGCTCGCGGCCTTCCACCGCGCGCGCCAGCTCCGATGCTTCCCGGACGCGCAATGCTATAACACCTTGCTGGCGGCGCTGTGCCGGAACGACCGGTTCAAGGAGGCTAGGTTCCTGCTGGACCAGATGGAGCGCCCCGGCGCGCGCTGCAGGCCCGACTCCTACACATACACGGTACTCATCTCCTGGTACTGCCGGATCGGTGTGGAGACGGGGTGCCGGAAAGCCGCGAGGAGGAGGATCTACGAGGCGGGGAGGCTGTTCCGGAGGATGGGGGAGAAGGGGCTGGAGCCCGATGTCGTGACCTACAACTGCCTGGTCAACGGCCTGTGCAAGACATACCGTGTGGAGCGCGCCCACGAGGTGTTTGATGAAATGGTGAAGAGGGGCTGTGCACCAAATCGGGTCACATATAATTCGTTTGTGAGGTATTACAGCGTGGTGAATGAGGCAGACAAGGCTGTCGAGTGGATGAGGGCGATGGTGGCGAGGGGGCATGGAGTGGCAACTTCAAGCACGTATACACCTGTTATCCACTCGCTGTGCGAGAGCGGGCGGGTTGGGGAAGCGAGGCGTCTCATGATCCAGATGGTTGAAAGTGGGCATTTGCCAAGGGAACACACTTACAGGCTTGTGAAGGATGCAATTGAGGAGGCCGGTGAGGAGGCTTTGCCAGGAGAGTTGTGTCACTCCATCGATGATGGCATTAAAGAAAGATTTCAACAGGTCATGCGAATGAAGCCCATAATGCGACCAGTGACAAGATAATGTAGGGCAACATTGAGCTTGTGCAAACTTCAATCCACTCTCCAAACGAGTGAGCGTGGTCCTGCAAGCGAAACCGGTGTCTATGGGGTGTGTGCTAACACGTGTAAGCTGTAAGCTGTTGAAGACTGTTAAGGTTCCCCTAGCAAGAAAGTTTTGCTGAAAGAGCCTGGCCTGAAAGTAGGCAATGGTACCAGAGAAAAGGCACTGGATGGTGATGAGAATGGAACCAAAATGCTACCAGTCACAGCTCATCGCTCAAGGCAAAGTCGAAGCTGATATGTGCAGAAGGTAAATAATGTCTGGGTTTCGTGCTCGATGATGAAATGATTGTTACGCAACAAGCTAGGCCTGTTGTGGTATACAACTAGTTAGAACCTTTTTTTTCTGTACTTTTTTTTTTCTGGTCGTGTAGTTTGCAGCATGACCAAGCACAGAAATTGCCTTTTCTTGTCATCATCATCATTTGCGGCAACAGCTCATAACATCGCAGTATTGGAATGA
This sequence comes from Raddia guianensis, assembly GCA_036346415.1. Classification (NCBI taxonomy): domain Eukaryota; kingdom Viridiplantae; phylum Streptophyta; class Magnoliopsida; order Poales; family Poaceae; genus Raddia; species Raddia guianensis. The sequence goes on from CM070536.1 coordinate 32,776,324, forward strand.
GCAATATCCTGTTATCTACCCTAAACACCTTCCATCATTATATGATAATGACCACGCATTTTGATTGTTGACAGTTTGATTGATAAGGGTTGTTGGTTAATGATCACTGAACTTCTTAGTTATGTGTTGGTAATTACATAAAATATTTGGCAACTGTTGGCATTGGCATTCTTTGGATTTACTGATACAGATATACCGGTCACTTAATATTTCACAATTTCATTGTGCAGTTTGAGATATGCCTTTTGTTTTGCTTCGTTGCAATGCAAAAAACAAATTGGTTTGCCATGACTTTAGTTTCCAGATTTATGCTCTCTCCATTGACATATGTCTGAGAATTTAGTAACGTCTGAGAATTTAGTGAACATGCTGCCCTTGAAGTGTAGCATGTATATTCAAGATAAAGAGATGACATGAGATACTGGTAAGTTGTATAAAAGTCACGCAAATCCTTTACTATGATAAAAAGTCACTCCTATAAATGATATATAAAGGTGCCATTTCTACAAAAAGAACATCGCACGTGAGCCAAGAATATGAATAACAACAAAGAGCCCAAAAGTTAGTTTCACAAATTGCACACAACTTCTGGTCTCTGGTTGACAGATGATTTTATGCTGATCTGTCATTCTGATACAGAAATATAAGCTCTGTAAGCTTATGTTGTCTGCTTTCTGTTTGTGGCCTTTGCTGTACCAAACAACCATTTGCTGCTCCCTCTTCTTCATGCTTATGAAATATTCAGAGATCTAGCTCTTCATGGTTTCCAAGCTGATGGTGGGGGTGGGGGAGTTGGGAACATTGGCGGAATTGCAGAGAAGAGGGTGTTCTTATCAATTCCAGTTTTGACGTCTGATAGAGAAATCAGTGCCGCAACCAAACCAGCATTTGCTGCAAGAGTTGGCTCTGTGTAATTGTAGTTTGTGCGCACATCTTTGAAGCCATCATGCCTGTCAGGGCCAGCAACAAGTGCTCCGACGAGAACATTAGGGTTTGCCTTCTTAGTTTCCCTCCATTTAAAACCCCCTTTGCATCCGTACTTGACGCCATTATGAGGGATTGATGCACCTCTGTGATGAACACGCTTGGGGTATTTGTTTCCAAAACCCACAACGTAGCTCATCTTTAGTGCGTTTTTACCTAGGATGTAGTCAAGCTGCAAATTGAAGAGGTCAAAGTGTCAAATCATCGATTCCTGCTAACGTTGGATTACTGTATTTGCCAGGTCAGGAGAATTCAGAACAAAACCTTACCTGTGACCTTGCAAACTTGCGGAGGACTTCTGTGGTGTAGAAATTGGGTCCACAATACCACCCTGGTGTATCTGCAGCTTCAAGATAATCGCTATACAAAGAAGCAAGGAAAGCTGCATTGACAACATACTGAAGTGGCTGAGGCTTTCCATGGTTGAGCTGTATCATTCCTCCTGCAAAATATTCCATTTCTTAATTTTCTTCTATGGCTAGATTGGAAGAAAGAGAAAAACAGTGAGGAGCATCACCAACCTTTAGTGAAGTTGAATGAGTTGAATATCGGTAAATACGAGCACATGACATTGTCAGTTTGGTTGTGGAATGTCCTTAATATTTCTTCATAAGGGTACCCTGGACTTAGGAAGAGCCGCAACCTGCTGAGAAGTACCTGGATATAGTAGAAACTATGTTAATGGTCAATCATCACCATTGATCATCCTTTTCAATGTAGGTTATTTTGTTTAATATTCCAATTCATTATAAAGCAACCCTCATTTTTCTCTCTTCTTGATCATATCCTGTTAGGCTGCTGTTGTTCCTCTGGCAGACTGGCACTAACCGCTACATGTTTCTAACATGTCAACTGAGTAGCTAGGGATGTGTGATGTATGCTAACCTGAGCTCCTGGAAGTTTGTCATCCCAGGTAAACACTCCATAGTTTGGACTACCAAGCCAGTATGCTCCAGCATGCTTTGCCATTCCTGGAGCCGTGGCAACCGAGAGGTAGGATGTGTTCCCCGTGGCGAAGTACATCCATGCACCACCCCACACGAACTCGTCCCAATAGCTGGTGGAATTGTAGAACAGTGCTTGATCGGAGCCATTGGGGCTGTATCGCGCGCGGTTCGTCCTGCCGAACTTGTACAGGGCCTTGGCGCCATGGACGAGCTTGTCGGAGTATTTCTTGCTGTCCTTGAACACTATGGACGCTGCAGCAAGGGCAGCAGCCATTTCAGAGGCGAGGTCTGAGCAAGAGTGGCACTCATACACAGGCCTGGGGTAATCGATATTCTCCGGTCTCATCCAGCAGTAGTGGTCATTAGGCACCGGGCCTTTAGAGGTATCACCTTGACCCACCTGCAACAATGAAGTTCCAAATGGCATCAGTGATCTGCTGAAAGAAACTATAAGTTAACTCAATCTAGTGAGTGGATCTGATTATCCGATGCTTCATTTCTTGGGAAAGAGCAAATCTTCATAGCGAGATAGATGATTGGCTTCTACGACAAACCTGTGCGACGATTCGATCGATGGTGTCGGCCGATGAATTGAAGGTCTTGAGGATGTAGTCCGTGCCCCACTTGATGAGCTCCTTGACATGGTCGAGCTCGCCGATCGCCTCATACTTGGCCCTGTACTCGATCACGCTCCAGCTGAGCATGGTCATGGACCAGGCCATGGGGTAGTTGAACTTGATGGCGTCCCCTGCGTCGTAGAAGCCTCCGACCAAACTCCTACGGACGGTGTTGTCAGAGAGGCCGTCCTTCATGGCAGAACTGCCCCTCCAGCTCACGCCGTTGTGCTTCGGCAGCGGGCCAGCTGACATCCCGAGACCACACACATCGTCAGAAGGTGAACATAATTTTTTTTTTGTCGGCGCTAATTTTTTTCCCACCAACTTTAGTTGGCCATATGAGCTTATAGTGATTTTTGCTTATCTATTTCAGATCAGGATGCAAAACAATTGTGAAAAAAACCCTCTTTTCGTCCCACGTGGATTGCGGTTTTCTTAAATATGCAAGATGGGTACATATGTCGTCAATGGAGTAATCTTTGTTCCAAAAATGAGAAGACCATATATGGACTAATTTACAGGGAGTTTTCAGAATATATCTCTAGCACCCAAGGCTCCCCATACTAAAATTGTGGAAATGAGGTGTGAGCCAGCCACCTCATGGGAAGGCCAGAAACTGACAGCGCAAGCAGCAGCTGTAGCTTGTAAGGTTCATGTGCACGCCATTGCTACTCTGAAACCGGATCTGAACTCTGGAAAATTGAGGAATTGTGGTATGTGCAGGGGGGAGCAACTGAGCAAGCAAGCGGAAGAAGATGACTCACATCGCTGGGCGTTGAAGAACATGAGGGCCTTGTGCAGGGCCTGGGTGTACTGGTCGGGGGGCGGCGGCGGGGGGCGCTTGTGCGGGACGAGCTTGACGATCATCATGACGAAGCCGATGAAGAGGCCGACGCCGAGGACGGTGCCGACGGTCCACATGAAGACCTTGCGGTTGACGACCATGCAGCCGAGGTCAACGTACTTCTTCTTCTTGCTGCCGGCCTGGTCCCCGGGCCCGGCCAGCAGCCAGCTCTGCTGCGTCTCGTCCAGCTGCCGCATCAGCGCCGCCCGGTCCAGGTCACGGCTCCGCTCGTCATCCGTCGCCGAGTCCGCGTTCGAGATCTCCAGAGGCCCGCCCCACGGGTCCCGCCCGAACATCTTGCCCCGCCGGCGCTCCTCCTCCTGCCCCTCCTCTCAACGGCCACCGCCGCCGCCGCTGCTCCTGCCCCTCTCCTCAACGGCGGCAATGGCTGTCGCGAGCTGCGGGAGGCGATGTGTTATGATGGCGTGCGATGCAAAGGACGGGGGGATCCGATGGTTGGGGCGTTGCTTTCGTCTCGCTGCCGCCGCCTCTGCTCGGCTCGGCCTCGTTGCTTTGCCGCTATCGGTGGGTGGTGGGTGCGAGGGGGAGGAGGAGGGGGTGGTCCGGTGGTGTGGTGGTCACTCCACTTCACCAGTGCGCGTCCGCACGCACCGGCGCTAGCCACTGCCTGCCGGTAATTGGAGATCGAATTGCTAGCTAGCTTACAAAAAAGGGGCAATAAAAAGAGACAGGGGAGGGGAGGATGAACGTCCGAACGTAGCACCTCTGCTGGAAGATCTCTAAATACACATTTTATTAGAGCATTTGAAGCAGAATCTATAGAATAGAATGTGTAAAAATATAGGAAAAGAATCTTTTAGAGTGCTCCGTAAAATATGAAAAATTAAAGATTGATAGAATGTGCGCTGAATAGCGTTATAAAGTGTACATTTAAAGTTGTTAGTGGAGATGCTAATTGCACACTCTATCCATCTCTTTAAAAAATTTTCACATTTTATAATGCATTCTAAAAGATTTTTTTCTTTACCAGATATTTTGTTCGTACCTTCTTTTAGTTTACAGTTTTTCTATGGATTCTCTTACTGCTAATGGCTACAAATTTGTAACCTACCAAGAGCACGAGCAATGCACGCGCGTAGTTTTGGAACTATCTTTTTTGTTACTGCTCTGGTATTGTTGCTTTGAAATTGCTAGCGAAGTTTTTTTAAAAATAAAAATGACGAAACATTCCAAAAAATGAAATAGTTTATCACTTAATATGTCAATGGCATATTGTGATTCTGGGATCACATGTCATTTGATTTAGGTGGCAAATCTAATTGCCAATTTTTACGAGTTGGCAAATCCTCGATTCTTCTCTTATTCATATTCTTCTTGCGTATTCTCCTTACGTTGTTGCTTAGACTTCACTAGCAAAAACAAGGGGAGCCCAGTGACTTGTTACTTCGTTAGTTGGTGGTGCATTTGGATTTTGGGTGTTGCCACAAGGGGGGAATGGAGAAGAGAGAGGTAGGCCTTTGCTACAATTAACTTATATAGATCTGGGAAGGAAGACGCATGGCTGTTCGTATCTCATCAAAACTGTACGTGACAAAAAAGATAGGCCCCAATAATGCAAGAAAGCGACGGCATTAACCTGCGCCTCTCCATTTCCTTCGCAAAGCGGTTACCGTCGCTCAAAGCTTGGGGCAAAGAAAGCTCAAGGCCATGCACGGATCGGTGACTCACAAGCTGCTGTTTCTCCGTGCCTTTCTCCTCTTTGTATGCATAGTTTAACCGTGGTAGGACACAGCATGTTCGGAAATGTACTACGTTTTAGGGCTTGGAGGAGATGCCCTATAGATGATGCTTCTCTCTTTGTTTTCTAGCCAACGGTTACTCTTACAACCATTTTTCTATCTCTATCACCTGCATGCATATTAGGGGGTGCATCATCTCATCTGCAGGACCCTTGTATTAATTATGTATGAGATATTCCATTGTAATCTAATGTAGGTACTCACCACTCTACCCGAGTCGTTAGCCAGCATCAAACAGTCCTTATAAAATACATAGCCGACAGATGCTTAAGCCATGTGCTTTCTTATGCTGCCATTGTCGTTGAAAGATACTTTGCTTCAATACTAGATGGTGCTATAGTAGTTTATCTCTTGTTGCACCATGGTATGACCCCTGATCCAGCGCTAAAGAAGTATCTTGTGGTTGACCGCCGTGTCCCGCAATCTCCAGCACAGTCGGTGTCGCAATATCCAAGCACCTGGCAATCTTTTGAATTCTTGTATAGAATACCAAAATTGATGGTGCCCTTGACATACCTGACAATACACCTGACTGCATCAAGATGAGCCTTCTATGGGTTCCTCATGTGTCGATTGGCGATGCTAATTGAGTACGTAAGATATATCTGGTGGGTTAATGTGAGATAGATGAGACCCCCGACTACCCGTCGACACAGTCTCATCCTCATATTTTTCTCTTCACTTCTTGAAGCCTCACATAGGGATCCAATGGTGTAGAAACGGATTTGCAGTCAAGCACACCATACCTTTGAAGAAAATCTTTAGAATATTTTGGTTGTCACAAGAATAGTCCTTCCTTTGTATGCTCCATCTCTAGTCCAAGGAAATGTTTCAGCTCTCCAAGCTCCATCTAAAATCGGGCTAAGAGATTTTCTCTTGTCCTTTACATCTCCTCAACATGATTTCATGTGATAATCAGGTCATTGACATAGACTAGAACTATTGCTAGTCTATCTTCCTTGACTTTCACAAATAATCTAGCTAGAGTTTGATGGAGCGACTTTAAATCCACTTTGTACAACAAACTCATCGATTTTACCGTACTATGCCCTTGGAGCTTGCTTTAAGCCATACAATGTCTTCTTCAACTTGCAAACATATTCGGGGGAGAGCTTGCTCTCGAAACCTCTTGATTTCTTCATATATATTTCCTTGTCAAGTTCACCATATAAGAAGGCATAATTGACATCCATGTGCCATAACTTCCAAGATTTGCAAGGAGTCAATGCAAGCAAGACTCGAACAGTTGTGATCTTAGCAATTGGACTGAATGTTTCTTCATAATCCAATCCATACTATTGAGAGAATCCTCAAGTCACAAGTCGAGCCTTATACCTTTCAATTGAGCCATATAGACAATTCTTTACCTTGTAAACCCATTTAGAATGAGTTTTACCTCTTTTGGTCTTGGCACTAAATCCCATGTTTGATTTTCTTTTAGCGCTACAATCTCTTCCTCCATTGCTTTTTGGAACTTAGGGCTTTTTGAAACTTCATAGAAAGATGGCTCAGTAGATATGGACTCGTCAATAAGGACTATATTTGCATGCCTTAGATTAGACTTGATTTGCCTTGTTGTTATCCGTCTCTTCAAGTTCCTTTTGTTGTGGTTGGGGATTCTCTTGTATTAACTTATGTACGCCAATCTTTTAAGGGCTCTTGACTTTACCTGGTGAAACCTCTTTGTCTTTACTTAGAGACGGTGTCAAATCCTCCTCCTCTTTGATTTCTTCTGAAACCTGCTCCAAGCTATGAGATTTGGGTAGCTCGATCTTCTGAGGTGACCACCATGCAAAAAATCATCAAACACCACATTCCATGAGGTGTAACATTTTCCAGTGGTTGGATCACACCACCTCTAACCTTTTCTTGAATCATCCTAGCCGACGAGGATGCGCTGAATTGCCTTCTTCTCAAATTTGCTTTTTACGTGGTCAGGTACAAACACATAACAAACACAACCAAATACTTTGAGATGGCTGACCATTGGCTTTACTTTCCATAGTATATGGTAAGGGGTTTTGAATCCTAGATTGGGTTGAGGCAGTCTATTAATTACATAGAATGTTATCCTCATACACTCGACCCTAAACCTTCCAGGTATATTCTTGGCGTGGAGCATGCTTCAGCAAGTTTGAGCAAGATGACAATTCTTGAGCTCCACTACTGCATTTTGTTGCGAAGTATTTGGGAAATTTAATCGTCTATTTATCTTGTGCTCTTTAAGATAGATGGTGAAGTCGTTGGATAAATACTCTCCCATTGTCAGTGAGGAGGCGTTGATTTTTTTTTTTTGTTGAGTTCACCTTCTAGCTTTTCTTTAAAATCCTTAAACGTTGTAAAAGTGTCAGGACTTTTCTTTTATAAAGTTGACCCACACGTAGCTAGAGAAGTCATCAATAAAGGTCACAATGTACCTTATCCCTCCAAGAGATATTTGCTTGACTGGGCCGAAAACATTTGAGTGTATGAGCTCCAATGGTGTCTTGTGCCTATTTTTAGACTCTTTGTATAGCAATTGATGAGCCTTTCCATACTGACAACCAGCACAGACCGTTTCTATTTGAATGTCCAGTTGAGGAAGTCCCTTCAAAACTTGCCTATTCATCATCTCCTTTAATCTACTATAGTTTGCATGTCCAAGACGCGCATGCTAGAGATCACCTGTCTTGTTCCTCTGAGTTTTGTCCACATAAGCAGACTCAACAGAGAGGACATAGACAGATTGTCTCCTCCTTCCTTCCATAAATTATAGAAATTTATACTATTTTGGACCAAGGACATAGACTAGTGTCCACATGCGCGCCAGGCCCCACGCGTCTTCATACTATTTTGGACTTCGATGTTACAGCGCCTCTCCTTTCCAGGACACTAGTCCCACCCAGCGACGCGGAGGGCTACCCCGGTGTAAAATACACCGACAACAACGATACGCTGAAAAGAACATGGCCTTGGTTTCGGATACGGTATCGGATACGGGACAATCAATACCGCCGGATCGTGTACTTTTTTGAATATCTGGTCCGGATATATTTTGGATATCCGATCCGGTTATATTTTGGATATCTGGTTGAGGCCCACCCACCCTACAGGCAATAGCCCAACTAGTCTAAGGCCCAACAACCCAACTTGCATGAATTATGTAGGTATTTATTGATTTCTAAAATAAAATATACCTGCTAGATCGTCTTGTTTACTTGGTTTTTTCTATCTATAAATGTATCTACATGCCGCTATGTTTTGAAAGTTAAAACTATTTGTTGGCTTATTAATATATATGCCGCTTTGTTAATATGACTTGAAATTATTTGTTGTTTGGCTATGTTTCATACTTCGATAAAATATCCATAACTGTATTCGGTTTGATTTGTATTCGGTCTGTATTCGTGCCCGACAATATCTGATCCTATATTCGTATCCGAAACATGCGTAATCAGATCCGATTTCGAGAAATCATGCGGTTAAAGATATGGTTTAGCCATTATCCGATCCGATCCGGACCGGACCGGACCGTTTACACCCCTAACTATGTGTGAGCAACTAAGCATCTAATGAGCTCTCTTTTGGATGCCAGCTCACAGCTCATCAATACATCACCATGCCCTGGTCGCTCACTGCTCTCTGTGTGCTACAGACCACAGGGACCAGAATGACTTTTCCAAAAAAAAAAATTAGTTTGCCAACACTCCAAAGCAAAGAATTCCCGGCTGGCTATACTCTAACTTAGCATGATAAATATTGCTGATAGAATAAAATAGAAAAGAGAAAAATTCGATAAATAGTATTTAGATAGTGCTAAGTTTATCTTAAGTTGAGGTAGCATTTGTACACGCGTTCGACTAACCGGGCCAACACACTGAATACCGGCTATAAATAACCCCCAAACACCAAAGCCTTGTTAGCAGCAGTACACCAGTGGTACCATCTCGCTCTTACACCATCGACCCCTAGCCTCAAGCTCACACAAAGCACCAGCATCAGTGGTAGCACCAGCATCTTCTCAAGCAGCCCGAGCAGGATGAAGCTTCACACCACCTCCACCCTGGCAGCTCTCCTCCTCTTCCTCCTGCTGGCCTCCTCCTCTCTCCAGGTCTCCATGGCCGGATCAGGTTAATAGTAATAACAACTAGTTACTCGCAAGCATTTCATTCTCCACATATGTAGTGCAGCGTAGTATTACATATATATACACGCCTTGATTCTATCGACATAGATCTCATGTCTGAATCTTTTCCTTCTTCCTTTGCACCTGCTGGCTGGCTGCTGCTACGGGCGTGCCGCTGCGGCAGCGTTCTGCGACGGCAGGTGCAAGACGAGGTGCTCCAAGGCGAGCCGGCACGACGACTGCCTCAAGTACTGCGGGATCTGCTGCGCGAACTGCAACTGCGTGCCGTCGGGGACGGCCGGAAACAAGGACGAGTGCCCCTGCTACCGCGACATGACCACCGGCGAAGGCGCCCACAAGAGGCCCAAGTGCCCATGACTTGAATCAATCATCCCATGATATGCATGGTACATACATAAACCTGAATATATGCATGTATATCGTGTGTGCATGCATGGCTGCACACTATGTCTGGTTGTGGACTCTGATGATCTGATCTTTGTCCTCCAGTTTTCTTGGGTTAATTTACTAGCTTTATCTGCTAAATATGTGTACATGACCATATATGCTCGCACACTACTATGTACATACTGGCGAGCTGGTGATATATAATAGCGCTTTGTGCTGTAATAAACTGGTGCCTCAGACGATCAATCGATCTTGCTTCTTTGGAGTGATGGTGAACGTCAGATAAAGTTTTCGTGCTTGCCCAAACATTTTGGTGTAACTCTCTTGGTTTCGTGTGAACCAGCAACGCATGAAGCCATAAAGCATGTAGTTCGTGTGAGCTTTATTTCAGGGAGCATGACACGAGGCATGCGATGCGCGCGCGTCGGTGCGTTTGCAACTGGCCCTACTCCCCATCTTAAGCAGTACACACAAGCTGAAAGTGAGACGCGTCGGCGAAGATTTAATTATCTCATTTTCTCTCGCCGGCCTGCCCCACTGAACCTGCACAATCAATTGTCGAGTTAAAGTCTTTGCTGAACCTCTCTTCTTTTGCGTTCCAAGTCCATGCCGAGTGAGCAATAGAGACTCGATGAGGAAAACTGTGGGATCCAGTGTTTCATTACTCCGGGCTGTCCAGCTGCCAATGACATAGCGACTGGTAAGTAGTAAGTGAGGACTGTTCGTAGAAATTTACTGCCAGATACCAACAAGATGACAGCTCTATGGACAGTTTCAGTTCGTTTGTTGCTGATCAGTGGCCACCTTGAACGGTCGCAATAGTGTTGAAATTTCGTAGAGTATCTAAAAATGGAGTACATAGTAGCACGATGGATGCTCAAGACATTTGAGATGATCTAACTGAGTTAATTTGGATAGCTGGTGTGTTTTGCCACACCTTAGGCTTTTGGTGTATACGTTATAGGTTGCAACTTGGTCTTGTTTTTTGAAAGCAACTTGGTGTCTTGTGTTACTACAAGAATGCTACTTGTACCCCCCAAAAGTTTTAACTTTCTAGATGGTGGCAAATAATTTTACCCTAGACTATTGCTAGGTGCAGGACCTGCAGGTTGTTTGCACGAACGCAGAACATTAATCTTCCCGAGGTGAACACCGATGCTGTCCATTGTCTAGGATACATTGCTAACAAGTAGTAGGAAAGCAACATGCATGCCAACTAATTTAGCTGTGGCAAATTTTGAGGAATCCTCAATTTTTCCTTCCGCAGCGAAGAAAGAAATGATGAACTTACAATGGCGCGTAATATCAAATTATTGATGCAAAGAATTAAGACAAAAGCAAACTAGCTTAGTTTACTGAATTATCGTTGCACATGTACTACTACTAAGTCAAACTCTAATCATGCAAAACCAACTCTACAGCAATATTGTACATCATGCAACCACAGAAGCTCAGCGGCAACTTTTTTTTTTTTTCCTCAAACTTTTGCTGCTCCGAACCATTGAATATAGTTCAATAACAAGTTAAAAACTGCACCAGATGCTTCCTGCCCTGGAGCTTCCCAGGGCTTTCTAGACCAGGTTGCATCGGGCCCTGGTTATTGCACCTCAAAAAAGTGTGAATCCGGTCGGTGCCCATAGTCCACATACAAATCACTGCGATTGCACACAAGGAACACGAATCTAAAGCAAAATATGAGCATTACAACGACAGTGATGAACAAGGGGACCACCATTTCTCAACTTTTTACTGCACTTTTGTGTGCAACAGATATCTCAAACACGTCTTACAGTTATTTCACTAAAACAACAGACTACAAAAAAAGATAAGCCAAAATTGAGCTCAATCTAAACAAGGTACATCTGTCCAGCAAAACAACAAGAAACAAGAGAAATACAAAAAATACAGTCACTTTAGTAGCATCTCAGCAATCTGCACAGCATTGAGTGCAGCACCTTTACGTATCTGATCCCCACAAACAAATATGTCCAACCTGTCAATGTGTAACTGATTAGTTTCCGGTATAAAGGTCTGTTTTTTCAATGCTAGCAATGCATAACAAAGAAATGTTCAATATCATAATTGGAACTGCTAAAAAGGAATTATACCCTCTGTTATCATCTTGAGACAAGTCCTGACGAATTCTACCGACTGCAACTTCATCTTTATCTGATACCTGAAAAATGGAGAATTACTTCTGAGATGCAAAAGGCATCTGCTATTGTGCTATACTTTTTGTAAAAAAAAACACCACAGATAGAATTGTAGATGAATCAAGTGTGCATATTGGTAATAAAAGTATCTACTCCAAAATTTTGAAGATAAACTATTTATTTTGGATGAAATGGGCAAAAACAAAAAACAATGAAATGTCAGCTAGAAGATGCTAATAATTAGAAAACCAAATGTTTAATTACCTCTAGAGGCGTAGGGAACCGATTGGAAGCACGGTCATCAATAATGGTAACACCAGGAGCTGCCCTCAAGATTTCTCTTGCAGTATCCTTCAAAGTACACATGCAAACATGTTCAGAATTTGGACAGGCAATACACCATAAAAGGTAAATGATAAAAGGCCTTGACTAGTGAAGCCTGTTCTAATAACTTTTGCGGGGAGAAATATAAGCCTATTAAGTTAACAAACAGCTAAAGAATCACCCCTCTCTTCTCCCCTTCCCCATCACTAATGAGTTGGCAAAAAAAAAGGTGTTACCGATTTTGTTTAATCTCATTATCAGAGTGGAATAAAATGACTAAACTACTCATTGATGACAAACAGGCAGGTTCCATTTGTAAGGAATAATCCACTTAGCGTAAACAATGGCAAAAGACCAATGTGAACCCATCAAAATATATGTGTACCAAACCACACATGGTTTTAAGATCACCAGCTTGCCAAAAACAGAAAGGAAAATCCAAGTGCTAACCAGCACACTACATGCAAAATATTTTATGCTAACCTCATCAAGTGGCTTTTCAAACTGCAGATTCACACTTTCAGCATGTGCACGCATCACAGGAACCCGTATACAGGTTGCAGTAACTTTTACGTCCTTGTCATTCTATAGAACAGAGGAAAATAAAGTTAGGAAGTTTTCCTGTTACCTTAAGAGTGTCAAGTTTAAGAGAAAAGTTTGAAATAGATTAATGTAAAGATTTTCTAGGACAATAGCCATGTTTTTACTTACCCAGATTTTTCTGGTCTCCTTGACCATTTTCATCTCCTCCTCATTATACCCGTTTTCAAGGATTGGTGCATTATGTGAAAAAATATTAAAAGCATACTGCAGAAAGGAAAACACATTCAGCATGAAGGGATGATGAAAAATTAATTTGGCCTATGTTCAGAATATTGTTCCAACCTGTTGGCTGAAAATGTTACATGTTGGTGCCTTCCCTTCCAAGACCTAAAAGTATAAAACATCGATCATGCAACTAAATTAGTACCATAACTGGAAAGAGCACCACAGCAAGGGGAAAAATGTCTACCTCCTGAGTCTGAAGTTTGAGTTCTTCCATGGCTGCTGCACCAGCACCGCTTGCTGCTTGATATGTGCTTACAACCATCCTTAACACCTGACACATTGACAACAGATTTTCAACATTTTTTGTGGCTGGTCATTATATGAGTGCATCCAGCAAGATGTCACAATTGGTAAGAACTATTAATGATCTGAAGAACTTCCACATGTTATAGCAAGATGTCACAATTCAGATAATTGTGCTGAAGATACATAATTTATTGTTCCCCTGAAATGCAGAAGCATGACTATAGTATATCTTTGTTGGACTAAATTACTTCAGTAGAAGGTTCACAAACCCAAACAAAATTCAGGTAATTCTCCTAAAGATGACCCTTTTTGTTTTTGTTGTTACCTCAAGTGCCAAAAGGTGGTACCTTGGCGTGGCGATGCAGGGGCGTCGCAGCCATAAGGCAGATGATGGTAGAACAATTAGGATTGGCCACGATAGCCCCCTGTCCGAGCCGGACGCTCGCCATGGCCTCGGGGTTGACCTCCGGGATCACAAGCGGCACCTCAGGGTCCATTCGGAAGGCGGAGCTGTTGTCCACGACGACGGCGCCGCTGGCGACGGCGGCGGGCGCGTGGGAGCGGCTGACCCCTCCGCCGGCGCTGAAGAGCGCGATGTCGACCCCGTCGAACGCCCCGGGCGCAGCGAGGTCCTGCACGGTGTACTCCCGGTCCTCGAAGGAGACGCGCTTGCCGGCAGAGCGCTCGCTGGCGAGGAGGCGGAGGCTGCGGTAGGGGAAGTCGCGGCCGGATAGGACGCGCAGGAACTCCTGCCCCACCGCGCCGGTGGCGCCCACGATGGCCACGGACGGGCCGTCCTCGCGGACCGCCATGCGGACGCTGGGTGCGCGCCGGCCGCGCAAGCGAAGCGGGGTCGGGGCGAGCAGGTGGGGGCGGCAGACGGCGGCGGCAGCCTGCATTTTGGCGGCGCGGCGGCGGGAAGGGCTGGGCTTAATTTAGGGTTTTTAGGAGGTGGATGAAGGGGTGGGAGAGATGGATTGGGGTTTTGTGGGCACTGGGCGCGCAATCGCCCCGCGCGGCTGACGCTGCCGCTGCTCTGTGGGCGGCGCCGCGCCCGCGCTTGCAGCTGGCTCCCCGTTTTAGGCCACGCAAAGAGCAACTCCACGGCCAAATTGCCACCCCCTTTTTAGACCGGCTTTGCTATTTGGCAGGCGCAAGTTCAAAATTGATAGAATTTTCTCTTTTTTGTAACGTTCAATATAGGATGAATTTGAACTTGAAATTTTAGTCAGAGATAGAGTAAGTTGAAGAGTATATGTACAAATTTTTTCAGAATTTTTTACAACTTTTGGTAGTTCGATTGCACCGTTTGGCTGATTGCACAGCATATGTACCCTTATATGTTTTCTATTTAAATTTTTTTTTTCATATCTATTTCATATGGAGTCCAAATTGCGTAGAAAAAATTTCATAATTCTTCTAAAATCCTAATCAATCCATTTTAAATATTTTTATATTTTTGTTATTTTTTGATTTTTTTGATTTTTTGCTTTTTTTATTTAATTAGCACTCAATTAGTGAAAATTCCACTAAATTTCTACTGTTTTTCTATATTTTCATTTATTGGAAAAAATGTTTTGTGATAGTGGAATTTTTGAGCGAGGTCTGATCTATTATAGATTTATTTTGTTTTCCGTTTATTATAGATTATTTTGTTTTCTATTTATTATAAATCTTATTTTGTTTTCTATTTTTCACGTCGAGAGATTTTTTGGTCGTATAATTTGCGAAATCGTGCTGGCGCAAAAAAATTCACAAAATCTCTACTGTTTTTCCATATTTTTATTTATTGGAAAAAATGTTTTGCGATATTAGAATTTTTTACGGCGCCTGCAAATTGGGGATTTTGACAGGCGCCTGCACAAAAACGCTTATTGCAGGCGCCTGTCAAATAGTTGGTCCCTTTTTAGACAGCCAAATTGGCCTTTTGCTCGTGCCAATTATTTGCCGAAGGTAGCCCGTATGAAATTACTACTCCATCCTCACCCCCTCTTCGTGACCTCTACGTCATTTTGGAAGGAAAAGAAATGAGGCCTACCTGTCCTTTCTCCTCTATAGCTAAATTGGCTACCCTTCACCACGCTCTTCGGTCGCGACCACCGTCCTTTTTGATTGTGATCGTGTTGTCGCCTACTTAAGCTATCGACAAAAGAGCATATGAGGGAAGAGTGAAACACAAAGTACGAATTTTGCGTTGGTCGTAGGCATGCCTACATGGCGTGGCCATAGGTGTGTGTGGATTTACATTTTGCTTTGCAAAAACGGTCACAATGAGATGGTGTCATGTTAGAAAGAGAGCGATGTATTCGTGTAGCGTCAGTAATTGGTCTTCTTTTACTTTTGCCCCCGACTTCCTTCCTCATTGATCTGCATACTAACACTGTCCATTACCCACGATTGAATCTACGACAGAGGTGGTGTTGTCAATGCCATGGTCCATTGTTGTGCCTCTGTCGTTCAACATCCTTTTAAGCGCACATTCTTCTTCCTCTAGTGCAGTTCTCCTATCCAACTTTGTCTCTGACGCCTCCTGTGTTGTCTTCCTTCCTTGTTGATATGTTTGTTGACAACCATCTGTCGCCACTTGACAAACCCATGGTTGACATTCATATCCCACCATGGTACCTCTAGCGTTTTGACCTTCTTTGAAGCTTGCAAGCTTATCTTTATCTTTATCTAATAATAAAGAGAATAGCGTTTCCATCTTCTTTCATCCGTCAAAGGCTTCCCAGCCATCCGATCACGATCGCATGGCTCCGCCTACTCACGTCCGTGCGCAAACCCTAGCGGGATCCCTCCAGCCCCCACGACGCCCTCTCCTTCCTCCTCTCCTCCTCGGCTCCCTCCACGGCGGCTGCAGCCCCCACGACGCCCTTTCGGCCCCTCCAGCCGCCCCGGCCCTCCCTCTCCCTCATCGATTTCCCAGGCATCGGAGCAAGAGGCAGCGCGGCGGCCCTCTCCTTCCTCCTCTCCTCATCGGCTCCCTCCCCCGCGGTGGCACCCCATCTCTCGCCCCTGCCCAGCTGCCCCCGCCCCCGTCTCTTGGCTCTCTCTCAAGCGTGCACCGTAGGGAGAGGCTAGGTTTGATATCCACCGACCGGCCGCCGCCCCCTCTCTTCTTCTTCTCCCTCATCCTCTCTCTCCCTCCTCTTTTTCTCCCTCATCCTCTCTCCTCCTCCTCCTCTTCTTCTTCTCCCTCTCCCTAATCTCTCGCTCTACTGCTTGCGCAGCTCGTGTCAACGGCAAGGAGGAGGAGGCGAGCCTCGGCGCCATCTTCATGCCAAGGTTAATTTTTTACAATCTCATCTTCTCTCACATTTGCAACAATTGTTGATATCCTAGCAATCCTTCTGTAGGCCTTTGCCTCTCAGTTTGTCTATTGCTGCAAAAAAACTGGTTCTGGATTGGTCGAAAGTAAATGTGAACGGCGGTGCAATTGCCCTAGGACATCCTCTCGGTGCAACAGGTAATTAAACATCTACTTGTGTACCTGGTTATCAGGTTTTACCTTAGAATGTGATGGTTTCAATGGAAGCAAATCATGTGGCCCATGGAAAGTCATGTAGTGAAAGCTATATCGGAGTTCAGGTATCATTTGTATATTCCATAGTCGCTCTTATACCCCAAATTCTGAATTAGAATTCCATTTGTGCCTGACAAGTATGTGATGCTTAGTTGCTTACATGTGCACCATCTGGTCCGCACATGGTAAATTATGGAGTACTTTTCATGCTGTAAATATGGTTTAGATTTGATTGAACCTGGATAGAAAAGGTTGTAACAGCGAATTCATTTGATATTCCTATGAGGTGAAAATAAGCACTTCTATCGATTTAGTAAAGGCACCGCTGTAATTCACGGTTATTTTCCTATGTTTCTATATTAATTGACTCCCTGATTAGTTATTAACTGATGTTGTTGAGGACTTTTGGTGTTCAATCTATTTCAGTATGTCTGGGCTTCATATTTTGTATAATCCTGATGGGTTCCATTTGATTTGTAGACTGTTCGTTTCAAGAACGAGCTGGAACGCAACATCACTATAAAGTTGGGTTCTGCTGATGCAAAAATCTACTAGTGTGAGGATGACAGATGTCCCAAAATGAATTTATTTTGGATTCCTGAAAATTAATGCCTGC
This sequence comes from Raddia guianensis, assembly GCA_036346415.1. Taxonomy (NCBI): domain Eukaryota; kingdom Viridiplantae; phylum Streptophyta; class Magnoliopsida; order Poales; family Poaceae; genus Raddia; species Raddia guianensis. The sequence goes on from CM070536.1 coordinate 32,793,679, forward strand.
ATTTAAGCCTTGCCTTAATAAATCCTTGCCAGATGCCTGAGAACACGTGCTATATTGACCAACTATTGTCTGGCTTATAGAACTCACAGGTTTCTTTGCAATAAATATGTCTGCATTTGGGTTCTTAAAAGTGTCAAAATTATCTTCTTTATATTTGTCTACCTTCTGTCCCAGCAAATTTGTCATACCAATGTCACTCTGAAGGTCCACTGCACAGAAAGGGTTTGTATGCTCAACTTTATTGCCAAATATATCTTGGTATGTTTTCTTTAATACAAGACATGCACGGATGATGGAAGATGGATCTCATGACCTTTTAAAAAAAAACTTCTAAACAGTTACAAAATAGGAATAGGATAACCCTTTGTATAAGTGACTTTGGTGTGTTGATGTAAATAGAACTGAAATGTAATGTAGTGTGTTCATCACATTTTTTTAGCCTGTTCAAATTGTGCTGTACGGTGCCGTTCTCCATATCTGGCTGTAATTTGAAATTTTGTTTCGCGGTTTTTTTAATGATTTTAGAGGGGAGGATTATTTGGTGTCCTATTGTTTCCGTAGCTACAAGTATTTTGAGAGCCATCCGATTGTGCAACAACGAACTGTGCCAAGCCTTTCAAGTCTGAACTTAAAACACTCAACAATAATCCCCATTGTGCCATGGCATTAAGTTAGTCTTCAGGACACAATTCAGACCACACTGAACATGAGGCTAAGTTGCTAGCACGGCTTTGTTCCCCGACGAATGTCTCCCGTGCACGCCCTCAATCATCTATAATATATAATTATAAACATAAATCAAATCAGGCTGCATGTAAGCACGAAACCCTTCCGATTTTGACACCACTTAATATATTTTGACACTACTTAATATTACGATCCTACTTCATTTAGGGAAAAGATCTTTTGTAATTTGTTCTTTGTTTCTAGAACAAAGATGCATAAATCAATTATTATTTTAATTTCTCCCGTTGCAACGCACGGGTATTTTTGCTAAGGCTCTCTTATTGTCAATCGACTGGCAACTGACAAAAGAGCAAAGATAATGACAACATGTTACCTTGGTGTAATGGTGGCATAGCACTCATCTCTCTTCAACTTAAATTAAAACTAAAAGTTCCAACTAAAAGTTTGTCATTATTAAAAGCCAAACGTTGTAATACTTTATAATGAGCATTGTGTCCCACACATTTGCACAACTAGATTTGTATTGATCTTTAATATGACATGATTTATTTCTATTATTTTATATTTCCATTCCAAGTTCATGCTTTTTTATTTTTATTGATATAAATTCTTTGCTTCAATGATTCTTCTTTCTATTATTTTGTTATTCCAAGTTTCTTTTTTTAGTTGATGCTGATCTTTTCTTTTCTCTTCAATTAATGTGGAAATTTCTAGTATGTTAAGATCGATGTGGTGGCTCTGTTTGATTTTTTTCTTTCAATGTAGTTGTTATAATTTGGATCAACAACAATCGTGAGCTAATATGTAATTTGAACTAGCTCGTGAGGGCTCACTAGCTTTAGTCGATTTGACATGAGGGTAAGGAGAAAGCTCACTGCACCAACAGGGAGGAGGTAAAGGTCAATGATGTCGTTAGCGGGGAGGAGGGGTGTGGTGGCATTGTCGGTCTTAGCCCCGAAGCACCGCCGTTGACCTTCTCACACCGTCACCGCCATCACAGATCATGGTCCCAAATTGATGTTGCCGCCGCTAGCCTCCTCGAGCCGCCCCCATCGTCGCAAGTCTTGCCCCCGTAGTGTTGTCACCACTGCTAGCCTCCCAACACTACTGTCAGAGTCGCAAGCTCGTAGCCTCGCCACCGACTAGTAGAAGCCGCGATGCTATTGAGGTTGGCTGGGAGGAGTTGAGAGGCCACGGTGTTGTCGTTATTGACCGAGGAAGCGCTAGCGATGCCGCCATCCATGGAGGGGGAGGAGGGAGGGTACATATTGAGAGTGAGAGAGAGGAGTGGCTTCTGTGGGTTGTGACATGAGATCGGTGTGAAGCAACTCGATAAGGGAGGGGACGAGACGGGTGAGAAAATTAGGGTTAGGAACTATTGAGATGGGCCAGTTGCCAATTGAGCTGCTGAGATGGGTCAACGGGTCTATTGTTTGTAGATGGGCCAATGAGCTACGAGGGAGTCAGGTTTGTCTTGTGCTTGTTCCAAACCACGGGCTAAAAAATGGCTCGACTCAGGCTCGTTTGCACACAAGCCGAGCTAGGAACTGAGTTGAATCTGAGCTACTCACGAATCTCGAGCCGCTGAAGTTCCACCCCTATCAACACCTGCCTTGCTCTACACCTCACCACCAACATGTGTTTTTTTTTGTGAGTACACGATGTTTAACTTTGCGTATCATATTGTGTACGTGTTACAGTTTTCTTTCCCTTCGCACTCTCAGCACGCCTCGCCATTTCGCCAATCGCTGTGAACAAACCTGCATTGGGACTTAGGAGCCTATCTATTATTATATATATAAAGGAGGAGAAAAAGAAGCCACCACGTTCGTCCATATCATCTAAATTATTTCAGCCGTTCGATCAATGGTGGAACCAAATTATAACGGCCAAGATCAATCAAAGAAATTCTCACATAAATCAAAAAAAAATATATATGCCGTTGATTTTGTGGGGCCGGATTATAACAACTTAGATTAAAAGAAGAATATTAGAAATTCGGATTAAATACTAAAGATGATATAATATGGTTATTTTATCCGTTCAATCAACTGTGGGACCAAATTATAACGGGATAGATTAATCAAAGAAAAAAATAAAAGATCTATGCGGCTTAGATTAAAAGAAAATATTAGAAATTCATATTAAATACTAAAATTGATATAATATATTAGAAATAAACTCTAAATCCGATCTGATATGTTAGAGATAGATTATGAGTTAGAGATAAACACTATATACCAAAACAAATCTAGAACACTATATACCAAAACAAATCTAGCCGCGCAAACGTGCGGACCACCTCGCTCGTTGATATTATTTCAAGGGGGATGTCTTTGCGGCATCCTTACCGACTTGCATCGCAGCTCACATTTAAAAGAAAACGGCGAATCAACGATTGCCCTGTTTTGCCAAATGAAAAGTGTTAGAGTATATGGGCCTTGGGGAGGCCCATCTTCTGTACTCTATATATATTCCTCCATTGATCAATACAATACATCTATTCCGCAATCCTCTCTTTCCAACATGGTATCAGAGCCAGAGGTCTCGAGTTCGAGTCTTGGCCGACGCAATTAAATAAGTCGTCCACTCTATTCCACGTTTAAGGTCTGGGAGAGCCTCCACGTGCGGGGAGTGAGCCTCCACGTGCGGGGAGTGTTGAAGTATAAGCGAATTGCCCTCCTTTCCCCATCAGCTTAGGCTTTTAGGTGAATTGGTTAGAGCCTACCACGAAACCCTAACCCTAATTCTCCCTAGACGCCGGTGACGTCGTCTTCCTCGTCAACGACGCACCATGGCTGATCTACCGGTGACGGATCCCCCTCCCTCGCCAATTTCTTCTACATCCACCGCCACGACGGCGGTAGCTGCGATTCCCCCCTCCACGACGTCGAGCACGGCAGCCACCGTCGCTAGTTTGACGACGTCACCCACCCCGCTTGCGGACGCTGCTGCCGACCAGATCGTCGCCGCCGTCCGTAGCCTTCCCGACGAGGTGCAAGCCGCCCTGCGTGCTGTCGGCCTCGTCCTTCCCATCTGCACTGTTCCCCAACGACGTACCTCTCGGATCTGGTTGCCGTCGCCGGAGCCCCTTCTTGGCATGGCACGATGCAGCCTGGATCCACGTGGAGCGTCGGCATCGTCCCTCCGCCTAGCCTCGCTGGGACCACGGCCGGCGACGTCCCCTTCTCCGCCGCCGCGCCCGCGCTGCGCGCGCCGCTGGCGGCTTCGGGCGGTACCCTTCTCCGACTCATTGCCGCCACGGCGGCGGCCCGCCCATTGCCGCCGGGCTGGGCGCCTCGCTCTCGTCTCCCATGGAGGAGCGCTTCGGGGAGGCCGCCGTCCTTGCCGCCCGCTGGGCGCCTCACACGCCTTCGAGGAGTGGCTGCTTGAGGCAGCGCTTCGGAGTGGCTGAGCTTCGGCCGCCGCCTTCCCTGCTTCTCCGCCGGCCAGCGCTTTCGCCGCCGGTCCGCGCCCGCCTGGCAGTCCCGCCAGCGCCGCCTCGCCGGGGAGGAGGAACCTAGTTCCTCTCCCCGACCAACCGAGGCTGGGCGGCATGGGCCTGACCCCAGCTTTATTACCACACCAAGGCGGCTTCGGCCAAAGCGGGTTTCGGCTCGGCTCAGCTTTTGCTTTCGGCCACTTCGGCTCGGCTCCTGGCTCGGCTCGGCTTCCTACATTGGTGGCTCGGCTCGGCTCCTCCACAGCTTAGGCGGCTTAAGTGGTGGTCCCGCCACCCTTTTATCGCTCAAATTTTGGTCCTCTCGTCACCATACCAGACGTACGTACTGGCTACCTTGGGGGAGCGACCTATGTGCCGCAGGTGTCGTGCTGCTCTCGGTGTCTCCTCCGCTATGACGACCAGGGGCACGCACTGCTCTAGTGCGGCCACGGCCTCTGCCACGAGTGCCTTGCGGGCATGCTCGGCGCAGGAGCCGTACTTGCCTGCCTGCGATGTCGCCGTCCTTCAACGGTCACACGTCACGTGCCGTCTCCTCTGGCCACGGCATCCCGCCTTGACGGACACATCGGCACCACATCGTCGTCAGCCTTCGCTCTAATCGCGTCCACCGCTCCTGCACCTTCACAGGCCCCTGTCCGTGCGGAGTGGTACATGGACTCCGGGGCGACCTCGCACATGACTGCCGATGCTGGTAACCTCGTTTTTTCCCAACCACCCTATCCTCCTTCACCAACCAACATCATTGTTGGCAACGGGTCTCGCCTACCGGTCACCTCCACTGGTCATCTTTCTTTTTCCCTAGGTGATAGGGATCTTACTCTTCGTAATATTCTTGTCACCCCTCACATCATAAAAAACCTCATTTCTGTTCGTCAGTTCACCATAGATAACCAGTGCTCTGTTGAGTTCGACCCGGTAGGCCTGTCTGTCAAGGATCTTCGTCTCGGACTTATCATTGTTAGGTGCAATAGCTCCGGAGACCTTTACTCCTTCCACCCCTCCTTCCCAGGCGTTTATTACCAAACCTCCACCACATCTCTCGGCATCGTCGTCTTGGCCACCTGTGCCATGCGACTCTCTCCCGCTTAGCCGGCTAAATGCTATATCCCACGCCTAAGGATCCTCCCGACCACCTCTGTCATGCTGTCGGCTTGGTCGTCATGTCCGCTCTTCCTTTTGTCTCTTCCACCTCTCGAGCTGCTCGCAATTTTGATTTAATCCATTGCGACTGTGGACATCTCCGTTCTTAGTGTCTCTGGTTACAAGTATTATCTCATCATTGTCGATGACTGCTCTCATTACATGTGGACCTTTCCCCTACGCCTGAAGTCTGACACCTTTCCCACCATCTCACATTTTTTTGCCCATGTTCGGACTCGGTTTGGCACCACCGTCAAGTGTGTCCAATCGATATGATCATGAGTTTGACAACTCCGCTTCTCGCTCCTTCTTTCTCACCAACGGCGTTGTCTTTCGCATGTCCTGTCCCTACACTTCTCCTCAGAACGGTAAGGCTAAACGCGCCATTCGTACCACTAATGATGTGATGCGTTCCCTTATGTTCCAAGCGAGCCTCCCCCCTTCCTTTTGGGTCGAGGCCCTCCACGCGGCCACCTACCTCATCAACATTCGTCCCACTTCCACCCTATCCCACCCCACCCCTTACTTCGCCCTTTACCACATCCACCCTCTTCGACGACCTCCTCCGCGTGTTTGGTACATGCATGCTACCCTAACCTCTCTAGCACTGCCCCGCACAAACTCGCCCCTCGCTCTACCCTTTGCGTTTTCCTCGGTTATCCATCCGATCACAAAGGTTGGCGCTGTATGGATCTCTCGTCCAACCGCATCATCATCTCTCGTCATGTGACTTTTGACAAGTCGAGCTTCCCCCTCGCCTCTGGCACCTCCACCCCATCCACCCCTTCTGATCTCGACTTTCTCCTAGAGCCCGACAGCCCTCCTCCTTTGCCTATAGGTGTTCGTCGCTCGACCTCCTCTGCAGTACTTCGCTCGCCCGATGGTCACGTCGGCCACTCTGCGGCGACGGTTGTCTCGCCCCACCGGTGGTCACGTCGGCCACTCCTGCGGCGACGGTTGTCTCGCCCCACCGGTGGTCACGTCGGCCATCTTTGCTTTCGCCAAGACGACGCTCATTGTCATCACCGCTGCCCTGCTGGATCCCCTCGCGAGTTGTTGCCAGCGGTGCCACCTAGTCGGTTTCACGCCCCGCCGGTTCCCGCCATAGGTGATTGCCGGCGGCCCGCCCTGCGCCCTGTTGGCTTTACGCCTCAGGTTGTTGCCAGCAGACCTCACCCCGCATATCATCGCCTGTTGGACTTGCTCCACGGTACATTGCCGATGGTGTGCCCCTCCCGCATGACCAATGCTCATCATATGGTCACCCGTCGAAGGTCGGACTCTCCATTCGGCCCGTGGCGTCTCAACCTTCACGCCACCGTTTTGTCTCTGTCCGAAGACATACCGTGGCGCCTTCAGATCCCAATTGGCGCGACGCTATGAGCGAGAATTGATGCTCTCGGGCCAACCGCGCGTGGGACCTTGTTCCACGTCCCCTGGCGCCAATGTTGTCACCGGCAAATGGATCTTCAAGCACAAGCTTCATGCGAGATGGTTCTTTCGATCGGTACAAGGCTCGTTGGGTTCTTCGTGGGTTCACCCAATACACAGTGTTGATTTCGACGAGACCTTCAGCCCAGTTGTCAAGCCGGCCACCATCAGACTATTCTCACACTGGCTCTCTCTCGGCGGGGTCTATCCGTCGGTTGGATGTCAACAATGCATTTTGCATGGCACCCTTACAGAGACGATGTCTTCGTGTTCAACCATCCGGTTTTGTTGATCCATCCTTCCGGATCATGTGTGTCGACTCAACAAGTCATTATATGGTGCAAGCGAGCACCCCGAGCATGGTGCGGTAGGATTGCTTCTCATCTGCTCTCTCTGGGCTTTGTTGAAGCAAAGGCCGACACATCACTGTTTGTCTTTCATCGTGGCGCCGACACCGTCTATCTTCTGCTCTATGTGGATGACATTGTCCTGACGGCCTCCTCGATTGCTCTTCCGGACAGGACCGTTCTTGCCCTTGCCGTGAGTTCTCTCTCAAGGATCTGGGCCCTGCATCATTTCTTGGGAGTCTCGGTTCGATCCACGATCGGTGGCTCGCATCTCTCCAAATGACAAGACATTACGATATTCGGACCGCGCCAAGATGTCAAATTGCAAGCCACCGCAACACTCCGGTGGACACTCGGTCCAAGCTCTCTGCGATGGAGCTCTGTCTCGACGCGACACTCTACCGCATTTAGCGGTGCTCTTGATATGTTACATTCACCCGCCAGATATCACTTATGCTGTCCATGAGGTCGCCTCTTCATGCATGATCCCGGGAGCCTCACTTTGTCGCCTCAAGCGCATCCTTCGCTATCTTCGGGCACACTTGAGCTTGGTGCATTCTGCATCGCATCGAGGTCGTTGATCTCACTTGCCGACTCGAGATCTTGATGGCGGTATCCCCCGACACCCGTAAGTCGACCTCGAGCTCTGGCGTGTTCCTCGGTGACAACCTGGTCTCTGGTCCTCTAAGCGCCAAAGACCTGCTGTCTCCGCTCGGTACCGAGGCGAATACCGCGCCGTCGCCAATGGTGTGGCTGAAGCGTCTTTGGTACGGCGGCTTCTCCGGAGCTTCACGGTCCCCTTCGTCGAGCTACCGTCAGATCTTTGCGACAACGTCGTAGCGGTCTACCTCTCCACCAACCCAAGATAAAGACCACCGGCGCGCCAAGCATGTCGAGATCGACCTCCACTTCGTCCGAGAGCGGGTGGCTCTTGGTCGTCCGCGTTCTCCATGTCCCGCGTCATCGCGATCGCCGACATCTTCACCAAGGGCTGCCCGCCGGTTTTCACCGAGTTTGGTCGGCACTCAATGTCCGTGCTACTACCATTCCGATCGGGGAGTGATGGACACTTTGTTTGATGGACACTTTGTTTTGATCATGGGAAGTGTGTGTTTGCTTTGTATCGGTCTTGACCGCTTAGTGCCGTTCAGATTGCGGGGGAGTGTTAGAGTATATGGGCCTTGGGGAGGCCCATCTTCTGTACTCTATATATATTCCTCCATTGATCAATACAATACATCTATTCCGCAATCCTCTCTTTCCAACAAAAAGGACACGGATCACACCCAACCACACAACAGTTATAAAAATTGGGAAAATATTGATGTGATCTTTGTAAAGTTGGTTTGAATAAGATTTTGATAAGTTTGAGACTAACATGGGTTCACCAAACCCGTTCGATGCTCACCTAACCGAGTCCGGTACCATCCAATGCGTTGGCAAGCTGTTTTGCTAGGTTCTGAGTACCATCGAACCTAGTCCAATGGAGATCAATGACGTGTGCATCCATGTGTCGTTTTTCTGGTTTCTTCGGACCGATTCGTGCAGATTTGCTTGTCTTCGGTATTTCGCATTTTTAGATGTCTTTCCAAGGTCTGCCTTCAGAAAAAAAAGATGTCTTTCCAAGGTCAACAAATTAAGTGTACAAAAAAATGTAGAGATTTTTGAGTCATATATTTCTCATGTTGACAAATTTTACATCAAAGATTCAGAAATATTTGTAAAATTGAAGAAGGATACTGTTGTGTTGGGAAGTGAGTGCAAATAAGCATTTTTGTTGGATTTTGAAAATGCTTTGATTTGATATGTATCTAATGAGTAATGCAAGATAAAAGTGGACTAACATACAAGCGATCAAGGTAAGTTTCGATTTTGGATGAACTAATCTTTATGGTATTGGTCTAGGTGGATCATGTCTGATGATGTATCGGAATGGTTGTCATCAATCTCCATCCAACAACATTTGTAATAAAATAGTGAATCTCAACACAAAAATCAATATGAAAATCACATTGCATCTCTAAGCTCACTTACCATAGCTCTGTAAACCGACTATTTTGAATTTTTGGATAGCACGTTTCAAATAGTCATACCTCCAAACCACCCATCCAAAATTTCTATGTTCTTGTACTCCAAATGAAGCTGAAACCAAAATCTACAACTTCCATTGTCGGATTCAATTGTGATCCTTAGCTAGCACCTCTCCCTCCTTCCTATCACTGCATTCTTCCTCGTCCTCTCTTCCCCTACTTCCATAGTTTCCCGGTCGCCTCTCCCTCTGGCGGCCACATAATGTTTAATTGGAAGCTAATGAGTTGACCAATTTTCATAAAAATATGTAGACATTATACTGCCTGTAACAGGAACAACAGAGAGAACGCTACTTGACGGCGTGTTCTCCGCTCAACCACTGCGGATCACACCCCTGGTCAGATTTTTACTCTGCTAGCCGACTCGATCAAGCTCGATTCGATTTGAGCGTCGGGCTCAACAAGGAACGACTTCAGATTTACCGAGTTCGGACCCCTCGCGGGTAATAGTCCTACTCCTGCCGAGCCTTAGCTCTTTTCGATTGTGGTTGAAAGGGAAAGTCTTTCAGAGTGCTCTCACGAACCGAGTGTTCGAATCCTACCTAACGTGCCCCTTCCTCTCTCTCCTCTCCTTTTATACAAGCCTCGAACCGACGGAGAGAGCCGAGGAGTAAGCGATCTGATGCCCTCGATACTCGACAAAACACGACGAAGAGAGCAAACGTCTGGCTTCACGCTGCGTGCAATGCCTCGCGTGCTCGCAAGTGGCCTCTCACCCGCACATCCTGCACGGTGAGTCTGCGGGTGGGGCCTACTGCTCCTCCCGACGCGGCGGCCTCTTCAAGCAAACCTCCTCTCTGCTGTCAATTCTTGGCGCCACAAAGGATGTACCTCCCAGACTGCAAGGGCCATCAGAAGCAGTAATCATTTCTTCCATTGCTACTACTCGCGTGATGTCTCATTAAATCGCTTCGTCCTTCATGGCGGGGAGCCTTCGTCCGAAGACTCATACGCAATACTCCACCCACGCTGGCCCCGCCGACGCTGGGCCCTCACCGGTCTTCGAGAGGGCTCGCCACGCGCGCACTTTGGCGCGTGGGGCCTCGCCTCGCCATCGGAGGGCTCGCCCACACGCCCGCTTTGGCGTGGGGCCCTCGACTTCGCCTCCAGGGGCTCGCCACGCACCCACTGACGCGTGGGGCCCTCTCGGCCTTTCGAATGCTCTTTGTACCCCGGTATTTATTACACCGACACTACTCGTTCAATACATTTCAAAGCACTCTATACGGCGTAGCCGGCCGAATTGCTGCACATTCGCAGTGGCCACGTCATCTAATTTTTTCGGCCTTTCGATCGGGGCTCTGGACGGTTCAGATCGGGCCACGTTGCCCCGTTCCACCAACAGGGACGCGCGTCAGCCTCTCGGCCGCTCTGCCTTCCACCCAGAGGGCCACGCGTCCTCCGTACGCCGTCCCACCTGCTACCCCTGCCATCCATGGGGTTATGCAAAAAAAACCCGAAGGTTCTCGATTTTCCTCTGAGGTCCTTATGATTCGCTTGTTGGTCCTTATGAAGTGTAAGCTTCTCCATGCAAAATTGCTTCCATGTTCCTTGTGTTTTTCGTCACTTCCAATCCGCGCTTTTCGTCTTCCTAGGTACACTTGGAATTGTGAGGTAATTACCCGCTTTTGCCATCGACGGTGGGCAGATCGCCTCGCCTCGGACACCTCGCCCCCGTGCCCTAGCCGCCACCCCCTGGCCTCGCTTCCTTCCTAGCCGTCGTCCTCCCTTAGTTCTTCCCGTCTCGCGCAGGGAACCTGCCCGTCCTCCTCTTTCCCTCGCACTGCCGCCGAGGACTTCTCCAGTGCCCGTCGAACAGCCGGCGGCGGCTCTTCCTGAGCTAGCACTCGCTCTCGCCGCTGGCCTTCTTCCTCCTGGGGCCGCCCTAATCTCCGCCTGCTCGGCGCCGCTCCACGTCCTTCGCCCGCCGGTACACCACCCGTCCCTGTTGTGTGCCGCCGGGTCCGGTCACAGCAGGCTCAGGGCGACCAAATCCGGTGGAGGCGGCCTCGAGCGGACTGGATTCATTGCTTCGTCTCCCATTTCTCTCCCCGAGCCGAATCGCACACGACGGTGAGTTCTTAGCCACCCTAGTGTCTTCCTAAGGTGCAAATCCTGCTCGATTTGGGTCTATCTGGCAATGTGGTTCGGAATTAGGGATTTAGGGTTTGCGGAATTGAAGAAAATTTAGACTTCATGGATCCGTTAATTTTTCTTGCTACCTCCATCAACAGATTGGTCATACTGACTTCAGCAAGTTAGGCTCTCTCTCTCTCTTAGTTTCGTCTACAAGAGTTTACAGTTTATTAATTGGCAGAAATAGATTGTCTACCGATGTTGTACTCCCGCCAAGTGCGTTGCTTGCGTTGATTTGTTTTGGTTGCCTCCACGATCTTGGTTTCTTCCATCTTGCAAACTTTTTCCTATATATGCCCTTAACAGCGAAACTATGGGTAGTCTAGAAGGATATTAGATTTATTTTCATGCATTTCATTATAGTCATGGTTGATGTAAACATGGGATTGAATGCAGCGATGACGATTTACCGTGTTTACAGAGACCATTTAGAGACTGAAAGTTCCCATATGACATATTTTTCAACACTGTTTCCATCTATGTGCTTATGGGAAATAAGTGTTTCATTTTAAGATAGCACTTCAGTGGCCATACTAATCATCAATCTTACAATTGTCCAATGGGGATCTGTGTTTCTTTGTTAATGTGGAATTTTGATTTTTGAGTGAGGGAAAAAAAATCACAGATGCCACTGAAAATAGGGTCTCGAAGTACAAAGATATGATGTGATTTTCCTTACCTTACTAGAACATCATTGTTTTTATTTATTCTGATTAGCTTTTTCAAGTTTGGTTCTTTACCTCATTCGATGAGGAGTTTAGTGATCTGATTAACATTTTTGGTCAACCATATCAGCTCCGCCCGCGCCACTTGCCCTTGTTATTACAGCACCAGCAACTTCTCCCTTCTGCTTAAAGGTATAGGAACTTCATGCTTGCCTTCTAAATTTCCAGCATTTTTGCGGTTGTTTCCACTTACCCGTATCCCTCGTCGACTCCCATTAGGGTGATTGAGTTCCGTTTACTTTTTATTTCGATTTTGTTTGCAGGTAAGGAGTTCATGGTCATTCATATCATAGACTGAACAATCTCAGCATGTAGGTTTACTTATCGTCCTTTGAATTTCAAAATCCTATATTCTACATGTTGATCGTGCTTATGTTGGTTGATAAACAATTCAAACTAGGATTACTGATCGTGCTTTCATTCACAGATTGCACATATCAATTTACTGAATATTTTCTATTGTATCTGAATGTGCTTTAGTGTTCTAATTGTCTAGAATAAAAGCATTCATTATGAGCCGTTTACCATTAATCTACTTGCACATAGTTATCTAAACATGTGCTTTCTTGCTTTGCTTGCGGTTACTTTCTGATTCTTTAGTCATTAGCGGGGCTTGCAAACTAGGAACCTGCACATTGGTAATTCTCTACTGTTTTTTTAATATTTCGCATGCACAGTTACTCACTCTCAAGGAGTTCTCTTGACGAAAATAAGTGCAATCTGGTGATGGTGTTATTAACTGTTATGACCGGTGCTAGCAGCTACCAGTAAGGCAGTAAACATGGTATCTTGAGTGATATTAAATTTGTTTTCTTTTTCTTTCAGATATTTCAGTTCATTGCGTTTCCTGAATTATGTAAATTCATCTATATGTTGTCTGACCTGATTGCCCATCTCCCTCTCTCTAGAATTCCCCCTCCCCTCTGCTTTCTCTCTATTAAGCCTTCTCTCTCTCTCTCCACCATGTCTAATACTCCCTAGGACATGAGCAGATAGGCCAGAAATATAAACTGGTCTTGATTTATATAGTGTGGACTATTTATCAGTTCACTGGACACAACCATCCTCCTCACAACAAATTTGAAAATATATAAAAGGCCTTATACTGATTACTATTTCTGACTAACCTAGCAACACATAGATATCCTAACAACGGTATAAACTATAAAAATCCGTGTTAATGCATCGTAACAAGGAACGGTACCAATGCAACGCAGCGAAGCGCGTGTACCCACTGGCCACTAGTAAGAGTACATGAAACGTAGAAAGCAAACCTGACGACGCCAATCGCCAAGGATCTCAAAGCTTCCGAAGAGCATCAAGCATGGCTCCCCAGGGCCTGCACAAAGCCTCCAATGGGACGGCCTTGGGGATGGTTATCGCAGCTCCTTCGGTCATGTCGACCTCGGCGTCCCCAATTATGTCCCAATGGAAACACTGTATCAAGCGTCCCAAGAACAAGCCCCTAGCATCCGCAGAGCGAGCGCCTCGCCGGGGCACCTGCGCCTCCCCATCCCGAACGGGATCATGAACAATCCACCGGCCTTGCCGCCCTTGAACCTCTCCGGCCTGAATTGTACGGCGGCCTCCCAGACCGCCGGGTCCCGGCTGATGGCGTACGCGTTGACTAGCAGGCAGCAGCATCGTCTTCCTCGGGACGGTGTATAATTAGTGGATAGGATTCCGAATTTGTATCATTGGATATGGCCTAAATGTCCTCCTTGATCTAAGAAAATCAGTTAACATTGGTCTTTTAGGTCAAATACCCTGACCTACCCGTCGAACCACTAAAGGGGTTGTCTCCAATAATAATATCTAAATTCGGTCCCCTATAACCTCATATATATATTTTCTTTAAAAAGATTCTCTCCTATATTTCTTCCATCTTCAACAGCATTCCCTATATGAAGAATTGTATAGGAGAAATAAAGGAATCCCTACATATAAGGAAATGAAGAGAAATTCTCTATTTCAGATAATGGAATAGGTAGAGAATGCTGTTGAAATATATAGGCGAAGAATTTGTCCCCTATTTTGGGGTAGAATACGCTTTAGGGAAGCCTGATGGAGACAACCATAGAGTCTTCTCTAGCCTTGTACCATATATGCTTGGACTGAAATGCCCTCCCACAGTCATACCTAAGCACAAAGTACGGTCATTCTGTTAGCTTCTATTCTCTAGGTGGTTATGGCCTATCACTCATTGGAAGGATCGAATGATACTTATCTTGACACCATATGAACCCTCTTGTACCATCTTGTCCTCCAAGCTTTCTTTGCTACTAAGTATATCCTCCATTCACGGTGTTGCATCCTTTGGTGTCTTTGTCCGATTGGCTTGTACACCCTTGATTGCCCAAACATCATTCAGCGAACCGCTCTCCATGAGGCATGGGAAGTTCCCTCCTAGCTTACTTGCTTTGAGGGAGGCACACAAAGATCTCTTTTTGCTTCACGAAACCAAGGGAGCTTTGCTATGCTCCCTTTCTTACTTCTCCCCTGTCTACTTTGAGGGAGGGAGTTTTCTCTTTACTTCGCCTCTCAATCAGACCATCGAAGCTTTGCTTCACATGTCGTCTTTATGTCGTAGGGGGTGGACATGTTCCCTTTACAACAGTTTAAAAAATTATATAGGATTTTCTTTTGCAATCGCGCTCTTCAGCTCATTTATTTCACAAGCTTGAAATTGAGCTTGGCTCTCTCATTTATATACATTAAGAGATTATCTCTCTAATTCTCACTGGAAATAAATTCCATAAAACATCCAATGTTATTGCATATTTGAAATCTGTTTATTTTTCTAGAATTCTAGAATTTTAATTCAGAAAGATATCTTTTTGAGTCCTTATCTATTTTTTTATAAATTTCTAAAGCTTCATCTATTCTCTAGAAAATAACTTCCAATTTATTCAAACCCCTCCCTTTTCTGAAAAATCTAGAAATATGCTTTCCATTTCCATATTACACCTTAGACGTCACCCACTAGTTCTGCCCGTGGTGCAATAAGTTGCGATTAACGGCTTAGATCCTCCCACCAGATCCAACAGCTTAGCTTGAGCCACGTCACTCTTTTCCAACCGGTTTGCCCATGAAAATCCAACGGCGCCCATAGATTAGATGCTGGATCCAACGGCTATCGTGGCTTCATCCTCCCCCGGCTGCGACCTCCTAGCTAGAACCATCGGCGCCGCCGCCTCCTTCGCACCGTCCACCGGACGGTCCGGATCCTCTGCCGTTCTTGGTCAAATGGCACGCTGCCTTTTGAACTGCGCTTAGCCTCCAGTCAAACGAGTGATGCTTCTTGCCTCCCATGCCGGTGCATGGGCCGCGCGCCTCGGCTCCTGCCTGCTGCGAGCGGGCCGTCCTGCCACCCAAATAGGCCACGCACCTCGGCTCCAGCTAGGCTGCCCTCTTCCGCTGCACCAACGTGGGAAAATTGTGGGTATTTCGCGCGTTGCAAAAAAAGAGAAAACCAAAACGGCGTTATTTCTGGTGAGTAGCGAGCCGCTGTGTTCTGTGAGCAGTGAGCCGGCGACAATGGCGAGTGAGGCGGCCATTGAAGGAACCACCGATGAGATGGATGGCAAAAGAAATGAAGATCAGCAGCATGGGTATGTTTCTTTATAGCTTCTATATAAAATAATTTTAGAGTATGTTGAGAGGCCTATTTCTTTTGACTCTCTCAAACAAATTTTGATATCCCCTTTTTCTAGTTTTTTTAGTCTTTGTATGAAGTAGTTTTATTTTCTAGTGGTAGGTTTGATCTATTGTATATCTTTTTTATACTTCTCGTATTTTTGACGTTATGGTTGGTAGTGGTAGGTTGATTATCTTTTTGTCATATTCAACACATGTAAGAATCAATGTCATATTTCTTCTTTCATATGTAATATATCTATTTATCACTTTGTCATATTAAACATATGTAAGAATCAATGTCATATTTTTTTAGCATAAACAATATACCTTCTTGGAGGCCTCAAATCGGCATGGACTTTGCAAGTGTAGAGGAAGCTTGGAGGTTTTGGGTATTCTACAGTGGTCAAGTGGGTTTTAGCTGCAGGAAGAAGTATGAGAATAAAAGTAAAACAGACAAGATAATCACATCATGTAGATATGTTTGCTCGAAGCAAGGTTTTCGAAAAGAGGACAAAAGAAATCATTTGACGAAGCTTCCTCGAAATGAGACAAGAATAGGTTGTGATGTTCGTATAGGAATCACCTTGGATCGCATTTCAGGGTTGTACAAGTTGCTTGATTTCAATCTTGAGCACAACCATGTTCTCCATTTGCCCGAGACAACTCATCTAATGCCTTCACAAAGGAAAATCACCGAAGCACAAGCTATTCAAATTGAAATGGTCGAAGATTCTGGAATTAGGTCTAAAGTTGCTCATGAGTCGGCGAGCCGTCAAGTTGGAGGGTCCTCCAATCTTACCTACACATGTCTTGATCACAAGAATTATGTCCGGACCAAGCGTCAAAAGGAGTTGAAGGGTGGGGAATATGGGAGTTTATTGGCCTACTTTCAAAATAAAATTGCTACAAACCCTTCATTCCAATATGCTTTGCAATCCGACGAGGAAGGACAAATAACAAATATATATTGAGCAGATGCTAGGATGATAATTGATTATGCACACTTCGGTGATGTGTTTACTTTTGATACCACTTTTGGAACCAATAAAGATTGTCGACCATTTGGTACTTTTGTTGGTTTCAATCAATTTAGAGAGACCACTATCTTTGGTGCTGCCCTCATGTATGATGAAAGCTACGAGTCTTTTAAATGGCTATTCAAGGCTTTTTTAACTAGTCACGGTGAAAAGACGCCCAAGACCATCTTTATCGATCAAGATGCGGCAATGGAAAAGGCCATCGGTGAGGTACTTTCTAATTTATGGCATGGGTTATACACTTGGCATATTGGTCAAAATACAATCAAGAATTGAAACCGTCATATGGTTGGAGAGTCAAGTATTCTTAGTGATTTTAGAGCTTGCATGTATGAGCATGAGGACAATGCAATATTTGCAGAAGTCTTCAATGGCATGAGAAGCAAGGTTCTAAAGAAAACTTGGCTAGACATCATGTACAAGTTAAAGGAAAAGTGGGCATTGTGCTATATGAAGGGTGTATTAACGTTGGGAATGCGAAGCCCATAGTTAAGTGAGAGTTTCAATAGCAATCTTAAAAGCTATTTGAATGTGAAGTTGGACATTCCTCAGTTTTTTCACCACTTTGACAGGGTTGTGCAAGAAAAGCGAGATAAAGAGATACAATCTGAGTATGACTCGATGAAGAAAATACCATGATTACATATGAGGACACCAATGTTTGTGCAAGCAAGTAAGATGTACACCCCTTCAATGTTTCGATCTTTTTAAAATGAATATGAAAGATCTCTTGCAGCCTATGCAAAACCATCGGCTAATAACAATGTGTACGTTGTTGCAATGGAAATTTTTGGTGATGAATCTTATGTGGAAGAAGAAAAAATAGTTGTATGTTCCATGGAGGGGCCAACGGTTTCATGTAGCTGCCATCTATTTGAGAGAGTTGGGATATTATATGCTCATGCATTAAAAGTTCTTGATTTCATGAACATAAAACAATTGCCTGACAATTATGTCCTCAAACGATGGACAAGATGAGTACGTAGCTCTATTATTCAAGATTCTAATGGCAATGATGTCTTAGAAAATCCGAAACTAGAAGCTTCACGTTCTTACCAGCTTCTTTCTCACAAGTTTAGTGCATTGTCCTCTCATGCTTCTGATTATCCTAAGTGTGTCATACTACTAAATAATGCATATGACAAGTTGTCGAGAGAAGTGGAGTCAAAAATAAAAGAACTTACGGATGGTAATGATAAAGAAGATGGGGCTACAGAAATCTCTTAAGTATCCCATACCATGTCACATATTGTTGGTCTTAAGAAGAAAGAGGTTAAAAAGAGGATATCGAAGAGATCCAGAGATTGGGTTCAAAAAGGACAAAAAACTACCAAGAAACAACCCACTACAAAGGTGTGTGTTCTATAGTACTCTCTTATGCAATTTGATGTTATAATAGAATATTGAAAAAAAACTAATTGTCACTTGTAGGGAGATGCTAATAAAGAAAGCACATACCATCAACAATCGGTGGAAAATAGTGAAGATTGGTTACAACAAAATGATTTCAATGAAAGTTACATGCAATTATTGATGGTAAATACTAAACTATTAGTGTTTTTTCATTTCTTATTTTCTTGGTAATACTAATCACAATATTACATTCTCATGTAGGGGGGATCCAATGATGGTGATCAGTTGTGAGGTGCTAGACGGGTGCTAGATGGAGTCTTTTGGGTCATGCCACTCAGAAGTGCTAGAGGGAATCTTTTGGATTTTGGCACACTGAATATCAGTTTAGTTCAAAGTGGTGTTGTAGTTACTAGCACTAAGATTGAAGCAAAATTGCGTCCAAATTACTGCATTTTTGAACTTTCTGTTTGTGCAAAAAGATTAACAACACTGTTGAGAACCCATTTTGCCTATATTTGTGCCCTTGTGCATCCTAGATGATCATTTTGTGGATTAAATTTCAGTATTCAATATGCAGTTTCTATAGTCTGTACATGTTCAGTGCTTCAGTATGAAAATAACGCTTCAGTCATGGATCTAGATGGATCGTTGGATGTAGATCCAGCAGCATAAATCGTTGCTTCCTTATTTTTAGTACAGACAGTGATTCAGTGGGCCGGCCCATCTAACGTTCACGGGAGCAACGCTCGGCCCATTGCCGCCTGCATGCATGCGCTCGCGGGCGTGATGGCTCGCAGTTCAAAAGGCAGCGTGCCGTTTGATGCCCAAAGACAGAGGATCCGGATCGGGAGTTCCTCACCACCGCCATTTCTGAGCCTCCCCAGCCATTGTAATGGCCTCCCTACAATCACCATGTCTGCTGCCTCTCGGCCCCTGATTTGCCGCTGCTGCCCGTAGTATTCTCGTCGTCGTTCAGGCCTTCTAGCTGGTCATGGCTTCGACCACCGCCTCTCGCGCCCGCCTATAAATAGTCCCCTCCATGGCTCCGCAATGCCCCAGGACACCTTCCTCCGCCCTCCTCTGCTCTCTCCTTCGTCATGCTCCACCTCGACGCCGCATTCGTCTTCCACAGTTCAACACCGACGACTTTAGCCCTGTCGCTCTTCACCTCCTCCATGCTCGACGTCAACACACGAGAAGGCTTCCACCAGGAGTCGCAAAGCTGCTGGTTGTTGTTCATACTCGCTGCTGACCATCGGAGCGTCGTTGTCCGTGCTGCCCATAAACATCGCCGCCACCATCTTGCCCTCCGGCCACCTCCGTCACCCCTGAGCCTCTCCAAAGCCACCCGCCCAGGTTCATCGTCGCCCTAATTCCATTTATCTGGTTCGCAATCATCGATTCTAGCCGGTGGCCTCCGTTCGCTGGCACCAACCTCTCCGGCAACCACAATTTTCCTCCTCTCTTCTGTCACTGACGAGAAGGCCTCACCTTTCAGCCCCTTTAACAACCCGTGTGCACAACCGCCTACGCCTAGGCCTTCCCTCTGTCAACAAGCCAGTTGAGCCGAAGCCCTTTGCTCTGGCCAGATTAATTATAAATCTTTTATTTTATTTATATCTAGAAATGTTGTTAAACTTTTTAAAAAAAATTACTAAAGTTCGTCCAAAAATTCTGTAAAAATCATAAAATCTTAAATATGATAAGAAAACTATAAAAATAAGTCCCACTTTAGAAATAAAATAGCATAAATTAATTCATTTCTCATTATTATGTATAAGAATGCTTTTAAACTTTAGATATTATTTCCAAAAAAACAAAACAATTAATATAATAAAGCACTAACAATTTACTAAAAAACTTTCTTTGAGATTTTCACCCTTTAACTTCAACGAACTTCGCAATATAATTATTGTCGACTCGAAAAATTGTTAACCCACACTTAAAATTTTTCACGTGCACTTGTATAAGTCCTTGCTATCCAGAGAAGTAGAACCATGAAAATACTGTTAAAATCACCCTTTTCTCAAAGGAATAATATTTTTAAATTCAAAGTCGTACAAACCATAATCAACCTGGTCAGCTCTAATCTCTTTTTTTTTCTTCCAAAAAGTCATTGATTTTTCTTGCATACATGCTCTATGTGCATTTATTCGACTTTGGGAACGATTATCTATTGGATTTTCATTAATTCTCTTATGTTTTTAATATATAGATTACGAATTGAACGCCATCGGAATTATTGACCAAGAATGTTCAGAAAATCCAATTGAATACAAGCAGATCACCCAAAAAGGCAGTGAAAGGATCTCTATGGCCTAGAGGGGGTGAATAGGCAATTTTTAATTCCTTTTGGATTATACTTTATTAAGCAACAAGGTTAAGAGTGACCCAATCCTAGGTTCTAGTGCCCTATCAAGCGAAAGCAAATTAAATGACATGCACTAGTAACCTAATCCATCCATTCAAAGCACGCAAGCAATTTATAGCAATTCATGAGAAAGATAAATGTGAAAGTAAATGAGACAAAGGAGAAATGACACGATATTTGTTTCACCGAAATTCGGAGCCGCAACTCCTACTCTCCGTTGAGGCTAGCCCTTGCGCACAAGGACCGGCTCTCTCTTGAGCCACACGTCTCACTTACTCCTCAGCAGTCGTTCCGCCACTCCGTCGAGGTGGACTCCGTCACCTATACACCGACTTAAGAGTAGCCACAAGCCAAAGCCTACTCCCAAGCCCATTCCTCCAAGAAGAACACTGTCTTCAAGAGTAATAAGCCCGAAATGCCTCGATCGTGCCAAATCGAAGGACTTCCATGAAGCTCGGTTTGGAGGAAGGTAGATGGTTGATGAATTGGTGGAGGAAAGGCTCTAAAACACCCCTAAGATGAGTAAATGTTGGCTATATGTGAAATGAAGCTTCAAACCTCATAAATGGCTGCCTACCAAACTCAATTTATACCCCCCGGAGAGAAACTAGTCGTTGGAGCTCGGGAAAACTCTAAAAACTAGCCGTTACAGGTCGTCGGACCTAATCCGATGGTCGCCGGACCCGGTCCAATGGCTGCAACCAAGTCTCAGAACAGCTAGGACACGTACTGTCGGATCCGGTCCGACGGTGGTCGGACTTGGTCCGATAGAGGTTAAGGCACCGGAACAAGGTAATGTCGGACCCAGTCCAACGACGGTCGGACCCGGTCTGACCAACAATAGAAGAGAGCACTTAGGGTTTATGCCCGTCAAACCCAGTCCGACGGCGGTCGGACACGGTCCGATGAGCACTGACAATGCAAGGCTTAAGTATTTAAACACAAAGGGACTATTATGTAAAGGTAATAGGCTTGTGGACTACGACAAGGCTAGGGATTTAAGTGAAGAAGAGACTCGGCATGATCGAACCAATTAGACCCCTCTTGAAGCAAGGGCGACAAAAGAAAAAAAACTTAGCTACTCCTAAACTTACACATGACCTCTTCACTCGCCCGGTCATGCTTAGATCATCTTGAAGCAGCTCAAATATTCGCCGAAGCCTCGCTAGGGTTTAATGAAAGGACCAAGAACTCCCTAGCACTAATCCTTGCGCAAATATCCTCGTCATCAATGCCACTAAAATAAATAGGGCACAACGATGGTCACAGGCAGGTTTTCTATGCACTTTGAATTTCCTATTTTCTATTATTAGTTAAATTATTGCATTACTTTTTAGCTATTTACTTATTTGAATTATGATATTTATCATGTAGAGTATATGGTCCAACTCCACTACCAAAAGCCCTCCTAAAAATGGTTTAGACTTTACATCACCCTACCATAAGAAATCTAAATTTATGTGTTTCAAAAGATAGGATAAAATCATTGCCCATAATAATGTATGTCGGTACATAAGGTACCGGGGTGTCCTCTCCACCGCCTCCAGAAAGGGGGTAGAAGACGGCGTCATCCAGAAGGACCGTGAAGACCAGGTCTGGTTCCGAGTGGACTGGCGGGCACGCGGGCCCCACCGCTCGGAACTGGGCCCGAGGTGTCTCTCGGTAGGTAGGGGCGACCAGACCCCTGCGCCGGGAGACCGGGCGAGCCCCACGCGTCAGCCGGGCGAGCAAGGCCCAGCCATGGGCGAGCCCTCAGAGGCCGGGAGGGCCCCACGCCAAAGTGGGCGAGCAAGGCCCAGCCTTCGCCCTCAGAGGCCGGGAGGCCCCACGCGTCAAAGGGCGAGCAAGGCCCCAGCCATGCGTGGCGAGCCCTCGAAGGCCGGGAGGCCCCACGCCCAAGTGTGCGTGGCGAGCCCCTCAGAGGCCGGGAGGGCCCCACGCGTCGGCGGGCGAGCAAGGCCCAGCCGTGGCGAGCCCCTCAGAGGCCGGGAGGGCCCCACGCGTCAGCGGGCGAGCAAGGCCCAGGCGCTGGCGAGCCCCTCGAAGGCGGGAGGGCCCCACGCCCAAAGTGTGCATGGGCGAGCCCCTCTCAAGACCAGGCGAGGGCCCCACGCCAGGGGCTCCAGCAGGCAGGAGCATTGCGAATGAGTCTTGGACGGCGAAGGCTCCCCTCTTCTGAAGGACGGCGCATTAATGAGACACCACGCGGATAGACAGAGGAAGAAATGATTACCACATGAAGACCCTTGCAGTGTCTGGTAGCATCCCACTGTGGTGCGTAAGAATTGACCGCAGAGAGAAGGTTTGCTTGAGGAGGCCGCCTGTCGTCGAGGAGCAGCGAGGCCCCACCCGCAGACTCACCGGTGTGACTATGCGGGTCGAGGCCACTTGCGGCACGCGAGGCGAGCTGCTGGCGTGGGCAGTGACATGTTTTCGTCTCTTCTGTCGTGTCTTGTCGATTATCTTGAGCATCAGATCGCCTTACTCCTCGGCTCTCTCCACCACCCAAAGCTTGTATAAAAGGAGGGAGAGAGAGGGAGAAGAGAAGAGAAAAGGAAAAAGGAAAAAAGGAGAGGAGAGGCATACGAACACACACATCCATGTAGTGTTCGTGCATTCGAGACACTCAGTAAACACATTCCCATTCAACCACAATCGAAAAGAGCTAAGGCTCAGCAGAGTAGGACTATTACCCGCGAGGGGTCCGAACTCAGGTAAATCTGAAGTCGCTCCTTGTTGTGCCCGACGCCAAATCGGATCGAGCTTGATCGAGTTGGCTAGCGACTAGAAATCTGACCAGGTGTGACCCGCAGTGGTTGAGCGGAGAACACGCCGTCGATGGCGCGCCGTAGGGGTGCGCTTAGCATCGGTTCAAGCTCTTGACCTTTCTTCAGAGGCGATGGCGGAGCGGCGATCCGCGATGGAGCGAAGCGGCCGCTAGAGCCGCAGCGCCAGTGTCGGCCGCGGCGATGGCGGTGGATCACCCGGCGGTGGCCGCCGCCTAGGTTGGAGCCTGGCGAAAGCGCCGCCTCGTTAAGCTAAGCGGCCTCGGCCTTGGAGGAGTGCACTCGGCACAGAACCTCCACGTGGCCAGGGCCTTGCTGGAAAACCCACCGGTTCCGGTAACTCCGGACTCCCCGGCGGCGCCGTGGTTGGCCAGCTTGGCCCGCTACGTCGACGCCGCCACGGCGGTGGTGCAAGTCTCGGGGGGCGGGGGAACCGGCGTTTCCGCGTCCTCCCGTTCTTTGTTGCCCTCGCGCTCCTCTCGCAGATCTCCTGGTGAGGGGGGGCGGGACCAAGACGACAAGAGCCAGGCGACCCCTATGGCATGCCCGGCGGCAAGACGGCTCTCCTCGGCTTTCCTTCTTCAGTGGCCGACGACGGCACGTCCGCCAGCGGCGTGGGCCTCCTCTGGCCTTCTTCCAGTCCAGCAGCGACCGGCGGCGCTCCTCATCCAAAGAACGACGCAGCGGCGTGCTGGCTGCTCTCACAGCTCTCCTCCACGCCTCGTCCCAAGACTAAGCTCCGGCGGCCGTGCCCATGGCGCCTTGTGTGGTGGTGCCGCGCCATTGAAATGTTGGTTTCGAGTCAGTGTTCTCGATTTACATCAGCGAAGTCTAAAGACGAAGAAGTTTGATCGGGGCCTTCAGAGAAGGCTTCGCGACCATCCGTCGCAGACCCGACTACGGTGGGGGCGACAAGCGGCCGCCTCGGCCTCCGGTTCAGGAGAGGAGCAAGATCGGCTATGTTTTGGTCGGGGCCTTCGACAGAGGGCTACATGCCATCCGTCGCAGCCCCCGAGCTTGGTGGGGACGACGTCATTGCTACCTCAGCCTCCAGTTCAGGGAGGGAAGGTGGAACAACTGCTGAGGCGGTTAAGGTGGAAACGCCAGGCCAGGCGGAGTACATCGGCGAGCGCCGCGGCGCTTGCCACCCTTGGCCGGAGGGTCATGGATGTCGTCCGAGCCATCCTGCGGGTCCAAGTGGTCCTCGACGGTGATGCGTCAGCCGGGAGGTACGAGCGAAAGGCCAAGCTCTACATCTGAGATTCCTCTGCAGTGCATCGCTCGAGAAGTGGGGAGCAGCCGCTCTCTGATACCCTAGGAGGCACGACTGGGAGCCGGCTTGTTCGGCCAGCCTGCTGCCCTCCGGGATGCCTGCGAGCGGGTGCGGGGTGCTAGGTGTGCCGAGGGCAAGCCAAGCTATCCCGACGACCAGCCGGGCCGTAAAGGCCACCACATCTGCCGCAGCCCACGCTTACGGTGGGGACGACGAGGTGCAGCGATTATGCTTTGTCGGGGCCGTCGAAGAAGGCTTCATGACCGTCGTCGCAGCCGGCTCGGTGGGGGGACGAGCGGTTGCCTCGACCTCCGGTTCGAGGAGGGAGCAGCGTCGGCTATGCTTCGTCGGGGCCGTCGAAGAAGGCTTCATGACCGTCCGTCGCACCCGGTTCCGGTGGGGACGACGATGCGGCTGCCTCGGCCTCCGGTTCAGGGAGGAGGCAGCGTCGGCTATCAAGTCATCTGCAGTACAAAGATAAGTTCTGCCCTCTGTGAGCATTCGCCGCTTTAAAAGTCATTAGAAAACATTCGCCGAAAGTCGGTAGCGAAAATCTTCAAGGTGATGGCCCCTTAGTCGCAAAAGCAAGCGCTTAAGCTTGCGGTGGGCGAGGCGATGCGGATGGAAGTGAGGGCTCTAGCTTTGGTGTGTCGGTCGGTCAGGGCAATGCGCCAACGACGGCAC
The DNA here is from genome assembly GCA_036346415.1 of Raddia guianensis. Taxonomy (NCBI): domain Eukaryota; kingdom Viridiplantae; phylum Streptophyta; class Magnoliopsida; order Poales; family Poaceae; genus Raddia; species Raddia guianensis. The sequence continues at coordinate 32,818,841 of CM070536.1, forward strand.
GGCGACTAGACGACTTCTGAAGCTAAGCTCTCGCCACGCAACGCTTAAGGTCGGTTTGCGAGAGGCCATAAGGGTTGAAGTAGCCGATGCCTAAGGAAAAGCGCCACTTTCAGCAGAACGCTACGCCTAAAGCTTTTGGCGTTCAGCCTGCCTAGCCCGTGTTGCTAGTGTTGGTCCCGCACGATCGCTGCCTCTGCTCCTAACTGACGCCCCTTGACGGTAGAGGGGACGCCTAACATTCGTGTCGAGAAAGGGAGGCGATCGGGGGTCGAGTCCGCACAAGGCATCAGCGGCTGCTCATAAGCACCGCCGCCTATGACCACCCCCAAAACACAAGCCTTAAGCCGCACGATGTTTTGGTCCTACCGAGACCACAAGGGCGTAAGTCCCGAAAGGTGAAGGAAAATGACATAGTGACACCACCGCAACACCGCAGCGGCATTAGTGCTCCAAAGGCTTTCGGTTTATTCTTTACGTGCAAAAGTGTGATATAACCCCACCGGTGCGGGAGAGGTGATCTGCTTGAATGCAAAGAATCGCCCGAGCAAGGTGCTCGGAGGGCTCCGGAGTTACCCTGAAGTGGAGAAGACCAGCAGCGGCGACGCTGGCGGATTTAGCCCCACCTGGGGTGCATCCGGCGTCGGCAATGCGTCGAGCTCGGATTGCGCCCAGGCGGGCTCGGGGCTTCTGTCGACATAAGGTACAGGGTGTCCTCTCCACCTCCTCCGAGAAAGGGGTAGAAGACGGCGTCATCCGAAGGACCGTGAAGACCAGTGTCAGTTCCGAGTGGATCGCGGGCACGCTGGCCCCACCGCCGAATCGGGCCCGAGGCGTCTCTCGGCGGTAAAGGCGACCAGACCCTGCAGGCCGGAGACCGGGCGAGCCCCACGCCCAGGCGGAAGTGCGTGGCGAGCCCTCAGAGGCCGGGAGGGCCCCACGCGTCAAAGTGGGCGAGCAAGGCCCAGCCGCGTGGGCGAGCCCTCAGAGGCCGGGAGGGCCCCACGCGTCGGCGGGCGAGCAAGGCCCAGCACACGTGGCGAGCCCCTCGAGGCCGGGAGGGCCCCACGCCAGGCGGTGCGTGGGCGAGCCCCTCCGACGGTGAGGCGAGGGCCCCACGCGCCAAAGCGGGTGCGTGGCGAGCCCCTCTCAAGACCAGACGAGGGCCCCAGCCACAAGGGGCTCACAAGCGGGGAGCATTGCGAAGAGTCTTGGACGGCGGCTCCCTGCTCTGAAGGACGGCGCATTTAATGAGACACCACGCGGATAGACAGAGGAAGAAATGATTACTTCTGATGACCCTTGCAGTGTCCGAGCGGTACACACTGTGGCCGCAAAGAATTGACCGGCAGAGAGAAGGTTTGCTTGAGGAGGCCGCCCGTGTCGGGAGGAGCGGGGGCCCCACCCGCAGACTCACCGGTGTGACTATGCGGGTCGAGGCCACTTATGGCACGCGAGCGCTGCGCTTGCGGCGTGGGCGTGGCATGTTTTCGCCTCTTCTGTCGTGTCTTGTCGATTATCGAGAGCATCAGATCGCCTACTCCTCGGCTCTCTCCGCCACCCAAAGCTTGTATAAAAGGAGGGGAGAGAGAGGGAGAAGAGAAGAGAAAAGGAAAAAAGAAAAAAGGAGAGGAGAGGCATATGAACACACACAGTCACAGAAGTGTTCGTGCATTCGAGACACTCTGTAAACACATTCCCATTCAACCACAATCAGAAAAGAGCTAAGGCTCAGCAGGAGTAGGACTATTACCCGAGAGGTCCAACTGGGTAAATCTGCGAGTCGCTCCTTGTTGTGCCCGACGCTCAAATCGGATCGAGCTTGATCGAGTTGGCTAGCAGACTAGAAATCTGACCAGGGGTGTGACCCGCAGTGGTTGAGCGGAGAACACGCCGTCAATGTATTTATTGCTATACAAATAAACATGAAAAAATAAAGCACAAGCCATTAGAAAGGTTGTTACTGTCATGACTTTGTGAACGGGGCATTGCCTTAGGTTTTTGCAATGCTTACAGTTCCTGTAATTAATGCTTGAGGAAGTGTGTCATTAGCAATGGTCATTGTGCGGCACTTAGCATTATTGAGGTTATTTTTTAAAATATCCACGCGGTGTGCGGGATATTGCAAAACCTTGAATCATACTGAATAGAGAAATGACACATTTACATCCATCCATACGAGAAGTTGTTATATGGGTAAAGCTGGGTAGGTTCTGCAAAGATGATAATAAATACATTGCTGGACCTTACTTTAGATGTATGAAGTCGTGTTAACTGGGTGATGCCTTCCACTCTTACAATTCATGGTTTTTAGAAAAAGCATATGAAAGAATATGAGTTATGGATTGGTGGAAAGGAGATAGCATTTATTAAAAACTCTTTTAAAATGTTTAAATTGTGGTTTAAATAATATAAGCCAAGACTTCTAAATCTTCCATACACTCAAGCGTACTTTATACCGTAAATTATATCATATTTTGGTATTGTAAGCACATTCTTTAATAACATGTGCAAAAAAATGTGTTAGTTTGAGACAATTCTGAAATTACATGGTATGCTTTTTCGGGAGAGCAAATTCTAATGTTTATTATTGAAAATTGCTCCCCTACAGTATAAAAAGGTGTATGGTCACCTCTGCCATTTTATGAGTTGTTTCTAGTGCTATCTACAAGTGACATGATAACTAATGATCAGAGACAATTGTTGTCTCAACCGTTGTACATGCCCTTACAATGACATTCTATACTTCATCATAGTAATATAAACAGTAAGAGTCATTCTCTACTTCGTCATTATGGTTGTCCTCTGGTACATCTGGCTTGAACAAAACTTGCGGATCTTCCGGCAAACATAACGCCCCTCGACCCTCTTGCTTAGTGTTATCCTTGATGACATCCGTCCGTGGGTGGCAACGGGTGCCATACTTGTATATTGGGCTTTAGCACACCCCAGCTGGGGTCCCCGACCCCTTTTGTAACCTTCTGCATTTTGAATAGATAGCACTTCGCTTGCATTTACTAAAAAAAACATATAAAAACAATAGGGCCACTGACCAAGATTGACCCCTCCCCCATGTGAATTCTCCTCACCCATGTAAATCCTAACCCTCACAAAGTTCCTACCTACCACCAATGACTTCTACACCTCCCGCACCACCGCAAGCTCCTCCCCTACCACTTCACTAGTGTCGATTCCTTTTCTCACCATTATACCCTTTTCTTCTTCCTATTTGCCACTCTACTACCCATTTTAATTTGGGAGCGGTCAGCACTTGATCGCATGATCGAACCCAGCAAGGCGATTTTTCCGCACTTGACCCTCCGCCTTTTGTTTCTCACGTGAGGGATGACCGAGCTAGCGCCGTCTCCCCCGATCCCATTCGTCTTCCTTACGCAGCCCGCTCCGCACACCTCTGCCCGCCGCCGCCGGTGCCCTCGCCACGGCCGCTCCGCCTCAACCCTCCCATCACGGTCGGCGCCGCCACCCTAACCCAGATCCACCCCGACGACCGGCCGGCCGCAATCTCCCCACCCCGGCTCGGGCGGCGTCGCCGCTTCCACCGCCTCACAACCCCGACCAACCGCCGGGCCTCCACCTCCCCCCAACCCTTAATCTACAGCCGGGGAGCACAAACCCCCAAACCCTAACCCGAACCAGCCGGCGGTGAGGTCGACGGCGGCGAGCTCAACGATGGCGAGCTCGGCGACAGCAAGGTAGGCTCCCTCCTCACTCCTCCTTGCTCCTCTCTCCAGCTTCCTCCCCCTTCTTCCTCCTCTGCCTGCATGTTTTTGATTTGAAAATTTGGTTCAATCGATGTGAAAGAAAAAATCGCCTGCAACATTGCTAGATTGCAGGCGCGTGCGATCTAGCAAAACCGTTTTAATTTACCACTCTAAACATTCCAATATCAAGTTACCACTCCAAGACAATCTAGTCCTTATTTTGAAATGATATGCCTTTTTTTCGAGCGACGGATGAATAGCAAAGGATTAAGTGCCAGCTTGTTCCCTCAACTATTGAGTTTGCGTCAAATTGGTCCCTAGGTGTAATACTAGTTTTGTTTTGTCCCTATGATTTTCAAACAGCGCCTTTTTGGTCCCTTGACCAGTTTTGAGAGTAGTTTTGCTGACATAGCAATCCACGTGGCAGATCCATGTAGATTGACATGTCATAAAAAAAGACCACGTTTACTACCACGTCAGCAAAACTACCCTCGAAACCGTTCAAAGGAACGAAACGACACTATTCAAAAAACCACAAGGATCAAACAAAACTGGTATTACACTACTTGAGGGACCAATTTGGCGCAAACATAATAGTTGAAGGGCTAATGTGGCACTTAATCCAATAGCAAAACCTAAATACAAAAACACCCATATGACCTGTACCATTTTACAAATACTCGGGGTAATTTACAGATGGTCGCATGAACATGCTCACAAGTTTATTCGGTACAGCACTACAGCTACACGTTATCAAGCCATGCATATATGCCACTGATGATGACCCTCCCCGTTGATCATTTGTGAGATGACACGAGCTGGTGAGCTCAGAGTTTGTGAAGAACATCGCTCATGGCCGCACGCGGCCTGCACATGGCCTCCAGCGGGACGGCCTTGGGGATGGTGAGCCCTCCGCCTTCGGCCATGTCAACCTCGGCACTGTCCACCCTGTCCCAGTCGAAGCACTGGATGAGAGTCCCGAGGACGAGCCCTATCGTCCGCAGGGCCAGCGTCTCGCCGGGGCACTTGCGCCGCCCCATCCCGAACGGGATCAGGAGTCGGCCGTCGGCAGCGTTGACGCCCTCGAACCTCTCCGGCCGGAACGCCGCCGGCTCGTCCCAGACCGCCGCGTCCCGGTGGATGGCGTACGCGTTCACCAGCAGCATCGTCCCGCGCTCGACGTTGTAGTCGCCGATCTTGCAGTCCGCCGACGCCTGGTGCGGCAGCAGCAGCGGGGCCGCCGGGTAGAGGCGCAGCGTCTCGCTGACGATGCACTGGAGGTAGCCGAGGCGGGGCACGTCGTCGGCGTCCACCAGCCGGGAGCTCCCCACGGCGGCATCGATCTCCGCCTGCGCCTTCCGGAGCGCCGCCGGGTGGTTCAGCAGGAGCGACATCGCCCACTCCGTCGTCGTCGACGTGGTCTCCGTCCCAGCCCCGAATAGATTCTGCGACAGCAAAGACAAAAAATTACTCCAGTAGTCCAGTGTCAGAAATTTCAGTCAGTAAGACTGTAGTGTTCGTGGTGAGCGTCCACGAGTTAACAAATGCCGCTCTGTGCCAACATTTTCCAAGGAATGCGGGGGCGGTCCGCCGGGCGTCGGAAGCGCCCCCGTCCGATGGCCAGCGCAGCCAGCGTTAGATCTTGTGTAAAAACTTGTTATTTTTGTTTCACTATGTGAAAAAAATCAAACAAAATCATTAAAATTTTTTAAATATTCTCTAATCAGTGTCAGGTCTCACATGTATTTTATTCAAATTTATATGATCAATATTTGTTTATATAAACGTTTTTAAATAAAAAAAAATCTAGATATATAAATGTTGTATAGCAATACAAAAAGTTTGGGTGGAAATATACATGCATTAGAGAATATTTATGATTTTTATTGATTTTATTGATTTTTTTACATGGCGAAACAAAAATAACAAAACTTTTCTCAAGATCTAACGCTGGCCGTTGGATGGCGTCGGACGGGGGGCGTGTCCGACGCCTGTCGGACCGCCCCCCGTTCTTGTCCAAGAGCCAACATTGTCTCTTGCTTACATGGTGTATATATAGTATATATGACATTTCGTCCAATTACACCAGGCTGAGTAAAAGGACTACTGATATTGCCATCCTTTTGTTTATACGATGGTGCTTTAAAAGTATTGATTTTTTCCCTTTTTTTGAGGAGAAAAAAAGGTTATGCTGATAGTGTGAAGGAGCTGATTCACCATCACGCACTGAAGAAATGAAGAATGCAAACCATATGCTGACAGAGACGTGGTAATTGATGCGATTAAACGTTGCTAATTGCACAGAGAAATGTTGGGGAAACTCTCACCGCGCAGAGAGCCGTGATCATGGTATCGGTGTAGACCTCGGGCTCTGCCTTCTGCAAGGTGAGCAGCACGGCGATCATGCTCTTCTTCTCGCTGTCGCTGCCGTCGTCCAGCCGCCGGCGCTCGGCGTCGATGAGCCGCCGCAGAAACGCGTCCCTCCGGCTGACGGCGGCGAGGATCTTGCTCCTCACGCCGAAGACGTCGAACCACCGCAGCACCGGCAGGTAGTCCCACAGGTTAGCGGCGCCGAGTTGCGGGATGACCTCGTCGTTGACCTCCTTGAACTCCTGTGCCTCCACCGACATGTCCGTGTCCGCGTCCGCCTCCGGCCGAGTTGCCTTGGTGTTCGCGATGGTTTCCATCAGGACGCTGAGCGAGAGCTCGAACAGCCTCCGCTTGAGCTGGACCCGCGCGGCGCCGCCGGTGGCGCCGGTGGCGGCTCGGTACATCCGCCGCACCATGGCGCGCACCTCGCCGGAGATGACGCCGGACATGCAACCGACGCGGTGGGAGCTGCATTGCCGTGATAATGGAGACCGAGAGGGAGTGAGAAAGCGAGAGAGGAGTCAAAAAGGATGACAACAGTCCCCCATTTTTTTTATTTTCATTTGTTTCTAGAGTACGCTTCCGCCTCATCTTCCACATTGAAAGTGCACCTAGGCCCTATGTAGGTTTTCGTGATAGATGATAAGAAAATTAAAGAGTTAATTTGTTTTATGAAGTCTTGGACAGATTTTAATATTATGAAACGGATTTGGAAGACAAATGGACACCTTAAAGCTAAAGGAGAAGACGGTGTACTTTTCAAATAGACTTAGATTTTTTCTTTTTAATTGAGTCTAAGGACATGCCCTACTATTAAGAGGGATGCAACGGAAAACCACTTTTAGATGTTCTAAATGCTCTTGGTAGATGAAACTTGACACATTCTATCCACCAACCAAATTTGAGGGAGTTTTGCTCAAAAACATATCGGACTATCCAATGTTGAACTGGAATATCTTATGTATATCAGAACATCCAATCCTTGGTCCGATTGACCCCTCTCTGTCTCCCAGTCGTAAAAAATATTGGACTATCCGATGTTTTCTCCGGAATGTTCCCATATAGATCGGACTATCCGATGATAGGTCCGATTGACCCCTCTCTGTCTCCAGTTCCAAAAAATATCGAACTATCCGATGATTTATCCGGAATGTTCCGATATGGATCGGACTATGCGATGATAGGTCCGATTGACCCCTATCTGTCTCCAGCTCCAAAAATATCAGAACTATCCGGTAATACTATCGGACTATCCGATATGAATTGATACCTCTTTGATTAATCCTTATATGAATATTCTCAAAATCATTCCAGGAATCCAAAAATAGCCTTTGCGTCGCGTTTCGCTCATTTTCATATCTGAATATCCGATGTGTAACATCGGACTGTCCGATGTCTGTCAGCAGCAAACGGCTAGGTGATGGGTGGGAGTATTTATTCCCCTCCTCCCCCCACGGGCTAGGGTTTCCTTTCACATTCATTTCAGCTGAGCACTAATTGCAAACCCTAGCTTCTCACCTTCCACCTTCACTTCAACTCAAATCCCATTGGTTACATCTTTGTGAGAGTGAAGAAGCTAGATCTAGAGGCTTTGTGTTGATCAAGCTTCGTCCTTGAGCACTTGGTTCAATCTCCAAGTTGGTTTTTCGCCGGATTTGTTACTCTTGGAGTTTGAGGGCTTCTAGACTGTTAGGAGTCGCCCTAGAGCCACCGGTACTTGGTGTGGTGGCCGAGGAGAGTTAGTGAAGGACGGATTCGCCTCCGAAAGGGAAGGATCCAAAGAGTGAAACCAGGAGTGCTTGGTGCAACCCGAGAGGTTAAGGGTCAAGAGGGACCTCGGCTCAAGTGTGACCGAGCCACATCAAAGATCTGAACTTCGAGAACAACTTCTTCGAGTCTCCTTGTGGTTTTGGATTTACTTCTCTTTATTCACTCGTCGTTTGCTTTCTAACCTTATTTGGTGCAGGTGGTATCCTTGTTTTACCCTAGGTTCCTAAACCCTAGTTTCAGCAATATCGGATAGTCAGATTCCATATCAGATAGTCCAATCCATATCGGACTATCCGATATAACATCGGAACATCTGATATTGTTTTTTTCGATGTGCTATTTGTTTGCTGTAGTTTTTTGAAAAGCCTATTCACCCCCCCTTTAGGCTACATATTGGTCCTTCACACATGGGCAAAACCACTCTAAAACTAGCCCCCGGAGGGGACGAAGGGTTATTTGCATCTTTTTTTTTTCCTGGTTTCGCAAGGTAGACATGGTTTCGTACCATAGTTTAGGGTGTAAAATAGACTTTTTTCTTCGTTCTTTGGTTCACTTTTGCAAAACAAATTTATTTGTTTTTCAAACTTGCGTTGTGGACAAGTCCTCTCCCTCTTAGCTCCTCCTAGTGTGTGCCACTATTGAAGATTTCCCTCCCTTGTTGGCGACCACATGTATCTTTGTTCATGCAACGCAATAGCTCGAGTGGACAACTTGGTCGTCATAGGGTGGTGGTCGCCCACAAAAATAGTGTGTACATGGGGTGCAACAGTGATGTCAAGTATTGTCAAGTGGTTTGGCTCGACACTATGCGGTAGATCATGATGGTTTAGTAGTTATTGCTTGCGGACACATGGTCATCGACAATGGCTAGCATGCACTAGGCAGAAAGGAAATGATCGAGGTAGGGCGAATGTGAGAAGGAGATGGAGGGGAGGGCATATAAGGATACAATCGCAACAATAAGAGAAAAATAAGGGGTTTCTTCCAAAATCACATGTGAGAGGGAGTGTGGATAGCACATAGATCTCGAACACAATTGTGTTGTTGGGAAGGTATCTAGAACCACTTAAAGGGATGTGAAAAATCTGGTTTTATTCATATTTATAGTGTTCATCACTTTAGCACTCATAATGTGGTGTCTATATATTATTTACAAACATACTACTCCCTCTGTTTTTTTTAATTTGTCTTTGTTAATTTTTGGATATGCCTTTGACCATTCATCTTATTCAAAAATTTAGTATAAATATGCAAAAATATAAGTCATGCTTAAAGTACCTTTAATGATAAAACAAAGCATTACAAAATAAATGATAGTTAAATATTTTTTGAATAAAAAATGATAAAAAAACATGTATAAAAGTCAACAGCGATAGATAAAAGGAACGGAGGAAATATACCATTAGAAATAACTATAAATTTAGGTATCCCAATTCGGTACATCAACTAATTAGTTTTTTATTTTCTTTCTATTTATGAGCTTTATACACTCGTTTTATTTTTGTTTGTGAGATCTATAAAACGGACAAATTAAATGTTCTAGTATTGATTAATTTTGCTTGTTTTATTGTTTTTATAATAGAAACTATTTCTTTTATGAAAGATCGATTACCGTGCATTGCATGCTCCCTCTGCTTCACTTATTATCCTGCAGCTCATGAATCTATCATACGACGACAGCCATAAAAACAGCCAGTAACGTCATTGCACCAGGAGTGCTCTCAGGAGTCAGGATGGGCACGTAGGTACGTAGCACATAGCTATATATCGATCAGCATCGCGACTCCTTCCTTTGGTCGTCAGCGTCGGTCGCAAAGACCAAAACTCGTACTGCGAGTCCGCGAGATCTGCACGCCCGTACGACCAGCACGGTAGCACTAGCAGTTCATCTCTTTGGGAGCAAGTCATGGTTCATCTGTGGTTTGTACCACCGCGTGATGCAGGTGAATACGGAGTAGGTCATTGACGAGAAAGGGGAGCAGATCCACCGGGCGCGCCACGACGGCGAGGGGCCTGACGCCCTGACGCTGACAGGCCAGCCCGCCACGTGACGTCGACGTGTGACTGTATGGATTGGATCAGCTAGTGACAAAACTAGCATGGGACCAGTGGTGGTCGGGTGACCTCTTTGTTTAAAGGAAGAACAAAACGTGTGGTTCTCTCTTTTCCTAGTAGAAAAAACGATATCCGCTTTCGTTTTCTCTTCCTACGAATCAATCAATGGTTTTAAAAAATTCTATGTTCCCCGATCCTATTCGAGTAAGGCGTCGAATGCACTTGTGTGGCTAGATTTCGTATTTAGTATTTGATATGTACTTCTTTTCTAATCTCATATTCGATATGAGTTTCTTTTTAAATTTTCTATTCGATATAAGCTTTTTTTGAATTGCTTCTATTTTATTATTGTAGTGAATATATACCATTCTTTTAATCTAGCCTGTTTTAGACCCCACAATAATAGATGGTGCAGATTTTTTTGTTCTCTCCGATTAACATGTGATTTTCTAGTATTATAGGATTAATGTGGTGGCTCGGTTTAACTCTACTTTGCTTTATATGTATAATAGATTTATGTAATTTTATTTTAAACCATATCTGATATGGGCTATATTTATATTAATTTGACATGAACTCTTTTTTTTCTCAAATTTATGTCATTTTTATTAGTATTTGTTGTTGACATGCATTGTTTCTATTAATATGACATGGACTTTTATTTTTTAATATTTTATTTTATTTTTAAATTTGCAAATGTAGGGGATATGATATCTTTCTATAAATCTAACATAGACTACTATTTCTATTATTTTTATTACAAATTTTATTTTTTAATCTAGACACTTTCTTTTCATCTGGCATTGACTCTTTTTTATTATTTTTAATTATGAATTTATAATATTTTTCTTTTGGGACTAACTTATCATCAAGCGTCTGAGAGTTATTTATCTCTCAGTCAATTTTCTAGACCGTTGATCAAACGTTTCTATAGGACATATAAAAGATCTAATGGTAGAATCTAGCTATTTGAAAATTGACTGAGACTTATTTAAAAATCAGTCGCCTGAGAAGCAGCAAAACCGTTTTCTTTTACTCTATGCAGTTATAATCTGGCATCATTGAAATCAACAATTAACGTGGTGGCTTCATTGATTCTATTTTATTCACTCCGTTAAGAAATAGTAGTTGTTTTAGACTTGTCCTAAGTCAAAGTTTTAAAACTTTATCCATAAAGAACTTTTAAACTATTTAGATTGAGAACATAAAAAAGCATATAGATAGATTCGTATTTAAAAGAACATTAATAATATGATAATTTTTGATGCATTATAAATAATTTTTTAACAGTTTTGTATGATCAAAATTCTATTTTGGAGACCGAGTCATGTCCAAAACGACTACTATTTCATAACAGAGGGAGTAATTATATAAGAGATAAATTCTTTTTGTGTGTACATGATATATAGACATGTTTGCGACCATCGGATACGCTTCAAGATTTGTACTCAGACTCGTCCACCCCTCCCCATATGCTCTTTTTCAACTCCAAGGCCTCAATACACACACTTTCAATTTTTTTCAAGCAATCCGGTCCTCTTTATTCTTCTCTCCTTTTCATCCTCTTCCTCTGCCCCCCGACCGAGTCGTTCATCAACTAGCGACGCCACCACCGGCGACCCCCAGACGTACGGACAGGGAGCCGACGTGCAACCATTCTGGTGCGCCCTTGATCCACGCACTTAAGCCACGCCAAGCCAAGTCGATCAGCACGACGTGCCTGCGCGGAAGCTGTGTTGCGATGGTAACGTGCATGTGCAGGCGCGCAGTGGACGGTGGTTGCCGGCGGCGGGAGGTGGCCGGCTCGGTCGGGATGTAAAAAAGATCGATGAGGAGAAAGAAAATCTCCATTGATTGTTTTTTTAAAGGTTATAGCGGTTTTTTTAAAAAAAATGTAGCAGCGAGTGGATGAGCACCAATCTTGAAATACATTGGCCGGTCACGGACATCTCTATATATACCCTTCTAGGTTAGTTTTCATATCTATATACTGGTATTATATTTCTGTTCCTGTTTCTACGTTAGGAATCAACCTGCAAGAAGCTCTTTGTGTGTTTCCCGGAGTCTGTCTCAGCGAGTGGTTTGTCGTAAGCATCTAAACACTAGGTGCACACAAAACAAACAATGTTAACATCCGTAGGCTCCTGTTCAATAGTCGTTCCTTGTTTTAAAGGCTGTAGCGTTTTTTTTTTAAAAAAAAAATTGTAGGGGCGAGCGGTGGATGAGCACCAATCTTGAAATACGTTGGCTGGTCACGGTCATCTGTATAAGGGAAGAAGGGGCTAAATTTCATACTTGTGTATTAAACTAAATTTCAGTCCCTCCTATCATTTTTTACTGTGTCCGCCCCTGTATATACTGGTATTATATTTCTGTTCCTTTCTACATTAGGACTTAGGAATCAACCTGCAAGAAGCTCTCTTTTGTGTTTCCCTGTAGTCTGTCTCAGCGAGTGGTTTGTCGTATGCAGACCTAAACGCCAGGCGCGCACAAAACAGCAATGTTAACTTAACTGCATACTAGCTAGGAGGTTGATGCAGAAAAATGCAACAAAACAGCCCAATCAATTCCATTAGAAGTTGCTCGACTACTCAAGCCAATGCTCATGATAATGTATATGATATACATGGTCATATTTTTTTAATAACGAAAAAAAATCCTACCCTCTATATATTGAGGATACACACGCGACCAAAGTCATAGAACCGTCAACTAAATCAAAGTACATAGAAATTACAAACCCACAACTAGTAGAAAAACAAAACGAAGTTTAAACTGCTATGATACAAAGACGATTTTCTCATTCATTATCGGCAAAGAACAAGTTCGACACCAACCACCTCAAAATCTATACTTGTATATGAGTTTTCGCCGTTTCACGCTCTTGCCGGCTGGCCTTGCCGCTACGGCGGCGGCGCATGGAGATAAATGTATGGCAGGACGCCAACGTAGCGTCGCCACAAGCCAGCGATCGATCGAGCTGTTGCATATATGTTGCTGTGGCACGTGCCACTCTGCAAGGCTGCATGGCAGCGCAGCGCCAGCGTGTACAGAAATTTTGCTGCCCTGGCTACGTAAGTCCGCGTGGATGGTCGAGATGGCGCAGCAGCTCATCCATGACTCCATCCTCGTAGTGGACTTCGCATACGCAGCTGCTGACGACTGGCGTTCTGGGGGAGTGATGGCGCACGACGCCGCAGCAGAGAGTTTGGATCCGTGTTTGCCATCTTGCAGGCAGAGACAGCGATCTCGTGGAAGCCTTGGTTTCTTGCAGAACACCGTGACCTTGCTTCGCCTTGGATGCCACCTTCGAGGTTTGCCATTTTACTTTCTTTCAACGAGCCTGCAAAGGCCAACTCGAGTGCGATGTATTTCCTTCGGAAACTTTACACGCATCCGTGGACTCCTGCGAAGTCAGATGATTTAGCTAATCTAATCACTGATCTCCATAGTAGATGTGCCAAGCAAAGAGAATTAAAATTCGTCGCATCAAAGAATGGGGCTCCATTTCAAATTATAGAAATAAAAAATTATAAACTCAAATCTTGAATGTTTTGGTCCAAAATTCAAATTAAAAACTGCCAATTAAATTTGAAAGCCAAAAAATTTAAATTTAAAATTAGAATAATTCCAATCTCCGGTATGGGAGATCGACAAAATCATTTTTTGAGCGTTCAATCCAAAATTCAAATTCAAAACCTAGCAATCAAATCTGAAAACCAAAATTTTAAATTCGAAGTTCGAAGAATCCCAATCTCTGGAACGAAAGATTGATGAATTCCTGATTGTATTTATTCCGGTGATTGGAATTTGAAAATTTTGCCTTCAAATTTGATTTCTAATTTTTGAATTCCAAATTTTGATCAAACTTTTCAAAATTTGATTTTGTCAATCTCCCATACTGGAGATTGGGATTATTCAAAGTTTGAATTTTAAAATTGGTTTTCAAATTTGATTTTCAATTTTTGAATTTGAATTTTGGATAAAACCATTCAAATTTTTAATTTGGAAATTTTATTTATAATTAATTTATATAATTTGAAATGAATTCCTAATTTGAAAATCATTCTTGTTTGTGTGGGCCACCTTTTTCAGGAGGTCAAATCATCCATATTAGCTAATTGGCCTCACCCTCTCAGGTAGGGATGGCAAAAATACCGATGGGTCCGGATGCATGGGTACCCGACCGATGGTCCGGTTTGGGTCCAACTTTGGACCCATGGGTATCTGTTTGGTCCGGTCGGGTTCGGTCCGGTGCAGTTTTGGACCCATGGGTACCCTGACCCGACCAATTACTGATGGTGACAGTGGACCCATAATACTCACCGCCTCACTTCCTCATTCGCCAATCCCCTGGTCCCCCTGCCCCCTCGTTGACTGGTTCCCCGCCCCCTCTCCCCCAATCCCCAGATCCCCATCCTTCCTCCTCCTCCCTCCTCATTCACTGCCGCCTCCTCCTCCTCCTCCACGGCCACTGCGCCCCTCCTCCACGGCTCCACCTGCGGACCTCCTCCTCCCACGGCCTCCTCCCGGCGCCACCTCCTCCTCCTCCTCCACGGCGCCTCCCTCCTCCACGGCGGGACCTCCTCCCACGGCCTCCTCCTCGACGGCAATGGCCTTGGGCGCCGCAGTGCATCCTCCTCACCACGACGGCAGCAGTGCGGCCTCCTCCCAGAGCAGCGCAGCTGCCTCCTCCTCGACGCAATGGCGGGCGTCCTTGTCCCAGGCGACGCGGTCTCCTCCCGACGGGCGACGGCGACGCGACCACTTCCTCCTCCGACGGCGGCGCCCCACGGCGATGCCGCCTTCCCTCCCACGGTCGGCCTCCTGGCTCCCTCCTGGCGCGCGCGGCCCCTCTCCTCCTGGCGGCTAGACCCGATGGGTACCCATTCGGGTCCGGGTACCCATCGGGTCCGGGTCTGGGTCCGGGTTTGGACCCGTTCACACTTTCGGGTCTGGGTCTGGGTCTCTATTTCGGGTCTTGGGTCCGGGTCCACGGAAGCTGGACCCGGAGGTACCCGGACCCATTGCCATCCTCAGGAGGTCATTGGTACGCGGTAAAGTTTCCCTGAGAAGAACCAATAAACTCTAAAAAAAAGTATATGAAATGCTATGGTGTTTATTTTATTCGAAATAATAAATTTTTATATAACCCTTAATCTCGTTTTGGACACGATATAACCTTTAATTCAATTTAAACCGAAAAGAACACGTTCAACCCCGCGTTAAACGTGTTCGCAACTGTTGCGTTGCGCACTGGTTCTTCTAATTGTCGCTGGGCCGTTGCCCGTCAAGCTTGCATTTGCCTGCATAGGTGCAGGGCACCAAGCCATAGTCATGGGATGGGCCGTTCGATGGCTCTGTGCACATGTTGCCCTAATGTACATGCTGAGAGTACCACTGCAAGAAACACGAGGCAAGATCCGCTCCTGATCGTGGATTCCGCTAAAGGCAAGTACAATCATATCCTAATTTAGGATAAACGTAGTATTGAAGAAATAAAATACTGCCTCCTTTTTTTTATTTGACGCTTTTGACTTTTCGACATACTTTTGACCATTCGTCTTATTCAAATTATTTTTGTAAATATCATTTATTTTGTTGCAATTTGTTTTATCAATAGATATATTTTAAATATGTCTTAACTTTTTACAACTTTGCACTAAATTTTTGAATAAGACGAATGGTCAAAGACATGCCAAATAGTCAAAGACGTCAAACAAAAAAAAACGGAGAGGGAGTAGAAGAGAGAAAAAACCCATGAATCGTGTTAAATCCATCTAAGTTAGAATATCATTAAACATGCTCTAAAGAAAAAAAGAAAAATGATATTTCATATGGTTTTAACACTTCAATACCCATCGGTACCCTACGACCATTGTAGGCCCTGCCACAAGTCATCACCAAGATAGTTCAATCATCCATTTACTGCATGCAGCAGTTCAACCTATGAACCAAACCAACTAGCCAATAAAAGTTCGATTTAGGAGACTACATGAAAAGGCATTTGAATTTACCCAAGAGCATCAATTCCATCACTTAACAAAGCGTCAGGGTGCCTAGACATATATCACCCTATATGATACCACGATGCCACGACGGCTACCATTGATCCCAAAGCACCGCCACAGATCAAAACCTATGGACTAACGGCCTTCGATGCACCTTGACCACATCATACAACCAGAAATCACCAACGTAATTAGTTTGTTGGGTTTGCATCATCTCATCCATCACTTACTAGGCCACTACACTTGTCAATGTGATCACTCATCACAACGAAGTGTCCGTGACTAGGCTCAAATCTAGGCTAAGCTTATTTGAGGATTGAGAGTCCTTTCTCTCTCGTCGCTGGCAGGATCATGAGTGGAGGAGGGAGTGGTGATTTGAGGTTCGAAGAGTGTTAGGATATGCGCTGATGCAAGACCACGAACAACACCAGAAGACACGATGTTTGTTAACGCAGTTTGGCTTTCGCCTACATCTGCAGGGCTCTGATAATGGGCGCTCCTCCTCAATCCATAATACCGCAGTACACCGGCTGACCAAGTCATGACCACATGCCGACCATTGACCTCCTCTTGCCTATGCTACTATTATGAAGTCATTGTCTTGTTTACACCAGGGTTGTCTCCCTTTATATTGTGGAGGCCTGCATAGAGTCCGACTCTAACACTAAACCAACCCTGTCTATTACAACACAGTGTCCATGTAACCTACTTGTACACATATTCAACACAAAACCTAACAAACTCCACCTTGGAGAATATGATCTTCTCCACCTTGGAGTCGTTCCAGCGTGTTGCGCGAACTCGTGCACCCGAACTCTGTTTGCTTCCTTCTTTTGCAGCCTACAACGGGCCGCCTTACGAGTCGTCCTCGAACTCACTGTCTTTTGGAACATATGACTCCGACCCTGCAAAAACACTCTTAATAGCTCCACCTGCAACAGAAACCCCTTTAATATAAGAACCTCAACATTGTCGTCTTCGGAGTTACATGAGCCTATTGCCAAATTAGCGTCTGCTCCATTTGCTGGACCTGGACAGTCCCTCTTCATGTGCCCCCCACTCATTGCATCTGAAGCACCGCATCCCCTGTTATTTTTCTTGTTCTCCTTTATGGTCACATGACCGCCTTGACCACCTAAGACTAGCAAAGCAACAGAACGAGGTTCTTCCACTGCATTGTTATTCTTCCTTAATTGATGAGACATAAGCGCGGCAGTAATCTCCTCAGTCTTGATGCTATCCTTGCCATACGCCAATGTTGTGATCAAATGCTCAAAGGACGGAGGCAACGAAAAAAGAAGAATAATTGCCTTGTTTTCATCAGTGATTGTTACCTTCAGATGTGATAGATCTGTGGCATACCTGTTAAAAACATCAATGTGTGCTTGCAGATCCGACCCCTCCTACATCTTTAGCCCACACAACTTCTGCTTCAAATACAGCTTGTCGGTCAGAATCTTGGACATAAACTGGCTGGCCAGCTTGCCCCAAATTTTCTTTGGTGATGACAACTCCATGACATGGTACATGACCTGATCTGATAGACAAAGGCGTATGGTTACCGCTGCCTGTAATCTCATCTCCTCTCAATCACTGGCCTCCACCTTCTCCGGTTTATTCGTCTTAAGAGCCACCACAATCCTCTGCTGCAACAGGAGATCCCGAACTCTCGTCTACCATAAACCGAAATATGGAATTTGTGTCAAGACCCGGTCTAATTAACCGAACCCTAATTGTGCATACAGTACTAGTCCCCAGAAGATCATAACTAGCACACACAATTCAACAATAATGGTACATTGCCATCGAGTTACATTATTACAATATAGTGGACTAAGTGTCCCAGAGGAAATCACAACTTAAAACATCAAGCATGGCACGCAGGCCGAGATACCGAGTTACACACATGGTGACACGGGAGCCCAACATGGCACGATCTATTCTAGCGACTAGACTACTCCACAGGCAAAGTGGCAGGCAGGATACAATCCTACTCCTCGTCCTCGAAATCCTCCTACTCCTCGTAGTCCGAGTCCTCCTCGAATGGAGTCGTAGGGGCCTCCTCGACTGTTGAAATTTTAAAAGAGGGGAAGGGGAAACAGGGGTGAGTTCAAAGGTACTCATCAAGTCAGGGATATATGCAGATGGGGTTAATACAAATGGATGGCTTGGGTAGTTTTGCGGAAATGCATTTTTTCCCTAATTTTATAAAAGCACTTCAAAGAAAGATTTAAACTCAAATATTTATCTTTTGGGGCTCATTCTCAAAATGCTCTCGCTATTTGGCCTCATGCCGTAGCGAGCTATCACCACGATTCTCGGAACGATGGCTTAGGCCCAATCCGTGCGGATGGTCCATGGTAGGCCGAACCCAATCCAGGACGCATGCCGGTAGTACCTTTCTCAAGATCAAAGCTCTTTCTCAACAACTTTACTTAAAACTTTTTTTGGAAATTTTTGGTTTTTGAAAAAGAAAAACTATCATATGAACAGTCCCTTCACATGCTCATGACCGGGAGGACGACTACCATGATAGTTTTAACTCTGCAGAGTGGGTACGCTTTACCCTCGAGAGGCTATGCACTCAGAATTGTTTCGCCACAAAGCCATTAGATTCAAACACCAACGGTGACTGCCGAGAGTCTCCACTAGGATTTTTCGGCTAACAACTAGGTCCATCCCATAACGGGACTGGAGGTCATACCATATAGCTCAGTTCGTAGGTGCATAGGACGAGCAGTCCTTAAACTAGAAGAGAGACAATAATTTAGTCCCGTTTTCTCAAAACGATACCTTCTCGCACCAAACCGGCAAAAGTATCTCCCTAGTCAGAAGGTTTTTAGGGGAAAGAGATAAATTCTTTTTTTCACCCATAGCATCATCCTCGATGCCTCAGTCTTTCGCAAAGAATTTTAAACCTTTCTCAATCCTTTTCTCTTCACACAATTTATTTTCACACACAAGACTTATAGCGTCATTTTGATAAACCATTTTTAGGCATTTTTTCTACCATCAATGGAATGGATATGTATATACAAGATTTACAGTAAGTCCGGTTGGTTTAAGCCTATCACTAGTCTTATCATGGTTATTTAGGTTTAGCTACTAAAAACGATATTTTTAGTTTTAATTTAGCATGCAGGTTTTCAATCTCTAATAAATCATTCTAAAACAAAGCACACGGCTCACATTATGATCAAAGAGACTTGCCTTGATCAGAAGATGGGTAGGAGCAACCGGCGACGTTGGACGGGTCTAACGCCCTTTGAGCTCCTAACCACGCGGACAACACATACAAGATAGTACATTCATCAATTAGACATGTAATCATTTTTAAACGATTTTGCTTAAAAAGAATGCATGAAAGAAATATGCATGGAAATGTGATGCATGCACATGAAATGATAGACTCTAAGCCTCTAACAAATTAAGGTGCCACACCTACATGCATGCACAACCATTTTATATTTTTATTAAATCAAGTACATCCGCTGAAAAAAAATACTTTTCATCATTTTTCTAAAGTTTTGAAATCCATTGTTTGTTATTTAATATAAAATGATTAGCTCGATTTTTATTGTTACAAGTCTTAATAGAATTGAGAATCATTGAATTTTTTGTTACATTTATGTATGCGCTTTCAACTCTGGAAAACGTATTGTGTTCAAATACATTTTCACTTAACCAAGAGCCATCTTCCCTCACACTAGCACCAATCTCAAAGCAAGCCTTCTTCTACCTGTAGCCAAGCATGCGCAGAGCACGTACGGCAACTCCATTAGAGCTCGGTGGAGCTCGGCTAGCCGGCTGTGGTGACCCCCATTTCACGAACCGACTGTACAAATGGATTCCTCTCGACTCAGCGCTTTCAAAGAGACCTATAGTTGTGGTTTCAATGATCGACGGTTCCGTCGCCGAGGACTCGTATTTATACACGGGCTATAGTGTAGCCTTCCTAGCTTGCTAGCAAGCATGCCACCTACAGGGAGGACTATGGCTACACACTGGGATCAGCTTCAGTGCGAAGGCATACTGAGATGGCGGTGCGACGGCGAGGGGCGACGGCAAACCGGGCGCTACGGCGGCGCTTCGGGCTCCTTCAGCGCTGCGGTAGGGAAGGTGTGAGCATTGTTGAGCCCTAATTTTTATTAGTGGCATTGATGTCAAGAATATTCAATATTAAGTGCTATGGGGTTTTTGGATTTCTCGGAATCCTAGCGAACACTCGGCTTCTCGCGGAACCCGAATTTGAAGCCTCGACAAATTTGTGAGCTGCTCCAAGGTTCTAAGTGCGTGACTGGGCGAGAGATGAGGTCACATATAGATTAGGAGTAGTTAGGTTTTTAATTTCTGTTTTTGTCGGATTTCAAAAGGGGTTTGAATCTCTCGAATCATGCCGGATCTTTGCTACTTCTTGAAAATCGGTTTCCTTAGTCCACCTCTTTCAAAAATACCTAAAAATATTCTTGTGAGATTTTTAGAGAGAGAGAAACCCTCCTCAACTCTTCCACACCCTCCTAGCACATTTTTTTCTGAAAATATTTTCTTCGGACGGCGTCTGGGAGCAGCCGGACGGCGTCCGATCAGCAAAACCAGTGAACAATACACTCTGTCGGACGGCGTCCGGTTCTCCCCAGACGGCGTCCGATGAGCTGAAATCGTGAGCGATTGCCTCTGCTTGACGGGCGTCCGATGTCCGCTTGGACGGCGTCCGGTAAAGGCTAATGGCTAGTTTTTGTTCCCTCCCGGGGAGCAACGGCTAGTTTTGCTCTAGGGGCTATAAATACAAGTTTTGTGGCTGGCTTCTTTGAGGTTTGTTGCTTCACTTCACCTACCACAACTTATTACTCATCAATTAGGTGCTCTAGAGCCTTTCCTCCACCCACCAACCAAGCCAAGCCACCAATTACTCATCCCCAATACCGAGCTTCATTGAAGTCCTTCGATCCGGCATGATCGGAGCGTTTCAGGCCTATTACTTTTGAAGACGGCATCCTTCGTGGAGGCGTGGGCTTGGGAGTAGGCCTTGGCCTATGGCTACTCTCAAGTCGGTGTATGGGTGGCGGAATGACTACCGAGGAGTAAGTGAGGCGATAGGCTCGAGAGCGAGCCGATCCTTGTGCACAAGGGGTAGCCTCAACGGAGAGTAGGAGTTGCGGCTCCGAACTTCGGTGAAACAAATATCGTGTCACTCTCTCTCTCATTTAATTTCCGCACTTACTTCCCTTGCAATGCTTGTAATCAATTGTGATGCCATGTCTTAGTTTTCTAGTCATTTGCTTTATCACTTCCGCTCTCTTTATCATCGGAACTAGGATTGGGTCACTCGTAACATGATGCTTAATCAAGAATAACCGAAAAAGTTTAAAATTGCCTATTCACCCCCTCTAGGCCATAGCATCCTCTTTCAAGTGGTATCAGAGCCTCGTACTCCGGTATTAGCTTCACCGCTAGGAGATGGCTCAAGAGAGGCCTAGGATAGAAATTGGAAAAGCTTCTATCTTTGATGGGACTGTCGACTGGTGACTAACTGGGGGGTACCGTCGGCAATGATTATATATGGGGCGATGCACAAGATCCAAACTCGATGGTAGCACAAGACAGGGATTTATACAGGTTCAGGCCCTCAACGGAGGAGGTAATACCCTACTTCCTGTGCTCTGGGATTATATGGTGTATATGTGTACAAGATGATGATCAACCTGGGAGATGATCAAGCTGTAGATGTGTGATTCTCTAGATGTCGAACTAGGGAGCTCCCTGCCCGCCTTATATAGTGGGGGGCAGGGTTACAAGATAGAGTTCTGGTCGGTTACGAGGTAGGATTCATATCTCTATCCTCTAGTAGTTATCCGGGATTACAAGTATATCTTCCCTATTAATTAGGGATGACTTCTATCTTTATGTCTTTCCTTGCCGGGCAAGCCTTCTAGAGTCCGAGTGGTGTACGTCCTTATCCACCCGACTTGGTCCATCCCCTGTTGGGTGGTCTCTTAGGCCCGCCGTGTGGGTACCCGGGGTCCATGTTGTCCACAGTAGCCCCCGAGTGCTTTATAGTCGAGTTGCTGCTCTTCTTTGTAGCACCTTGGATGAGTCATGCTTCATGCCGAGTGTTTGTAGATTGTTGCTGCTCCTTCCCGACTGGCTTCTCCCTGTTATCTGCGAGGAGACTGTGAAGGACTCATAGAGAGTTGTTAGTGATACCCAGCCCGAGATTGCCGGAGTTCTGGCGATCGGCCCGTTGTAAGGCACATCACTTTGATTTTGATGAAGAGGTACCTGTACCCGTCTTACGATGTACAGCTGGCGACCCAACATGGGGCGTACCATTGGTTTTGGGCTGAAAAGCCGAGTGGTACTGTGATTGCGTTTGCGATGTACAACCGGCGACCCAACATGGGGCGTACTAATGTTTTGGTGAAGAGCCGAGTGATACTGTATTGCCTTTGCGATGTATAGTCAAGACCCAATCATGGGGCGTACCACTGATTTTGGCTGAAAAGCCGAGTGATACCTATACTCGTCTTGCGATGTACAGCTGGCGACCCAACATGGGGCGTACCAATGGTTTTGGCTGAAGCGCCGAGCGGTACCTATACCCGACCGGAGTAGGATACAGCTGGTGGCCCCAGAGGGCGTACCGTATTTTTAACCATCTGGTACCTATACTCGTAGAGTAAAGCGATTGGCCCAACATGGAGCATACCATCTAGATAGGGTTTGGCCCAATGATACCTACATCCGACTAGTGCGGTAACACAGCTAGTGTCCCAACATGGGGCATACCATTTTTGTCAGCCAGACGGTACCTGTATCCTACTGTAGCGGAATACAGCTAGCGACCCCACCACGGGGCGTATCTTAAGGAAAGAGTTTAGCCGTATGGTATCCATACCCGGGTAGCGGTATACAGCATAGGCCCCAACTAGAGCGTACCATCGAAACTCAACCCCGACATCACTGGTATCTGATCCTGACATGCAGCGACCAACTAGTGACCCAACATGGGGTATACCAAGAGATGGGTAATTTTTTGTAACTCTGCCGATGATATGCCCTCAAAGGTGTGCCGAGGCTGAATTTGCTTATCCCTACCGCGCTTGTAGCCATCGGTTGTGACGCAATGCACCGAAGGCCGTGAGATAGCGCTCAGTATGCGAGGATGGCTCACGGCCAGAGGCGTAAGCGTATAGCCATACCAAAGATGGTGTAGACGTATAGCCGTACCGAAGTTGGCGTGGGCGTATAGCTGTGCCATAGACTTGAACACTCGTGGCTCGGGCGTAGGCTTGTAGACTTGCCGGGTGCTCGCCGAGCTATAGATTTGGACGGTCAAGGCGCGGGCGTAGGCTTGTAGCCGTGACGGGCGCTCGCCGAGCCGTAGTTGTCGCTCATTGCGCGGGTCCTTCTTACTCGTGTACGGAGTCGTAGAAGGTACTCGATGAGGTAAAACCCCATGAACTCCTGTAGCATGTACATGTAGAGTTTAGGCAGTATTTGAATGAAAAACAATCACTCGGATGCAAGGTACGACTGCTTAATTTATGTAATTTTTATGCTTTTGCTACTTTTCCTTTTTTATGTTAAATTCCTCCAAGTAATCTTCCTTTTATTAAGCACTCTGCCCGACTAGTCTTGTCCCCGGGCGTCGGGAATTGGCTCATGGATCTTTTCCCAAGCACGCGTATCGAGTGACTAGAGTTCGCCGTTTATGGGTCAGAGCTTCACTACTCGGAATAACCACTCGGATTCATTTGCGATCATTAAGAGAAAGCAACAAAAAGTGTGCACGCAAGTGCATCTATTAGGTGTAGCCCCCGACTTACTGCTTAGTTGGAGACCAACTAAGTAGCAAGTCAAGAAACAATTTAGAGTTATATGAAAAGATTATGGTAATGAGAACTTAGTTCTGATGTAGGCGTAGGCGTGTAGCCGAACCTTAGAGTTGGTCGCTCGTAGCGCTGGCGTAGGCGTGTCGCTGAGTAGCGTGTCGCCGAGTCATAGGATTGAAGCTGTAGGCGTGCAGCCGTACCGGGCGCTCGTGGCGCACGATGGCGTACAGCCGCGCTGAATATTTGGACGCTCGTGGAGCGGGCGTAGACGTGTCGCTGAGTAGGGTGTCGCCGAGCCATAGACTTGGGCGCTCGTGGCGCTGGCGTAGGCGTGTAGCTGAATGGCTTATCGCCGAGCCATAGATTTGAAGCTGCCGGCGTGTAGCCGTACCTGGCGCTCGTAGCGCGCGATGGCGTACAGCCGAGCTGAATACTTGGACGCTCATGGCGCAGGCGTAGGCGTGTCGCGGAGTAATGTGTCACCGTGCTGTAGACTTGGGCGCTCGTGGCGCTGGCGTAGGCGTGTAGCCGAGTGGCTTATCGCCGAGCCGTAGATTTGTAGCTGCAGGCGTGTAGCCGTACCGGGCGCTCGTGGCGCGCGATGCCGTACAGGCGAGCTGAATACTTGGACGCTCGTGGTGCGGGTATAGGCGTGTCGTGGAGTAACGTGTCACCGTGCCATAGACTTGGGCGCTCGTGGCGCTGGCGTAGGCGTGTAGCTGAGTGGCTTATCGCCGAGCCGTAGATTTGAAGCTACAGACGTGTAACCGTACTGAGCGCTCGTGGCGCGCGATGGCATACAGCCGAGCTAAAAACTTGGACACTCGTGGCGCGGGCATAGGCGTGTCGTTGAGTAGCGTGTCGCCGAGCCATAAAGTTGGGCGCTCGTGGCGCTGACGTAGGCGTGTAGCCGAGTGGCTTATCGCCGAGCAGTAAATTTGAAGCTACAGGCGTGTAACCATACCGGGCGCTCGTGGCGCGCGATGGCATACAACCAAGCTAAAAACTTGGACGCTCGTGGCGCGGGAGTAGGCATGTCGTTGAGTAGCGTGTCGCCGAGCCATAAACTTGTGCGCTCATGGCGCTGGTGTAGGCGTGTCGCTGAGTAGCGTGTCGCCGAGCCATAGACTTGGGCGCTCGAGGCGCTAGTGTAGGCGTATAGCCGAGTAGCTTGTCGCCGAGCCGTAAATTTGAAACTACAGGCGTGCAGTCGTACCGGGCGCTCGTGGCGCGCGATGGCGTACAGCCGAGCTATAGATCTTGGAGACGTAGGCGCGTAGCCGAGTAGCGGAAGTAGTCGTTCAGATCTCGATCAACACCGAGTGGCACACGTCGTGGTCAGCGACAAACAGCACGTGCTCGCCGAGGTCTCGCCCGTGGTCGACGAAGTTTGCCGTAGTCGTAAATGATCTCCATGCGGTTGGTGTAGCTTAACGAAAGTCGATGAAAGTTCTCGCTGGTCTTCAACGTCCCGCGAGATGTCGCATGATCAATCCTCACGCCGTAGCCGGCACCGACGAGCTTTACGGGCTAGCCGAAATTCGCGACCTCTCTGCGCAGACTGCTCTAAAAAAGGCGTCACGGTCGCATCTGAAGTCGGATTTAGGAGTTATTGGATTTGTTGGAAAGATAACGAGATAAGCTTTCCAACGCATCTTATTTCACCCCGAAACTCCTCCTAAGTCAGCGGAAAATAGCGATACAAGTTCCGTCCAGAATCTGAATGGGAACAGATCACATCTTCTCCTCATGTTCGCCTTGCGGTTGATGAAGCCGGCGTCGCACGATGGACACCATAATCGTCGGGTCCGAGTGGTTTGCTGCTGATGACGATCATCACCCGAGATTCGTTCTCCATCGGGACCTCACCATATCCGAGTCGGAAATTAAGCCCCGGCGCACTACTTGTCGGTAGACGGCGGTGACGTTCCCCAACACGACCGGGAGTCGGAGAGAAGAGTTGTTGAATTCCATCCCCATCGGATCTTGTCCGAGTCCGAAAAAGCGTTGTTGAAGTCTTTAATTGAGTTCTCACCGTATCCGAGTCGGGAATTGAGCCCCCGGCACACCACATGGGAGTAGATGGCGGCGGCGTTCCTTGATCCGAACGGTAGTCCAGACGAAGCGATGTCGATATTCTCCTCAGACAGGATCGGATCCGAGTCCGGAAGAAGTGTTGGTCGTCGATTATTTGGAGAAGCTCCTTGCTGATCCTCGATGTCCTTGGAGATGTGCCACGGGCTACCCGCATGCCACAACCTCCGCAGATGGATTTTATGAGCTCGCCGAGATTCGCGACCTTCCCGCGCTGTCTGCCTTCAAACGAATGTCTCGGACACATCCGAACTCCGTTTTGGGCGTTCTTAGGCTTCACGGAAAGCTGACGAAATTATCTTTCCAACGCATCCAGTCTTATCCCGAAATTCTTTCTGGATCAGCGGTAATTAAAGAAACAAGATGACGTCTAGAATCTGTCTTCGAGCCATCGCCGTATCCGAATCGGGAATTGAGCCGTTGGCGTACTACTCATGAGTAGATGGCCGTGACTTTCCCCAATCCGAGCGGGAGGCGTTGTTGTAGTGCTCCCCAGATTAGATCTGATCCAAATCCGAGAAGTGGAGTTAGCCAAAGTCATTGATGACGCAGTCGGCTCCCGAAGTCGAAAGCTTGGCCGGGGACAGAGATGATGGCGACTCCGGTGATCGATGCCATCAAGCTTGATGAAGATGATCTTGACGCTGCCCCTACCTGGCGCGCCAACTGTCGACTGGTGACTAACTGGGGGGTACCGTCGGCAATGATTATATATGGGGCGATGCACATGATCCAAACTCGATGGTAGCACAAGACAAGGATTTATACAGGTTGAGGCCCTCAACGGAGGAGATAATACCCTACTTCCTGTGCTCTGGGATTATATGGTGTATATGTGTACAAGATGATGATCAACCTGGGAGATGATCAAGCTGTAGATGTGTGATTCTCTAGATGCCGAACCAGGGAGCTCCATGCCTGCCTTATATAGTGGGGGGCAGGGTTACAAGATAGAGTTCTGGTCGGTTACGAGGTAGGATTCCTATCTCTATCCTCTAGTAGTTATCCGGGATTACAAGTATATCTTCTCTATTAATTAGGGATGACTTCTATCTTTATGTCTTTCCTTGCCGGGCAAGCCTTCTAGAGTCCGAGTGATGTACGTCCTTGTCGACGGTTGGGATATCGACCCAAGTCAACCAAGGTTCTTCAAAGAGGAGATAGGAGACACGCCGAACAACCACTTAACAAAGAACGAGCAGAGATGGGGGTTTTATCCTGGTTCAGCCTCTCGGGAGAGATAATAGCCCTACGTCCAGCCTTTCTTTATATCAAAGAGAATTACAAGGAGGAACTCGACGAGATCGGCAGGTCTCGACGAGTAGTATGCGAAAATCTATCTGCTAAGGTCTAAGCTAGACGCTAGGATATAAAACTCAATGCCAGGGATCCCTCTAAACGCCGTAGGGGCCCTGTTTATATAGTGCGGAGTAAACCGACCTACCAAGGAATATCGGGCCGGGCTAACTACAAGATCGTAACGAACTCAAACATGCCAAATACATCTTCCAAAAATACATAAAAATATTTTTGTGAGATTTTTAGAGAGAGAGAAACCCTCCTCAATTCTTCCACACCCTCCTAGCACATTTTTTTCTGAAAATATTTTCTTCGAACGGCGTCTGGGAGCAGCCGGACGGCGTCCGATCAGCAAAACCAGTGAAAAATACACTCTATCGGACGGCGTCCGGTTCTCACCAGACGGCGTCCGATGAGCTGAAATCAGTGAGCAGTTACCTCTGTCGGACGGCGTCCGGTAAAGGCTAACGGCTAGTTTTTATTCCCTCCCGGGGAGCAACGGCTAGTTTTGCTCTAGGGGCTATAAATACAAGTCTTGTGGCTGGCTTCTTTGAGGTTTGTTGCTCCACTTCACCTACCACAACTTATTGCTCATCAAGTAGGTGCTCTAGAGCCTTTCCTCCACCCACCAACCAAGCCAAGCCACCAATTACTCATCCCCAATAGCGAGCTTCATTGAAATCCTTCGATCCAGCATGATCGGGGCGTTTTAGGCCTATTACTTTTGAAGACGGCATCCTTCATGGAGGCGTGAGCTTGGGAGTAGGCCTTGGCGTGTGGCTACTCTCAAGTCGGTGTACGGGTGACGGAGTCCACCTCGCCGAAGTGGCAGAACGACTACCGGAGAGTAAGTGAAGCGATAGGCTCGAGAGCGAGCCGGTCCTTGTGCGCAAGAGGTAGCCTCAACGGAAAGTAGGAGTTGCGGCTCCGAACTTCGGTGAAACAAATATCGTGTCACTTTCTCTCTCATTTAATTTCCGCACTTACTTCCCTTGCAATACTTGTAATCAATTGTGATGCCATGTCTTAGTTTTCTAGTCATTTGCTTTATCACTTCCGCTCTCTTGATCATCGGAACTAGGATTGGGTCACTCTTAACATGATGCTTAATCAAGAATAACCGAAAAGTTTAAAATTGCCTTTCACCCCCTCTAGACCATAGGATCCTCTTTCAGAGGGAGAGAGGAAGCGAGTGAGGGAGTGACGATGAAATGGACGAAGGCCATGGATTGAACAAAGCTCACTGAGGAGAAGCACAGTGCATGGGGTGGCACAAGGCGAAAAGGAGCGCGGCGCACAGCGCTCAATCTATAGGCCGAGGCGGCTCTCTGGGACGGCTCGATCTTAATCTCACCGAGAGCAGCGATGGACGGGTGCTATTGTTCTACAGCGGCAGCGACGCGAAGGCGCGGCCAGAGCACAGCAGCGGAGATGCGACGGTGTGGCCAGAGCACATTTGCGGAGACGCAGCAGCGAGACGCGGTCAAATGTACAGCGTGTGCGTGCACGGCGTAGGCGAGCGTTGGGCGGAGTAACTCACAGGCAACACGGTGGCAGCAAAGTTATGGTGGTAGAGACAAGCTCGCGGTGCAGAGGTAGCACGGAGTGACGGCGGCCAGCGGCAGGACCCGGCTCAGGCGGAGGCAACGAGCATGGCTCAGCACGAAGAGAACAGAGGGCTATAAGTCCAACAGAGAGAGAAGATGTTCTATTAAGAGGTGGATTTTCTCTTTTTGCTTGTTCTTATAAAATTCAATTAAAACTTCTTTTTGAATCATAAATTATACAAATTAATTTACACGGTTGGTCAACAATGCTTAAAAGATAATACACGATTATTTTTATTCACCTAGTTGATAATTTCATTCATGATGCGCTATGACTTGATAAAGATGGTTCTTAAATTATTTTAATGCCATGCTTTTTGAAAAATTAACGTGTCAAATTTGTGTTTAAAATTTGGGAGGTTACAATTTGTTAGGTCCTTTACCCATTAAAGTTAGAGTTGACGGATTCTTTGATTGGCCAATGGAGTGGTTTTGAGGATTTTCTGCAAATGTGGCATGAATTGTTTCAAGTGGCCGCCACATGGTTGCTACCTCGTTGTCATCACTCTCCTTTTAATCTTGATCTCCTCCTACAACCTGACACCAGCTATGGCTTTGGCGGCGGCGATGGCATCACAACGGCGCGGTGGGAGGAGAGGAATAGGATAGAGGAAGAAGAGTAGCGGTGAACTCAAGGTAGCGGCGTGTTTGGGCGGCAGCTGGAGGGGGGAAGAGGGTTGAGAAAGGAGGGCAACAGCGAGTTTAGTGCGGCGAGCTTCAAGGCGGCGCAACAGGAAGGGAGGAGGAGGGCGGAGATTTGATGCCATGACACAGCATCTTGGGGAGGGGGCAAGATTCGATGTGGCGAGCTCGAAACCACACGACATCTCAATGCAGTGAGCAACACGACGGTGAGCTTAGGGCGGCGGGCTTGGGGATGGTCACAGAAGTCGCGGGGGCACCAGCGTCTAGGAGCAGGGCCGGGCTACCATGGAGGTGTCGTCGTTGCCTCCAACGCCGGTGTGTAGCAAGGTCGTCCGTGCACACTAGAGAGGAAGGTGGGATTATGTGGAAAGAGATGGGATGAGGTGGCATTCCACATGGCAGAAAATTCTGCAACATCAGCAAAAACCACCTTACATTTAGGTTTGACCAGTCAAATGATCAATTTGATCTAGTTTTGATAGTTTGGGTTGTCCTAATTTGGAATTTCGGTTTAGAAAATGGATATAGTTAAGGGTCTATTTCGACACTTTTTCCTTCTCATAAATTAAGGAACCAGGGACAGGATGAACTCTTTAACAATTCAAAAAAGAAAGAAGATTGTACGACGTATCAAAAACTTGCCCAGGACACATAAAAAAATTAAAGAAAAAGAAAGATTAGCTCGACATGTATGAAGCTAAAGTTCCAAGCAGAACCGAAGTGAGAGGGATGATGTAGACTGGGCCTAACAGGCCGGAGTCTGATCACCCCAAGTCCATGGAAAGCACAATAGCACAAATCTGTCACCTTCAACTTTGCAGGTCCTGTTTGTCCGGAGCCATCGAAACGACGACTCAAAGTCCAGCAATTCTTGTGATGCCACAGCAAACTTCCCCAGAAGCCCAGTCGTAACAGGAGATAAAGCCCAAAGCAACATGATCACGAATTCACGGTTCATTCACATACTTTAGCAACTCAAAAGAACAGGCTAATAGTTCACGATGGAATGTTTTGATCGTGAAGTCTAACATCCAGATTTAAGTTTTCACGGGAGCCATGAAAATTCTAATCTGTAAAATATATCCGGTTTTCCGTCCAATTCAGCCATGGTCGAGTCCCCTATTCTCATGGGGCAATGAAAATTCTAATCTGTAAAATATCTCCCGTGTTCTCCATCCATTTTGAGGCCATGGTGGTGGTGACTTATAGTAAAGCCTACCATTTTTACAACACGCACAGCGTCGTCCTCTTTAGCCTACGACATAAAAAAAAACTTAGAGAAAGCTTGGCCAAAGCGAGGTGGCACTAGCAGCAGTACAATGTGAGCGGAAAAGGAAGAGAGAAACAGAGGGGAAGCTGGGGAAGAGGCGTCCTTTCTGACGGGGAGTACAGCTTTAGGTTGGGCCTTTTGGATGATTGGCGTCTTGCCTGGCCTTTTGGAACCAGTGGCGACCCTTGTCCTGTCGAGTGGCTGGCTGGCTCCGCGCAAAAGCCATGGAGCCGGCCGTGCTGCTGCGCGTGGGCCAACCATCCCTGCGCCGCTTCCACCACATCACCAGGCCACGGCGACTCCGCGAGTGAGGCAGACAGTTTGCGCTGCGAGAGCATCTTGTTTTTTTTTTCTTTCTTTCTGTTTTTACAGATGATGTGCTCTTGGAAGGGCAGTAGTATAAAACTAGTAGATGGTAGTGTTTTGCAACGGAACTATAAAAGATGTAAAAAAAATTAAATTAATATAATATTAACATTGTAAATGGTGATATAGAAGGTAAGACATGACAAGTTAAGCTAGCAGTTGTGTGTTAAAAATCTTTAAAAACATATAGTACAATAAATGTTTGTTGCAAAGGAAGAAGAAAAAGACCGACACTTAAGTTAACCACAAAAAATATTTACAACCAGAAGAAAGAGGCCTAAACAATTATATACACTATGATATGTGATACTTCATTCACACAAAGCCAGGAGCCTGACTGGCCAAATGATAAATCCTCTTGATTAGATTTAGATATATGACATCCGTAGGACCTGAAAGCCGCTAATAACATAGCTTATCAAAGCGTAATTGCTTTCCTTTGGTCAGATGCAGAAAATGCACTCCTGGTAACAATATTGTTAAGCTGAACTTGATCAAAAAAACATGGTACTGGCGTACAGCAGCACGGCAGCCCAGATGTGGATGCAGTCCTCGATCTACTTTCACCAAACATAGACAGCAATCAGGTAGAAAATTATTTTAGTTGATCTGGGTGATCAGCTAATGAAATGCTGAAAGCTGATCCTAGTCAACTGTGCACGAAATCTCATACCATACCATAATCAGAATGGACGAGTTTTGTTCTGCTCGAAGTGAGAGCTTCCATTATCTAATTTTTGAACTCAATCGTACTTCAGGGCAAGAGATGTGTTGAGATGTCAGTTAAAGCGTGGAGGCCGCTGCGCCGGAGGGAAAGGCCGCGACGGCGCGCAAGAGAAGCTGACCGCATGGGCAAACGGCGTGACCGCGTGGCAGATCCCGGGCGTCCGATCGGCATTAGATCAGGTGAACGGTTCAGATGAAAAGTTGTGGCCCTACCACCACTGAAACCACCAAAAGCCCTATTTTAATGTAGAGATGTGATTGAATTTTAAAAGTTGGATGAAAATCGTAGGGTATAACATCATACAAGATGAGTGGATAGAGCTAGTGCAAAGGATTCTTTGATCGAGTTGAGTACTATAAATGAAAATCAAATAAGAACTATCATTAAATATGCTCTTGAGCTACTGTATTTACTTACAACCATGGGTTGTCCGGCCACAAGTTAGACAGTTATAACCAGTTAATTTATTGCTTGATTCACTGCCAACAGTTATCCTTTGTCACAAAAACTTACCATCATGTTCCACTTCTTATATCAGATAGATCCATTTTGTAATCAAGTTTTGCCATGATTTGTCGTACAACCACAAGAGCAAGACAAATCCTACAATCGGTAGAGACATCGATTTGGGCTTCGGCGACAATTGGGCATACCGAATGAAGGAGTCAGAGAATATCTTTTCGGTCTTGCGGTGGCGGATGGAGTTGTGGTCTCTGTTGTCGCAACGGTCGACGTCGAAGCTGACAACGACGTCGGTGGTGAGAACGGCACAGAGGGAGGGGAGCAATAGGTGCCGTAGGGCGAGGAGCGCGTCGCGGTCAAACCAGATCCACTAGTGCCTGTCCCTGCCTCCGTTGTCGGACTTGTTGTGTTGCACCACCTCTTGTGAAATTGCCTTGAGCTACTCCATCTAGGCCTCCTTGAGTACCACATGGAAGGAAATAAAGAAAACAAAGCGCTCGAGGGAGGGAGAAAGAGAATGGGGGTAAAAGAAAAGGTCACTGTCGCGATTTAGAGGCCAATTCAACGATTTTGCCACATGAACAGCTATCTACGACGTCATGTGACTAAACCACTCTTTACAAACCGATAATCGATTTAGACCTGCTATGAAATAGAAATACAACTTTCTGTATGGAAATACTCGGTTTTGAAGATCATGCACATAAACAAGAACTTGTGTCAACTTCAAGTAAAAAATTTACGACCTCCAAATGTCATGAAGAAAAAAAAAAGGATTGTGCGTCGACGAAGGAGCAATGCAAGAGTTTCATAAATGTAAATGTCATAAAATGAGAAACTTTGCTACAAATTGAACATCCAATGCTTACAAAAAATCAAACATTTTTACGGTACATTGAACCAAATGTTGTACTGCCTCCGTTCCAAATTGTAGTTTACTGTTAACTTTTAAATACGCCTTTAACCATTCGTCTTATTTAAAAAAATAGTACAAACATGCAAAAATATAAGTCATACTTAAAATATGTTTAATGATAAAAATCACAACAAAATAAATAATATTTACATATATTTTTTTAATAAAACGAACAGTCAAATAAAATATTCAAAAATCAACGGTGAATTACAATTTGAAACGGAGGGAGTAGTTTTTAAAATCAAAAGTTGCACCGAATATCTTAGTGCTGCACAAAATGTCTTAGTGTAGCATTTGTTTAAATGTATGGCAACATTCGATTCAACATAATGTAATAATCCTTATTTTAGTAGCATATACCTGATTTATAGCATTACTGCATAAAAAGTCAGTCTTAAGAGGGCTAGATATGAATAGAACACAAACGGTCATTATAAAAAAGACAATCAAAACTAAAATACAGACCATGACGCTAAGAACATGTACAACATTTCACCTCAAAAGTGTATGAACCATTTATAAGCAGTGTCATATCAGCTAATTGATAATATCAAAAGTGTATAAACCATTTATAAGCAGTGTCATATCAACTAATTGATAATATAAAGGAAAGTGTATATAGATATTTGAGCTATTTTTTAATTAAGGATCGATCCTATATAAGAATTAACAATAGTTAGAGACAAGGATAGTATATGCTAAAACTAGTGCTAGTATAGTAATTTTTTTTAACAGTACATAAAAGAACCCTTAAACGTGCACAGACGAAAAAAGAAAAAAAAAAAACTTGCCGAACATCTAAACATTGTGCAGTTCCAACTTCCAAGGACGGCTGAACCGATTACCGAGAAACAAGAGAAGAAATGAATGAGTAGCAATGGAGCATAATCCGATACAGCCGAGCCTACACGTTCCTATGCCCATCACAGAAACCGAAGCATCTCACCGCACAGCTGAGCCTACACCGCTCCCAAGCATCATCGAGCATTAACATTGAATGCCTGTGACATCCTGTCCAAAACTCATGAGTCTTTCGATGCTCAAGGTTAATTAAGCAGGAGGGTGTCCCTGTTTCGTAAACTCAAAAAACAAAAGCCCCCCACCCCCACCCATCCGTATACACACAAGCTTGGATTCTTTGCACCCAAGAGGTACTTAGCCCCTCAAAAAAAAAAAAACTGGAGTTCTAAATCTGATTAGAGTCTAATTAAACCCTCACTGCATGCAGAAGCTGTAAAGGGTAGTGTGTCATAGCAGCTACTGCAGTTGTTGCCCCACTTGCCCGGGGAGCTCATTCACGCTTCTTCTTCGCCTTCTCGTCTGCGATCTCCTCTGCGACGGCCGCCACCCCCGCCACCACCGACCACATGTCGGCGCCGTTGCAGCTGCCGCCGCCGTCGCCGGCGACGTGCTCGGTGCAAGACACGGGCACCAGGCACAGCCCCCGGTTCCTCAGGTCGCCCGCCGCTGCGCTCTCCTGTACCAGCACACATCGCCGACGAGCCGTAGTAATTAATTAACGCGCGCTAATAATTACTGGGCATTTTTACTGTAGCTGACAGGTTAGAGTAATCGAGGGCGAGATCTTTGGCGTTCGGTCTCACCGGGGCGCGAGCAGAGAGTGGCAGCCGCTGCATGTACGGCGAGCTCAGGACCTGGCAAAGAAAAGGCATTAGTACTGGCGACACTAGCCAGCTACAGCTACGTAGCTCGCAGCGTAAACACACACTGGGAAACATACGCTATTGTTCTACAATAATTATCTTTTTTATATAATCTATTTGGCTTAGTAATTTGTAATGATTTTTCTCAGGTTTTTAGTGCTCCTTTTAAAGATCCTAAAAATATTTTTAAATTATTTTTTATAATATTTAAACCTCTCTTTAAATACTCTTAAATTTTACTGAAACACTACGCTACGTTCAGCTGAAATGTACAAGGCCTAAAATACAAACTACTATATGACGCTAAGTAAAACTCGTGAGAGGCCAAGGACGCTGGGGCACGCGTAGTAATGGCGCACCTGAACCTGGTCGTGCAGGAAGCGTATGTATCCAAGCGCCTCGTGCAGCACGGACGCCGTATCGGACTGCCAGGTTGGGGCCCATGCAAAGTTCATATATCCACCACCCGTCAGTCAAAGGTCAAAAAGAGACAGCAGGTTGCATCATGATCGACTAGCCCTAATTACACTCCGTCAGCCATCACTTGATCAGTGCAGCTGCTGCTGTTTTTACTGTTGGGTGCATCAGTCTACGGATCTACTGCAGTAATGCTTATGCTACTGCGACTGTCTTTGCATTGAGCTGTTTGTTTGAGGTGTTTTTTACAGCGGAGGGAAGGCAGTACAGCGAGCCAGGCAGCCAGCATTCGTAGTAAAGAGCGTATCGCCAAAAGATGGAAGCTTTTTTGCCCCTCTCACTTTCATTTTACCTTTCCGAACGGAGAAACCAGTTGCTGCAGCGCGATGATCCTTTCCCCGAGCTTCTCCCTCCTCACCTATCGCAAACAAAAGTTCAATTATATTTTTGTACATGATGGGCTGCGTTAATTATGATGAAACAAGAACCCTAATCATGTGCCAGATTGGTCAATGGTGGTAGTGGGAAAGATCACTAACCCTGGGCCTCTTGTTTGTAGTTGTAGCAGCGGGAGATGCAGTCTTTCTCTGAGCACCAGCTCGTGATCCCTTCTTCTGAAGAATAATCAAGTGAATCGTCAGTTTGCAAGAAACTGCAAAATCTTGCATGAAAGACCGTTGATTATCCATGCAAGAAATTAAGCAACATGAGCTAGAGTAGCCCTAGCAGGGACAACCATTATTTGACGGTGCAAGAAACCAGCGAGCACTAGCGTAGCAATGACAAGTGACAACCATCAATACACGGTGCAAGAAACCAGACACAGATTGGAGCAACAGTGACAAGTGACAAAACCATCAATTAACGGTGCAGGAAACCAACACAATTACACAAGCATAACCGGAAAGCCGTGGTAGCAATGCAAGAATCCACCACAGAATTGCAGCGATGTGAGTCTGTGCTCTGTAGCTGACACCCACCTTGAAAGCATGTGGCTTGGCGCCGGAGGCGGCCTGTACGGCGGTGGCCGGCGGCGAGGACGACATGGAGGAGATGGAGGAGGAGCACTCGGCGGTAGGGCTGGACTTCTGCGGAACGACCGCCGGAATCGCCTGGTCGCCGCCGTAGCACTGGAAGCCGAACATGCCGCCGCCGCGGTGATGTTCTTGGCCGCTGAAGTTTAGGATGCGATGGTGGGGAGGAGGAGCCAAGTAGGACGCGCAGGTAGGAGAAGCAGCGGCCAGGGTGACACCGCCGGCGTCGGCGGTGGCACAGACAGAAGCAAAGGAGAGGTCGGAGGAAGGAGACAGGCACGGCAGGTAGTCAGGCTCCTCCCCAAGGCCAAGCATGTACATGAAGCCTCTCCCTCCTGCTTCCTCTGCGATGATCTCCTCTTCCTTCACCATGGTTTTTCTACATGAGGGACAAATGCAAATGTACAATCTTGTGAACAAGGAGAAAACAGCTGCTCTGAGAGATTCAAGGATGGATGGAGATTTGGATAGGATAGAGGAGAAGGCAAGATAAGTGGTACCAGACGGGGTTCTCTTCTTTGTTTGGGTCAAAGAGCTTTCGCGCCTTCTTGCTGCAGCTGCTCTGAGAGATCTGTGCGCTCAGGACTGAGCTTCACAGAAACCTTTTTTGAGTGTGTGAGAGAACTGCACAAGATTGGAAAGAGACTTACGGGGAGAGCCGAGAGGAGATGGAGGGGACCATGCTCCGCTTGCCTGCCCGTTTTCTATGTATAGGCAACGATCTATGGACATTGTGCAAACCAAGAAGGATTTGTGAGCAAAAAGGATGGCCTTGTAAGAGATGTAGGGCAGCTTGTCAGTGGCACATACCAAACCACAGCTTTGTAAATATTTTTATGGAATAAATGCCCATACTCAACAGTATGTTCAATTTGACGACACTGAGCATCGATGGTAATGTATCCGTCATTGAAAAGAGGGTAAAATGGTTTGAAAGAAATTTAATTTTGGTCAAAATAGCAAAATTTGGAGATAAACCCTTTTTTTTTTGGCGAGGCACGAAAGCGACTAAGGTTACCGTACACGGTAAAAACTTAGTTATCTCTAGTAAAAAGTTTTCGGTCCCTTTTCTATTAAAGAAAGCTTTCAAAGATGTTTTAGTTGAAAACATGATCGAGACCACGAGCGGCCGGCAAGACTGATAATGACGAAGAGTAAGGATTAGGAACTAATTTTGGTGTCCTATACAATCTGCAGAAAAAACTATGGTATAATTTTTTTACAATATCATATTATAAATGTAACATCTGAAAAGAATCTTTACATTACAATCATCCACATTTTTTTATAAAAAACAATTCCGTAACTACCTATATAATACACCTTTAAAAAAAGAGGGAGCAGTAGCTTATATATATGAGGGAATAACACAGAACCATCGTGCTAATAAAAAATACTAGATATTTTCTATTAATTAAAAAATACTAGAAAAATCAATGTTAATTTCAAAATAATAGAAATCCTCCCATGTTAATCCGAGGGAAAAAATAATACATATTCAATACAACAAATATATGTAAAAAATCCATACCAGTTGTGACTGAATTTCGAGAGTTTTTCAAGACTTGAGATTCGGATTTATTTCATTTGACTTGTTTTTTAAAAGCATTATGACTCGCCTTTAAAATAGCGAAAAACAAACTTAAAAAATCTAAAGCATATACCTTTTCAAAACATAGATAAACCATTAAGTTGTTAAGTTGAAAAGAACAGGGCCTTAGTCCATATAAAATATAATAAAAATTTCAACTAAAAAATATTGGAAAAAGGAATCTAGCCGCGCAAATGCACAGTGATGAGGACATCGCTATTACGGATATGCTAATGTCTCCAACGACAAAGTTTGATGTTCGTCAATCAACTAACATGAAGAGAACTTTTACCCAAACGCACGCATGATTGTTGAATTATGAGGTGAACTTATTTTTTTGGATCAAATAATTATAAAATTGAAGATAAAATACTATCTAATAATGTTCTTGTACCTAGGTTGCATGGTATAGACTAGTAAGGAAGGAGCATGCAAGGCGTGAATGCAAAACAAGGCTCAATGTGAATGCAAAACGGTTCAACTCAACCTCTCAGATCAATCTAACTTCAAAACGTCATAGAAATTGCAACGGACTTTGTTTGGAGCATTTAAGCACTTGATGGAATGCTTATCTCACATGCTTTCCAACAGTCCGGCCTCATCCTCAAGTTCATTCAGAGCTAGCTGTAGCAGTCAAACACTTCCGATGGATAGATCCTGTCTCTGACTATTTGGATGTCATGTTACCATTACTTTAGGGTTTCAATTCCCAGTAACTCTTGAGCATGAGAGCATCTCCTAATAGTCGTCTCCTTGCTTATATATTGAACAATGATCTTTCATTTCTCTTTAGGTATTGTTAAGATTAGTTGTCCCAATGTGTAGAACTTCATCCTTATTCTACTGATTCGGTTAGATTAGCAGCAAATAAGTTCAGAAGCTTAGTCGTTTGTGTGTCTCACCATTGTCCTTACTATTTCTTCGATTGTTTTTTAAGGATAAACCTTCATGTTAGGTCATCCTACCTTGGCACGATTGAGAACAACCAGGAATAAGTTTTAGCAATTGCGGATGCTTATCTTTGTGTTGTTCGTAGCTAGATCGTCAATATTATTTTCCACCTAATCGAAGTTTTCTTGTAACCAAAAAACGGACAAACCCATGAGCGCCATGCAAGACATGCTGCTTGTTTAATCGAAGCAACAAATATATGATTGCGATTATTCAAGGTAATATTAGGCATAATAAAACATGTCAATGTACACTTTGAAAGTATGTCAATGTACACTTTGAAAGTAACTTTTTTGTCGACCAAGAGCTATGTGCTCTTCTCTAAAAAAAAAGCGTAAATGTTAAAAGGAAGAATTCTTTATTTGCTTTAAAGTTGTTGCGTAATAGACAAAATACTTTTCATTATAGGGTAATGTACGCCTTTGACTTTTTGTCACGTCTTTGACCATCTGTCTTATTAAAAAATTTAGTGCAAAGATGTAAAAAAAATATATTTAAAATATCTCTATTGATAAAACAAATCACAACAAAATAAATGATATTTACAAAAATAATTTGAATAAGACGAATGGTTAAAGGCGTATCAAAAAGTTAAAGACATCAAACAAAAAAAAAACGGAGAAAGTATATGCTCTACAGTTGAGAAATAAATTCACTTTATGTTTGATTTTAAGTACTATAATGTACATTACCACATAATGAAGGGCATTTTCTCTATTACGCATCAACTTTAAACCAATAGAAAATTTTGCATCATACAACCGCGTCAGGCGCTACAGAATTGGTCAGACCAAAGATGATTACATGGAGCTCACCCAGAACATTTTTATGATAAACAAATATCACATAACCTTCTCTATAGCCTTACCGTGTATGGTTCTTAAAAACCATCTGTGAGACGATTCAAGAATTTCCTGCCCGCGGTCCTACAGTGGTGATTACTCGAATTTAGCATTAAACTTCGAGCAACAGGATTTAGCAACAGTGGATGGCACTACAAGGGATTAAAAAAAAAGAGAGGCATTTTTTAAGGAAAAAAGAAAACACCATGTGCAGAACCTAGGGGATGCGCAGACGGCGCATGGCGGATCAGGATTCAGGCGTGGTTCGGTTCTGGTCGGTCGGTCGTTTTAACTCTAGGCTTGTCCGCGCATCGCCGCCTACGCGCGACGTGCCAGCGACCACGATGCGGGTCGGGCCCACGGGCCACGGGGGAGGAGGAGACATGTTTTGCGTAGGGCTTGTCGCGTCCCTCTATTTCTTTCGTTTTCTTTTTCTTTACTGGGGCCTCGCTCTCGTAAGCCGTACCTCGCAGCTCAAAAGCCCCATCAGGGCGGGCCTATCGGGCCGAACCCCAGGTGGGCTCTATATTCTGCTCCGTGGGCCGTGAAAACGTAGTAGTAAAAAAAAAAGAGGAATACCTCACGTGTATGCGTGCGTGTACCTCTACCGAGGGGCCTCGGAAATCGTGGGGTCAAGACCGACATGGTGAGGTGAGCCCGAGACCGAGAGCGCCTAGAAGAAAGGTGTGGCTTGTGGCTCGGCTGGTCGCCTGTCTGGTAGGTACGTCCGGGTTGGGGAACCTCGCGTGCGTCCGTTTGTCCTCTGCCTCGCCCAGCCGTATTGCCGTATTCTTTAAAAATAAGTAATACTCATGATGTAACATCACCTATTAGCAACCATACAAAAAACTATTAATAGCCGGAGTAGAATTTTCATCGAATCATTCGTCCAAATTAACGACCATACGAAAAACTATTATAATGTAACATCATCTGTTGTTGCATCAGCATTTATTTAAAGCAATATTAAGATCAATTTATATTTCTTTCGTCTGTATCCAATATTTTTAGCATGCGTGGTATAGTGCTTACACTAGTATAATACTAGAAATTTTTTTACATGTTTTGAAAGATATGTACGAACATTCCAATTCAGCTTCTCCACCGTTCTTCTTTGATATCCAAATCTGCGGATCAATAAAGATATCCAACGTTGTCATGCAAAGTAACTCCACACGGTAACCCGCCACCAAATCCCAATTACTCACAAACAAATAAGACACTTCTAACCTAAAATAAGGTAGAGAGGAAGAACGCATATCCTAAAGCTGATACCAGATGGTGTGAGCTAAGATTGGCCTCATGTTGTGCTCCAGCATCTGTAGTTGTTTGTGATCAACTGTTGAAATTTCCTTTCATCCATCTACCTAGCCAAGAAAACTTTGGCGCTCATAGACCTGGGACAATCTACAACTTCCACGAAAGGTAATTGTCCAAGGTTAGCTTTACATCAATGAAAGAACCAAAAGAAATTAAGGGCTAGAAGAAGGCTAGCATTGATCAATGTCGTTGTAGGTGCCAAATACTAGAAGATTTGTGCACGTCATTGTGATCAATGTGTGCTCTGGTAGGTAGAGGTCCACTTTGATTAACAATTTGGTTTGATTTTATTTTGTTAAGGTAATTTTTTTTATTTTGTATAGACCATTTAGTGTTTTTTTTTTTTTTGAGTTTTGTAGGTTTTTTCCTCAAAAAAAAAACAACTTTTTTAACCTATTTGTGTCTCGTTTTAAAGTTTCTCAACTTTTGTCTCAACAAAATAAAATAAAACTAAATTATGGATCGAAGAGGGTCGGATTCACAGGATTACAAGACAAGTACAAGAGTTGAAGATAGACTCCTATCAGACAAAAACAGTGATTCAAAACCAAAACAGGTCGGATGGTGAATGGTTGTAGGACAATATACCTATCTCTGAACTCAAACCAAAGCATATGTTTATCAGAGCAAACACACTTGGGCAAAAGCGACCAAAGCATGTTTAACTGAGTAAATTAACACACGTATTAGGGGCAAAAGAGAACTAGTATGTTTGTTTTTGAAAAAAAGAAAAGAAAAAGAAACATGGAGTCATGGAGCACCGAATGAGTGTTAACTCAAATAGTTTTTTCAATGTCTGGAGTGGCGTATCCAAAACCAAAATGTTCTGAATGGTAAATTATAGAACCGAGTTATTTGAAGTGCCATTTCATCATTTTTCCTCTGCCAACTGCCAAGTT
The DNA here is from genome assembly GCA_036346415.1 of Raddia guianensis. Taxonomy (NCBI): domain Eukaryota; kingdom Viridiplantae; phylum Streptophyta; class Magnoliopsida; order Poales; family Poaceae; genus Raddia; species Raddia guianensis. Next base: position 32,860,702 of record CM070536.1, read on the forward strand.
GATGGATGACGAGTATAACGTGCTCACGGAGTTGAAGTATCGTAGGCATTTAGGCTCCTTGGCACATGGTTTGCCTAACTGAGACGGCAAAAGAATAATTGCACAGGTCAGGATCTTGTGAACATCCAACGCGTTGGAATCCTGCAAAAAATATCGCAAGCCGCAAGGTCCAAACATTATTTAGAACAAACCTCCAGAAACAAGGCTAGACTAACTAATAGGCACACTGTTAAACGGTTGTTCAATACTAATGGCTGTTTACTGATCCTCTTTTGCCAGTGCGGTAGACCAGGTTTCCAGGGCAGCCATGCAATTGCGTATGCAGACAGCCAGCCGCTGCACCTCTCTCAAATTGTATATACTCATTCCGTTGATGATTACATGTGTGGTGATTTGTACAATTTAGCTCACACGCGAGTAATGGAAGAAAATTGGCAGCTGATATCGAACAATTAACGTTGCAGTCTAATTACCTTCGCAAACACCATAGTTGATCAGTCACAAAACATCGAATGGCTTTTCAGAAATATTACTTTGCAGAATCCGTACTGAAAGATGCTCCTGCAAGAAAAGTCATTGCCGTCATGATAGTCAAATAAGAAAAGGACCCATTCATTGATTAAGAGGGAAGAAAAATATAGTAGCAAGATTGTTTCTTGCGATAGGAACAACAGATGAGGTAGTTCTAAAAAGGCCTAAACAATTATCTGTTCATACCTCCCAGTCATCATTTGTTAGGACCCAGGCAGTTTGGATTGGCTACGATACAGAAGAAAAGGAAGAATATTACAATCCAGACAGATGACATATGAATATGAACTAGTACATTGTATTAATCATCGTTAGATAACAAAGGTAGGTCCAATCAAAAGGACTCCATTTCGGCATACCTACATGCTCTAGCTGCTCGTGAGGGTTCTTGGAGAATGAGAGCGAGGTCGCGCGTGTTAAGTATTCAAACGTTGACATCAAAACGAAAAGGGCAGGGCTATGAAATTGTCTCAGCATGCGTTCTGGTCGCGGAAGGGCGGCCCACCTTCGTTTGATTTTCTAGGAGCAAGCTTGTCTTGTTTTAGCGTATGCGTGACCCCAAACAGATCACGGGCTCGCCGGTCCATTCGTGTGTCTATTTCCTTGGCGAAAATAAACCACCTATATCATGAGGCTATTGATTAGTGATTATTCTGCAGCTCTGCTCTATTTTTCTGATAGTTGTCGATTAAGACCTTCTAAATAAGTTTTAGTTTTGATTCTGGTTCAAAATTTTGATCACTTTTAAAAGTGGTAAAAAAACTAAATAAAATATTATATGATATTTTTAAGTTCTTTAAAAACCCTACAAAGTTCAAAAAATTTATAGTAAATAATCCATAGAAAATTAACAAAAAATTTAAACCTAACAAAAACTAAACTAAAAAAAACCATCATATAGGGCGTAAAGCAAAATGCCAGGCTTTTTTCAAATAAAAAACCTTGATTTTTGAAAACCTCCTAGTACATATTTGCCTGCGGCGCTATATAGCGCCTCCTTAAGAGCTCACCCCGTGCTGGCCACGTCGCCCCAAAACCTCGGCCGTCCGATCGCGCCGCGTGTCCCCTGTCCCAGCCGCCCGATTCGGCCCCTCCCTGGGGGACAGCTTTGCAGAAAAGTCCCCGGAGTTCACGGATTTTTGCTCGGGTCCCCAGCATTCGCGGATGGGACCTTCCTTAGTGCTTTTCCTCCCGCGCACATTTTCACCCACACCCCTCAGATTTTCCGCCCGTCGCAGCCGAGCCCTTTTCGCCTTCGTAGCTACACCTGGAGTTGCAGGGAAATTACCCGCAAATGCCACTGGATATATACCTGTGTCGTCTCCCTCTCCCTCTCTCCATTCCCCTCCTGCCCCGCTCCAAACCCTACCTCTCACGCGTTTCCTCCCCAATCTCCGTACGCCGCCGTCGCCGCCCCCCATACACCGCCGCCTCTCCCCTCCCGACAGCCGCCTCGCCCCATACGGCGCCGCCTCCTCTTCCCGTCTCTCCGGTCGCAGTCGCCCCGGGCCACCAACACCGGCTGGTGTTTCTCAGATCCAGTGTTGCCCGGCTGTGGGCTCGCCCGATCCGGCGACGGTGGCCTCTCTGGTGACACATATCGCCGGATCCATCTGCGGCGGCCGCCGAGCCGTCCGTCAGCTCCTCACCGCCGCCTCTTCCCTCCGACGCCGCCCACCTTTGGAAATAGTCGGGATGTGCTGCTGCTCGATCACACGTTGCTACGCCCACCTTTCCTCTCCCTTTCCTTGCCATGTTTCCTTCATGGCGAAGTTTTTGACAGAAATTGTTCAGTAATTTCGCATGTGTTTGTTACTTCTAGCCATAGTACGCATTATTGACAGGGCTCCGTTGATGTTCAAAGGATCGGTGTCTAGCTACAGCTTTCTTCCCTTCTATGTTGCGTTGTTCAGTATATTAATAAAGTGCTAATTCTTAGTTACTTGAGTATTTATGGCCTTTATTTCCATGAGCCAATTTATATCTAATGTTTATACAAGGGCTATGGATTCCTATCATTCAGGGATTACAAACTAGGCACATCTTATGTATTGTGAGGCTATTCTGCTGCATGCCATGATTTACCTTTATCGTCTATTTATAGTATCTAAATTCAATGTAAACACAACAAAGTAACTATCTATTTTATTGGTCCAGTTTATTCTCCACGTTTGTATTGTTTTAATTGCATATATAATGCCCATACATATTCCTTAATATTTGGATTTCATTACAGATGGTTAGTTGTGCAAGTTGGATTTACATGTATTTTTAATAAAAAATTTTCTCAACCTCTGGTCAATCCTTTTTAATAGCATGCATACTCCTCTGTTTTGAGATATTGTTTTGTTTGAGTTTACCATATGCATTCTAACACTGCACTTCTAACGGATCTGCTTCACTCTGCTCAATCCTTTTTTAATAGCATGCATACTCCTCTATTCTGAGATATTGTTTTGTTTGAGTTTACCATATGCATTCTAGCACTGCATTCTAACGGATCTGGTTCACTGATTATGCCATTGGTCAGGCATTTGAAAATCTGCGGTCAGCAGCCTGGGACGATCACTGTGGGTATCAACCAAAGGACGTGGACTACGTCCCGAAGGTCGCTGGCGATGAGTGGAACGGCGACGCAATCATCCCCTCACATTTAGGAGGTAAAACACCATTGCTTCTCTTCTCCCCACAAAACTGTCAAGAATGATATTTTTACACCATTGCTTCTCTTCTCCCCACAAAACTGTCAAGAATGATATTTTTCAGACGAGATTAGTACCAGGAGGAAACAAATCTTGTGTGCGTTTTGTTTTTTCAGGAGATGTCATCTCTCTGTCGAGAGCTATGGAAACAGGTTGACCCCTACCTCCCCAATTTTTATAATGCAATCTAACCACGGTGTCATTGAGACCTGGACAAATATTGTTCTTTTGTTCCTTCTTTTCATAGCATTTTTCACTTTACAAAGAGTAATGTGGCATAGCATTTCTTAGTTTAGAATCAGTTAAGTAGTGTTTTATCTTTTAATATCCTGCATTTCTTACTAGGTTTTTTCCTACACCAAGAATGCTATAGATCGGGCATCACATAGGTGAAAACTCCCATTGTTTCGGTATTTTCGTATTGAGTCGACTTGTTCTATTCAGCTATTCGACTAGTTTGGGAGATATATTTCCACATTTTTTATGTTCCAGCCAAAAAATTAGGTGCCTTTGTGCATTAAAGTCATCCTTCGATGTTCATTATTCAGTTTGCAAAGGTTTTTAGATAGAGTGTGAATTTTCTTTACAGATTAAAGTCATCCTGCAATGCTCATTATTCAGTTTACGAAAGGTTTTAAGTAGTTCATATGGAACGAATACCCGATAAACCACTCTGACACGCTTCGAGCTAACCTGCAAATGTAGCATAAATGCGATTACATATTAGTGGACTCAAGGTTTGCTGCCAATAGATATAAAACAGGGAGAACCGCCTGGACCTGGTTAGGAATTTTATTTATGCTAAACTAGCAGCCAAGATTCTATGGGTAACATTCACATCTCTAGAATGGCCTGCTGAAATTCATAATCAATTCGAGCACCAGAATGTCATGCCTGACCATTCCATATTTGCATACGGATGTTCACAATTTTTGTTATGCCAGCTTACCAACTTTGTTCTTTGAGTCATTGAGTGCTTATCTTTTGAAGGGTGTTCTGCCTGTCATCCTTTACTATCTATTCACCATCTCTCTTGTTGCTGATTCCTGATTTTATGCGGTATCGCATTTAATAGATCATGCCATCACATCACTTATTTAGCTTTGTGGATCTATTCTTGGTTTTGTGGTAAGTTTTGCAAAGAGCATTACCTTTTGGGTTCATGCTTGAGTCAAACCTATAATAGTTTTTGCACCACCGAATGATTATATCTTGTTCGAGTTCGACCTGTGTTGGTGTCTGGATGACAAATATCGTTCAAGTATGGAAGGAGAAGGCCATTTATTTTGGTTGGATGCTTAATGATATCTGCCGCTTTTGTTGGTGTGATTTGAATATTTTTATATTAGTTTATGGATCCAATGGAATGGCTTATAGGTTGTGCTTTTAGAATGATGATTATTCCATTTGCATACCATTTACTTTTTTATGTTTTGTATTCAGAAAATAAAAACTTCTCCTTAAACATGAACAAAGAAACTAACTGGTTTAGTGATTTCAAATCTCTATTCATATTCAGGCAGAGGTGTAATCCCTTTTTCTCCTTTCGACTCCTTTCTCGAGAGAGTTGTTTGGTACCATAAAGTAACTATGAAGGCTAAGCTTAATGGTTCAATTGTTGCAGTGTTTTTTATTTTGCTCCATGCTTACCTGCAACTTTGGGTGGATTGAAGTGTTTAATCGTTTTTGCCCTATATGTAATACGAATCGCAAGTCAAAACATGCATGAATGGACGCTAATCCTAATAATTTTGCTCTTTGGAATGTGGATTTGTTTCTTTAGCGAAGTCTACATACCTATCATGAAACAATATTGTTTTGATGAATATTTTTCAACTATTGTCATTTTACATTTACTTTGTTCAAATCTGTAAATAATTTTTCATTGCCAATGTTGTTCTATCCGTTATAAATCCATACGGGGTTTTGCCCACGCGCGAAGCGCGTGAGCTCTGCTAGTTATACCTATATAAGTCGTCTTGAGCCTAACTCCGCGCTTAGCCACGTCACCCGAAAAATCCATTCCATCCGTTCCTGCCCAAACACCATGTCGCCCAAGATCCGACCAGCTAACAAACAAGTCAAGCGCCCCGGCTGGCTAACCTTCATAAAGCTCCCCTTCTTTTAATATAAAAAAGGTTTGGGATTTTTAAAACATATGTAGACAATATATAAAAGGTAGTATCACTAGTTACAAGAAATCTTTAATCATCTAGATATAGTTTATAGACAACCTCTCAAATGAATTAGCTATAACATTGTCTCTAAAAATTAAAATGAACCCATATGTAATAGATTCACCTTATAATCCGCTATAAATTGACTCTTAGATAAGAGCATCTCCAACGGTGAAAGAGGATCCTAAGGCCTAGAGGGGGGTGAATAGGCAATTTTAAAACTTTTTCAATTATTCTTGATTAAGCATCAAATTAAAAGTGACCCAATCTTAACTTCAATTATCAAGCAAGCGGAAGCGATAAACAAGTGAATGTAAAACTAAGACATGGCATCATAATTCATTTCACACAATTCAAGGGAAATAAGTGCAGAAAGTAAATGAGAGAGTGACACGGTGTTTGTTTGACCGAAGTTCAGAGCTGCAACTCCTACTCTCCGTTGAGGCTACCCTTTGCGCACAAGGACCGGCTCGCTCTCAAGCCTAACGCCTCACTTACTCCCCGGTAGTCGTTCCGCCACTCCGTGAGGTGGACTCAAATCACCGTGACACCGACTCGAGAGTAGCCACACGCCAAGGCCTACTCCCAAACCCACGCCTCCACGAAGGATGTCGTCTTCAAAAGTAACAAGCCCGAAACGCCCCGATCATGCCGGATCGAAGGACTTTCATGAAGCTCGGTGTTGGGGTTTAGTGATTTGTGGCTTTTATTGATTTGTGGGTGGAGGAATAGCTCTAGATCACCTAATTTATGAGCAATAAGTGTGGTAGGTGTAGAGAGCAGCAAAACCTCAAAGAAGCCAGCCACTAGACATCTATTTATAGCCCCTAGAGTAAGCTAGCCGTTGCCCCCCGGAAGGAGACAAAATAACTAGCCGTTAGCCTCTACCGGACGCCGTCCGACGGGCACCGGACGCCGTCCGACAGCGGCAACTGCTCACTGAATTTGGTTTATCGGACGCCGTCCGGTAGCCACCAGACACCGTCCGACGGAAAGGAATGCTCACTGAAAAAGGCTGATCGGACGCTGTCCGGTAACTACCGGACGCCATCCGACAGAACGCACTGTGCACGGGAATTGTTGATCGGACGGTGTCCGGCCGTTTCCAGACGCCGTCCGACAGAGGGTTGTTTCGTGCTAGAAAATGTGAGGGAATTTAGGTGGGTTTCTCTCTCTCTAGAAATCTCACAAGAATATATTTGGGTATTTTTAGAAGAAGTGGACTATGGAAACCGATTTTTCGAGAGGTCGCAAAGATCCGGCATAGTCCGAGAGATTCAAACCCCTTTTGAAATCCGACAAAAACGAAAATAAAAGATCTAACTACTCCTAATCTATACGTGACCTCATCTCTCGCCCGGTCACGTACTTAGAACCTTGGAGCAGCTCACAAAATCGTCGAAGCTTTAAATTAGGGTTTTACAAGACGCCGAGTCTTCGCCAGGGTTCCGAGAAATCCAAAAACCCCCTAGCACTTAATATTAATTAATTTTGACATCAATGTCACTAATAAAAATTAGGGCTCAACGATGCTCACAAACGGTATAACTAACCACTAGCTATAAAAAAATAGACATGTCATATATGGATAGCATATTGATAGTCTCTCTCCAATGAACTAGTTATATCATAGTCTACAAAATTAGTATGAATCCACATGCAATAGAGTACATCATCTTAGAATCAGTCTATAACTGGTTGTAAGTTAGTAGCAAAATGTTGTGTTGGTATCCTTATAGCTAGCTGACCAAGCATGATTGGAGATGCTCTAAGAGCTAGTCTCTATCTCTTCAATTCTTTTCTCCTCCATATAAGAAAAAAATAGGAGTTTTTAGATCGAGTTTATTTGACAATTGGACGCCCTAAACTCCTGACTTCTAGCTGTTGCAAACCCAAAATATTGATTGACAGGACAGAAAGACTAGGTAATGGGCTTATATTTCAAATGGGCTTCTCTTTCTGGTGTAATTAATCTAGAAAGCCAGTCACAACTTCAGTGTAAGTGCCAGGCAGATAATGGGCTGCGCAATTTTATAGACACAAATGGGCTTAGACTGGGCCCCACAGAAAACCACATAGGCTATGCTCAAGTGATCAACCGTGTGTAAAGATCATCGAGCTTACACTCTCTACGACAAAGAATTTCTTAACATTTTATATATATAATTTTGTAAAATAAATAAATAAATTTTTATTTAAATTAAATAAATAGACGCCTATCGTCTTGCCATCAGCCGAGAGCCCAAGATATAAATTCCGTCAATTCAACTACCGATTTTACGTTTTTTTCCAAACAACATTAAGGCGGTCAGGGGTTATACAAAGACAAATCCGACCGTTTCGTTTGGCAGGATTTAAATGCCGCCAAATAAAACGAATGGGTTTAAATCCCGTCAAACCAAACGAAGGGATTTGTCTAAACAAACCAAATATCCAAAGAAAGTCGAGAAACTCTCCAAAAAATTGTCAAAAGCATCCAAACACTAGAATCATCACCCCCAAAAGTAAAAGAATGCTTTAGAACAAATTTAAATGCATGACGAAGGCTTTTGATGCTGTCTCATGTAGTTTGGCGTGTTTTAGGTCTTCTGAAATCATTTGTTCTTGCCTCAACGATGGTCTAAAATGTTCTTTACTTTTGGGATCGATGATTCGTTGAGTTTGAATGTTTCTGGTAATTTTTTGGAGTGTTTCTCGGCTTCCTATATAACCCCCTCCGTTTCAAAATATAAGGCGTATTTTGACTCCACAAAAGTCTTTAAAGGTAAAGTTTGACTGTTAGATTTCTCTATTATATATTATGAATTGTTACAATATAATATTGTATCAAAAAGCGCTTTGAAATATGAACAATTTGGTACAACTTTGGTATACTAACGATGCATATTATTTGATTTATTTATGGTCAAAATTTACTAAGTTTGATTTTTCTCTGGTCAAAATACGCCTTATATTTTGGAACGGAGGGAGTATTTCATTTATTTGGACAAATCCCTCTTTCTGGTTTGGTAGGATTTAAATCCTCCATTTCGTTTGGTGGGATTTGAATCCCGCCAAACCAAACAACGGATTTGCCTCTGCATATCCTCGGCTATCTTGATGCCAATTACGTCTTACTGTTTGGCAAAAAATGTAAAACCCGCCAGCTCAATTGGCAAGATTTATATCCCGTCTGATGAAACGAGTATAGACATTTATTTATTTAATTTTAATAAAATAAATATTATTTATTTATTTAAAAAATAAAAAATGTATTAAAAAATTCTGCTATAGAGTCCAAAGGGCAATACAAGGGGCAACAGTGGTTCCACCGCAGGCTTCAGGCAATCCACAGGGAACAATTGCTTTGTGTTCTAGTTTTAGTTTTTTTAATCTTAGTTTTATAGCTATGTTTTTTTTCGCCATTGATTTAGAAAATGTCGTCCGTAGGTAGGGCTGGAACTTTAGCTCGAGGCTCGCGAGCAACTCGGGCTAGGCTCGTTACAAAACGAGCGCGAGCTGAGCAGACTTTCCAGCTCGTGACAACTTGCGAGCCGAGCCGAGCCTGAGGCGAGCTCGTTCGGCGAGCTTGAATGTTAATGTTAGTAATATACTAATATTAGTATGATGTTCATGTCATTATGTGGATTATGACAAAATGTTTCAGACTTTCAGTTTAAAGGTGTTTATTGTCCTATTTTTGCTTTGTCATGTGACTGTATAGTTGTATTTTTGTATACTTGTTTATCATATCGTCACAGGTGATTGTATAGTTGTATTTTTGTATGTCATGAAAAAGCTCGCGAGCGCTCACGAGCTGACTCAAGCTTTTCACGAGCTTGAGCCGAGCTGAGTTTTCAGCTCGTTAGGTTAAATGAACATGAGCCAAGCTTCTTCACGAGCTCGGATGCTTCACAAGCCACGAACGAGCCTGAGCTAGCTCGCTCAAGCTCGGCTCGTTTCCAACCCTATCTGCAGGGCATGCAAATCTACAACGCCTACAGTACAACAACCCGCTCTCACTCTTGCTCTCGTCCCAACCCCTAACCCTAGCCTGTCGCCCGGTGATGACAGTGGCTGAGATCTCGACTGGCTAGCACTGCCGCCGCCGACAGGCTTTCCTGGCGCTCCCCCGTCAGCGCCCCCTACATTGAGGTAGAGAAACGAGGTGGGTTTTGTTCTTCTTCCCCTCTACTAGTGCAATGGGAGGTGGCATTGGTGGTCGGCGACCGCAACGGCTCTAGCAACAACACGGGAAACCGTAGCGACGGTTCGAGCGCACCACGGTGCGAGCGTCCTCTGCCTCGCCCCGTCTTCCTGCTTGCCCACCGCCGTCATGGTGCCTCCCCTACTCCCCCTGCCTCACTGTCATCATTGTCGTAGCGGTAGCAACGACAATGGTAGTGAGGCCCTTCCCCTCTCTCCCTTCTCTAGGCGATCAGATCTGGTGGAGGTGCACTCAGATTTGTCGTTGGGTACCAGATCCGGCGAGGGGTGACCAGTTGGTGTTTTGACTGGATTTGGTGGCGAAGAGTCTGGATCCAATGTCGGACACCTATTCTGTCATGGGGTGCCCTAGGTGGAGCTCGAGTGGCCTCCACAAAGGCGTCTTGGCGCCGCCTTGGGGATGTTCTTGGCTTTGGCAGGCGGGGTGGTAGGATTCACCGCTTTCGGTCGAGTTCCCCCTCGTCGGACCTAACCTTGGGCAACTTAACGGCTCCAGTGGCATCTTTGAACACGCCATCCTTTTATCCGACTCTCCCCTCCTAGCGGGAACCTCGTGGTGTAAGGGCTGCCGCGCAGGCGGCGACCTTGGCTTCCTGTGGTCATGATTCGTTGGTAGCTACGTTCCTTCATGCCCCCGCTCTAGATCCTCCAGAAGGATGGCTTGGGGACGAGGGTGTACCAAGCGAAAGATTTGCCCAGTCCACGCTAGGCTATCGACAGCGAGGCCTTCCAGCACCGTTTCTCCCCTTTGGTGGCACCATCACAGGCGATCCCTCGTCCTCGGATGAAAACCCTTGGGTAGACAGATGACGACAGTGACCTCATCGTCATTTCCTTGTTAAAGGCGTCATGGTGGAACTCTCGTGTTTTTGGTGTCCTTGAATTTCCTTTGGGTAGCTGCATTGTTGCTGCTGTGTGTGGTGGTTTGGTTGGGCCACGTGGGTTGTTTGGCATAGTTTGGTGGACCGCCGGTGTTGTTGTTATCACCTTTGGGCGAGGTGATCGGCTTAGGGCGAGGTTGTATGCAAGTTGGTTTTAGGCTGAGATGGCACGCACGGTGGTAGCGTTTGCACTGCGGTGGATCTTGGTGATTTGCGTTAAGAGTGTCAGACTGTTGCAATTCTTCTCTTCTATTTAATTGATAGAGCTCATGTCCCTCTTTGAGGTTGCTCTGGAAAAAAAGAAGTCTCCAACACCTTCATTCATGTAGGTAGTTGACAAAAACCTCTCCGTGCAGGTGGCCACGCGAATGCGAATGAGGATGGGGCACGGCCTGGGCAAGGGAGCTAGTCCGTGCAACAGCTACACGTCTACATGAGCTTGGTTCTTCTCGAATTTCACCAGATTAAGGTTTTTGGGATGGGAAAGGGGGAGATATGTCTCGTCCTCTTCGAGTTCCAAGCAGGTTTACATTGTTTGCTTTGGTGAGGGCGACGGGCCGACGATGGCTATTGGCTGGATGGCGACGCCGTGATTCCTCTTCAAGTTTGCCCAAGGCTAGCAACTTCTAGGCTTCGACGTTTTTCTTGGTGGTGACCTTGTTTCTCACAGCTGTAACCCCAACCCCAGAGCAGGCCAGGCCGTCAGGGCCATCGAAGAAGGTTCGGGGGATGTTTGGTTGGTATCACTCATTAACCATACCAATGAATGGTCATGACCAATTGAAGGCATGACCAATTAAAACCAATTGAGAGCAGCTAAATTTTGATTAAATAGGTGGTATGTTTGGTTGACTATCAACTGAGAATGTGCCAATTGTTCTTATGCTCAAATATATTTCATATAAACTCATATAAAATTTAATAAATTCAAAAAATATGCAAATAAAATTGATTATAAAATACAAAAAATACAAGATAAAATACAAAATTAAAATTTTGAAAACTATAAAATAGGTTGGTTAGGAATTATAAAATTTGCTTCATGCGATTTGGACACTGTATGAAATATATATGAAATTCGGAAAATGAAAATCAACTGAAAAGAAAAAAGACATTTGCAGTGTCTGACGGTGGGGTTGATAGCAACCGCGCTGCGTGGGCGAAGGCGGATTTAGCATGGGCGGTCAAATTGGTCGTCATCTGTTGACAACACCATACAATATAAAAATTTGGCATGGTCGTGATCCAAACAGAAGCCAAATCTTGGGGGCATGCCTTTATTTGGCATAGCAAACCATGGTCGTAAACCAAACAGCCCCTTGCATTCGGCGAGTGCGAGTGCCGCTCCAGTGGTTGCTTTTAGTTTCTACAGTTTGGTTAACTGGGGCTATTGTTGTCATTGCCTTGTATGCCAGGGACCAAGTTGTAGACGTCGGGTGTTTAATCTCTTGAAAGTTGGAAGTAACATACTATTCCAACCTTCCTCGAAAAAAAAGTAACAGTGCAGGGGCATATACTGCGGTGGAAGAAGTCCACATTGCCTCCCTCAACTATTGAAAAAGTTCACTTTTCCTCCCTCTGTGTTAAATGGGTGAGATCTGACCGTCCAATCTTGCATCGAACGGCCACAAATAAGTTGAGGGAGGAAAAATATACTTCTGCAATAGTTAAGGGAGGTAAATTGGACTTCTTCCTACGGCGGTCAGCCATACACGTGGATAGTGTAACCCCATGGTTAGTTTACTCCATTACACCTTACATTTTTAATGATCAGAAACTATGTTGATACAAGATTTTGAGAAATCACGAAGCAAAAATTATATTTACGCCGCTACAAAGTTTCAACTTTACTAAACAAAGTGCTCGTCAGATGGAAGAGGTGGAACATGTGATATTGGGATGGACGGATGGCCGAAGAGGAGGTAGCCAGCCATGCTCTGTGTGGTGGTGGTGGTGGGTGGGGGGGGGGGGGGGAGTTGGAATGAACAGAGAGGAAGAAGGATGGCAGGTTTGAAATAAATTTGCTGACGTTAAGGGCACAAATGTCCAAATTGACATAATTTCACTTTCTACTTTTTATTGGCATTTTGGTAAAATTAGAACTTTGCGGTGGCATAAATATACCAAAAAAATGATTGGGCTGCATTTAACAGATTATAGCAGCAGAAGTCATTGGGGCACCACTAAGGACTAATTAGCTGGTCAAACATAGGCATATCTAAGAAGTGAGAATGGCCGGCCACTTACATGATCGGCTGCTGCAGCTGTCCAGGATACTCGCCATTTGGACTAACAAGCTCCCACGTCTATAGTTCAGCGCCTATCGAGCACAAGAACAGATGTCCATTAACTTGGTAACATAATTTCGTGGAGGAAATTGCTCAAAAAAAAACCTGGAGAATTATTTATGTGCATAACAAGGAACAAAATCAATGAAGATGCTCGGAGCATTCTGCGGAAAGGGTTAAGTTTGTTTGCTGCCTGAACTAACAGGCCATGATATTCCCAAACAATTCAATGTGAGGATCACAACACTAAAATCAGACCAAACCCAAACAAGGAAAAAGAAATACAAAACCATTAAGACGATAACATTATTTAAAAAATATATAGATATTGGAACAAGTTCTGGTCTCTACATCCTAAGGTGTACACAACCATTGGCATTATGATTGATTGATCGATTGGCCTGGTAGACAGTTTTCCAGTCAAAGTACAATAAGGTGTCCACCTGTCATTTCTGTATGGGAGCTTCAAAAAGAAATGTGCAGATAATAAGTTACTCATTTGACATGATGTTTTAGATGTCGACCTGATCTCTGAACGTGCATCCAACCAAATATCTTCTCCCTCATAGGAACCAACACCTTCCCTCCAAAAACCAACCAGAGACTTCTTCGTTCATCCCTAGTTCCATACATCCCTCTTCTTCAATACTGAGAGCCCTTTCTTCCTCCCATGAGAGGCCACCAATAGTTCTTGCTACAAGCCGATACCTCTGATGCCATCACAAGCAAAGATGACCAGAAGCAACAGAAGCATACTTGTGTGGAAGAGAGTACCAGTGTTCTTGATCTTCTTCATCCTATCCATCATTTGTGCAACTACCACCGATGCAATTGCATCACAAACGGATCGGTTCGTACCTCAGGACAACTACCTCCTCAGCTGTGGGGCACCGGCTGCTGTGCAGCTTGATGATGGCAGGTCATTCCGTTCTGATCCTGATTCATCATCTTTTCTGTCCACCCCAATGGACATCAAGATCACAGCCAACAACTCCCTGACTGTTGCTTCGCCAGTATCTCCACTCTATGTCACTGCAAGAGTATTCTCCGACATTTCAACCTATAGCTTCTTCATCTCCCAGCCTGGTCGTCATTGGATCCGCCTCTACTTCTTACCTATCCCTAACAGCCAATACAACCTCACAACAGCAACATTCTCCGTGTCCACTGATGACATGGTACTTCTCCATGATTTCTCCTTCATAGCTAATCCTACTAACCCTATTGTTAGGGAGTATCTTGTCGTAGCACAAGGAAACACCTTAAAGATCATTTTTGCCCCAAAGAAAGACTCAGTAGCATTCATCAATGCTATTGAGATTGTCTCAGCCCCAACAGGCCTTATTCCAAATACTACCACTGGAATGAGTCCTCAAGAACAATTTGAAATCTCCAACAATGCGTTGCAGGTTGTCTACCGGTTGAACATGGGTGGTACACTAGTTACATCCTTCAATGACACACTAGGCAGAACCTGGCTGCCAGATGCTCCTTTTCTGAGGATTGAGGCATCGGCAGAGGCCGCTTGGGTTCCTCCTAGAACCATCAAGTACCCTGACGACAAGACCAACACACCCCTCATTGCTCCAGCAAGCATCTATTCAACGGCACAGGAGATGGCCTTGACAAATACCACAGATGCAAGATTCAACATAACATGGCAAATGGTGGCAGATCCAGGATTCAAGTACTTTATCCGCCTACATTTCTGCGACATTATCAGTAAGGCACTCAATAGCCTCTACTTCAATGTCTATATTAATGGCATGATGGGTGCCTCCAACCTTGACCTCTCGAGCCTGACATCAGGCCTTGCAGTAGCATACTACAAGGATTTCATTGCTGAGTCCTCCAGCATCATCAATTCCACCCTTGTAATCCAGGTTGGACCAGGCACAACTGACTCCAGCAACCCTAATGCCATACTTAATGGCCTTGAGATCATGAAGATAAGCAATGAAGCAAACAGCTTAGATGGCCTATTTTCACCAAAAAGAAGCTCACAAGTTGGCAAGCGGACAGTGACAGGCATAGCGCTTGCTTTGGCATTGATTGCAGCTGCACTGATTGTTGTAATGTGCTGCAGGCGAAGCCAGAGACCAGAGTGGCAGAAGACAAACAGCTTCCATTCTTGGTTCCTTCCACTCAACTCCTCCCAATCCAGCTTCATGAGTAGCTGTAGCAGGCTGAGCTCCAGAAACCGCTTTGGCTCCACAAGGACCAAGAGTGGATTTTCGAGCCTACTTGCATCCAGTGCTTATGGACTGGGCCGCTACTTCACCTTTGTCGAAATTCAGAAAGCCACAAAAAGCTTTGAAGAAAAGGATGTTATTGGAGTTGGTGGCTTTGGAAAAGTATATCTTGGTGTTCTTGAAGATGGAACAAAGCTGGCTATCAAGCGAGGCAATCCATCTTCTGATCAAGGTATGAACGAGTTTCTAACTGAAATTCAAATGTTATCGAAGCTTCGACACCGCCATTTGGTTTCACTCATTGGTTGTTGTGATGAGAACAATGAGATGATATTGGTTTATGAGTTCATGTCTAATGGTCCACTAAGGGATCATCTGTATGGTGGCAGTAACCTCAAGCCTCTGTCTTGGAAGCAGCGTCTGGAAGTTAGCATTGGGGCAGCAAAGGGCCTGCATTATCTTCATACAGGTGCAGCACAGGGCATAATTCACCGAGATGTCAAGACTACCAACATTCTGCTCGATGAGAATTTTGTAGCCAAGGTTGCTGATTTTGGCCTATCAAAAGCTGCTCCATCCCTTGAGCAAACCCATGTCAGCACTGCTGTCAAAGGAAGCTTTGGATATCTTGATCCAGAGTACTTCAGACGTCAACAGCTGACAGAGAAATCTGATGTATACTCTTTCGGGGTGGTACTATTTGAAGTGTTGTGTGCAAGACCAGCCATCAACCCATCACTTCCAAGAGACCAGGTGAACTTGGCAGAGTGGGCCCGTACATGGCACCGCAAAGGGGAGCTCAACAAAATAATTGACCCCCACATTGCAGGACAAATCAGGCCTGATTCACTCGAGATATTTGCTGAGGCTGCAGAGAAATGCCTTGCTGATTATGGAGTTGATCGCCCATCAATGGGTGATGTGTTATGGAAACTTGAATTTGCCTTGCAACTTCAAGAGAAGGGTGATGTTGTTGATGGCACCAACAATGGTATCCCAATGAGAAGCTTAGATATGCCGGATATCAATAACATCGAAGTACAAGGAAGATGAATATATCATGGTGTGTCATCAAAATCTTCAAAGGTGTTAAGGTAGTGCTGCAATTTGTTGTCCAATCCCATGCGGACATGTCAAAAACCTTGATAGAAGGAACTTATAGGCTCCTAGCAGAAGCACAATTTTTTTACATGAACATCCAGTTGTTGTGTGGTATGATAAAGATAACATTGCCAGAATTTCTGTAAATGGAACCATGTCACTGGATTCTGTTAATTGAGATCATTTTATGCTTGGAGGTTAAAGTAATTTCATCGTCTGCTGAATGAAAAACATTCATAAAATCTTTTAGGCTAATCCATTGTAGCACAAATCAAAAGATAACCTGTAGCAGCATACATAAAGTGCCCATTTTAATAAAATTAACTGTAGCATCACAATCTTTAAGGTTTCATTTGGGAACATGGAGGCATGTTGCATCATACTGCAGTGATGTCTGTCACCATAAATGATATTTTACCATATTCAGTGCAACAATGATTGCCATATTTAGTAAGACCTCATTATTATATGAGCAGTTGCAAATAATTGCCACAATCAAAAGATGATAAATCGAATGTTGTAATTTGAATGCACAATATTTCACATTCATTTCATGGCATGCACTTAAAAAAACTACAGTTGAATACTAGCAAAAAGTCTAAGATGGATAGCATTAATTCAAATAGATTCAGGTAAAATAAGAACAATGTCCGCATTTGACCTCCCTTTTACCATTAGCAATTATTATTTTAACTCTATATAATATAGCTGCTTCCAATAGAGCTGCAAAACTTAATGTAAACTGGCACATAATCCCATATAATTCACACAGGTGATTCTAGTGGGATTTCAAACTCCTGCTGTGCAAAATTACATAGAGCATGCATTTAAAATAGATGGCAGTAGCACTCTTACTATGTGATCTTCTTGACTAGTCAACTTGAACAGAAACATGGTGCTTTCAAGGAAAGATTACCCCTTCATCATACGAAGCTACAGTAAATCAGTGCATCATGAGTCCAGTAATCTGCCTCTTGTAAACTTCAAACTATCCAGTCACAAAATACATTAAGGAAAAAAGAACTGCCCATGTACAGTTTGTTTTAACAATGCTGATGCCACAAAGACCATCAGATTTCAAATATTGCAATGATATGTAGAAAAGAGGTAGTTTGGCATGATCGATGTACACATTGAATCAAGATTCTATCGTTTTGCATCATTACTAACAAAAAAATCACCAAAGATAGGTATGCAGGCATGGAGCTTATAAATGATTAATATAGGACTAGTTTAGCGATTGGAATTTGTAATTTTATATTTTTTCAATAAAACAGCATTTATTAATAAAATTAAAGGTACAAAGATTTCCTAATTTTCTATGCATCTAAAGATATTACAAGGATCCAATTTCAAATAACATGGAATAGAGATCAGAGAAGGACATAATAGCCTGCAAAGATTATAAATTGCTTGTTGAGCTTAATCAGCTGGTAGGGGTAATATCTCAAGAACTCAGTGTAAATATGTGTAAATATGTTAGCATTTGACGCGAAAAAATACAGGCTAAATGGTGGGATTGGAGCAGGGGTTAGTTGTGCGCAGAATAAATGTTGAACCAGATACAGATCAAGAAAGTGACATGTCAATTCAGAATTATGGCATTACACATATCATTGATGGTTAATACATTCAGAATTTCAGATTGTGAAGAAAATCTTTTGCTGTAGCCAAACATTTCAAGCTGCAGACACAATTTGTTGATAATTATATCACACATACAACAAACTGCAACTTCTGGGCCATGTAACATCTCACAAACACTTCAAGTTGCTAGTTCAAAAAAAAAACTCTTTGGCAGCATTAGATTAAGGATTGAGTACCATACTCAATCTTTGAAGGAGTAGCATAAGCTAAGAAACTGAAAGAACACAGGACGTTTAGCACTTGCCTCAGTACTCCACAAATCTACAATCAAGGTAACTAGACTAGATAGATCTCAAAAGACCATGTTAACATCTAGAGCCATCAACAGTAGTCTCTGCCACCAGCCACTGAGACTAAAGAGTAAGGATCCAAAGACTATCTTCTGCATATATACTTTGAAAGAGGGAAATTGACGCTCCTGGCGACCTGCCAATAATAAGCATTTGTAAAGTGAATAGCACAGTGTTGGAGTACCTCTAATGTTGGATCTTATGCATCTGAATATTATGACATATTGAGATGTTCACCTTGAGAGCTAAATCTTCATCAATATTGGATCGATACCTAGCTGAGCCTTCTAATGGGCAACTCCGGCTTTTAGAAAGGAAATTAGAATTGCACAGTGTTGACAATTGTAATAGAACATCTGACATCAAATCAGTCATTCCACTTCCACATATCATATTGTCAGAGCATTCAACTTCATCGAGCACATCTTCCGAAACCGATGTGATGCACTGGAATATAGCCAAGAGTCTCTCAAGAGGAAATGTACCAGGGCCTTTCATAAGCATCTCTTCAACCATGGTATCCTTCATATTCATCGAAGCCTGAGAGCTCCTGCAACAAAGAAAAATGATGTAAACATCGGCTATTTTTTCAAATTTTGGAGGAGTTCAGAAATGCCATAACATAAGGCATACTTTCTCTTGCACTTATAGGTATCTGACCCTCCAGTAGAATCAAACAAAGCTGCATCAAGAGTAGCGGGATTCCTCGAAGCCAAGAAGGCAGACAACAGTAGGTACTTTGCAGACACAGACATGTGGAATTCCAGTTCACTGTGCAGACTATCTCTGCTACCGAACTGCCTTTTAATGCTACCCTTTCCCCCAGAACTACCATCCTTGCATTCATCCACTGAAGTTCTCATGGGGACACTGAATGTTTCATTCAATGCAATTGCCAAATGTGGTTGCAAGTGTTCGAACAACCTCCTCTTAATACCCTCATCCGGGACTGCCTTCGGATTCCCCAGTGGCTCACAGTACCTCCTGAAAAGCGGCTCCAGCACCGCTGCTAGTTCATCCACTCTCCTTGTCACCCGGAATAATGGGATCAGTGCCACACTGCCAAGCATCGAAGTAACAGAAGATGAAAAAACCATGGTTCAATAAATGTCCAACGCCATACAATGCAATCCAGAATTGAATTGACACAAAGGCAAAATTCATCACTGCGTCCCTTACCTCAGGAACGATGAGTATAGCTTTGGATTCGGATGGCCTCGCATCAGAATGTCGCGGACCTCATCCACTGTGTAATCCGGGAAGTAAACATGGTTCGGCTCCACGGAGCCAGTCAGGGAGTAGTACGCATCTGGCGTGGCGCTGCTTACGTAGACGAGCACGACTTGCGGTAACCGGAGGAGGTCTTGGAGCCGGAGGAGGAGGGCCACAAGCTGGCCGCCCTTGTCCCAGCCGCTGACAACCTCCAAGTTGTCGAACACTAGGTACACAGCCTCACTCTGGGAGACGATGCCAGCAAGGGCGTCGCGGAGGGCGGCAACAAAGTCAGAGGGCTTGTCGGGGAGACGCTGGCGAGAGGAGGCGGAGGATGACGGCGGGCTGAGCTGGGAGAGGAGGGAGGCGAAGAGGGCGCGAGGGGAAGGGAGGGAGCGTAGCGCAGCGTAGGCGAAGCGCGGGATGGGGCGGAGGTGCCTTAGCGCGAGGAGGAGCGCGCGCGTCTTGCCGGTGGCCCCGCCGCCGTAGAGCAGCAAGGGGGGCGCCGGCGCCGGCGCGAGGAGCCGGAGGAGATCCATCGCCTGCGCCCGGCGGCCGGGCAGCGCGTCGAGGAGCGCGTCGAGGGAGTTGCCCTCGTTCGGGGACCCGGCGGCGGCGAGGAGCTGGCGTCTCGGTGAGGGTTTTGGCCTGGATTTGGGAGGAGAGGGCGGCGTGGCGAGAGAGGCGGAGGAGCGGGTGGCACGGCGCGGGGTGACGGGCTGGGACATGGCGGCGGACGGCGGGGCTAGGAGGGCGCCGGAACCCTAGTGAGTAGTGACCGCGTAAGTAGGAAAACGGCGACGCGGGACGAGCGGGAGGAGGGAATTTTTTCGCGCGCGCGCGCGAGTGCGCGGCCGGCGAGCGGAACGAACTGGGTAATTGGAATGGGGGAGACCACGGGAATGCGGAGCAGTTCGGCCTTCCAAGATTTCAGCCCAAGTATCAAGGAGACCGGCGTCAGCGGTGGAATCAGCCCGCTAGGAAACTGACAGGTTTGCATGCATTCGGGCCTGTTTAAGACCCTCTCCGGCGCTGATTTTTTATTTTTTTATATTTTTTATTCATTTATGCAAAATTATATGTCGGATTGAAATTTAGACACAAATAGGCGCCGGTCGCACTTTGAATTCGCGACAGGTACCCTGTCGCACTTTGGGCGAATGATAGCTTGGTGAGAAGACGGGCGCAGGAGACAGAGGCACCTATCGTGCGTTCATTTCGCGACAGGCCTCGATCTACAGTAAAATGGACTGTTCATCGAACTTCTTATATCTATTAACACTTCATACCATATCCAACTTACGCGCAAAAAATTTTAAAATTCATGTAAAATCCTAAAGAACCTATTTTTTCAAACTTTCAAATTTTGTAAATTTTTTTGAATTTTGAATTTCGAATTTACACTTCAATTTGTATTTGAAATTTTGAATTTCGAAAATTCAAAGTTTGAAAAATGGGTTCTTCAGGATTTTACATGAATTTTAAAATTTGTTTCGTGTAAATTGGATATAGTATGAAATATTAAGCTTCCAATTTTTGAATTTTGGATTTTGAATTTACACGAAAATTATATGTGTAATATTTCATACTATATCCAATTTACACGAAACAAATTTTAAAATTCATGTAAAATCCTGAAGAACCCATTTTTCAAACTTTGAATTTTTGAAATTCAAAATTTAAAAATTCAAAATTTCAAATACAAATTCAATTGTAAATTCAAAAATAAAAATTCAAAAAAATTTAAAAAATTTGAAAGTTTTAAAAATGGGTTATTTAGGATTTTACATGAATTTTAAAATTTGTTTCGTGTAAGTTGAATATGGTATGAAGTGTTAATAGATATAAGAAGTTCGATGAAATTCTTTTATCAGAGATCGAGGGTCGTCATAAATGAACGCATCGATAGGTGCCTCTTTCAAACTAAGCTATCGTCACTAAAGTGCGACAGGGTACTTCTCGAAGAGAAGGAAGAGATCTTCAAAAAGTAGGTTTTTATGATCCGATAAAGAATCAAACTTGTTTAAATGTTCCGGCTATTCTCTATTTCCTTGAAAAGGGTGCTTGCGAATTCAAAGTGCGACCGGCGCCTATTTGTGTCTAAATTTTAATCCGACATATAATTTTGCATAAACGAATAAAAAAAATATAAAAAAATAAAAATAAAAATTCCTCCGGCGCTATTCTTTGTGGAACATTTTTTATTCGAGGAGAGATTCGTAAGTTGCAACAGACTCTTTTCACGGGTTTTTTCGTAAGAAAATTATTTGAATTCCTTTTTTAAAAAAGTCACTCTCTATTCTTTTCATGAATTCTTTTGAAGGGATGTTGTTGAAGATGGTGGGGACATGGATGGAATGAATGTAGGAAAGGGAATGAAATTAAGAAGAAAAAAAAAGAGAGAAAATACTTTGTATGCTACTAATTGCACTTTGTTTTTTATTGTCTTCCATTCCGTTACTTTGTCCTTTTTTTCTCCTGAATTATGTGGGAATTTCTTCGATGATAGACTAATCTAAGCCTTTATAATTTGGCTCCATTGCAATCGATGGTGGATATCTTTTCTTTTTCTCTAATTTACATGAGAATTTAACCAATAATAGATAATAGATTTAATCAATCTAAGCATTATAATCTGGCCCACTGTAATGAATGGTGGGGTTCTTTTTCTCGAATTTACGTCAGAATTTCTTCGATTAATGTGGTGGCTCCGTTGGACCCTATTTTATATATAATAGATGAGCGTGGTGTTGTGCACGTTTGTGCGGATAGATTTGTCTCAATCCTTTAGTTCGACATGATTTTCTATTCCAATTATCTTCTACTCCAAATTTATGCAAAATTTTTTTTTGTAGTGGCGGATATGAACTCCTTCTTTTGATCTAACATGAACTCTTATTTCTATTTTTGTTCTAACTTTATTTTTTTATCGTGGTTCAAATGAAATCTTTTTTAAATTAACCCGTTATAATCTAGGCCTACAACAATCAATTGTTGTATATCTTTCTTTGTCTTTCTAATTAATGTGAGAACATCTAAAATTTTAAGATTAATATGGTGCCTCCTTTGGACCCTGTTTTAATTATATAACAAGCATGGTGCCCCACATATATATGCGGCTAGTTTTGTAATTGGTATGAACCCATTTTTATTCTGAATTTGTTCTCTTATTGTGTTTGATATGTACTCCTTTTTGTAACATGGACTCCTATTCTTTCAGATAATCTAAGTTGTTATAGCCTTATCACACCATAATCGACAGTGTATGCCTCTCCGATTAACATGAGAAATTCTAATATTTTAGAATTGATGCGGCGACTTTGTTTAACTAAGCTTTAATATAATAATAACGGGCATGATGTCTCGCACATTTGTGCGGCTAGTTCTGCAATTCATATGTGTTTTCTATAATTTTGATTTTGTACTTTATTATATTTAATTTGAACATTTTTTTCTATTTTTGTAGTTAACTTGGAATCTTTCTTTCGTTTTTATTTCAAATTTGTTTTTTATTGTAGTAAATAAGGATTCTTTCTTTCAATTTAAGTCTTTATAATCTGGTCCCACGATAATAAATGGTATAGATTTTTTTTCTCTGATTAACGTGGAAATTTCTAAAAAATTTTAATATGAGAATTTTTAATATGAGTAAAAACGCGGGCAGTGCCTAAACTATTAGTCGATTCTCATGCAGGTCCCCAATTTATGAAATTGTAGTTTTGTGTGCCTAATCTTTTTAAGTGGGTTCGTCCCGGTCTGTCATGTGACAGCCCTAGAGCTGACGTGGCGCTGACATGGCCGTCCATGTCACATAAATTACTTAAAAAATTCAGAAAAAATCCTAAAAAATCCAGAAATCATAAAAAAGGAAAATAGTAAAACAATTAGGAAAATTCATAAAAAAATTTAGAAAAATTGCACTTGAGGGCTCTCATACGCCACGATGCTAGAGGTCTTACGCTTACAACTATAGAGGGATTAAAGGTGACCACACCGTCTTTATGTTTCTTTTTAATATGTTTATGATTTTTCATATGTTTAAGCTTTTTTATGATTTTTCATGATTTTTATTGATTTCTCAAATTTTCGTGTTTTTATGATTCTTTTGATATTTTCTATACATTTTTAATGATTTTCCAGTTTTTTCTTTTTTATGAATTTTTCTTTTTTATGATTTTAAAAATGATTCCCACGTATTTTATGTTTTTAATGATTTTCCCGTTTTCAAAACTATTTTACGTGACATCTCAATGCCACGTCGGCTATAGGGCTGTCACGTGGCAAGTTTGGATCGGGGTGGACCCCGTTCAAAAGATTAGGGACCCAAACTGCAGTTTCACGGATTGGGGACCTAGATGAGAATCGACTAATAGTTTAGGAATCGTCCATGTATTTTACTCTTTTATTATTTTAGGATTAACGTGGTAGGCTAGCTTTGTTTTATTCTGTTTTACATATACAGAAGGTAGAAGTAGATAGATATATCTAAGCAGTTCAGCCGCAAACAGCACAAGTCACAAGACATAAAACATGGCCCACACTTAAACCAAACCACCGGAGTCATTAAGTTGTTCCTTACTTGTCAGCCTTGCACAAGTAACTCAAGATTTTACCAACTGTACTCGACTACTCGGCAAACAGATCAGTGCACATACGGTTTCGTCTGTTCACCACAGGGTCACGATTGTACCAAGTCAACATCCAAAACACATGAATATAATGCATGTGTTTGACCTGTCAAGCGTACGTCGGCCGTAATCAGTAGCTCACCAGCGCCGGGTGCTGCATGCAAACGTTGAAGAGTACCACGCGGTTGTTGAAGAGTACCACCATTTCTGCATGCAAACTCGCATGTGCGCACAAGGCGTTCTTCCTGCATGGAGTATCTATCTGCTGCCTTCCCGCCAAAGCAAGGCACACGGTGATGAGTTTACCATGCACGTAATCAAATCAAGTCGCCCTTCACGGCTTCACCTACTATGTATTCTAAGACACACGGTGAGTTCACTACGTACGTAACCAATCAACTCGGCTATCACCTACTATCCATCCAACGTCTATAAGAAATCCCCAACTAAGCAAGCTTAGGCTGTGCGCGAGTCGCGGCTGCGCGTACGGGTAGGGGGAGTTAACTAGTTAAGACACTCACGACACATGCTGATGGAGACCTGCATGTCTGGGCATCATACTGCACCGCCTTTCCACATCAACATGATTATGTTTTACGACGAGACATGTCGACAATTAACAGCGACAACAAAGGGGGAAGGGGGAGGGGAAGAAAAAAGAAGCGGCAGCGATGCCGGCCCATATGGGCTCTTGCTTGATGCTACTGCCAAACGATGCATGGTGTGTACAATTTATTTATGCACGCTTCTGTCTTTGAGAAATGGAACAACGGTTCATATAATTTCATATAATACGCCCGTCGACTCGTAGGGTAGGGTTGAATATGACCCTATAGAGGGTGCGAATAGACGTCCGGTAAAAAAAATAAGTACTTCTATTTCACAGTTTATACCCTTTGCTCTATTAGAAACAATATTTTGCGTCTACTTGTTCACATCGAAAAGCGGATCAACCAATTACGCCGTAGAGCTTAGGGTTCAGAAACCCTGCCAGCGCAAAAAACCAGGATTTAGGTGTGCCAGATGATTTGATCTGATAATTGGCAAGAGGAGACATAGCCGAATTTAGATCGCCAATTAGATTATACTAATAGATTAATTGGACCTGAAGTGCAAAAAAAAAATCCAAATAGGGGTGAAAGGGCAACGAAACTACTGATTTAATGCTTTTTTTTTTATGAAGACATTCATGTTGTGTGAGGCGAGGTCATCCAACCGTGCAACGAGTCGGTCTGCTACTTGACTAGCAGTTTTGCGGAAGTGTTAAGACTAATGGGCCGAAAGTCCACAACCGTATCTTTTTTTTGTGTGTGGTGGTGAGGTGGGGGCAGGGTTCACAAAACCAGCGGATAGCCGCCGGTTAACCGCCCTCCGCTGGCATACGGTTCTGCAAACCACCGAGGCTAACCATGTAAAATTCATCAAATTCAAATTTGAATTGAAAACATGTATTACAATTAGGGGAAATAATATTAATTATTATAAGAACTCTGGATTAAATAAAATTTTAAAATTCAACCGATTTGTCATTATTTCATGTGATTTTGTATGGAAAAAATAAAAAAATATGGAAAATATGCTTGGTAGCTGGCTGGGTGGTTTGGAAGGCTCAGCCCAATCGGAGACAGCCATTAAGGACCATTTCGGAGACACATATATACAGTGAGGAACAGAGTGTTTAAGTCCACTGTATGCTAAAAATCTCCCGTGACTCTCCATGACCCCGTGCTCGGTCCTCCACTTCCCCTTTGTGGCTCCGTCGCCTTCCCCGTCGTCGTCCAGATCCGTCGGCGTCCTTCCAAAATCCTCAAGCAGTGACGCCACTCAGACACAGAAGCAATATGGATATCCAGTTCACGTTGGAATCCCCCCCCCCCCCCCACTTACCATCCCTCACCTTACCCCATAGGGGAGCAAACGGATACCCTCCCGCAGCTTACCCCTTAGGAGTATACCCCCATCCCCATGAGCTTACCCCCCGCAGGTTACCCTGCAACTTACCCCCAGGACCACCCCAGCCACTAAGGTATTTTGTACCAAAGTGAACAGGCTGATCGATATGACATGTTATATGCACACTAGCAGGCAAAAACTGGATGTCAGGACAAAGTTGGGATGAGTTCAGGGCCATTTTGAGAGCAACTGAAGGGATGATGATTATTTCAAATGAAGATCAATACTCCGATCAACATTACACTTCACAGATTGAGAGAACGGTAATGTGTGCACTTACTATTTGACACTTCACGTCTTCTGCTCTTCACCTACTTTCATTGGTCGTTGCATAATGCATATTACCCATTGTTAATTGTGATGCAGGGCTGACAGGGCGCTCATCAATTCATCATGCGAATGCGATCATCAATTCTCATATTTCATTGCCATATGATTGTGATTTGTGAACTCTTGTGACCTGTGAACTTGTGAATGGAGTAATGGAGTAATGGACATATATCAATGATTGTTAACTTGTTATTTTACAAATTTATGAATTATGATGCCATTTACCAATATTATAAGTCTATGATGCATGTCTCCTAAATAATCCTAATATGTTTTTGTATAAAATATAGTATAGGTCATGACAAAAAAAATTTCCTTATTTTTTACTTTTTTTCGAGCGCATTTACTACAAACCGTGGCTAGCCGAAAGTAACCGCGATTAACTGTGCAAAACCGTGGTTAGCCACACCAAAATTTGACAAAACCAGAGAATTCCTTTCGCACCAAAAACCAGGCAAAATCGTCAGCTAACGGTTAGCCGGCTCCGCGCAGCAGACGGCTCGGAGGTGTGCGGCGGTTTTGTAATCCCTGTGTGGGGGTTGTTGTAGGTTCAAAATGCCTTGTCAAAATTATTTTTGTCGTCATCTTTTCTTGGTCCTATTGGGGAACATTGATAAACGCACGATATGTCTCGTTAAAAATGGAAAAACAGTTCGTTCATTATTCCGTAATCAATGATCGGTTTACGTTAATCCGGCCAATATAAGGACACTTACAATGCAAGGTTTTTAAAAATCATTTCTATAGGTGCCATATCACCTAGAAACTAAGAAAAAATGGTTGCTCCATTGCATTGTATTTTAATATTGTTTTCATCATTAATACTTTTTATTTTCCCAAAACCACCTTCTTTCTACGCATTAATTTTAGAGCATTGGGATGAGCGTAAAAATGGTTTCTTAAGAGCATATCCAATGGGGACACATTAGCAGGCTATAAGCCCTCCACATCATCTTTTGTGCTGACCTAGAGGAGAGAGGGGGCATGCGAGGCAAGAGCCGGCGCTACACCAAGCGCCGAGCGCTTGGCGAGCGCCTCGATGCCACCACGCCACGCGTCCTCCTCGGGCCGCCGCGCCATGGCCGGATCTGTGTGGGGCAGCAGCGAGGGGAGAGGCGCGCCGGCGTGCGCGCAACAGGGAGGGGAACGCCCGGCGTGGGGTGGCGGCGAGTGAGAGGCGGCGGCGGCTGAGACGGTGAGGAGGCGCCGGCGTGGGGTAGGGCGAGGCGAGCGGAGGCGGCGGCAGAGACGGTGAGGAGGCGCGCGTGAGGGAGACGAGGCGAGTGAGGCGGCCAGGCGTGGGGGGACGGGGAGGAGCTCGGGGTGAGAGGGGATTTGAGGGAGGAGACTTGGGAGGAAGAAGGCAGGGATTAATTTATATGACGTATGGGTCCCATAATTTTTGGAGCCTGTGCTTATAGCCAAGCTGTTGGATGGAGAAGTGGTCTCTTAAGCTGACTAGGATGTGCCACGTAGATCTTATAGACAACAAGTTGTCTCTACTATTGGAGATGCCCTAAGTAAGAAACCATCTTCTTCTCTCTCCTTATTAATTTTGTTTCACGTCAGCTTTTCATCATATGTGGCATACGAAAAAACGTCGGTAGAAACCCATTATAAGTGCCCTAAGATATTCGACGACTGTTCGATGGAAAGCTACCTCAGCTCCGCCATTCCTTGACAAGAAGTGTTGACCATTGGTGGTCGCGATGCAAGTGGCAACATGCTTTTGAAAACGCCCCGTCAAAATGTCGCAAGAAATTCATAGAAAAGAACGGCAGACGACGTTAGTGTGGTTGATCAACCACTGCATACGGAAATTGTCACAGCTATCAGCTGTCATGTGACTATTAGTTTTATAATATATATATAGAAGCTTGACTAATTTGCTAAAATCTCTTGAAATTATAGTGAAATCGGCACTTCTGCGAGGCTATACCAAATATAATCAGTGATTACAACCAAAGTTTTTTGCTTAAACTTAAGACCGAAGTAATCCACTCAATATATCCAACTTGAATTATACTACTACTTTTTTTCTGTCTATATGCATGGCTGATTACAACCAAAGTTGTTTGCTTAAGCTTAAGACCGAAGTAATCCACTCAATATATCCAACTTGAATTATACTACTACTTTTTTCTCTCTATATACATGGCTAGTGGGGAAGCATGACTGTCCAACCAAGATTAATTTGACTGTCTAATCAAAACGATGGCCATGTCACCACTGTCCCATAAAGGTTTTTAAACCACAAAAAACTCGTTCGAATTTCGGACAGCATCGGTAGTGGCTAAAAGCAACCCAAATTTAAGATTTCAAATTCAAATTTTCTCCCTTTCAGACACTTTATTTTGGATTTTGGTCGATCTTTTAAAAGGAGCTGGCTCGCTCATTTTTTAAGGATTTCAGCTGTTTCATTGAAAGTTTTCCGAAAATCCTAAATGTTTGTCCTCGATTTCCATTACTCCCAATTTTTATTGGTTCTGCTAAAAGGATCCTACCAAGTACTCCCTCAATTTTTTTTATTTGTTGTCGTTGATTTTTGGACATGCACTTTAACCATTCGTCTTTATTTAAAAATTTAGTGCAAATATGCAAAAAAAAGAGTAATTGTTAAAGTACCTCGAATGATAAAACAAAGCATAACAAAATAAATGATACTTAAATAGTTTTTTTTAATAAGACGAATGATTAAAAAACATGTCTAAACGTTAAGAGTGAAGGGAGTAATTGGTTTTAGATGCTGCTCTTGGAGGATATCCCATCCAACCCATTTTGAATTGGACAAGTCCTCGTCAAAGCTTTGGTTGACGTGGGATGTACCAAGTCCAGTATCACCCGATTTTAAGTTGTCACGTGTTTTTATCAAGTTGGTCCTAATATTGAGCATGTTTTTATGTGGTTTCATTAGGTGGCCCCGCAATCAAATTTTGATTCTATATGGCTGTTGACGCGGAAAAGTGGTTTCCCGGCATCAACTATAGCCGAACTCAGGGGATCGGGCTTTGCGAGGACGTGCCAGCCGATTTGACCTTTTACAATCGACAAGGTTTCAGATAGGCAAGATATCGGCGAAGCAATGACGATTTATCGATAGCTTGAAAATAAACCGATGATCAGCTTAACGATGAGACGTCGAGCCAATAGAATATGATGGAATCTAACACCTCTGGCAGACAGCGATGCGCAGCAATGCCGCCGAGAGATAGTATTCCGGGCGAAACCTAACTCTTCTTGGCTGACAGCGATGCTCAGCAATACCACCAAGAGATAGTATTCCGATGCCGACGGCGAGGAGATCGGACTGAACCGAGACAGTTCCAACCGTGGGAGTTGACAGTGAGAAGATCGATCTTAGTCGAGATAGTAGACGCCGACATTTGTACTTAGAACATCGATACGATCGGATCGATCGAGTTCATGGCACAAAGGTGGAAGTAGACGAAATAGTAGATTGTATTGATATGTTGAAAAGAGAGAGGTCCCTTTACACGCCGCACCACGGCTCTTATTTATACTGACGATGTACCGGCTAATCCGATAACTTGACATGGACTCTATCTCTTAGTTACCTAAAATAACTCCGACTAGACTTATCGTGCAAGGCACAGACTAGATACAAACTGACTCGAATACTATTACTAATATTAATTAACCGACACGAAGCTCTTCCTGGTACCCTCGGTCTCAACATGATAGGCTTGATCTCCAGAGCCGATATGGAACCTTCCAAAGAGTTTACTTGGTCTTCACGTGACATACTTGATTACCTTGGCTTTGACTTGACTTCCACATAATCAACTCATGGCTTTTAAGAATTAGCCGATGGGTATTTGATCGGCTATTTGCTCTTGCCATATATACTCTAGCCGATTCATTATTGATATATGTTAGCCAGACAAGTAAATCCCATGATCGGCTATTAACTTCTTCTGTGTATATATGCATGTATATAAGTCGATCATGATCTCATCTGAATATTAGCCGATCAACCAATGATATCCAAATATATGCCAATCTAGCTCCTTTGTTGGCCGAATATGTTGTTTTTTACCTCTTTTTAGCCAATGAAATAACCGTATTTTTGTGCCAAATTTGGGTGTCAACAATGGCATCAATGTTTTCTTCAAGTGAGTTCTGCCATTGAAATATGGTTTTATATGGCTTATTTATGTGGGCTCCAACATCGAAGTATGGTTCCACATGATTTCATAGTATAGGCCTTTTTCTTTTCAACTCAAATTAAAATTGTAAGCTACCATTGAAAATTTATCATTTTTATACAAGTCAAATGATGCAGTATTTTTGTCGGCGTATTTCAGCGAACAGGTTTTTCCGAGACCTGGTCCGGTTGTTCGGCAGTGGGGGTGTGCGCAGCTAGCTCGCTCCTCTCTTCTCTCTTCGGCACAAGAACACAAGAACAAACACCAGGTTTTACCCAGGTTCAGGCCCCTTGATCGGGTAACAGCTCTAATCCTGCTCAAGCTTCTTGCGATGTGTGAACTGACTTATTTTTGGGAGTCCGATCTCAGAATCGATCTTTCCCCCCTTACAGATACACCCCCAGCCATTATATACTTGGGCCAACGTGGGTTACAACGTACTACACGGTATGCATTAAATGATCCCGCCATTGTAGCCATCATTCCTTCGGTTCTAGTCTTCGCCACCCTCTTTCTTGCCCCTGCCCTGACAATGAGACAGGTTGGATAGGACAGAGCGGCCCGCCTGTCCCAAGCACCTTTCTGTCAAACCGTAGCTGACGCGAACGGGACGGCTACGAAGACGGCCACAGTGTAGCTGATATGACTAGTTGGGCGGGGGCAATCATGCCGTCAGACCACCGCCTACTCTGTCAGATCAGTTCCGTCGCATTAAATGATTCAGATTCAGTGTATCCTAGAGAAATCCTTAGAAAGAAAGCTCCCTTGCACCTTCGTCCTGTATCCCTAATAGTGGGGCCGCACTTCGCCGCCTCGCGGTACGCCCACCCGCCTGTTCGTTGGGCACCACGCATCTGGTCGCCTCGGCCGGGGCTGGTCGCCCGCTTCTTGTGGCGCCACGCATCTGGTCACCCGAGTCCGAGGCCTAGTCGCCGCCTGCACGTCGGGCCCCACGCAACCTGGTCTCTCGGCGCCCGGGGCCTGATCGCCCGCTTGTGCGCCGGACCACCTTGTGGCCAAGACAACAGCTTTGAACTTTACTTTATTTGGGACCAGCCCTTGATCCGCTTAGTCCCGATGTTGCTGAGTATGGGACTCTCCCTGATTGGACTCTAGCCCCACATGGCAGCGGAGAGGGAGCACAGCCCGATGTAGAATACACCGATAATTTTATACTAGTTATTTTTGTGTGGTTTTAAATGGTTTTCTTAAACATCCTAAATTAATTTCTCATATTTTTGTGACTCTCCAAGATCGCTCTCGAGTCAGAACAATTTGTTCATATTAAAATCTATCTACTATATATATAAAGCAGAGTTAAACGGAACCACCACATTAATCCAAAAATCCTAGAAATTCCCACGTTAATCGAAAAATAGTAGAAATTCTCACGTTAATCATAGAAAAAAGAAAAAATCTACATCGTTGAATATGGATATTATTATGTAAATCTAGCGGTCAATATTAACCTCTAACAAACTACTAAAGTTGATCTATATATTAGAGATAAACTCTAAACCTAATCTGATATATTATCTATATCTTAACACAAATTTAACCGCGCAAACGCGCAGGTCACCTTGCTCGTTTTATATTATTAAAGTATAGGAAAACGGAGCCACCACGTTAGTCCACATCACCCAGATTATTTCAGCCGTTCGATCAATGGGTGGACCAAATTATAATGTCCTAGATCAATAAAAAAAACTCTCACATAAATCAAGAAAAAGATAAAAGATATATGCCGCTGATTTTTGTGGGGCCGGATTATAACGACTTAGATTAAAAGAAAAATATTAGAAATTCGGATTAAATATTAAAGATGATATCAGATGATTATTTGAGCAGTTCGATCAATGGCGGGACCAGATTATAACGGACTAGATTAATTAAAGAAATTCTCACATAAATCAATAAAAAAGATCCATGCCGATCAGATTAAAAGAAAATATTAGAAATTCAGATTAAATACTAAAACTGCTATAATATATTAGAGATAAACACTAAATGCGATCTGATATATGAGAGATAGATTATGAGTTAGAAATAAACTTTATACGTCGAAACAAATCTAACTGCACAAACGCGCGGATCACCCTGCTCGTTTTTAGTTAGTTTGAGCCGAAAAGAACAATCCCAATAATCGTGATGGTTTTCGTTGGGGTCGAAACCAATTTTTGGAACCTACGTCTTTGCACAACTCGGCGAGGATCCACGGCGCCCGCTTCCCGACCGGACGGACGCACGGGATCGAGCCAGAGCAGCCGAAAACAAAGCAGGAGCTGGGAAAGAACCGCGTGCTCCAGCACGCATGAACGTCTGGAAAGCAGGATCCCAAGTGCCCAATTGACGAGACGAACCGTCGCAGAGTCCTCGCCGTCGAGCCAAAAAGGGTGGGAAAGAAGCGACGGCGGCATCTCGAGAAATTCGGGACAGCGAAACGCCTCGGCGCGTCGCCGTCGCGTCCTGGCATCCTAGTCGTATCCTCGGCCGCGTGCATGCAGTCAAGTCGCTCGGCGCAGCGCGCGAAGCGAGCGAGAGCACACGGTGCGCAGGCGCAGCGCGCGAGCCGGACGGGGGATTCCGCGGCTGCTGGTGGCCACGGCGTCTTGCGGCGGCACACGCACACGTCTCCATCCCCAATTCTCCCCCCAGAGCTAGCTAGCCCTTTACGTTTCCCTTTTTCTTCTCCTTCTTCAGTGCCGCTCGCACTGTGAAGGCCAGAGGCTCTCTCTGATTCGTGATACGGTTCGGTTAAACTAAAAGTTAAAAATCTTTAAAAATCTATGAGTAAAAATTATTTTGGATATCTTTAAAAAAAACCTATACAATGTATAAAAAAAAATTTACAAAATATTATTGCGTTCTAAAATGTAAAGCGTACATGTATTTTAAAAAGTTAATGTTTAAAATGTTTAACTAATAATTATACTAGGAATATGTATATTCAATGTTATGCATGTGATATACCTAGATTCGTATTTGCAAATATTTTGATATGATATTAATTTTGTAATTATTGATGATATAATATGAAAGAAATTAATGGTCAAAACTTACGTTTATTGACTGCATCAAGAAATTATATGGCTTACATGTTACAACGGAGGGAGTATATTAGATGGTTTGTATAAAAATAACAAGTTTTGGCTCAACAAAGTAAAACCAAACCGTAGATCAAACAAGGCCTAAAACTCTGAAAGCGCCGTCCCTTCGGGTCTCACTATAAATATCCTCGCTCACTGCCTCCTCATGTAGTCATAAACTAATATCAGTTGCTTGCTCCTCACAGAAGCATCGGTTGTTTGAAGGAGCTGCGTTTCTAGGCCGGCCTTCCTCGAGCTATCTGCTAACCACAAGGTTTTTGTGCTTCTTTCTTTCCATGAGACCCTGATGAACCACACAGTAATGTTTTTCCTTGCGTTTCATCGCACTCGCGTCAGATTGAAGCTGGAGGTAGAATGTGTTAGTTTTCAATTTCCATGGATTAGCATGTACCACTCATACCTGCTGCATTTGCTGATAGATTGTGTGTGT
Organism: Raddia guianensis; assembly: GCA_036346415.1. NCBI lineage: Eukaryota > Viridiplantae > Streptophyta > Magnoliopsida > Poales > Poaceae > Raddia > Raddia guianensis. The sequence continues at coordinate 32,894,543 of CM070536.1, forward strand.
ATCTTGCATCCGTTTTCTGGCCTTTTTGTTGGAGCTTGATTTGACAATACATAACTTATGTGTGTGTGGCCCATCATGGAGAGCACACCAACAGACAGGGGGGCAGGAAAAAGAAAAGGGGATTATGATGCACTTCTATTTGAAAAGGTCACGGTTTGACTGGTTGCATCATTGTTAAATGTTTATTTGTTAGATAACTGGCATGAGCTCTGCCGTCAGTTCAAGGGGCATTTTTTCAGTAGCTGGCTGCAAATCATTTGTTTAGAACACCCTAAAATTCTCTCTTCAGTTTGTACTACTGTCCAAGCTTTCGTCAGAAAAACTCGTTTTTAATTAACATAAGCACTACTAATCAAAGGAATTTTTTGTTTATACAAACCATCTATTAAAATAAAGAATCTCTCATAGATGTCTGCTCATCGGTCATAGTCTTTTGCTTGGTAGATGTCACACAACGAATCTGAAGATTTTCTTTACTTGCAAAATATGTTTTTGCTGAGATCTGCAAACCATGGCATAATATGACCAGCTGGGGATTTTTCTCCTAGCATTTCTTGATTCTTTTCATAAGCTTTCTTTTGTGACCAAATTGCATGCACGCCAACAATTTTGACCATGTCATACCTGGCCTGATCAAATCTTGAGTGGTTGAGACACCTAACCAGCATTCCCTGTCCCCAGTACCCATAGATGTCAAGAACCTTCATTACTGACATTAGTTTATCCAAGCCCCTGTACTGTTTTTATCAAGCCGCTAAATTCTTCAAACACGCGTGACAGAGACCTGTACCCTCCCCTGTTCTTTATCATTCTCCTTGATTTATATGCTACGCCTTTGCTGAACCAAAAAGTTCAGATATCAACACGCTTCCGGCCATACACGGGTCCTCCCTGCCATTAACTAATGGCATGCACATCACGTTCTTGCGGATGATGTGTTTATCAGGTTACCAGTAGTATTAGAGGAAGGCAGGATTGCTTGTACGTAGTGGTTGCTGGCCATTTCAGGTTTGGCGCCCGTGACCTTGCGAAAAAAGAGAGCATTTTTCTTCTTCTAGCATTATCCACACTTCCACAGCGAGAGAGATAATTGGAGATCACTGGATTGATTGATACGGGTAATTTATGCTATATGATTCATCCTTGGAGTGGAATTCTTTGAAAGCTCCGCATTAGATGGTTTCTTCTTTCTTGAGTTTCTTCTGTGGCCGGGGTTGCTAACCCTTGCGAGGTGCAACTTGGTGGTTCTTGGCTTGGTCGATCCAGGGTTTGGCGTGGTGAACGGCCATGGGTTCTTGCGTCTCGATGGCGAGGCGGCGGCGGAGGTCGAGGAAGCTCTCGACCGCGGCGAGGAGGTTCCGCCGGAAGGTGTCGACGGCGATCGCCGACGCGCCGATAGTCCGCGCCGGCGGCGACGGCGACGCCGGGAACTGCCTCGCCCGCCACGAGGTCGTCCACGTGGAGGCGCCGGTCTCGAACGTGACGCTTCACCTCACGCAGCTGCAGTGGCAGCACAGCCAGATGGACGCCGGCAGCGGTAAGCAAGCAAGGCTAACGCATCCTCCTCTGCCCCCCTTGCTGCATCCCCTCCTCCTCCTCCTCCTCCTCCGGCCACTCACCGGGGCCGGCTTGCTCGGAGCACTGAAGAACTTTGCTTTCTGTTCAGTTGTCTGTGAAGAAGCGTGGTACGATTCTGTCAGCATCCTTGACTCCGACGACGACCTCGACAACGATTTCGCCAGCGTCAGTGGAGGTAGCGTACTAGCCGGCCGGATGATTCTTTGTCACTATCTTGAGACTGCCTGTTGGTAATTAATAACCAAGATCTTTCCTTCCAATGCAGATCCTCTCCCAGATGTTACCAGCAGCAGCAGCAGCAGCAGCACGAGTGCGCCTCAGGCGTCTCACTGCAAGGACGCGGCGTGCTTGGTGGACACCGTGCATCGCCTCAGGAGCATCGCAAATGCAGAAGCGTGTCAGGATGACCCCCCAGAGAAAAGCGAGGACTCAGCACCGTGCATAGCTGCTGCTGCTGCTGGTGGTACCAGTGGTAGCAGCGGCAGAGCTGATGAGTGCTCCGGCGGTGGCCTGAACGAATCGAAGGGCGCAATGTCGTGCTCGCCTCGGCCTTTCCCGGCTTCGATCCCGAGCAACAAGATCCAGCCGATGCCGATCGTCAGCGTCAGCCCGCACCACCAGAAGAAGAAATCGGCCGTGGTCAGGCTCTCCTTCAGAAGGAGGTCATATGAGGGTGATGAGATGACTGAAATGAGTAAGTTACCATTGACTTTTAGCCACTATTAGCTACTATCATCTTGCAGTGTGTTGATGTGCTTGTCAGTACTCAGTAGTTAGTTTAGTTGAACTTTGCTGACAAAATTGCAAATCCAGGTGGTTCTACAAAGTATCTGTACCGTCCGAGGGCCGGCCTGTCCGTGCCATGTTCTACTGGCGACAAACGGTCAGACGGTTGCTGGTCGGTTCTTGAGCCGTCGGTGTTCAGAGTGCGAGGGGAGAGCTTCTTCAAGTAAGAAGCAGTGGCGTTTGTGCCCACGCATTGCTTGTATCGTCTATCAGCATGCTTGATTCAGATGATCAAATGCTTGCAGAGATAAGAAGAAATCCCCGGCTCCCAACTGCTCTCCCTACACCCCAATTGGTGCAGACATGTTTGCCAGCACAAGGAAGATACACCACATCGCGCAGCACATCGCGCTTCCATCTCTAAAGCCTCATGAGACCTTTCCTTCGCTTCTCGTTGTGAATATTCAGGTAATTCGGTAGGAAAGATTTTGTTCTGGAACCATTTAACAGGTCGCACCTTCTAACCTTTATGTGTTTCTTGGTTAGTTCTGAACCTAACAATTTTACCCGTATCTTCAGTTGCCTACCTACCCTGCTGCGATGTTTGGCGAGAATGATGGCGACGGAATAAGCCTAGTTCTGTACTTCAAGATATCTGACGGTTTCGACAAGGAGATTTCTCCTCAACTGAAGGACGATATCAAGGTAATTTCGGAATTGTTTTCATTTTCTTTTCAACATAAACACCACCATTCCAAAAACCCCTGGCCAAATTTCTGATGGCTGCTTGGTTACGCAGAGGCTTATGGATGAGGAAATGGAAAAGGTTAAGGGTTTCCCAGTAGACAGCATTGTACCATACACAGAGAGGCTGAAAATTCTTGCTGGTTTAGTAAACCCTGAGGATTTGCAACTTAGCACAGCTGAGAGGAAGCTTGTGCAAACCTACAACCAGAAGCCAGTGCTATCTCGCCCCCAACACAAATTCTACAAGGTAATAACTGACTGTATTTCCTCCAATGTACATCTGCTCACTCAGTCACATGTGCTCCCATGTCTTCCCAGTACTGACTGAAACATGTGCCTATTTTCATTATGATTCAGGGCTCAAATTACTTCGAGATTGATCTCGACGTGCATCGGTTCAGCTTCATATCACGCAAAGGACTTGAGACCTTTAGGGAACGGCTGAAACATGGCGTCCTTGATCTTGGGCTAACCATTCAGGTATTTTCCTTATGCTCTTGGCCTCTTTTAGGACTAGTTGGCCTGAAGAATTGTCCTTGACTGAAAATTTTAAACGGCAACGTATATAGTGCAAATGTCTATTAAGTGCTAACATGTTAATAACATATCTGAACCATCAGATCCATTAGGAGTGACCCAAATCTGAAGAGGTGGATGCTACTTTTCTCACTTAAACACTTTTTATGAAAACCACCTGACTTTCTAAATGGAAAAGAGCTTCCACTTTTTCAGATCTGGTCCACTCCTTGTGGATCTGATGGTTCAAATCTGCCGTTAGCATATTAGCACCAAATAAACATTTACACTGGATATGTTGCCATTTTAAACTTAAGCATGATGTAATCTTGGTGCAGGCACAGAAGGCTGACGAGTTACCTGAGCATGTGTTGTGCTGCATGAGGCTGAACAAGATTGATTTTACTGACAACGGCCAAATACCAATGTTGATAACATCCAGTGATGAATAATTCTGTCATGCCACTGAAATGTACTAACTTTGAGACGAAGAAAAAAATTGTATAGCCCGGGAGATAGTAGTAGGAACTAACACTAACACAGATCTATGCATTAAGTTGCATGCAAATCGTGTAATTGCTCATTCTTTGCCCCCCAAAATGGAGCAATATGTAGTCTGAAGTTGTGTGTGTATATCCATCTTTTTCAGTAAAAAAATTTCAGTGCAGATGAGTTCATTAGCTCCCATTTTCTGATCTTCAGCTGCTCAAGCAACTAGCATTCTTCTAACCTTCACACTGGAGATGTTGGAATTGGAAACTCACCATCTTAAGCACTAATATTTTCCATCCCCAATACGAGGAAACAAACAACTAATTAATGTACAGATTACAGGCCAAGCAAAACAAAGCCAAGAACAGGCACCATACCAACATCTGCAGCCAAAAAAACAACATGCCAGCCCCACTATGAATCAACCGGCATGCAGTTAAAACAGCAATTAGCTGGCAGAGAATGCCTGCCCAAAAGAATCGATAATCCATCTCTATTATTCACACAGAAAAAGGCATACAGGCAATCCATGACAAAAATAAGATGTCTTCGTCAATCATTGTCCTCTTCTTTCAGCCGCCAGGCGCCACTGGGTTGCTGAAACATGGCGCCGCCCGAGCCGTCCATCGCCGGAGACATCACCGGATTAGCAGAAGAGCTGCCTGCCGCGGCGGCGCCCCTTCCCGGCGCGTCGTGGCTGTGCCGGCCGGTGTACGTCGTCAGGACGCACGTGGGGTCGGCGGACGACCGCTCGATCTGCTTGCGCACGTTGCAGTTGTCGGCGGTGCACTTGTAGTAGCTCCTGCAGGGTGCAAGATTCGGATCAATTAATGAGCTTGCGAGGTTCAGAGCTCAGTTCATGCCAGGTTCATCGGCTCACGCAGCTGTGGAACTTCGAGAGAGCGGCTAACCTCGGACGGGGGTTGCCCTTGACCACCTTTTGGCCGTACTTGCGCCACCTGTAACCGTCGTTCAGGAGGTCGACCTCGCTCGCGGTTTGTATGATGATCTTGGGCTTCTTCACCACGCGCTGCCCGGCCTCGCCGCCTGTGTCCCTGACCAAGCAACTGGCACCATGTCACATCTCTGTACTGGCTGCATCCTGGTGAGAGGTGAGAGCTAGCTAGCAGTCTAGCACTTTCTTGAATTCCAGGGAAGGACATGAACTCACGATCTCGATCGCTTAATATATGTAGAAATGAGCTGAGGTACGGTCATGAGCTATATCATTTGAATATGTGATCATGCATGTAGCTACACTGGCTTCTCCCGCGATGTTGCAAGTGCTAACTTTGCATGATCAAACGGATGATAATCCTTCGGGGCAAATACAGATGTACAATGCAAAGTAGACATATGTCTAACAGGAGAGAGGGAGAGAGAGAGAGAGGGAGAGGATAGGCAGTAGTGGATCCAGCCCACCTGAGCAGCCCAGACAGTCCTTCAAGCCCTCACTATTTTTGGGCCTTTGGGCCTTGAATTTAGCAGGCTGGACCTTGGAAATGGACCGGACCAGTCCAGGCAGCTGCCTGGCCTGCCTAGGTGTTGGATCCGTCCCTGAGGGTAGGGATGGCAATGAGGCCCGTTTCCCCGATCCCTGTGGGAAATTCCCCTATTAGGGGACGGGTATGAAGAGAATTGATCCCCACGGGGATGAAAACGAGAAAAATTATTCCCCATCGGGAATCGTAGGGACGGGGACACATAAATTTCCTTCTCGCGGAGACCCGGTCTAAACCCAAAAATAAAACATTTATTTGGCTAAACCCATTCACTCCACCGGTCCAACACAACCCAACTCAATTTATCCGGTCCACCCCTAATCCCCTCATCTCCACCCCTTCCTCAAGTCAGTGGCGGAATTCCCAGGAGGGGGGGGGGGGGGGTAGTGGGGCTTGAGCCCAACTCACGGCCCAGCACCGAGACCCCCCACCCCCTAGGCCTAGGCGCCCAGCATCCCTACTAGTCCTTCCTAGCGGCCGATTCAATGAGAGCACACGCATGCCCAGCAGGCCTGCACAGCGCGTGCGGCCGATACGAGACGACGAGACCAACGCCCAATCGCCCATCACTTGCCTATTAGCCAATTGGCCAAAGTGCCAAACGTATGATGCTTAAAGTGCCAAAATCGAAGTGTCAAACGTAAATATCAACTAGTTTTATGTATTTCTATATTATAAATTATCCCGTTCTGTGTTGGGTGCCTATTATATAGCTATACTGTGTATATTATATATTAGCCTTAGTCTAAGCCTTTAGAGGTCTAAAAGCATTGCATCTCTATATTTTGTTCTCTATATTCCTTCTCAAAATCACTATTCGCTCCCTATATTTCCATCATCTCCAGCAGAGTCTCTACCCCCCGAAAGATATAGAGATTCTCTATAGAGTCTCTAAATATTCTCTAAATTTAGAGACTGAGATAGAGACTCTGTTGGATGGGTTTAGAGACTAAAACTATCCGTAATAGTATTTTAGGGAACGCCTTAGAAAACGTGCTTTTAAGGCTTTTAGAGGTCTCCTTTTAGCCCCACTCATGCCAATTTTTTGGATACGCCACTGACTCCACTCCATCGGCGGTGGTGGCGAGGGAGCAGGTGCGGCGACTACAACGTGGAAGCAGGAGGTGGCGGTGCGGGAGCATGTGTGACGCCGGCACGAGAGCATGTGTCGCGACAGCGGTGACTGCGCATGAGCGGGTATGAGAACCAGGGGTGGCGGGTTTGAGAACCCCATCGGGTCCCCACCACCAGAACGGGGACGGGGAAGAATCGTCCTCGATGCCGGGGACGGGGAGCGGATAAATTTGGGTAGTCGGGGACGAGGTGCTGTCCCCCGACAGGGCATGACCCTGTTGCCATACCTAGGAGAGGGACAGGGAGAGAGAGCGCGCATTACCATGTTTGCTAAAATTTGCTAAAACTTTTCTTGCACCTTGGTGCACAAACAACCCCTAGCTATACCTAGCTCCACCTCTACAAACACATATCTACAAAATATTCCATCCAATGCAAGGAAGCTTCAACATATTCTTGGATGTCGCAGCCATCCTGTTAGCGTCCGTATAAATTTAAGCACTATTAAACATCTCCCTTATCAATGGATGTTGCGGTTATCCCGTTTCCCCCCTAAGTTTCTCTAAGCGCCTCCATTGTATTTGGCTTATGACCATATTTGATCAAGTGAGAAATTTTAATCCACAAGCATATTTGGTTCCATGTGTGGCTGTAGCAGTTGGAACTCGCTCACTCACCACTCCCTCTCATACAAATTACAAAAGATGTGATCCCCCCCCCTCTCCCTCTACCCAATCGACTCCTCATGCGAGTTGCGCCTTGTCAACAAGGGCATAGACTATGAATGATTGTTGTGTCGCCCTATGGTTTGTCACTCCTCGTGGTTGATTTGACGGCACAAGGGGCACCGCAAATCGCAATGGTCACATCCTAGGAGTGGGAGCAGTGGGTCATTTGGGCCAAGAAGGGGTGGGATGAGAGAGGAAAGAAAAATGACCACACACAAGAATTCAGAGTTTCCATCTTTTAAAAAAATGGATGAGAGAGAGTGTGTGTCTGTGTTGTAGGGGTGCGGTTGGATGTGTGGCGTGTATCTTGGAGTAACATTCAAAGGACACGACCATGCATGAAACCAAATGCAAATATAAAAAAGCCACTATCAATGATCCATGGTACACCCCAAGATCGAAGAAAAAAAAAGTTCAATGTTTTTCCATGTACGTGCATGATCTCCCTTGTCTTATCCGCGTCGTTGGTTGTTCTATGAGATATATGTGGATCTCTTCTCCTAGCCGGCACCGGCCGGCCCTGACTCCGTGACCCTTTTTCTCCCAAAAGTGCAAGGCTAGGTGGAGACGGGGCGCTGCACGGATCTCCGAACACAACCAACGACAGGGACGAGACATGCCATATCATGTACACGCGTGGAGGCATTTCCGAAAAAATGTTGAATCGAACTGATCATGTGTGCATGTATAACCCACCTGTCGTGATCCTCCTCCTCGTCGTCGTCGTTTTTATGCAGCGTGTCATCGTCGTCCTCAGAGCCGGCGCCGCCGGCTGCGGCGGCGTCATCCCCGGCCGGGCTGTGGCCTCGCCGGTGCTCCCGGGGCCGCGTGTGGCTGTGCCTCCCCTTGTAGGTGATCTCCTTGATGCACCCGTCGAACGAGCGCTCGACGATCTTCTTCACGGGGCAGCCGTCCCTCGTGCACTTGTAGTAGCTCCGCGGCGACTCGGCGTCCTTGAGCTGCTTCTGCCCGTACTTGCGCCAGTTGTACCCGTCCTTCGCCGGCTGCTCGATGGCCAGCGCCGGCGCCGGCGCCAGCGATCCGCCGGCGCCGCCGAGCGCCGCCGCGTGCAGGTGCAGCTGCTGCTCGTGCGGCGGCGGAGCAGACGGGAAGATGGCGAACGCGGGCGGCGGCAGGGAGGAGGAGGACGACGACGTCGCTCGTGGAGGCGGCCATTGCGGCGGCGCGTCGGCATGGAGGTACGACGGGTAGGGGTGGAGGTCAACGCCGGCGGCGAGGGGCGAGACGAGGGAGGCATGATGCTGATAGGCTGGCTGCGCATAGTTTCCCTGCATGGGTGGTAGAAAGATGTATTTTTATTTGAACCGACAAATGAACTATTTTGCTGGAGAAAACAATGCATCCAAGATGTAGTACTAATTAGTTACTACAATGGCGTAAAAGCTTGTAGATTCTCGCTTTAGTGTATGAAATCAATGGCGTAAAACTGATCAGGTGGCTCCTGGACCATATGGGCAGTGGCTGATTGTTGAGAAACACTACCAGCTAGAATGGCCTAGAATCAAAATTAAGGATGGTAAAGGGCAGGGCAAATAGTGCCCAAAATCCATATGTGAAAAATTAGGCATGGCTTTGAATTTTGAGTATGCGTTTTGCAACAGACTTCAGAATTATCTGACCATTAACTCAAAAAGAATTATCTGACCAAATGTACAGCATAAAACATTTCTACTGGCACATCTCTATGGATTTCATTGACGTGCAATGAGGATTTTATTTAATTTCTGGTTTGGATAACAGACATACAATGAGAAATAAAACCAAATTTAAGAGAAGCAGACTCTCACAATGAGAACAAAGCCAAATTAAGAGAGGAGCCCAACTTCACCATGGAGATCAACGACTGAGGCGTCAGGTTCATCACAGGCGCCGCCGCCGCCGTGACCTCCTCGACAGTCCATGCCGGCGGCGGCGGCTGGGGGTTGACGCCGGCGCCAAGAAGCGACATGTACGAGCCCTGATCAAAGCCACTCCCAAACGCCTGGCCGCCGCCGCCGCCGCCATCGAACACCCTCTCCTGGGAAGCCGCGAAGAACGGCTCCTGTCGCGTGGGGTCGCCGCCACGGAGATCGGCCATTGCCGCCGCCCAGGACTCTCGCGTATCAGCACAGGAAGAAGACGGCCGCGCAATGGCGGTGGCAATGGCGATGGCAGCGACAGGGACGGCCGCCGACCAGACCAGAGCGCCGGGCTGCGCTGCAGCTACAGTTGGGTAAACCTTCTAGCCGCGAGAAGCCTCCTGTGCTTGACTTGACCACAGCGCCAGCCTCGCCATCTCATTCTCACCCAAGTCTCAACTCCTCAAGACCGCTTCTCGCTTCATCGATTGGCTTAGTTTATGCCATGGTTGCCGACAAGGCGACGATGGCTCATGAGCTGTGAAAAAGCCTCGCACATCTGCCATATGGACAGCCGTCGGATCGGGTGGCTCTCGGCTCTGTGATCTGTCTGGTTGATCTGCATTCTGTGCTGCACAACTAAGCCCCATTGTTTTTTGGACAGAGGTTCTGCTTTGGGTTTGATATTTGCAGTGCTAAACGCTAATTGTGGAGGGCCATTAACATGCCAGCAACCAGCTGCGTCTTCGTCGTCGTCGCACACACGGCTGCGCACAACGTGGACCAATGTTCTTTCATTGGTTGCAACTGTCTCCAAGTGTAGACACTTGAGTACTTAAACCATCGAATCGAAGCAGAAAGCAATTTTGGCGGTGGGTTAAGTGCAAGTTAATATAAAGCCACCATCCATTTGAAAAGACATTTTTTTTAAAAAAAAAAAATTATCCATCATCCTGATCCCAAGTGGTTTTCTATAAGATTTCAGCCTCTTTCAAACTGTTGGGAAAGTGTTTTTTTACAACCATTATGGTCAGATAATGTATAGATTTCTTTGACAAATAGCAGCTTTCTCCAGCTCAATGTCAAATAAGCCATTTACACGCGTCTGTTGCTGCAATTCGTGGCCAAACAAGACTACACTTAAGATCACACAAATCGAGTTCTTAAACAACTTCTAGCTGTCCATCCCTGTATATAAAAATCGAAAAGAAAAACATGATGTCCCTGGTTTTCTAAAATACCAAGTTTTTTGTTTTGCTTTTTGATCGAAAAGGGCTGGCGCTCTGCCATTTCATTAAGAAGGAGAGAAATATTTATAAAAGGGCGACTTAAGCAAGACTACTCTATGCTTACAAAGTGGGCTGAAAAACCCCAACAACGGATTTCCTCCCTAATGAGGAAGACTACCACAGAAATAGGGAGAAACTCCCCATTAAAAATACGGCGATTACAATTCTTCCAAATGTTCCAAATGGTTATTTAAGTAAACTGCTTTTGTAAGTAAATTTCTTCCGTTCATATGACACAATGAAAACGTCCTGATGCTAACCTCAGCCACACGGCTACGGTGACTTCTTTGCACGGCAACTAAGTTCTAGTTGAGGACTTCTTTGCAACCTGTTAAGTTCTAGATTATATAGAATTGCATTTCCCTTTTTTTACCAGGTCCATCTTTCATTCTTTCGTGATGTATTTGCTTCCACTTTCTACAACTGCTTCAAGAGAATCCACTTAACTCCATGACTAGTCAAGAATTTCGACTCCCCAGCTCTTGGAAAGACTACAGAACATGCTATTACCATGATTTCCACATCATCATAGATACAAATTACGATTTAGTGCCAGCAAAACCAATTCTAGCAGGATAAAGCGGAAGAGTGATCCAAGGGTTAATATCTACCTATACACCGAATTAAAATAGAACAGTTAATTAGAATGTTGATTCCCCAACTCTTGGAAAGACTACAGAACATGCTATTACCATAATTTCCATATCATTTTATACAAATTACAATTTAGTTGCCAGCAAAACCAATTATAGTAGGATAAAATGGGAGAGTGATCAAGGGTTAATATGTACCTATACACCAAATTAAATTAAAACAGTTAATTAGAATGGAACTAATCCAACAAAATACTAGAGTTTTAGTCAAAGAACAAACCACTGGCCTCATATTTGTTTATTTGTTGAATAGAACAAAGCTGTTTGATAATATATGCTCATTTATTGTGTGCTGAGCAACATATAGGAATACTAGTCAGTGTGATATTGGAAAACTTGCAAAATCCTGCAGTACATTTTGTACAAAGCAAGAAAAAAGCTGCTCATACTTTGGTCTCAAAGAAGTAGGTTGATGAAACGGCCAAACCAGCTGAGTCATAAGTCCGCACAAGCCGTTGCCTCTTTCCTGGCGATTCCATCCAACAGAACTCCAAATGAAATGAATCCAACTCGGCAACACACTTGCTAATATCTGATGGATATCCCATGTACATCCCTCCAGGCAGCAAGGTCATTTCATATCCTCCATCAAATTGAAGTAAGTTGTTATTTGCTGATCCTGTCCAATGAACTGTTGTTGTCGTGGTAGTTCCAATTTTCGTTGATATAGTATCCTATGAACAGAAGGAACCATACATCATAAAATTGTTTTAGAAAGAAAACGTAGAGATACTGCACATGAGCATTCTGCCGCTAAGTACCTTTTGATACTGAAAAAACACCATTACATGACATAAGCTTTACCTGATCAGAGAACTCTCTAATTCATGTAAATAACATATTTGACTTAATTATTAATATGCAAGATAAAGAATAAACACAAGCATGCTGAAATGCTGATGCATGCATGGATGATGAATGCAAAAACTCAGCAATCCAGCCACATCAAACAAGAATTCAGGAGCAGTGTTCCCCTAGGCGCTAGGTGCTAAGCGGGCGGATGACTGGGGCCTAGCGCCTAATCCCGCCTAGGCGAAAAAATCCCTTAGGTGGCCAAGGCCTAGCGCCTAGGGGAACAGTGTTCAGGAGCAGTTGTTTAGGTCCATTTTGTTAAACATTAATCCAAAGTAAAAAATATTTATTTTATAACAAAACTCTGGAGCATACCTGAATCAGCTGACTATTGTTGTCCATTTCAAGGAGAACAATTGTATCAGCTTTAGCCAGTGTTGCTCCATACACCCCGCTCCTCTTTGTCATAGAATGACCCTCCCACCTTCCAAGTAGGGCATTTATCCTATCATTGCTTGCAATCTACTGACAGTATTAAAACATTGTGCTAACTAAGCATGATCCTGCCATCACATAATTCAATACAAAGATTACGGCATTTGACTATAGGAATTCACCTCAGTATCGGTTGAGTAAATAAGTGGCACTGTAGATCCCTGCTTTTCATGGAAAACAAGGAGTGTGTCCAGCACTCCCTTTGGGTCCATTATATGAAAAGCCCTTACTCGACCATTGCCCTCAAGAGAGTAGAGGCAATTCTCACATACAATGGATGGTTTACGAGAAGGTATCTTCAAGTTTCTGGCTAAGTCAAAACAGGCACGTTATGTACACCTTACGAAAAGTTCATCACAATGCAGTGAAGACCAAAGATTGTGACTAATATGGTTTACTTAGGGCATTCTTCACCAGTATCATCTTCTCCAAGGACACCAGCTCGAAGGACAGTCTCCAGCATTCCAGCAGTCTGGTACCTCAAGGCAAATGCCTTCTCTTCAGGAAAGAAACCTATCTGTGCACTAAACAATATCACTAATTAAATAATCTGAGAGCCATAAAATTTTACGATAAAAAAAGGCGAAAAGGCCTACAAACTTCAGTGCACCTGCTGATATTTATCTACAGTAAACATGTTCGTCTCTTTGATCTTGTACTCCACCCAGTCAGGTTCAGAATCCTCCTCATCTACAATGGATACCTTAGAGGAAGCTTGCTTGATGTACAGCCTACAAATCACAGTATGCAGATACTTAGTTCAGGATCTCAGGGTGGAAACAACCAAACCAGGTACCCGTATTTTGTAGCATTGTTTTTTTTTAACAAGAGGGGGCCCTCGCGTCGTTCTCTCAGGCGGCACGGGGGCGACCAGCCACCTCCTCCTCCAACCCCCCCAAACCCTAGCGCCGCCGCCGCCCGCCTGCTTCCCTCCTCCTCCCTCCCCCCTCCTCCTCCACTTCCTCCTGCTCCTCCCTTCTTCCAACCCCAGCCCCGGTGTCCCTCCTCCTTCCTCTCCGGCCGCGGCGGCGGCGTGACTGCCTTCTCTCCGGCCGACGCGAGCGCTTGCCCCGTCAGATCCGGCGGCGCCGATGCCCTTCCTCCCTCGGTCGCCAGCCAGATCAGCGTCGCGCCGTCTGCGCGCGCTCGCACCGCCGTCCTCCAACGCCGCCGCCGTCTTCGCGCGCCGTCCGGTGGCGCCGTCCGCCGCTTCCCCACCCGGCGCCGCCGCCCGTCGCGCGCCGCTGCGGTCGGCTCCGCTCGGTCGACTCTGCCGACGCCACCCATCTCTCCTCTCCACGGCGCCTCGCCTCGGCCGATTGCCGACGCGCGGCGCGCCGCCTCCATGTGGCCTCTCCGACCGCGCCGCCGAGACTCTCCGCGCGCCGCCCGCCTCCGCCGCTTCTTCCCCCGCCGCCGCCGAGCGCGCCAGCCACTTTCAGATCGGCGCGCGCGCCAGATCCAGCGTCCGCGTGCCGAGGCCACCGCTTAGGCCGGCTCGCGGATGTTCTCGAACTTTCTGCTTCCTCGGCCGCTCCTCGGCCGCCAGATCTAGCGAAAGCTGCGCTGACCGACAGCGGCGGCTGCGTTGCGCCCGCCGCCACCGCTCTCCTTCACAGACGCGGGTCGACCCATCCGTTGCTCGTTTTACGCCGCCGTCGTTGTCTCTCATTGACGACGGCTCCCTTCTTCACCCCACTTTTGCGCTACTGTGGTGGAGCTGTCGGCTGGTCTCCTTCTTCTTCCTCCCTTGGGCCCGTCTCGGTGACCGCTGAAAGCCGCTCCGTTGGGACCGGATCCGTTAGCGAGGCCCGGATCTGGCGTTGTTGGCGGAGCGGTCGGGCGGGTGTGCTCGAGGTCGTCGATCCGGTGGCCTCGTAGCTTCGGCGGCTTCGGCAAACTCTTCTCCTTCTTCCCTTCCGAGCCCGTGGTGGATGCCGTTTAGGGTCCGCCTCAGTAGTGATCGGGGTGGGCGAGAGCAAGCGGCTCCAGGGTGTGTGTCCGACGACTCCTCGGCTCTCCGTGGTGGCGTCGTGGGCATCACTCGTCTTGGCGGCGCGGCGACCCGATCTCTAGCCCGGTCCCTTCCTCCTCTTTGCCCTCCTCACTGCGAGATGCTCGGTGGCGTGGGTTGGCTCCTTCCAGGTAGTGGCGGGGTTCGGCAGCCCGTCTGGGTGGCGTGGGTCCGCTTGCTTCGCTTCCGTCGTAGGCCACCAGGTGTGGTGGCCTCTCCGGCGACATTGGCTATCGACCTTGATACGGCGGCGTCCCGTTCTCGCCTCTTGCTCGGTCCGTCCCCTCGCCGAGACCTCCTTTCTCCGAGGTGTCGAGTGGCGTGGGCGGCTTCTTCCGCGTCGGCTGGCGGCGTACGTGTTCGCTCTTCGGCTCTGCGTCTCTGGCTGGCGGCTCGGTTCTCCTAGTGCTATCGACCTTCGGCGGACCCTACCTTGCGCGCTAGTAGGACAGGTCTTGGGCGAAAGCCTTGCCCTTTTGGGCTGGTGTTGGCGTCACCTTTGGTGTCGTTCCCTCGTTGGAGGCATCACCTTTCGGACCTTCCCTACTCTAGGTGAAAACCCTATCGGTTTTGCGACGGCGGCGGGTTCTCTACGTCGCTACCTTGTTGAAGGCGTCGTGGTTGCCGTTCTGCGCATTAGTTTCCGCTGAGTCTACTGCTTCAGGAGTCGCTCGTTGTTGTGTGAGTGTTGGTGGTGTTTCTCTTTCTCCCTCTCTTGTATCTCTCTCCCGTTCGGCCTTTGGTCTTGGTGGCGTGTGTGCTGCATTCCTTCTCCTCTGAGGCGGTGTTCCAGCGATGTGACCGGAGGTGTGTCTGCTTTGGCCGGGGTTGCGTGAGTCTTGTGGTTGTACCCCGTGTTTGCACGGGTTTTGTATTTTATTTTCTCCTGCTATTCAATGAAATAGGACGGCAGTTCTCCTGCCCCTCTTTCAAAAAAAAAAAACAGCCAAACCATCACAAATCATGACATAAAAAAAGGAATACATGGAATACATAAAAATAAATTTATAATTCCCTAAATTTGAAAGAAAAAACTAGTAAATATGATAATTGGGAACTTGAGGATTAAAACAAACACGAATTAGAATAAGGAGTTTAAACCATGTCTTCCAAACAATAATAAGGAGTTTATAACACTAGGAGTATTACGATTGAAGAAGACTAATGAGGCCGTCCTCCCCGTAAGTGCTCACGGACAGGCGCGTACTAATTCCCTGCAGAACCCTCCCATGCGCGTCGAATTGCTGGACACAAAAGAACAATTGGCCAAATCAAGAATACCGGAGCAGGGAGGCTCGGAGAGCAGAGGCGGAGGGATCGAGCGTACGGACGTAGAAGGCGCCATTCCACTTGCCGACATTGACTTCGAAGAAGCGGTGGAGGTTTTCGATGCTCATCGCGTCGTCCTCGTCCACCTCCGGCGGCCCCGCGACCGCCGCCCGGGCGCATAGCCGGCCGCGCCGGAACGGGGCGACGCGGTGGGCTGGCGCGGCGGCGCAAGAGCGGAGGCGGCGGCTCTGAGGCTGCGGAACGGCGGAGGCGGCGAGCCGGAGGCCGAAGAGGGTTTCCGCCATGGCGCGCGGAGCGGGAGTTGGGAGCGGCCGAGCGGGACTGCGGGAGGAGTGTCTCGCGTTTCTCTGTCCAGTTGCGCGTGGAGCCTTATCAGTTCAAGCGTCTGTTTTTTTTTTTTATTAAAAAAAGAGTATTTTCCAAGGTAAATATTGGTATTTAAGAATTTATCACTCCTCGGGATAGAAAATAAATAGTAAATTGTTAATTAATGTTTTATGGTGGTTACGAAAATTCCTTGCGTGCGACAGGAAATGGGAACAGAAAGGCTATACGCAAGGTAGGTCCTTAATAAGATAAAGGACGGGTTCTTTTCAGCGTATCGTTGCGTTAATGTATTACTATAGTAAATTTGAGAGCCCTCAAAAAGTGGTCTAAAGATTATTAAAAAAATAGTTTCAATATCTTTGAAAGGACTACTAAAAACCATAAAAAATCATTACAAATTATCATAACGTATAGGCTATATAAAAATAACAAAATTTGCTATAGTAGTACGCAACGATACGATACGCCAAAAAGAACAGGGCCAAAGAAATAAACAATTTGCGTAGGCATAACATAGATGCTAAAGTTGCGCAGAATGCAGATGTTTTTTTTTAAAAAAATCACCAGATGAAGTAGGGTAGCAAAGAAAAGAGTGCTTAACTTAGCAGTTGCGTGTTCTCAAAAAAACTTAACATCTATGTGTTCCCTCAAAATACTAAACATCTATCACTTAAAAGGAGACTACAGTATTTAAATATGAATGTAAGCTTCTTTGTGTTGGAAAGATATTTTAAATGGTTGTTTACTAATTATCTCTATTTCTTTAAACATTTATGTATAAACATCTTTCATTATTGCATATTCTTATAGAAGGGAATGAGTGCTTTATTTAGGTCTTAGGATCCATGCTTAGAGGTTAGAACCTTTAATCACATATATAACCATTTGTATTGAAAGGATTATTTTAAATATTGGTGATCAGTGATGTGGCAGTGCGCTCTTTTCTTGAGCATTAATATATAGTGTTAATAAGATACATGTCAACGATGAATTTGGACCAGTAAGTCGTCGAACTCACTATATGCTTTTGTAGACTCATTTGCTCCGATAGCTGTTTCAAGTTTATGCCAAATCTACCATCGGGTCTCTTCCTCCTCCATCCTCCTCTTATTCCCTATTTCAAACAATCTACATTGACGCCACCCACTCAAGTCTCTACTATTCCCAATTGTTGTCATCAGAGCTTGGGCCTGAGCTTACTGACTGGCAAACCATCATTGTCTCTGCCTCCAGGCTACCTGCTATGTCACCACCTAAGCCTCCTATAACATCACGGTTTGGGCCATGCACAAGCTCAAGCAAGCCTGGCCCACCTTGGCCTCTACTTACCATCGGAGGGATGAAGATGAGATATTGATATCTACATCAATCATCTAATATACGTGTGTATCGCTGCCACCGTCTTCCTTCGCCCTAGCCACCGCCTTCGCTCGTCGACATCGTGCCAGGGAGACGTCATTACCGGAGCACCGCGCCCGCTCCCGGCTACTCAACGTCGCCATCAAGAGACGTCACCATCGTCAGTGACTCAGTGCTAGTCATCGTTGTCGTCGTCGAACCTCATTGTTGCTACCAGCATTGCCTTGCAACTGCCTGAACGAGAGGAAGGGGATGCGAGGATGCCAGCCAGGGGAGGAGAGCTGGAGAGGGGGGGAGAAGTGGAAGGAAAGGAATATGAGGAGACGAAGAGAAGAAAGGGGATGAAACCTAGGTTTGGTACCTAGCTTGTGGATAACAAAATTGATCTATTTTCTCTGTGTTTTACCTATTTATGACATGTTTAGGTTGTAATTTTTCTTTTTCCCTTTTTTTTTTGGGGGGTGTTAGGAACCCCGTTGTTGAATTGCAAAGATAGATCATGGAGTTACACAGCAGCTTGCGAGTTAGATTTGAGGTATTTATGTCGAGAATATGAACATGGCCTTATGGAAAGAAATGTATGCTATGTTTATAGTCTTCCGTAGAGCACTAGAATGCGTAACTTCGATAAATGGTTTAGGAAGATACGATGTTTTTCGTGTTGTCCTATTTTGGCTACAATAGAAATTTCTATTATACTAGTAGAAATTGATTTAGCTAATTATTTATTTAAATACTAATTAAGATGATAAATGATATGGGAATCAAAGCGTTGAACTTAGGTATTTTAGAAGGACCTTGGGAATAATTGGTTAAGGACTTAAGGCTTAATGTTGTTTGATGATATGTCAATCAACTAATTGGTAACCTAGATGAAAAAGGATATGTAAGATGAGGGGGTTAAACTATATAACCTAGAAAGAGTTAGGACCAAATGGTTGACCTTTCTTGATGCGGTGGTATTGTGATATGGTCATGAATGTCGGATGTTGCACGTGTAGGTTTTACCTTGAGATTGGCATAACCATCTAGTCCTTCCAACTCCGGTAAAAAAAGACAAGTATATGCTAAACTAATGCCTATTTAACAATAAATGTTTAAGTGTCTTAATTGCTTTGTGGTTGTCCTTGTTGTATGTTGGATTAGGGGTTTATGTTGATGTGACTTGAATATTATATTACTTATAGCTTAACAATGAAAGTATATAATAAATTGGATGAGAGAAAAGACATTGTTGTCCAGTGGTATTATTGCATCACATTCATATAACATGACCTACATTGGTTAGGCATTTCGTACAAGTAGGGAAAAAAGGTATACTTTGGTAGGCACTGCACAAGAGCGGGGTAATTGGTCCCATCTGAAATAGGATGACAAGAGTGTTGCACCAACGGGTGGCACTCGGCTACACAATTACAACCTTAATAGATGTAGATATGTGCATTGCATTGAATCAGATGCATGAGAAGTGAGTTTGATGAAGTGGTCGACATAATTTGTTTTCTTGAATGGAATTATTGATGAGCTTTCATTGTTTTTTATGTCTATATATATACTTTGCTAAGTATTCTTGAATATCCACTATTGCTTTTATTTCGTTTTTAGGTAATAGATCACATCAGCATACATGAGACTTTGGAAAGTAGCACATCGTTATGAGCATTCGTTACCTCTCACATTAAAATGAATAAACCAATTTACACAGTGTATAACTTAAATATATATATTGCTGGTACCATTTTAAGATCAATTTAGAATGAAACGTTTTGTTGGAATTGTATTTATGAAGTCCCCGTGGGTTGCGCTGATTATTCTTATTGGTCTCCGTCGTTGTTAAAGGTAAAAGAGAGATTTATTTGTCATGTCAGGTTCATGTTGAGGTAGAACTGGTAACTAGCTTAAGGACACTTAGATGTGGTTGAGACTTGATATAGATGTATGTTGTGAACTTTATAAATATTTGCATTGTCTGTCTCTATGTGCGTGACTTAGAAAAAATAGGGGATGTGTTGTCGAAAATAGTAGTTCTTAAAGAGTTAACGGCATTTCAGACTTAGAAGGAGCTGAGGTGTCACACCTTGACCTATCTTCTCCCTCAACACCAACAAAGAGCTTTAGGGAAAGAAACCAAGGCGACGAGGGACGCCTTCTCCAAGGCATTGTTGCCACCTAAGCCTCGTTGACAAGAGTCAAGTATAGTGGCTAAGCATGCCCTTGCTCGAGCAGCGGTGTGAAGATGTATGGCTAAGTAACAACCTCGTCAGCAACAGCAAGAAATCATGTTGCTATGCAATAATGCGAAGGTGTATGACCGAGCTTAGGGGTGATGACATTGTTGATCGGAGCTCAAGCAACCACGGAGTCAGTGGCGAACGCAGGACCACATTCGAGGGGGGCGCAAGTCTTAACATTCCAACCACAAAAAACAAGGCAAAATAATATTAAATATAAGTTTTAGTTACTACTATAATTCAAATTCATGTATAAATAAGCAAGGGAAATGAACTACAAGTTTGTAACATACTAGAAAGTAAATTAAACTACAAGTTTGAAGTTTGTGACATACTTACATATAGCAAAACTTTCAAGGTACAAGTAGGATTTAGAGGCAAGTCCAAGGATCTACCACCTGATATCGCTACTTCATTCTGAAAAAAGGGGAAATGTTCAGAACAAAATCAAAAAGCAAAGCAAGAATGTGACATGCCATTAACATGTTCGCACAGGCCCAAAGAACACTCGCTCATATGCTGTTTTTCTCACCTGCACTGCACACACGAGAAATAAAAACATAGTATTTGTTCATTTAGTCATTTGTCCAAACATGTACCATTGTCATCATATGCCTGCAGATTTATTTTATTTATCTAAATTATGAAAAGCTAAACTCAATTCGAATGGATGTTACATGCAGCCCCAAGCCTTGCCATGATCGAGTTTATCCAGTACCCTTAATCTTAATCGGGTTGGCAAAACTGATCAACTTCAGTGACCTTGACAAAACTGATTAGCTTCAGTGATCAGCTTCAGACACCACGGTGTCGGCAAAAGTCAGCAGACAAAGCATCGCTGATAGCGCCGGGCTAGCTCGCTGTTCACCTTCAGAATTTCATCAGCTCGTGCGGAGACGGAGCAGTAGAAGGGATTCACAACAGAATGGAGCTGGGTGCTGGGGCGCACGCCCCAATGGTCCGTTTGCCACTGCATGTAGCTTTGTGGTGAAGCATAAGGAGGCAGCTAGAACCTCGTCAGTGGGGTTTGGAGCAACGATGTGGAAGCGGATGGACGGGGTTGAGCGCGAAGACCCCGCTGGCCAAAGTACATCATGGAGAGAGGGGAAGGGAGGATGAGGGGCCTATGACTACCATGGAGAGACAGGAGCATGACCATGGCTAGAGTTGGGAGTAGAGGATGAAGGAGAAGGGAGAAAGAATGTGCAGAAGCATTTTGGTCAAAAATTGTCTATGATAACATATTCGCAAGTTAAAGTTTTGAGTGTCATGGAGACAATTCCCATTCAAAAAGGCATATCTCTTATTTGGCATCTCTGTGGTGTCATATATCTAGTTAACTCATATATATAAGGTCGCACACAATACCACTTATTCACATCAGCTTTAGACATATCTACATAAGACTTGTGCACTCAGTTGTCCATTTATTTCTATAGAGACTACACAATTTTATTTGATTTACCTCTCTTTTATCATTCTCTTCTACATCAACTAATTTAACTAAAAACCTAAATGGCAACGACTATAAATAGCTCATGATGAACAACTGCATATACATAAACTACTTTGCATTGACATGCGTGGAGAAATCATCACTTGCCTCGTATTTTCCCCTGTGACAAGTCTGACCTCGACTGGTTGGCGCGTTGCATGTACCTGCATCGTGCATCTATAGTGGAGATTGTGGTCGCACATGTTTAGTTTATAGCCACAACTCACCGCACTTTGCAACTTCTCGTATTAGATGTGTTTGATGAGTTAAATGCATGTTTGGTTCATAACCGTACTTGTGATAGGATTTTTCTTTTTCTAATAGACCTCACGTGTAAATGACTCAAAATGTGACAAAATTCTTAGGTTTATTGAGATTTGGCCACAATTTTACTATCTGTTTGGTTGGAGGCTAACATTGCCTAACCTTGCCCGGTGCCATCCACACTTGCCAAAGTTGTCTATCCTTAGCTCATTAAATTTTTAGTCACACTCAATCTTATACAAGTTAGCCACACTTTTTACTATTTACTATGCTATATGGGTCCATGTGACCCAAAAAAAAAAAAAAACTTGTCTATGAGTTATCGACCAAACAGCTCACTCAAATCTAACATGAGACGTGTAATGCGACAACTTTGCTTAAGCAAGTATAGTAAGTCCCGCCCCTGACGGTAATGAAAATTAGCAAAACTTGACAAGCGTACTTAAACGTTTGAACCAAACAAGCAACTCATGTTCGTGTTTAATGAGGTGTTAATTTTTCCGTCTTATCTTAATTTATGACTTTGTAGGTGGGGGTGGGGTGGACTGGTGGAGTCCTGGAGCAGCAATAAGAGCCACTCCAAAAACCGTAAAAAATCATCCCAACTAATGGAATTAAAGTATGCTAGAGAGAAATAACGAAGTGAAGCTAGCCACACATTAGGGCCTTGTATATTTCAGCTCAGCTTAGGCCTCGTTTGTTTCAGATTAACGTAGCGTTGCGTTTCGCTGTAGCAAATTTGTGACCCCCTCAAAATACGTCTTAACGACTTCAAAAAATTATGAAAAAAATATTTTACAAACTTTAAGAAGTACTATTTAAAACCCCACAAGAATGACTACAAAACATTACATCATTTGGCTTATACAAAAATAACAAAATTTAATTTAATTTAATTTAATTTAATTTAATCTGAAACAAACAAGGCCTTAGTGTAGCGTTTCAGCAAAATTTGAAAATCTTTAAAGAGTTTTAAATATTGTAAAAAAATAATTAAAATTTTGTTTCAGTATATTTAAGAGGACTACTAAAAACCTAAGAAAAATCATCACAAATTATTACACTAAATAGGTTATATAAAAAAGATAAATTTTACTGAAACGCTACGCTACACTAAGCTAAAATGTACGAGGCCTAGATAACGATAACTGAAAGAGATGTAGGGCTAATTGGTTCAAAAGAACATTACAGATAGCGAAGGTACATCCACCAAATCATTCGGTGTAAACCGCAAGATGGAACAACAGTCCATTATGTCCAAATTTACGCTCAAACCAAAAGCTTATATATCATCGCAACACCACCTCCCCACTTAATAAACGACTGGATAAATAACCAAGGCACAAGTGGCAATGTCGCTTAGTTCTTGGGGCCAATATCCTTCAGAGCGCAGATCTGCTCCTCACCCATGGCAGACATCACAGTCACGATCAGATCCTTCCCCTCAGCGAATCCATCCTTGATCTGCTTCAGCAAAGAAAAGAGTCAATCGCTAACCATAAAAAGTAACTCATTAAGACGCTACAGCCAAAAGACTTGCCTGAGTAAGCAGAGTCTCATCAGTAGGGAGCTTCAGATCATCCTTAGTGTTTCCATTTTCAGTCAGAAGGCTGACCTGTGGAATGTGCAGAACGCATATTTTAAGTTCAAGATAGGACCGTGAGCAAACTTAAGATTTAGGATAGATTTAAGTGTGAAAACAAACATACAAATCCATCCTCAGAAATGTCAATCAGCTGGTAGTCAGTACGGTTGACATGGGGAACCTACAAAATAGCAGAAACTATTCAATAATCTGCTAAGTAAGAACAAACAAACAATGGAGGATATTATATACTAACATCACAATTGTGCGAGGAGGGCACAATATCCTCAAGTTTCTTTCCATTGAAAATGTCAATGGCCACAAAGTGGCATTTAGCATGCCCATGCTTCCCAGTCTTGGACGTGGAGACCTCAACAACCTACAATAAAGATGAAAGGAGTACTCAATACCATAATATCATGTGATGGCCATCAAGCCTTTTGATGTATAAAGCCAGGAAATTACAAGGAGGACATTATAACATAACATTCATCTATGAAAGGCAAACACAATTTCATGCAGCAGCCTCACTTCATAAAATTAAGCACACTATTAAGAATGAAACTAGTCATCACTAACCAGAGATAGAGAAGATAGCCACATTACAACCATAATTAGGAATCCCTAATTACCACAACAATGGTATCAATCAATTACATAGAGCAAGGGTAAAAAGCAAGTTCAAAAGGCAAAACTAAGGTCGGAAACCTATGTAAACTTCACAATTAATTACATCTCGTGCCAACTTGAAATCATCAGCACTCAAACTACTCACAAGAAGCGTCTTTTCCAGACATATATGAGACAAAAAATAACCATCCAAAGTTTTAAATCATTAGTACAAGATAGTATTGTAATATACACACTACATATATTATCTCCATGAACATCATGCTAGCTTTGCATTGATATCCAACAATTCAAATAAACACTCACCATAACATTTTTCGCACATCACAAATAACATAGCAGCTAAGATCTCGCAGGATGAACTTACAGATGCACAATCCAGAGTCATAAAATAAAGACTAAAGGATAAAAAACAAGTTTTTAAGACAATTTATTTACAAATTACTACTTCTATTTCCTGATACCAACAACATACATGACGCTACGTCACTACAACCATTATACCACGGCCCAAAGGCGTCGATTTCGCATAAATCACAATAAGATATGCCAAGCACTCCAACAGCACATCCTACAGACTACACACGACCAAAAAGCATGAAAAGAGAGGTAAAGGGGCGCAGGGATCCGGACGGACTTTGCATGGGCGGTTCTTGATGACGATGTGGCCGTTCTTGCGGATAGTGCCGGCCTGCTGCGGGTAGGTCTTGGACGCGCCGGCGTCGGCCTTCGATTCGAAGTGGTGCTCCTCGGAGTCCGACATCCCCGAGCTTCCTGGACACAACCGAGAACCCTACCACCAGCAGCAAGAACGGATCAGATCCTCCATTATACCGACAAAGCGCCGGATCCGATCGGAGAGAGAGGGAGCGCTCACCGAGGATTCGAGGAAGGCGGAGGAGGAGGAGGAGAAGGGGGTAGCGACGCCGCGATCCGAGTGACGGACTAGGGTTCCGCACGGCCGCAGCTGGGGAGACTTTATGCGGCGCCAGTGGGCGGGCCGTGGACTCGGCCTGTGTCGGCCCAGTTAGGCCCGCTACCGAGATGCTGGGATGGGGAAATTATTTTTTTACAAAATTTATTTTTTACTCTTTATGCAAAAATACATGCCGAGTTGAACTTTAGACAGATTTAGACCCCTGTCGTGCTTTGAAACCGCGATCAAGCGGTGGTCACTCATTGAAAGCATGATAGCTTGCTGAGAGAGCCTGCAACCGACGGCGTGTAACGGACTCTAGGACGATCGTTGATTGAATTAATGATAGGGCGTACAGTGTAAACGTACATACAATGTTTGATTCTTCTTATATCTATTAATATTTCATACCATATTCAATTTATATGAAACAAATTTTAAAATTCATGTAAAATCCGAAAGAACCCATTTTTAAAACTTTCAAGTTTTTAAATTTTTTTGAATTTTGAATTTTGAGTTTGCACGTTTTAAATTATTGAAAGTTTAATATTTCATACCATATCCAATTTACACGAATTTTTTTTTAAAATTCATGTAAAATTCTAAAGAACCCATTTTTAAAACTTTAAAAATTATCGTGTAAATTCAAAATTCAAAATTCAAAAAAATTGAAAAAAATGAAAGTTTTAAAAATGGGTTCTTTAGAATTTTACATGAATTTTAAAATTTGTTTCGTGTAAATTGGATATGGTATGAAATATTAATAGATATAAGAAGAATCAAACACTGTAGGTACGTTTACATTGTATGTACGTGTCCTGCCCTATCGTTAATTCAATCAACGATCGTCCTAGAGTCCGTTACACGCCGTCGGTTGCAGGCTTTCTCAGCAAGCTATCATGCTTTCAACGAGCGATCGCCGCTTGATCGTGGTTTCAAAGCACGATAGGGGCCTAGATCTGTCTAAAGTTCAACTCGACATGTATTTTTGTATAAAGAATAAAAAAATAAATTTATAAAAAAAATAATTTCCTGGGATGGGGATCCTGCAGCACCCATGGGCGGCCGACGGCCGTCGGATCGATGATCTGGCGGCATGTGTGGCCTCGCACGCTGGAGGCGGCACGTGTCGGCCACTCTCGCGAGGAGCAGGCGTGCCGACCTTTTGCCGCGTGGAAAAGCCGCCCGCCGCCGTGAGATTGCGTGGAGGTGCATAAAAAAGCTTCGGCGAATTGGCGTGTTGCGGCTTGTCACGGAATTTATCTTGCTGTAAGTTGGAACAAGCTTAATAAGCTTGAGCCTGTGAGAATTGATTTGTTTCTTATGTTACTATGTTTTAACTAGATCTTGAGATGAGTTTTAAGAGTCAAGATCAACTGTTTGCACTTATACATTGATAAATATTTTGCACTGAATATTTCCCCGTTTAAACAATTTAACAGAAACAATAGAAATATGGATAAATGACATTGGGTCAATATCAAAGTTAGACTTGGATTGAGTTGACGACGCTGTTATGCTCCCGAATCTCAAGTGAAAACGAGTATGGCCGGATGATAAAAAAGCTCTCATATTCATGGCACTCTGCAAACATGTTATCAAGTATATAGTAGTATACCCATCCGCACATACCCAGAGAACCGAGCTCGCTGGAATAGCAACGGATACCTCCACTTTAGCCCTCTATAGCATTCTGTTTGACTTTCCCTTCTTCCACTTCCATCACCTTCCACTCTAGTTCTTTGGTGCACATATCTCTCCGTTTCCTTAAGGATCGCTAAATTCATTCTTGAGAATCCATTCGTGAACGAAAAAACCAGGTTGGATTTAGGAGTAACATGCACCCGACAAAACCATCAAAGCAAACAACATATCAATTTTTTAGAACTAAACAAAACAAACAAGAAAAAAGCCCCCTTTCTTCGGATATGAACCAACCCGAATCAAACAAAGAAACGAACAATTTTGAATTACGAGTGAACATGGGATAAGAAATTGCTATACATTCGCATCGAGAATTCGCAAACAAATATCCCCAACCAAATCAGTGATGCTCGAAGAGGCACGGAGGCCGAGGCGCAGCAGGCTAGGCGACGAGGTTCAAACGTGGACAATCGGCGATTTCATCTCTCATCGCCCAGACGTCCATCAATGCTTAACATCGAGATGCCTCACCATTGTGCCATGGGTTCATATCGGCGCCGCTCCAATGGGGAGGAGGAAAAGGAGGTCGTTGACGACGTGTTTTTCACCGAACCACAGCGAATCACACCCCTATCCGATTCGAGCGTCGGGCGCGGCGAGGAGCGACACGCAGAGATTACCCAGGTTCGGACCCCCTCGCGGGTAATAGTCCTACTCCTGCCGAGTCTTAGCTCTTTTCTTGTTGTGGTTGTGTTGGAATGATTACATAATTCCTCTTCTTTTTCTCTCTCTCCTCCTTATATACAAGCCGCGGGTTGGCGGAGAGAGCCAATGGGTTCGCAGTACAGTACACGGAGTACACCGATAAGATTTGAGAGACAAGACAGGAGAGACGAAAACGTGCTGCTACTGTGCCGAGCGGCGCTGCCCACGTATGCTTCGCAAGTGGTCTCTGACTCGTGTGAACACGTCGGTGAGGGAGTAGGCGGGGCCCAATTTGCACCGTCTGACACGGGCGGCCAACCTGATGACGGCAAGCTCTCTCTCTGCCGGTCAATTCGGCAGAGCCACAGTGACAGTTGATCAGAGTTGCAGTGGTCACTGTGGCGGTAATCATCTCTTCCTCGGTCTATCCGCGCGTGACGTCGCATTTAATGCGCCTGTCCTTCACAGCAGAGGAGAGCCTTTGCCCAGAAGACTCCCCTCGGGACGCCTCCTGCCGCGCGGGCCCCACTTGACAGTGAGGAGGCCTCTCGCCCGCCCGAGCACGGGGGCTGGTCGCTACTGTCTGCTGGGGCTCGCCCACGCCATGGGCCTGTCGCCCGACCGACGCGTGGGGCCCTCGCTGCTGGGCGAGGAGGCTCACCCACGCCACTGGGCCTGATCCTGACACCGACGCGTGGGGCCCTTGCCTGACGCGCTGAGGGGCTCGCCCACGCGTTAGGGCCTGATCGCCCGCCTGACGCGTGGGGCCCTCGCCTGGTATTCTTTAAGACTCTTAATACCTTGGTATTTACTGTACTGACAGTCGTCTCATCAAGATAGCTGACTACTCTGGGGAGGTTCCTCCGCCTGAGCTCAGTGAATCTAGCTCATGGCAACTGAATCTAGCCCAGGGCAATGTGTGAGGAGATGGAGTAGAGTTTGAGGCGATGACGATGGTGCGTTGGGAGAGGGAGCTGACTGCTCAGGTGAAGTTCCTCTGCTCGAGCTCGCCGGATCGAGTAGCGTCGACGGCCATTGTTATCTTCTGCGTCGCGATTCTGACCATCGAAGTGAACCCGAACCCACTGGTATTGGTGGCGGCTTGAGAGGATCACAGGGGCATTGAGAGAGGGAGCAGTCCGACCGGGAGTTAACGGCTCAGATGATTAGTGATGTATGTTCGGTTAAATACGGTATTACTAGTTCAAGATTATACTTAGTTTTAGCAGGGGCGGACGCAGACAAAAATAATAGGGGGGCTGACCTAAATGGCTCAAGGCCTAAATCTACAGTCTAGCCCCTACTTTCTTTATATTTATACTAAAAATTATAGAGGGGGCTAAGGGGGCTCCTTGTCATATATCAGCGTGAAAGTGGAGCCCCCACCTTCCACCCATAGATCCGCCCCTGAGTTTTAGCATAGGTACGATTTCAGAAAATACCGCATGGTTTCGGTACGAATAGATAAAACATCATATATATCAAAATTGATGTGAATTGTAACACGAACTGTATATCGATAAATAATTATTATCACTTTTCAGTTTCACTTAGATACTTGGCATTTGGCGTTCAACCAAATGACTAATGAAAGGCACTACTGTGGTGCTATGTCTCAAGCCACAACACATTGTCAACCTGCCATTGCATGCAGCCAAGTCTAAGAAACTTAAGGGTTTATTCGGTTTGAGTACTAAGATTACCATGTTTTTGTCACACCTAACTTGTCAAATATATCTAAGCTTATTTCATCAATTTGTAGCCACACTTTGGCAAGAAAAGATAATTTTGCCACACTTTGTACAACTATTGACATGTGAGATCTATTTGGTGGAAGAGAAATCTTGCCACATTTTGTGGCTGATTTACCAAATAGTCAGGGGCGGATCTAGAGCGAAGATGACCGGGGTTCACCATTAAACAAAGCAACAATCATGTCTAAAAATAATAGATTAATAGTGGTATAAGACACTTACAAAAATGACGACGCTCACTAGTAATAGGTAATAATATGATTTCATTATAGATGAAAGTGCTGAAACATACATAAACCCCATTGTCCTAAAAAAACAAATTGAATTTAAATATTAAAAAATAGAATAAACTAATTAAATGAAAGTAAGTGCATTACCTTTAGTATTTGCGTTCTTTCAAGTTCATGAAGCGAGAAAGGACTACATCTGTACTTATACCAGTACCACTCTCTGGAGCTTTCCTTTTTAGAAAATTTTCCATAAATTTACCTGCATAATATAGAAACATACATATTATCGGCATCTCATGTTTAATAGTTTAAGAAATAAAATATCATGTACATTGATGTATTAATAGTAAGAATGGCCCTTACACTTACTTGAACCTGACACTGACATTGTATTGTATAATCTACTAGCCTTGTCTTGGTCTCATGGAAAACCTAGGTTTCACACTCTCTTAGCCTTCATCAGCCAGCACTATGGTTTCATGTTTCATTCAATCATTCCTATAGTAGATTATTAGTAATATAAAATAATAAATTGGAGATCGCCGAATGCCCGGATGGCCGGATCGGACTAGTATAATTATTAATTAGTATTCAAATAGATTGAGTATTTACCTCAGTAGCTCAAGTGAATCGTGCGTCGTGAGCGATCCAATGAGGTTCGCGGACTCATGGATTCATGATTCGTCGGCGGCCGGCGGCAATCGCCGATCGGGCGGCGGCAGGCCAGTTCGCGATGAGCGATCCCAGGAGCAGGAGGCGGCGGTCTTGGAAAAGCAGCGTGTGCAAGGGCACGAGGCGAGGTGACTTTTCACTTTCCAATCGAATCGGTGAGAGCAGCAAGTAAGTCTCAATCGATGGGCTCATGGGCACTTGGGCGACAAGTAGCAAGCCAACTAACAACGTTGTGTCTTTGCGTTTATGGGCTTAAGTCTGCGTTGTACAAGGGCTGGATAGGACACACACCGGTTCACCACACCGGTTCACCATCTTTGGGCTGGGGGGTTCACCATTGGCCCATACTCACTAATCCTCTCTAAAAAAATTTTTGGACCGGGTGTCCTGTGACCCCCCCCCCATGGGCCACATAGATCCGCCCCTGCAAATAGTTATATATCATAATCAAACTTGTCTAACTTTAGTTGTGACAACTTGTGGTAAGCACAAGCCCCAACGTGGTGATTGAGGTGGCCCGTGACCTCGTACTGGACTATGCAATTGTATCATGTGGCCTATGGGTGGCTAGGGGTGGAAACGAACCAAGCCCGAGCCGAGCTCGGCAGGGTGTCTAAGCTGGAAACTGGGCTTGGCTCGGTTCGTTGGAAGCTCGCGAGTTGTTCACGAGCGCTCGCGAGCCAGGGAAAACATTGGTCTCCCAAGATTTTAAGGCATTAACCATTGCAAAATATACATATGAGTATCAAAATAACTTGTGCATGCATATATGGGTTTTGGGCTATTTATGGGCCTTTTGGCAATTGAATATATCATTTTCTAATGGTTAACAGATGGAAAAAATAGCATTAGCATGTAAACGAGCCTAAATGAGCCGAGCCCGAGCAAGCCAGCTTCTGCCTCGGCTCGACTCGCTAATGGCCACGAGCTAGAAATGGGCTCGGCTCGTGGTCATTTACAAACGAGCCGAGCACGAGCCAAGCTTTTACCGAGCCGAGCCCGAGCAGCTCGTGAGCTTCGAGCTAAAGTTCCAACCCTAGGTGGCCCGTGGTCGTGGCTGGGCCCTAGCCTGAGGTGGGCCGTGCTGGGCTATGCGGACCATGGGCTACTGATGGCCAATCTTGGGCTGGGCGCTAGCCTGCTAAAATGCTAGGAGTGCGTGAATTAATCTGTGTTTTGTGTTTTTTTTTTTTTTTTTGGTTCAGTGCGTTCATGTGCAGCCCTACCAGTGATGGTCTTAATGTGGGGACCGTCAAATATGGTTTTTCATGAAAAAACATGCTAAAATATAATAAAAATTTAGGTATGTCACAAAGCATATCACAGAAGGAGGATTGCACGAGAGAGGTGACAGGAGAGGGAGAAGGGAGGGGGGGCGGGAGAGAGAGAGAGAGGAGGGAGGGAGATTTAACGAAGTGCTACAGAAAGCTATAGGGAAAAAAAACAATGGAAATTTGTGGTATTATTAGAGCGTGGGTGGAAACTTGAGTGGTATGTTTGGGATAAGCTCACAGAGGAATTATATGTGAGCATGCTTAATTAGGGAAAATAAAAAGTAAGTATAGATCATATTTCTTAATGCTGTGTCTGGAAAGCTGCACCACTGAGGACATGTTCGGAGTGAAGGAGCTAAATATTATGTACTTCGAGAGGTTTTTAGATCGGCTTCTCGAAACTAGATCACTTCGTTTATGTCTTTTTAGAAAGAGATAATGATTCATTCAATTAAGCACCCTTTTACATATAGAACCCCTTTAAAACATCTTATTAGACATACAGGGAATGCATGAGTTAAGTGTAAAAGAGCCATCTACCCTAAAATAAGGGACAAATTCTTTCCCCATGTCCTCCAATAGTGTTCCCTATTTCGTTCCCTAAAATAGAGAATTTCTCTCTAATCCCTTACATGTAGGGATTCTCTCTTCTTCCTCTATACAATTCTCCATATAGCGAACGATGTTGGAGATGGAAGAAATATAGGGAAAGAATCTTTTTAAAGGAAGCATGTATATGAGGTTATAGGGGACCGAATTTAGGGATTACTGTTGGAGACAGCCTTAGCACCGCCTTCAGTCTCGCCCCTTCCTACCTTAACCACTTAGGGATATCATCGCGATAGGGCTCAAACAAGCACAAATATCCTCAGTCCAGGATCAATCATCGAGGTTCGTTGTAGCGGATCACCGCCACCACCCACACAAGAGACAAAGCCAAAAGCTTTCAACCTGAGTTCGCCTTCAATCAAGTTGATCTATATGAAGCAACATCCATTGAGCCCATATCCCAAATCTTCTCCCTCTCCCAAACAAAAAACATTAACGACAGAGACTACCAAGAAGGCCCAAAGGCACTAACTGACTCACCAAGGACGAACTTCCTTTGGCACGGATGCGTACTGACGATGGTAACACTGACGCCCCCTCTCTCGCGCGTGCTTTCGCCCCAAGGCTCTCAAAAATCTCCACATGCGTCGCCCACCAAAGTATCCTCCTCTGCCGACAAGCTCCACCACGAGAGCCACTATCAAGGTCCATCCCACTCATTGGACTCCCCAACTCCCCTAGCAAAAAAACACTGTTGGTTAAACTTACCCTAAAACTAAGAAAAAAGGTACGACTATACAAGAATCGATGCAATCCGATGTCCCCATCCCTCCATCGATGACCCAGGTTCTCGAAGTGGTTTATTCAATAATTTGAAATATCCCAATACGGTAAAAGAATCGAATCCTGATTCGACGATTTTAAAAAAACTAATAAAGTGACATGTTTGGAAAAAAACAAACGAATAAAATTAAATTAGTTTTTGTAGCCAAATAAGCATGAGCCAACTTGAACATGCCTTAAAATATGATACTCTCAATCTATTATCTATTACATTATTTGATACTATTTTAGTTCATCCTATAAAATTGTGTCGCACTTTGTGCTACACTAGGACAGATAGCGCGCCCATGGCGCGCCGGTCAGAAAACGAACGCATTAAGACATAAATTATCTGCTTGAAAACACGCTGTCATGAGCCATAATTAGAAACACAAATTCTCTGCTTGAAAACACGTTGGCATGAGCCATAATTAGAAAGAAATAAACATGCAACACTAACATAGAGCACAAACACAGGCAATGTGCTTGTTAAGTTGCAAGTGTCATGTAAAAACTCCAGTGTGATCCCAGCAACATTTACCAAAATAGAGAATTGGTGCATGAATAATGACATACTAACACATTAACAGTAGGCAACAACATTATTGACTCTAGTCTTTCAGCATTTATAGAAAATGTTGTCATAAATATGTTTTGCACAGTAAATTAATGAGGTGAACTCTTTAGGGTGTGTTTGGTTTTAGGATCCTGGATAGTCCTGTCCAGCACAACATTATTTTTTGTTTGGTTGCCAAAATTTGAATCCATCCGTCCTGGTCATCTCTATCTACCCATAGTATCATAGGGAGGTCCCGCTCGTCTCGTACGAAAAGGTAAGTTCTACTCGTCCCTTTCGGTCCCGACGGGCCTCCTCCTACCCTCATCCTCACCCACGACTGCCGCCTCCTCCCCCGATGTGCCTCCTCCCCCTCCCCTCGACGGGCCTCCTCCTCTCCTCCTCTCCCCCGACGGGCACCTCCTCCCCTCCTCCTCTCCCCAACAGCGCGCCTCCTCCTCCCATCCATCTTCTTCCCCGGCGCGCCACCTCCTTCCCCGACGACCAGCGACGCAAGGCAGGGGCAACTCGGCGGCGCGAGGCGGAGGTTCTTGGCGTGGTGGTGGTGATTCTTGGCGATCGGCGAGGGGCGTTGCGAAGGAGGTGGCACCGGCTGGTAGGGCGCGACGTCGTGGCGTGGCGCCGGCCATGGGGCGCCGGCCATGGCTTTAGAACGGCGGTCGGCATAGCGGCGGTCGATGTGGGCGGTAGCGGAGGCGCGGGTGAGGGCGTCGGCGCCTCGGCGTGGATCTAGGCCTGGCAACGTGTTCAAGCCATGTCGGGGGCGTTGTCGGCCGGTGGGGTGCCGTGGCTGGACGGCAGAGGCGGAGTTACGTGGCATGGAGGCAGCAACGCAGTCGCGGCGGCGACAGTGGCGGGGAATACGAGGTGGAGGGGACGGCGGCGCCGAGGTGGAGAGCAGGAGAGCAGAGGAGGCTCTTAAGACCTAAACCAAACACTTATAGAGAGATGGGTCCATATATTACAGATCCATCCCATCTCTGATTCCATCCTGTTGGTCCTTGATGGGTCAACCAAACACACCCTTAAAGGATAGGACAATTCAATTCTCTCAAATCATTATAGGCAAAGCAATAATATGTCAACATGCATGTACATATATATACTAATTCGAATTAGACCAGGATTGTCAATGGTTTTTCAAGCATCTTCCCATTGCTCCGGCTACACATTTGTTGATAATGGAGAGCCGATATGTTGACAAATAATAACCAGCATGCACATGATAAGATTAAAACCTCTAGGAGAAAAATGGCTAGCGTCCTGTTTTTTTTGCACAGTTGACATCACTTGGACGTGATTAGCCAAAGAATATATTTTTGAGGCCTTTGCGGGTCTAGGTATCTGCACCGTTCAAAGTAAAATTATCAAAACCCATAATAGTCTTATTGACTATAGTTTACGAAAGGCAAAATAGAAACTGAAGCAAAATAAAAGTTGCTATCCTAGACAGCTAAACGGCAAACATAATCAGGAAAATAGAACATGAGCCAGTCCATATGCATATGAAGTCAAGCACAAGATTATATCATAAACAAATTACCTTCTCAGGCTGGAGCGATGAATAAATCCTCAACGGGAGAATTCCACATGCGAACATATTTTCTAGGAAGAATTTGAACTAAAAATATTTAAAGAAAGACATCAAAATCTGCAAACGACACACAATACACATCATAAGTCTCAGCATAAGATCATGTAAATGTCCATAAACAAATCCTAAGCTCGCCATATGTATGACTTCGTAAAATGCATGCAACATTTTGAAATAAAATTAACGGTACACTGGTACAGAACATTCTCTCAATACAAAGCAAAAGAATGTAAATCTAGCTCAATGCATTTTCAAATAGACAAAGTAACGACCTTCTTAGAAAAATATGAACGTAGGTTAGATTAATTTTTTTTTTATGGTTTTTCAATACAGAAGGCAGCATGGCAGCAATTAGTAAAATAAGCATCCCATAGTAAAGTATACCTCTGGGTTAGGATAACCAATTTACAGCAAATTACAATAATAAAAAATGGAAGCATAACATGTATGCAGAAAATTCCATACAACATATGATAAAATAGTAAAAATTTAATCATTAGCAGGTGATCCCGTGAAATTACATGTGGAGTGAAAAATAGCAGTTGCAAAATTCTTTGCTGTAGTTATATTTATAACATGTTAGCCTAATGTGTACTCTTGAAACATACCTTCCAGTAAAATAATATGATGATAACATGGAGAAAGAAAATTCCATAGGCCAAAGGCTAAAATAATAAAAAGCTAATTGCTAGCAGGTGATCCAGTGAAATTACATCTGGACTGAGAATAGTATATGTAAATTTCCTTCCTGTAGATATTTTTATAACATGTTAGCTTAGTGTCAACCCTTCAAAACATGGTGCTCAGTAAAATAATCTGATAATACCTATAGCAATTGATTTTTTTTCTCAATTGCTGATGTTCCGATGATAGTGGCAAACTGGCATTGGCGCGACAAGAGCATCAAACTGTATAAAAAGGACAAATTTCTTCCTTCATGAGAAAAACACTAAAAATAGTAGCTGATTTAGAGAGGACAAAAAGAATAAGCTTTATCTCTTTATAGAAAATTACTGTCCCTAAAATAGTGCTGCAGTGTCATAATATCGAAGAAATTAGTGATACATACAAAATATCGTTGGTCTCAAAACCACAATAGAGAAGAACAAAATTGGTCTGCCAGCTCGCAACCATAAATTGGTGTAGCAAACTCTAATCAACAAAATCTAATGGTTAATCAGTGCGTAAATGCCAATCTTAGGGCCAAGCTGAGCCACATAGGAGAAGGGACCTCGGCGCGAGGAAGAGTGCCAATCTATCAGCACCAAGCAAGCAATGTTGAAAGCCCGTTTGGTTTCAGTCCATGTACAAAAAAGAGCTGAATTGTTTCAGGCCAAACCTTTTTTTTCAGTTCAGGCTATCTGTACATGGAGCTTCTAATTAAACTCTTTGTAGATGGACTTGAAAAAATAGCTTTGGCCTCTTTGCATATTTATATATAATGATGTACTACTTTGTCAGTACATCCATATACGGTCAGGAACTCCATGTACAAAATATTCAATATGCGAAGAGCTAAATTGTTTCATTCCAAAGCCATTTTTTTTGTTTCAGGCTAACAATTATGATTCAATTAGAGGCATAAGTAGAGGCCATAGCTAGAGGTTGGCAGAATAGATACTACAGCTAGCTAGAAGACACACTTATGATGAGAAACTACTGGACCAGAAAATAGCACACTATATGTCTGAAATAAAATTGGGGCTAAATGTAGATGTGATATATTAGTGTTGTGTTTAGCACTAATGAGTACTATTAGGTGTCTCTATACATTATTGTTTAAATAGAAGGTAAAAGATACTCTAGTTACAGTAGCTAAAAACATTTAGAAGCCCGCATATGTAAATACAACCCCTATATTGTGCTGAAGATGTGGCAATCTACAATCATCCTTTCCTGCCATTGTAAATTTGAAAGCTAGGTACAGGCACAGGCCTAATTGATCTCAATCCTGTGAATCAACTAAGTATGCAATCAAATAAATGTTTTTATTAGAATGACCTAAGTATTATATGATTTGCATTCCAACAATTTTCATTGGTTCATGCACAAGACTATCTTGTTGGTAATACAATAAGTATATACATGGCATTAAAAGTTACCAACTTCACTAAAATGGCAAAATAACAATGTAACTGCTCTTATTTTCATTAATATGTGGAAAGTTCAGATTACCATAATCTAGCAATCTATAGTTTGAAGCTAGTTTTATTTGTACAATACAACCACATTTTTAAATCCTATCTATATGGCTAACAACAGAAGAACAAAACAGAAAGGCCTATTGTAGGTTGACTATTTGGTCTACATGCAAGGTTCATGAAATGGAATATACCTACATTAAAATAGTCTGT
This sequence comes from Raddia guianensis, assembly GCA_036346415.1. Classification (NCBI taxonomy): domain Eukaryota; kingdom Viridiplantae; phylum Streptophyta; class Magnoliopsida; order Poales; family Poaceae; genus Raddia; species Raddia guianensis. The sequence goes on from CM070536.1 coordinate 32,931,280, forward strand.
GCATAATGAGTGGATTAAGCCTTTACGCATTATCCTAGAAAAATATTTTATCATATAGGAAAACTTGCAGCGATGATATATGGTCACGCCATGAACAAAAAAGACTACTCACTAAATCATAAGAGGCCCAATTTTGAATTCAGCTGCAACTAAAATTTCCCAAAACAAAAAGATTTGATGAATTCAGCTCCCTAATTAAAAATAGTATAAAACATAATATAATTTGACAATATAAGTAAGAACAGAAGCACTCAGCTTTGTCATTTTTTCAGTGGCATGAATGTCAAGCATGAAGAAATAAATTAACAAGGTTATCTCAATGGTTCATAGTTCGTGCCTTCGTGGGAGTGGAAAACATGTGGTGCAAATGCTCTCCATGCTGTCACCATGCTCCTCTGCTTAAAATCATTGAAATATTGTGCACATAAGAGGGAAAAATTGCTGAAATAATAAGCAAATTAAAAAAAGGCACAAATACGAGCATTTATTTAGCTTAATCAAAAACTCAAATAGATAATAACATAGTAAAAAGGAAAAAAATGACTACATAATACCGTGGCAGCGTTGATTGAGCGAGGAGATGTAGTCCACAGAGAGTGGCCTCAATTAATCATGTCGTAAAGTCTTGTAAGAACAAACTGAATCAGATTCATGTAGGATGTGGAAAAACAAATTGAATATCTTCAACATGAAAGAAACTACCTGTAGAAATGGCAAATAGAATGTGTTAACCACACACAACACACCTGCAACGTATGGTATTTGACACAAAAGGATGAACAACTGTGAGCACACATCGTTGAACCATATCAAAATCAACATGAGAAATTTTTGGCAAGAAAGCAGCAACCGTACACATGCCCTTTTGTTATCCATCAGAAGGGATGTGCCTGATAGCAACATAGACGTAGGCAGCCGAATCCCTTTCGGCGGACGGCGGGAACGCCAAATCCGGCGACGTGACGGCATGGGGACGGTGGATTCAGCAACGGCGTGGCTAGGGGACGAAGACCCGGTGCCGGCATTACCTGGACTAAACCCACTCTCAAAACCTTACAAATCCAACGAATCCACCAATGGCAACTCACCGACGAACACACCGAAGAGGGGGAACAGGGCGCACTAACACCAAAACCTAGCTTGGAGCATGCTTGCACGCAGGGGGAAAAAAGAGTAGGGAAAAAACTGCGGATTTGATCGAGCAAATCGAGAGCGGGAAGCGGCCGCGCGGGCAGATCGAGGCGGGGCGGGGAAGGGGATCGGGGGCCGACCTGCTGCGATGACGGCAATGGCTGGAGCCGAATCTGCGGGAGGGATGGGCGTCGAGAGAACCATAGCGAAGCAAGCGGAGATGCTAGGGAGGGGGAGGTGAGGCGAGGAGCGCCAGAAGCAGGAGGCGGCATGTGATGGACGCGCGACCGTCGGATCGGCGTGGAGAACGCAGACGAACGACGAACAGAGGCAGGCCGACGCGGACGCAACGCACGACGACGCGTCACGGAGGATACGCGCGGCTGGAGGCAACGCGCTGCTAGCGCGTTGTACTATAGAATGATGGGCTGTTTGGTTGATGCCTAAGGTTGTCAAAACTTGTCACGTCTAAGGTTAGTTAGGTTTGATCAAGGTAGACATGTGTTTGATTTATAGCCACACTTGTGGTAAGATTCCTTCTTTTTTACGTGGGTCCTATGTGTAAGTGAGACATAAAAGTGTGGCAAGATTCTCTTAGCCTTGCTAAAGTGTGGCTAAGATTTTTATGAACTAACCTTAGATAAGTTAGGCAAGTTAGTTGTGGCTAGTTGTGGCAATGTTGATGATTCTTTAAAAATTCCTCCATCCAAAAGATTCTCTATCTCTAAGTGAAATGAACAATGTTTTTGCAAAACCTGCTGGATGCTCAGCGTCTTTAAAAAATTTAAAACATTAAGTTTAACTAGACTTCTAGAGGTTTAAGATGCACTGAATGGTCATAGGATGGGCAGGCCACGTATCAAGTCACCCCAAAACATTTCTGGTGTGCATGATTTTGATCACAATCGGCTACTTGAATAACTGGCTGTATTCAGCATATTTTTTCCGTTTAAATATTGGAAAAAAATGAATAGAAATTTTCTTCGACGTTCCATTCAATCCCGGTGTTCTTTTAATTCTCATCTCCGATAGGCAAATAGCACCGTAGCTGGGATGCCCACTGTACCTGAATGCATGAAAGGTTCTAGACGCACACGTTTCGACGGGAGCTACTTATGCTAAAAAAATATTCCTTTCATGTCATCAAACCATCAATGCATCATATAACATTCTCACATATCCTACTGTCGCTTTTAGTTTCCACCAGGAAAGAGACGACGTTACATTCAACGAGTCAGTTTAAGAATACAATAGGGGGGCTCGAGCACAAGGAAGGGGAAATATGCTAACATGCATCATGTTAAAACATACAACAGACATTATATTGCATGTTTCAAGATATAAATAATGAGGTTGAAATAATACAGCAGAGCATGTTAGCGTCGATTAGTTGTACAACACGAAGCTACGGTAAGTTACATGCATCGACTAACTCATCCAAAAGTCTAATCTAACGAGGAAGAGTGGACAATTCACCCATTCCGACACTCTCCCTCATATGGGCCTCGGATGTGAAAAGAGGAGTGGGCAATTTATTCAATTGTGCCGATCTGAATTCAAACTCTGTGGCCTCAAGCTCTAGCTCCGACAGCATATTAAGCTGAATGCAACGACCAATTTACCTAAAAGACTCAACTGATAAGGAAGGTGGGCAATTCACTTATTCCCACACAACAAGAGTAGACATTCTACTCTAAAGTTGACTTTCCTTTGAAGTTCTGCATCATTTCGACAAATATTTGGTGCTCCTCCAACCTGACCAATAGAATCGTGCAAGGGAAATGTTAGAAGAAGTGATCAAATTTTGCCTTAATGATGAAGAGAGAGAAAGATTACATTTCTCCAATTTAGCAGCTAAATTAAGATAAGAATAAACCAAGGCATTCCCAATAATTTTCCTTGCAGGATTTCAATTGAGAAACTATTTTTATAACTACACAAAACTGAACTATTCAAGACTAATACAATTTATTAAAGTAAAGCAATAGTAAATTTCGTGTCAGTGCCTACTTACATTCTATCCGCTTCTTGATGACTGTAGTTTGAAACAACTGCCAAAAGTTGACCGTTATGGTTATATGTTGTCGACGCCACACTGCCTGAATAGTTAGGGAACTGCAAAGGTGAAATGCTATACTGTAAGGTTACGTACCCAAGAACGCAAAAGAAAAGTATAGTTCTTGATAGTTGAATGGTGATAGAAAAAAAAAACTATCACAGACAGGCAAAAGGTTGTTCAAGGTTAAGGATAAAAGATTAGCAAGTGCTCAATAAATTAGTAATCAGTTGATGAAATAGCTAACAATCTTGATCAACAAGACATTTCCATACTCTTTCCAAAATATATGAGAAACCACAAGCTCTTTCAGTATGTAGGAACACTTTTGTTCTTATATTGGAAGAAAAGTAGTAAACAATTGTGCATCCAATGTATAACAAGATAAATAGCCTTTTTGTAACCGAGTCTGCAGAAAATAGATGCTTGTATTTGTGTAAGGCAAAACTTATCAATTAGTGAAGGGAGGACAAAACAAGATTTAGCAAGAGAGCCTGTGGGTAAAAGTCAGTTTACTGAATTTGCCACTGCCACAACAATTTCCTTTTAGATAAAGCTGTCTGCAGTGAATATAATTTATTTAGGAAGAAGAACCACAAATTTGACCTCAAGCAGCTTTTTTTTTGATTGAGCATCCCAGGCAATGGCATATCCTTCATTGTCTCCGGTAACAAAAGTTCTGTTGCTGCCAATCAGACGCATATGTATTTAACATTGATTTGAGATACATTATACTAGGAACATAAAACAAATATATACTTATAAAAAGTGTACCAAGGGTGAATCGCAATACTATTTATGGGAACCATATTGGATCTTCCATCCCTGCATTTCGGATGACACCGGAAAACATATCTGCAAAAGGCCAGAAACACAATTATATATACAAATTAGAAAGAATAATTAGTATTATGGATACCTCTACTTTATTCTAAATCAGTGTTGGTCTCTCTATATTAAAAATGTCGGGATCGATTTTTATATCACCAATTTTGGTTTAAAAGTGGTCCTGTAAAAAATACGGGACAGAATAGTAACTTTTACACATGGGCAACTTATGTACTTTGTGGTAGAGATTACACAAAAATATGGTTTGCAAAACAAAAATGTTATTATCCTTGTTAGCATGAACTTAAAATCATTTTACTTAAACACAAATATACTTCTGCGAGGAATAAATTGAAGAAATATGACAAAAAGTGCTTAAATGTCAATCACAATTTACACATCACCCCCATTCAAATAAGAAATGGTTTTTTGTTAAAAACTATTTAGCAGCCCATCAATCGTTTATCATATTATCTGCCTATGATTATATGTACAGTTAGCAATGGAGAAAATAACTAAACAAGAAACCTACAGATCAAGAAGAAAGAACCAAAAGTTCAAAACTAACCTCATATCACCATCTGTTCCACAATCAAAATACTTCAACCCAACGGCTCCATCCACTGATCCGGTGGCATAACCTGTGAAAAAATATCCAATCAATAAATCATAAAACTGAATATATGTGATTAAAAAACATAATAACACCGCAATTACATGTACTCAAGTGTTCACTAAAAATGCATACAGTTAATAGGTTGCCACTTTGTAACTATTTTAAAAGTAACCAAAGAAATTATACCCCAAATATTAATATCTTACAAAATCCCACCTTTGTAAAGATATAACTAGTTACATTGTGAACTTTCACTTGTAAGAGATATTGCAACAATAGCTTCTGAATAATATAAAAGAGGGCTCCAAACAAGGTTTTACTGTGGAGAAAGAAATTTACAGCATGCTTCATTAACAGCTAGTTCTAACGTTCTCTTGGAAATGCTTTTCTCGAAAGGCACAACTCAAATCTTTCAATGGTATGGAGAAAAGAAGCAGTAATAATATTTCCAACAGAAAGTAGTAAAAATACCATTCCATTCTGGAGAAGCATCAAGGCATCTTATATAATATTCCACAGGAGAATCCTTTGGCTTAACCGGTCCTGTTAGATTCCTCATGTCATAAAAGTAAACATCTCTCTCAACTGCAACCAGTATATACATGTTGCATACTGAAAGCGATGCCACATCTGAACTAAAGTTTACAATGCTGTTAGGGCTTACACTTCGTGTGTGTGTATCCCAGAACATTAATTTCTTGTCAAGGCTAGCAACTACAACTTGACCTGAAAAGTATGCAACACGATACTAAGAGTAAATATATGCCTCAATGATTGTATTACATCACTAATATTCAATAAGCAAAATATTGCTTTTCTAGTTATGCAAAATCAGTAAATTGAAGGCTGATGTTCATCAGCGATACTGGAGTTACAACCAAAAAATAAACTCTCAAACCAAGCCAACCTTCCTTGGTTCCTTCCAATGTTGCCTTCTGAATTGGATACTAAAAGGTCGGGTTCATAGCATCATTTCTAATGTTTAATAAACAAGAAGACCGTGTTCATGCTTTGTGCGGGGGTGGTTGAAGGTGGAAGATAAAGAGAAAACAGGTCATCAAATATGAGGCAAAGTGTTGAACCTTACCAGTCAACTGGGAGAACTCAATGCAGGAAACCACATCATTGTGCATCCCCACCGTATCTTGCGTGCCTGAATGCAGATCATACCTGAAAAATATTCCCCACAACATATATAAAGCTTTGAAGTTCCCGTAATAATGTAGGGAACATAAAAAAAAATAGGCGGTGCATGTCAGTGCAAATCAGCAGCAGAAAAAACTTTCCATGTTCAGTTCTGTTGCATGTTTAAATGCAAAGAGAACCAAAGGCAGCGGCCTATCTTAAAGAGAAAAGGATGCAAAAGTCCAATTCAACAAGGCTAGATGTAACTACGCGTAAAACTCATGCCATCATGCATCCGATCAGATACTTTTTCTTAATTCCGAGCTCAGCTAAATCATCCAACGTCAGGTAGCATTGTTGCACATGAATTCCAGCACCGACTGCCACCATTTTCCCCGTACCTTATTACAGAGCCATCAGAGCCGCCTGCGAGAGCCGCAGACTCACCGTCGAAGCAGCAGTCGAGAAGCGCCGCCTCGGACCTGGCCTCCAACCGGAGCACGGACGAGTCCGCGTCGTACAGCCGCAGCCCCTGCGGAAACAAATCCGACGCAAAGACTACATCAGCGCATCTCCCCCGCGAGGACGCAGCCCACTGGCTTCACCTCGGCGAAACGCCTCCGAACGGGAAGCCGACAAGAGCCCCCTCCCACGATCTCGACCAAACCAAAAGCCGGCGGCAAGCTCAAAACGGCGCAGACGGTAGATCACGAGGGGGGAGAGAGAGATCTCACCGAATCCCAGGAGGAGACGAGCAGGTTGTTGCAGGACGGGGCGAATCGAAGACGGGAGGCGGCGCCGGCGCAGCCCGCCAGGCTCCGCCTCGCCATTGATTCTCCGGAGCGGTGCCGGTGCCGGTGCCGGTGCCGGTGCGGGAGCGGCGGGTTTTCGAGTTTTCCGCAGCTCTCTTCTCCCGCCTGCATTTTGGTGGTGTCACACTGTCGCGCTAGCCGGTGCGGTGGGCCTCTGCTCAGTAGAATTCAGGGAAAAAGTCTACTTTACATCTTTCTACTATTGCCTCGGTTTGGTTTCCTCCCTCTACTTCAAAACCAGGTAAATTACCTCCCTCTACACTTCATTCCGTGCAAATTACCTCCCTCTACTTTTTATACCGGGCAAATTACCTCCCTCACTGGAAACCACTATGGTTTTGAGTGATTTGGCGTCATAATCAACTGGTTTTTGACTAATTAAATTTTCAAAAATGATAGAAAATTTAAAAAAATAAATAAAAACATTTTAAGTATATAAAAATATGTAAAAATCCAAAAGAGAAATAAAAATATGATATTTGTGTACAAACCTATATTCTATTTTTTAGTTTTCTTTAGTTTTCTAGAATTTATTTTCTCAACAAAAAAAGGAGTTTTGTTGATGTGACATCATAATCTTGAGAAAATAAATTATAGAAAATTATAGAAAACTCAAAGAAACAGAATAAAAGTATGAAAAATCCAAATATTTAATAAAGTGGTGTTTGCATATAAACATACATGCTAAAAATTATATACATGTTTGAGATTTTTTTATTAAAAATACCTCCAATCATAAATATGAATTTTGGCTTATAGGTTTGTACAAGAATATCATATTTTTAATGCATGTTTGGATTTTACATTTTTTATAGGTTTAAAATATTCTAATTTTATTTTTTTTCGAGTTTCCTATAATTTTTAGAATTTAATTAGTCAAAACCCGTTGATTAGGGCCACGTCACCCAAAACCGGAGTGGTTTCAAGTGAGGAGGTATTTTGATATGGAAAGTAGAGGAATATTCCGATTTTGGAGTAGAGGGAGGAAAACCAAACCAAGGCAATAGTAGAGGGAGGTAAAGTAGACTTTTTCCTAGAATTCAGTGTGCAGTGTGCTCGGCCCACTAATGTTTGTGCCCCCTTGGGCGTTGGCCTTGTATTAGCGGGAACTCGCGTTTTTCCATCGACTCCAAAACCAAGTAAACAACCTTCTCGTATAATTAATATCCGAAAAAATATTCTCCCCCGAATCTATCCTGATTTCAGATGACATGGCATCCAAGTCAGCATTGTATTTTAGAAAATAAATTTCAAAAAATCTATTACATTATAGAAAATTATAGAAAGCTTAAAATAAAATTAAAATATGTACAAAATAAAAAAGGAAAATAAAAATTGCAAATAAAAATATAATGTTTGTATGTATAATTATATGAAAAATGGAAATTATGCCAAATAAAATCACCTCTTCATTGTTTTAACCAACAGTTACTTCATATGTGATGACCTAAAACACTAGAAAAATGTGGTTCCTTGCAGGGAACTTGCAGCTTAAGATGAGCACAAATGAGAAAATTACACCGTTAGTCCCTAAACTTGTCTCTGTGCGCATAAATTCGTAAGTATCAAAACTGCTTATTTAGCTACCCAAACTTATGAAATCGTTTCAATCAGATCCATAGGCTGGTTTTTTATGCTATTTTGGTGATGTGTACTGACATGTCAGCGTCTAAATGAGATTTTTTCTTTTCTTTCTTACTTTTAATGTGGGACCTACTTTTAATGGAGGAGAGGGAGAGGCAGAGAGGTGAGAGGGGGAGAGATGACAAGTAGGTCGCACATTAAAAGTAAGAAAGAAAAAATGCCACGTAGGCGCTGACATGGCAGTCCACATCACCGAAACAGCCTAAAAAACCAGCCAATGGATCTGATTGCAACGATTTCGCATGTTTGAATAACTAAATAAGTAGTTTTGATATTTACAGATTTATGTGCACAGACGGGACAAGTTGGGGACTAATTGTGCAATTTTCTCAGCACAAATTAACGGGCCCTTTCCCCATCGCACATGGTGACATGGACCATGCACAGTAAATTTTGTGTAGGGAGTTTAGGGCAATATACTAATGATATTTAATTTAAGGTGAACTTATCACTATAGTAAATAGTAAAATAGAAGACAGAAAACTACTGATGAATAATGCTAAGTTTATGTTAAATTAGAAATGGCTGGAAATGCTTTTAATTTGTGTTCACATACATGGCGATCCCAGACGATGTTCCATGATCCCGACGCGACACGTCGACCTGATCACCTAGCTAGCCTCTCTTGTTCGGAAAAATACCTGAAATAATCAACAGTTAAAAAAAATTAATAAGATAATCCACAGGAAAAAGAATTTACAAAATATCATCGGGTCCATATCGGCGCGCCATGACCATGAAGCTTGCCGCCACGATCTTGACATGACATGACTCATTGCCGCTACCCAGCGATGGTGCGGCCTACATCCCCGACCGGCCCCTAATTCCCCGGCGTTGCATGCAAAAGTGCGGGAAAAAATATTAAAATAATACCTGCCGACAATACAGTGTCCAAAAAAATAATAAAATAATCTTCCACCGACAAAACAGTGTCCAAAAAAAAAATAAAATAATCCTCACCGACAAAACAGTGTCCAAAAAAATAATAAAATAATCCTCACCGACAAAATAGTGCTGAGTTTTTAATTAATCAAATAGTAACTACATGATTTACGCTAATTAATACCGATTAGAGGTCACAGTGATCATAAAATTGAGTGTATATATATCGCGTCCTGCCGTTCGCCTTCACACACGCAGCACTCTCGCTTTCAGTTAATTTCACACACGCGGAGGCTTCACACGTAGAGCGGCCTTCACACACGCACTCTCTCGCTTTCAGTTCTTTTCAATTCGTTCAGTTCAGTTATATTATTCGTTGATACCTCAGTTGAGGATTCACCAGGAGTGTCACTTCGCTGATATTTTTTGCTTTCAGCGTGAGGGAATATTTTGGAATTTAAATTTGATCTACTTGCTAATAATTAGTGTTATTGCGGTACGTATATGCAAGAGTTAATTTTGGCATAATAATATTCTATGCTAATATTATTTGCAGTGTTGTATGCTAATCTTGCCATATTAGTACTTAATATTGTATGTATATATTGTATGTTTATATTATATACATAGTATGGTAATGTTGATATGTGAGGGCTATCTGACTATACTGATTTTGGCATAGTATGTTGTTAATGCTAATTAAAGTAATCACCATCACGTAATTAATTAATTAAACTAAGCACCAGCACGTAGGTGTTGCTTATTTTTTTCTTAAATTTGCACCGTACCGTAGTACGCACCATCACTGTAGAGCAGCAGCGCATGCACAAGATTTACGAAGGTAAGAAGCACATACGGTGATAGTTTAGTATGACCACTTAATTTCGTATATTCTGTCTAATTTACGCTTGTTTTAAATTTTTCAGGAACTTTGAACCGATCGGTCTTATAACCGTCAGGTACGCATTTTATAGTTAACATAAACATGTTGTGTTAGGTTAACTTAAATTATGATTAGTGATTAATTAGTTATGTAAGGAGAGAAAATGGTCTACAAATATAATGAAAATTAGTGAATTTTTATAGCATGTAATATATGAATGTTTGAATTTGCATTGCATGTACCGCGAAAAATTATATATAATTAGCGACAAATTAACGCTAGTGTGCGTAGTTAAAAAGAGTGACTATATTTTTTCATATAGTAATTTTGTTGTTAGCTTAATTAAACATAATAGGGAAATTAATCTATATTTAGCATGCAAAATAGTAATACAATTGTACGTATTTTAGTGACATTTTAGTTAATAATTAGGGTGTTTCGAGTATTAGTCGAGTTGCTATATTCTATGTTCAACCCTTATTTACACGTATTATGTATTAAACACGTAAGCTAACATTTTATGTAATGTTTGAAATAATAGTTAAATATAAAAACAAATTTATATTTAATATTAATATGAATGAACACGTGTATGTTACAGACATAAATAGAGACACCACTGACTATTTTTTACGAAGATGCACCCGCGCCAATGCAAGGGAATTTTGTAAGCATGCACACATGCAGCCATTTGCAGACCGCAGTAACATTGCCAATAGAGCTGCCAATGCTGGCCAGAGTTATAGCTCGAAATCTCCGTATAAACCGTCATGAATATAAACTTGTTATACACGGTGTTAGGCCATGTTAGGTTCCAAATAGTTCGATGTACGTATACAACCTGTGGCCAATGAGAAATAAGTCTGCTTGGACGTACTATGTTAATAAGGCAGTAGAAAAGGGGTACCACTTAGGTGTGTATGTGGTGCCTGAGGCAAGATAATCGGAGGCGGGGCCTAGCAACACCGTAGAAGAGAGTGCATATGAGGAAGTGCCGGAAGGGTATGCGGAGAACCCAATTGGTAGTATCATGACCGGTGTCGAGGCATTAGGCATGGACACGGATCCGGATATCTCAATGGAGGAGGGAGAGATAGATGCACATGCCATAGGGGATGATTCCGATGAAGGGGGTGAAGACGATGTCGAAGAAGAGGACGACCCGATGCCTGCCATAGCGTATTATCGCGCTCTGGATGCTTCGAATTGGGTGATCGGGGATCACTCGAATATTTCCAGATGGGGGTATATGCAGAATGACATAACAGTGGGTCAAGAGTTTAGCACGAATGATGAGGTAATACTTCATCAGCAACTTTGGTGTGACAACACGGCGCGAGCACTCTGTGGCACGGTCCGGGCCGGCCGTGTATGAGGTGAAGTGCGTAAAGAAGCCTGAGTGCCCATTCCATGTTCGGGCGCATCGCCCAAAACATGAGCACCACTTCATAATCAGTAGGTACGGACCGCACACTTGTGCGGAGGAGTTGGTACGCAACATTAGCAGTAATGTGGACTCGAAGTTCATAGCGCAGATGTTGCTAACTGCTATTCAAGCCGACATATCCATGAAACCACACTCCATAATGGCCGAGGTGCAGAACCGCACTGGCATGGCAATCACATATCACCAAGCATGGCGAGCCAAGCAAAAGGCACTCAAAATGTTGTTCGGGGATTACAAGAAGTCATACAACTGGACTCCCCGTCTCCTCTGCAAGATACAGGAGAGCAATCCTGGGACACGCTATGTTTCTACCAATGAGCCAGTATACCTCTCCGATGGAAGTCTCGCCCCGAACCACTTCTACGATCTTTGTTTTGGTCTTTTGGCGGTGCATCTGAGCCTTCCCTTGTCGTCTGTCATATGTGTGGATGGGACATTCCTCACCGGTAGGTACCATGGTGCACTACTGACCGCATTTGCAGTTGACGGGAATAACCAGATATTGCCTCTCACATTTGTTTTTGTGGAGAGCGAGAGCAATGATAGCTGGTTGTGGTTTCTATCTTTTCTGAAGATGCACGTTGTCATGGATCGGCCTGGAGTGTGCGTCATTTCTGACCGCCACCATGGGATCCTATATGCTGTAGATGTATTGTCCAACAGCCCTGAACCAATGTGGACAGACCTTCGTTCTTGATGGTGCATGCGTCACCTGGGGACGAACCTATACACTGCATTCAAGAACAAGCCCCTAGTGAAGAAGTTCAACTCAATGTGCATGCAAAACCAACAGCGCAAATTCAACGCGCTTTTCAATGATATTAACGAACGTACGAAGAAGATGGTCGCCGAAGAGCAAAGCACATCAGGGGTTCAAATAGTAGGGGGCGAGTAAGTAAGCTCTCGCCGAAAAATTACGTTCGCTCAGTGGATAGCGTAAAAACCGACGGAGAAATGGGCTCTCGTACATGACACTGATGGCGCCCGGTAAGTGCGTAGATTTATTTACAATGCTAATTTCCATTTCGATCGCTCGTAAATTTAAGAAGTCTCATTTTGTAGATACACGGTGATGACGACGAACATAGCTGAGTCGTATAATAATGTGCTACGAGGCGTGCGCGGCCTGCCAATATGCACTATCATTGAGATGACCTTTTTTAGGATAAGAGATTATTTTCGCGACCGAGGTCTGGCGGCCATGCAAATCTCAAGCACTTTCTCCCCTCGTGTCGAAGCCATCCTACAGCGGCGTCGACAGAAATCTCAGTTCCACCGCACATCAATATATGATAGAATGAATAACATATTTAATGTGGACTGCAAGAGAAAATACATGACAGATTTAGCGGGAGATAATCAGCGAAGTGCCAACTTGGCGGATGAGGTTTGTATGCACTTGCAATAAACCCCGCCTCGAACATATCCCATGCTCGCACGTCATGGCGGCATGTCGAGATCTGGCTGGCAACGATGGCACCCAATACGTCTCTCCGTACTATTCGATGAATGTAATTAGGCAAACATGGGCACCCAAGATGGCGCCAATTAATCGAGGGGGATACAAAAACTCGGAAGGGTCTACCTTCCATCCATTCCCACATACAAAGCGTGTCGCACAAGGTCGACCACGTGCACGCGCGATTGAAGGTGACATGGATCTTTGCCGATTGTGGAGATGGTTTGCGTCATTTGTCGTATATATAAACACCGAGACATGACCGTAGGCGCTGTCCTAATCAGGGATGAGTCGTATAGTATCATTATGGCAATTATTGTATCACTGTCATGTTTGAATAAAAAACTTGTATTCGTTATATCGTGACTTCATTATTGAGACTTGTATTCGCTATATCGTCACTTCAAGTTTTAATAAAAGACTTGTATTAGCGCTGTCACTTGTAAGTTTTCATAAAAAACTTGTATTCGTCACTGTCACATGATGTTTTAATATTTGTCGTATGTAATAACTATAATATTTTATTACAATATAGACAATGGAGCTTCCATAGTTCTTCTCCGCACGGGATGACTCCGGCCATAGGTCTCAGAAATGGGTGCAGGGCACCGAACAGGTTTGCATGTTTCATACAAATTATCTTATATTAACATGATTTGCTAACATTATGATATTGTTATTTGTAGATGCAAACATTACGATTGAGGGCATCACGACAGATCAAACAATTGGATGTCTGGTTTTGGATGTTTCTTGCTCGTGCCGGATTGTTGCCGTGGGCCCTTACTGTTAATGGGGTACCACAAATAAATGACCGTCTGACACCGCTCCCAAGACTTGACCCGGGCCTTATCACAAGATCGGTCGATCATGGGCGTCTGAGACGCACACGTTCCACCTACCGGTCGGTGAGATGACGATTACATTGAAGGATGTGGCCATGCTCACAGGGTTGCACATCTCTGTACGGGTCTTCATTGTCAACAAATCAAGCAGACAAACATGGAAAAATTATGTCGAAGAGAGGTGAGTGTCAAATTTTTCACTTGCATATTCCTAATTAACTAATAAATTGAGCCTATGAAATATTATTCTAAATCTGTGCAGGTTTGAAGTTGAATATAATGGAAGCGACCAGGGTGTTTCGATCTCATGGCTCGAGCACCTTGACGGGGCTGGTCCATGTCCAGTCAATGCTGAAGAGGCAATCGTACTGCGGCATTACGAGGTGTACCTGTACTATCTCCTCACCGGTGTCATGTTCACAAATGGCAACGGTGACTGTATACCCCCTCACCTAGTCTTCGTAGCTCGAGAGCTATGCAACGAAGTTTTATTTAATGAGGACTACGAGCCGTACAGTTGGGGGTCTACCGTATTGGCCGATACATACCGGGAGTTATGTGTCGCATGCCATCGGACAGCCCCGAATGCAGTGTTTGGGGTTGTCCTCTCCTCATCCAATTATGGTCGTGGAGTTATTTGCCACTAAATCGTCCAAACACGTCAGCACGATTCTATCCTGTTTGTGTAGACGCCGATTTGACCCCCCCGGCATGTAGACCAACAATGGGATATAGATGGTTACATGCGAGGTTGCGATGGTTGAGAGAAGTAGACAGGGCGTCTTACACGCGGCTTGTGTCAGACCTAGACCTTCTGGTACAAGACCAAGTTACGTGGGAACCATTCTGCCATCTGGCAACCTATGATATTACAGCGGGGGCTTCTTTGGCTAGCACGTGTCTTGAGTGTAGACCATTGGATGACGACTGTTATCTAGTCTGCATGAATGCCGTGGAAGGATACTCGCCGGAACGCGTTCAACGGCAATTTGGCTACCGGCAAACATTTCCACTCCCACCTTCTCGGCATCCGGGCAACTCCCATGGGTATGCATCATAAGTTTCATATTTCGAAGATATTTGTACCACTTATAATGTAACGTACAAGTGTTTTTTCAGGCTTAGTTCAACCGGGCGCAACCGTGATTGGGTCCACGTCCACAGCGCTCACATTGAGCGGTGGACTGAGTTGGCTACTGACGAAGTGTGGTATCCTGATGGAACCGCGCACGAGACTGATTTTTGGGGTACATGGAATGGTACCGTCCAAGAACCAGATGTCAGCTTGCGATATCACAGGCAGCAGCAGCACCGCTCCGACAACCAGAGGGCTATGCCCAACGAGTGCATGTTCTGGTATGACGTGCGCTCTCCGATAGTTTTATCTGTATTGCATACTTCATAGCTCCTTCTGAATACCATATGACATGGTTGATGCAGACACAGGAGACCGATTCGTTGCATGGCCATGCAACGTAGCTTCTATCGCAAACACAGCGGACCGGCCAATCTTCTTCAAATTCATTGAGGGCCCTCATTAGAAAGGCGGGATCTCGGCTTACGGGAGCGATACGGGGGGTCGGCGGGCATAGATCGCGCACACATCGTGAAAGGGATAGCCCGATCAGAGAAGAATCTGTGCACCGCATAACCGAGTCACCACCTCCTCCAGTATCTGCTGCTCCTGCGAGATCACAGTCCATAGACAGGCGTACAACACTGGGTTCAGTTCCACGCCGACAATCTCAACCTCCCCGAGCCTCTACATCGACACCCTTCCAATACAGCGCCCACCATTCTTCAACTCCAGCTAGGCCAGGTCACGAGGAGGGGATTGATATTAACGTAGCGCCGTCTTCAGAAACCTATGATGACTATCGCAGCACACAAGATACCCAATTTGATGCAAATTGGGCAAACATGGGAGCATCTATGCTCGATAGTACATTTGCATCCAACCTTAACTTTCAAGATATCTTGAGCGGATGCAACATTCCTATGCTAGATCCGGCACAGTCTGGGGGGTCTAACTGGCAAACTCCCCATGGGGTCCCTTCAAATTTGCAACACGGGGAGCAAACCCCCTATGCGGGCCCTTCACAGGTTGTGCACGACCATGTGACCCCTTATGAACAAAGCATGATGGGGGGTTTTCCACACTTTGGTGGGTCTGCGTACGCCATAAGTTCACAGCCTGGGTATATCCCAACCATAGACCTAACTGAGGATCAAATTTGGTTTGGACCTTCTCAGGCTGCAGGACAGCGTACGACGCATCCACCTGACCATTACACCCTAAGTGCATACATGACAAGGGGTCGTCGGCACTAAGTGTAATAATGTAATTTATGAACTTATGTTATTATGTGCATTCGGCAGTTTGGCCAGAAAATTGTTGTCCATACAATTATTGACATTGCATTTACCATCATGGCGATTAGTGACGTTGCATTTACTGCTACTTCGCACTTACCACTTGCCGTTAACACGTCTATGCACGACATGTAATACTGTCTGCCGTCATCGTAGTAGGATGGCCGAACAAAGGTCCACCAACGCATAGATTAGGCCAAGTTGGTGGGAATCGTCCGGCCCAGAAGGCCACATCCATTATCCATCGGAGGGCCTGCCCAACAAAATGAAACAAAACTACCGCACGGAGTCAATCATGCTGCGGCCCGGCCCTCATTATCTTCGGGACTGGCCCAGGTGTGCTTGTGGAATGGATGCAGTGGTGCAGACCTATGATAGGCCTGCGTCTGGTTGGACCGGACGGAGTTTCTACCGATGTCCTGTATACGTCGTGAGTTTACTTACCTTCATATAGATCGAATTTATTTTACGATGTAACCTAACTTCTTTTACGATGTAACCTAACTTCATATCCTGTGCAAAACAGATATATGATTGTCGTATGACATCGTGGATGGATGATCCTTTTTCAATGGCAGCAGATGCATACATGATGGTTCTCCACGCAAGGATCGCAGATCTTGAAAATCGTCTCGAAATGACAAGGCGTACCCTAGAGATGCACGTCCGCATGCGGCAGCTTATGCCTGCATCTTGGGGCAGCGTAGCGTCTAGCTAGCTGCCACCCAAATGTTACGTCGTACTTTTCAATTCCCTAAGAAGCGACTATAAGGTCTTCATGCTTATATTATATGGTTTGAACTCTGCTACTTTCGTATTGATGTTTGTGTTGTATTCTATGGTTTGAACTCTGCTACGTTCTCTAATTCACTTTACATGCCAAGATTCAATTTACGTGTATTTAATGTTTTTATTTATCTCATAGCTTCTAACTTTACAAATTTTACTTTGCCGTACAAACGACTATTAACACTTGCTAAAATTTTAAATTTGCAATTTTGTAAAATTAGATACAATTTTGAGTTTTAGAATGTATATTCACATGCTTATACATGTATCAAATTTTACAAAACAACCATATATTTATCATATATATTAAAATATAATATTATACATGCATATATATTTTTAATTTATGATATATCTATATTATACATATATTATAATGTATATATGCCATATGCAATACCGCCATATGTGTATATAAATATCATACGTAGATGCATCGTGGCTTGGGAGAAACTCAGTCGCTATGGTCGGATCTCGGTCAGTCAACGGGAGCAAATTGAGCGGAAGGTGCAGCGAGAAGCGTGTGCGTGTGTGATCGTGGTTCATGTGATTGTGATCTGACGAGCTCATTGCTGACTGGAAAATGCGGGTGGCTTTCTTGAGCAAGCGTGCACCTTAGCGTAAATTATTTTAGACATGCCATTTTACTAATCAATTATCAATAAAATTAGGCGTCACCTACTATATATTTTTTGACAACTACAAATAATTTAGTATATATTTATCATATATTTATATTAAAATATAATATTATACATAATATTAGTAAAATGGCGTCACATGCAAGTATACACATACACATGTGTACATTACATATATACACATTTATACATATACATATACTTAACATATATATACATATAACACATATACATATACCCTTCACATGCACTACTACTGAGCAGAGAGCAGCACTGCACAGTGGTGGTGGCGGTGACGTCGGCCACACGGGTGGCGGCGGCAATTGCTGAACCACTGCCGGTGGCGGCGGCATTCAGCCACCCAGCCCCGATGGCAGCCACCACCGGTGGCGGGACCGAGGATATTTTGTAATTTTCTTTTTCGGTGGATTATTTTATTAATTTTCTATTTAACTGTTGATTATTTCGGGTATTTTTCCTCTTGTTCTTGCCTTTCTTCATCTTGATTCAGTGCATGCTATGTCTTTTTCTCTTTTTTTTCTTACTTCGTTTTGGTTCGCTACATGCCCAATGTCCATGGGCGTTGATGATCACCACCAGGGGCGGATCTACAATGTTAGCACTGGGGTCAAGCGGCCCCGATGCCTTTCGCACAAACCCTTCTTGTTGCTACCTATTAGTATATATATACATATAAGCCTACAATTTGAAGCTTAAACGTAGAGGACCCCGACGACCCCAGCAACTTGTTTTCCTGGTTCCGCCCCTGATCACCACCGTTCCTTTTAATCCCCTGGTTCAGTTCATTGTATTTTGAGCATACACAATCAGGGGTGCGTGGTTTATCATTTCGAGCCGCCTACGAAGACTTGAGTTTTTTCTCTAAAATTGCTTGATAATCGTGAAAGGCTTGACAAAATTCGATTTTCAAACGTTTGAATGCCCAAATCTGTTAGCTTCTGCAGCGGTTTTTGTCGGTTTCGTGAACTCTTGTACTACCAAAGTACCAAGTACCAACATGTTTTCATGGCACTGGCGCTGATGGCTTGTTCTTGTTTGAGCAGGCAAGGGTGACAAGAAAGCTTTGCGCCTTTGCCAGCGTCTGTCAATTTCTGCATGAACTATCGCGCGTGTTTAGTTTTCCTCGAAACTTAAAACGGACAAAACACCCCTCAACTATCAAAATCGGTACAAAATACCCCTACTTTAAAACCATGGTGGTTTTGGATGACATATCATCTAGTCATTATTTTTTCTAGAAAATAAATTCAAAAATCTAGAAAATCATATGAAGCTCAAAAATATAATAAAAATATGCACAACAATAGAAAAAATACATAGAATCCAAATATGCAATAAAACTATAAAGTTTATGTGCATACTTATTTGCAAAAATTATTATTTGTATATAAGGTGTTTTATTTATTAAAAAAGTATTCAAGAAAATTTTGTTTGTTCTCTATAAAAATGGTGAAAAATATTTTAGTTTTGAGAATGATGTAGAAATTAATAAAAACATCAAGATGCTATTTTGACTGTTGAATTTGATTTTTTTTAAAAAAAATGCAATTGAAAGGTCAAAATAAATTAGAATTAGAATTTGAAAATATAAATTGAAAGGCAAAATTAGCATCCCTCTATTTCTGTCAGTTACTCTCATTTTTCCTACAAGCCAAATTAAGTTTTCTTAAATACTTGATTTATTTATTCAATGAAATACATTATGTACTATTTTTACGTATAGGTATATACATAGAAAAGTATTTTCAATGAATATTTGGATTCTACCTATTTTGTATTTTTGGTATTTTTATTTTAATTTTTTGAGCTTCCTATGATTTTCTAGAAATTTTTTGAATTTATTTTCTAGAAAAAAATGTTGATTAGAATGCCATGTCATCCAAAACCACCATGGTTTTGGGTGAGGGGGGTATTTTGTACCGGTTTTGATAGTTGAGGAGGGTGTTTTGTCCGGTTTTGAAGTTGAGGGGGAAAAATTGAACCTGTGCGATAGTTCAAGGGGGTAAAATGGACTTCTTCCGCCGGCGTATGATGTGCCGAGGGGGTATGTTGGTGGCCTAGCTCGTTTCGTTCTGCTGAAACTGGGCCCGGCTAAGCTCTCAGAGCACAGAAGGCCCAATACGACTAATCGAAGGCCACATGGACTAGGTTTTCCAGATCTAGCCGAATAAAATTGGCATTACAGATGTTTCTCTTTTTATATATATATCAATGTGGGTACTTTAGTGCAATTGAGGACGTACCACGGTCAAGTTCATGATTTTGCCATATACCACTCCATGTTTCATGGGGCCACATATTCTTGTATTGATCAGTAAAGTCACACAATTTGTAATGGCACGTTGTAACTTTTTTTTTTCCAAGAAACTTTAGTACTGACTTCTTTTTTCATTCTAGTGATATAGCAACGTATCTTGTGCAATCAAATTCTCAGTGCAGTCACCACGCAAATAAACTAATAAAAGTTATAAAAAAATTCTAAAAAATAGTAGACATATTTCATTATATACTCTACCTATGTATGATGTTTTAAAATTAAATTCATTATATTATGAGTTGTGACAAAAAGATAAAATTCTGACAAATTGGAAGGGTCTATAACCCTTACTATAGGAACAACTAGACCTTACAATTTTATACATGGCTGAGTAAGTTTATGAGTACATGCAAGCTTTCTTTTAAAAAAATAACAATAGTCTGATTGCACAATGATTATATCGAAAACTTGATTGCATAGGATATGTTGCCGGACAAGTACATATCCTCATCACATTTACATATACTTCCAAGTTTCTCGAACGTACCCCTGGTTTAAAGCAAAACCACAATTAGCCCCAATTGGGGGTAAACGTGTAATCCATGTGGCCCATGACTACAAAATCTTATCGGTTTCCAGATCACAGCAAGGTCCAACATTTCGTGTTCTTTTCATCCAATCTGGAAAAGGACAAAAAGGACAAAAAGGAAAATCTAAAGCATCAAAAGACCCAGAGCGTGCGCTGAAAAAGCGCGAGGATAGCATGTGACACGCCTCCACCCCGCAGTCCTGCATATCTCTGCCTCCAATAATCCAACGTACCATCAAGGTTGTGTTGTATAGGATGGTTCACTGATATAATTTTTTTTTCTTTTATCCGTGCGATTTGATCAATTAGTCAGTTGATTGAAATGGTGCAAAAGAAATATATTTTGTAAAATATGTACCCAACCTTTCCGTACAAGACGATGCAACCAACACATCACATTGATTTAACTATATCTTTCACCGTTGCATACATTTTCACCCTCATATATGTTGAAAGAATCGAGTAGGTCTAAAGCGGAATAAATAGGTAACTTTAAACTTTTTTTAGTTGATATTATTAATTGGTCAATTTTAATAAAAAATCAAACTACACTAATCGAAAATGTATGTTTCTTTTTGTGAAACTGCTGCCAAAAGGCTCAAAACAGCTTGATTTATGCTCAAACTGTTTCAATCATGTCTAAAACAAGTTTTTGTGGCACAGGGGTAGTTTATATCTCCTGCAAAGTTTCAGGATGATTTAGCCAGTTTGTACGGTTAAGGATTGTATTTCATCCGATGTTATAGTTAGATGATATTCTATACTTTCACACTAGTTCAAAAAGATATTCTATACTTTTCCCTATACTCAAAACTGTATTTCACTAGTATCTATTGTTATTTATATAAGTACAATAGCGAACACTCGCTTCGTCTCGGCACCACGTGGCCCTCCTCACGCTCGCGCGCGCTCGCACGCATCGTAGTAGCGAACACTCGCTTCGTCTCGGCGCCACGTGGCCCTCCTCGCGCTCGCCCTCGCGCTCGCGCAGCTCGCGCTCCGCAGCAGCCCGCGCCCGATCGATTTCGATTGAACGGCGCAGATTAGGCGGTGGGTTCCACGGCTAGCGTTCGCCCACGTCGCCGCATCTACCCTCGCCTCGCCTGCTCCGCCTCCATGCCGCCCGCTCCCCTTTCTCACCTCCTTTCGTGCAGGATTTCGGCGCTGCCTTCATAGCTCCCCCGTCCCTCTTCCAGACACTGTCGGCGGCAGCGACACTGCATCGCCGTCACCCAGGCCTAGCCCGCCGCCCGCTCGCCCCCTGCAACCCACCGTCCGCCCTTCCACGGCTCCTCCCGCCTCTCTCGCGGCAGGCTGCCGTCGCTCCTCCCAGGCCAGGTCGCCACTCCGGTACTGCCACCCCCCTCTCTCCCTCTCTCTCCCCCCCCTCTCTCTCTCTCTCTCTCTCTCTCTCTGCGCCCTTCTCACTTCTTTAGGATGAGAGCAATGTGTTGATGGCAGTGGGCGTTGGGGAGGCCGGATCTGGCGCAGGAGGAGGCGTGAACGGAACACCAAATCCGGTCTGGCTGGGCTCGAGTAGAGCTGCGACGAGGGATGACAGCGAAGACTGGCTGCCAAGGGGAAGGGCTGTTGGTGCCACCACCATGCTTGCCACCGCGACGTGCAGCTCGTCTCTAGGTATGGTTCTTGCACTCATGGGGTTAACAGGGTATAGCCGTCTTTCGATTTCCTTGGCCCATTTTTTCGTTCCTTACATGCGTGGGAGGTGTATGACGAAATGCATACATGAAGGTCACTTCAAAAATGTATTGCAGGTGGCTCAACGTACGTATCTTTGGTAGTTTTTTTGGGCGGATTCTACACAGCGTGTTGAGCAGCTTCGTGTAAGCATATTCTTCAAGCAAAATGCCTTCTTTTTCCTGCACTGAGGCTGTTCCCGGTTTACAGAGATGATGGCTTTGTTTGGTCCATGAAACAGTCAGAGCGCGCCTTCTCTTCACAAATTTGGTTCGGCCTATTTCGCATAGGTTGTTGTTTTCTTGCTTTGCTTTTTTGGATACGTCGAGAGGCACTGTGTTCTTGCCAAAGTTTGGCCTAAACAAGGGCCTTTGGAGAGCATGTGTTGTTTCCTTGCCAGGTGCGTTCTTGGCTTCAAGACATCTTACATTGTGCGCTGAAACATTGAGTTCTTTGTTCCTTATTTAAAAAAACTGCTTCTTTGCTTTGTTGCATCTATTTGACTATTGCATTCACATTAGTGATTAGTTACGTTTATTACCAGAAGAATTATGCCTATGTCATAGTAATGGATTGATTAGATTTATAGCCGAAGAAGTATGTGCATTATTATTCGGCCATTAATTCAGAGGTTGCTGTTGTGAACACAGCAGTCATACTGTTACATATGGAATGAGCTATTTTTGTTATATTTTTAGCATTTTGGTTTATTAGATCCATTTTTGAAGAAATTCTTTTCCAATGCTTTGATATATTTTTCACAGTGTTTGCTTAGGTGATGGTCTCAGATATGGCCTCTCACCCGCCTCCCCCGTACGCCGCCCCCATCGCCGCCCGCCTCTCCTACCAGCCGGCACACCACAAGGAGCCTGTCATCGACACCTACGACGACGTCCAGATACCTATCCCCTACTACTGGTAAGCGCGCCCCCGCCCCCAATGGACCTGTCTTCCTCCGCTTCCCCTAAGGTGAGCCTCTGTTTACCATCCGATTGGCACTGAATCAGGTTGCAATCACGAATATGCGAGATTTTTTAGGACTTAGTGGTTGTGCAATTAGCCAGATGATCAATAATAAGATATGTTTGTTTCCTTTTGCACATGATTTATTTGCTGTATTGCATCCAAGGCATGAACGCAGGCGAACACTATGCGTGGTTCAGTTTGGTACTGCTATGTAGGAAGATGTAAAAGCCAAAGAAATTAGGATAGAAGGCAGGAGGAAGGAACAGTGAGTAATCAGTGCCTACATTTCCTTCCATGCTCTGCTAGGTTTAGGACTACATCCAGTTCATGTTTGTTTGGATTCAGTATAATGACATGGACTAATTCTTTTGTAACCTTAAGAATTATTGATTGTATCTTATAATCGTACAATATACTATTGTAATTTGCTTAACCACGCATTGTTTGGATTCAATGTAGTGCCATAGACTAATTCTTTTGTAGCCTTAAAAATTATTGATTGCCTGTTATAATCGTACAATATACTATTGTAATTTCCTTAAGCATGCACCGCCAGAGTTTTCAAGGGAGAATGAATTATTAGTTGAGTTGTGGTTTAGTTTATCGGTTTTATTATATCATCGTTTGCTCGAGTTTCTGTTCGTACAACATTCCACATTGCCACTGATAGAACAACATGTTAAGACTTTTTTTTTTTGGTTCGCTTCTATTAGGTTGCTGTTGCCTGTTGGGGAATCACTACCAGTTGTGTAGTATTTTTGTGTACATACCTTCTTGGGGCTACATATTTATGGCCATGTGAATTTGAGTACGCGAAATATACATTTACTTACCCAAATTGCTCTCAGGTGTTTGCAACTCCCGAAGTACATATTGGCTTTGGTCGCGATGCTGCTGCCTCCTCCTATTTCTCACATCTAACTGGTCATGTTGGTTATTGTTTAATACTCCTGTTAGTTTCCTGTACCTTTAGAGATTTGATGCTATGTTTAATAAGAGCTGAGTGCTGCACCATGTTCTTCTTTGCATGGTAGGTTTTATAAGCATCTATTAGTTCTCACCCTTCACCGTTTGCAGGATGATACTTGGGCTTGACTGATGATAGACTAAGTGAAGTGGATATGATCGCACTTGGTTTTGCCGCACACTTTTCCATGAGTGATGTAAGATCCTGCTAATCTAATCATGTATTTTCCATGTATTGTTTTCTATCCTGGCACTCCTTTTGGCAACAGAACTGATCAGCATTCTGTATGATCATACTGAAATTTAGATCAAATAATCATACTGCTTAGGATGAGTTTTCATACTATATGATGATTTGTTCGAGTTCCATATAAACAGGTCCTGTATAAGCATGCTGAATATTTACAGATTTGGAATTGTGTGTGTCCTATTTGAACTTCTTAAATTGAACCCACCTATTTGAATTGCAGTCTTCATAGAACAGAATGTGCAAGTATTTGGCTTTGAGTATTAAAATATATTCGACTATCAAATGTATGATTGCTTATAACTGGCTAATGTAGACTTTATTTTATTCTATGTTTTAAGCTTGTTGAGTGATGATATTCTATAAAATATGCAAGAAGGAGTTCAGGCTGCTCCTCACCGACACGTGCCGCTTTTATATTACTATGGTGCTGTGTCGTCCCATTGATTCGCCTATTCTTAGAGGATAGTTAGCTGGTCCAAGTAATAGTCTCCGAAGAATATGGCGATGATTACAGATCATTATTATGTTGACCAAATAATTGCCTTTCTCAGGTCCTCAAGCCATATGTTGCTCTTCATTGTATTTAGAAATATGTTCCCAACTATTAGTTCTTTGTTGTTATGCACAGCTTTAAGATGTACTGGACTATGAATTATTATTTGTCATTATTTACATATGATGTTACTTCCTATTCTTATGGATGTAGAGACTATAGATTGTTGGCTTTATTTTTTGAGGACTGCGATTACTCATTGAGCTAAATGTTTACATGCATTTGTTCTCTCGGTTTGCTAAGACATGTGAAAACCAGTTAAGCATGTGACTACATTTGTTTTATCAACTTGAGCATAATTTTTTGTGCTTAGGTACCTAGGAGTTTTTCGACCTATTGTGGACCTATTTGAAATGGATCCTTGGCTATGTAAACGGATTATAGTATAAATTGAGAACTTTGGTGGCTTCTGGCTTTTTTGAGGTGGGTTCTAAAAGCTAGTTGTTTGTTTGAGCTTTTGGAGCTGGCTAAAAGCTCAAACAAACCGGGCCTTGTACACGCCCCCGGAAGCCGGCGGGCAGCGGGCGGTTGACGCTAGATCCGACGCGCACAGCCCTCGCGTCCCCCGAGGCGGCGCCAGCGGACGGCCGCGATGACAACGCCTCCTTCCTTCCATTGCCCCAGCCCCACCACCTCCGCATGTGCTCCCCTCCTCCACCACCTCACCCTTCCTCCACTCCCCCACTCGGTCGGCTAATTCCACTCCGAGTCTCCGAGCAAGGAGCGCGCTCTGCCTCGCCTCGCTCTGAGCTCTCACCTCGCCGCGCATCCAGTCAGCCATTACTGGTTCTGCCGAGGCGGGGAGGAGGAGGATGGGCGCGGGGAGAGCGGCGTGCGCGGTTCTGCTGTCGCTGGCGGCGTGCGCGGCGCTGCCGGCGGCGACGACGGCGAACAAGATCTCCATCAACTGGGCGCCCAACACCAACTATTCCACCTGGGAGGAGAAGCACGGGCCCTTCTACAAGGGCGACTGGCTCGGTACTGCTCAGATCTGGCCATGGACGGAGACGCGAGGTTTCTTCTTCTTCTTCTCCGTCTCCCCCCTCGCCTGATTCGTCTTCTTGGTGGCTCGTCTCGCCTCGCAGTGTTCTACTACACGGCGGGGCAGGCGGACGTGGTGCAGGTGGACGCGGCGGCGTACAACAAGTGCGACGCCACCAACGCCATCTCTAACTACAGCAAGGGCCGCACCTACGCCTTCGAGCTCAACGAGACCAAGACCTACTACTTCATTTGCAGCTACGGCTACTGTTTCGGCGGCATGCACCTCTCCATCAAGGCCCAGAAACTGCCGCCGCCGTCCCCGCCGCCATCCGCCTCCGACAGGTCCGCCGCCGCCGCCCTGCTCGCCGCGTTCGCCACGTCCCGCGCCGCCCTCGTCTGCGCCGCCGCCGTGCTCCTCAGGATGGTGTAGCAGCTCGGCGTCTCCAGTCTCCACGCTAGTTCTTGAATCTTAGTTGTTCTCACCACCACGCGCCTTTTTTTCCCATCCAGTGTGTTCCACTTCAGAAGAGTTTAGTCCCATTTCTTTCTTGGATTCGGTGTCGATTAGCGTTGTGGATTTGCAGAAGCAGCTCATTGAGCAAAGATTGAATTTTTTTCGAAGTGTGAAGAAATTAATTTTAGAGAGTAATCGATTGCGCAACGTGGTGTCGTGAATCTGTGATGATGTGAATTGTGATGATCATGCGGCAGGATTGGCCAGAGGCGATGCCAATGTTCTGCTTCTATTTTTGCTTCAACTTTTTTTCACCTCACCTGTGGGCTGTGTATCGTGGAGCTGATCTTCGCGGGTAGTTGCCGTTATTAGGGGCGAGCTACCTGTGTTTCCGGCTTTAGCTTCCGGCTCCTGCTCGAGCACGGGCCGTAGCAACAGCCGTGTTTTGCGAGAGAAATGCCGGCCGTGGAACGTTCGGCCGATCTATGGCGTATTTCAATTTCATGTTGCTGTCGCAGGCTCGCAGCTCATTGTCTAGATTGGAAATTATTTATAAGTTTCATATCGCTGTTTTCAAGTTTCCCAACGATCCTGCGACAGCTTCTCCCATGGTCCCACCATTACAGCTCGTTTGAATCTATTGGCTTATATTATAGTATAATTGAAATAGGGTTTAACGAAATCACCACGTTAATTTTAAAATCTTTTTTTTATAGAGTAAAATGCACCGGGGGTCCATTAACTTATAGCGTAGTGTCATCTAGGTCCATCAACTTTCAAACTGTAGTTTTGGGTCCATTAACTCTTTAAATTGTTTACTGCAGGTCCGTACCTCTTCGTTTTGTGTTTAGAGCCGACGTGGCATGGACACCGTGGCAGCCATATAAAGAGTTAATGGACCTCTGATAAACAATCCATCATCACGTTGTCCATGCCACGTCGGATCTAAACACAAAAGCGAAGAGTGCGGGCTGCGATAAACAACTTAAAGAGTTAATGGACCCAAAACTATAGTTTGAAAGTTGATGGACCTAAATGACACCACGCTACAAGTTAATGGACCTCCGGTGCATTTTACTCTTTTTTATATTAATAAAAAAGAAAGATCATCGGTTATTATTGTGGACGTAGATTATAATAGATCATATTAGAAGAAAAAAAATATATGAACTATAAAAAAAAGTAAACCGGAGTAAACAAAGAGTAGAATCCATTGTAGAATTTTGAAAAGAGTTTGCATTAGGTACAACAAAATAAAAATTTAAAATAGAAAATAGAAATAAGAGCCCATGTCACATTAAAACAGGAGTCCGCATTGGCTACATTAAAAAATTGCATAAATTGAAATAGAAAATATTAGGTATAAAATTCATGGTCAAATTAAAAGTCATTTCAACATAAAAAATAAGGAAAAAAAGACTGAAAAGATGGGAGAAAACACATTAAAAAAATCTCAAAATACCATGTGTCGAAAAAATTGAAATGCTCAATACTATTTCGTGAAAGACACACGAATTTAATATTGTATTTCAGACGTAGACGCCCCAATTGAATGTCGTGAGTCCAATTTTCCCGTACGGATGGTCTTTAACAATTTAGACATTTCAGCAGCATCGTGTAGCATAGTGTTTAATTGTAGTAAAAATTTAAGAGACTTCGAAGAAAGGTTTAAATATTATAAAAAATAGTTTAAAACAATTTTAGAATATTTAAAAGTACTAATAAAAATCTGAGAAAAAATATTATAAATTATGACATCAAATAGTACATATAAAAAGGAAGGCCCCTGGAGGTTTGTAGCCCGGGCACTGACGGTCACGGTGTCGCCTGCAAAACTGCAAATGCAGCGGCGCCGGCCAATCACATGCGCCCGCGTAGGACGTCACGTGGCCTTGCCTCGGTGCCGCATTCCGCCTTCAATTGGTGGGCACAGCGGCTATCGTTCCTTGTTTACTCACAGTAAAATGAGAAGAAAAAAAAGGAGGCGGCACCCAAAAGATACGGAGTAGAACAAAAATGGAGAACTGCATGAAGTACATGCCACGAAGCAAATTGTGCAGATGCAGAGCCCCCCGATGCACATTGGGGACATGTTTTTTCAGCTGATTTGAACGGTTGAAATGATTGAATTTCAAGAGCTTCTCGAGATAGTCTCGCGATTCGGATACATTTCGTTTGACTTGCTTTTTAACGCGTTAGAGCCCACTTTCAAAACAGCGATAAAACGGACTCAAACAACTCAAATCATTTGTGTTTTCAAAACGTAGATAAGTCGTTAATTTGTTAAGCCGTTAAGCGGTTAAGCTAAAAAGAACTAAGCCTTACCCTTGTTAGTGACAGCATACCGTAGTGGATTTTTTTCCTCCCGAAATGGAACGCATCAAAATGTAATCTTTTTACAACTATTAATATAGAATAAATTTAATCTTAAAACTTTATACTTTCTCCATTTCAGAATATATGACATACATTTATTCAGAAATCAACGTGTATAGATTTTGACTAATAATTAAGCTAAAAACATATATATATAGTGTTATATATTTATAGTGTTATAAATGTGATATAGTTTGATTTATATTTTAAAGTACTTTTATATGATGTTAATTTTATAGTTATATATAATATAGTGTGAGAGCAAATAATGGTTAAAGTTCTACGTTAAAAACCGTGCCAAAAACTTATATGACTTATATCTTGAAACGGCGGCAGTACATTGGTAGAGTAAATAATGAAGTACATCTATATGTTTTTACAAAAAATTCTGTGACTTTTCTTACACAGAAAGCTCCTGCACGCCAAAAAAAAGAAAAGAAAAAGAGAACGAATCGGTGCTGCGGAAATGAACTGGGATGCAGTAATACAGACGCATGCATGTGGACCATCAAGTACCTGAGCACACGCGATATAGCGATAACGAAAACAATCAATTACTACTGATCATGTGCCATCAATAGAAGCGCACACGGATTCTCTCTGCAATCACAGTGGATACTGCTGCGCGATTTTAGGCTCCTCCAGCACGGAAGGGCATTGAAAATCGTCCTTGCCAACGACAGCAAGGCCTTCTATTCAGCTAATCAGCTCCAAGGGAGAAAATACAATCAACTCTGTTAATCCTGACATCGCTATACTGATACACTATCCCTTCTTCGCGTTGCTCTTGTTTCTGATTGAGGTGTAGTTGTTTCTTTAGGCTAACCACAGTAATGCCTGCATAATCTTTTCTTATTGGCTTTTCAGATTTTAATCTACAACTCCGAATTTCTACAACTCCGAATTGGTTCTTTTATTATACTAGCCAAATGCTTAGGCACTCTGCAGTCGTCTTTTGAAGGTACCGAGTGTTCTTTTAATCAAAACTCTCAAAAGTCAAAACAATTTTTTACAAACATTTTTTGGTCACTCCAAGGCCTGTATCGAGAACTCAGAACTTTTCGGGTTAAATCTCGAAAGGACAAACGCAACAGGTGACATGTTTAAAATGAAGACTAACGGTTTCACGATTTATTTATGTTTTGAAAGGACATGTGTTTTTGGTTTTTTAAGTATGTTTTTTTGTTGTCTCGAAGATGAGTCCTAACACTTTAAAAACAAGTCAAACAAAATGGATCTGAATCTCAAGACTATCTCAACAAGCTCTCAAAATTCAATCATTTCATCTGTTCAATTGTTCAGCCGTTTCTTTTAAGCTAATCTGAACAGCTAAAATAACTGAATTTCAAGAGCTTCTCAAGTTAGTCTCGAGATTCAGATACATTTCATTTGACTTGCTTTTTAAAACGTTAGAATCCACCTTCAAAACAGCGAAAAAACGTACTAAAAAAACTCAAAGTATATGTGTTTTCAAAACGTAGATAAGTCGTTAAACTGTTAAGCCGTTAATCTACTAAGCTGAAAAGAACTGGGCCTAAATCTATTAAAGTTTGTCCATACTGAATTTTGCTGCTGTATAGTAAAAAAGGGCAAGCACCGCAATATGATGGTAGTCAAGGATCATCCCAGCAATGCGCATATTTGTGAAGAAACAAACACCATTATTATAGCCAAAAAAAAAAAGGACATGCGGGAGGTAGAGCTATGCTGATGTTTAAATTTAGTTAAACAAATCTTAGAGCATAGAAGCTTAAAGTTAACCCGAATTCTTGACTGCAACCGATCTTAAAGTCAATCTAATTCTTAATGCAATAGCTTCATACTTATACCAGGAATACACAATTAAAAACTTATTCGTTAGGACAACTTTTCACTTCCAGCAACACTTCATTACCTATAAGCCATACTACACTGTCAGCCTTCAAGCATTGCCTTAGCTGCATCAATCAGCGCTGGTCTAAAGCCATCAGAGGCTCGACCGAGGACAGTATAGCCTTCCTTGTCCTCAACATCAACATCAGCACCATGTCTAATGAGCAGAAGAGAAACCTAGGAAAAAATTGTAATACAATAATCAGTAATGATCCACACCAATGTACTTCAGTAAACCCTAGGGGCTAGGGAAATCAATTTAGTTGATAGAAATCCTTTTTGTAAAGTATCAAGTTCCAGTAAAGACCAGGGGTATTCCTTGATCTTGGGTCAACTATCGAATTACTCAGTATCAAGTCAGTGGAAAATGCTAGAACCATCATCGTGATCATGAGTTTGCAACGTGATAAATTGGCATTCAAAGTGTATTTCACATGCACCACATCATAGGATAAGCATGAGAAATTTAACATAATGAAAAGCACCACATAAGCTATGCATATACTACCTCCGTCCCCAAAAGAGTGCTCTTCTGTGTCAGCACTCTTTTGGGGACGGAGGTAGTAAGTGACTAGATGCATGGAAGCAAGATAAATTACCCCTTTGTTCTCACATATAACAGCTTGCATTAGAGGTGTTTGTCCTGTCCTGTCAACCGCATCAACATCTGCACCTTCCTCAATCAGGAACTCACACAGCTCAGCATGTCCCGTACTTGCAGCTCTATGTAAGGGTGTGCAACCAAACTGACAAAGACAGCAGTTCAATGTTTGCATGTCTGCCGATCTATTTCAATCAATGTGTAACGAAGACGCATGAAATAGTTGGTAGAGGCAGCAAAGGTGACCAAAATAATTTCATGAGAACTACTGTACATGATCAAAATAATGTTTGGTGAAGTTAATACCAACTCAAAAACACTTTTGTCACAAACCTTTTTTCCTCGCTCTTTTTCTAGGTCAATTTTATTTAATATTTGCACGCACTTGTATAAACAATCTAGTCTTGAGATTTCATCCATCATATTTATTATAGATTGTTAAAAATCTACATACCTTATCTTTCTTGTTGACATTTGCGCCATGTGCTACTAGTGCTTCAGCTATGTTAAGGCGTCCTTTACTAGCAGCATAATGAAGAGCAGTTCGGCCACCATCAGTAGTTAAGTTAACATCAGCACCTGGTATTATAAATTTACAATTCAGTTAGCAAGAAGGCAAGAACACACAAAATGAACAGTATGGGGGTAGTGGAATCGCAAGTTCATAAATACGGCAGAAGGCAAATCCATTTATAACAATAAAAGCAAGGCACTAGAACAATCCTTGTAACAAAAGGCCGATCTACTACAGGGCGACCAAATTTGGAGATTTAAAGAAAGACAAGCTAAGGTATTTTGCAAATATATGGGTATACTCAAACTTTTTTGCAAAAAACAAGAATTTTGGTGGAAACTTGTGCAGAAACAAACATGTAATAAGTAATAACGTTATTCTCTAAACCAGTTCTGTTCTGGTCATGCATCTCACCTCCAATTTTGCTAACAGGATATACAAACTAGCTATACATTTTATTGCAGCATTCAAAATAATATCCAGCAAGAGAACAACAGCAACCCACGGTGATGTCCATGACAAACTTTGCCAGAGGGCAAAACAAATACCACAGAAACAATGAGCTCAGATCACTCCCCAACACCAACATATATTCGAAAATATTACGGGCATAGGGCAATTATGCGACCATTGGACACTGTATTTTTATCAACAGCTGAAGGTACAGTTGCATCACAAAATCAACAGCATCCAGGAAATAATGATCTACTCCCATCATTCACAAAATAAAAACTAAGCTTTTATTCAGCTGCACAAGACATTAAGCATATGCAGCCAAATTCATGGAACCCTGCTTCATCTAGCAATACAAATCCCAATTAAACTCTAATATGACAACAAATCAGCCATATGAACCTACTCAGAACAAGCATTTTCATCCTTCAAGGAAAAAAAAAAAAAGAACAAGCATTTTCATGGAGCAATACCATTCTCCTCAGTATCATAAAATTTATGCTGCTCGCATTTGCACCCAGTAATTTCTGGGCTTGGCAGATATTACTCGTATGAACAATTCCATCAGAAAACAGACTCATCCCATACCAATTACTCAAATAATCCTAGAGACTTGCAGCACAAACAGCACACTCCACGCAAATGTGACAGGAAGATCTCGTACCAAGATCGAGCAGGATGGAGATGATCTTGGCGTTGCCACTGCTCGACACCGAGTGGATCGGAGCCCACCCTTCCTCGTCCTTCTCGTTCACGACGCTCGCCACAGCATCACCGCCAGCCTCCGTAAGCGCAATCATCACCTAAACCGAAAAGCTATGAAACCTAAGACCAGAGAACGGGGGCAGATTAGAGGTTAGAAAAGTCGCGGTCCTCGCCTGGCTGTGGCCGGCGGCCGCGGCGACATGGAGGAGGGAGCGGCCGTCCTCATTGCGGAGGGAGAGGGCCGTGGTGAGACTGGTGGGGCTGAGAGAGGAGAAGGCGTTGGCGTCGCCGGACTCCGCCGCCCAGAAAAGCTCCTTCTCCGAAGGCCTCTCGCCAACGCCGTCAACGTCCATGACTACAATTAGAAAAAAAATATATATTAGAGAAACATCAGCTATATGAAAATGAACAACTAGTAAATACCAAGCGAGCATACCACTCAGATGACGATCTCAATGACATGTTACAATTAAAAAAATGGTGCATACTGAAAGATAAAAAGGATAGCCCAAATCTCAAACATGTCAACTGATCACGGAATTCCTCTCTTTTGAACAGAAAGTTAAAACTGCGGGTTGAATTTTGACCCCGGATGGATCCCTTCCGACTCGTAGTTGTATCTAACAGACCAACACTAGTCCTATTGACAGCACAGTTTTTAAATTCAGGTTGGTACCTGACTACAAAAAAAAAAGTGCATAGTTCCTAGAAACCATATACAACAGTAATGCACTTAAGATCTTTATATAATATAATCTATGTTAGTAAACCACGATTGGGAATAGCATATCGCAGAAACATCAAACATGTAAGCTAGACACGAAAGGCAAAATAAAACCCCACCTTCCAGGAAAAAGTAAGGATGTTCCTCTCCACTCCTGTTCTCCCTCTATACGTTCACTCCAGAAATTTATACCGGATGATTAAATTTGTATTTGACTATTGCAGTACAGCATAAAAAGGTTTCTCCTCATTTTCCCTTTCACCGCCTCACCGGGCACGAACTGCGAATCGATCAGATTTCACCGAGATTGGCGGCGGCGGCGTGTTGGCGACGAACAAAGGGGAGGAACAAAGCTTGCAACTTTCCTCCATAGGTTAAGCCGTGATTACCTACAACCTCTGCGGGCTTGGTGCAGCTTACGTTGGGAGAGTCCTTTGGCGCGCGCGAGGTAAAGGGTGGCGGCGCCGGGGCCAGGCTAGAGGCGAGCGGGGCGGGGGCTGGGGCGGCCGGGCAGGCGGCGACGCCGGCGCCGGGTCGGGGCTCGGGGCCGGGGCGGCGTCGGGGTCGGGGCCGGGTCGGCGGGTCGGCGGGCCGGCGGCTAGCGGAGGGCAGAACGGGGAGGGGGTGGCGGCGCCGGGGTCGGAGCGTGGCGGCGGGACAGAGGCAAGCCGCAAGTGCCTAGAACAGAGCCGCAGAGCGGCAGAGGTGTGCGTGCGACTGTGCGTGGTGGGCGCCAGGCGGCTGCTGAAAAGAAAATGGGCCGTGGGACTGTGCGTGGTGGGCTGGAGCGCTGGGCGGCTGGCTGAAAAGAAAACGGGCTTTCTACAGTTATCTGCCTCATCTAAAACCTAAATAATTGAAAATTTGCTTTATGTCCCAACCTAGGTAATAGTCTTTAAATTTTTGAGGTTTGCTACGATGCTTACGAGGTACCTAGAGATACCTCGACATGGACCGTCGATCATAGAAGGACATCTAGGGAAGTGAAAAATTTGTAACTAAGTGGCAGTTGGGCAATTAGTTAAGGATTAGTTGCCAATCCGATCTGATTATATCTCTTCTGTGACCTATCTCTTCCAAATTGATTGGACGTGGCTGAAGGTTGAAGATGGTGTTGTTGGGCCTCCGTACGGGCCCCAGCGGTGAGATCGACGCTGCGGAGGTCGGCTACACTTGGAGATCACTGGCCTCGTCTGGTGGTGGCCAACATCGAAGGTTGAAAACGGCGTTGTTCGGCCTTCGTTCGGGCCCTGACGGTGAAAGCTACACAGCGGAGGGCGGCTACTTGGAGATCGTCGGCCTTGTCTGGTGGTCATCGACATCGAAGACGCAATTTCCTTCTCCAGCCGCTGGCGTGGTCAAAGATTTCCTTCTTGTCCAACCGGCGCATCACCTCGGCGCGGAGGTTGAGCCAGCAACAATGGAGGACGCAGCAGTTCCAAATCTCACATGACGCCTTTGCCCCTAATTAAATTGATGTGAAATGTCCTGGTTACCCTCCGTACCTGTGTACCTCCGCCGGTACCTTTGTACCTTTGCCTTCGCACCTATTACCGTGCATCATCCAATCTGAAGGAATGGACGGCCCATATTATTCGTAAGCACCGGAGAAGTTTTCCAAATTTTTAGATGGGTCCATCGCTGCCAAAGCCATCAGCTTCTCTCTCTGAACTAGGCAGCGCCTCGTCGTCTTTTTTTAGAAAGCGCCTTGTCGTCTTGCTTTGAGAGCATCACCACCTTAGACTCTATACGCACACTCTATAATACTATTCACTACACATTAGGGATGACAATCGGGTGGGTATCTCCGGGTACACCTCTATCGTACCCGAACCCAAAACCCAAAAAATCGCATACCCGAACCCGAAAACGCTCGTGGGTATGAACCCGTGCCCATACCCGAACCCGACGTGTACCCGATACCCGATGGGTACCCATACCCGAGAGGAAAGGGAGGGGAGAGAGAGAGAGAGGTGGGAGGGAGGAGAGATAGAGGTGACGTGTAACATCCCAAAATTTTAAAACTAATTTGGTACTTTATTAAATTCTAAAAATGATGTGGGTCCAGCCGGTTTGCCACTCGCTGTCATCTCCTTCGTCTTTGTTTTCTCCCTCACCGTCCCCTCCTCTGGCTCGCTGGTTTTCGCACGCGGGCTTGCCTCCTCTGGCTCACACGTCGTGCCGCTGCCCTCTTTGACCTCCCGCTCTGCATCGCCATCGTGTCGATGGCCATGCCGATGAGGCGATGCCATTTTTTTTGCTTCTAATGATGCAAGGATATAAACAAGAACAGGGTGGCTGTTTTGCATAAACACATATTCTAATCAGATTATTTAAAGTGTTGTAAAACAAATTTTGTAGAGCAATTAATATTAATGGAGATTCCCAAGAAGAACATGCAGAGCTCGGCTTTGAAAGCCCCTCTGTAGAACAACACTTGACTCGAACAACTAGAACAATACCAACCCATCATGTTAAATTATTAACACATGAGACTACCATGTATGACATTCCTCCCCTCCCATGACCATGGGAACGGCTATCATGATACCATGTACGACCTTCCTCCCCTCTCATGACCATGGGAACGGCTATCATGATTGTTTTAACTCTGCAGAGTGTAGCACACTTTACCCATAAACCGAGCGAAACTTTTATGTCTTAACTCTTCCTTGTGAGCTCAGACCAAGTAACGATACAACGCGTTTCATTAGTTCTTTTTGTTAACACCGATACCCCTCTAAGGTTTCGACACTACGGGTTCCCCTCATGAGCCAACGGACCACAGCCCGATCTTTTCGAAGTACCGTGTGTTAACATTTTTCCCTAACTACTAAGCCAGGACTAGCACATGTTGCGTATCATGTTGACGCTAGCACTTATGGTTACGCTTGTTTAGTTTGGCCAGATAAGCACACGTCAAGAGTCCTTAGACCAATGTGACTACCTCCACCACATCCTCAATCCACAAAACCACCCGACTTGCCACAACCAACACACGTCACGTAGGTTTTAGTTGATTAGATTATTAAAAGTAACTCAGCACATCCAAATATACCAAGTCGCCAGAATAATTAATTAATGAATAACCTGAACAACTACCAACCCACGAGCACTAGCAACTATGCACAAGAATAGGTTAGGAAAATAACTAAGGCAATAATAAATAGGCTAAATTCACAAGGTCAATGACCCAGTGTGAATATATTAGGTTTCTACGCGTTCCCATCAATTTATGCATGAAGTAAATAAATAAAAACAACAAACATATGGTTTTGCAAACTAGGGAAGCAAGATGCAATCTATCCTGCCTTCGTAATCCTCCGGGTCTTGGGATCCTCCTTTGAACGGCTCCTGGAAACCTCCCGAGCATCGCGAACACGGACGATCTACAAGGATATGCATATGCATAAGAACATCAAAACAATCAATACAACATATAGCTAAATAAAATCTATAAAATTCTAGGCTATTTATAGGATTTAATGGCTCTGGAATCAACTAATTTGGAGTTCGGATGCTCCCGGAACAATTTCTAGAAGTTTCAGATAAATCAGAAATTCCAAAAATAAAAAAATTGGTTTAAATTGGTAAACCGAACGAGAACCGACAAAACCGAGTGGGCGGCGATGAAACGTGCACGGCGGCGGCGGCGGTTCAGGGCACGCGGCGGGCGCGGATAGGTGGCGCTTGACAGCGTCTGCAGCGTCTGACGCGCGCGTGGTGAATTAACACGGGTGTGGCGTCGAGCGCGTGTCGGTAGCGGATTAGCGCGGCGCGAAGCGAAAGGGCGGAAACGGCACTGCAGCGGGGACCGGTGGCGGACACGGAACGGCTGCAGGTGACGCCGAATCCGACGCCGACAGGTGGAGCAAGTGGCGATATAGCGAAGCGTCTGGCGCGAGGAGACGACGACGCGTCGCGGCGTTACTGCGCGGCGTGTCGCCGCGCGCGCACGCAGGACTTCGATGGCGGTGGTGGGACAGGTGGCAAGGCATGGCTGGGCAGCGGGGAATCCGCGGCGTCACGACGGGCGAGGCAGCAGGCGGCGGCGGAGACGGCGGCGGTGCTCGAAACTCCGGTGAGCTTTTTCGGGGGCGTTTCTCCACCAAATCTTGCGATCCATATATCCATCTTGACCGTCACAACGAGCTTTACGCCATGGCACCATCTAATCTTGGGTTTGGGCCAGGCACAGAGAGATATCTCTCGAAAAGTGTCTCAGCGGCTACGGTTTTGGCGGCTACGGTTTTGGATTGTGGATTTTTGAGTTGTGGTGTTGGGGAGAGGTCTTGGGGGGTTTATATAGTGTCATGGTCGACCTGGGCTGGGCCTAGGGTCAAGAGCGGTTGGATTAGGACTCAAAATCTAATCCGGGTATGATTCGGATAGAATTTAGGCTTGTTTAGCAACAAAATGGAGATTCCTTTGAAGGATGGGACTGAAATTTGGAGGGTAATTCGGATTAGGCTTCTAGAACGTCCCCTCCAAATTTGAGCACGAGATTCTCTCTTTTGATCATTACTTTATGTGTTTGACGAGTTCCCGGGAAACGACAACACTTCATGGAATCATGAGCTCGCCTGGGAATCTAGGCTTCAAATTTGGAGGGTTGCTAAATGATGACTTCTAAGAATTACTGTAATTTTCCTAGAAATTTCCTAAACATTTTCCTAGGGTTTTGGGTTTAAGCCTAATTCAAAGTAATTTAAATTAGGGTTTTGTATATAACAATCCCTTTTATTTAATTTTATTGTTTTTAAAACACAAGTGACATACGATAAAATAGAGGATGTCAACACTCTCCTTTTGGTTGGCTCGAATCGCTCCTCATCGTCGACCGTTTGCAGGTCGTCGAGGCCGCGAGCGCACGCCCATGGAGCGGAGCCGATCGGTCCGTGCGCGTCGCCGGAGCCGCACCGTTGCTGCCAAGCCGCGTCGCTGTTTTTCTTCCTCCGGTGGGTGCCCAGGTAGTCTCCATTACCTACAACCTTCCTACTGGTCGTAGGAATCGTCCGTGGGTCAAGTGCCTCGCAAGCGCCACGGTCACCGTGAACCGGCATCGCCGAGCGCTGTCGCACCGCCTATTACAGCTGCCTCCGGCGCCACCAAGGATGCCGCTAGGTTCCTCCCGGTTCCCTTCACCTCTTCTTTCAACCGATCGCGTTCGGTTGGCCGGAATCGCAACCGCCATCAGTTCCGCCGCCGTCGCCGGAAGCTCCCTTGCTAATTTGCATAGCCATCCGATAATTTACCTTAGATGGACCAAATTACATATTATGTCCTGATAATGTGCAACCAGTGTCGAACTTCACCACTAGGTATATTAATGTATGTCACAAATATTTTGGGATTTAGTTGCTTAGTTTTGCTGGTTATGGGAAATCGGGTCACGATGGCCATTAATATCATCGCCAAAATTGTATGAGTATCTTGAGAAATTGGTGTGTCATCACACTAATTAAAATTTTACCAACTAATAACTGGGATCGGGAGCGGATGGTTGTATGGTGGGGTGCCTTCGTGTACGAGATTGGGTTTGTGATTGTTCCGCCGCTCTGAGATTTAAGGACCGGTGTCCTGTGCCGACACTACCGAGTACTTACAGCACAACCACACGTGGGTATGGGACCACTTGGCTAATTTATATGCTCGCTAGTTTCGTTGGGTGCCAATGGAGCTTCGAATTTGCTGGTGTTTTGTGTAGGGGGAGTATGCTGCGTCATCTTCCGTGGGTCCATGAGTAGTTGGAAAAAGGACCATGGGCAGTGTCCATAGCGACGGTTAACTCCTTCGGACCACAACACGGCACGTGGAAGGTTGAGCTAAAGTTACCAGGGAACCCAACGAGCTAGTGTGTATATCTGAGAAGCCTCAGCATGGCTTGTTGTGTCGTGTCGGTAAAGCGTATACCTCTGCATAATAAAAACCATTCTAAATGGCCTTGCCCAAGGTTAAGGGCGGACGAGGGGGCTTCACAGTGTAGAATTCACCTTAATTAATTTGACTGAATGAGGTTTGATCCGGCTTGAATGCCATGAGTTTTGTTCCGGCATGGATATTGTGGTTGTTGTTAAGCAGATTGTGAGAACCAAAATTGAGTTTCATAATTATTTTATTATGTAGTTTCTGTTGATAATTGGTAATTATTTATTATTGTGTGTATCTTAAATGCATTTTCACTGTTAAGCAAAATGTTGTTGTGCAAAGAAACCCTAAACTTCCTAGGATAAGCCCAAACCTGGCTCTACCTAGGAAAGACTTGTCAGTACTTGCATGGTGTACTGACCTCAGTTCAACCGGGGCTGCTCATTCCAAGAGTAGGTCAAGAGTTTGAAGATTCGCAAGACGGTGTTGCTGACTTTCCAAAAGATGTTTCGGACTTCTAGCAGTTTTCCAGATCGGCATGTTCCTGTGGAGTTAGTGGGACACCACCCTTTTGTTCACGGGTTTTTGCTTTGCATTAGTCATGCTATGTAATCTGAACTAATGTAATATGTTGCTTCTCTGCTACCGATGTAAACTCTGATGTAAACTAATAATAAATGTAGCTTTGGACTGATATCATTGTTCTGTTTCACTGTGGATACGTGAACTGATCCTTCAGACGCGTATCGAAAATACAGAGGGGTTCGGTTTGGGTAGAACCGGGCCCCAACATACCCGAACCCATAGGTAAAATTTTCATCCCTACTAGACACTTTATCCATCACTCTAAAATTTCTTCACACTTCACACCACTACACAGTTTATCCATCTCTCTAAAATTCCTTCACACTTTACACTATACTATAAAAGATTCCTTTCCTCTACAGCTTCACTATCCCTACCCATCCCTACATTAGGCTATCTCCAACTGGAACCCCTAAATTTGATCCCCTATAGCCTCATATACAGGTTCCCTTTAAAAAAATCTCTCCTTATATTTCTTCTATCTCCAACAGCGTTCCCTATATGGAGAATTGTATAGGGAGAGGAGAGAGAACCCCTATATATAAGGGAATGGAGAGAAAAACTCTATTTGAATAGGGGATGTTGTTGAAGCACATAGGGTAAGAATCCGTCTCCTATTTTAGGGTAGAGGGTGCTTTAAGAAAGACTGTTGGAGACAGCCTTACCCATTCCTACCCCCTTTATTTTACAGCTTCTCCTACGGATGCCCTCATAGAAGAAAGAACAATCTTGATATAGACTGGATGGGCTGGCTTGAAAGGAATTCTTTTTTATACGACCTTGTGGGCTTGCCTTTTCTGTACAAAATTGTTCTCGCACTGTGGGCTACCGTCTCTAGATCAGTTAAACCAAAATTCAAGGCCCATTTGATAGGCCGGGACGAAATGAATATGCGAGATTGCTATGGAATTTTGGTTTTGTAATATAGGACTACGGGCAAATTACCAAGAAACTACGTTGTTACAAGAAAGCAAAGGCCTTTACGCACCCATCTAACTACCATTTGATAAAATTAGCGTTAAAAATCTTATATCAGACACCTATTTGGAATAATCCCCAATCAAATGGTAAAAGAATGAGAACTAAACAGACGTTGCTCAACTATTTAGCAGAATATGAGACTCGCATCCTCGCACCCTGTAATATAATTCAACTGCACTTCAGCAATACAGAACACGGTTGTAACATAATTAAAAGAAACATAGATTTCTGATACCAACCGCTCTGATACATGATCCGTCCAATAACAAAAGGCTCAAAATTTCAAGTGCGTCTCCTGATAAATTAGGACACGACGGAATCCAACATAATATAACAATGCCATAGCAGTTTATGCAGAAAGGTAGTCACTTCTGATGTCCTGAGAAAACTACTACACCACTTTGAAATCCATTAGCAAAACTTCCATCTAGTAAAAAAAGCCTAACACTTTGCCACCAACGTTCTTCCTCCTAGCTTCCTCGTGATCCATGATACCAGCTGAGGTTGTCAGGACAATGTAACCAAACTGCACAGCAAACAGTAGAAGTCGATTATATAATGATAATAAACTTCATGACCAAAGAAACCTTTTGTGATACTCCTAGCTACAATTCAGAGTGAAATATAAGATAGCAAAAAAATTTACCTGACGAGATGGAAGCAACCTAGCAGTCCATCCCTCAATCTCCTTGACACCAACATCGAAACGAGGACTGATAACACCACACTTGTTCAGCCTGCCATTCAAC
This sequence comes from Raddia guianensis, assembly GCA_036346415.1. Taxonomy (NCBI): domain Eukaryota; kingdom Viridiplantae; phylum Streptophyta; class Magnoliopsida; order Poales; family Poaceae; genus Raddia; species Raddia guianensis. The sequence continues at coordinate 32,972,977 of CM070536.1, forward strand.
TCAACCACGATCTTGCCAGCTCTGTGATCATCAACATACTCAAATTCACCAATGTACCCTAGAGAGAAGAGCAGCAGTCATGACTCACAAATCCCTGCTCTCAAAAGAGTTAGCATACACAACATAACCGAAAGAGAACTAACCGTGCTTCTGCATGACCAGAAGGAATTTGATGATAACCTTCGAGGAGGGCCTGATCATGACCTGCCTCTTTCCACGCTTCTCAGCATTGTACATGCTCTTGAGAGCATCATTCAGGACGCTGACCCTCACCATCCTTACCTAACCTGCAAAGGGTATTCAACAACAAATTTGTAACTGTAAGACCACCATATATTACAAAAACAACTATTCTAACCACTTTGAAAAATCAATATAAAACGCATCAGAAAAGAGTGATAATTTCCTGCTTAAATAGCAGCAAAACTTATACGGAAATATAGTATTCCACACAGGTAGTAAATAAGACAAATCTACCGCATATAAAAATGTGAACCCAGCTCTTCTATCAAAATGGCGAAGTTGAATTTCAGGAAACCACTATAATGATCATGGTTCACAGAAAACTTGATACGGTATTAAATATAAATGGGAAGGGCAACTCCTACCCCAACTCATCGCGAAGAAATCACGCGACCTTTTCATGCCTGATGGCATTCACGGGACGAAACTAACAGATCTACTCCACACAATTGCAGTAAACATTTGATCTACTCACATCTTCAACCACAAGACGCAGTTGATCCTACACTACCTCGCATCCTACACTACACAGTACACAAGATAGGAAAGAAAGAGCTGCAGTTTGACGCGAACAAACCAACGATCTGACCAAGAACAGCGCGCAGAACTGCATCGCAGGAACCCCAAGGATCTAAACGCAGGGAAGCAAAGAGAACATAGGGGATAAAGATCCGCGTGGGGCTTACCTCGCGCCGCGGTAGGGGAGGCCGAGCTCTGTCGCTGCTGCTTGGCGGCGGGGTAGGCGAGGCAAGGGGAAAGAAGCAGGAGCAACTTCGAGGGTTTTGCAGTGCAAAACGGGGAGGGCGGATGGGCGCGTGTCCGTCGGATGCGGATGGGACGGTGATGTATTGCTTTGAGGAGCGGTTGCCCTAAGATAGACCGGCCTATGGGCCGTGGAGTTTTGGGCCAGACGGGCATGGAACGACCCCAAAGTACAAATCTAGGCCGTGCCCGCCTGCCCGGCGGGCTGACAGCATTGGTGTATAACGGATAGTTAATTGTGGAATTTTTAAACATTTATATTCTAATTTTTCTAAAACAAATAAATATTATTTATTTTAATGTAATTAAATAAACAGATGCCTCCCGGCAGCCCATCAAATGGGATATAAATCATGCATGCTTTAAAGAAGGAAGGGGGGGGGGGGGGCGATCCTGCCGTTTCATCGTGCAGGATTTAAATCCCGCTGTTTGAAATAATGGAATTTATCCTCTTTTTGCTATTGATTTAATCCACTTATTCGTTTGGCGGATTATATAAATCCCTCTTGTCTATCTGGTGGAATTTATACCCTGCTCGATGGGTTGATGGGAGACGTCTATCTATTTAATTATATTACAATCAATTTTATTTATTTATTTTAGAAAATGTCACAACCCCGGCTTCACCGAGATCTACCCATGATTCATTGCTAGTCCCAGAGATCAATACTAGCAACTCATGAGCGACTTGGGTCGAGCATCACAACACAATCATCATAACTAAGAAAATATTACAATAATACAAAAGTAATTGTACCACAACTACTTATTGCAATAGTTTTCATAACTCCATATAGTAATAATATTCAGAGTAGCGGAAATTCAAATGATATACGAGAATAAATATGACGATGCTCTCTATCCGACCCTTGAGACGATAGCTAGCCTTCCGCAAAGTCCGGCACAGAATCCTCCTGATCCTGTGGGCAAACCGGAATCGAGTCTTCTCCTGAACAAATATATCCGTGGTTTGTATAGTGAGTACACGGCTACCCAACAAGAATCCTTAAATATGCATGCACGGGTATAACAAGAACAGGATGGTTAATTTGCATAAACACCTATTCTAGTCAAGATTTATTACAGTGTTGTAAAATCGTTTGTTGAACAATTAATAAGATGAACGAACTCTCCAAGGTAACAAACAGAGCTCGGCTTCGAAGCCCCTCTGCAAAACTGCACAAGTCTCGAATACTCAAAACCAAAATCAACCCATCAGGTTAATTATTAACACATGAGACTACCATGTACGACCTTCCTCCCCTCCCATAACCGTGGGAACGGCTATCGTAATAGTTTTAACTCTGCAGAGTGTAGCACACTTTACCCATAAGCCGAGTGGTACCTTTGCGTCTTAACTCTTCTTTAGGAGTCTAGACCAAGTAACAATACAAGGCAATTCATTAGTTCCCTCTATTAACACCGATACCCCCTCTAAGGTTTAGACACCTGGGTCCCCCTCTTGAGCCAACGGACCGCAGCCTGATCTTTTCAAAGTAAAGTGTGTTAACAGTCTTACCTAACTACTAAGTCAGGACTAGCACATGTTGGCCGACATGCTAATGCTAGCACTTATGGTTGCGCTTGTATAGTTTGGCCGGATAAGCACACGCCCAAAATCCTTAGACTAAGGTAACTACCTCCACAACAATCCACATTCCACAAAACCACCCGACTTACCACCTTTAGTCAACACACGCCACGTAGGTTTTAGTTGATTAGGTTATTAAGTAACTCAGCACCTCCAATCATACCAAGTCACAGAAGTAATTAAATGGTGAATCTAATCAACTACCAACCCACTAGCACTAGCAACTATGCACAAAGATAGGCTAGAAAAATAACTAAGGCAGCAATAAACAGGTTAAATTCATAGGGTCAATGACGCAGTGTGAATAAATAGGTTCTACCCTTCCCATCATTTCATGCATGAGAAAAATAAATAAAAACAATAAACATGTGAGTTTTATAAATTGGGAGAGCAAGATGCAACTATCTTGCCTTGGTAGTATTCCGGGTCTTGGAATCCTTCTCCGATCGGCTCCTGGAAACCTCCCGAGCAACGAGAATACAGACGATCTACACGTATATTCATATGTGCAAGAAACAGCAAAACAATCAACAGAACATATATCTCAATAAAATATATAAAACTCTAGGGGATTTATGAAAAATAATGGCTCCGGAATCACCTAATTTGAAGTTTGGATGCTCCCGGAACAATTTCTAGAAGTTTTAGAAAAATCAGAAATAGGGCTGAAAATAATAAACCGGCTAACCAGAGAAAACTAGCTCACCAGGCGAACCGGGCCGGCTCGGGTGCAGCAGGCTGACACGCGCTGCGTCGGTTATCTGCGGCGCGCAGACGCAGCCAGGCTGGCGTGGCGAAAGCGACGCGTGGCGACACGCGATGATCGACGCGGTGGCGGCGGGCGGCGGCGATCTTGGCGCGAAGGGCGACGACGCGCGGCGCGACGCGGTTGGTATTGGCGGCGACGACTCACGCGCGGCGCTGTGGCGGCGAGAGGGCGCTCGAGCTGAAATTCCAATGGCGGGCGCGGCGGCGAGGCACCGACGGCATGGCGACGGCGACGACGCACGACAACTCCGGCGAGCTCTCCAGGGCGCAATTCTCCACCGATTTCGATGATCCGGGTATGCAACTGGACCGTCTCGACGAGATCTACACCATGGCACCATCTAATCTTGAGTTTGGTCAAGGCACATAGAGGTATATGTAGAAAAGGGTTTCGGTGGAGAGGATTTTTTACGGCTAGGGTTTGGGACTTGAGGGATTTTGTGATGAGGACTTGTGACAGGGGTCTTGGGGGTTTATATAGTGCCAAGGACGGCCTGGGCTGGGCCTTGGGCTAAGAGGTGTTGGGTTAGGACTCGAATTCTAATCCGGGTAGAATTCAGATAAGTTGCGGGCTTGTTTGATAAGAAAACAGAGTTTCCTTTGCTAGATTGGGCTGAAATTTGGAGGGTAATTCGGATTAGGCTTTAGAAAGGTCCCCTCCAAATTTGAGCACGAGATTCCCTCGTTCGCTCATTATTTTATTGGTTTGACGAGCTCCCGACAAAACGGTAAAACTTTAAGGAATCACGAGTTAGCTTTGGAATTTGGGCATGAAATTTGGAGGGTTGCTTGATGATGGCTTCAAAGAAGTACTGAAATTTTTCCAGAATTTTCCTAAAGGGTTCCCTAGGGTTTTGGCTTTAAAACTAATTAAAAGTAATTTAAACTAGGGTTTTGTATATAATAATTCCCTTTTAATTTATTTTTGGGTTTTCGAAAATACAAGTGACATACGACAAAATAGAGGATGTCACAGAAAAATATAAAATGTTAAAAAAACTGTTAATTGTGAGTACATTCGCTATTTTTGTCTCTCTTGTTTTTTTAAGAGAGACCTCTCGTATATTGGACCATCTATATATCTATGTATGAAAGTGAGACAGAGTAACAAATAAAAATTTCCCTTACTTAAGAGTGACAGAATAGCAAATCAATAAACATTGTGTCATCTTCTCTTTTACTGTGCATTTTTCGTTTCCTGCCCCAAGTTCCCAAAATTAGATCTTGCCTTTATGGCATAAATTAGATTAGAATCTATTAAATAGTTCGGCTTAAACCTAATTCAAATTTTTTAAATTAGGTTTAAGCCAAACATGTTAATAGATTCTAATCTAATTTTGATCTTTTAGTTTATTTTTTTATGGGAGTGGTTGCGGGGCAACTGCCTGCCCACGCCGGCGCCTCCTGCGGGCCCAGTTGTCGGCCGACCGCACGGCGAGGGCAGGCGATTGCCGCCAAGCAGAAGCGATTTTTTATTACTAAGGAGTCAATTTTTAGAAACTTTTAAAAATCGCGTAATGAAATAGACCGGCTTACATAATCAAATTAAAGAACTTCACTGTTCAATTTAACATCCAGCTCAGTCATTCTCCGGTTAATCACGCTCCTCTGGTGACCTACCAGGAAAACCACTGGTTTTAACCATTTGAAATTCACGCAAATAAAATTTAAAATGAAAACTTGTGTAAAATTTGTAAAAATACTAATAATTGTTATAAGCACTTTGGCTTAAATAAAATTTTAAAAAAAATCAAAATTTTCTCATTATTTTTATGTGATGTTATGCTTTTAAAAAATAGAATTATTATTTCATGTGATTTCAACGTGTTCATTTTTTGTAAACCGCGGCTAGCCACCCTGAGCCACGGCTAACCGCCAGAAACCGTCGCTAACCATCACAAATTTTGGCAAAATTCAAATAGCTGTTCCTGCATAAAATCACTGTTAACTGTGGCTAACCGGCTCTGCGTATTGCATGGTTTTCTCACCCAGAATGGTTTTTGAAACCCTAACTCCAACCATGCTATGTATTTTTACTGTTTAAAATCAGATTGAAATATATAGCTTGAATTAGCCATTTTTGTACAAATAATATGCTATAACACTTTGTAGTTATTTTTGAAGGATTCTATTAGTTATTCTGAAAGATTCAAAAACCATTTTTAATATTTTTTCAGCCTCTCCTGGCCTCCTTTTAGGCACTCTCCAACATGAATCCCTAAATTTGATCCCCTATAGCCTCATATGCTGGCTTCCTTTAAAAAAAATCTCTCCCTATATTTCTCACATCTCCAACAGCGTTCCCTACATGGAGAATTGTCGGGTGTGGGGGGGGGGGAACCCTACATATAAGGGAATAGAGAGAAATTCTCTATTTTAGGGAACGGAATAGGGAACGTTGTTGAAGCATATAGGGAAAAAATTATTTCCTATTTTAGGGTAGAGGACGCTTTAGGCTCTCTCCAATAGGCTCCTCTAAAGAGCCCCTACCCAAAAATGGGGGACGAATTCTTCCTCTATGTGCTCCTCCAACAACATTCCCTATTCCATCCCTTAAAATAGAGAACTGCTCTTCATTCCCTTGTATGTAGGGATTCTATCTTCTTTCCCTATAGAATTCTCTATATAGGGGATGCTGTTGGAAATGAGAAAAATATATGAAGAGATTTTTTTAGAGAAAACCTGTATATGAGGCTATAAAGGGCCAAATTTAGGGATCATTGTTGGAGTTAGAGAGTTTGTGGGAGAATTGTATAGGGAGGGGAGGGGAGAGAACCCCTGCATATAAGGGAATAGAGGAAATTCTCTATTTTAGGAAACGGAATAGGGAACACTGTTGAAGCATATAGGGAAAGAATCCATCTCTTATTTTAGGGTAGAGGGTGCTTTTTCAGAGAGTTTGATGAAGCGCCCTCTACCCTAAAATAAGGAACGGATTCTACTCCTATATGCTTCAACATCGTTCCCAATTATGTTCCCTAAAATAGAGAATTTCTCTCTATTCCCTTATATGTACAGGTTCTCTCTCCTCCCTCTATACAATTCTCCATGTAGGAAACGCTGTTGGAGATGTGAAAAATATAGGAAGAGATTTTTTAATGAGAGTCTGTATATGAGCCTATAGGAGATCAGATTTAGGGATTCCTTTTGGAGAGATCCAGGGCCTTTCATTTAACGGATCCTGCACTTTTAAGATTATAAATTTATAATATACCATATTTTTTTCAGCTGTAGAAGAGGGCCTTAATGCATAGACTCATGCTTATTAAAGTTTCAAACCCTCAAGTTCCGTTATTGCATGAATAAATCATCGGCTTTCTAAAAATTTATCCACTCCGTATACCTAATCACCCAACCTTGTGTCAGCAAACGACTTCACCGCTGACACGCGGGACTCAATATGGATTGGACCCACCCATCATTCAGGAAGTCTCGTTCCGGGAGCCAGACATGTGAACCAATCATGACATTGTACATTTCAGTTTAACGTAGCGTAGTGTTTCAACAGAATTTAAGAGTATTTAAAAAATAATTTAAATATTACAAAAAATAATTTGAAAATAGTTTTAGGATCTTTACGACAACTACTAAAAATCTGAAAAAAACCATTACAAATTATTACACCAAATATGCTATATAAAAAAGATAAATTTTACCGAAACGCTATGCTACGCTAGGCCTTGTACATTTCAGCTTAACGTAGTGTAGCGTTTCAGCAAAATTTATCTTTTTTATATAGCCTATTTGGTGTAATAATTTGTAATAATTTTTCCATATTTTTAGTAGTCCTCTTTAAGATTATAAAACTATTTTTTAATTATTTTTTAATAACATTTAAACCTCTTTTTAAAAACTTTCAAATTTTGCTGAAATGCTACATAGCTGAATTGTACAAGGCCTAAGCTGAAATGTTGGCCATCCTATTTCTCATCGCCCCAAGGCCCAAGCCCCCCAACCAAACAAACATAGGTTCCCGAAATCGCCCTCTTTAAGATTATAAAACTATTTTTTAATTATTTTTTTAATAACATTTAAACCTCTTTTTAAAAACTTTCAAATTTTGCTGAAATGCTACATAGCTGAATTGTACAAGGCCTAAGCTGAAATGTTGGCCATCCTATTTCTCATCGCCCCAAGGCCCAAGCCCCCCAACCAAACAAACATAGGTTCCCGAAATCGCACACTGCCTGCGGCTGGTTAAGTGTAACTGGGAAATGGGACGAACAGAAACGAGCGAAACGATTGCACCTGCATTATTGATCATGTCTGGACGACGAATGCGAATCGATTGCCGGAGCGACATGCCAAAGATTGCATTGAACCAGCATAACGGCGAGAGCAGGAGCAGCCGGTCCCAGCCTCCCAGGGCAGAGCCGACGCGTGGCCGCGCGCCCGCTCGCGACGCTCACTCGAGGTGATCGTGCGGCCTGAGCGACATGAACATGGCCGCGTAGTGGCGGAGCCGGCGGTCGCCGTCCTCCGGCCCGACGGCGGCCTGCGGCGGCGCCGCCGCCGCCCTGGCCCTGTGGCGGCGCCACGCGAGCTGGACGTTGACGGCGGCCCACGTCCGCCAGTTGGAGGAGTAGTAGCGCGCCGTGCGCTTGAGCTTCTCGTTGGCGAAGTTGTAGCGGAAGTGCTCCGTGATGAAGCGCAGGTCGGGCGCGTCGAGGCAGAACGCCTGCGCCGCCTCCACGCACTCGAACGTCGCCGACGACGCCGGCAGCCGGTCCACGAACGGCCGCCGCAGGCACCACGACAGGAGCTCGTCGCCGAGGAAGCTGCCCGCGCCCAGCACGCACGTCGCCACCACGCCCTTCGCCAGCGGCTGCGTGCTCCGGAGCTTGCCCTGGAGGACGAACACCATGCGCTGCACCGGGTCGCCCTCGCGGATCACCTTCTCGCCGCTGGAGAACACCAGCGGCCGCAGCCTGTCGCAGATGTTGTCCAGGATGAGGTCGTCCATGCCATGGAATAGAGGGACCTGGCCAAACGAGCACACAAGCAAACCGACCGCATTGCGCAAATGCGGCAGACTTCTTAGCTGCCAAGTACATGGACGCCATGGATGGTGCAGCAGAGCACACCTGCTTAACGAGCTCGAGGCAGAGGTAGCGCTTGATGTCTCGCCTAAGCCCTTCTGGCAAGTCCTTTATCATCTCCATCTCCTCATCTCCCGTGATGGCCGCCCAGCGCTCGCGCTCATACTGCCGCACCCTTTGCCTCAGACGGGAAGGTAATTGCCGCCTCCTCATCCACCATTCCATGTCCCGGAATCGCAGCTGCATCTTTCGTTTCCTAGCCAAGACGGCATGCAAGAAGACCTACGGTATGTCGGTATCATCCATTACTTGTTAGTTGTTACGTAGTATTTGTGAAACCAGATGCATAATACATTTGGCACAGATAAAAGACAGATAGAACTTTTACTTGTATGTTTCCGATCAGTAAAGTGAAGAGCATCAGGCCACTCAGCACATTAATTATACTGAATATCACCTCAAGCCAGTTGCTCGTAGGCTCAAGATCATTGCCAAAAGTACTGCCAAGTCAAAGGAAAACACTAACCATAAATGTAAACAGCTGATATAACTGAAAATTTTGGAAAACCAATATTAATGTAATGATAAAAAACTTAATACTTTTTTGTTTCATAAATCAACAATTGGTAAACATAACAAGACAATGCATGCATACAACAGGAAAATAATTGAACAATTTTTCACATATAAATCTGAGATTTCTGTGAGAAAAACTACCTCAGGGTCATGAGGCCCCAGAATATAGGATAGAGAATTTTTACAGCAAGTGAATTGCTCGAAATAACAGGAAGAGCTCCCTTGTAGATTCCATAAGCAAAGGGCCCATTGCCACTTAGACAGGTCGGTAAGGTTTGTTGACCGAAGGAAGTTAAGTTTGTATCACATGCTAATCCATTTATATTCGATGACCAAGGAAGGTGAAAACACATCTCTTTGGAGCAAGCCAGTGACATTAAATTGCAGTTGTTATTTTTTTTACATTCCTCTTGGAGGCAGGAGGCAACACGCTGAATCGCAAGAACATACCAACACCCACCTGCAATCTGGAAATGACGGAAAATTGATGGATAACCAGCATTACCTATAATAATTTAGTATGTACTAGCTCTTTTAATTAGCACCAACTGTTGTTTCATATGTGCTAGGAGAATGAAAACACACGATAAAAGACACCGATGTTTTTAGCATGGGTAGGCCGAGTGCCAACATCCACAGGAAACCCCTATTCTTGTATTGTCATGTTGAATCCAATGGTACATGGTACAATTCACAATCCTTGATAGAAACTCTACTTTTTTTATGTATAATGGAAGAAACTTCTACCCTCTACACCAACTAGGGATGTGTACGGCCTTTACAAACGCTTATCAAAAAGCTAAAAGCAAAGAGAAATGATGGTAGAGACTCCTAATAGAATAGGTTTAACATATATCTTATACGATACAAATTGCAACATTTCCTGAATTTTTATGTCCCAAAGAGGAATATGAAAAGACTTGAAAGGAAATATGCTGTTACGGTGCCAAGGTTAATGTGCATGTTGCTCTTTCCACCAACAGACTGCTTCTATTTAATCAGTTACTGTGCATCTTAGTCCTTGGCCCAACAGCCTGATTCTATTCAATCAATATTCAATAACAATATGACAGATCTGATTGTCTGGGATAATTTCCCTGCTTATCTATATACATAAATAAATTTTTTTTATTATCATCAGCAAAATATTGGTACTTTCCTTTGAAAGGATCAAGATTCATAAATAATTATATATCTTGCTATAAAAAAAATAGGCAGAACCATCTGCAGATATTGCAGACCAACCCTTGATTTTCTTTGAAAAAAATACTGTCATGTCAGTTGTGGTGTAAAATTCACATCATTGACTAAATTATCAACCTGATATCAATGATTGGAACATAACTGCACTTAATGAGTATGAGAGTGACCCTAGGATTCCACAATCGTATGTGTTTCCCAATTAAATAATAGAAGGAAGGAATACTCACATGAGAAGCAATGAAATAGGCAAAAAGATTTAGACCAAATCCCCACCATATTGTTCCAAAGATGTAACCAGTCACCTTCTGCATTTTTCTCATGATATGAATACTATGATACACCTTGGGGAGAAATTGCAAAAAGAATATGAGCAGCAGTATTGTCATGATAAATTTAAATTGCTCCTCTCTGATTAACTTTGGTATGAGTGTCCAGAAGATGACCTGCAAAATTTCATCTATCAGAGTGTTGAGGGAAAAAAAGGAAAAGGGAGAGAAATTCAGATCTGTTCCACAATGTAAAATTTAGTGCATTTGTTTATTTGCTATTGTTTCAGTATTAAGCACTACGCAAACTCCCTAAAAGCTAATAGTGCAAAAAGGGAACATAGCACTGTTAAATTTCTCTCTCTGAATCTTTTGGTGGTTCCTATCATTACCATGGATCTAATACATCATAAACATAATGGTTCAATATCCTTCTCTTCCATAGTGCTATGCACAATATAACATCGTCATCGTTTCTAGTCACACTGTGACGACTCCTATAAACACCAAAGACTAGGAACTTAATTCATGCGAACAAGTACGTAGTGCCTTACCATATCATGCTGCTATGGCTGCGCTCAAATATAACAGGAGCGCGGTTATCTTTTTAGATAATGAAATAAATTCTGGAATTGTGGTGTGATTATTTAGAAGTCGCTTTGGAATACAAACACTTCTTCACATTGTTAATGACAACTTGACAAGTCAATCATACATCCATGATATGATAATGACATGGCTAACATTTTGAGGCCACGACGCATCCACATCCTATGCTCCAAATAAAAATGACAACAGCAATGAACGATAATGATTGTGTACTTGAGATTAGGCAACAAATGCCAGAGCCCACTTTAAAAATGACCAGGCCATCTGAAAGACAAAGACTAATAATGACAAAAGGAATTATATTTCCATGAACGGAAAGCAGCCAAATCCCCTGTAACACCAGCCACGTGAAAGGCAGCAGTGGAAGAGGTGAAACGAGAATATCTGCTACACGGCAGGACAAGTCACAAATTTACACTTCTAATGCTTGTTTCCTTGCAATATGGTGGGGCACTGCAAAACTGTAACCATGAAACAAGGCTGCCTACCATGAACAGTGAACACCGCGCTGATATGCATAATTGAACTGTCATTTTCCTTGCTGTTTTCTTTCATCAATGATGTTGTCCCATTCTAACTGCAGTCATATTCAAATACTACCATCAATCATCAGTGCCACGCCATTAACCATCCGTACTTCTTCCGTAAGCACATCAAACTTAATTTCCTACTACTACTTTCAATCAGAATTCTCTAACACATCCATGATTGGGCCAGGATCATTCCAGTATGCTGGAGAATCCCTGCCACTACTCTACACTCGTTGAAACATACCACACCTTAGCAGGGGCGGATCCACCACCTGGGCTGCCAGGGCGGCGGCCCGGGCTTGGATTTGGACCCCCATTTATACCTCCCTTGGGGTATAGGGCTCAAGCCCACTCAAATATCCTCCACCAGGGCCATCTAGGGCTGTGAGAGAGAGGGGGCGAGGCAAGAGACGCGCGGGAGACAAAGAGTCACGCGAGGTCACGTCTCCTGAGCGCCGTCTTGAGGCGAGACAGGAGCCTCTTTTGCCGCTGATCTGATCGTTGCTTCACCTTCGGCTTTGGCTTTCGCCCTTCGGCAATGTCGCCTGCAAGCAGCAAGCGCGCAACGGCAAGAGCGCCAGGCCCCAGATCATCAACCATTCAACCGTCAAGCATCAAGGACTCAAGCCGTCAAGGACTCAAGGTTCTCCTCATCCCTCTCCCCCTGGCTATATCAACATATATATATACGGCTATAAGCTAATGTTTGCATCATTACATGTAGCCAGATCGACCAACTATCCAATTTAGTGCACAAAACTGTCACAGAAATAGAGAGAGAAGAGTAGAAGACGTAGATTGTACAATATAATATATATATTCTATTATATAAAAAGGATGGGATCAAAGCTAAACTAATTAATTGTTCGTATGTAGGTACTCAATGTAACATAGGTTTTAAGTTATGATTTTTTCCTATTATGTGGAAGGTTAAATATTCCAGATTTATATTGGGCGATTGTAAATAAAGTAAATTCTATGGGCAAGACTGCATGTGTTTTTTGAATTAAACGTCTAATTCCTTCCTTATAAGTGTGAAACATCTAATTCTTTTTAATTTACTTGTTTTTCGCCTGTAGATATGAAGAGATTTACTTCTTTTTAATTCTTTTAACGTTAGAAACTAGTAAAACTATAAAATCAGTGAATTGTTAGCTTGGAGTTAACATGTTTTATGTTATTTTTATTCTATAGAAAATGAAATACAGTTTTTGTATTGCCCAGGCATGATTTTTGTCCTGGATCCGCCACTGCACCTTAGTGGCATGGCAGCTAGCACATTGCAACAGGCGGTTTTACACACTGAGCTCACTAGTGGACATTGTGGACCTGCAAGGCTGCAATGTACTTGTGTACCCAGATGTAGCATTTCCGACAAGATCGTTGTGGTGTGTCTCAGAACCAGACAAGAGGCTTGCTCACAATTCTGAGTCGTTTGATTCACCTACATGGCTACACGGGCGATGCAAAGCATGTGGTTTCTAGTGGTCTCAGTTACAGGGTCTGTTGCTATGCTTCGAATCTTGATTTCCCATCGTAAAAATGGTTCAGATTGGGGCTGGAAAAGATGCTTAGTGGGGGCACCTGACCTGCGGGATGGGCAGGACGACGAAGAGGTCGAACCAGAGGCCCTTGATGGAGCGGGCGTAGTGCGCGGCGATGGCTCGCGCGTCCCAGACGAGCTTGCCGCACCCGACGACGAGGGACTCGCGGGAGACGTAGGCGAGGCGGAACTGGAGCAGGACGTGCGCCAGGTGCGCCACGTCGGCGCAGGTGCGCAGCGCGGTGACGGCGGCGGCGAGGCCGGCGTCCATGTACAAGCACGGCCGGCCGGCGCGGCCGATGGAGAGCGCGTAGAAGAAGAGCGGGTCCACGGCCAGCGCGGCGGCGCGGCCCAGCAGGATCCACCGGTTCCACCGCTGCACGCGCTTGCTCCGCGGGTCCAGCACCGGTCCGAACACCCACCGAGCGGCGGCGGCGGCCCCCGCGTGGTGCGCCGCCGCCTGGGGCTGCCCCTGGACCGGTACTAGCGACGAGCCCGCGTCGGCGTCCCAGTTCGGCGAGTGCACCTGGTCGCACGTCGTGGAGTGGAACGCCGGCACGCCGGGCTGCGTGCACGCGTAGCACTCGCCCGCCGGCCCCGCCACCGCCGACCGGCCGCTGCCTCCTCCGGTCTGCGCCTCCTCGTCCCGGACGGAGTCCCGCTCCCGGCCCCCCAAGCGCAGCCACCTCTTGGCCCCATCACGCACTTGCACGAGCAACCTTCAAGCACAAGCACTCGATCAATCGTGAACACACGGTCACAGGAACACCCCGCCAAGAGCAAATCAAGAAAGCGGCCGCCGCCATTGCCCAAAAAGCTCACCGCTGGGAGAGAGAGTGGAGGAAGGACAGGGAAGGCATGTCCCATGAACGGTGGAAACCATGAAAGGATCGAGCGCGAGGTGAATCGTATATGAAGGAGCAGGAGCAGGAGCAGGAGCTTCGGAGTTGTGCTTTGGAGCCGGCCCTGGAGTGGCGCTCGCTCGATGCCGACCAAGGGATAGAAACAAGGGACCGGGCGAGGAGGGGTGGAGGTACAATGGTATTGGGGCCCAGATACGTGGCAGCTTAGCGGCGTACGTGCACTGTCCCCATTGTAGCATTGTAGCACCTCGTGTAAAAGTCAGGTTACTTTTTTTTTTAAAACGATTTTAGTTAACCGTGGATACAGGTCTCGATTATTTTGTTATTTATTTATTCAGGTCTCCATTTATGGATGTATGCAACGTGCTCCGGTGCATGGACTTGGTCCATGTACGAGTGTTTCAGCTCGGGATTGTACAGTTGTACTTGTACAGAAGGAGGTGGGCCTGGGCCATGTATTTGCAGGCCTGCCCCATCGCGTGGGCTTGTGGGGCCGACTAGAGAGGTTAGCTGGGCCCAAAACAGTTGTAGGGTGGGAACAGCTGTGGGTACTGGGCAGGGCAGCGAGCCAGCGAGCCACCTCTGTATTACCCTTAAAAAAAAGGAAGAAGTCAATTTCTTGCATGAGCTATCGCATGAGTTTAGTTTCACTCGACTTTAAAACCGGACAAAACACACTCATTATCAAAACCGTACAAAATACTCACTTTAAAAAACCATGGTGGTTTTGGATGACATAACATCTAGTCATCATTTTTTCTAGAAAATAAATTTTAAAAAATCTAGAAAATTATAGGAAGCTCAAAAATATAATAAAAATATGCACAACAATAGAAAAAATACATAGAATCCAAATATGCAATAAAACTGTAAAGTTTATGTGCATACTTATTTGCAAAAATTATTATTTTTATATAAGGTGTTTTATTTATTAAAAAGTATTCAAGAAAATTTTGTTTGTTCTCTATAAAATGGTGAAAAATATTTTAGTTTTGAGAATGATGTAGAAATTAATAAAAACATAAAGATGCTATTTTGACCGTTGAATTTGATTTTGTTTTTAAAAATACAATTGAAAGGTCAAAATAAATTAGAATTAGAATTTGAAAATATAAATTGAAAGGCAAAGTTAGCATCCCTCTATTTCATCGGTTTCTCTCATTTTTCCTACAAGCCAAATTAAGTTTTCTTAAATACTTGATTTATTTATTCAATGAAATACATTATGTACTATTTTTACGTATAAATATATACATAGAAAAGTATTTTCAATGAATATTTGGATTCTACCTATTTTGTACTTTTGGTTTTTTTTATTTTGTTTTTTGAGCTTCCTATGATTTTCTAGAAATTTTTGAATTTATTTTCTAGAAAAATGTTGATTAGATGTTATGTCATCCAAAACCACCATGGTTTTAAGTGGGTATTTTAAATTTTGATAGTTGAGGGGGGTGTTTTGTCCGATTTTGAAGTTGAGGGGGGAAAACTGAACTTGTGCGATAGTTCAAGGGGGTAAAATGGACTTCTTTCTAAAAAAAACAACATCGCTGACAAACTTTATGATCTTTTGAGCAGTAATAGTTCTTAAATATTTAGTTTAGTTTCATTAAAATGATGTTGCTATTCTTTTTTAGCAAGTATTTTTATACAACATTATATTTCTCTTAAATTTTATAAATGCACTAGCATACAGGGCGGACCCACCATGGGGGCTGGCGGGGCCGCGGCCCTACCTAAAATTTTTGACCTTATTTATACCCTAGTTGAAGTAGAGAGTAAATATTTGATAAATTGGGCCCTAGGTGGGGGCAGAATACACCTGGATGGCAGATTTAGATAAAGGTAAACAAAACTAATTTTAGGCTTGCCCCACCTACATTTTAGCCCTGCGTCCGCCACTGCTAGCATATGTGTTTGAGCTCTCACTGTCCTGATGCCATCTATCCATGCATTTACAAACAACTGACAATATTGAAGTTACCTCCTTATTCATTGGCGGTCCATAAATTATGCAATGAATAATAAGAACAAAAAATAAATTATAGAATTTTCACGTTGACCAAGAGTAAAAGAGGAAACATACATATTTAAATGCAACAAAACACAATGCAGATATATACACAACAAAACGGTAGTATAGTTTTGACTAACGGTTCATTTGGAGGACGTCCTCACAAAAAAAATAGTATCATTATCATACTATCCTAGTGGTATAGAAAAAATTGAAACCACATTATTTATCTCTGTGTATTGTAAAATTTTCTCTGAAAGTAATAGAGGCAACCACATTATTGTCAGAGGTAATACTAAGAAGCTCACATTGGTTAGAGAATTAGAGGCTCTCCTGCAATGTTTTGTGGAAGCTCGAATTGGACGACCTGTTTTTTTGCACCTTATTCAGGGCAAACAATTTGACTTCTTGAAATTAATTAACTTTTGAAATGCTCTCGTATATAAGTTAAATCAGTTCAGCCTTTCAAAGTTTTCCGAGCACATCTTTTTTAGCCAATTAGTTATACCTGATCTAGGGAAAGCCGGAAAGATATTTTCGCTCGTTTATTAACAGCAACGAAGGTGCTCCCTCCCAAATGTTTTGCACATTCTAATGTTAATTTGTGGCATGAAGAGGGCCAGCAAAGCAGTGATCTTCCCATCTTCGACTCTCATGTCATGATTCATCTCGTTCCATGTAAGCAGCTCTTACTTCAAGAAATAGATGACGCATCCAAGCACAGCTACACAAGTCTAAGCACATTGTCGAACGTTGGCTAATCAATAAAAACAAAACAAAATATGTTGTAAACTTGTCATAATTAGACGTGTGAGCAGCTACACGAGTTATTTTTTTTTCTAGTTCTATTAAACTTTCTAGAAATTCTTTTCATTGATGGTTGTTGGCACAAGTTTACTGCAAATCGAGACTACGGAGTGCAAAGCAATCAGTTGCTTCTCATAAAAGCAATTGCTATCCGGCAAGAAACTAACTAAACCTGTCCATACCCGCGAAAACAAACAGATCACCTGAGTGCTCGCGAAGCAAACGCTTCCTAAAGGCACAACAGAACGCATAAGTTTACTATAAATTAATGCGATCGTCCCCAATCTCCCAAATGCTTATTTGTAAAGCAGTAACTGAAAGTGTTCATTACTTACCCCAAACACTGCCTGATACACAAACTAACATATATGCATCGCTCATGAGTCATGCAGGGCCATGGCAACCATTTCCCAACAAGAAACCAAGTAAAACCATTTATTTTCGTGTCAAACAACCAAACACTTGTATTATATCATAACAAAAGATAAAGACATACGACAACTATATAGTATCTCATTACCTGATCAAGAGAGACACATTTGTTCATGTTACCTCACCTTTCAATGTGGTCTCGTAGGTAAGACACGTACATGAAACATAACCACTTGCCTTCTTTGTTGTATAGAAGAGTGACCTAATTCCCTCAAGATGATTTGCTTTATTTTTTTGGTTAAAAGAAAAACATGTGTGCATACACGTCTGCACCATGATCACACATGCATCCTTTCTCTATAGGTTATCTGTAATCATAACTTTTCATCAACTAGCCAATAACACTTACTAAGTTGTTAAAATAATCTCAGGAGAAGAATAACAAAGATAGGCTTCACCAACATATCTCGGTTGAGGGGTTTCACACTTTCTCCTACTTTAGATAACACGCAAAGTGAAAAAAAAACTTTTTATAACTGCTTCGGCATATGAAGACTGAAGACATCACCATGCTGCGTGAACTCACATTTCCATATCACATATAGAAAAGAGAAAAAAAATCTAATGCGCTAAAAAAAAAAGAGACATAAAAAAGGGATTCATTTCCAGCCGTCGAAAAACAGGACAAAACGCTTTCGAGAAAGGGGGGCATTTCCAGCCGTAGGAAGAGGCGCGCAAGGGAACAAAAGGCGCACAGCGGCGCATGAACCACGTCCGGGCAAACGTGGGCTGATGTGGGCCCCATCAGACAGTGTCCCCCCTCTCTCTCACTCTCTCTAGTGCTCCCCGGTCTCCAGTCTCGCGCTCAGTCAGATACGGAGTGGCACGCGCGCAGTATGCAGCACACGCCAATGGCGACCGCCTCGCCGCTCGCCGCCGCCTTCCGCCCGCTCGCGGGGAGCGGGTCAGGGGCCCTCGTGTTGGGCACCGGCGGCGGCGGCGGCGGGCGCGCTCGGGTGCTGGGGCGGCGCGGGCTCGCGGCGCGGAGCGTGGCGAGCGATCGGGACCTGCAGGGCTCCGTCTTGCCCGAGGAAGGTACGCGGCTTCGCCCTCCCGATTGCTCTGACGCCTCGGGTGCTGGTCGGCAGTAATGTGGTTTGAATTGCGGTTGATGTGGCCATGTGGGCATGTAATAAGCGCGGATGCGTGTGATCCTCTTCCCTGCTTGTTCTGAAGTGTGCAGGAACTGTGGCGGCGATGGGGAGTTCCATGGGGGCATGGGCCATTCGTGATTGTCTGGGCGGGCATTGATAATTTTGTAGCAGTTAGGGCTGAAGGATTAGAGGATCGTCAAATTCGCGAGTAAACTTAAAACTGCGTCCTGTGAATCCACTAAAACCGGGAGCTGTTTTACTGGCAGCAAACCTCGAATGCTGTATTACGACTTGCGAATTGTGGGCACTTTTTAGGTGATGGAGTGGGGTCTCATGTTTGTTTGTGTGGTGAACTGATGACGCAGTGAACGTTGCTGTACTATACTATTACTATTTACTATGACTGGGTGAAGAAGTCTTAAGAGATGCCCAAAGTCTGCGGTTGAGAATCTATTTTAGGCTTTTTTAAGGTCACGGAGTATCAATTTTCCTGAAGGTAGCTAGAAGTTACTAAATTTGAACGTATTGGCTCCTTGTTCAGGAAAATTGATACTGAAGGTCATAGAAGTCACGGAGTGGGACGTATTGGCTCCCAGCGCCGTATTGTCGTATATACGACGTATTGATAACCATGAGTAGCACAGCAAATCTTAAATGCCATTCAAGCTAGATTAATATGCTAAGGCTTAATTCTTCTTAGGGTGGTTGCAACCTGAAACATTGCCATAAATTTTAAGATCATTGAAGTAAGGTGGAAGATTCATCATGAGTTGGTAGCAATCCATAGTTTTTGTGGCAAAGGATAAAATATGACACGATGTGACCTGAATATTCGATTATACAAATACTCATGGTGGATGATGAAGTGATATACATCCAGGGTGTTCTTCAATATTTTTCACATTAACGGAGCTATGTTTGCACATTCTTTTACTTTTCTGATCCTGGAATTGTTCTGCTTGTAATGCAGAGCTTTCAAGTGTGTTAAGTTCCATTGATTCGTCTGCCATTGCATCAAACATCAAACACCACGCGGAGTTCACATCCTTATTCTCCCCGGAGAACTTTTCACCCCTAAAGGCTTACCATGCAACTGCTAAAAGTGTTCTCGATGCTCTGATAATGAATTGGAATGCAACCTATGATTGTTATGACAGAATGAATGTAAAACAAGCTTATTACCTGTCCATGGAGTTTTTACAGGTTTCAGTGTTTCACAAGCTGCTTCCTCCACCTTCATCTCTTATCTTTCAGTATCTGCATTGTGATGTTATTTGGTTATCTTTGTATACTGTAGGGAAGAGCGCTCACAAATGCTATTGGCAACCTAGAACTAACTGGTCAGTACGCAGAAGCACTAAAACAACTTGGACAAGACCTAGAGGATGTTGCTAGCCAAGTAAGGAATTCTTCAAGATAGTTGGTTCTTAGTTCATATCAAAATTGTGTCATGCAGTTTTATTATTTAAAATTCCAAAACTTCATATTCTGTTATTAATCTTTTGCCTTATATTTATTTTGAAACTACCTAAAAAGGAAAAGCTCATCGTCCTCCATGATCCATTGCGTGACTTATCTTCATGTAGCTTTCATATTAAGTTATTCTATAAAAAATCATGTCAAAACAAAATTATTGATGTACTTTCGTAATTACAATTAAATAGGAGCCAGATGCTGCTCTTGGAAACGGTGGTCTAGGTCGTCTAGCTTCCTGTTTTCTGGATTCTTTAGCAACCCTGAATTATCCAGCCTGGGGATATGGACTTCGGTACAGATATGGCCTCTTTAAGCAAATCATAACAAAGGATGGTCAGGAGGAGGTAGCTGAGAATTGGCTACAGGTACTGATAGTTGATACACCTTCTCATTTTTTAAATATTTCATATCCAGAATGTTGATTCCATTGGTATATATATTGGTTATAATGCCTATTTTATAGACATGTCTGTTAGCTTCTTATGCCATTTGTGACTGTACACTATATATTCCAGATGGGAAATCCATGGGAGATTGTAAGAAATGATGTCTCCTACCCTGTGAAATTCTATGGAAAAGTGGTTGAAGGCACTGATGGGAGGAAACACTGGATTGGAGGAGAAAATATCAAGGCAGTGGCTCATGATATCCCTATTCCTGGCTACAAGACTAAAACTACTAACAATCTTCGCCTTTGGTCAACGACAGTACCATCACAAGATTTTGACTTGGTGGCTTTTAATGCTGGAGATCATGCCACGGCCTATGGAGCTAATCTAAATGCAGAAAAGGTTTTAGTTTTCCTAAATTTCCCTCTAGTAAAAACACATTAACTCTTAAGCGACTATTGTTTTGAAGCCTAAAAAATCTAGCTACACCTGCAGTTTCTTAATTTTTTCTTGACAATTGCTTACAATGTAATTTGTTATTTGTGATATGTCTTGGTAGCATCTTCTGCATTAATTATATCATAGATTGTGCATCTACATATCTCAGTTAATTGAAAGGATGAACGAGATGTGGTTGCATTACACTCATCTCTTTAAATCCATTTCCTGTGTCTTATCGGTGTATATCGAGTATTTGTCTTTCTTACCCAAATCTCTAGTATATTTTGTGCATCACTTGTATAAACCAGTAAGAGTGCCTGTGCTAAACTGTAGGCTTATTCTCACATGCTCAGTAGTATTTAATTATTTTAACTTTTAAGAGTACAAATTTATGTGTAGTAAATCTATAGTAATGTTAAGTTCCTAACGGTCATGAGCACCGTGGGCAATTTTTATGATGCCCATCTTAAGTTTGATTTACTGATTTTCTTGCCATGCTAGATATGCCACATATTGTATCCAGGGGATGAATCACCTGAGGGTAAAGTTCTCCGCTTGAAGCAACAATATACGTTGTGCTCGGCCTCACTACAAGATATTATTGCTCGATTTGAGAGGAGAGCTCGTGATTCTCTCAACTGGGAGGACTTTCCCTCTAAAGTTGCAGTGCAGATGAATGACACTCATCCAACACTATGCATTCCTGAGTTAATGAGAATACTGATTGATGTTAAGGGATTGAGCTGGGACAAGGCTTGGAGTATCACAGAAAGGTATTCACATTATCAATTTGGCTAATCTTGATTCTTGAATGTAACAGGGTTGCACCATTTATGTTTATCCAGTCCAAATTAACTTATTTCATTTCCTCATTTGTCTTCATTCAATTTTGTGCTAATTTCCTGAACATTTCCAGAACTGTGGCATACACTAACCACACGGTGCTTCCTGAAGCTTTAGAGAAGTGGAGCTTGGACATAATGCAAAAACTTCTACCTCGACATGTTGAGATTATAGAAACAATTGATGCAGAGGTATCAGATGCTCAAAAATCTTATGCAATTATTTTGTTGCTGTGTCGGTCATGCTTTTTTACCCTTAGCATTGATTTGAAGCAGCTGATGAACAGTATCATCTTAAAATATGGAACCGAAGATATTTCACTGCTAAAAAAGAAGCTGACAGAAATGAGGATTTTAGACAACATTGACCTTCCATCTTCTATTGCCAAACTTTTTATTAGACCTAAAGAGAAAAAGGAACCTCCTGCTAAATCGAAGGAGAAGTTGCTTGTCAAATCTTTGGAATCTGATGTTGAGGTTGAGAAGAAGCCTGAGTTGCAAGAAGTGGTGGAAAAAGTTGTATCCGAGACAATGGAGGAAGAGGTTGAATCTGAAGAAGTTGAGGAGGCCGAAGAGGAGGAACCAGAGTATGAGTTAGATCCATTTGCAAAATATAATCCTAAGTTACCAAGAGTTGTCCGAATGGCAAACCTCTGTGTTGTTGGTGGGCATTCAGTTAATGGTGTGGCCGAGATTCACAGTGAAATTGTGAAACAAGACGTATTTAATAGCTTTTATGAGGTATTTACTGAGGGATTGATTACTGGGATCTTATTTTTAACTACTTAAACATATGGACATGGATAACCGTATGCCATTTTATTGTTTCTATATGCCAGATGTGGCCTGCTAAATTCCAGAACAAAACAAATGGAGTGACTCCCAGGCGTTGGATACGGTTTTGTAATCCTGAATTAAGTACAATCATTTCAAAGTGGATAGGTTCTGATGACTGGGTTCTGAACACTGATGAACTTGCACAACTGAAGAAGGTACTTCCAGTAGCTCCATGCCTCCATCATCTCCAACTTTTAATGTTCACCTTTTTAATTTCTACGTTTCCTTTTTTACCTATGCTTTATTTTTTCTATATTGATGTTAATTAGTCTTGTAACAGTTTGCTGATAATGAAGATCTGCAATCAGAATGGCGGACTGCCAAAAGGACTAACAAGATGAAGGTTGTTTCTCTAATAAGAGAGAAGACAGGATATATTGTCAGTCCAGATGCTATGTTTGATGTGCAGGTAGGTATTTAATATCATAAGTAAACATTTATCATGTATCATTTGACTTAGTCTTTGTCAACTGGATGCCTTAGGTGAAAAGGATACATGAATATAAACGGCAGCTACTAAATATCCTCGGAATTGTCTACCGCTACAAGAAGATGAAAGAAATGAGTGCAAAAGAAAGAATAAAAAGTTTTGTTCCACGGGTGTGCATATTTGGCGGAAAAGCATTTGCCACATATATACAGGCAAAGAGGATTGTGAAGTTCATCACAGATGTCGCAGCTACTGTAAATCATGATCCTGACATTGGAGATTTATTGAAGGTAAATCTGTCCCTTTTCCTGTCGCCTTTCATCTTTGCTGATGGCCACATGACTTTGACTAGTGACTTTAATGCTATTGAAAAACAACAAGCGTTCTTTATGCTGATGTTTGTAAAGATGGAGAATGAATAACCACATTTTTTATTTTCCTTCTAATGAATTGAGACTGCTAATGGTGATATTTCTGACTATTGGGATGAGGTAAATATATAGTAATCGATTAAAAAATTGAGGATTTTTGTTTGTTGTTCAGGTTGTATTTGTTCCAGATTATAATGTTAGTGTTGCCGAGACGCTCATTCCTGCCAGTGAATTGTCTCAGCATATCAGGTGATAATCTAACTACCTTTTATAGCCTAGCAAATACCCAAAAAAAATGTTACCTCGATTGGCTAAAGTGGAATTTTTCATGTACCTTTTCATTTATTATAAAATGCCAATGTTGGGATAACCCCATTCAGGTGTAATACCACAATTTTAAATTTCTACAAGAGATGTTCATTATTTAACACTCATATTATCCATTCAGTACTGCTGGAATGGAGGCTAGTGGAACCAGCAACATGAAATTTGCCATGAATGGATGTATTCTTATTGGAACTTTGGATGGTGCGAATGTGGAGATCAGAGAAGAGGTTGGAGAGGACAACTTCTTTCTTTTTGGTGCAAAGGCACATGAAATTGCTGGTTTGAGGAAAGACAGAGCTGAGGGAAAGGTATAGCACTTCTTCATATAGCTACGCTTACGCTCAAGCTAGCAAAGATATCTCAGCACAAGCAAAGTCATAATCTTGCCATTTTATTTTTCATCTGCAGTTTGTGCCTGACCCAAGATTTGAAGAGGTTAAGAAGTATGTCCGCAGTGGTGTCTTTGGGACTTACAACTATGATGAATTGATGGGTTCTTTAGAAGGAAATGAAGGTTATGGACGTGCAGACTATTTTCTTGTTGGCAAGGATTTCCCCAGTTACATTGAATGCCAGGAAAAGGTTGACGAAGCATACCGAGATCAGAAAGTAAGTTGTCTAACTGATGTTAGTTGTTTCTTGGTGAACTGCACATGGCTAACACCAGTGTTTCACTACAGAATGACTTTTGCCTTTCAAAAACCATAAAATGATTTTATCTAAACCATAGTAATAGTTATTTCAAATTAAATAATTTGTCGGAAGGACAGTGCAAACTGTCAGAGTACTATTGGGAGTCATGTTATGCTTGTTCACCTCTTAGGTGAGCTTTCATGAGGCTAGCTGAGCAATACGCCAGTACCTCCAGAGAATTGCTTCTATGATTTTTTTTTAACCAAAGGCAGGAGCAGTGCTGATTCATTAAAGAAGAAGAGCACCGTAAACTGTACAAGAGAGATAGGGGAGGGAAAAGAAGAGAAAGGGAGGGGAAGGGAGAGGTGCTCGGGCTAAGTGAAGCGACCACTCGCCGAGTCTCTGGCAACATGCCTCCAAACGAGAATATCCTCTTTAATTCTGGCCACTAGTTGAGCGTGGCTCAGGCTGCGCTGCTGGAAGAGACTTCGATTTCTTTCCTTTCAGATGTTCCGCAACGTGTAGATACCCTCCCGTTAAAATCTCTTCTGGTTATGTGCTGAGTGGCTCCACCAGTCGCGGAACCGCATGGGGGCTTCTATGAACTTAGAAAAATAACTTCAGAAAATGATGAGAGGTAACCGAGGGGCTGATCTCATCTGGTGTTGGCTTAAAAATAGATACTCTTGTGTTATGTAGGATCCAGCAACTTTTCGTTAGGACGAATATTAAAGGCACTGCTCTGATGCATCCACAAATTTTTTTGTGCTTGGGAGCATTTCTGGAGATAGACCAGATCAGCACCACTTCCATTTGGTGCACATATTACTTTGATATTTTGGATATCTTTGCTCTGCTTGATCTTCACACCACACTATATGTCAAGCGTGGCTAACGCTGCATTCCACGACTGCCTCCACATGGAAAATCCAACATGCAAAATATGTATCGCTTCTACTCATGTATTCTTCTCTGCAACTGCAGTTATGGACGAGGATGTCCATCCTCAACACGGCTGGCTCCGCCAAGTTCAGCAGCGACCGGACCATCCACGAGTACGCCAAGGACATTTGGGACATCGGCCCCGTCGCCCTTCCCTAGATAGGAGGAAACCGGCAGCTCTTGCCTGCCGCCGGCAACCAGTGTCAAGGTGCGCATCTGGCTACAACAATTCGCCGATCGATCAGTTCAGCTTCTTGGCAGGGTTGCTCGCCCCAGTTTTGTGCAGACAAATGCAAGCTCAGGCGTGGATCAACGATGCATTCAACCATGCAAGATTCCTGTGGGAATCATGCCGTTACTCTGTAGTGTATATCCAATTATCCATCCTCCAAATAATGTTAAAGAGGCAGGCAGAGACATCAGACATCGTTGCTGGATACCATGCATTTCCAATTGCCCCGTAGCTAGTGCTGGGAGGTGGGAACATCCGAACATGCTATTCTATTCCCAAGAGGACTGGGTACGAGTGCCAGGAGGATGCTAGTGCTAGCGTGACATCTCCAGATTCTCCACCATTGATCGGGGGAGATCGTTGGGTGGGGTCTTCGGTGACATCTTTATCGCCAAAGATGGATCGGGATCGGTGCAGGCACGTCAGCATGTTCTCCCAGGACGAGAAGGAAAGGATCAAAGGGAAGGAAAGGATGGGTAGGATCAACCGATCGAGCAAGGATAGCGTACGTAGACTCTCCCTAAACAAATGCACATATATCCCTTTTGCATTAGAGAGGAGATAAGAGGATTAGACAAGGTCGTAGCGACTGGTGACTAGCTCCATGCCCATGGGCCATGGACCACCGGCTCGGCCGGTCGATCTGCCGACGGGCGACGGCCAGCCAGCTACAGGCAGCCTTTTCACCGGGGAAAAGGCGAAAAGGTCCCCATGGATTTTTGTCTCCTCTCCCGCGCGCCCCACTACAAGACCTCGAAACTACGCATGCCTCATGATGCATCGCTTGCTGCTGCTGCTGCTGCTGCTTCTTTTCTCTTCACCTCCCATGACCCCATTTCCGGGTTTCGTCGAATTGGAGCCACCCTGCGCTGAGCCGTTGATGGCGTGCGCTGTTTGATTGGGTTGCTTACTATATTGAGTTGCGAATGTGTGATCGGACGGGTGGATCGATCGAGAAGCCGCCGCCCTGCGGTTTCGCCAGCGATCCCGGCCCGCTCGACCCGCACAGTCGCCGCACTGTGGAGATCGCTCTGAATGCGTGAACGTGGCGCGTCGCCGTCTGCAGGTGTTACCATCAACGTAGCATCACCGTACTATATTTGCAATAAAGAACTAGTACCAGCTGTGCCTCGGCAGCAGCATGCAGGATAGAGAGGTGAAACGAGAGGGTCGAATTGACTCTAGGTCGTCAAATATATAATACTCCCTCCGTTCATTTTTTTTCCACACATGTGGATCATATTCTGATCTAAGAAATTTCCTGAACATAAACTTTAATCATTAAAGACCGTTACTTGTTACATTTATTACCAACACGTCCTCCTTGCTTCCTCGGGTTCCCCCTAGCCCTTCTCTCCAACTGCCTCCCATCTTGATCGGATTGGTATCCTCTGGAAAAAAATTTATTTTTTAAACTTTTTTAAAAAATTATTTTAATTTTAATCTCCGGGCTGAAGAATTTGCAAATCTAACCCTTTTGGCCGCGTCACCCCGCCCCAAGCGGGATGGCCCACTTACTGGCGCGAGAGGTTGCCATGTTGGCGGCCCGGTGAGCTCTTGATAGAATGACAAAGGGGCGGTCTTGCGCGCCATCCGCTGGCTGGCAAGATGTACTTGCCCATGCCATCCCGCTTATGGCGGCAGAAGATGAATTTGTTGCATTTGGCGGGTAAGCGCCAAAAGGGTTAGATTTGAAAAAACTTTTGACCCGGGGTTAAAAATAAAATATCTATTTCAAAAGGGTTAAAAATAAAAAATTATTCTATCCTCTGACATCGCATTGGTAATGTCACCGTGCTACAGTACTCTGAAATTCCCTTCATATCAGCCATCGGATCCAAAATGAATGGCTGAGATTTAATGCTACAATAAAACCGCGGCAGCATTAAATAGTACCTCGCTACAGTGAAACTTTGCTACAGTGATTTTGAACAGTATCCAGCTCGATCTTGTCTCTCTGTTTTTCATCCAGCGGCTAGGAAATAATGTCAGAGTACTGTAGCACGGTAACATTGCTTTGCAATGTCAGAGGATATGAATCCATCTTGATCCTATCTAGGGCACATTTTAGGCCAACCCTAGTCATAGCCGCTCCCTAGGTCATCTGGTCTTCTTATGCTCCACTAGCATTATAGGCCTCCTCAAGTTTTGGATGTAGCTCTCACACTGCCTATCATTGATCTACAATGCCTTCAACTTTCCATGCCATCATTGTCACTACATGCAGGGGCGGACCCAGGCCCAGGGCCACTGGCCGAGGCAGGCGTGTATGTGAGAGCCCCAAGGCCCTACAATGGCCCAGCCAGTGCCCAATGACCAATGGCCCAGCCGCCCTCCTCCCCCAGCTAGCCCTAGCCACCACATAAACGCCCCTACCCCGACGCCCCCTCGGTAGGCAAGCCCAGCCGACCCGACGCCGCCCCAGCCCGACCCGGCAGCGTCATCCACGGCCAGCCCCGACGCCTGACCCTAACACACCGGCGCCCGCGCCGCTTGCCGACAGCGCCCCCGGCAGCATCGCCTCGTCACCCGAGCCCCCCGCCCACCTCGGCCGCGGCCGGCCGCCAATCCGCCTCCGCCTCGGTCGCCTCCTTCCTTGACCTTGGCCGTGGCCGCCGCCGCCAGTGCCCGTGCCTCCTTCAATCCTCCATCCGGTGAAAGCAGTGCGGTGAGGTCACTCTTCTAGTCTTCTGTGTTGCAGATCTGAGAAATGAGAATTGATTGTGTTTAGTTTGAGTGTTTGACTGTTTGTGTATGTTTAAATTAGAAGGTAGAGGATGAAGAGAGCTCGAACATTGGAATGTTTTTATCAATCGACAATAACACTAGTTACACCACAGCCAAATTCCAATGAAAATCTTCAAAAAACGGTGGGAACTGGTGCTAGTAACAATCAAGAAGCTACCGTTGAAACAAAGGGAATTGGAACTAGTAACACTCAAGAAACTCCTACCAGTGTCCGTGTGGTATTAGATCTTAATCCGGCTGACATAGTTGCAGATCTTGGACTTCGGAAACCAATTGATGCATTTCATATAAACATTAGGGATGCTGTTAGAAGAGAGTACCTGGTAAGGGGTCAATGTCAACCAATTGATCATGCATATCCAAAAAGATGATGGGAAATCGACCTAGAAGACCAAAATATCGTTCGTGCTATAGGATTGATTGGAACAACATTGCAGAAAGTTAAAGACATTAGGCAACATGGTTGGGAAGAGCTATTTGAAGATGCAAAATCATTTTGTCTCAAATATAATATTGTTGTGCCAAACATGGCGGATACTACAGCTGCTAGGGGTCGTTCGAGGGGTCGTGGAGGCCAGTTGGTTACTACCATCATTTGAATCATGAAGTATTTAATGTGGTGCTCGACCAACTTATTGTGGAGTTAAACAATCGCTTTGCTGAAAGATCCACTCAATTGTTGAGATGCATTGCTTGTCTTGATCTTGAAAATAATTTTGCCAATTTTGATGAAAATAAGCTAGTTGAACTTGCAAAATTATATGAGGCAGACTTCGCTCACTATGATTGCATAGTCTTGAAGGATCAACTTGAGACGTTCATTGCTGATGCGAGGGCGGACCCAGATTTCTTAAGTTGTAGTGACCTTGGAAATCTTGCTGTAAGAATGGTTCAAAGTGATAGACATACTGTTTTCCCTTTAATATATCGCCTCATCGAGTTGGCTTTGGTTTTACCAGTGGCAACCGCAACTGTAGAAAGAGCTTTCTCAGCTATGAATATCATCAAAACCGAGTTAAGAAACAAGATGAATGATGAGTAGCTAAATCATCGCATGATATGCTATATTGAGAGAGATGTATTTTCGAGCATCGAGGATGGCAAGATATTGAAACATTTTCAGGATATGAGAACCCACAAAATGAAGCAACCTCTTTCTAGTGGTATTTAAAAATACTTGTTTTAAATTTTGTTTACAATTAACTTGTTTATTTGTCCATTTCATACCGTTAATATTGATTTTCCATTTAAATTTCTAGGTTCGAGATTTAGCGCTACTATTGATGAAGACATAACCTTGGAAGAAGCGAATCTGCCTTAAAAAGGTACTATATCATTTTAGATTAGCAATCTTTCTTTTAATTTCTTTGTTACTTTTTTTATTAGACAAATTGAGTTGTGTGATTGAACAAATCTTCATCTTACATTAGTATGAACATAATTTCTAGTTTGATATACCAATTAGAATGGCCGGTCGTTGGCCCGGGTCTTATCAAAATCCTGGGTCCGCCACTGACTACACGCTCCACTTCCCTATGCTTTTTCGACACAAGATCCCATGTTATGGAGCTCTACTAGCTCTGGCGTAGTATAAATACACATCGATTGGTCTGAGAATTAGTCGTATATCATTAATGATGAGCTCACCCATGAGATTCGTCACCATATTCCATTTCCCTCTATCATGATATCCTGTGCTCAATTCAACCTTAGTGCTCAACACTCATAGCTCTGCCTGCTAGTATAGCTGGGGGTGACTATGTTGTGGTTAGGGGTTGGCAAGGCCATGAGCTTGAGAAAGGGGCTTGGGGCTAGAGGTTATCGGTGCCCTAGATAGGATTAGGATGGGAGGTGGTAGGGGAGAGGGGTGTCATCGGGTGTGGGGGTTGAAAGGAGATTCAGGGTTTTCACCCCCAAAGACAATCTAAACAACACTGTGCAATTCCAAGTGCTTTTCTGGAACATGAAAACAACAAGAGAACTTCTTCAGTGTAGTTAGTGGCGCACTTACCTATGGTACACACATGAGTTGGAGATCCTGCGTCGCTTGCTTTGGCTAGCTCACTCGCACCGCATTGACACACTCACATGAAAACAACAAGAGAACTTCTTTAGTGTAGTTAGTGGCGCACTTACCTATGGTACACACATGAGTTGGAGATCCGGCGTCGCTTGCTTTGGCTAGCTCACTCGCACACTCTCGGTTTGGGTTGGGTGGGCCTACATTACTGAAACAACACAAGAGAGAAAGGGGAGATGTGCCTCAAATGGACAAGATGCAGATACTTTATTCAATGATACCATATTGTACTTAAGGATGTTAGATACTCATCATTTTATGATGCACAATACTTAATGATGCTCTCGATATCACACAATACTGCATAATATTCAACGTGATTCTCGATGATACATTATATATTTTCTCATGATGCCCTATGCTTGACGATAACCGATGATACCCGACCCGATACTTGATGATACTTGCCAGGGCCGGCCGATAGCATGTGCGGGCTATCCGACCGCATAGGGTCCTCAAACTGAGAGGGCCCAGTAAACTCAATTCATAAACACAGTATGATATTTTTATCCATCTTTTGCTTTAAAAATACAAGCCGGAATATTTCAATCGCACACCATTTTCAAACTTTATTTTACTGTCATGATATTTTGGTCTTTTTTTTGTCTCATGTAATGCTAGGTTTTTAGCTAGTTTTAAATTTTGTTTTAATTTGACACCGGGGCCGATACCTAATGCTACCTACCCGACACTCGATGCTACCTCAATACTCGATGAAATTGCTCAAGACTCAACTATACTCAATACTTAACGATGTCTGACCCGTTACTCAAAGATACTTATGATATCTTGTGATGCCTCAATCGATATATACATGATGACGATACTTGATATTCGCCGATACCCAATACTTATGCTTGACGACGCCAATGCTTCAAGACGTATATATAATACTCGTTGGTGACACCTTATATATGATGATACTTGCCAATGATACCTTTGATACTCGACGGTACCTATGTGTGTGTACCCATTAGAGCATCTCCAAGTAAAGTTTCAAAGCTTCACTTTATAACACTATTCATTGCACACGCTCCATCATTCTGAAGTTTACTGTTCATGTTATCAATCACTATAAAATTTCTTCACACTTCATATTACACTTTAGAAAAATTATTTTCTCTGCCACCCACACGCTCTAGTGTACTCTATTTCACCGCTCCACCTGGCCAATAATTATTAAGACCTGCGAGGCGCACGTACGAGTACCATAGACCGTTGTAATTGGGTGTAAACTCTGGTGGCACTGACCGATATATAGCCAGCTAGCAAAAATTCTTGGTTTTACTCATCGATAGTGCAGTGCGGATGCGCGCGCGAGCGAACATGCAACACGTACGTATTCTTGTTACAGTTTACAGACGCAAACATGCTCGATGGTAAGTTCGTGGCGATTACAGGATGCCTAAACGTAGCCGTGACGGTTTATTTTATCGATCATCTGTCAGGTCGTGTGTGATACAGATTAATTAGGGGAATAAAAACCTGGTTACGTGCGCATTGAATGAGCCAGTGTGTGCCGGTGTGCCCCTAGCCTCACATGCATGTGAGGGCTATCTCACATTCTCTGCGGCGTATAGGTCACGGTCACAGAAAAAGGGCATAGAAATGATGCAAAAAAAAAAGTACACACTTTAAACAAATAAAATCTAGTACTAATGTCACGCTGTCAATTAGCAGTACTCTGTATGTAATTATTGAAGATACAAACTGCATTTGCTTTTGCTTATCGATGGAACAGTACAAATTAGACAATACTACCATCAGCGAGTGATAGAGAGTACCATTCACAATGAAAAAGACGGATCTGCCTCAGTGTGCTAATTAAACACACTACCGTTAGTGATAGATACAGAGAGTACAATTCACAATGAAAAAGACGGCTCTGCCTCTCAGACCACTCCCCTTACACTCCCTCTATTGTAAAATAACAGTCGTTTCACAATTATTCTAAATCAAAATTTTAAAACTTTATCCATAAAAATCATTTGAGCTATTTGAATTGGGAACATATAAACTATACATATAAATTCATCTTCGTAACACTTTCATAATATCATATTTTTTTAGATTTTATCAATAAATTGAAATGGTAATTGATGGTCAAAATTGCATTTCGAAGATCGTGTCAATATTTAAAACGACCGTTATTTCATAATGTAGGGGAGTGTATTAAATAGCATGTAATGCAGGATCTTTTCACTATGTGGTAGGGAATTAAATATACGAGAGAGGAAAACAGTATCTTAGCTAAGATAAGTACTACTTTAGCACAACATCCAAAACATTAAGGCACTGTTCTTTTCAGCTTAACAGCTTAACGACTTATCTACGTTTCAAAAAGACATATGCTTTGAATTTTTTGAGTCCATTTTTTGTTGTTTTGAAGGTGGGTTCTAACGCTTTAAAAAGTAAGTCAAATGAAATGGATCCGAATCTCGAGACTACTTCGAAAAACTCTCAAAGTTCAGTCATTTCAGTCGTTCAGCTATTCAGCCGTTTAGATCAGCTCAAAAGAACATGACCTAAATATTGTATTGTCCCTTTTTCTATTTTGCATTGGAGGGAATATTTCTACATAGTAATTGATTTGAGAAAGTCTTTGAAGGTAAATTTTGACCGTTAAATTTTCCTATTGCATATTATCAAATGTCACAAAATAATATTTTATCAAAAGCAATTTGTGTAACGAACATATAAAAACAAATTTTGCATTCTAGCGATGCATATTATTTGAATAATTATTGGTTAAAGTTTACAAAGTTTCAATTTATTCGTAACAAAATAGGTCGTATAAAATTGGACCGAGAAAGTACCTTATTACTCTTTGATGATATGGCAATCTAGAAAACAGTAAGAAACAATGTATTGGGATTTGGGAGTAGCCTCAGTGTGCAGTAAAGAGGACCGCATGATAGCAAAGTAATTTAAAGGTTAAATCGCCACAGTAGCAGACAGCAAAGGCTGTTTCGTGCGGGCCAAGTTAGGTTGCAAAACAACGAAAGAAAAATCATCGCTGGGACCTATCCGTATCATCTTTTCACCGTCTCCTCATCCAACGACACAGTTAGGTCTAACAAGTACCCGAGGCAGTAACTAAATAGATTCTTATAAGAAAAACTCATCACAACCAAGATGACATAAAAGTCATTCCCGCGGATACGGTTGTGCTCGTATCAACTTCCTCATTACATACATTTTTTTTTTAAAGAAAAACCTTATTATAGTACTATTTCTAATCATTTGAGTCAATTTCTCCTTTCTTCTCCCTCTCTCAAGCCGATCGCCCCCTGCCCCTATCCTCGCCGACGACCACGTTGGCGTGGCATGGCCTAGAACGAGGTGGCACTGCTCAACGCGGCGACGCAACGCTAGTAGGCATGGTCACCGGTTGTGGGTGGTTCGAGGGAGAGGGAGAGAGGGGAAGAAAAGGACCCAATTGCTTTTTGAAAGAATTTGGGGAGGTTTTAATAAAATGCCACTTGAGGATTGTGGGGAGTTAAGCACAGGTCATGATGCACATCGAATGGTCACAGAGGTATATAGAGCCACATATAGGACGGTGTGAAAAACTCACTTTGTTAAATAAAGCCATCCATTCAACCACCCTCATTGCTATTCAATAATTAATCACCATTGACTGATATTGTGATCAATTGATGAGATTTTTTATAAAGACTATAGGGAAACTGGCAATTAAAATAGAGGGAAAACAATGACCTACCTCATAGGCTTCGACTCGTCCCGTTCCCTTCTGCCCCACCCTCACTCCCTCAACTCTAGCGACCTTGCTGGAGGTGGGAACACTACGAGAATCTG
This sequence comes from Raddia guianensis, assembly GCA_036346415.1. Classification (NCBI taxonomy): domain Eukaryota; kingdom Viridiplantae; phylum Streptophyta; class Magnoliopsida; order Poales; family Poaceae; genus Raddia; species Raddia guianensis. Next base: position 33,006,881 of record CM070536.1, read on the forward strand.
AACTATTAACGTTGGCGAGAAGCCGACGTAAATATTTATTTTGAAATTTTTTCTCGGACCTTCTTGACGTATTTATGTTGGCTTTTTTGCTAGGCTGACATAAATAGGTGTAATTACATCGGCATTGCCAAGATGAATTAAATAAATACATATTTGTGTTAATTTTTGGAAGTTAACATAAATATGTTTTGCCGACGCTAACAATTTAAATTCCTGTAGTGGTAGGGGCACTTTTCTCTCTTTGCTTTCGGAGTTTCAATGACTAGATCTATTTTTGGCTAGGGTTTACCAGTTGTTTCGTCCTAGTGGTGACATTGATGGTGGCTCAACGAGCATGATAGTTAGCTCCCTTGCTCCTTGATCTGTTCTCGGCTAGTGGAATTTTTCTTCCCTCACAATGGATTTTTGGGTTCGGTCCATGGTTGGCTCTTATCTTTTTTATGAGTGTTATGGAAACCAAAACTCGTCATGGTTTTCACAACGTTTTTCAGGCGCGCCAAGACTGGGCTAGGTCAACATAAACATATATGAGAAGAATGATGGATAGGCTATTTTCGAGTGTTCGAGCTTTATTTTCGTTGGAAATGACCTATGATTTAGGGGTGCATAAAACATGTAGTTTATGTTTATCAGGGAAAGTATACAAGATACAAGTTCTTATTCTAAACTAGAGTGATGCAAGATGCTTTTCATATAGCTTTTAATAAGCGATTGATCTTTAATTACTTGGAGTTGTGTAGTCATATTATTAGTTATAAACCTTTATCTATAATCTAATAAACATGTTATGTATTTTTTAAAAAGGCAAGGTTCTTAATAAAGATAGAAGGGTTTCTCATAATTACATATTACCTAAGATATACTCACATAACTTAATGTAGAAAAGCCAAAAAAACAGAGAAAACAAATAAAAGCAGAGGAACAACAATAGTGACGAGGGCGGGTCAATATATCCGTTCAGAAAATATCTTGAGATTAGTGTAAATCTAACTCACATATTGTCGGCACCCGATTTACAAGATCGGATTCCACCTGCGTAAACCCGTACTAGTCCCAAGGATCATGGCTAGTACACACAGATATACAGAAACGGAACAGTGCCAACGATTTTATTACAAGAGGGATCATAGTCCGGTACAAACAACACATACAACGGCTCGCAGGCCGCAAATCAGAGTACACAACGAAACAAGCCTAATACAACATCTAGAATTTTATTCATCCCACAGGCACGAAGGCTGTAGGAACGCGTAACCCTAATCTTCATATTCTTCGTCGGAGAACGCCTCCTCGACGTAATCCGGGTCCTCCTCCTCGGACGGCGGGCCATACTCGGACGGACCAGCTGTTGAAATTTTGAAAAGAGAGGGGAGAAAAGGAGGGTGAGTACAAATTGTACTCGCAAGTCCGGAATTATGCAAATGCGGTTCAGCACAAGGACAGCTTAGGATATTTTGCGGAAATGCATTTATTATCCTAGTTTTGGCAAAGCGATTTAGAAACAATAAATCTTAATCACTTTTCTTTGGGCTCTTCTCAAACGGTTCTCGCCACTTGGCCTCAGTGCCATAGTGAGAACAAAATCCTTTCTTCTTTTCTTTTCTCAAAACGGCTAGGTCCATTCCGCGCGACACTTTCCGATAGGCCGTCACCCAATTCGGAATATCGCCGGTGGCACCTAGCTCAAACGAAATCCTTCTCAAATCCTTTACTCATCTCAAATTCTTTCTTTAAAAACCCTTTTTCTAAATTGGTTTTAAAATGAAGAAACTACCATATAATCAGTCCCTTCGCGCGCTCATAACCGCGAGCACGGCTATCATGACAGTTTTAACTCTGCAGAGTGGGTACGCCTTACCCTCGAGAGGCTACGCACCCAGACGGTGTTTCGCCACAAGACCGTCAATCACGAGGACCAACGATCGGGCCCGTCCTATACCGGGGCTCGAGGTCGTACTGTAATGGCTCAGTTCATAGGATCATAGGATGAGCAGTCCTTAGACTAGGGGAGATTTGATATTTTAGCCCAGTTTCAAAACCTGCGCCCTCCGCACCGACTGACAAAATATCTCCCTAGTCGGAAAGATTTTGGGGTAAGAGGAAAATCATTTCCTATCAAGCATCACCCTTGATGCGCTATCTTTAAATCATCCTTTCCCAAACATTTCTCAACAATATTTTCATTTCACACAAATGATTGAATCATTCCGCATAAATGATTTTAAGCATTTATCCTACCACAATCAGAGCATATAAATAAGAGCAATTTATATTTTGGCCTTAGGTCTAATCCTACCATATATCTTACCTTTCTATTCGGTCATGATAACTAAGTCTAGAAAATACGGCATTTATCTTTTAAACTAGCATGCATATTTTCAAGTCTAATAAACATTTTCTAAATAACCGAAAATGGCTTCACAATATGATCAAAGGGGGACTTGCCTTGATCGGTTCCGGGGAAAGCGAAGGGAACGTCGTCGATCGGGTCTTGAGAGCTTGACCTCCTAAACGCTTTACGCATGCAAAGCAATATAACACACATAAGTAAAATATTTTATGCCATGCTGTTTTTAGGTAATGGGACATGCAGCAACTTTTAATGCATTTTGTTCAAAGAGAGATCATGCCAAATGACTTATGCGCGTATGTAATGATGCCATTTTTGATCCAAGAATACTTCTAACAAATGCATGCTGCATGAATGGCATGACAACAATTATTTCTTAAGGTCCAGGGACTTGTAAAGTATTTTATTTTCATTTAAAAGGGATAATATGACCATTTCTCACATGCACATGAAATGATGCACCTAGAACTTATCTATTTAGCCAAAAATGGATTCCACATGCAAGACATGTATAAATATAATTTTCTAGGGTCCAGAAATGGTTAAAGTATTTGCAGAAATTTTTCCAGAATTTTTACAAGGATCTAGCTATTTTTAATTAATTGCTTTTAGGGCATCACAAAATGATTTATACAGACATTGCAAAAGAAAATAAAGGCAGGTCCTTCCGGCTCTGGGCGGCTCGGCCGACACGGCCCAACGACGGGCGCCCTAAGGCCGAGGGCGCGCGCGATCGCCTGTGGTAACAAGCGGGACCCGCTCGGCCCCACTGGCAGCGACTCCGCACGGAGGAGAGGGGAAAGAGGAGGAGCATCCGGCGGCGGCGCAGCCAATGGCGGCGACGACTCCGGCCACCGGGGCTCGATTGGGTGTGCACAAAGGGAGTGACGGGCTTGGCGAATGCAATGGGGTATCGGTAGCGCCGGCGATGCTCGAGGTGGCGGCGCGACGAATCACGGCGGCGAAGTATCACGGTGTCATGGCGCCGAAAAGACGGGCCATCACTCAATCCCTTGATCGCGAGCAACAACGGATAGGAAGAAAACGATTGGCGAGCTCACCGGAACAAGTAAGACGGCCAGCGGCGAGACCACAATGGCGGCGGCGCGTGGGCTCGGGAACACGTGCGCGGACCACCCGGCTCCAAATCAACGGCGCGAGCTCCACGGAAAAGACCTGCGCCAAATGCACGATGAGGTTGGTGTGGAAAATCGCGGCGAACCCACAGAGTAACGGCGGCGACGCCGAGAGAAGGAACAACGCACCGGCTCGGGTGTTGGTCCGATGCGGTGGCGCAAAGCAAGGGGCAGCGGAGGTAGCAGTACTCCATTTATAGGGATGCTTCGCCCGGGACGTATTCAATGCTGCTCGCGGGGTTGGCAGTCGTCGGTGCCGATTCCGGCCGGTACCGTGAGGGAAACGCATTGAACGCGGAGGGGGTTCGGCCGGCGACAAGACAAGAAAGGGTAGGGGACGGAGAGGGGTCCGGCGGAAGAGTGTAGGGGCGGCGATGCGTGGGGAAAGGAGCCACGGCGGCCCAGGAGAGAGGACAGAGGGAACAGCGGCGGTGATTCGGCGAAGCGAACAGAGGAGCAGGGGAGAAGAAGCAAACAGAGGAGGGAGAAGGGACTGACAAAGCGGGCCCGCCTGGCGGTGGCACCACAGCCTGCAGAGCGACGGAGAAAGCAATGGCGAGTTAGGCGGCTCGGCTGCCGCCCAAAAGGAAAGGCGCGGGAAGGAAAAGGGAGAGGGCGGAGTGGGCTGGCACGGGTGCGGCCCGCCCTGCGGGGAAAGAGGAGCGGGGAGGAGAGAGAGAAAAGAGGAAACGGGCCGGATCGGGCCGAGAGGGGTTAAAAACGTTTGAATTTTTCTGATTTCCAAAGAGCTCATTTTCTCCAAAACCATTTTGACATATTAATACTTTTAGGCAATATGATTTTGGTTTCCCAACATTTAAAATATAATTCCAAATAACTTCACCTGGGGTATTGGTTTATAGAAAATATTATTTAGAATAATTACCATATTTTTCCACCAAAGGACATAGACTTGAAAAGATTAAATTATTTTCCTAATTTAAATGCAATGCATGAAGTGATGATGTCATGATGCAATAATGAGTGATTTAATATTTTTAAATCATGCACTTAAGAAATTATTAACGTGCCAAATTGGTTTTAAAAATTTGGGATGTTACACATATATAACATATGTTTTTAAGATACATCATACACGCAAGTCCAAATTTCTAACTTGAGCCATATTATCTTCGTAACTGAGTATTTAGATTGAGTACAGATTTTTTTTAAAAAAACATCTCAAAAAAGTATGTATTGTATATAGTATTATTGGATCATTTAAATATATTCTAATAACGTTTAGTGGTCAAAGTTATATTTTAGAGACCATATACATCGATGTTTCTGACAACATATTTCATGGTGCATGTGTGGGTAGATACACATGAATTAAAAGTTTGACACTTACACTAGTAAAGCTAAAATGGCCTAGTCTCGACGGCCGATGACCTTGACCCAATGACTTTTGTCTTAACTGCTGGTGGTCGAGAAAGATCACCGTTTTACGAGTTGTTTCCCGTCGTGCATATATGGATGTTTTTAGAGCAGGGGCGGGCCATCCATGAGGGCTGGAGGGGCCTCGGCTCCAACTAAAAATACAAAACTCATTTATACCTAGTTAAAGCATATGGTAAATTTTTCATATTTTAACTCATAGGTGGGGCTGATGGGCGGTCCAATGTTAGTAATTTGAATATCTAATGGATGTGATCATGAGCTATTGTGTTCATTATTGTTGTGTTTATATTTTCTATAATTTAACTAGTTTGCAGTATACTTGACCAAGGGTAGATAAAGAAAATTTTAGACTTACCTCCCACCTGTATTTTCCCTCCGCTGCTTTCTGAACAGCTTAACTGGAATTGTTCGGTTCGTTGTATGCTTGTGGCTAGAAGATGTGTGCGCGTACTCGTGTTAATGTCTGAAAGGTAGATACATCGGCGATCGAGGGCCCTGATCAACCTTTCAGTTCATGACTAACAGTGCGAGCATGTAGGAGTCCAGCTAATCAGCTGATGGCAGACGGCGACTTGCAAAAAAACATTTTAGTTGTACTTGTTGCTTAACGCATCCAACCCCGTAGCCAAGAGAATTGGTCAAAGCGGTGGATATCATGCTAATTAATTAACATAGGTACCCTCATACTAGGAATAGACACTATTGCACTATGTCTCCGAAAGCTACGTAGGCAAACTCAAGCCAAATTAAACGACATCTGAAATTACACATTTAATTAGACCTCGTTTTAGGTCACTCTGCTTGGAACACATATAAATTTTACATAACACAGTTTAAATATTGTAAAATAAAGTTGTCACGTTTTACAGAAGCCCAAACTTAATTTTGCCCTACGTTTTTTTTAAAAAAAAAAATCACATGTTTCTTCTGAACTAACTAAATACGAATAGATACCGGCGTTGATCCGTGACTAGAATATTCAAAGTAGCTGAGATAAGTTGAATGTTAAGATGAATTTTGAAATATTTTTAGATCTATTTCTCGAATTTGATCTATTTTTATGCTATTTTTAAAAGCTTTAGAAGTAGCTTAATAACTAAGAAAAAACTACGGTAAAAACTAAATTTATTTTTAGCCCAATAAACCAAGGTCATTTTGAACCTATACGTTGCGTTGTTTGTGCACATGGCTATGTTGATGAGTGAATCTCTCTCTCTCTCTCTCTCTTATGGATTTGAGGCTTGATGTTGTTGTTGCTCTCTTTGCTTCCTTTCATGCTCCTACAACATCCTCCATCAAATTTGAGGAACAAGTTGAAGAGGCGGTGTGTCGATGAGAGACGGGATTCCAATCTTCTAGTGAGATGGATAATTTTGGTTTGGTGGAGAGTGATCCTGATGATCTGGCTACCAACCACACTGGATTGGAACCTGACAATCTCTAAACACACTCAAAGTAGTTACCAATCGTGCCAAGAACACGATTAACCTGATCATGAAGATCAATCCCTACGAGCGACCAAAGAACAAGCGAGAATAAGATAAAAGCAACCAAATTGCAAGAAAGGATGAAGCGAAAGGATGAAGCTCACGATAAATTTGAGGTTTCAAAGCCTGGCTTGGTTGGTTTAGTCGATGCAAGCAAATCCGGGGAAGCGTCACACAAGGGAAACAAGTAAACAATTCAAAACCTAATAAATAACAAAGAAACTACGGTTACAAAAAGCCTAGGAGTGGCTAAGAGGATGGACGCAAAACCCTATATATATGGTTACACGGGGTTTGGGTAAAAAAAGACGGCGATGCAATGCCAGGCGGATTGTGTATATCTTGGTAATTCGACAATTCCTAATGCTCCCGATGGAATTTTGCAGTGGGGTTGGATGTGTTGGAAATCTTATCTCTTAAGCTTTACCTATAGTGGTAGAACATTGAAATGAGCCCCGCATGTGGCTTGGACGTGCATTTGAAGTTGGACTAGTCTGTGCTGGTCGAACTGGACTCATGCATGGACGACTTGGGCTTCATCTTAGGCTTTGATCAGAGGGTGGAAAGTTGTTGGACGTTGGCCCATGGCTGATATAGGCCACCATGTAGAATCTCTAGTACGTACATAGCTTAAATATAACTTGATGAAAGGGCTCAGGCTAACTTGTTGTTCTCCATCAGCACATCGACGAGGTCTTTGAGCATGCCGAGGTCGTTTAGAACGTCAACATGGCAAATAAATCGATGAGGATGTTGTGGAAGGAACAAGATGTGCCTTGGTTATGTTCATGTAGATGATATCCTCATCATGTGTCATGTTTTTGCCCTTTGGAACAACACACTTATTCGTATCGAACATTTAATTTACTTGTCGAAACATCACTTTGCTCTCACAGAGCATTTATCTTTGTATTGGGGTGGACGAATCATTGTGGGATATGATGTTTTGATCGATTTTTGGCATGTTCCATCAGTTCTTTCGACATGTTTGGAACGTCCTTTTCGGCATATTCCATCTGTTCTTTCGATATGTTCCAACGATCGATTATGTTTCAACATGTTCCATCAACTTTTTGTTATGTTCTGTCTATCACTTTTTTGCATGCTCCAATAGGTTCATTGCCATATTTCAATAACTCCTTTTCTTTTCGATGATGCCACGTTGCTTGTTTAATCAATAAAATATCATGTTTCAGCGTACATGGCATTGTTTATGTTTCAACGGTGTATTATATACGTTCGATCGAAGCTAAGTGTTTTAAGACGTTCAACTTTTTTCCCCAGATCACGAAGAAATCGTCCGTTAGAAAAGAATAAAAAGAAGTCCACCGAGACGGAGACCTAGACCGCGAGTTCCTTAAAAAAAAAGAAAAAGTACCGAGACCGCGAGACGGCGAGAGGCCCCAAGAAAGTTCCAAAAATGCCTCCGCGACGACGCGTCCGCTGCGGACACCGATAAAAATCGCGACAGCTACTAGCCCCGCGTTGATCAATCAATTAATTAATAATCATCCCGTCCGCCCCCCACACTCCACGGCCCGAGCCCCCCGCCACAACGCTAAAAACCATTCGCATTCAGCGGCGCACGAGCTAGCTTACAACACTGGAGACTGACGAGCAGATAGCTAGCTACCGCAGCGAGCAGCGAGGGTTTTGGTTTGATAGATCGCGCGCTCGACCGGGGGCGTGAGCGCTCGCGCGGCCATGGCCGGCGCCGCCGGCGACGGCGCGGACGGGGGCTGGCCGTTCACCGGCGACGCCTTCGGGGAGTACTCGTCGGCGGTGTTCGCCGAGCTCGGATGGCCGGGCGGGCTCGCCGGGGAGCTGCCGACGCTGGATCTGCCGGAGGCCGTGCTAGCGCCGGCAGCGGCGCCGATGGCTGAGGCGGCGGCGGCGGCGGGCATGGGGCCAGCCAGGTCAGGCGACGCCGGAGCCTCGTCTAGCTCCAGCGACGGCGCCGCCGCCCAGGATCAGAACGCCGAGAAGCCGCCGGCCGCCGCCGAGGCAGCGTAAGTCGAGTACCATGCAGCTAGCATCATATAATCATATATATCCCGATCCCGTAGCAGCTAGCTCAAACACGGCCGTACGATTCAGTTCTCCGGCCGGCGACCGGCGGCGCTGTAATTAATCAGGAGCTAGCTCGTCAAACCCTCACAAAAATGGAGCAACACAATCCTTTTGCGCCCCCCGAAAGCGACTCTCTCTCTCTCTCTGTCTCTCTCGCTCGCTCGCTGTGATGCTTGATCGCAGCATGGTTACGTGGATTGCGCGTCGGCGAGGGGCAATCCGGTAAATAGCGGGCTACGTGTCTACGCAGATCTGCGCGCGCCGCGACGAGTCCTCGTCTCGCCCCGCGATTTGCGTCCGCAGATTGTTCCCGGTTTCACGCGGTTTTCTTCTTCTTTTTTAATTAGCTTTCTTCCCCCTTCTTCTTTCCTCTAGCTCGAGTTTGCTCATGTTCAATCCTGTCATCGATATGCTGCATACGTAGACTATCCCTATACATACATACAGGCCGTACGGGCATCCTTGTATGAGCACGCGTATTCGTCTTCTTCGCAATCGATTTCTCTTGCTACTTACGGACCAGCAGATCCAGACAATCTTGTAGCCAGTTGCACTTGCACCCGTCAATATTGGATGCATCATGCATGCATGCTTGTAGTTCAAGTCCCCAAGATCACCGTCTCTGAGTCAATTAATACTCTACAATCCATAATCCATCTACGAGTGTCAGTGTGCGGTATATCTGGCTACTGGTGAAGTAAATATGCGATCTTTGTCCTCTCAAGTGTTTTGCATGCTGCGATCGATCCGGCCTGCCGCTACAGCTAGTGTTGTGGTCTGGCCCTGCACTGCCCTGACGACTGACCAAATCCTTTTGTCTCACTCTTCACCTCGCCAAGCTGATCGCTGCACATTAACTTCACACATCTCCAGCCCGCGCTGCATTGGCTGCCCTGCAGTTTTCAGCGAAACGGCTGGCCGTGCATGTAGCTGTCTGCTGATCGATGAGTCCTGACATGGACGGAGCTGCATGCATGCAGGAGCGCTGGTGATCATGCGAAGTCGCCGGCGGCGCCGGCACCGGCGAAGAAGGGGCAGAAAAGGGCGCGGCAGCCGCGTTTCGCTTTCATGACCAAGAGCGAGATCGACCACCTGGAGGATGGCTACAGGTGGAGGAAGTATGGGCAGAAGGCTGTCAAGAACAGCCCTTTCCCAAGGTGATCCATCTATCCATCCATCTCTACCTACCTTAGCCTTTTCTGTCTCGAGGATTAAACAGTTTAAACCGCTGCATCTAGCTAGTTTTATTTTCCTAAAGATAATATGGGTGCTGGTGGATATATTCTGAATCTTTCGTGTGAACAATGTACTAGCAATCATCTCGGCTTTTCGTCAATGAAAGTACTTCTTTTTAAAAAAGGATCAAGTGAATTTTTTTTTTGGGCATAATTTAGTAATGGTCGGTTCATCGGTCTTTACGAGGATAAAGACACCCGCAAATCAACACGCCTTGACCCAAAAGTCTGGACTGACTAGCATTAGCATTTAATAGGACCTGATCAGTTGGGTGTTCGCCTCTGATTTATTAACCGCGCATGCATTGCTGAATTCTTTTGATTCCCTCTATTAATGGTTTGCATCATTGTTCAATTATTGAGGTCTTCTATCTTTATATTACAACAAGTTTACACCTAAAGTACATACGATATTTAATTATCTTGCAGTAGAAGTGTAGCACAATGATAATCCTTCTCTTTCTGTATGCATATATAGTTCCATTGAACATCTAAATCATATCCCATGTCTTTCTTAATTCCAAAAATTAGGCTCTTCATCGATATTCAATAATTCAATTCTTCCATAGCTATATGAGTCTATTTATCATCATTCATCATATACGTGGATTAATTTGCATCAAGCAGACCAAATTTTACACGATAGACAACTGTCTTGACTCTTGAGCAGGAGCTACTACAGGTGCACTAACAGCAAGTGCACTGTGAAGAAACGCGTGGAGCGATCCTCCGACGACCCCTCCGTGGTGATCACCACCTACGAGGGCCAGCATTGCCACCACATCGCCACGTTCCAGCGCGGCATGATGGGCGGCGGCGCCGCCCACATCCACAGCGCCGCCGCGGCCGTCGCTCTCGCCGAGCAAATGACGTCGTTCGGCTCCGCGCCGCTGGTGCCGCCGCCGCAGCTGTACAGCCTGCCCCAATTTCGCTCACAGATAAGCTGCCCGTCGTCGGAGACCACTGTCAGCTCGGTGCCGGCGTCTTTGCAGCAGCTGAACGGCTGCGAGGAGCTGCGGCGTGCTAGCTATAGCCCGACCGCGCCGTCGACGACGACCACGGTGCAGTCACCGACGTCGTCGTCGTCGTCGTTGGTGGCTCCGGCGCCTGTTTCGTTTGACAAGGGACTGCTTGACGATATGGTGCCTCCAGGAGTCAGACATGGATGACAATTTATACATGGTAATTATTTTAGGTATGGATAAACATAGATTATATAGAGAGAACGAAACAAAAACTAATTTGCATGACCCCTAAAGGCTAAAGCTAGCTAGTTCCTGATTAAATACCTGCCTTTTTTATGCCCATGTTTCTCAAACTTTTACTTAAGTTATTTCATGCATTTTTATGTTATCACTTCTGCTAATCAACTCTCAGTCGATTTTCTCACGCCTAGATGCTTTTGTTGAATCTTTTATGTGCCCAAAAAATCGTCTGAGAGTTAAATAAGTTTCAGTCGTTTGATATTGAGCCCGTCCCTTGTGTTCTTGGGAAAAACTTAGGCAAGCGCATGCATGCGACACAGAATATAGGATATACTTCAAGCAGATTAATGTTTAGCCCTAACTTCCCCTCACATGCTCTTTTACAAAACACAATATATTTTAAAAACAATAAGTCATCCTTTTTCTTCATTTCTCCCTCTCCTCCTCTCCCTTCTAGCCCGGTCATGCCGGCTCTTCTCTAGGAGCTGTGCCACTAGGGAGCACCGCATCTCCATATTGGCTTCGTGGCGCCATGCCCCGTACTGTGTTGAGCAGTCATGGGCTCATGGCCAACGCAATGGCTCATGTTGAGTAGGGACAAGCGGCGTGGTTCCTAGTAGCGCCGCCCATAGAGGGGTGTAAGCTTTGCTGAGCTAGAAGAGAAGATGGGGTGAAGTGGACGATTGTGTTTACTCAAAAAAATTGAGATTGTTTTGTAAATTAGCACTGCAAGCTGGGAGATGATTGGGGAGTGTGACCAAGTAGGAACCTTAGAGCATATCTGATGGTCGCATGCTTGCATGGAACTACATGTACATGTCCCATATCCAAGCTCTTATGTTATATCACATATATTGTCTTTCATGCAAACAATTCAAATGTCTGATTAAGGTCATGTTTATTTGAGCTTTTAGCCAGTTTCTAACCTCAGAAATCAGAAGCTCAAAGAAATAACCAGCTTTTGGAATCCCCTCCCACGAAGTCAAAAGCCTTCAAAATCCCATATTATACTATTATCTGAGAAGCAAATTTTGGGTGGCTTTTCTCAGAAACAGCTTTTAGAATTGCTGCAGCTGAAACAAACGGGGCCTAATTAAATACTTTGCTGGTGCACGCGTACAGATGCAAGTATGCAACTATGTATATATGTATGTATACAATACAATTCAATACTTGATGGTTGCATAAATGTACAGCGTACTTACGCAGCTAGCTGGCTTTATTATAAGTTGTGAAGTGGTAGCTACCTCACGGTGCGACCAATATATGCACAACACGGAGATCTGCGTGTGCCTAGTACATGTGAATTAATGAATTAGAAATTAAATCTTATTTAAATATTTTTTAAACCAAAGCTTATGTACTTTGTGCATATCAGGTTTATATGTGTGTGCATGCGTAGTAGGTACCTAGGTATAGTGGTTGATGTGCTAAAACACAGCAGATACATGTATGCACCAAGGTCAGTTCTTTTCTCATTCATGAAGAGAACAAAATGCTAGCTGACAATGTGTGCATGCCATGCATGTATTCCTTTCAAGTACCAGCTGTTGCCATCTACAAAAAAAGATGCATGCATCACTATATTGCACACACACAGTAGTATTCTAGATCTGTTGGATCAGACGATGCATGTGTATTCACATTCACATATACTTGTGCACATGAGAAGAAACTTATGCCTCTGTCAAGGTAACTCTAGCTAGCTTTATACCTAATCTAATTTCAAGTGTACAGTTGTTACAGATTTCTCTCTCTAGCAGGCTACTATATATCATGTCTCGGCGGGAGGCAGCTGGAATTAAGCCATGAAGATCGGTGGAGCAGCTAGGGTTTCCGGCACCTGGCAGAATCTATCAACAGTACTAAACTTGTGGGCAGGCATTTGATAGAGTGTGATAGCTTTATCCAGATGCATGACCGTATTTGCTAGTGATTGCACACCACATGCACTGGACCGGCCGAGAGTCGGTAGAGCATTTGGATAGTCATGGCAATTTTTAGGCCCGATTAACTTTAAATTGTCTATTGGCTCTTTTGGCAGCAGCTAGCTAGCATCAGCATGCACTTGACCAGTCGATTTCCCTAATTGATCGTCCTGTAGAACAATTAATATACCCATGCATCTGCCTAATTAGTAATTGCAATGCAGGAGAGAGTTATGCCTCTCTGTAGCTTGGTTGTATGCAGGTGTAGATAATATATAGCTGTCTGCATGCATCTGCACACGTACTAATGTTAAGTGGTAGTACTATGTTATACTACCATTAACAGATCTTATATTCGACTTTAATTTTGTTCTTTACCACTCGTCTAGATGAAAATAGTTAATTTAATTTCAGCTGAAATGTACGGTGTGCAATCTTAATTTCCAGTATATATATAAAATGGTGCAAGGAATATGCTAGCTGGCTATAGCCGGATAAAGCCACTGCATGCCATATGCCGTGTGCTCCAGCCTCCATCTAGCTTTATGCTATCCTTGAAGCTTTCAGTTGATTTGGCTTAATTCGATGGAAATGGAATGTTCCCTTGTGCTCGACCATGCCTCTACATATGCTTTGTAGTACTGGTACGTGTAAGCAGCTCACATGCATGCAGACTCGGACCCTTCATGGCATGTCCTATAAAGGATCAGCGATGTGCATGCGCACCTCCGTACGTATCTGCTGGCCAGCTTGCGAGCTAGATGGGACAAGGGTTTAGATAGAAAACAGAAGATATATCATATAGATGTATCATATATCTATCTAGACCGACAGCAGTATTCATGCATCCAAAGTTGGACGAAATTAAATGTGAATTCTAGATCGAATTCATCGTATTTTTCGTTGAAAATCATGGTTTTAAACCCAAATCGAACAGTTTGGCCATTAACGGAACACATGCGGTGTGTCTCGTCCTAAGAGCATGTTTGTTGGTAGCTACATCCTAATCCCAGAACCTGGCCATACTACTTTGGGTTGGATAAAATACAAGAGAGAAAAATATAGGAATTGTGTAGCAAAAAATGTTAATGATTGAAAGTGGATGAATAGTATGAGGTTAGGATGTGGCTAGCATTACACACATGTCCAAAGAGCATGGTTATTGTTGACCCCAAATGTGAGTCTAGACCAAATTTTGAAGCAGTGTATGAATTTAGAGATGTGGATAATAAATTTGAAGAAGTGAAAACTTAGAGGGCTAGTACTGCATGTGCTTGATGTTGTTGTACAAATACCAATATGAGAAATATGTATGGGACTTTGTGTAACTTCCAAATTAATCTGTCAGAAAAGGAAATTTTTTCCTAAAAAATCATATTAAATGTATCAAATACGATAATACTATTTTTTAAAGTTTTTCTAAAATATCTTGTTTCAAATTTGAGTTTTGAATTTAAGTTGAACCGAGCCTGAGACGAATCTATATATGTAATTAATAACATCTCCATTCTGATGTATGTATATACAAGCGATGTTTACGCGTCCGTGTCGCGAGGTATTAGTTCATATATAAGATACAAGGGTTCTTTTGGATTTTTTTGGATTTTCAAAATTTTATTTTTAAAAATATTATTTATTAATTCATTTTATACAAGTTAACATTTCTAATGCTGAAAATCATTTATGCACCCTCGCCATGATTTTCTTTGTTGATTTTTTGAATTTTTAGATTATTTGGGATTTTTCTGAGTTTTAATTTTCGGATTTTTGTTTTATGACGTGGCGCGAAGGGAACAGCAAGTAGCGCTTCATGAGATACTCCCTCCGGCCAAAAAAAAAGTCGTCGTTAACTTTTGAACACGCCTTTAAACATTAGTCTTATTCAAAAAAGTTATATAAATATTATTTATTTTGTTATGATTTGGTTTATTATTAAATGTATCTTAAGTATGATTTATATTTTTACATATTTGAACAAAATTTTTTAATAAGACGAACGGTCAAATACGTGTCCAAAAATTAACGCGACTTTTTTTATGACCGACGCTAGTACTATTGATATCGATATGGATGATAAACCGCGGCAGTGATTAATAATCCTGTCCTATCGTTGGTCCCGTCATGGATCGTTGACGCTGGCTGGCTTTTCGCGAAAGGAGATAAAACAGTGTGAACCGGAGCTGGAGTGCTCAACGAAGCTGTCGGGCGGAAACGTACATACGCCGGTGGGAAATTGCGCGGAAGCTAGCCGCTCTTGAGTCTCTACGCTCGCTCATCTCTGCAGCGTCTGACACTGTGACATGGCCACACGGGCTTTTAGTTTTAGTTCAATTAGAAAATTCTATCAATTTTAAAAGTGATATGAAAAGACTAAGGTAGTGCTTTTTGAGCTAATCCGAACGGCTGAACGGATGAAATGACTGAACTTCGAGAGATTCTTAAGATAGTCTCGAGATTTAGATCCATTTCGTTTGACTTGATTTTTAAAACGTTAGGACCCACCTTCAAAACAACGAATAAACGGACTAAAAAAACTTGAAGCATATGTCTTCTCAAAATGTAAATAAATTATTAAGCTGTTAAGCCCTTAAGACATTAAGTTGAAAAAGAACAACGCCTAAATAAATTATTAAAATGTTTTTAAGATCTATATAAAATTTTTATAAAGTTTTTAATTAAAAAATAAAAAAATTACAGTGATTGATCTATATAAAAATAATAAAAAATTCAAACCCAACAAAAACTCAATAAAAACAGGGAATCAAAGAGGGTATAAAGTTCGAGATATCAACTATCTCTAATTATTGCCATGTCACCTAAGCATATATTGCATTGAAGATGACTTAAATATCTATGTAGGTACTCTCTTCTTCACATCATCATATTTATGACATGCACCATTGTATATGCTTTTAAAGAACTCCAATGGTGCCAAATCAGATAGCTCTAAGGACCCCACTTAATCTTTTTGCTTATGTGGAGGAGAAGAGGAGAGAAATCGAGACTAGGGATGGCAGAAAAACACATGGGTATATGACGTACTCGATGGGCACAACCTATACCCATGAGTTTTTGGGGTTCGGATATCTGAATAACTCGGGTTTATGTACAGGTTTAATTTCGTATCCATGGGTACCCACGGGTTACCCAAATTCATCAACTGACAAGTGGGTCCATCTTTCTTTATATTTATAAGCTGAAAAATGAAACGCTTATCCCAGCCCAACAGCCCACAACCTTCTCCCCTAGGAAAAATACCCGAAATAATCAACGGTAAAATAGAAAATTAATAAAATAATCCACTGTAAAAGGAAATTACGAAAATATCCTCGAGTCCATACCGGGTGGCGGCCGCCATACGAACACGACATGGTGGCTGCCGCCACCGGAGACGACATGAGAGCTGCCGCCACCCGGTGGCAATGGCTATATACCACCGGAGACGACATGACTCATTGCCGCCACTCCGGGTGGCATGACCCTTGACCCGCTTTCGATATAGCGATGCATGTATAGTATGTATGTATATAATATATGTATAATATATGTATTATATATATAGTGCATGTGTGTATTATATCTTGCCCATTTTACTAATATTATATTTTAATATAAATATATGATAAATATATACTAAATTATTATAGTTGTCTATATAGTAGGTGGCGTCTAATTTTATTGATAATTAATTAGTAAAATGACATGTCTAAAATAATTTACGTTGGGAGGTAGGTTTAGTTCAAGAAAGCCTCCATAATTTTTCGATGCTAAGATGACAATGACATGAACCACGATCACACACGCACACGCTTCTCATTGCACCTTCCGCTCAATTTGCTCCGTTGGTGGCCGAGACCAAGACCACAATGACCTAGACCTTCTCCCATGCCACGTTGCATGTACGTGGCGTATATATACACATGTGACGGATAGCATATGCATATATACATTATAATATATGTATAATATAGATATATTTATATACACATGTGACGGATAGCTTCTCCCATGCCACGTATAATTTTAATATATATGATAAATATATGGGCTAAGTAAAATTTGATACATGTATAAGCATGTGAATATACATTTTAATCACTCAAAATTGTATGTAATTTTACAAAATTGCAAATGTAAAATTTTAGCAAGTGTTAATAGTCGTTTGTATGGCAAACTAAATTTTGTAAAGTTAGAAGCTACGAGATAAATAAAAACATTAAATACACGTAAAGTGAATCTTGTCATGTGAATAGGCGTGTAGTGCATAGACTTGTTAACGGCAAGTGGTAAGTCGAAGTAGTAGTAAATGCAACGTCACTAATCCCCATAATGGTCAATGCAATGTCAATAATTGTATGGAGAATAATTTCATGTCCAAACCGCGAATGCACATAATAACATAAGTCCATCAATTACATTATTACACTTGGCGCCGGCGACCCCTTGTCGTGTATGCACTTGGGGTGTAATGGTCGGTGGATCGTCAATCTGTTGTCGGCTGACTGAGAAGGTCAAACCGAATTTGATCCTCGGTTTGGTCCGCGTTGGGATATACCAGTTTGTGAATTTATGGCGTCTGTGAACCACCAAAATATGGAAAACCCCCATCATGCTTTGTTCATAAGGGTTAAACTTGGCGTGCACAACTTTGGGAGGGACCGCATAGGGGTTTGCTCCCGTGTTGCAAATTTGAAGGACCCCATGGGAGTTTGCCGTTAGACCCCAGTGTGTCGGATCTGGTATAGGAATGTTACATCCGCCCAAGATATCTTGAAAGCTAAGGTTGGATGCAAATACACTATCCAGCATTGATCCTCCCATGTTTGCCCAATTTGCATCAAATTGGGTATCTTGTGTGCTGCGATAGTCATCGTAGGTTTCTGAAGACGGCGCTACGTTAATATCAATCCCCTCCTCGTGACCTGGCCCAGCTGGAGTTGAAGAATGGTGGGCGCTGTGTTGGAAGGGTGTCGATGTAGAGGCTCGGGGAGGTTGAGATTGTCGGCGTGGAACTGAACCCGGTGGTGTCGCTTGTCCATGGGCTGTGATCTCGCGGGAGTAGCGAATCTTGGAGGAGGTGGTGACTTCGGTTATGCGGTGCATGATTCTTCTCGGATCGAGTATCCTTTCGCGATCTGTCGCGATCTATGCCCGCCGACCCCTAATCGCTCCGTGGCGAGATCCGCCCTTCTAATGAGGGCCCTCAATGAATTTGAAGAAGATTGGCGGTCCATTGTGTTTGTGATACAAGCTCCGTTGCATGGCCATGCAGCGAATCGACCTCGTGTTCGCATCAACCATGTCATATGGTATTGAAGGAGATATGAAGTACATAATATAGATGAAACTATCGGAGGCGCCGTCGTGCGAACATGGACTCGTTGGGCATAGCCCTACGGTTGTCGGCGGTCTTCTTCTTTGCTGTGGTATCGCAGTGACATCGGTCCTTGGGCGGTACCATTCCATGTACCCCAAATATCGGTCTCGTCTTGGCGGCTCCATCGAGTACCACACTTCGTCGATGCTAACTTTCGATCCACCGCTTCGATGTGGGCGGCGTGGGCGTGGGCCCAATCACGGTTGCGCCCGGTTGAACTAAGCCTGAAAAAACACTTGTACGCTATATTATGAGTGGTACAAATTCACTAATTTCCGTTATATTTGTACACCATTTTCTCTCCTTGCATAATTAATTAATCACTAAGCATAATTTAAGTTAACCTAACACAACAAGTTTATGTTAACTCTAAAATGCGTACCTGACGGTTATAAGATCGATCGGTTCAAAGTTCCTGAAAAAATTAAAACAAGCGTAAATTAGACAGAATATACGAAACTACTGGTCATATTAAACTATCACCGTATGTCTTTCTTGACCTTCAGTAAATCTAGTGCATCTTATTTCTTTGCTATCTGATCTTTGATGCGTGCTACGGTCAGATGCACAATTGATAACAAAATAGAAGCAAGACCTAGGTGCTCGTGCTTAGTTTAATTAATTAATTACGTCATGGTGATTAGTTTAATTAACATTAACAACATACTATGCCAACATCAGTATAGTCAAATTTATCATACTATGTATATAATATATACATACAATACATACATACAATATTAAGTACTAATATATATATACATACAATATATACATACAATATTAAGTATATATATACATACAATATATACATACAATATTAAGTACTAATATATATATATACAAGATTAGCATACAATATTATTATGTCAAAATTAACTCTTGCATATCGTGCATCATAATAACACTATTTATTTAGCAAGTAGAAAGCGAAAACGAAAAATATCGTGAATCGACACTCCTCGTGAATCCCAAACCGAGGTATCGTGAATAATATACCTGAATCGAACGAACTAAAAAGAACTGAAAGCGAGAGAGTGAGTGTGTGAAGGCGACTCTGCGTGTGAAGCTCAAGTGTGTGAAATGAATCGAAAGCAAGAGTCTTTGCGTGTGTGAAGACGAGCGAGCAGCGAACACGATATATATAGAGTAAATTTTTGATCACTGTGACCTCTAATCGGTATTAATTAGCGTAAATCATGCAATTCTTGTTTGCTTAATTAAAAAGTCATCACTATTTTGTCGGTGCATATTTTTTATTATTTTTCACACTGCTTTTTGTCGGTGAATATTATTTTATTATTTTTTCGCGCACTATTTTGTCGGCACGATATTTTTAATAGTTTTTCCCGCATGCGATAACGGACGCGAAATTAGGGGTCGGTCAGGCGGCGCAATGACGAAGCAAGCCACACCGGTGGCGGCTTCTTCTTGGCCGTCGTCGTGGCGGCGGCTTCAATGTGGCCGTGCCGATGGCGGCCGCCACCGAGTGGCGGGACCCGAGATATTTTGTAATTTCCTTTTACAATGGATTATTTTATTAATTTTTATTTAACTGTTGATTATTTCGGGTATTTTTCCTCTCCCCTAATCCCCACCCTGCACAGCCGTCGCCCCTAGCCCGTCTGCCTCCACCCCTCCAAAGGGCGCGTTGCCCTCCGCCTCCCCACGCCAGCGCCTTGTCGCCCCTCCACCCCCAACACGCCGATGCCCATGCCGCCCCTCCGCCTCTACCACGCTGGCGCCGCCCCATCCCTTGCCTCCAACACGCCGGCGCCACCCACCCCTCCTCTACCACACCGGTGCCCCTCCCTTTCCCCTCTCCTCTAGATCTGCATTTCGGATTTCGGGTACCCATCGGGCTCAGGTATGGGTGCGTGTTTGTGCCCGAGACAAATTTCGGGTTCGGGTTTGGATCAGCTATTCAGGTTTGGATTAGCTATTCGGGTTTCAGGTTTGGGTTGGACAAAGTTGTACCCGGAGATACCCACCCGATTGTCATCCCTAATCGAGGCTAACTCTTAGTTAAGAGTCATTTATTGCAAATTACAAGATGATTGCACCCTACGTAAAGGTCCACATTAATTATTAATGATAACGTGCATTGTGTCCCGCGCATTTGCCTAGCTAGCTTTGTAATTGGTATGGACTCTTTTTTATTCTGATTTATGTTTTATTGTAATTGATATAGACTCTTTTTTTATATAGTAGTCGACATGGATTCTTTTTTCTGTTGTTTTTATTTCAAATATATTTTCATTTTTTATTATATTTTATATGGACTATTTCTTTCGATTAATCTAATCCGCTATAATCTAGTACCATTATAATCAATGGTGGAGATCTCTTTTTCATACTTCCGTGCATTTGGGCAGGTAAATTTATTTTAATAAAAAAATCTACTTTACCCGCTCAACTATGATGTGCGAATGTTAGGCCCCCTGGCCTGAAAAATTGATTAATGTTTTAATTGTGTAAGGTTTCATTGTCTTCACCTTATCTAACTCAGTTTTGACTTTACAATTAGATAAGACGAAGAGAATGAGGCCTAAATCTTATTTCAGTGCTTTAATTCAAATGTTTTAATAATCTTCTTTCGAAGTTTTTAGTGGAGTATAGAGATATGTCTCAGCAGGAACAACATAAAGGGAAGGTGGGTGTGAGCGTCCGCCGGAAGCACTCGCGTCGGACATCCTATACATATATAGTTCCATACGTAGTGTCGGTGACCAATGGTATAATAAAGAGGAAATTGATTATATGCCCCAAATTTGAAAACCCTTGATTATATGCCCAATAATCAAAAGCGTCAAATAAAAAAGAATGGAGGGGTAGTATTTTGTATCATTTTTGTAAGGTCCAAATAGTTTTTTTGTAAAATTCATAAAATAAATGTTTAGTCTTTTTAAACTCTTCAATGCTTCTCTCGAGGGTAATAACTTTTTAAAATCATAATTTTCAGCTGAACTGCTGAAATAAAAAACACTCTCAATTTCGGGGAATCGAGTCTCGATATATAATCCAACCTATTCCGTCGCGTGTATCATGGCGCTGTGTCGTAGAAGCCAGAGGGTCACATACCAAGGAAAAAAATTATGTATTTTTTTTATTCTTTTATTCAAAATTGTATGCCGATTTCGATTTTAGACAAAAATAGCTGCCGGTCGAGCCACGGTTGAGCAATCGCAACAGATCGACATTTGATGGCACGACAGGGCCCACCTGCGAGGAACCTGCCGCCACACTCCGTCGATTTGAAATTTCAAACTGCGATTTCAACCTGTCGTGGATCCAACGCGCGACCGGAGACAGGGAGCATCTGATTCCCTCCTCGGGCAGGCCACGAGCAGGAAAGGAAGCTGTCGCGCATTGATGGAATGATGGGCCTGTCGCACTTTCAGAGACCGACTGGTCTCCATTATTGCCCACCCCTACACGGGCCAACTCACTTTCACTCTCTCTCTCACTCTCACTCACCCAGGACCGAGAGAGGCGACGGGAGGTGACTCCGCAGGAGATTTTAAGGTAATTTCTCTTCTAATTGTTGTTAAAATTACTAGGGATTAGTTAGTTTTAGTGATATATATTGATTGAAGAGTATATTGGTAAGGTTTTGTGAGTGCTGAATGTGGAAGAAAATATTTAAACGGAGCGCATGTTTAAACACCGTCCGTGCAAAACCACCGGTGCCAAATAGGTTAGGCATAATGGTAGCCATATGGATTAGCATTGTTTTGGAACCAGTAGGAGTGACGATTGTAGATTGAATATTTGGCTATTTAGGGTTTCGTTGGAATGATTGTTTTGTCGATTTGTTGTAGTAGAACGAAATTTTAAGTTAACATAAAATAATTTATGGAATGGTTTAAAAAATGGTGGAAATATTTGTAAATGTATTACTTCTGGCCATTCGTTGAACTGAGAGAAATATGTGTCCTGTGGTCAATGCAGGTGAGATGGCAGAGACAATATATTTTCAGATATATTATAGGGTTGGCGTGATTATGCTTGGTCCTGCTGGAGTAGATTTATCAAACTTTCCTCATGTACAACGTGGCATTAAAAGAGCGTTGGAAAGGTCTTTGGGTGGGATTTATGGATGGCTGCTGAAGGTGTTCAATTTAGAGGCAGAGAGGTTCCGGCTAGTTATTCAAGCAGTAGTAAGTCGTGCCCCGCAAGGGTACTACGGGGAGCTAATACCGATCAACTCAACGAAGACATGGAGGGATTATCTCCGATATGCATTCGAGCGCGGATGGCCGTTAGTCTTTGCTTGTTCGGTGCTCTGAAATCCCTATCTTGAGCACGCCACAGAGGGACAATGGGAGGAAGGGGGAGGGCATGTGGATGAAGGCACGGAAGAAGGTTGGGGGAGGGTGGCGGCACTGAAGGGTTACACATGGAGGACGAAGCAGAGGGAGATGAGGAGGTAGGGATGGAGGCGACGGGCGCTGCTGATGAAAGTGAAACGGTGAGTGGTATAGTGGAGACGATGGAGGCCGAGGACGCCGAGGAGGAAGAAGCATCGGAAGAGGATGAAAACTCAGACGAAGAGAGCCATGTTCCTATGGAGTGGAGGTCCAGCAACTTTGAAGGTCTAGAAGTGGTTGAAGATAGCCACGTTGAGTGGGAGTATCATGAGAACGAGGTAAATGAGGGGGCCACTTTTAAGGACAAGCGGTCATCTTGGATGCGGTTAAGTCTTGTCGGTGTCATCACAGAAGACAGACTCACCGTTGTGAAGTCAAGTAAAAAGGAGTACGATGTTAGATGTGTGCAAAACTCATGTTCAAGGGGATGCGGAAAGATTATGGGAGTACTCATGCTCAATAGTGCGGCAACACAATTGTGTGGTGCATGTTGCAGAGTAGAAGCATCGGAACATAAGTTCAACGTGGGTGGCGAGAAAACTGTCAGGTATGATTGTGGATAACCCTTATGTTACGGCGGGCTTTATAAGGCAGCAGGTCGAGAAGATGTTTCAGTACGAGATAAGGTATGTAAAGGCTTGGAGGGCTAAGAGGAAAGCAATCGAGGGTCAGTTTGGGACCTATGAAGCGTCATATGCAAATTTACCGCTCATGTTGCGGGCCATTGTTAGGAGGAACCCAGGCACATTCATTGGCATTGCAGAGCATACTGCAGGAGAAAGACACCCAGGCAAGATGGTCTTGCAGCATGCGTTCTTCACGCTCGTTCCATGCATCACGGCATTCAAATATTGTCGACCAATCCTTTGCATGGACAACACATTTCTAACAGAGAAGTACATGGGACAGATCTTAACTGCCATAGCGGTGGATGCGAATAATCAGGTCCTATCAGTTGCATTTGCATTTGTTGAGTCTGAAAACACCGACAGTTGGTATTGGTTCCTAGAACGGGTGAAGGTTAGAGTGGTTCAGGACCGACTAGAGGTATGTATTATTCATGACCGTCATGCCGGGCTGCTGAAAGATATCATAGAGATGCATGATGGATCGGTCATAAGAGGTGTTGCCAAATGAGATGACATTATTAGCAGGTGGTGCATGAAGCATATGGGAGCAAACTTCTTTCGCCAGTTCAAGAGGAAAGACCTCATGAATATGTTCAAGAGGCTATGTCAGCAGAACCAGGATAGTAAGTTTAGGAAGATTTCGATCACGCTTGATGATTTCACAAAGAAACGTAGCTCACTGGGTTCCGTTGCACCGACCAGTTCGAAGAATGCATTGTTATACCATAAGGAAGGAGATGATCCAACCGCCCTTTGTGCATTGCCGACAAATGGCCCTGGTTTGCGGCGAAGGGCAGGATCCGCCACGAAGTCCTACTACGGTGCCGGCACTAGTGCTGCACCGCCCTACTACGGTGCCGACACTAGCACTGCACCGCCGTACAATATGGGCGTTGAGAAGGGCATCACTATTTCCTACGATGGTATACACATAATGACCTTTGCTTACAGCATTGCAAGTTGCATGTGGTTGCATAATTTCTAAACTTATTTATTTTTCAGATGATTCTCACAACTTTGCACCACACGAGAGCGTGCCATTTGATCTCGATAGCTATCTGGTTGACGACCCCACCACACATGTCGATATGGGGAGGCCTCGGAGAGAAGTTCGGCCACGCGACCCACTCACATACTCCCGAGATTAGGTGCGCCACAGCGGGGCTACAGATCAGCAGCGGCAGGGTACGAGGCAGGTGCGAAGACGGCAGAGATTTTGTATGTACCATCTTTGTATCATCTTTGTACTGCTACTGGCATGTTTATGTCCCTATCCGTTGTGAACTTGTACCTGAGGCATTACGACAATTACCATGGCACGTCTATGCGCAGTGATGACCTTTACTCTGCCAACATGACCTAACACTTCATGCCTCCGCCAATATGTAACACGAAGTAATCAAACAACTGTAATGTTCTCAATTTAATCGGTAAACGTTTAAAGTGAGTATTTTCTAATTATGTTTCCATTGAAAAAATCTGAAAATTATTTTCATGCCAAGAGACTTCAAAACTTAAACAAAAAATATATTATTACTTAAAATTATTTTCATCTTTTCCATGACTTCAAAGTAGACCAGAGATAGCTTATTTCTCTACCTTACAAGGAGAATAACTTCTATATATCTATTATTCCCCATAGCAAGTCATATAATACCCTTAGGTAATAATACCTTATATCTATATTATTACCCTTAGGTAATAATATATCTATATTACTCTCTTATATCTTAGAATACCTTATATCTATATTAGGTAATAATATATCTTATATTAGAATACCTTATATCTTATATCGAAATATTAGAGGACAGATGTCCATCATGACGGTTTGCGACGGACGTCCTCCACTCACATTTCACTTTCTCGTCGCCGTCCTCAATCGCTCCACCCTGGGCTTTCTCGTCGTCGTCCTCCCGCCCGAGGCGGTCGGCTTGTCCGCGGCGCCGAGGACATCGCTTCTTCATCGATGGCGAGGACACCGAGGCACCTCTCGTGGGCTCGACCTTGTCGGCCGCCGCCACCGCCGCGCGCTTTGGCGCTCACGGACTTGGTCATTGCATGTAGCTAAGCGTCACCGGCGCCTCGCCGGTCGGCGCCGCCCGAGCTCACCTCCTCGGGATCTCCCGACCCTTGAGCTCGCCGTCCGCCACAGCGCCGAGGGCTCCTTCCCGCCGTGGAGAGCGCCGCCGCTCGTCGGGCGCTCTGACTGCAGGCTCGTCGTGCGCCATAGGCCACTGACCGCCGATCTGTGGAGTGGGCTGCTCCTCGAGCTCGCCGGTGGATCTGGTAAAATGGTTGATATATGTTGATATATCTGGTAAAAAGGTTGGTTCAGATAGTTTCATAGAAAATTTATGTTGTTCCATGATTTTTCTGATTAAAAAAAGCAGATAGCTTCATGGAAAATTCAGCTTGGTTCAGGTTGTTTCAGCTAGCTTCATAGAAAATTCAGATTGGTTCAGTGTTTCAACTAGTTTCATATGAAATTCATATTGGTTCGGGTTGTTTCAAGTAAAAATGCAGCTAGGTTCATGTGAAATTCAGGTAGGTTCAGATAGTTTTATAGAAAATTCATGTTGATTCAATATTTTTCTGTTAAAAAAACAGATAGCTTCATAGGAAATTCAATATGGTTTGTGTTGTTTCAACTAGTTTCATAGGAAATTCAGATTGGCTCATGTTGGTGTAGGTCAAAAAAAGCTAGGTTCATATGAAATTCAAATTGATTCAGATAGTTCCGTAGAAAATTCATGTTGGTTCAGGATTTTTTTGGTAAAAAAAGAAGATAGCTTCATAGAAAATTCAACTTGGTTTAGGTTGTTTCAGTTAGTTTAAAGAAAAACATGTAGGTTCAGGTTGATTCAGGTAGTTTCAGGTTGGTTCATGCAGATAGCTTCATGGGAAATTCAACTTGGTTCAGGTTGGTTCAGATAGTTTCATAGAAATTTCATGTTTGGTTCAGAATTTTTCGGTTAAAAGGGTTGATAGTTTCATAGGAAATTCGGTTTGGTTCAGGTTGGTTAATGTAGGTTCAGGTTGATTCAGGTTGGTTCAGTTTGATTCATGTAGGTTCAGTTTTGTTCAAGTTGGTTCAGTTTGGTTCATGTAGATTCAGCTTGGTTTATGATGACGTCACATATTTTGTCTTTTAACTCATCCGTCCAAATTCTCCTGGACGGAGCACCGTACTGTATGGGCTCCTGTCGGTGTCTGGGAATCGCACTCCTGAAGAGCAGCGGGTCCACGGACCGGCAGACGAGTTTGTAGTTGGTGTGAGGCCCAACGACAACCCTTCTCAGCAGCCCGGGTGGCGGCCAAGCTGCGGAAGGCTAGGGCAGCGGTCTTCCAGACGATGGCACAGTGCGACTAAGCGATCTGAGTACAGATCCTTCAGTCTTGTGGGAGGACAGAGAAAGCGATGCAAACCGTGGAGACACAAGTGATTTACCACAGTTCGAGCCCCTGCCGGGTAATAGCTCTACTCGATCTTATTGATTATATGGTGGAAGACGATGCTGAGAGTGCCGAGGTCGGACCGGGCGCCGATTCGAGTTCTGATGATGACGGCTAAGGGCTAAGGCTACTCGCGGAGAAGCTTTAGATGCCAATATAGCTTGTCATTGGACCGTGGAATCGGATCGAGGATTTGGTGTTGATTGGCCGTCCCTCGCAATGTCCGTGAATCCTCCTTTTATAGGCGCCATGGACGCCCGAGGCGATCTGGCGAACCATGTCTTTGGTCTTTGCTTTAATGGCGAGGCTCTTGTCTCGTTATAGGGTCTGTCGGTGCATCGAGCACGCAAGGAGAAACTGGTCGGGTTAATCTTGAACACGTGTTTGTCTTAACATGCTGTTCAAGGGAGAACTTCTTTAGAGGAAAGCACTTTCCTTTATCCCCAAAATAGGCCTTGATCGGACCGAGCCAGCTCTGCGCCACCCGTTAGAGGCGTCGCGTGTAACAACCATCTCTTTGCACGCCAAAGAGACAAAACGACAAGACGGATTTGTCATGGCGTACTCTCCACTGGTGGGGTCCCGGGAGATCTGATCGCGTTTGGTCAAGTCCAGAGAAAGCATGGCGGGCTATGACGGTTATCGCCACTCGCCCACGAGCGAAGCGGATCACCCGGACCTTCTCCAGACTCTGGGATAGCCCGGAGGGACATGGTGCCGCACGGTTTGACTGGTCAAGCCCGGGACGCCGCAAACGAGTCAGGCGGCTTCTTTAGTCTGACTAGGAACGGCTGCTGGTCCTCTCTGTTCGCGTGGTGGGCGATGCGGATCGGCCCAAGGCCTGCTTCAAGGTGGGCCGTTTATCAATCACCAACAGCCAGCCCCCGAGCCTCGAGCGGGTCGCGTAACGAGCCGGTCTGAGGTTTAAAGAAGAGGGAAAATCCTTACCACGCGCCGCGCGAGAAGATTTGGTCCGGGAGCCGGAGTCCTAGGCATTGAATTTGATCTGACAGAAAAGCGGAGCGGTTACCTTCCTTTTCGGGCACGATTCCCACGGCTTCTGTTTCGGCTGCTGTCTTCTTTTATAAGGCAGCGCTTCAGGGGGAACCTCCTGCTACGGAAACATCCTCTTCGCTCCACTTTTCATCTTCCCAGCTCGTTTCTTTGCTCTCTTACTTCTCGCCTCCCGCCGCCATGGTTCTTATTGGAAATAGTACCTTGTGAGGAGAGGATGATGGAGCCGAGAGGATGGCCCGTGAGGTCGGGCTCGTGGAGGCTTCGAGCGCGAGCAAGAGCCAAAGCCGAACTGACGAATTGGTATGCTTGAGCTCGGCCATCTGTGGGCTTCATGTGCGAAATCTCGCTTTATTACCGACTTCTTTGCCTTCACGGAGCCGAGGCGGAGAACCATCCCTCAATCCTATGTTCATCTGTCAATCTTGGCGTTCTGTGTGGCGCCGCTGCGAGTCCGGCCGACGGTGAGCCTCCTCCGACTTTTTTCGAATTGAAGCGGTCGGCGCCGAGTGGGCAACGGCGGGGTTTTCTACTTGACCGCGCGCCGAGCCCGGGGGAGCGAGTCGTACCCTGAGTACGAGGTGAGGACGAAGGTCGATGGTTGGGCCCGGCGGTGGTTCTACCTGAACCGCGGGGGCTCGACCCTGGAATACTCATGGCCGCGCCGGATCGCCAATCTTCGGTGGGCGAACCCGGCCGGAGGATCAAGCCACCGAGGTGACATTAAAGAGCTCGTTAAGGGCGGCTTGAGACTCTGAGGTCGTTGTTGGCTTTGTCCGGCCGGATCAGCCCATTTGGGCGCCAGCATGGCGTCGGTGACATGGATGGTTGGGAGGATCCGGACCGGGACTTCCATGAAGGTAGGCGCGAGCTTTCTTTCGCGTCTGCTCTCGAGTTGGGATCGTCGTAACCGTCGGTGAGACCTCGCGGTCTCTCAAACCATGAGGTCGCGTGGGTCGCAGGAATGTTGCTACCCTTGGACAAGGCTCCTCGCCGCATCTGGCTTGTGAAGGACAAAGCGTCAGAGGTAAGTGCCAACAGTGTTCGATTGAATTTCTCGGTTGTCGCGCGCCTTGAGGTTTTGATGAGGCGCACTTTTTGTTCTTCGATGGGCGTGGAAGATGGTTGGGTAGACCACTCGGGCCTTGAGCTCGAGCGAGGGGCCCTCACCGGCGGGAATGCGGTGGTATCCGTGGGCGCCGATCCGTCGCCGACGGTGAGTAAGGGAAAGCGGCACCTCGGCGGCCACGGCGGGCTCAAAGACGAATCTGAGAGATGCACATGGGAAACGCCGCGGCGCCCGCGCGGTGAGCTTCCATTCTCCATCGGGTTGAGTGCTAGGCACCAGCGCCCTTAAGTCTTCATGCCGTGTGTGTTCGTATGGCCTGCGAAGAAGAGGAGGACGTGCCACCAACTCGCATGCGGACGATGAGGAGGTTGTCTTTGGTGTCGAGTCCGCCGCGGCGATGGTCCCACGGCGAGACCCACGAGGAAGGTTCTTGCGAGCGCAAGGAGCGGCCTTGCTCACCTCGAGCCGCGTTGGCGGTGGGAGATGAGCTCTTTCTTCGTCCCACGCCAGGTGTACGAAGACACCGAGCTCGAACCGTAGCGTAAGTTTCCTGCGCTTCATGCTATCACCACGTTTCTCGTGTCTGACCGCCGTGCCTTTTGTCGCAGTGCGTAGCGCTAAAGTGGTCACCGAGTCTTGCTTCCTTCGGCGAGGTCACGCGGCGGTGAAGACGAGCGGTCGAACCTACGGTGGAGTGCCTTTGCCGCGGCGGTGGAAGCAACTGGCTTACTAAGGACGAAATGGCGGGCCCAAAGGCTGCGCTCGGATAAGCGCAGACTAGAGGCCACTGGATGGCGGTCGAAGGGCAAGGAGCGGTGACCAGCGGAGGACCAAGCTACGCTTACGTGGCGGTCTTTGGGCGCTTCTGCGGAGATTGCGGAGATGGTGCAAGTCGTCATCAGCGATGATCCTGTGTGGATTACGCCCTTTCGCGTGGAAGGGCGCACAACGCGCGGGTGGTGGCCAATTGACCGCAGGGGGGTTGCCGATCATTTCAAGACCCCGGTGGGGAAAGCGCTTCCAACACCTGATCGGCGAATGCTATTAGTCAATTGGACCTGGCCGGTCCGCGTACTAACGCCGGACGGATGGACAAGGGTAGTGATGCCCAGCGTGGCCCCGCTAGCATCTGCGGGCTGGATTTCCGTCACCCCAGAATGGGTGGAGGAACAGGATGCTGCCAGGTCGGCGGAGGCTGGTCGAACAGGACTGCCACGTCCGAAACCCCGCCCTATTCCCGGGTTAGAGGATCCACACGAGCTCGTGGCGGCTAAGTGGACGGTGGACGAGCTAAAGGACGCGCTGATAAGGGCCTGGGCTCAACTTGGCGAGGCCGTGCTGGCCGAGAGGCGGGCCACCGCGTCAAAGGCCGAGCTGGCGGCCAAGTTGGAGGATACTGAGAGAAGAGCAGTCGCGGCTGGGGCGCCAGCCTTGCTTCCAATTACGTTGCCGGCGTTGCCAGGCCCCGCGCCGCTGGAGGGAGGTAGCGAGGAACCGGTTGGCTGCCAACCCTTGGCGCCGCAGGGGATCCGCGCCCCTGGGCTTGGCGGGAGCACGCGCAGCATCATCGCGGCGAGGACGTGGAACATGCTCGCTCATACCAGAAGGTGCTGCCCTTGGCCCTGCTCTCTGCGCTTAAGTACTGAGTTTCTTGCGTTTTGACTTGGTTTTTCCTGTTCCAGCTTTACATGCTTATCGCTGGCTCGTCTTCGCTGATGGAAGCGATGGGCGGGCAGGCAGAGGATGATGCGGCGAGGATTGAGCGTCTCTCCGCCGAGCTATCGCAAGCCGGGCTCGAGCAAAATCTTGCGCGACGAGCTCATCGTCGAGGTCGACGCCGTGCCACGCGCGTATCACCGAGCTAGCGGCCGCTGGCGAGGACAATGCAGCAGAGAAGGAGCGAGGAGGTCACGACGAGGCTTGCTCGAGCTCGGGAGGTGGAGGAAGCCGTGAAGATTCAAGCCAGGCGCTTCGCGAAGAAGCGGACGGGGCTCGGATCCTTTGGACGAGGAGTATAAACGCAGAGAGCGACCATCAACGGTGCCGACAGCTACCAAGTCTGACTATAACTCCATCGTTCGCGAGTTCGAGGAAACTTGTAGTAAGCTCGGTATGAAACTACCATGCTACTGTGGCTGGGGCGAAGTCCGTGGCGTAGTCGGAGGCCTTGAGAAACAGAGAGAGGAGCTTGCGAGCTCAGGTCAAAGCTGCGCCAAGAGCGAGCGACATGGCCGCTGAGCCATAGAGTTGCTTCAGCGCAGACGCGAATCCGGATTTAGAAATCGAGCTAGAGGCTCGGTGCAGCTCGGATCGTGGTTTGACCTGGTCTAACCGTTCCAGACTCTGCGCCACGTACTTGCTTATTTTCTTTGAACATTTGTTTTAATCGGATAAACGTTTGCGTAATGTGTGGCGGCCGAAGGGCTTAGCCGCTTTTTACCTTAATTTATTGTGTCAAATCGCACACACTGTGGGCTCTGCGGCGCGGCACAGTGTTCTGCTGTCGGCGAGGGCACGTTTGCGAACACTGAATCTGAGGCGAAACCCTCGCCGGTTCACGCACCGGCTTTGAGCCACGCTACCCGAACCGCGAAGGCATCGGCTGGGCCTTGCTCACGCCGGTGGGCGGGACCTCTGAGGTAGGCCACGACTCATGATGACTTCTCCAGCGCCACCGACAATGGGCGGGGCACGGTCGCAGGCGACCGGCGCGCGGTTGGTATTCCGCGAGGCAGCGCGTCGCTCGCGCCTCCTCGGCTCGGGTAGTGGGTTTTAATTGCTTCGCCCCTTCGCGATGACGCTTCGGGTAACTTCGCGGCAGCGCGGACATCGCGCACCGCCTGGCCTATATTAGAGCGAGGCGGCGGGCTATTTGTATCATTCCACTTATCTCTTCCTACCTTAAGACAGAGAAACGAGGCCCTCGGTCGGGGAGAGATAGGGAGAAAAATCATAAGAAAGAACGAGGAAGGGCATGGCTTCTGACGCCGATTCCGACGATCTCTTCGATTGGCTACTAGCGGAGATCGGGGATTTGCCACCATTGCCTCCTCTGCCGGGGCCGATCCAAATTTCGCGGCGGAGGGTGAATGTACCGGCCCGATCATGGCGAGCCAGCGGCGGATCTGGCGTCAGACGCCCAAATCGCCGACGAAGGAGCGCGGCGAGCCGGGCGGCGGCGCGTTAATGGCGGCGAAGCGCGGTAGCGGCGCAAATTGCCGCTGATGCCGCGTACGCCGCCGTACTGGCGGCGGCGGAAGAGGAAGCTTTGATGCTGCCCGCAGCTGCGGCAGAGGAAGCTCCGCCGCATGTCGCGGCGGGACAGGAGATCGGGGCGATCGCGGGAGCCATCATAGCGGCGCCGCCTCCACTGCTTGTGGATTCCGTCAACCACCAGCGGCGGAGGAAACGTCATCCGGCGGCGGGGCCCTCGGTGCCAGCGCGGACCCCAGCGCCTTCTTCGTCGTCGTCGCCTTGGCGAGTCTTGATTCCACCGGCTTGTCGCCTTGCCGGTAGGGGCGATGGAGTAGCGTTAGGCTCTTGGGCGCCGTCGCAGCGGTAGTAGCGCGGTGCCCCTTTTGCGGTAGTCCAGGATGGCGAGGCCTCCTTTTGGTTGTAGAATCCCTTTGCTCCTGTAAAAATCCTTCTTATGTGGAATGCGCTTCTTTGGTGAGTCCGTCACTTTTGTCTGCATCCAATCCTTTCTCTTGTGCAAATTTGCGAGTCTCGTAATGCAAAAAGCAGAGGAACTAGGTGAGCGATGCGAAGTTACGAGGAGAACTTAGGAAATCGGAGCGAACTGATCGCTACTTAGAAAGATTTGCCTTTGGTGCGCTTAATCATCCAAATTTCGGCCGTGGCCAAGTCAAGTGCGATCACAGGTTGGGCGCGGTCTAGAGATTAAGTGATTTAGAAAAATTAGCGAACTCTTAACCCCTAACTTCATGAGGTACATGCAAAGTGCGAGCCTTCCAAATTAAGGACTTGGAAAACTCATAAAATCCCCAAATTTCGAAGCTTTGGCGGGCCGGGCGAGCGATCGGGCCCAATGGTTAAGGAAGCTGGCGCAAAAAGCCTTGACCCCGAGCTATTGCCCAAGTTAACCATCAAACAATCTGGCGTGGGCTTCTCAGTACCTTTGGGCCGCGGGAATTCCACATTGCGCGGAGATTCACTAGGGTGCGAGAGCTCGGCTTATCCCGTCGTGGAAAAGCTCCGGAATGCTTTATCCTTAGCCATCGGGCTTTTGGCCACGGGCCTGTTTGGAACGGTCAAGACTTGGACCGGCGTGACTCGCGAATGGGGAAAGGGGCTTTTTTTTTGAATTGGGCCGAACTAAAATGAAGAAACTTACGACGATTATCGTAGAATTGTCGCGAAGGAAATGTTCCATGAGCTAGGGAGCTCGCTCCGTCCTTGTCGACAAAGCGTCTTGAGCCCGTCGTCTTCTTGTTGACTACTTTGTACGGTCCCTCCCACTTTGAAATTTGAGCTTGTTGGAGCACGCAAGGTTCGAATCGTCGTAGAACCAGGTCTCCTACTTGCGGGGTCCTCGTGTACGCTTGCGTGCACAGAACGACGCAGGATCGCCGGAGGCCGCACCGGAGTAGGGATTGCTCATGGCAGCGCCTCAAGTAGGTCGGCGTCAAAATGCCGCTCCTCGTCGTTGACCACGAAATTGGCGAAGTCAACGCGATCGATCCTAGTCGATCTCTGTTGGGAGGACCTTCGAGCCATAGACGAGTCGGAAAGGATTTTCTCTCGTAGCCTACCGGTTGTTGTCCGAAGCGCCCAGAGGATGACGGTAGCTCGTCGACCCAACCTTGTGTTTTGCCCTAAGGCGTCGTGAGACTAAGCTTTTTGATGCCTTGGACTAACTATCCGTTAGCTCGTTCAGCTGCGCCGTTGCTCTGTGGGTGGGCCACAGAGGTCAAGGCGAGCTTCATGCCGATTTCCTCGCGGTAATCGTTGAATTCCCGACTCGTGAATTGGGTGCCATTGTCGTGATGATTACGTTGGGCACGCCAAACCTTGCGGCGATGCTTGGAAAAAAGCGTGCATGGCGATTGCGGTGATGTTGGAGACCGGCTCGGCCTCAATCCACTTGGTGAAGGTGTCGATGGCTACGAATAAGTATGTTTTGCCACCGAGACCTTTGGGGAACGGTCCTAAGAGGTCCATGCCCCAAACCGCGAACAGCCACGCTAGTGGAATGGTTTGCGCTCATCGCTGGAGTGGTCGTCATTCGCGCGTAATCTTGGCAAGCTTCGCAGCAACCAAGACTTCTGCGTCGCTCATCGGCGTGGGCCAATAATAGCCCATCTGAAATGCTTTGCCGACGAGGGTTACGTGTGAGGCGTCGCGCGCAGATGCCCTCGTGGATGTCGGCGAAGGTACTTACCTTCTTCTTGGGTAACGACTTACAAAGCACGCTGTTAGCACCCTTCGATTTCAACGAGCCCCGTCGGTGATGGCTCGGGCTCGCCTTTTAGCCGAACAGCTCGGCTGACATCCTCGGGCAATGTCCCTGCTCCAAGAACTGGATGAATGGCGTCATCCGGAGGTGCTTTGCTCGAGAATGAGGCAATACGGATGTCTCCTTTTGGGGGTAACAGATGTCCCTTTGCCTCCTCTCCGGAGGGAATGGAGGGCTTCAAAAGGTCTTGCACTAGCACCCGTGGGCCGGTTCTTGTGAGATCCGAGCTTGGCGAGCCTATCGGCCTCGCCATTCTCTTCCCCGAATGTAGCTGATTTGAAGCTCGGCGCCTCTCGGTTTCCTCACTTCCGCCAGTACGCGCCATCGAGTCGTCGGTTGCTCGAAACTCCTCCTCGACTGGCGGACGACAGCCGCGAATCCCCTTCGCAACAAGTCGTTTAATGTCGGCGCGGCGCATGCTCGTAGGCCCGCAATTAGGACTTCATACTCTGCGGCGTTGTTCGTAGTCATAAAGTGTATTTGTATGACGTCTTTGAGTCGCTCTCCGTTGGGGAGATGAAACGATACCGCATCTCGATCGCTGGATGGTGTGAACTGTCAAAAGAACGAGTCCACCGAGCTTCTGCCTGTCTTGACCTGGAGAGCCTCTCTCTTGCTCGTCCGGCCTGGTCAATTCTGCGACGAAATCAGCCAGGGCCTGGGCCTTGATCGCGGTTCTAGACACAAACTGGATGTCGAATTCACCCAGCTCGACTCCCCACTTCGCGACCCGGCTAGTGGCCTCCGGGTTTCGGAGAATGTCCTTGATCGGGTAAGTAGTCGGGACAACGACTTGGTGGGCTTGGAAATAGCGACGCAA
The DNA here is from genome assembly GCA_036346415.1 of Raddia guianensis. Taxonomy (NCBI): domain Eukaryota; kingdom Viridiplantae; phylum Streptophyta; class Magnoliopsida; order Poales; family Poaceae; genus Raddia; species Raddia guianensis. The sequence continues at coordinate 33,041,904 of CM070536.1, forward strand.
CTTGCGCGAGGCCATCAGCAAAGCGTAGCACAGTTTCTGAAGGTCGGGATAGCGCTCCTTGGGCCCGGTGAGTACTTCGCTCACATAGTGGAAGGGCTGCTGCTTCCCTTCTCGTTCTACTACCAGCACCGCACTTGCGGCGTTTGGTGTCACCGAGAGGTATAGCAGGAGGGCTTCTCCGAGCTTGGGAGTAGTGAGGACGGGTGGCGAGGCGAGATACTGCTTGAGTTGCAAGAACGCGGCCTCGGCTTCCTCAGTCTATTCGAAACTATTGTGCTTGCGCAGGAGTTTGTAGAAAGGCGCGCTTCGGTCTCCAAGGCGGGAGATGAAACGGCTTAAGGCCGCCATTTTGCCCGTGAGGGACTGGATGTCCTTTACACAGGTTGGCGACCTCATCTTTTCGACGGCCTCGATCTTTTCGGGGTTCGCACCGATGCTCGCCCCGCCGATTACGTAGCCTAGGAGCATGCCGGACTTGACACCAAAGACGCACTTCTCGGGATTTAACTTGACCCGGTGCTGTCTCAGGCTGTCGAAGGTCTCAGCTAGGTCGGACACGTGGTCACGGGCGTCTTTGCTCTTGACTACGATATCGTCGACGTAGACTTCTACGTTGCGCCCTATTTGATCAGGGAGAGTTTTTTGCATGAGACGCTGGAACGTGGCGCCAGCATTTCTGAGACCGAAGGACATGGTCGTATAGCAAAATGTGCCGAAAGGCGTTACAAAGGCGGTTTTTTCTTCGTCCTCTTTACACAACGCGATCTGATGGTAACCGGAATAAGCATCCAGGAAACTCATCAAAACTGAATCTGCCGTAGTGTCGACTAGCTGATCTATGCGTGGAAGGGGAAAGTTATCCTTGGGGCAGGCGGAATTAAGGTCGCGGTGATCGACACACATCGCCACTTGCCTCCTTTCTTCGGGCGGCGACCGGGTTCGCAAGCCAATCAGTCTTGAACAGCGGATGAAGACCGCTCAAGCGGCTTGCCGAGCTGGTCTTAGATGATCTTAGCCTTCGATCGGGGACACGCCTCGACAACGCCTTACGGTTTCTTGTCGGTAGGACACTAGCTCAGTGCTCGATCACCTCCTTGGGACACCGGGCATATCGGACGGTTCCCATGCAAACGCTCCCTTGTTAGCCCGGAGGAAGGTAATGAGCTCGAGTTCCTATTGAGGCTCGAGGTTGTCCCCACGTAGACCACCTTGGAGGTCGACTCCATGAGGACGACGGTCTTGGTGGGCTCCTGCTTGCTGCATTGCCACCTTAGGGCGCTACTGGGAGCGCTCCTTACACTGGGACCACGGGTAGGAGCTGTCCTACCATGGCAGTGCGGTCTCGTCGCAATCGAGGGCCGTCTTGTGGTTGCCCGGACGGTGATGACTCCTTGGCGCCGGCATCTTGAGCGATGATAGGCGTGGTGGGAGACCGCCATGAACTTGGAGAGCGGGCGTCCAAAGATGGCGTTGTAAGGGAGCTCTGTTTCCACCACCTCGAAGGTGATGTACTCCGTCCGGAAGTTGGCGGAGGAGCCGAGCGTGACGGGTAGCACGACACGTCCAACGGGCGAAGCGGCGATCTGGGACAATCCGTGGAAAGGGACGGTGATGTCCTTGATCTTGGAGCGCGGACCGCATGAGGCCTAAGACGCTTGCCAGTGATGGCGTCCAATGAGCTCCGCCGCCCACGAGGACGCGGTCAACCCTGGTATTGCCAATGGTAGGGCAGAGCACCAGCGGGAGACGCTGGGGTTTGGAGAGCCCGGCCGGACAGTCTGTCACCGAAAAGGTGATGGCCTGGCTGGACCAAGACAAGGATGACGCCGCGGGTTCGCCGCGGGAGATGTGGAGGACCTCCCGGGACGCGGCCTTGAGCTCGCGGCGGGAGGTGTAAGTGACGTGCCGCCAAAGATGACGGCGGCGTGGCCACGGGCCGAAAGCCACGATCTGGCCGCCTGGGGTGCGGCGCGCGTGACGCGCCTCGGGCGGCTTCGGGCATGGGACCGCGACGGCGAGAAGTCCTCCACCGCGGGCCCATGTACGGCGATTCGCGTAGCTCATGGCGTGGCGTTGATGAAGGCGGCGAAAAAGGTGGGTCGTGGGCCGTCCTCACCTCGGTTACTGCTGCTTTGACGGCGAGGCCGACCTTGGGTGCCCAGCCGCCACGCGGCCTACCCCGGTTGAAGTCGGCTGCGCCAGCTAGCATGTGAGCGCCGCAGCGGACGTTGAGGCGGCGGCGTGTTGGCGAGAGGGCGTGGGGGCGGCACTCGGCTGGTCGGACTCGGCGGCGGCGATGAACTTAGCGGGCTGCTCCTGCGCTTCTTCTTCTTCTTATCTGCTTGGCTTTACCCGAGCCATCGCCGACCATAGCTTTCTTCTTCGCAGACGCCCTCTTGCGCTCCACCGCCTCGGGGCGTTGGCGTAGAAAGCGGCGGTGCGGAAGAGCTCACTCGCGATGTTGGCCGGGTGGAGCTCGAGGTCCTCGGTGTAGCGCGGTCCCTCACACCATCCTTGAAGGCCTCGATGATGGCCTCATCCGAGATCACGAGGATTGTGTTGCGGGCTCTGCGAACCGGCACACAAAATCTCGAGACTCTCATCATCTCGCGTACTCTGAGCTTGAGGTCTGAGGCGCCCGGAGCGGCGTAGCATCCACGAAGCTCGTGCGGAGGGCATCTTGCAGCTGTGACCAGCTGCGGATAGAACCGGGCCGTTAGTTGAACAGACAGGTTCGGGCCATGCCCTCGAGCACTGTGGGGAAATAGTTGACCATGACGGCCTCATCTCCCCCCATAGCTCGGATGGCGGTGGTGTAGACGGATAGGAACTCCTCGGGATTCTTACTCCCGTCGAACTTCTCAATGGGCCCGGGTTTGAACCTCGGGGGCCACGGCGCTTCGCGGAGAGCGCGAGAGAAGGCAGAGCACCCTGGCGCGGCCTTCGGGGGAGAGGTATCCCGGCGTGGGCCTAGGCGGGAAAACACTCCGCCCCGGGCGTGCGACGAGCCGCCGGCGGAGGAGGCCGTCTGGAGTCTGGCGCGAACGATCTGCGGGCGGCGCGGCGGCTTTTGAGTACCGCGTGGTCGGATTGGTTTCGCGCCATGTGTCCGGACGATCACCGCCGTTCGCTCTCGATGTCGGCCGATGCCACGGTAATGGTACCCGAGCCTTGGCGATGGCGGACCCAAATCCGTCATGGTGAAACCACGGGTCCTTCTCCAAGTCGCGAACGATCATGGCGATGGCGCTAGCGCCTTCTCGCCGGCTGCGTAAGAGCGGGTTGGTCATTATCTCGATGAGGGGGTCGGCCATTTGGCGGCCTCGGGGTCTTGTTGGCGATGGTCCTCTCACATATCCCATCCATGACGTGGCGGGCGGCATCATTGAAGAACTTTCTCGCCTGCGGCGGCGGCGCAAGGCTGGCTTCCTCGTCCTCGGCGTTGCCGTCGACCGCGACGCGAAGACGCGGGCGAGACGCGTCGCGAGGTCGGGAACGTCCGGTGTCGCCGGCGGAGGCGGCGGTGTCACTGCGATTCGAACTCCATGGGAGTCTCGCCGACATGGGTGACGGAGGGTCCAGCTCGGGAGCGATTCCTCGGCGAAACTCTACCCCAGGGCGAGAGGTATCAACCTCCATCTCGTCGGCCCGGCCGGGCGAGTACTCCTCCGCCACCATCGTCGACGGGACCAAATCGTCCGGATCGTCGCACTCATCGAACTCGAGGTCCGGGATCTCGTCGCCGCCGGAACCTCGTGCATGTCCGAGGAACGGAGTGCCGAGGGCTAGCCATGGGCCCCACGGTGGGCGCCAGCTGTCGGTGTCTGAGAATCGCGCTCCTGAAGAGCAGCGGGTCCACGGACCGGCAGACGAGTTTGTAGTTGGTGTGAGGCCCAACGACAACCCTTCTCGGCGGCGGGTGGCGGCCAAGCTCTTGAAGGCTAGGGCAGCGGTCTTCCTGACGATGGCACAGTGCGACTAAGCGATCTGGTGCAGATCGCCGTAATGTGGGAGGACGAGAGAAACGATGCAAACCGTGGAGACACAAGTGATTTACCACGTTCGAGCCCCCATCGCGGGTAATAGCTCTACTCGATCTTATTGATTATATGGTGGAAAGATGAGGTGCCGAGGTCGGACCTGGAGGCACCGATCCCGAGTTTACAGTGATGACGGCTAAGGGCTAAGGCTACTCGCGGAGGAAGCTTCAGATGCCAATATAGCTTGTCATTGGACCAAGTGGAATCGGATCAGGGATTTTGGGTGTTCAGTTGGCCGTCCCTCGCAATGTCCAGGAATCCTCCTTTTATAGGCGCCGCGGACCGCCCGAGGCTGATACGGCGGGCCATGCGCTGGTCTTTGCTTTAATGGCGAGGCTCTTGTCTCGTTATAGGGTCCTGTCGGGTATCGAGCCTGCAGGGAGAAACTGGTCGGGTTAGTACTGAACACGTGTTTGTCTTAACATGCCTGTTCAAGGAGAACTTCTTTAGAGGAAAGCACTTTCCTTTATCCCCAAAATGGCCTTGATGGACCGAAGCCATCTCGCGCCACCCGTTAGAGGCGTCGTGCGCAACAACCATCTCGCTTGCCCGCCAAAGAGGGCAAACGACAAGACGGATCGTCACAGCGTACTCTCCGGTTTGGGGTCCCGGAGATCTGATCTCCGGCCAAGTCCGGAAAAAAGCATGGCGGGCTATAGCAGTTGTCGCCACCGCCCACGAGCGAGCGGATCACCGAGGGACCTTCTCCTGCCACGGATAGCTCGGGAGGATATGGTGCCGCACGGTTTGACCTGGTCAAGCCCGGGGACGCTGCAAATGAGTCAGACGGCTTCTTTAGTACGGCCAGGAACGGCCTGCCTGGTCCTCTGTTCGCGTGGTGGGCCGGTACGGGATCGGCCCAAAGCCTGCTTCAAGGTGGGCCGTTTATCAATCACCAACAGCTCCCATCTTATATTAGGTAATATATTATATTAGAATACCTTATTTTTGGTAATAATATATCTTCTTTACAATACCTTATATCTATATTAGGTAATAATATATCTTAGAATACCTTATATCTATATACCACCCCACATACACAAATGTGCAAAAATACATTCTGTCGTGCTTTGATCGAACGATAAGATTCTGTCAAGCTTTGAACGAGCGACGGCCTGCTGTCGAGCTTCCAAAACTCGATAGGAAGCCAGCCACAACTCCCTTCGCCGTGCTCGGGATCTACCGATTAGTCGTTTGTTCAAAATCCAATTACTAGCTCGTCGTGATTTGAACGAACAACCGACGCCTATTTTTGTCTAAAATCGAAATCGGCATACAATTTTGAATAAAAGAATAAAAATAAATACATAAAAAAATTTCCATACCAAGCATGCGCAATCCCCACACTCACTGCCACGGCCCACGGGCCTCGGCCTCCGGCGTTCGAGAAGCAGCCACTCCGCACGACCACACGCGGCGCTGGGCTGCGCCGCGAGGGCGGCGGGGACGTGCCGGCGTGTCGCGGCGCGCGGCTCGCGGCTCGATCCCGTGAATGATCCGCGGCGTGGTGCTGGTGCGGACGCGGCCACGCGGGGGTTTTCACCGTCACACAGGCCGCAGCCGCAGCACGGCGCGACGCGGAGACGCATGTGGGTGCGTGGGCCGTGGTGGAATCGAAGAAACGGGGAGATGAGTTCCGCCGCGGCGTGCGTGCGGTGCGGCACACGTAAAGGCTGCAGGCGCGCGGGGAATATTGGGCCGCGCGCGTGGGCGGCGGAGGCCGCGCCATGTGCCTCGGCGAGCCGACCCGAATCCCATCGATAGCAGGATTGAGCGCGAAGAGACTCCTCTCTTTTCCAGACGCGTAACAGCATGTCTAGCTGTTTCTAAAATATCGTTGCCACCAATCTGCTATCTAGACTCCTTTAGGGCTAAAATTCAAAAAAAAAAATCGTGAAATGTTCGGGCTCAACTCAGTTTCAGCTTGGCTCAGACTAAACTCATTTAGAAACGAGCACCAACCAAAAGTTGTTTTCAAAAATGTTCATATGCATTACCGAGTCAAACCGAGCCAAGTGAGAGGTTGTTTCGCTCGAGCTCAGCTTGAATAGATATCATCGCATAGGACATAGAGCCAACAACGCTGCACTGGTGGGTGCACTAATATACAACAGCCCACACCCTTTTATATTAGCCTCCCTTAGCCTTCTCGGCCTCATTCCCAAATCCCCTTCCCAACCTTGCCCTGACCTCAACCTCGACCCCAAGCCCTTGGCTGATACCTCTGCCCTTGGTGTCCTAGCCGTTGACCGCCTTCTCATCCCTCTATCCACACCGTTGATGCCGGTCGGTCCACCTCTTCTCATTAACATCAAGGCGTGTATCAGCCACTGTCGGTGGCCGATCTGCCCCACCCACAAGCACCGGCGCTGCCTGCGGGTCATCATGCATTTATCTATGTGCTAAAATTCAAGGATTTGTTGATTGGAATGGTTTGACGAGCAACCAACTCTCATATGTTCTTGTTGATTTGCAGTTACAATATTGCATGGATGCACTCTTTAAATCAAACTCTTTGCATGACCTAGTCCGTGAGCTGCTCGCGAGCTTGTAATGAGCTTTGCCGAGCTCGGCTCTGTTGTGAACGAGCCAAGTTGAGCTAGGGGTTGATTCACTCGAACTCGACTCGTTTCCACCCCTATACACCATCCAACAGTCTCTACATCAATATCTAAATTTAGAGACTCCCTCTGAGTCTCTATATTTAGAGACTCTATATAATTTATATATATTTTTTATGATAGGGAACTATTATTTAGAAATGGGATATAAAGAAGAAATATAGAGATCTTGCTGCCGATGCCGATGCCGATGCCGATGCCGATGCTAACTATTATGGCTTGTCATGTAAAGCTCTTACACGCGGACCATAAATTGTCAAGATATGGGTGTGGTATTGTGGTGTACAAAAAAATTTATATTTGAGAACGAGCAGTACAACGAACAATTTTAATTTGATTTCGCTAAATAACAAACGTATGTTTGGAACATGCGACTATGTTTGTAGATGTTCTACATTATTTTTTTTTTACTTTGTTAGCTATTTTTAGTTTGTCTATACTATTTTTTCACTTAGTTCTATATGGAGTCGGTCGCATTTTAGTTAGCGCAACACTATGCATATGCATAGGATGCTTGCGATTGACATATTACACCTACGGTTCCATCGATTTATGGGGTTTGATAATTCATATACTTGGGGCGGAAAATAAGAGCAACGAAACCTGATATTTGACCCCAAAAAAACTTCGATTCTGTAAATGACTTTAGGAGTACAATTGAAGAATCAACCGACTATAAAGTTCACAGGATACAAAGAAGCTCAAGCAGCCGAAGGCTTGAGGATTATAAATCTACAGACGGCGATGCAAACATGAGAAACTTGAACCAGAACCTGATTTTATGACTGCGAAAGGATTCGTAGCGTCTCCTGCAAAAAGAAAACACAAACTATAAAGAATGGTCAACCAATTGCCTCCTCATCGAATTCTGCCGCTCGGGCGGCGCCACCACGGACGGGGACCGTGGAGAATCAAGCCACCGCGGGCATGTCCTTGAGCCACGCATCCAGCGGCTTGCCAATGGCGTAGACGATGAAGCCGATCTCCCGGAGCTTCTCGGCGTCGACGATGTTGCGCCCGTCGAAGACGAAGGCCGGCTTCTGCATGTTGTCGTAGATCTTCTGGTAGTCCAGGGTCTTGAACTCGTCCCACTCGGTGAGGATGCAGACGCCATGGGCCCCCTTGGTGGCCTCGTACGCGTCCCACACCGTGCTCACCTGCTTCACGGCCGTGGGGCTCGTCGGCTGCAGGTGCATCGGGTGGTCCCAGTCAAACTTGTTCATGGCGAGGTCCCTCTGGATCTGGTCCTCGGTAACCTGGGGATCGTAGATGCTGATCTGGGCCTTGTCACCCAGCAGGCCCTTGCACACGTCGATGGCCGGGGTCTCCCTGGTGTCGCCGGTGTCCTTCTTGAAGGCGAAACCAAGCACGGCGATCTTCTTGCCGGCGACGGTGTTGAACATGGAGGACACCACACGGTTGACGAAACGGCTCTTCTGGTAGTCGTTGATCTTGATGACCTGCTTCCAGTAGTTGGCCACCTCGGGGAGGCCATTGCACTCGCAGATGTACACCAGGTTCAGGATGTCCTTCTGGAAGCAGGATCCGCCGAACCCGACGCTGGCGTTCAGGAACTTGGGGCCAATCCTGGAGTCCTTCCCGACGGAGTAGGCCACCTCCGACACGTTGGCGCCGGTGGCCTCGCAGAGCGCGGAGATGGCGTTCACCGAGGAGATCCTCTGGGCCAAGAACGCATTGGCAGCGAGCTTGGAGAGCTCGGCAGACCACAGGTTGGTGGTGATGATCCTGTCCTCGGGAACCCAGTGGGCGTACACTGCCTTCAGAGCCTGAACGGCCTTCCTGCCCTCAGGGGTCTCCCGGCCACCGATGAGCACCCTGTCAGGCTTGAACAGATCTTCGATCGCGGTGCCCTCCGCAAGGAACTCCGGGTTTGAGAGGATCTGGTAGTTGATGCCCTTGCTGTTGTGGGTCAAGATCTTCTCGATAGCCTCTGCAGTCTTCACAGGGACAGTGGACTTCTCGACGACGATCTTGTCGGACTTGGAGACATCGGCGATCATGCGGGCGGCGCTCTCCCAGTAGGTGAGGTCGGCAGCCTTGCCTGCTCCAAGACCACGGGTCTTGGTGGGGGTGTTCACAGAGACGAAGATGATGTCAGCCTCGGCGACGTGCTTCTCGACGTCGGTGCTGAAGAACAGGTTCCTGCCCCTGCACTGCTTCACGACATCGTCGAGGCCAGGCTCGTAGATCGGGAGCTGCTCGCTGTTCCATGCTTCGATGCGAGGCTTGGAGATGTCGACGACGACGACCTCGATATCTGGGCACTTGAGGGCGATGACAGCCATGGTCGGGCCGCCGACATAGCCAGCTCCGATGCAGCAGATCTTCACCATCTTGTCTGCTTAACGCGTAAACTGTGATTGCAAAGAGTGATCTTCAGAGGATTGTAAATTAGGACAGTGCAAGCTGTTACTTAGATTAGAGAAAGTAAGCACGTTTCTGAATCAACACTCAACAGAAGCAATCGAGATTCAAATCTTGAAAAGAAAAATGACATAAATGCAAGATCGAAACAGCGAGCGAATGCAGAGCAGGCTTTAAGAAAGCCGCCTAACTAATTTGGTCAACAAGCATGAACAGTTCTGAATAATCACAAAATGACTCCACGGCATCAATGAGAGAATGGCACAGAATCACGACAAGTCGACAACATCTAACTAGGAACAAAGTAAACCCATGGCAAAGACAAATACTACTACTCAAGTTACGAAATCTAACAAGGGATCGTATTGAACCTCAAGTGAACTCAGATCTAGCGAAAGTGTATCTTCAGAGAACTAGAAAAAGAACCAACTACAGCATGGAACCATACTTTACTGATCAGATCATAGAAGAAACTACAAACTAGATCATAGAAGAAACTACAAACTAGATCAAACGTGCATGGGATCAGGGAGACCCTTACCAGATCTCAAGAACTAGAGGAAGATCTTGAGGAAGGCAGTGCTAGAGGACAGAAATGGTGGCAACCTCTTGCACGCAGAGAGAAGCTGCCTACAAGTTGTATGCAGAAGGAAGGCTGCGACTCCTTATATACCCCTTTCCACGAACCCACCGAACAGATCTACCTCCTCCCCCAACTGGAAAAATAACCGTGTCAAGACTGGTCAGGAACCAGAACAAATGAGCAGGTGCGGTGAGCTGGTCTTGGAAGGCAAAGTAGTGCACTCATGCCACCCATGAGCCCACCAAACTTCCATTAACCAGAAAGTCTCCCACGAGTCCATGACACACCACCAACCTCTTCACTTTAACCAATCAGAAAAATAATAATACCATACGCATAAACAAAAGGTTTGCTACGCTGTTATGGCATGATTGAACAGTGTGTGACCAGATCCGCAGGTTCCACCCTCTCTCTCTCTTGTCTCTCTCTCTCTCTCTTCAACTGAGGTCAGATTTGGGAGACGAAATGGCTGTGTGCATGTAGCCCATGAACAAGAACATGGTCTGCCAGGTTAAAGAAAGGGGAAATGGTCTGCAGAATAATCCATGGTCAACTATAACAACAGCCAAACAATTGTGGTCATAACTATGTGTAATTTAACCATGAATGCAAAAGTTACTGCCCTAGATTGAGATGTAAGAAATGACAAGCTGTCGCAAGAATGCATCCACTTGAAGCAGTACAAAACTTGAAGCCTAGACACAGTCAAATTCAGGAATTTGATGCTGATGCTCCTCCCGATGATATTCCCACCTCAAGTCTCACCAACCAAAACATGTGTCACATAAATCGATCGTACTGTTCGTTGATTAAGATACAGTTGCTGAATCTTCTACAGGGAAGCTCCAGCGTCCAAAGCATAAAAAGATGGACTCGAAAAAGAATTCTGGAGAGGCCTTTTTTAACACTAATGGAGTGTAATAAGAAAAAAAGAAGTAATTTTCAAAGCCTTAGGTCACTGTCTTTTGATTGCAGCAGCTAATAGACTGAGAAAGACTCCATCTTTCTCTGTGTCTTTCTTCCATAAGGCATCATTTAGGAACGGTTCTAGTAAGATACTTCCGTAATTACTCAGTCAAAAGTCATGGATTGCACATGTTCCACCAAACAAGTCAACAAAAATGATATCTTTTTTCTTATATCACAATTGCTCTCAAAATGCATGTCATTTATTATTCATACACATCATCACATTATACAAAGAAAAAAAGTCTATTCAACAAATCGAACTCAGACCTAAAAACCATTTTTGTGTTCTATGCGAAGAAAAATCCCAAGATCCTGTCACCTTCTCAATGTCCAAAAAGCCATTAAAAAAGCATAAGACAACAAATCAAACAGATCACAATTTAAAACAACGGCAACCAACAACATCACACAACAATCACAACAGCGAAACAAAGGGGCACCTCCCTAAGAAGACATTTTAACAAACACCAGATCTGCATCTCAAGCCACCTCAGCCCCTCAACAATAATTTACGCACGAATCCACCGACATCGGCGCAAAGCAGAGGAACACGGGGGTACCATCCCACACCACCCGATTCGGTTGCAACCGCTGCAGAGGCAGCGAGCCGAAGGAAAGTTTGGTGATTGATTCGCCTTTGAGTGCCTCCCAAGCGACCAAGGAACGCATCAAACCCACCCACGCACGCACAGGCACGATGTACCGCGCCAAGCAGCGGGAAATTAGGGCTATTTGGCCGTGGATTTGGATCCGATCCAGGCGTCCCCGGCACGCAAAGAGGAAGAACAATAAGTGCGGATCGGATCGGAGCGGCATTACCTTCGGCCTCGCGATCGCTTGGCGATGGAGAGCGACGCTAATTCTGTCCTTGGCTTCTTCCCCCTCCTCTTCGACGTAAGGGTTAAAAACAGGGGAAGGAAATGGTAACTGCTCCCTCAAAAAGAAGAAAAAAACTGAAATGGTAACTGCCTCTCCTATGTGTTTTTTTTGTTGGAGGGAAATATTTTAATTGTCGTCGTAAAATTTTTACAAGTAATTAATTATCAAAATTCAAGCAGCTACGTTTTCGTCCTAATTATACTATCGAAAATCCAAGTGCTCCGATAGTCTGATCTATATTTTTGCTAGAAAGCGTTGTCTCCTATTTTATCAGAAAGAAAATGAAAATGAACAATTTAAAAATCGCCTAGTGCAGACATGCCTTCCCACCAAACGTTAATGATCTCACCAGAAAGAAACCCTACTGATCACTGGACACATATTCACATCTCAAAAATAAATAAAATAGTGGAAACCACACCAATCATATGCTTCTTCTGAAACAAATAAAATATAACACAAAAGCGCATCCAAAAAGCATGGAACAAAAGTTCCTCATGCACAGGGGATGGTGACTCCAATCGTCTACTAGCATCATGATTCATGTAACAACGTCCAAATTCAACGACTCGATGAGACAGCATTAGAACAAGTTCAAGAGCTTCGATACAGGAGCATATACATTTAACTAAAACTTATGTTCAACCCTTACTTTCCTTTTTATATACTTAGTTAGTGTGGTGGCTTATGAAGGGCCAACGTAGTCGTCAGTAGGGATAAGTAATGGTCGTTGGAGAACAGATGGTTTTAGAGTTTTTTCTTAAAATTTTAGAATTCTTTTTTGATAAAGTAGCATGTGAAAAGTAGTGCAGTACTAAACATCAATTTTGAAGCAGATTTGATGCTCGAAAGTATGCATAAAACTACATGTATGGGAGCCTTTTTTTCTAAATTCAATCGTACGGTCGTACCAAACTCAAGCTGCATCCTCGGAGTTCAACACTTCTGCCTGAAAAATCAAGAATGTCTGCACGCACACTCGGGAAGGCTTCAGCTTGCTGCTTGCCTAACAGTGGACTGATGGTCAAGGATGGTAAACACCCCACACCGTGAATGTTGCCGGGATGGCTGGGAGATGTATGCATATGTGGTTTTTTTAGCAAGTCATTGTCCTCGAGTTTCCAGGTCAAGTTAACACTTGCAGCTGCAGGACATCACAGTACATGCATCATGTCATGTGACGTGCGTTTGGCAAAGTTAGGAGAGATGCCAATTAGGCTGGGAAAGAATTGCTTGGTTAGGCCAGGGGAGCTGAGCTGAATGGCGTTCATCAATAGCGCCACTCTTTTTTGGCATCACTTTGTACGACCCTTTTTCCTCCTCCCGTGGCTCATTGGCATGATCATGGAGCATGATGGCCGGTGTCCGCTTTAGGGCACACTGCTACGTGCTAGCGAACATGTGGGCAGGCATGGCTCACCTAACACGGTGGTGAATGGATCGCTCTCGCTGCAAAAGTGCTAGTCCTTTTCTGCCCTAAAACTCTACTAGAGCAGTACGAGGAAAAGGTTGGAATTAACAGTAGTAAACAAAAAGTTGTAGGTTTAACTTAATGACATGCTAGATATGCAAATGTTGTCTTTCTTCAATTGGTTCAGATTCTGCATAGCCTCCAACAAACTGTTCTCACGCTTCGGTTATGCTACAAAACTGGCCGCCACGCGCGATAGTATGTTCTGTACTTTCGAGCTGCTTCAAACTTAGCGTATGTCCATCACAGCTCTGATAAGTCCAACTCCAAAATTTTGTTATTTCGTGACCGTTTGAAATATCTAAAACTTTATAAGGTTTCAAGGCTATCACGATGGTGCAGAGTTGGCCAAACAAATTGAAGGAACCTCCATGATAGGATATGAAAAAACTAGTTAAAAAGTAAAAACAGTGTGCCAAAGTACATGTCATCGGAAAACATGAGGCTCTCTTCCAAATTTTGATATTTCAGGGCCATTCAGGATATCCTAAATCTTTATCCAGGTCTCAAGTATGTCACGATGGTATATAATTGGCCCAACAAATGGAAGGATTCTCCGCGGTAGAGTGTGAAAAACTGGTTAAAAACAATATGCAATATGCTAGACCCTTTTATTTAATTTTTTATATTTTTATGTTTTTTACGCCTCTTAAATTTTATCTCAACAAAAAAAACAAACTAATAAAAAAAGGGCAATATGAGAACCGGAACTACGCCGAACGAGGCAAAACCTGTGACAAAGGTTTTAATTAGTTATCTAGGTGGCGCAGCGCTGCTACGCATGCATTTTGACTTGTAGTTATACTATAAGAGTAGTTTCAATGCAAGATTTCTAAACATCATTTCTATATGTCTTATGTCACCTAGAAACTATAGAAGAAATGGTGTCTTCATTGTATTGTATCTCTTAATATCGTTTACATCATTAATTCTTTTTTCTTTTTTAAAAGACATATTTCTCTATGCATTAATTCTAAAGTTTTGTAACAAACGTTGAAATGGTTTTTTAAGGAAGAAACCATCTCATTCTCTTTCTGCATTAATTGTATGCCATGTCATCCTTCAATTCTACATGACATAGCAATAAACGAGTGAAAAAACTACATTATAAGTGTCCTAGCTGAGGTTGTTAAGCACATTTTCCAAGTTACCCTGTATGTATGCGATCTTTGGTCGATGTGTGACTAACCGAGACGCTCTCCTAAAAGCAACGATCACATGGGCTAAAACCACACGCGCCGTTGCGCACGACGAGAACGAACGAAGAGTAGCTTCGCGCATGTGGCACGGGGGGATCAAGGCCTTGTTTCTTTCAGATTAAATTAAATTAAATGAATTTTTTTTTATAGACCAAATGTTGTAATATTTTGTAGTTATTTTTGTGGGGTTTTAAATAGTTTTTCTTAGAGTTCGCAAAATATTTTTTCCATAATTTTTTAAATTTTTTAAATCGCATTTCGAGTGGATCACAAATTTGTTACAGTAAAACGGAACTCAACATTAATCTGAAACAAGGCCCAAAGAACTCCAACCGAAGGGACGTCGTTGCTGGCCAGCCATGACCGTGATCTGATCGCGTGGACGACTCTGGAGTGGAGGCCAGGCTCGGAAGAGGAAGGCCCGCACCTAGTCCCCCCAAGACGGCGCCAAAAATGTTTGGCCGTGTGTTTTGGCCTGTCTGGTTCGAGCTGAGCTGGAGACAAATGGTGATTGGACGCGGTGCGGCGCGCTGGAACTGGGAGCTGGCAGCTGGGAGCAGGGTTTGACTCGGCGACGTGCGCGTGTTCCTGCTTGTTTTTGACTTCCGCTCGTCCTCCCATGCACGCGTGCAGCGAGCTGGAAAACCCACACGGTGACGGTGCCACCGACTGGCCGACCGATGCCACGCGCCGCGCGCGCGGTGCCGGACGGAAACAGCGTGACCGATGAAATCTAACGTGGAGGTTCATAATGTTTGGCCCCGGGACGGACGAAACATCAATTGGGGGTGCGGAGGCGCTGCCGCTCTGGCTACTGGCAGGAACGGGAAACCGGGAAGGCGGCGAGCGGCCCAGCGGCGACGCGATGGAGATCTATTCCACTAATTTTTTTTCTAGATTAGTACTCCATGAGAGACCGAGAGAAGCTTGTTGTCCATGTCTTGTCCCTGAGTACTACTATTGGTCGCTGGGTAGGTCAGCTCTCCCGAAATCTTGGGCCCAGTGCAAACGCCCCGGTTGCCCTGGTTCATGAGCATCCGTAGCAGGGACTCTATTATACTGTAGCTTTGGATAGAGTGTCTGATGTCAGAAAGGAATCTTTTAGAGTGCAGTGTAAAGTCTAAAAAAAATTTAGAGGGAAGGATAGAGGGAGTAGCTAATAGTGAACTAGACGGTGGGGATAGAGTAGCAGATGTGGATGCTAACGGCTCCGGTTAGCCTAGCACTGTAGCAAGTAAAATAGAAGAGCTGTGAAGATGAAGTGTGAATAGATGAACAATGAAGAGGATGCGTGAATAGTGGCTAGAGTGATCTAAGTTATATCTCATTGGAGATGGCTTTAGGGTTCTATGTTATGATGTTCTAGCACTGTAGCGAATAAAATATAAGATAAAAAATATAGATGAATAATGAAAAGGATGTGTGAATAGAGCTTGGCACATTATAACTTAGGACTCATTGGAAATGATTTTAGGGCATGTGTTATGCTAGCCACATCTTGATCCTAAAATTGTATCAATTTGGTTGGAATAAAATATAAAAGAGAGAAATGTAGAGATTGTGCAAGTAAGCAGGGTAATATTTTAAAAGAGAATGAATAATATTGATAGTTCATGTACTTAGAGCATCCGCACTAGCAGTCCTCTATCCTCATTCTTCATTTCACTATCAGCTACTCTCTCTATCATTCACTCTAAACTTTTTTCACACTTTACACTACACTCTAAAAAACTCCTTCCCTTTATCAGCTACTCTATCCAAAACCATAATATTTTAAAGTGACCGCTCTGGGTGCTATTAGATGTGTTAATTTTCTTCGAGATGTCATGGGTTCAAGCTCTCAGCACCACGAACTTATAATTTGAAAAGGAAAAAATTAACTAGGTAAAAGAGATGTGTCTACTGTATGTGTTCGGCCGGTTGTGTGTATTTGTCCTGTTGAGCATATATGGTGTAAAATGTTTCTTTTGTTTTAATTAACAAAAAGGTTCCACCTTGTGCGTTAGCTGGCAGGCCAGGCTAAAAGATTGGAACCTATTTATTTGCATCGTGAGGTCTATCCAGTACAAAAGTTCATCAACATTTACCAAAGTTTTATCGGTTATTTTTTAAGGTTCGCAAAAAGTCTTTTCAAGTTTCAGTAGTTTTTTTCTAAGTTTCATCAAGTTTGAGTATGTTTCATATACATATATATCAAAGTTCATTAGTATATATTTTCGAGGTATGTAGTTATTTTTCCAAAATTCCATGCTAGCGTCGCTGATTAATGAAAACCGGGTTCATCCCTTCTTCTAAAAGAATCATATCGCAAAGTGTCATTGTAAAATAAAATTACCTTCACATATATCATTTGATCGGTATTATACAATTCTAAAGACCAAAATACTCTCATGTCTTCTTCCCCCATGACTCTCCCCCCCCCCCCCCTCTTCTTTCATCTCCCACTCACTAGAGGCGGCCGCATCTGTTTCATTGTTGAATAGTTGGATTTGTATTGGATAGCCAAACGAGGGCTCTGGCTTGAGCCTTGAGTTATATCCATGGAAGAATACGAGTCCAATGGCTAGATGAATACTATGACAACTTTGTCTTATAATAGAGACGTGTGTCTCTCACTTAGAGTGTGTTTGGTTTTTTGTACCAGATTGAACTAGACCTGATAATGGGAGGCCCGGCTTGAACCCGGCCCAAAAAAGCCCCGATCCAGCCGGCCCCACCAGTGCATCGGGCCGGGCTCGGACCTCAATCTAGAGCCCGGTCGTCGGGCCGGGTCAAGCCCGGGTTTTCGCCATTTAAGCCGTGGTCGGGCCAGGCCGCGCTCAGGCCCGGTTTTCAAGCCCGGCACACCGGACTAGGCGGGGCTCGGGCCTGGTCTCGCTGGGCCAGACTTTCCAAGCTCGGCCCGAAGCTCGGCCTGGCCCGATGTTTGATCAGGTCTAGGTTGAACCTGTATGAGATGGTATAAGTTTAATGGGATGGTTTCATATGATATGTGTCGACGGTTGGGATATCGGTACCAAGTCAACTAAGGTTCTTGAGAAGGGGAGATAGAAGACACTGCCGAGCAAGGCAAACAGCAATCAACAAGCAACGAGCAGACATAGGGTTTTTATCCTAGTTCGGGCCTCTCCGGGGAGATAATAACCCTACGTCCAGTGCTTATTTATATGAAAGAGGATTACAAGTAAGAACTCGGCGAGATGAACAAGTCTCGACGAGATTATGGGTGTACAGGAAGTATTACGCGATCTAGGCTTCAAGTCGTGCTCCTCCGGCCCCTCTACACGCTGTAGGGGCCTTGCTTATATAGTGTTGAACAACCGACCTACTGGGGGATAATCGGGCCGGGCTACGAGAGAGTAACGAACTCATATACATGCCAAATACATCCTGAGATAGATAAGGTATACTCCAATTCTTGGGGATCACGACGTCTGCTTCAATCTGGGAAACCACGTCCGGGTCTTCACGTAGCCGTGCAGAACTCTTGTTCGAGTCGGACTCAAACAGGAATCCTAGGCCAATACGCACCGTGCCAGTCAGGAAGCTGTTCGGCAGGATGCACATGGGCCTGAAAGAGCTCTCTAGGGAGCCAGGCCCTAGGAGGCTGTTCGATTAGGCCGTCAGGGAGTGGGCCAAGGCAATGGGCCGTGATTTTATCCCCGACAATATGATTAAAGTGAGAGCTTTGGTTGGTTGAAATAATTATACAAGATTTTGTTTGGTTCCCGTATGGGATGACGTAGAATGATTCAAGTATTCAAATTACATCAAATAACACTTTATATCTTAAGAAATTAACCTTATGCATGATTTTTTTGGATGATTTAAATTAAATTAAAATTTTAATTTCAACATTCAAACCAAATTTTAAATTTAACATTCAACTTGGATTCAATATTCAAATTGGATTTAAAATTCAAACTACATTTAACATTTGTTTTTTTAATCAAATTCAAATTAAAATCAAATTTTGAATTCAAATTCAAAACCAAATTTAAATTCAATTTAAATTTTAGATTCAAAACTCAAGTCGTGTTTCCAATTCAGGATTCAAGCAAGTTATAAAAAATGATTTGAAATTTAAATTTTAGCTTGAAAACTCAAATCGGATTTTAAATTCAATATTCAAGGTGCATTGAAAATTCAAATCAATTTTTTTAAAATTCAAACATATTTGCAAATTCAAAATCTAATAATTTAAAACAGATTTAAAATTTAAAACGAATTTCAAATCTAAACTAAATTGAAAATTGAAATTAATATGAAATTTGGAATACTATAAATAAAAATATGAATTAAGAAGAAGTAAGAGCTTGTGAGAGAAAATTGTACGGTGTTGTTCGATCAAATCGAGAAACGAAGTCATGCAACATATTGAGAGAATATTCTATTTTTCTGTATCCTACCGTTTAGAATGATTTGGTACAGTTTATCCAACCAAATACATGGATGAACGCAAATTCTATACCATTTCCATAAATGAACCATCTTACTCCCTCCGGTCAATATTACTTGACGTTTCTGACAATTTTGAAAAAATTAAGGATATAGTGATTTGACCCTTTTGCCCCTGCTCCAGTGTTCCTCTCCGGCGTCGCAGCCCTCTCCCTCGCACAGTGCTCGAACGCTGAGAGTGGAGGGCATGGCGGCTGCGAGCTCCCGACCTGCCGCAAGGCACGCCGTCGACGAAGCTGAGTTGTGCACGCATCTAGAGATGGAGACCTCGCATGGCGCTCAGGTGCTGAGTGTGGAGGGCATGGCATTCGGCGGGGGCAAGGATTGGGCATGGCGGCTGCGAGCTCCCGAGCTGGCCTGCGGTCGTAGGACGTCGGCAATGGAGCAGATCATAGGGGGACGGGGGCGGCGCGGCGCGGCGCGGCGGTGCGGTTGTGGCAGAGCTCCTTCTCGCTATCGCGGAGACGAGCGGCAGCAGCCGCCGCCGCCGACGCTTGGATTTGTCGCCGGCCATGGGTAAAAATGAAAATTGACGATCCCTTTCCTGTGTCGTTGTCTGAGACGTCAAGTATTTTTAGACTTTTTCGATTGACTTGCGACGTCAAGTATATTCGACCGGAGGGAGTATTCTGATAATCAAACACTAACGGTTTCGTATTGCACTTTTGCCACATCGATCACTACTGCGTATTCTATTAATTTTTAGCCGTTTTAGGTTCCACACAGAAGGAACTATAAATTCTTAAATCCTCAAAGATCGTGTGTATCGAAGTGAAGCACCGACCAAAAGCTCAAACCTTTGATGTCGTTTTGGAATTAAAACCTAGACAAACTAACGTCGTTGAAGACGCCTTTCAAACTCCAGGACCCAAAGGTTCGGAAAAAAAAAACAGGTCTAGCCGTTCAAGTTGATCGTTTGCTCCTTAACCCTAAAAGGAATAAGTACGTTTAACATCACTCAACTATCTATAAAATTCATTTTATATTTTAAACTATAAATTTGGTTTTTTAACACCTCCATTTATCAAAACCAAAACAGTTCATACCGTCAGTGGTGTAAGAGCATGCTTACCAGGCGTGGCATCAGTGCAGCCGGCATCTACGCGCGTGTGGGCAAGAGAGCAATTGAAACGCTGGTGTGTCTGCGCAGGTGGGTGGGAGTGCTGCTGCTCGTGCGAGAGCAGATGAAGGGCAGCAGATGCGGTGCCTGCTGGCCATGCTCTAAGAGGGTGTTTTTGGTGATGTAGCAATTGTTTTTATCAAATTGCATGTACACGTTGCTTAATTACTTATTCGTTGGGTCTAAAATTTTTTTAAAAAAAACTTGAAACTATTTTGCATAGGAGTCAAAAGATTTTTTAAAGATGCTTAAAAATCTAAAATTATTGTCTCTTAGTTAATTCAACTAAATTTTTTTAAAAAAAATTCAAACAATGAAAACTATCATTTAAAAAAATAAAAAACCAATGATTGTTACGCCCCAAAGTATTCTTGAAATTTTATCCGTGATTTTGGAAGTACAAAAATCATTGATTAGACAACGTATATACTCCAGGTTGTTTGACAAAACTAGATTCTACGCTACTAAGACACCGACGTTGTAAAATGATTCAGTTTTGATAAGAAAAGATGTTAAATAAGTGATTTTATAGTTTAATTGGATGCATAAAATAGAATTAGATAGCTGACGGACGTAAAATAGAATTGTTCCAACCTACAATTATGGAGCTCACGATGGCGACGAACTCAGAATGACTCGCTGCAAAGTGGCTTCATCGCTGCAAAGCGAAGAGTGCCATGCATGTCAAACTTCAGAATAAAGAAAAACGTACACTAGGAGGACTTGAGTTGACAAAACACTCACTTCCTTAATATGTCAGTGTACTTTTTTTTTCCTAGTTGACCCGAAAAATAGAAGAAAAAAAAAGATGTCAGGTACCATCTACGGCACTAAAAAAATTGGTAATGAACACTATTTTAAATAGAGTACAGACTCCCTAGAGTCACCTGAACTATCTAGAAATGATAGCATGAAATAATACTCCTAGATCGTTTCGAAGATGCAATAGGACGCGTCACACACACCCACTCATACACTGATACACACACTGACAAATCAAAAACATGTGCGCGTTCACTGCACAAGAGTCTCCCTAGGTCTTGTTCTTTTCAGAGTATCGTTGTGTTGACGTATTACTATAGCAAATTTGAGAGCCCTTAAAAAGAGGTCTAAAGATTTAAAAAAAAATAATTAAAAAATAGTTTTATGATATTTGGAAGAACTATTACAAGTCACGAAAAAATCGTTACAAATTATCGTAATATATAGGATATATAAAAATAACAAAATTTGCTACAGTAATACGCAACGGTACGTAACGCTGAAAACAACAAGGCCCTAGTGCGGGCACACACCGTATCCCTCAACACATGTTTGTGCGTATAAGGCCCTCTGTTTTTTTTTTTTTGGTTTAGTTTTGGTCATATAGATTGAAAAGTTGATCGGTTGATGATCATTAAAAAAACTATGAACAGACTAAATAAATTATTTAAATAATATTTTTGATATTTTGAAAAAATTGCACAAAGTCTCAAAAGTTTTAAAATATATATTAAATAATCTATAAAAAAAAATTCAAATGCAATAAAAACTAAACTAAAACAAGTAATAAAAGAGAACCAAATCTAGTTCCGGGAATAAATACGTGATAAATGAGGCCACATATCAGAGTTTTGGGACTTGAACGTGGATCGATTAGAACATCTCTAATGAGAACAATTCAACAGGTTGTATGTGAAGGAGAAAAGGAGAGGAGAGATATAAAGACTAGCTCTTAATCAAGAGCCAGTCTATATATAGCAGATGATAAGGTGCATGCACCTATTACATATGTGCCCATTTTAATTTTAATAGCCAATGTTATAACTAATCCATTTAAAATGTTGTCAATAAGCTATATATAGATGACATGAAACTTTCTTATAACTAGCAGTTGGCTCTACCTGTCGGAGTTGCTCTACGAGTAAATTGCATCGTTAGTCCTCAAACTTGTCCTGTGTGTGCACATAAATCCGTAAGTATTCAAACCGCTTATTTAGGTATCTGAATTTGTGAAACCGTTGCACTTAGATTCACAGGGTGGTTTTACAAGGCAGTTTGGTGACATGGACTGCCATGTGGTCTTACACGGACAATATACATAGTTTAAAATTTTAAAATATGAATTTTAGGGTTTAAAATATTAAAGAAGAATTTCAGTTTTTTATATTTCAAGAAATGATTTTCAAAATCAATATTTTCTAAGAAACTTTTTAATAATTTTTAAATATTAAATTTGATTTTTTAAAATTTTAAGAAGTCTAGAAATCATTTTTGAACTTATTTTTTGAATCAATTTATTCAAATTACAAAAATCCTTCTATCAATTTTTAAATTTTTAAAATATTTTTAAAAAACTTAACATTATGAAATTCACATTTTGATTTTAACATACAAAAAATCATTTTTAAAATTTAAAATTATGAAAATCCACATATACGGCCTATGCAAGGGCATGTGTGCATAATATGACCACATGGCAAGTGGCATGGTAGTCCACGTCACCAAACCATCCTGAAAAACCACCTTTTGGACCTAAGTGCAACGGTTTCGCAAGTTCAGATACATAAATAAACGGTTTTAATACTTATGGATTTATATGCATAGACGGGACAAGTTTGGAGACTAACGACGCAATTTACTCTTGCTCTGGCAACAACCTAGAGAGCTGCCATGTAACAAAGGACTCCACGGCATTATACATGTTATTAGACCATCTTTCAACAAAGCTACCTTGTTTGCTATAAAATGCTAGAAATTCCAAATTCTAATAGAAGGAAAAATAAATGAAAAGACAACAACCATTAACGATGATTAGCCAAAACCCAACTCTAGGAACTTGCACCCAATCTGAGGGGTACCTCACGCAGAAAGAACAACTTGACCGAAAACTACTTCTGGTTCTTGGGCCGGCCTAAACAATCAAACCCAAAAGGCCGAACCTGAGCCAGAAAAGAAACAAGACAAGAGCAAACCTGCTGCTACCTTTACAAACCGGAGCTGATTCTGATCGGCAGACTGCATGAGCAAAGCGGGCCTCGATTCCCCGAAGAAACGGAGTATTTTTTATGAGTAGCTAACTTGCTTTGTGCTAGTGAAAACGATGAAACAAAAGCAATGAAGCCCAATATTTGACAAAACACATCATTGTCAATTCTGTAAGGATTTTAGAAATGTAATTGAAGAATGAACTGGCTATATAGTTCACTGGGTACAAAGAAACAATCGGAAGATAACAATGGATCTAGGGACGATGGCGCAAACAAGAAATTCTTGGGACATACTAACAGAACCGAAATTTATGCTTGAGAAAAGAATTCGTAGTGTCTGCTGCAAAAATAAACTATAAAGAATAGTCAAGCAGTCGACTCCTCCGCATCGAACTTCTGCAGCTCTGGACCTCTGGTGGCGCACCTCAAAAGGGAATGTGGAGAATCAAGCAACCGCCGGCATGTCCTTGAGCCATGCATCAAGAGGCTTGCCAATGGAGTAGACGATGAAGCCAATCTCCCGTAGCTTCTCAGCATCAATGATGTTGCGACCATCGAAGACAAAAGCAGGCTTCTGCATGTTGTCGAAGATCCTCTGGTAGTCCAACGTCTTGAACTCATCCCACTCAGTAAGGATGCAGAGGCCATGAGCCTCCTTGGTGGCCTCGTACGCATCCCAAACCACGCTCACCTGCTTCACGGCCGTGGGGCTTGTAGGCTGCAGGTGCATTGGGTGATCCCAATCAAACTTGTTCATTGCAAGGTCCCGCTGCATCTGGTCCTCGGTAACCTGCGGATCATAGATGCTGATACGAGCCTTGTCACCCAACAGGCCCTTGCACACATCAATTGCTGGTGTCTCCCTGGTGTCACCGGTGTCTTTCTTGAATGCGAAACCGAGAACAGCGATCTTCTTGCCTGAAACAGTGTTGAACATGGACGATACAACGCGGTTGACAAATCGGCTCTTCTGGTAGTCATTGATCTTGATGACTTGCTTCCAGTAATTAGCCACCTCAGGGAGGCCATTGCACTCGCAGATGTACACCAGGTTCAAGATGTCCTTCTGGAAGCAGGAGCCACCAAACCCAACGCTGGCATTCAGGAACTTGGGGCCAATCCTGGAGTCCTTCCCCACAGAATATGCCACTTCTGACACATTAGCACCAGTGGCCTCGCAGAGCGCAGAGATGGCGTTCACCGAGGAGATCCTCTGGGCCAAGAACGCATTTGCAGCGAGCTTGGAGAGCTCGGCAGACCACAGGTTGGTGGTGATGATCCTGTCCTCAGGAACCCAGTGGGCGTACACTGCCTTCAGAGCCTGAACAGCCCTCCTGCCCTCGGGGGTCTCCCGGCCACCAATGAGCACCCTGTCAGGCTTGAACAGATCTTCGATCGCGGTGCCCTCAGCAAGGAACTCCGGGTTTGAGAGGATCTGGTAGTTGATGCCCTTGCTGTTGTGGGTCAAGATCTTCTCGATAGCCTCTGCAGTCTTCACAGGGACAGTGGACTTCTCAACGACAATCTTGTCAGACTTGGAGACATCGGCAATCATGCGGGCAGCGCTCTCCCAGTAGGTGAGATCAGCAGCCTTGCCTGCTCCAAGACCACGGGTCTTGGTGGGGGTGTTCACAGAGACAAAGATGATGTCAGCCTCGGCGACGTGCTTCTCGACGTCAGTGCTGAAGAACAGGTTCCTGCCCCTGCACTGCTTCACAACATCATCGAGACCAGGCTCATAGATTGGAAGTTGCTCGCTGTTCCAAGCTTCAATGCGAGGCTTGGAGATGTCGACGACCACTACCTCAATATCTGGGCACTTGAGGGCAATGACAGCCATGGTTGGGCCGCCGACATAGCCAGCTCCTATGCAGCAGATCTTCACCATCTTATCTGCTACTGTGTAACCTGTTAACAGGGAAGGTAATCTTCAGAGGATTGTAAATTAAGACAGTGAAAGGTATTGATAGGTCAAAATGGCAAGCACATTTCTGAGTAAATAGATGAAATCAAAATTCACAAGCACAAGTACCAATATTAAAATAACACACATACACGAGGATGCTACGGCTACCGGATTAAATCCAACAACAAGCACGAACAGTTCTGAACAACCAAGTCTCACCAACTTAACAGCATCCGCTAACTTGAGGGGAAAACGTGTCTAGTATAAGAGACCACATTGAAGGCCAATGACAGACTGAAAAAACATACATCACCAAAAACTTACTTGATGAAAACAATTTAAACAGCAAAACCATTTGTCAAATTTACTAGTGGTAAAAACCGGCAGTAAAAAGGAAAGTTGCAACCCGGAAAGTGGTGGAAAGGAAACTAAATTCATGGCATGAACCTGTCAAAAATTACATCCCACTAGAAAGCTGGATATTAGGTGCTAACGATGAATCGCAAGTGCAACAAAGGGCAATATCTTCGGAGAACTTGAGAAAGAAGTAGAACAGCCACAAAAAATGAGACCATACGATCAGATACAAAAGCTATAAATGAAAATCAAAAGCACTGTATGCGATCAGAGAGGACCCTCGCCAGATTTCAAGACATTGGGGTAAACGAGAACTTGAAGAGGGTTCTACTACAGAGAAATAGAGGCGACCTGTTGTATGCAGAGGTAAGCCACCTACAGGTTGTGTACAAAAGGTTAGGCTACAACTCTTTATATATCCCTTTCGACAAAACCCACCAAATTAGATCTACTCCTACACCAGTACACCCTCTCTCTTGAGTAAAATTGACGTGCTAACGGCTGGTTAGAATTCAGAATAAACTAGCAATTGTGGATTGGTCTTACAATGCGAGTACAAAGCCATGGATTATGACATGTTCTGGCTAACAACTTTGACTAATAAGTACTAATGAAATTTATTTACAAAATCCACGAAACCATCATATCGTGAAAGTATTTTTTTTTGTTTCTAATGTATGGTTTTTACGTACACAATTCAAGTAGTTTTTAAAAAGTTATAGATAAAATTTAGAACTTTGACTAGTAGTATTATGGAAGCGAAGTGAGTAATAAAAAATGATCTCTCACGTGGCAATTTTCTCCAGGAGTCTAGGTACAAGCTATTGTAACAAACACATCATGCAGATGAAAATGATGTTCAACCTAACTAAATCAAATCCACAAACCATCCATGCTATTCTCTCTACGAAAAAACCTCTCTTGTGGTGGTGAGTGATGAATGGTACGTCACTCATCCTCGCCGTCCAATCAAGCATCCGCTCTTCACGATTCTCTCTGGATCGCCGCCCCCCCTCCCCCGCCTCACACGCCCCGTCGCGTCGCCACACCTCCCCAACCCACTCCCCCGCCCAACCGCGGGCGGGCTCCGCCGCCCCCGACACGCACCCTTCGGCAGCCGCAGAGACCTCCGTTGGTGGGATCTAGCCCCGCCACCGCTGCTCCGACGTGCGCTTTGTCTTCGGCTCCCTCCAGCGTCCCTGCGGCCAGGCGGATCCGGTCAATGTGAGGAAGGAGACCGGAAACGCCGCCATCAGTCGGGGAGGGGAAGGAGGGAGCCGGCTCTAGGAAACATGAAGCCGGGCGGCGCCGCAACACGGAGAGGGTGGACGAGGAGGAGGGGGCCGAGAGAGAGGGAGAGGGGAGGAGGAGGAGGACTGAGGGAGAGAATCCCACCCGGAGCAGAGCTCGGTGGCGCCGCCGTCGCCGCCCCGCGCGAGCACGATGTCTCCCGGAGCAGAGCGCGCTGGCCGGAGGAGGTCGCTCTGGAGCGCTGTCGGTGGCGGACTGCCGGTGAGGGAGATGATCGGGATTCGGGGGGCTCCGGCCTCCGGATGGTGAAACCAGCTATTAATAGAGCTGGCCAACGGCTGGTTTAGGACCTGGTTATAGTGATTACCATATGAATCAGGCCAAAGCGGGCCCGCGGGCCGAAAGCCCGGTTGCTGACGTGTCTCAACATGATATGATCCATCTTTAAAAGTTAAAAAATGAATAAATTTTTTTAAATATATTTTTTTGGAAAATTAACAATATTTCTCGTCGATGGTACTTTGCCTCGAATAAAAATCGAATGCCCCAAGTTTGGGCTGGCCCAGACAGCCCACATGGTGCTTCACCTGCAGCGTCCAGGATCTGTGATTATCTCGTTTCTTCTCACACGCCGACACACAAAAGGCCTTTTTGGAGTATTTCTTAGCAGTCACTTCAAAATAAGTAGCTAATGAAGGAATTAAATTTCCTATAGTACAGTATAAAATATAGAAAAAAATAGAGGAAATAATAGAGGAAATATAGCTAATATTGAAATGAAGTGGTGGATAGAAGAACGGGCGTGGATGCTCTCAGCAACACGTAGATCTTGTGTATTTCAGCTTAGTTTAGCGTAGCATAGCGTTTCACTAAAATTTATCTTTTTTATAACCTATTTGATGTACTAATTTGTAATGATTTTTCTTATGTTTTTAGTAATCCTCTTAAAAATGTAAAACTATTTTTAATTATTTTGTACAATATTTAAAGCTCTATTTTAAAACTTTTAAATTTTAATGAAACGCTACGATGCACTAAACTAAACTGAAATGTACATGCCCATACGAAAACACTTCGGAGGAGAGGGGCGTCCCTTCATCTCTCTTCGTCGTACGAGCTCCTCATTTCTCTTTCTTTTTTTTTTTTTTTGCCCCGCATTTCTAGTCCTCGTGTAGCAAGCTCAGGTTGGCGAGAACTCGTGAAGTCGTGAGCACATCTTGATGGAAGCGAGGCGGTCCAACGCCGTCGGACCGCTGCTCAAATCCGACGCCATGTTGGCCGTTGGATTCGATCCAACGGCGGCGTTAGATCTTGAGCAAACATTTGTTTTTTGTTTAGCCATGTAAAAAATTCAAAAATTCAAAAAATCACAAATACTCTCTAATCAATGTCGGTACAACATATATTTTTATATTGATATAAACATTTATAAAAATAGGTTATTCTTTAAAAACGTTTATAAAAATGAATATTGGTCGCGTTAATGTCTCAATAAAATATATGTTGTACGACATTGATTAGAGAGTATTTGTGATTTTTTTGAATTTTTAAATTTTTTACATGGCTAAATAAAAAACAAATGTTTGCTCAAGATCTAACGTGTTTGGATCGAAATCAACGGCCAACATGGCGCTTGACGGAGCAATGGTCCGACGGCATTGACCGCCTCGCTTCCCATGCTGATAGGGTAAGGTCGTCCGATTCCGAAGAAGGTAATCGAATTTGAAAAAAAAAAGAATAGATTTTAAAATTTAATAATATCATATTTGCTTTTACGAAACTTCTCATTTACTCTTATATAATATATTTTCTAATATGTTACTGTTTGGACATCTTATTTACTCTCATCAAAAACAGCAGCCCATTTAATACACAAAGACCTATCTAGCCCACTAAACGCACATACTACTTTTTATTCCCATTTGATAAAGGTGCACATGTCAAAACATTTTTTTTTATTTCACCTTTAATATTCTTCAATTTATTTGATCAATACATTTTAATTTGATCAATTAAATTAATTATATATTTATATTAATTTTGAAAGAAAAGATAATAGGGTTTCTATATTCTGGAAAACATTCGTGCCCGTATTTGATTCGATTTGTATTCGCTCTATACCCGTATTCGATACTATCTATATCCGTATTCGTATCCGGGCTTATCTGTATATGTGTCTAAGAAAAATATGAAAACAAATATGGTATGGACACTGTCCGATCTTGTTTAATACGTTTTTACACATATGTGTGGTGGTGTGCATGTATAATAATTTATTTCACGGTTCCCGAAATTTTTAAAGGTGGATCAGTCGAAAGTGAAAGTAATGGAAGATTCTAATTCCATGTGTCATGACAACAACTCCCTCTATTCTTTTTTGTTTGACTTTTTTATTTTTGGATACGTTTTTGACCATTCATCTTATTCTTTTTTAAAAATATCATTTATTTTGTTGTGATTTGTTTTATCAATATAAATACTTTAAGCATGACTCTCTTTTTTTGCATCTTTGCATTAAATTTTTGAATAAGAAGAATGGTAAAAAACGTATCAAAAAGCCATAGGCGTCAAATAAAAAAAACCCGGAGGGAGTAGTAAAATAAAAACCATTTAACCTTTTATCATGTTGACTTCTCTATAATTATAATTAATAAAAATGAACCATAAAATATCGTTGAATTGCTGCTGAGAATTGGTGAGGTGGACGCTAGCTCGGATAATCCAGTGCCAGTGCCAGAGTACAACCGGATCGTAATTAAATGGACCGACCGACGAGTCACAATTGCCCTGCGACAAGCCAAACAAATCAAGACACAATTGCAGACTGACGGCTTCAACATACGTCCTCCTGCCTAAAAATGAACTCGGGAATAAGAACTGAAGAGCCCGTGATTGGAGCCGAGATGGTTGTGCCCATTCCATCAAGAATTGGGAGATACATGTACCTATCATCATCTTATTTTAGCACGCACTTGTCCTTCAATTTCCTCATTTCCTGGCTTCAGTACACTACATACATGTGAATATGTGATGTGAGTTTGCCAAGGTAGGAGAGATGCGAATTAGGCTGGGAAGATGGCCAAAGGATCAGGGACAAATGGCATGCACCAACAGCCTATTCACATAACTCTTCTATTTTTTTAATCATCTTTTTTTTCCTTTTCTCATGATGGCCAACATGGCTGTGCGTATATACTTTGTGCACGCTACAAATTTGTACATTTCAGCTTAGTGTAGCGTAGCGCCGTAGCGTAGCGTTTCAGTAAAATTTATCTTTTTATATAGCCTATTTGGTGTAATAATTTGTCATGATTTTTCTCAGATTTTTAGTAGTTCTTCTAAAGATCCTAAAACTATTTTTAAGTTATTTTTTGTAATATTTAAACCTCTTTTTAAAGACTCTCAAATTTTGTTAAAACGCTACACTACGCTACGTTAAACTAAAAAGTACAAGACCTACATGTGGGTAGGCAGGGTCACCTAACACGTCGGTGAAGAGATCATTCCTACTGCAAGAAGAGCTACCTTCAGCATTTTCTCAAAAAAGAGCTGCCTTCAGCAACAAGGAGGTGGAACAACTGAGCCCAATTATATATCTCTATTGTTGCACCGAAAGAGGTCAAAGGATGCCCCTTTTTGTACTGTTTTGCGAATTAGGTTTTTTTTAAATGCCGATGGCGCCATCTTCGAGCGTGCTCTCCTTATAACGTGAGAGAGAGAGGAACAAGGACTTATTTGTTTCAGCACGCGCTCTTAAATTTTAAAATTTTGGGCACTTTTATGGTCGGCCTTATAAACGACGACATTAATTTATGCCGACGACAAAAGTACATCAATGTGGTCGGCCTAAGTTTCGGCCGACCACAATGCTCCACTATTGTCGTCGGTCTTTTTACGGCCGACCACAAAAGTCCACTTTTGTCGTCGGCCTTATCCTCAGCCGACCACAATGCTCCACCATTGTCGTCGGCCTTGTTACGGCCGACCACAAAAGTCAACTTTGGTTGTCGGCGTCTGGGAAGGCCGACCACAATACCCCCCCCGCCCCACCTCGGCGGCTTGCCGGCCGTATACGGCCGCGCCTCGATCGACACTGACCTATGTGCTACTTTTGGTTCTACGGCATGCCCAACACATCAAAAGCGTATCCACGGGGCTATATCGTCAAGACTTGCAGATTCGGCACATTCTCACCACTGGTCCGGACTTTAGCGTCAGCTCGTTCCAGGGACGTTAAGCTCGAAGACGAAGAATCGTGTAACGGAAACGCAACGAAGGTCAACGAGTACCCGAGAAAGAAATTACAATGTGCCGTGATGCCCCAAAACATCATATGACAGATAGGACTGTGCCGACCGAGGCGCGGGAGGGACGAAAATTGGGCCGGGCGCGTGGGTCTTTGTGGTCGGTCTTTGGTAATGCCGACGACAAAAGTGCATCAATGTGGTCGGTCTTATCCTCAGCCGACCACAATACTGCACCATTGTCGTCGGCCTTGTTACGGCCGACCACAAAAGTCCACTTTGGTCGTCGGCCTCTGGAAGGCCGACCACAATACCCCCCCCGCCCCACCTTGGCCGCTTGCCGGCCGCACACGGCCGCGCCTCGATCGACACTGACCTATGTGCTACTTATGGTTCTACGGCATGCCCAAAACATCAAAAGCGTATCCACGGGGATATATCATCATGACTTGCAGATTCGGCACATTCTCACCACTGGTCCGGACTTTAGCGTCAGCTCGTTCCAGGGACGTTAAGCTCGAAGTCGAAGAATCGTGTAACGGAAACGCAACGAAGGCCAACGAGTACCCGAGAAAGAAATTACAATGTGCCGTGATGCCCCAAAACATTAGATGACTGATAGGACTGTGCCGACCGAGGCACGGGAGGGCCGAAAATTGGAGCCGAGGGGCGGGGGGGTCTTTGTGGTCGGCCTTTGGTAATGCCGACGACAAAAGTGAATCAATATGGTCGACCTTATCCTCAGCCAACCACAATACTGCACTATTGTCGTCGGCCTTTTTACGGCCAACCACAAAAGTCTACTTTGGTCGTCGGCTTTCTCAAGGCCGATAACAAAAGTCCACTTTGGTCGTCGGCCTCTGGCAAGGCCGACCACAATAACCCCCCCTCCCCCCCGCCCCACCTCGGCCGCTTGTTTACCGCTACCGATCGACACTGACCTATGTGCTACTTATGATTCTACGGCATGCCCAACACATCAAAAGCGTATCCACGGGCTATATCGTCATGACTTGCAGATTCGGCACATTCTCACCACTGGTCCGGACTTTAGCGTCAGCTCGTTCCAGGGACGTTAAGCTCGAAGTCGAAGAATCGTGCAACGGAAACGCAACGAAGGCCAACGAGTACCCGAGAAAGAAATTACAATGTGCCGTGATGCCCCAAAACATCAGATGACGGATAGGATCGCGTCTGACCGAGGCACGGAGGGCGAAAATTGGAGCCGAGGGCGGCGGGGGTCTTTGTGGTCGACCTTTGGTAAGGCCGACGACAAAAGTGAATCAATGTGGTCGGCCTTATCCTCAGCCGACCACAATACTGCACTATTGTCGTCGGCCTTTTTACGGCCGACCACAAAAGTCCACTTTGGTCGTCGGCTTTCTCAAGGCCGACGACAAAGGCCACTTTTGGTCGTCGGCCTCGGAAGGCCGACCACAATACCCCCGCCCCCCTCGGCCGCTTGTCGGCCAGACACGCATCGCGCCGATCGACACTGACCTATGTGCTACTTATGGTTCTACGGCATGCCCAACACATCAAAAGCGTATCCACGGGGCTATATCGTCATGACTTGCAGATTCGGCACATTCTCACCACTGGTCCGGACTTTAGCGTCAGCTCGTTCCAGGGACGTTAAGCTCGAAGTCGAAGAATCGTGTAACGGAAACGCAACGAAGGCCAGCGAGTACCCGAGAAAGAAATTACAATGTGCCGTGATGCCCCAAAACATCAGATGACGGATACGACTGTGCCGACCGAGGCACGGGAGGGCCGAAAATTGGAGCCGGGGGGGGAGGGGGTCTTTGTGGTCGGCCTTTGGTAATGCCGACGACAAAAGTGAATCAATGTGGTCGGCCTTATCCTCAGCCGACCACAATACTGCACTATTGTCGTCGGCCTTTTTACGGCCGACCACAAAAGTTCACTTTGGTCGTCGGCTTTCTCAAGGCCGAGGACAAAAGGCCACTTTGGTCGTCGGCCTCTGGGAAGGCCGACCACAATACCCCCCGCCCCACCTCGGCCGCTTGCCGGCCGCACACGGCCGCGCCTCGATCGACACTGACCTATGTGCTACTTATGGTTCTACGGCATGCCCAACACATCAAAAGCGTATCCACGGGGCTATATCGTCATGACTTGCAGATTCGGCACATTCTTACCACTGGTCCGGACTTTAGCGTCAGCTCGTTCCAGGGACGTTAAGCTCGAAGTCGAAGAATCGTGTAACGAAAACGCAACGAAGGCCAACGAGTACCCGTGAAAGAAATTACAATGTGCCATGATGCCCCAAAACATCAGATGACGGATAGGACTGTGCCGACCGAGGCACGGGAGGGCCGAAAATTGGAGCTGGGGGGCGGGGGGCGGGGGGGTCTTTGTGGTTGGCCTTTGGTAATGCCGACGACAAAAGTCCACTTTGGTCGTCGGCTTTTTCAAGGCCGACGACAAAAGTCCACTTTGGTCGTCGGCCTCTGGTAAGGCTGACCACAATACCCCCCCGCCCCACCTCGGCCGCTTGCCGGCCGCACACGGCCGCGCCTCGATCGACACTGACATATGTGCTACTTATGGTTCTACGGCATGCCCAACACATCAAAAGCGTATCCACGGGGCTATATCGTCATGACTTGCAGATTCGGCACATTCTCACCACTGGTCCGGACTTTAGTGTCAGCTCGTTCCAGGGACGTTAAGCTCAAAGTCGAAGAATTGTGCAACGGAAACGCAACGAAGGCTAACGAGTACCCGAGAAAGAAATTATAATGTGCTGTGATGCCCCAAAACATCGGATGACGGATAGATCGTGCCGACCGAGGCGCGGAGGGTCGAAAATTGGAGCCGGGGGGGGGTCTTTGTGGTCGGCCTTTGGTAATGCCGACGACAAAAGTCCACTTTGGTCGTCGGCTTTTTCAAGGCCGACGACAAAGTCCACTCTGGTCGTCGGCCTCGAATGCCGACCACAATACCCCCGCCCCCACCTCGGCGCTTGTTGCGCCACGGCACGGCCGCCGACGATCGACAACGACCTATGTGCTACTTATGGTTCTACGGCATGCCCCAACACATCAAAAGCGTATCCACTGGGCTATATCGTCATGACTTACAGATTCGGCACATTCTCACCACTGGCTCGGACTTTAGAGTCAGCTCGTTCCAGGGACGTTAAGCTCGAAGTCGAAGAATCGTGCAACGGAAACGCAACGAAGGCTAACGAGTACCCGAGAAAGAAATTATAATGTGCCGTGATGCCCCAAAACATCAGATGACGGATAGGACTGTGCCGACCGAGGCGCGGGAGGGCCGAAAATTGGAGCCGGGGGGGGGGTCTTTGTGGTCGGCCTTTGGTAATGCCGACGACAAAAGTGCAGTAATGTGGTCGGCCTTATCCTCAGCCGACCACAATGCTGCACCATTGTCGTCGGCCTTTTTACGGCCGACCACAAAAGTCCACTTTGGTCGTCGGCCATTTTAATGCCGACCACAAAAGTGCATTTTGGTCGTCGGCCTCTGGGAAGGCCGACCATAATAATTGGGCCATCTCAGACATCTGCCTTGTGGGCCCTCCTAGACGTGGTTTCGTTAGTCCGTTAAGATGCCGTGAGCTGGGTGCCTCTATGTCGACGGCATTATTTGTACCGTCGACATAGTTTACATGAGCGGGTCGAAATTTCAAATATGTAGGAAGGCGGGAGAGTTGGCGTGACTATTGTGGTCGGCCTTTTTTTGGCCGATGACATTGTTGATTATAGTCGTCGGCTTCGCTTTTGGCCGTCGACAAAGATCGAAAAACATGATCGTCGGCATTTTAGCCGACCACAAAAGATTTTTGGCCGACCACAAAAGTTTCGTTTCCTGTAGTTTATGCAACATTAATCTTTAGGAATTTACTTGCATACTTGTATCCAATACTAATATACCGTACTATCGGATGGTCACAAGAATTAGACATTGCAATTTGACACTTGGCGTGAATGCACGTCGGCCCCAAGTCCTTCGGTCTTTAAACCATCATATCGTAGGTCCCACCTATTGTTTAGTCCATCTTTGTTGATGTCTCTCCCTCATGCTCGAGGAAGCATTGTCAAGTACTAAAAGGTTGTGTTGCACCACGCCGGTGCTCGCACGGTTGCACCGTCCAGCACCATCATCAGCTCTCAATAGCTCCTCGCCGGCCACCAAACTATGGCCTGTGTTTTGCGGCCCCTTCTCCTCCTCTCTATTGTACCCTCTCTCCTAGCCTCTCATCTTTTCCCCTATCTTTCTATTCCCCATCTCTACTTTTCCAACATCCTCATCCTGCAAGTTTAGTGGCTGAAACTGGCGGGCACAATGTTGTGGCTTGTCGGATTTAGAGAATAAGAGGGCAAGGAGAAGGTGCATCTTCATGTTCGCCATGAAACTTCAACCACGTACGCACTAAACTTCAGGCTTGCCTGGTGAAACTTTATTTTGTTCTTGTGAAGCATCTTGTGTACAGGGTGAAATTGTTTTGTGATAACAGTAAAACATGATATTTCATTAGGTCTTTTGTCAAGTTTTATCATATTTTTCATGTTTCATCTGTTTTTTGCAAAAGGGCCAAGACCCCACTTCCATTTTCATTAAGAAGACGAAAGCATCCACCCGTAGAGGTTCAACAAAAGAAAAAACGAGATAACCTGGAGTTACAGTACTCAGGACACCAAGCACCGAACAAAACGACTAAGCACAGAACATCGCAGCCACCATCTGAACAACCCAGGATTACAGTCACAAGGCACAAAAAATATTCAACTAGCGGTAGGTCTAAGACAGTAATTCCGGAAGGAGAGCTTTTTCTTTCTAGATCACTTGTCATCCCTAGCCTCCAACCCGAGCTTGCTTCTGGACCGTCTTGAGAATTAAGTCTAACCCCATCTTGACCAACGCCGATCTTCACCTCAAAGAACTCCGACCAATATTGCACAAAGGCACAAAACATGTAAGCTACCTTCAGAGGGTCTCTGATCTTTTTTCCTTCAAAACAAATTTCATTGCGCTTTCTCCAGATCCCCCAACAAACGGCTGCTATGCAAATGAATTTTAGATTTTTATTTTTTACTAGTATATTTTTTTCCCATAACAGAGCTTGTGTCCAATTTAACGGCCTCCATCTAATACCCATGCTTTTGGACAGAATCCCCCACAGAAGTTTTGCAACAGGACACCCAAAAAACAAGTGATCTGTGGTCTCAATGTTATCACAAAAACTGCATCTAGGATCTCCACTCCAATGTCTTTTCCTCAAATTTTCCTTGGACAAAATGGCATTGTTATAAACCAACCAAATAAAACATTTGATTTTCAAAGGCAATTTGGATTTCCACATTTTTTCATTTACAACATTTTTATCCCCAATGAACAAGCTGTCATACATCCCTTTGACCGAAAAAGAGTGGTTCTTACCCCCTGTCCATAGACATATATCTCTTTCTTCATTTAACTTCACAGTCATCAAGGTCTTTTTTAATATATTCCGTTTCTCTAACATTGTATCAGTCAACCATCTTCTAAAAGGAAGTTCCCATCAGAAATCTCCCATTTCAAAGAACACTTGCCTCTTGCTTAGTACAAATATCATAAATCTCGCATCAATTTTTTCAGGGGCCGAGAGGAAATCCAAGTATCATGCCAAAAGCTAATATTTCTACCAGAATTAACTGTCCAATTTCTTCTAGGAAGATAAAATTCTCTCATCTTCATCAAGTGTTTCCAAACTATAGAGTCAGATTGTTTGACTTTATAGTTGGCTAAATGATTTTTTTTCAGATATTTCTTCCTCACTATCTGTTGCCACAACCCATCTTCTTTTTCCAATTTCCATAGCCACTTGCAAAGAAGGCTTATATTCAATTTCATTAAGTCCTGAACCCCCAAACCATTTAAGTTTTTCGGACAAGTCACCCTTCCCCATTTTGTCAGATAATATTTCCTTTTCTCATCAGTTCCCCCCCATAGGAATCTTCTTCTGATTCTATCAATTTTATTAATCACCCCCTTGGGAAGCAGAAACATGGACATAGTATAAATGGGGATGCTTGATAAACAAGCATTGAGCAGTGTCAGTCTACCTCCTAGAGACAACATTTTTCCTTTCCAACCATCCAACCTTTTTCTGATTTTTGCAATCAAGAATTCCCAATTATTAGCATTGTTCTTCTTGTAGCTGATGGGGACCCCTAGATACTCCATAGGTAGCCCCCCTGATTTGCAATTAAAGTACATTGCAATGTCATTTTCCATCAATTTCCCATCATTTATAACAATCAGCTCGCTTTTGTCAAAATTAATTTTCAGGCCAGACATTTGTTCAAAGCAAGATGCAAAGAAAAGTTTGGCATGTACAATGCTATCCTCTGTACCATCCAAACAGACAATGGTGTCGTCCGCATATTGTAAAATACTACAACCCCCCTCTATAATGTCAGGGACCAGGCCCCTAACAAGTCCATTCTGCATTGCTACATTAAACATTTTGCTGAGACAATCAGCAGCTAAATTGAAAAGAAGAGGGGAGAGAGGATCTCCCTGCCTCACCCCTCTCTTACTTTGGAAATATTTCCCATTCTTGCCATTCACATTGACACTCAATGTGCCTTTTGTCATTATTTTTTTGATCCAATCGATCCACAGTGAGCAAAATCCTCTCCATTGTAGACATCTGAACAGGAACTCCCAATTGACTTTATCATATGCCTTTTCAAAGTCAATTTTCAGAAACACACCCATTTTGCCGCTTTTTTTAGTGTGATGTATGATTTCATGCAAGGCTAATATACCATCCATAATATTCCTTCCCTTTATAAAAGCATTTTGATTCTTATTTATCAATTTGTCCATAATAGTGTCAAGTCTCATAGTAAGTACCTTAGAAATCAATTTAAAGAGATTATTAAGGAGACAAATAGGTCTGAACATCCTCACATTGTCTGCTTCTTGTTTTTTGGGTAACAAAATTATTTCTCCATAATTAATTAGCCCAATATCCAGTCCCCCCTCATGAAATTGATCAAAAATTCTCATGATATCCTCCTTGATAATCATCCATGTTTTTTGAAAAAATTCAATAGGTATCCCATCCGGTCCAGGGGCTTTATTTTTCTTCATACCATCCATTGCCTTCTTAATCTCCTCCTGTTGAAATTTTTTTGTCAACATTTCATTCTCCTCTCTTGAAACTTTTTCTGAGCTACCCCATACTTCTTGGTCCATCTCTATAATGCCCTTATGATCTCCCCCAAACAAATCCACATAATATTCAGTAATATGTTTATTAAGCGCCTCGTCCCCCTCAATAATTTCATCACCTTTTTTTAGGTGATCTATCAGTTTCCTCCTCCTTTTCGCACTAGCCAACACATGGAAATACTTTGTATTGTTGTCCCCACATAATAACCACTTGCTCTGGGATTTTTGGTGCCAATCCATTTCTTCCTTGAAGTATAATTCTTTTAGTTGACTGCCAAACCGAATTCGTTCTAATTCTTCATCATGGGATAAGGGTCTACTCCCCTCAATATTATCCAACATAGCTAATATCTCATCCAACATTTGTTTTTTCTTTTTATCGACACCCCATCCATTAGCTCCCCAACCTTTGAGAGTTTTTTTCATTCTCTTGATCTTGATCATGTAAGCACCTAAAGCATCCTGTCCTTTAATTTCTTTGCCCCATCCTGTTTCTATTATATTCATAAAGTCCTCTTTTCCCAGCCGAGCATTATTGAATCTAAAGCCCTTCCTAACACAAATGTTCATCCCCACACTGATAATCAAAGGGTTATGATCTAACAAGACCCTCGGTTTCTTGATTACTACCATGGAAGGAAACATGGTCTCCCAATTATTTGATACAAAAATTCTGTCCAACTTTTCCAAAGTAGGCATTTGCTGGTTGTTAGACCAAGTAAAGACATTTCCACTGTTGCAAATTTCCTTCAGGTTATATCTTTCTATCACCTCATTAAAAGCATGAGAGTATTTTGACAACCTGAAAATCTTGTTCTTGTCACCAGGATCTCTCAAAATGTTAAAGTCTCCTCCCATTATAATTGGATCATTAATATTTTGGAGGCTGTTTTTCATCTCAGAAATAAAATCCCATTTGAGATCATTTTGTGCAGGACCATAGATACAACTTAGAAACCATCTTTTCTTCACCTTTTTATCCCATAAACTTATCATCAACATATGCTGATTTTTTTTAATGCTACCAATGTCAAATCTCTCACTTCTAACTGCCAGAAGAATGCCACCTGATTTCCCTCTAGATGGCACCCAGTGCCAATCAAAGCAGTTGTTCTTGTCCAAGCCCCTTATAATCTTTTCATCGATATGACTTTTT
Source organism: Raddia guianensis (assembly GCA_036346415.1). Classification (NCBI taxonomy): domain Eukaryota; kingdom Viridiplantae; phylum Streptophyta; class Magnoliopsida; order Poales; family Poaceae; genus Raddia; species Raddia guianensis. The sequence continues at coordinate 33,080,724 of CM070536.1, forward strand.
TGGGTCTCAATCAAGCCAATGAAATCAAGCTTATACTCCAAAATTAACTCATTTATGAAAATGTTCACTCCTTTTTTGACTAACCCTCTACAATTCCAGAACATGCCCTTTAGATGATTATCCTCCATCATAAAAACATATTGGAATATTATTTTCTATGCACTCTCCCTTTTTTTCCAAGACCTTTGGTAGCACTCCTACCTTTGATCCCAGAATACTCCACCAGAACTCCTGGTTTTCTTTTGTTAGTAATCATTTTCTGTCCCTCTGTATTTTTTTTAATGATAGTGGGATTAAACTCATCCTCTTCAGATTCACTATCATCTTGCCAATCTATGATTATAGGTTGAGCCCCCTCTTGTTCCTCAATTTCTTTATTTTCTCCATTCTTGTCATCAGCACACAGTTCATCCGTTTTTTTATTAATATTTTGTCTAGCAATCTCCAAATCTTTAATAATAGCTATGCATTCCATATCACCCTCATTAATATGCATACCCATTTTTTTTGCTTTCTCCAATATACTAATATTGTCAAGAGTAGAAAAGGAGTTAGACAGAGATAGTGTACCTTCTAGATTCTTCTTTTTCTTGACCTGTATAGCTTTTTCCAGGGTTGGCACACCATCTTTCTTGTTTCTTGTACTCCTTCTCACCGGCTGCAGCTCTTTTTGATTAAGTTGCCCCTCTGCCTTGTGAAACATACCAACCTCCTCTTTCTCTTGCTTGTTTGCTGCTTTTTTTCCAGAGTTCAACCTCTTATTATTATTTTCATCAATCTCCTCTATTGTTACATTGGAAACTTTAGGTAAAAAGGATCCATATTCAAATATGTCCTGAGAATGGTCCATCTTATCCATCACAGGTGCAGAACATTTAAATAACCATGCCTGTTGCCTCCCCAGATCAAAATTCTTCTCATCTGAGCCATCATCTTTCTTGTCATTCAGCTTTTGCATAAGCTGATCCATAAGACTTTCACTACCCTCACTTAGACTCCCCTGAGAATCCTCCATATGTTCATCACCACTCCCTCCTTCCTCAGCAGCTTTTTTCCCTTTTTCCAGACTTGTTTTAGGAGGAGCAGAAGTGGAAATTTGCTTATGAATAAGATCCATTTGATTTGTTTTTGTGAACAAGCTGTCTGAATTTTTTCCAGAGTTTGAGCCAGATTGTTCCTTCCCCAAATCTGATACTATTATTGCTTTTCTGTCTTTGTCCTTCTGAGAATTCTCCTGACTTTTCTCCACTTCGAAGAAAAAGTCATACATATACATATCCAGTTCCCCCTCAACCACCTCGGGAATGTCCTCAGTACTTAAGCATCCAACTTTCACTCTAACATATTCTATCCAGTAGATTGTATTCATGTCAATTTCCAGTGGCTTCCCCACCATACAGCATATACTCCAAATAGTGCCCTCTGATCTCTTGTGTAGTGGTATGTTTCTGACCCTCACCCAGACTTCCTGAAGTCTCCCCTTAGATCCAATTTCTGACTTCCATGGCTCAATGATGAAAGTAGCATCTTTTAGTCTCATATTCATTTCACCAAAAGCATTGGCTTCTTCTATCTTTTTGGCTGTGGGAAACCTCATGAGAAATTTATTTTCCCCAAAAGGTCTAGCCACACATCTCCATGCACTACTGACCAAAGTGCTAACATCTCTTTCCACTTCCTTAGCATTAGCATTCCCCTTGGTAACTGTAATCACAGCTGTGCATGCTTGTTCTTTAGAATGGCCATCAGAGCCAATGTCTTCTACTGAAAAGAACCCCTGATTTGTTCCTCCAAATCCACATAGCCGTGGCACATGGTCCACAATTTTTTTGGTCAAACATTTCTTAGCAAGATGACCATCTAAACCACATCTTGTGCAACCCAGCAACTCTCCACACTCTGCTGCGAAATGCCCAATTTTTTTGCATCTGAAACAGACAGGAGCATCCCACTGTTTTTCACCACCGTCACCAATTTTTTCCCCCTGGAAACCTCTCCCCATCTCATTCAAATTCCTATGAATATTTTCCATCACTTTCTTTCCCTCCCATGGGTTATCTTTTGGAAGAATCGGACCACTTCTATGCGACCAATTTGCATCTCCCTGAATCATCTCACCCCCACTCATCATTGCGTGACCTCCCGAGCTAGAAGGGCAAAAACCAAATCCAGCAGATTGACTCTGACGATCTCGTCCAGAATCATTCCCCGAAGAACCCCCTTCCCCTGAGTTTACAGGAATTACCTTCAATCTTTTTGCCCCAGGAGCCCTATCTGTATCCTGCACAGATGAATGTTCTGCTAGATCTGACACTCCAGATCCTTGAGCAAGTTCCTCATCTACTCTCCTCTCCCAGATCCAACGGCCACGAGCACCGGATTGGCCTCTCCAACCTCCAGGATCGCGTCCGCGAAATCCTCTCCCCCATTGTCCGCGACCCCTCCAACCTTGCCTCCAAGAATCACCGCCGCCTTGTGAATCAGACCCCCTCGCCATCCCCAAAGGAACCCCTCTCACTACCTCAGCGAAAGTGCGAGGTCGCTCTCTCGCTAGGGTTCCGAGATCTCTCCAATGGCGAGGACGGATTTTCTCAAGGAAGATGTCGAGCCCCAATAACCTCCTCCTGCTTTTACCTTTTTCGCGGGGCAGCATAGTAAAATCGCCATGACGAGGTCCTGGATCCCACTCCGCGATCGACGTGTCCGCATCCAGAACCCTTCGCGAGCTAGCCTCCACGATCAAGGAGTCCGCCTGGCGCCACGTCTCCTCTACATGCCCAAGTATGTATTTCGAAGGAGCATGAAGTGTTTGCGTCGCCGCCGGTGCAACACCGACGAGGTTCGCCATCGCCATCGCCATCGCCATCGCCGCTGGCTCATGTTTCATCTGTTGTCGTACCATGTTTCATCATATTTTAGTAGTTCTTTCGTTAAATTTCATTAGTTTTCATCTTTGTTTCATCAATATCAAGTTTCATTAGTACAAAATCTATGTTTTAACAATTCTTTTGTTATGTTTCATTTTCATTATGATTTATTCATATTTCATCGGTACCCTGTCAAGTTCTTATCAGTAGTTTTTAAAATTATAATAATAGTTGTACATGTTTTATTAGTAGTTTCGGTAATAGTTATTGGTTTTATGCTAACTCAGCATGGTGCAAGCGTAGGATGACGCAGCAATTTCCCTAATCTTTACCTTGGTTTCTAAGCATATGGGCATTATGCACCAGCCACCAGATCTCTGACAAGAGACACCCCGCGTTTCCTCTCTTCCAAGGAGGCACCAGCATCCAGCACTTGTTTCCGCCCAAAGGAAGAGATCGCTGAGCAGCGGTAGATGGCCAGTGGCCCAGGCCCAGGCCCAACCAACAGCGTACGTAGAGGCGTGCAAGACGAGAGGGATATAGGACGAGCATGTACATGTGAGACAAGTGAGGCAGAGTGAGAGACAAAAGAGGCACGCGTCATTCATGGTCGTTGGAAGGTTGCATGCCTCGGCAGCCGGCAGAAGGCTCGCAGCAACGTGTGACACGGGGAAGCCATGGCGGGATGGCCACATCTATCGCTGCCACCACGTTGCGTTCACACGAGGGAGGAAGGCCGCCGTGTCTTCTTCCCTGAGACGGCGGCGACGAAACGAAACGGCATGGGACCCCGGTTGCCGTGAGGGTGAACCTGATATTGCACCGGCACGCTTGCCGGGAATCTTATGTGCTCCGAGCCAAGTGGATTTGACGTCCCTCCTACCTTGCTTCTGGCGAACGGAAATACAACGTCTCCACGAGGATACAGAGCTCTAGAGTTGTATGCTCGTTGTTTCATTGTGCGTCAAGATTCGTGCACTGCTTCTATCCTTCATCTCTGTAAATTTTGGAAAATAACTTCATCATTTCTTCTAGCGATATGTTCGTCTTCCCCTGCCCCTTCCTCTCCACTTGTCTATTGCCAGCAACCAAGGGTATATAAACAACCTCCAATCGAGGAGACCACATGCATTAACCCCTACTTCACTATAGGATTCGCTCGGAATCTCGAGGGCCATCGAAAATATCGACGGCCAGATCGAAGCAGTCGAGAAAGGCCACTTATTCTCGACGGCCAGGCTTAAGCCGTCTAGAAAGCCTGCCAGTCTCAACGGCCAGATCGAAGCAGTCGTGGCAGGCCACTTATTCTCGACGGCCAGGCTCTCCAGGTCGCCTTAGTCATATTTTTCGGCTTTTCGTTTGCGCGGGAAACCATCTATCTCGACGGCCATATTTTCACCGTCGAGAGAGAGGGATTGACTCCTCGGATGGCTGATGGGCCGAGCCATATTGGGCTGACCCATTTTCTTTTTTCAAATCAATAAATTTTTTTATAATTTACAGACATGTTTATTTTCTTTGTAAATATTTTTCCATTTTAAAAAAATGTTAATAATTTGTAAGAAAAGGCGGAACATTCTCTTTTTCAATAAAAATCTAAATAAACTTATAAAATAAAATCATGTCTTTTTTAAATTTTACTTACACTTTTTGTTGTACGTAATGTGTCGTGTCGTGTGTGTGTGTGTATATATACGTTTGAAAATTGTAGATTGCATAGAAAATACCGTAAAATGTTACAATTTGTAACATTAGAGTACAATGATCTTTATACATCGGTGTTCGGATAGAATGGTGAATACTTGAAAAATGATGTGCACATCATAAACGTATTTCATACAACTCATTAGAATGTTGGCTAAACCTCTGACCGATATGACCCCCTACACATGGACCTATAGTTCCGGACATAATTTTGCCGTAAAAAATTTTATGGTGGTGTATGTTCATTTGTTAAGCAATACTAGCTAACATGCATAAAGAAACTATTTTTTGAATTTTTGAAATAAATAAAAGAAACTCGGTTAACCATAGAAGAGGTACACAGTGTTAGCCGTCGAGACAGACATCTGTCTCGACGGCTTATGAAAAAAGGTCGAGACAGACAATCTATCTTGAGGGTAGGCAACGGAGGCCCTCAAGACAAATTAGTCAAGACGGCCCCCAAGTTTAGCCGTCGAGAATGTGTGCATTCTCGACGGCATACGGCTCTCGAGACAGATTGGTCTCGACAGTCCACCGAGTTTAGCCGTCAAGAACGTGTGCACTCTCGACGGCATGCGGCCGTAGAGACACCCCGTTTTTAAGTGAAGCTCCCTCTCGCGACTTAGCATTTCGCCTAAGTCCCAAGCCAACTCCCGCCGCCGCCGCCCCGCCAGGCCGCCTCCACGTCCGTGTGCTCCTCTCCTCCTGGACAAACAAATCTCGCACCTTCGGGCCACTCGCCACCCAAGAACTCCTCGCCGCACTGCACCTGCTACGCCCCACCCCAAGTCAAAGCTCGAGGACTTCTCGGAATGGCCCTGCAGGTCACCGGCAGCTGCCCGCCCGTCCTGGGCCGGCGGCCCTTGGGCCGCCCCGCGCTGTGGCGTTGGACGCGGTGGCGCTGGAGGAGGAGGGCAAGGTGCTGCTGGGCGGCTCCGGCGTCGCCTTCACCAAGCTCGGCATCGGGGGCCCGGTCCGGTACGTGCCTCCGTCCAATGCACAAGCTGCCATTTTTGTTGTCCAAGTTCTTGCTCAAGTATACCAGCCATTTCTGATTATCTGCTCCTGAACCATGAGACTGTTGTTCGATTGGCAAGTTATCAGTTTGCTCAAAAAAAATTTATGGAATCAGCATGTGCAAAGGGACAGTACTGCTTAGGAGTTTAATCCTGCTGCATTGTCTGTAATTATAAGAAATTGCCACATTTTTCTCAAGATATTTTGGTCAACAACATAAGTGAAAATATAATGTTAAATTTGCAATGTTAGTGAAGTTAATGATATCAATGTAAGCACCTGCTTTTATTCTTTTAGACATACTGATTGCAGCCCTTTCTGAAGTGTTTCAGCTTAGTATGATTTACTATAATGCTACACACATGTATATATGTGCCCCTCGTTTCTCTGGATATGACTGTGATAGCCGTTGGGCTTTCTTCTGCCCTCTCCCTCAACCCCACAGCCGCCGAGCCGCCGCCATCGCGTCGCCGTCGAGCCGCCGCTGTCTAGGAGCTGCGCCGCCGTGGTAGCGCCGTCGCTGACCGGAGACCGCGCCGTCCTTGCCGCCCTGTGCTCGTGCCTCGCCGTCGCCGACGCCGTGCCTCGCTGACCTAAGGTAATTACCCCACGATCTGTTCTTGGGCACTGTTGTGGAGGCAGTGGGGAAGAAGGGAGGAGTAGAAGGAAGAAAGGTGCAAATGACCTAGGGTTTGATAGGTGCTTCCGTTAATTTCGAATTTGCGCATGATTAGGGATGTACTAGCAGTATTGCTCCAATGTTAGATGTGTAATTGGCGGGATTGTGGGTGATGATTGGTGGAGATAGAGAATAAGCATATCGATCTAGTATGCCGTAGGTTAAGATGAGATTTTGGTCTATTTATGATCCGATTCGTGATTTGGTCCTATGAAAGAAATCGTGCGTCTATGTCTTAGCTTCGTTTTGAGCACAAGAACGTCAAAATCGGACAAGCGGTTTTGGAGATGTGTCGATTTTAGTGTTGCTGTCCGGAAAATTAGTTTCTGTCTTTAAAGGTCTATTGTTCGTAGATGGGCTATTGAATAGTGTAAGAGAGGGTGGGCTTAGTAGAGGCCGAGGTATTTATTTGGTTTGCTCCTATGAGGAAAATATTGAGATGCGTCCATTTCTGTAGGTCCTGAACCAGGATGATCGCGTCGGCTGTGCATTATTTCATCGGTTTAAAGGCAAGTATATGTTAAACATATAGCCGGTTGGTTGAATATGGCTTGTTGACTTAATGCTTTGTGCCTGATCGTGTCATGTGGTTGGATTATGTTGTTTGTGCTATATATGACGGAGTTATGGTGTCGGTTGCATGTCATAAGAGCATTATTGCATCATACTGCATATGAGTCAGGTCGGTGAGAAAGTTACTTTTGACTAGTCCGTTTCAGTCGGTGAGAAAGTCAAAAGTGACTAGTCTGGAGTGCTCTGGAGGAGACATGTGCATGTGCATTGCATTGCATGAACAGAGGAAAGTGGAGTGTTGGTATGATTTAATAATGGATGGATTTCTCATTGTTATTTTATTATTTTTGGTTGTTTATACATATAATTTGCTGAGTATTCCCCTATACTCACTCTTGCTTTTATTTGGTTTTTAGGTACAGGTGTTGTCGATCATGCATGGGATGGGAAAGTAGAACCTGGACTTGAGCACTCACTACCTCTCACATCATAATTAGTGAAATGATGAAATTTACTTAGTAGTTGATCGTCTTGTTTAACCGAAAGTTATAGTTTTTGTTGTAGCTCCTTTTATGGTTAGCGGCTGTTGGAAAATGGTTATTTATTCTTTGGATATAAATTGCCTGTCGTGGATGTCCATTTAAACAAAGGAGATGCTGTCAAAATTTTATAGATTTTGAAGAGTTAGTAGCATTTTGGGTTCTCGAGGAACCGGGACGTTACAATGACAGCATCAACTTTATTACTTTAATTTTGATCCTGTTTCGCAGAGCACAGTATCATCAGCCAGCAAAAGGACTACAATCTTTTCTCAAGAATTAAACCAAAAAAATACCGCAAAACCCTAATAGTAACCTCCTTACCTTTTTTTTTTCTGTTCATGCCATACAAAAATTACTGATTACATTTTGCAACAGTAATTGTGCTACATATTGGCAGATAGGAACTGCCCTTCTTGTACTTCAAAACCTAAGTGAAATAAACGGTATAGTAATCTATGCAAGTAGAATCTTCAGAGCCGCAGGTAAGTTGTGTTGTATTTTTCTATTGGATTAGTATGCTATAAAATTAAACTAGAATGGTATGTTTACTAGATAGCGAACATGACAAATGTGAAGTGTCCATTCGACCAAAAAAAAACTTTCAGGAATGTTACAGACTTGCAACAGATTTAAAACCACTAAAAGTGGAACGAAATCAACAAATTATACTTGTTAGTGCTAACTGCTCTTCCATATGGTCCATGAGTGTCAAATCAACTCTAAATCTTACTATTTTTACAGTCGACGGGAGTGCTAACTACATCAGCCAATTGTATGAAGATAGACGCACTTCCAAAGCTCCCGCTCCTCAACAAAGAGCCCGGTATTTTCTATGAAGAAAAAGGTTTCTAATAAACAACTTATAATGTTCACCGGACATCTCTTCAAAAATGCTCCTTAGACATCCTCTATTTTTATAAGGTTGTTTTACGGTGTTTGGTATCTCCAAGACCTCTTATTACCTTTAATCAAAAAAATCCATCATGTTCAATCAATGGTTGTTAATAAATATATGGTATCTCTTCGTACCTCTTTAAGAAGTTAATGGATGGAAGAACAAATTTCTATTTTCTCATTCCTTTACCTCTTACATCTCCCAACCTCTTCTCCATATCTCCATCTCCGGCATCATCCTTGCCGTTGCCCATCGTCACTATAGCCTACCGCCTAGTCATGTGCCACCGCTTGAGCGTGTGCCCCGCCCATTAGCGTGCGCTCAATTGTCACCTCCCACCTGGCTACCATCGTATGCGTCATCATGTCCCACCCATGCACGTTCCGCCGCCTCCACCGTGCGGATGCGCCATCAGCACAAACAATTGGACCTCTGTGCACATCAACACTGACCAAACCATGCCTTGCACACGTGTGTGCATGTGAGAGAGATGATTTTTTCGATCCTACCCTAGATGGATAGATGGATTTCTTTGGTACCTCATGGTACATTGTATCTCTTTTAATTGCTACCTATTTAAAGATGGTAAAAATTCTCCTTTTCTAATATTGCTATGTTAGATCATTTAGCCACAGACTAGACATAGTTAACTGTTGGCCCTCTGGGTATTCCGGGACACGAGCTGTAAAATGACCAGCCATCTCATAGACTCACATGTCACAATAGTAATAAGAGTGACAAATTAGAAGAAGATTTTCTCAACTCAGGGAGAAGGTCTCTTCGAAATTGAATTCCTTATTGTAAAGGGATTCTTAGTGTAATTATCTAAAGGAGAGAATAAACGAAAATAAAAAATAACTTCTGATTTGTTTTGTCAAGTGAGATATATGGCATAACATTCTTCCAATTTCATTTAAAAGGGCCAAATACCGAAGAGGCTACTGTAGCCTATCCGGCAAGAAAAGGCCGTGTTAGCATTAATCTTGACTAGTTAGTTTTATTTGAGAGTTTAAGTTTCAATAATCAGCAGTACATGTGCGTCATGTACGAAGAGTAGTGTGTGCGTATGTTGCATGCATCAGAGTTAGTTAGTTTTCTGTTAAGTGGAGTCGGCAAATTAGTTAGCTGCATGCAGAGGCATGGCGCAGTTCGCCAGATCGTACGCGTGAGTGCGCGTATATCACGTAGTGCATGGAGTTCGTGGGTCGCGTGCGTGTGTGCGTGCGTTTGAGACTCGGCTAAGTTGTTGCTCGCCGTGGTGTATGAGCTGGGCTATAAATTGCTGTACTCAGTTGCTTTGTTAGGTGTGAGTGATGGCATACAGAAAAAGGCATTAGTTGCTGCAAGTCCTTGTGTGTGTTCCCAAGTGTATATCTCCTTCCTGTGTTCATCTCCAGTAGAATCCTCGTGTGTGCGTTGTGACCAAAGCTTTCCAGGTGATCCAGCCGAGACAAGTGTTCGTGAGTTTGCTGCTGTGCGTTTCTTGTTGCTTGGCTACCAGTTCCAACAGGCCGAAGCGAGAAAAACAGCAGACTCGACACTAGGAGAAGTACATTAACCATGGTCATCCTCTCCAAAGGCCAAACTCCTGTTGATGATGTCCCTCTTAAATTCTTAATTGCCTCTTAACACCTCCAGTAGGGGCCTAATCGATTAGAAAATTCTATTGTTTCTCCCATAAATTACCATGCCGCCAAACCCTTTTCGGTGATGCTTTTGCAGGGTCTTCCTTGCCTGGTGCCACCAGTCTTGGATTCTTTCGAGCTGTTCTGGTATCTTGATCTGCTTGAATGGGGCGCGCCGATGCAGCGATGAAGGATCTGTCTCCAATATCTCCTTGGAGAAAGGACAGTGCAGAATGAGGTGCCCTGTTTGTTTCCACCCTTGTGTTGCACAACGGGCAGGACAGGGCATCTGGCATTCCTGTGGCATGAAGAACATCGGCGCTCTGAGGATCCTATTCTGAAGGGTAGTCCACATGAAGAATTTCCCTTTTGGTTCCGCGTTGCGCTTGCCATATGGTATCTTGGTTTGGGCCTTGTATGGACAGTATGGTAGCCATAAAATGTACCGCATATGCGTGCTTTCGAGATGACAGTGTCCGTGACTTCTGGACTTAGATCTAGGGGTGGGAATGGATCAATCCACGATCCATTGGAACCGATCCGAAAGATCCATTACTAAATAATGGATCAATGGGTCGACCCATTGGATCAAATTGATCCAATGGATCTTAGGGTCGATCCATTTTAAACAAGAAATACCTAAAACTTTAAATATTAAATATCATGTAATTTTTACAATTTTAAATTCTTCAAATTCTAAGTGCAAAAGTGATATGAATCGACCCTAAAAATCCATTGGATCCAATGGATCAATTTTTTTTGGATCGATCCGAGATCCAATGGGCAATTGCGATCCATGTCCATCCCTACTTAGATCCTGTTGCTGCAATTTTGACGAGCGATCCACATAAGGTGATATTTCTTCGTGGGCCAGGCTATTCGTCCAGCAACCTTGGAGATGGTGTGTCATGGAATAAGTCATCAATTTGCACTGTCACATACCCGATTCTTAACAACAACAAAAAAAAGAAAATCATCAACGTGTTTGTGCTTGGCAACAAAACAAAATGGGTAAACATATTGAGGAGGAGACAATCAAGATCGCACTTTAAAATACAGAATGTTATTCCAAACTCAACACAGCCGTACACCCTGCTGGGCCGCTTTTATGTGAAAGCCCAATTTGCCCAAACCTACCTCTAGCATTGTAGCCTGTAGCCTTGTAGAGGTTGTCTGACCAATTGAAATTAGCTGGCCCAATCTGAAACAGAAATGGATCAATCAGTTACATATGAGGGTTCACTGCAGTCTTTTTGCGCACACCTAAACCTAGTACGCTTGAAAAGAAAAACACTACACAAGCAATCAACCACATTGTTTTCCGATGTCCAATTTCACTATTTCGAAGACGTTTCCACCTAGAGAGACCTTGGAGGAGGTTCCCATCTCCGTGAGCACTTGCCCTGCCGCCCGGCACTCCGCCGGTGGCAGCCACCTCCTGCCAGCGGCCCTCTGCCGTCGGCAACCATCAGCGTAGCTCTCCAGCGTCTCCAGCCAGCTATGTTCCATGGGTGACCCTGTTTCTAGTTTGGAAAAGCTGGATTGGGGTACCTATGGTGATTGCTAGTCGTTGTGCTTCCCCTGCTCCCCGATGGCCTTCAATGCCCTACCGAAGATGTCAAGGCTGAAGCTAGTGTAGTTATGAGCGTATTCGGAGTGACTGAGCTGAATGAATAAACTGGCCAAATAATCTAATAAGGTTAAGCCATTTTGAACATGTCGTAAGGTAGTGCAGCTTTGAGTGCAAAGTCGGCTCCAACTGGTGATCTTAACTCCTTGCCTTCCTCCCTTCTGGTGCTTCTGCGCCGAGCTCAAACATCCATGGCTCTTGCTTCCGAAAATGGAGATAGGTGCTCTTCGCCACAGAGAATGGCCTAATAACCTGTTCCGCCCACCGTGCAACGAGAGTTTGGAAACCAACCACCATCTCTTTGTTGATTGTGTCTTTGCACGGTCACTACGGCCATGTCTCGCCGTCTACCGGGTTATGCAAATCTTCAACCCGCGACATGGAGGAGTTGTAACCCTACATGGAAATGGTGGGAGGAGAGGCTTCACCATGCTGCGCTCAACCCTAGATGCGCCACGACAATCATTGCTGATATGTGATTCATCTGGTATGAGTGCAACTAAAGAATCTTCGAAAACATGCAAACAACAGTTGACCCAATCTTTGGAAAGTTGGTGGACGAGTTTAGACCCTGAAAACTAGCGGGCTCGACCGCCACATCTTATGAGTAGTCCCTGAATCCCTGCCCTGCAGTGGGTGTCTTTTCTTTCTTCTCCTTTTTCTTCTTTCTTTAGGTCGGCTCCGGTAAATTTTGCTCCTCTTCTTTAATGAAATCCGAAGCTTTTATCTTAAAAAATATATATTTCAGCAGCTAGTCATGAGCTCATTCTCCGATGGGAAGGCTGCTTCGTCAGGGGATGCGACGGGTCGGTGCTGCTGGACGACCCCACCGGCCAGATCCGCCGCCCCCGGCCTCCTCCGCACCGTCGCGCCTCCTCCTAGACGCCACCGCACCCGCCCCGCCCGGCCTCGTCGCCGCCGTCTCGCCTCCCGGCGCCAGATCCGGCGCCAGCAGTCTGCCAGAGTCCCGGCGCTAGATCCGTCGCCCGCCTCCTCCGCTTGTCGCGCCTCCTCCTAGACGCCGCCACAAGACTCGCCCGCCCGCTGCGTCGCCGCCGTCTCTCGCCTCCTCGGCGCCAGATCCACTGTCCTCGCCGCGCCGCCCGGCGCGCCAGCGCCGCCAGCGCCAGATTCACCGTCCTTGCCGCGCCGTCGGGCGCTGCCAGCCGCCAGCGCTAGATCTCGTCGGCGCTGCGCCGCCGTTTTACTGATCCACTGTCGCCGTCCTCGCCAGATCCACGGTGTCCTCCCGGCGCCAGATCCACTGTCGCCCGTCCTCGCGCGCCCGACGCCGCCCGCCATCTCGCGCCGCGCCGGGCGCCGTCTCCCGTTTCGCCATTCCGGCGCCGCCCGCCCCGATCTGCAGCAGCGCCTGCCTCCTCCACTCCCGGCGCCGTCCCCGTCGTCCCGGCCGTCGCGCAGCCTCTTCCTCTTCTTCCGGCGCCACGCCGCGCAGCCTGCTTCCCCTTCTCTTGCGGTCCTGTGCGGGGGTGTAGCGTCGTGGCCTCCTCCTCCCCTTCGATGGCGAGCCCGGGCACGTGTGGGCTACTAGCGACCACCGCCCGGGTGGTGGGATCCGGTGGTCTTTGATGCTCCATGCGCTCCCTTGAGTTCGACGGCGGCACCCTCACCCTCCCCCTATTCCTCGGTGCGGTTGGTGACCTTCCCTTCGGTCCTGGTCATGGTGGCGGCTTTCCTCTTCTCCTTTGTGTCCTCACCTTTGCGCACTGTGGTGGAGTTCGGCGCCGGTCTTTCCTCTTCTTCCTTCTTCCCCTCCTCTTGGGCCCGTCTCGGCGGAGACCGCCTCGGGGGGACCGCTCTGTGTGAGACTGGATCCATGGGCAGGAGGTCCGGATCTGGTGGTGTGTTGGCCGAAGCGGTTGGAGTGGGCGTGCTCCAGGGTAGTGGGTCCGGTGGCCTCGTAGCTCGATGGAGCTCGGCACCGGCTTCTTGCCCTCCCCCTAAGCCCGTCTCGGTAGAGGCCGCTTGGAGGGGTCCGCTTCGGTTCCTGGTCGAAGTGGACGGAGTAGGTGGGCTCCAGGGACGTGTGTCCGGCGTCTCCTCGGCTCCTCCCGTGGGGGCGTGATGGGCCGTTGCCTGTCCTTTGGCAGCGCGGCGACCTCTGTCTCTAGCCTTGTCCCGTCCTCGCCTCCTTGCCCTCCCCTCCCTGCGAGGTGCTCGGTGGTTAGGTTGGCGTCTTCCAGGTTAGTGCTGCGGTTCGGCTTGCGACGCCTGGGTGGCAAGGCGTTTGGTCTCCTTCGCTTCCCGTGTGCAGGCCACCAGGCTTGGTGGCCCCTCTCCGGCGGCGTTGGCTTGTGACCTTTCTTCGACGGCATCCCCGTTCTGTGCCTCCTGGCCCGGTCCCGTCCCCGTCGTTTCGACACTCCCCTTCTCAGAGGTGTCGGGTGGCGTGGGCGGCTTCTTCCGCGTCAGGAGGTGGCGTTCGTGCTCGTTTTCCGACTCTGCATCTTCGGCCGGCGGCTCGGTTCTTCTAGTGCTAACCTTCTGCGGCCTCAACCTTTGCGCTAGTAGGGCAGGTCTTGGGCGAAAGCCCCGCCCTTTTGGGCTGGTGTTGGCGTCACCTTTGGTGTCGTTCTCTCGTTGGAGGCATCACCTTTAAGACCTTTCCATGCTTTGGGTGAAAACCCTAGCGGTCTTGCGACGGCGGCGCGCGGGTTCTCCCCGTCGCTACCTTGTTGGAGGCGTCGTGGTTGCCGTCTTGCGCTATGGGTTTCCGTCCGGTTTGCTACTCTAGGAGTCGTTTAAATCACTGTGAGTGTTGGTGGTGTTTTCTTCTCCTCTCTCAGATCTCTCCTTTCTTTTCGGCCGTTGGCCTAGGTGGCAGCTGGGGGCTGCTTCCCTTCTTTTTCCTCTTTTCGTGGTGTTTCCGGCGGTGGCCGGGGTTGTGTCTGGTTCTGTCCAGAGTTGCAGCGGAGTGCTGCTGTTGTACCCCATGTTCGCATGGGTTTTTATTTTTTTTTCTCCTGCTTATCAATGAATTAGGACGGCAGTTCTCCTGCCCCTCTTTCAAAAAAAAAAAAAAATCTGAACACCGAGTTTTCTTTTTCACCACAGTGCGTCCCGCTGGAATTATAGTGTCATGCAGTTCATAATCTATAATCTGTTACTGGCCTTGGTCCATAGGAAAGTAATAGTGTTACTGCTCCCATCAATTGGCTGTACCACTTCAAGGTTCCAACTACAAGCAATATATAGTACACAAACATAGATCATACATGACAATCTTTTTATGGCGTCTACTATTTAACTATTGATCAATAAATCCTACTCTTTTGAGCAAAGGGCAGGAGAACTGCCATCTATTGATTAAATTAGAAGAAGAATACAATGTGACGGGGTAAAAAGCCCCACCCCCGGAGAGGCAAGAGGACATTAATGTATTACAAAATTAGCTCCTGCGGTAGCCCAATACAGCAGAATGTCAAAAAGTTGATCCAAAAAAACTAGATGCGGGCGTTGAACCGAGCGAAAAAGACGATTATTCCGCTCAAGCCAGAGATGCCAAACGATGGCGATGACGATGGAAAGAGCGCCATCGGAGTTTGACATAGCTGATATGAAGCCATTCCACCAGCTTAGCAAGGATGGTTGCACTCCCCAGAGAGCTGGGCTGAGTAGGGGCAAGTTTAGCCGGGTTGCCAGTTGAGTCCAAACGAAGGAACTGAAGACACAATCAAGGAACAAGTGCTCTGGGGTTTCCAAATTCTGCCCGCAGAGGGAGCAGAAGTAAGAGTTTGATATGTGCTTTCTCTGAAGGGCGTCCGCAGTCAACACACGGCGGTGAAGCAAAAGCCATAGGAAGAATTTGCACTTTGAGGGGGCCCAGATCTTCCACACACGCGCCAAATGAGGTGAGGGACTTCGACCGATGAATTGCAGTCGGTAAGCGGACTTAACCATGAAGAGACCATCCCGCGAGAATCGCCATACGCATTGATCATCACCGTCATCGGACAAGGTGGTCTGGGAGACTCGAAGAAAAAGTGGGATGAGCTCCAGTATCATGGCAGGAGTAAGAATCCGCCTGAGATCAACCAACCAGTTATTGTTTGTGAGCACATCCTTCACCGTTCTGTTTTTTCTTGGGACGGCTGAGTAGATGTTTGGAGCGAGTTCCAAGGGGGCAACTCCCTGAAGCCAGCGGTCATTTCAAAAGGAGAGAGAGGCCCCATTGCGGAGGGAGATAGAGCAACCGACGCGGAGAAGGTCAGAAGTTCTCCCAGCGGGGGCCTAGACCAGCCCCCTCCAAGCCTGATTCCCTGGCAGTTTGGAGAGCCACAACCATCGCAGATGTAAGGCACGACAAAATCGCGCGAGATCAGAGATGCCAAGGCCGCCAAGCGAGGTTGGAGAGCAGACTGTATCCCAGTTGACACGACACTTGCCACCAGGAGCAGAGTCAGATCCATTCCATAGCCAACCCCTTCTAATCTTGTCAATCTTTCGAAGGACTGACTTTGAGGGCTCGACAACGGAGAGGGTGTAGGTTGGCAGGGCCGAAAGCACAGCCTTCAGCAAAGTTAGACGTCCCCCTTTTGACATCAGCGATCCGCGCCAGCCGACCAGACGTCTAATGGATAGAGGAAGTCCTAAGTACTTGATGGGAAAGGATGCCCTCTCGGCGGGGAGCTCGCGGAGGATTTCATCAATGTCGAGGTGGTTGCATCTGATGGGGACAACCTGGCTCTTGGCAAAGTTAGGCCTGAGCCCAGTGATTTTGCCAAACTCGCTTAGGATGAGGGTTAAGGCGGAAACATCATCTTGGGTGGGGTTGACAAAAATCGCCACATCGTCAGCAAAGAGGGTGACACGAAGGTTTGCTTGCATTCCTCGGATAGGGGAAAGACAGCCCACTTCAGCGGCACGATGGAGCAAGGCGACAAGGGGTTCAATGGCAAGGTTGAAAAGGAGGGGAGAAAGGGAGACACCTTGCCGAAGGCCCTTTCTGTGGTGAATTGTATCAGTGAGGAACCCATTAATAAGGACGCGGGAAGAGGAGGAGGCGAGAGAGAGAGAGAGGTCCAATCATGCCAGCGCTCCCCAAAACCATGAGCACGGACATTATCAAGAAGGTAGGGCCAGGAGATGGAATCGAACGCCTTCTCCAGGACCAATTTGAGAAGAATGGCCGGAGTAAGCGAACGGTGGAGGGACTTGGCCTTCCCTTGAACAAAGAGGAAGTTGTCTTGAATGTTGCGCTTCTTGATGAAGGCACTCTGGCAGGGAGAAATGAGATTATCCATGAAGGGCGCCAACCGAGCGGAGAGAATTTTAGTGAAGAGCTTCCCTAGACTGTGGATTAGGCTGATTGGGCGATAGTCTGAGGCCCTAGCAGGATTGCCCTTCTTGGGTAGTAAGGCAATGTGGGCGCAGTTGAGTGAGTGGAAGGCCGGGGCATCCAGGTTGAAGAGGCACTGCAGAGCGGAGTACAAGTCTCCTAAGATGAAGTCCCAACAAGCTTTGTAGAAGTCCCAAGTGAAACCGTCAAGGCCCAGTGCCTTTTCGTTTGGAAGATTGAAAATCGTCCGTTGAAGCTCATCCATCGAAAGCGGGTCTTTGAGAGACGAAAGGTCCAGAGCTGGAAGACCAACGAATGCCCAATTAAAGGAACACATGGGTGGGTTGACGGCGTTATTGACGACATCCCCGAAGACTGAATCGAAGTGGGAGTGAAGGACAGCCCCTTTGTCTTGGAGCTCAGTGTGGACACCAGCGGAGGTGATAAGGGAGTGAATGTAATTTCTGTAATTTCTGAGGTGATAAATCCTACTCTTATTAATTAGTGCAACATGATTGCAGTGATGTATCATGTAAATGTGCCAGCTAACTCTTTTTACTCCTGGAAGATTATTGTTCTTTTAGCATGTCCACAAGCTTGAGCAAGTTCTGATGCGAGGATCCTCCCTCCCGGACGCTCGCCCGGGCCGCGTTCTTCCACATCACTGCCCTCGCCTTGATATCCTCATCTCCTATGATCTGCGCGACCTTGTTCGCGATATCCTCCTTCGTGACGACCCCTCGCTCGTCTCGGCGGAGCTTCGCGCCGTTCTTCCACACGCTGCAGACGTAGCTCCTGTTGCAGAACTGGTCGGCGAAGTAGGGCCAGCACAGGAGCGGGACGCCGCACAGCATGGCCTCCACCGTCGAGTTCCACCCGCAGTGCGACAGGAAGCAGGCGACCGACGGGTGCGACAGCACCCGCCGCTGGGGAGCCCAGCCGGCGACGACGAGCCCCCTGCCCTCGACGCGCCGCCTGAATGCGTCGAGCCAATCTTCCCCGACTCCGACGGCGAGGTTCGGCCGGACCACCCACAGGAACGGCCGGCCGGAGAGGGCGAGCCCGTCGGCAAGCTCCCGGAGCGCCGCCACCTCGAGGAAGGCGGAGCTCCCGAAGGCCACGTAGACCACCGAGCCCCGCGGCCGCGCGTCGAGCCAGGCGAGGCAGGTCGGGTCTTCCGGCAAGAAACTGCCGCCGCCGCCGCCGGCCAGCCTCGACGACGGCGCCGCCAGTGGGCCGACGGG
This sequence comes from Raddia guianensis, assembly GCA_036346415.1. NCBI lineage: Eukaryota > Viridiplantae > Streptophyta > Magnoliopsida > Poales > Poaceae > Raddia > Raddia guianensis. The sequence goes on from CM070536.1 coordinate 33,098,739, forward strand.
CAGCACGCCGGGGACGAGAGCTAGCGCCTCGGGCTCCATCTCCCGCGAAGTGTTGCAGATGATCGCCTCGGCGAGATGCATCGATCGGTTGGTCTTGAGGACGTTTTGAACGTTGATTCTGCGCCTCTCCGGGGTGCTACCCAGGCTGACCCAGGGGATCTCGGCTGCGTCCAAGGGTGGCATCAGCTGCACCCTCCCGTGCTTCTTTACCTTCCCTGAGTACATCAGGTAATTAAATACAGAGCTATTGATGAATGATCTACCGTTTAAACGATATACGTGTACATTTTATATGAAACATCACATAAAACATAGGGAGGCACTCCAGCCCAGGCGACTAGGCGCGCCACACAAGGCTGGGCCCACCTGTCGGCGTCACATGGCGGCGTAGCCCAATCGCTGGGTTTAAGCCAAACCGTAAAACATTATGTCAAACACTCATGAAACACTATGTCAAATACTAATAAAAAATTGCACATATAAAATCTTCATGAAACACATGAGACACCGTATGAAATACATATATGATATACCGTTTGTTAGTATTCCTGAGTAAAGAAGTAGATAAAAATAGAAATTACTTTGCAGTAGAATTTTGATCTGATTTTTGTTCTTACCACTTTCATCAAGAACACCATCCTCTATCAACTTTGGGAGGTTCAGCCTGAGTGCAAACACAGCTGCAGAGTAAGTAGAGAACAAGGCAGTGCGGACACCCACTGTGGTGGTCAGCTCCAGCGCCCAGCTCATGGACACATCTGCTATCATCCACTTGATCTTCCTGGATCTGATCGTCTCCTCGAGGTGGCCGAGCATGGCAGCCGGCAGGCCCTTCACCAAGCTGCCGATGTCTGTGTGATCATCGGCAGGGCCCAAACCGTCTGGAATGGCGAGTAGGTGGATTCCATCAGGGATCGTTCCTCTCTCGGCCATGGCCTTGAGGACACGGCCGTGGTTGAACTCGGTGTTCACAAAGTAAACCTCGAGGCCGTGCTCGATGAGCTTGCGGGACAGCTCCATGAGCGGGATGACATGGCCCTGTGCAGGGAAGGGTAACACCAGAACATGAGGCTGTGTAGCAGCAGCCATGGAGGCTGTGGCTCTAGGATGGTGTATGGCCACTATAGTGTGAGATCAAAGTTTATGTTATATGTGACTAGCTAATCCTTGTTGATAGATCATAGATATATATAGCCTGATATACAGGACCATCAGTCCTGCATATATATATCAGGGGCTGCCAAATATTTGCTGTTGCATCAGGCATTGCATCAGCAAATTTAGTCTGTTCACATAGGTTTGTGCTTTTAAAGGTAAGTTATTTTATCCAATGGACTAATTTTATCCCGGATCGTGTACAAATACGGTTTTGCTTAAACCCAGACGACTGGGCTCGCCGCCGTGGCCGCCGCCTCGTGGGCAAGGCACGTCTTGCGTGCGTGCCAAGTCGCCTGGGCTGCAGCCGCTCCCGTACAAATATTGTTGTAGAACAAGCAAAATCTACAACGTATCCTGGGGAGTGGGGATGTCACAGTCACATAATATAAATCCGCTTTTGATTGCAACAGTCCACGTATCGCCATCTATTAATGTTAGAATGTGTGTTTCTTGGTCTCCAAGCGGTGCATGGTCGTGCAATCCTTCTTGGTCACTAAGTCACCGTGCGCGGCCACGCCTGTTAGTCCTTAGAATTGGGCCGTGCTTTTATGGGCCGGCCCGAGCATGGTCCGATTTTAGAAGCCCAAAGCAAGGCACAGCACGAAATTATTTGGGCCGTGCCGGCCCGGCATGGCCGGGCCTATGAAGCCTGCACGACGGGCCACCCGGCACGGTCCGATCTGAGGCACGAGTCAGTAAATTGTATTTTTTGTGATCTTTTGTTGCTCGGATGAATTTTGTTTCTATATGAAAGTTGTAAAGAATTTGGAGACTCATCTTTTTCATGTAGATAACTTTTCATTTGAGCAATGCATGAATTTATAAAAAAATATTTAGTGTGCTAGCTGTTTTAGAACCCACATCACCCATTTCGGTAATTCACATTTTTTGAGATATCCCGCTGCTCAGATGAATTTATGTTCTACATCAAAGTTGTAGAGAATTTCAAGACGCATCTTTTTCGTATAGACAACTTTTCATTTGAGCAACGTACAAATTTATACAAAATCATTTCTCTCTGTTTTGTCGGGTGTGCCGTGCTCGGCCCGGCCCGGCCCGATCGCGGCCAGTTGGGCTTTTGGGCCGTCCAGCGCCTAGATTGTGGCAGCCCGGAACGGCCTGAAGTGTTGACTGGGTTGTGCCGGCCCGTTACACGGCGGCCCGAGGCATGATGGGCCCGTGTCGTGTCGTGCCCGATTTTAGAAGCCCAAAGCACGGCCCGGCACGAAATTATTTAGGCCGTGCCGGCCTGGCCGGGCAGGCCCGGCCCTAAGAAGCCGGCACAATGGGCCGCCCGACATGGCCCGAACATTTGGGCTATGCTCGAGCCGACAAGGTCCGAATTGAGGCACGAGTCAGTAATTTATATTTTTGGTGGTCTTTTGTTGCTCGGATGAATTTTGTTTCTATATGAAAGTTGTAGAGAATTTGGAGACTCATCTTTTTCATGTAGATAGCATTTTCATTTGAGCAATGCATGAATTTATAAAAAAATATTTATTGCGCTGGCTGTTTTAGAACCCACATCACCCATTTCAGTAATTCACATTTTTCAAGATATTCCACTGCTCAGATGAATTTATGTTCTACATCAAAGTTGTAGATAATTTCGAGACACATCTTTTTTGTATAGACAACCTTTTCATTTGAACAATTTACAAATTTATACAAATCATTTATCTCTGTTTTGTCGGTGTGCCGTGCTCGGGCCGGCCCGGCCCGATCGCGGCCAGTTGGGCTTTTGGGCCGTGCCGTGCCTGGCTTTTGGCAGTCCGTGCCAGCCCGGCATGACCCAAGTGTTGGCCGGGCTGTGCCGGCCCATTACATGGCGGCCTGAGGCACGACGGGCCCGTGTTAATCTCAAGGCCAAGACGATCCGAGTGGAGGTGCCATCGCATGCAGTCTGGACCTTAAGTCATTTAAAATCAAGGTATTGTAGATTGGAAATATCTGATTTAGTGTTCCGAAGAATAACGTGGCTATTCTCATATGGTGGTCGTTGTTAGAATAATTATGGGGTTGGCCCATTTAATTATTTTAATAGAAATTCCAAGAGGCCCATTTAATACTAAACCGTTCGGGAAATTGGGTGGAGAATATCTCAACTTAAATAGTTGGATTGTGGTTCTCCCAATTAAGAAAAGAGAGAAAAGAGAAAGGCGCGGGCACGGGCGACCTCACCCTGAGCATGGGCGAGCTCTCCCCGGGCACGGGCGACCTCACCCTGAGCATGGGCGAGCTCTCCCCGAGACGGGCGACCTCTCCTCGAGCACGGCGACCTCACTCGAAAGCACGGCGACCTCTCCCCGTAATCCGACGACTTAATGGTGGTGTAATGACGTCCGCTACGTAACGGACGACTTAATGGCTGTGTAATGACGTCTGCTATTAGTGCTTGATGGCGCCTATAAAAGCATGAGCACCTCGTCTGTGAGAATGGCGCCGCCTCAAGAGCTCTCTCTCCGCACATTCCATACTTCCATCTCAGAAGGCCGCTGCTTTGCATTCCCGCCTGCTTCCTTGCGCGCACAAGGAGCGGAGGGAGCAGCTCGGAACCTCGCCCTTCTCGAGATCCCGCCGGGATAGAAGGCCAATAAGGTTTTTGGGAGCGTTTCACGCGATCGCCGAAGTTTCTTCGCCCTCGGATCGCTGCAAGCGAGGCACTCAGACATCTACATCGCACCGACGCTCGATCGCACCGACGCTCGATCGCACCGACCTCTCCATCGCATCAAAGGCATCTCGCACTAACTTGTGATCGACTACATCAATCGTCATGGCGGCCGAGAATGTGCAAGTCATTCCTCCGCCACGACTCGTGCTCTGCTTTGTAGTGGTCTGCGCTCTCGGCTCAAGGGTATATTTGTTTATACCGTGCGTTTTGCCTTTTGTTTTCCTGTTCATTAGCCCTTGCGTATGAGATAGATATTTTTATATCTAGTACCTTTGGTTTTGAACTGAAACGGCAATTGTCTAATTATGATTTACATAATTTTGTGGATTAAAATATTGAGGAAATTCTAATATTTCCAACAATCCAAAAACCTTACCCTAGGAATTTCACAACCATCGTTTCACGCCGACTTAAGCTAATCAGTATTTGATTTGCAAGAATTACAAGCGCTATGCCGCCAAGATGATTGTATGGTTGATCGCCATGAACGTGTATCACGCTAAGCAAGGCAAGCCACGCCGGAAGGAGGGCTCTCTCCGAAAGCAGAGAGTGCCTTCACGGGCCGCGGATAACTTGTTTAGAGGCGCGTGATTAGCGTTTTGGGAGAAAATCTTGTTGATGTGTATATGATTTTGCCTAGTGGTAAAGAAATGTGGGATGCACTTGAGGCAAAATTTGGAGTTTCGACGCGGTAGCGAGCTCTATGTCATGGAGCAGCTTCATGACTACAAGATGGTCGATGACCATTCGTAGTAGAACAAGCTCATGAGGTGCAAGCTCTCAAAAGAACTTGAGAATTTTAAATGTGCATTACTGCACAAGTTTGTATGGGGATGCATTATTGCAAAGTCGCCATCTTCTTGAGGGATTTTGTCACTACTCTAAAACACAAGAGACAAAAGTTCAGTGTTGCTGGTCTCATTGGGTCTCTAGATGTTGAGGAGAAGGTGAGGGCAAAAGATACACGTGGGAAAGGAAGTTCTAGTGCCAATGTGGTACAAAAGAAAACCTTTCAATTCAACAAGAATAAAAACAAGTTTGAAAAGCCTGACAACAAGAACAAAGCCAATCAAACTACTAACTTCAAGAAGAAGAAGAATAAAGGGAAGGGAAACTGCTTTGTCTATAATGGTACTGATCACTGGGCTAAGGATTGCCCTGATCGTAAAGACAAGCATAAAAAGTCCGCCAACATTGTTATTGGTAATACTGAGACAGGAACATCTGGGTATGTAACAGTACCTACTGTTCTTTCAGTATATCGTTCACCTGATTGGTGGATTGACACAGGGGCCAATATACATGTTTGTCCGATAGATCCTATTTTCTTCTTACCGTGTCGCAGGGTCGCCTCCGTGTTGATGGGGAATGGGTCGCAGATTCTTCCCTTCTTTATTCATTTTAAATCACCGCATTTTTCTAAATAGTTACTCATGGTATTCTTATTGAATCTTAAAATTTGTCGTCAAATTGACAAAGCGTTGGGGCCTTGGGGGTTACAATTGATGATTGTCCTGATCACTGGGCTAAGGATTGCCCCGATCGTAAAGACAAGCGTAAAAGTCCGCCAACATTGTTATTGGCAATCCGAGGCAGAACATCTGGGTATGTAACAAGATTACCGTTTTTTCAAGATGTCGCTCACCTGATTGGTGGATTGACACAGGGGCCAATATACATGTTTGTGCTGATAGATCCCTATTTTGTTCTTACCAGGTCGCAGGGGCTGCCTCCGTGTTGATGGGGAATGGGTCGCTGTATTCTTCCCTTCTTTTATTCATTTTAAATCACTGCATTTTTTCTAAATAGTTACTCATGGTATTCTTATTGAATCTTAAAAATTTGTCGTCAAATTGACAGGCGTTGGGGCCTTGGGGGGTTACAATTGATGATTTTGTACTCATAAAAGATGGTGATAAGCATACACTTAAGTAGTGTGTTGCTGCGTAACCTGTTGTTGTTTTACTTACTACCGATGAACGCTTCCGTCAGTATAGGGATGGTAAGTTAGGAATCTATGAAAATGAATAGCATGGCCATGGGGTGTTATTAATAGAAGACATTTCTAACGATTATTTTTCAAGATGTCATTGATGAAGGGCATTACTAACGATTATTTTTAACTATTTTTCAGGATGTCAATAATGAAAAGAATTACACAAACTATTTTTCAGGCGTGTTTCAGCTGACGGGTTTTTCGGGACCTACTCCGGTGGTTCTGCTGTGGGGTGTGCGCGATTGGGGCACTCCTCTCCTCTCGCGGACGGTTCTCGGCTCAAGAACAGGCACTAAGAGTGTTGGTGATTTGTAAACGGCCTATCTTGAAGCAGGTCTTGGGCCGATTCTGTACCGGCCCACCACACGAACAGAAGACCAAGCAGGCTATTCCTGGCCGTACTAAAGAAGCCGCCTAACTCGCTCGTGGCTGCCCCGGGCTTGACTAGGTCAAACCGTGTGGCACCATGTCCTCCCTGCTATCCTTAGCCCGGAGAAGGTCCTCAGTGATCCGCCACCCGCAAGCGGTGGCGGCGATCGCCATGGCTCACCATACTTTCTCCGGCCTTGACCGGAACGAATCAGGTCTCCCGAGGCCCGCGACCCAGAGAGTACACGGGCGACTCATCCGCCGCTTGCCTTCTTTGGCGGCGGCGGATGGTTGTTACGCTTCGCGACGCCCCAACGGTGGCGCGAGACCTTCTCGCCCACCAAGGCTATTTCGAGGATAAAGGAAAAGTGCTTTCTCCTAAAGAGGCTTCCTCCCTGAATAGGCGCCTCGAGATAAACACGTGTCCAAGATTAACGACCGCCTCCTGCGAGCTCGGACTGCATGTAACCCCGAACGAGACAAGAACTTTGCCACTAAAGCAAAGACCGCGTGGGCCCACGGTATCGCTCCGCACCCGTCGCGCTTATAAAAGGAGGATTCCCGACAATCGAAGGGGCTCTCTCCTTCCGCTTCCCGATCCGATTCCATTTGATTCAAGCCCAAGCAACACCCGATCCAAGCTTCCTAGCGAGTAGTTTTAGTTCTTAGCCACCTTCATTGTAAGCCGGGATCGGCGCCTTCAAGCCCGGTCTCGGCACCCTTTGTACTTTTTTTCACCGTATAATCAACTAAGCCGGAGTAGAGCTATTACGGCATTGGGGGCTCGAACCAGGTAAATCGACCTCGCCTTCGTGGTTCGTATTTCCTCTCTTCCTTTCTTGCACAGATCGAGGACTCAGCACTGGATCATCAAGTCGCACTGGCCCTTGTCCGGAAGGCAGCATGCCCTAGCCCTCCGCAGTTTGGCCGCCACCCGGTTGTTGAGAAGGGTCGCCGCGGGTCTCACTCAACTACAAATTAAATCACGGCTCAGGACCGCTGCTCTTCAGAGCGTGATTCCCGACACCGACAACCGACGCCCACCGTGGGGCCTATGACTAGCCCTCAAGACTCCGCTCCCTCGCACGCCTCGAGATTCCGAGCAACGACGAGGCTCGGACCTCGAAGTTCGATGAGTGCGACGATCCGACGATCTGGTCTGTCGTCAGACGACGGTGGCGGGAGGAGTACCTCGCCGGCCGGGCCAATGAGATGGAGGTCGATGCCTCTCGCCCGGGGTAGAGTTTCGCCGAGGAATCGCTCCCGAGCCGACCCCTCCGTGACCCATGTCGCCGAGACTCCTATGGAGTTAGAGCGCCAGGTGACTCCGCCACTTCGGCCGGCAACACCGGACGCTTCCCGACCTCGCGCGTCGCCCCATCTTGCGCGGCAGCGGGTCGACGCGGACGCAGGAGATGGGGAGGCCCAGAGCAGCAATGCGTCGTCAGCGGCTGCGGCGGGGTGTTCTTCAACGATGCTTTGTCCGTCGCGTCATGGACGGATCTGCGAGAGAACCGTCGTCACAAGCACCCGCATGGTCGCCAAATGGCCGATTCCTCGTGGAGACCATGATGAACCCACTCTGCGCAGCCAGCAGAGAGCGCGCGCCATCACCACGGTCATCCGTGACTGGAGAAGGATCCCGCGCTTCACTATGGCAGATCGTGTCCGCCATCGCCAAGGGTGTAGGCGCTATCACCGCGGCATCGACCAAAGACGAGCAAGCAGACCCACGGCGACGCCCAACATTTGGCGCTGAACGAAGTTCGACCGCCGCGCGTCAAACCGCTTCGTCGATGGCGCCAGAGCATTCCGTTGTCGCCGCAGTCGATCGCGCCAGACCCAAACGGCCTCCTCTGACGGAGGATCGTCACGTGCCTCGGGCGGGGTGTTCTCCGCTTTGGGCTCGCTTCGATGCCTCGCCCGAAGGCTGCGCCGGGATGCCCCGCATTCTCCTGCGCTCTCTGTGAAGCGCCATGGCCGCCGAGGTTCAAGCCCGGACCAATCGAGAAGTTCGACGGGAGCAAGAACCCCGAGGAGTTCCTCTCCATCTACACCACCGCCGTCCGAGCCATGGGGGGAGATGAGGCCGTCATGGTCAATTACTTCCCCACAGTGCTCGAGGGCATGGCCCGGACCTGGCTGTTCAACCAACGGCCTGGCTCTATCCGTAGCTGGTCCCAGCTGCAGGATGCCCTCCGCACTAGCTTCCAGGGGCTGCTCGCCCGCCTGACGCCCAGGATCTCAAACTCGTGGTGCAACGAGACGATGAAAGTCTCCAGGATTTTGTGTGCCGGTTCGTCAGAGCCCGCAACATGATCCCCTGCATCTCAGATGAGGCCATCATCGAGGCCTTCAAGGATGGTGTGAGGGATCGGCGCTACACCGAGGACCTCGAGCTCCACCCGGTCAACACCGCAAGCGAGCTCTTCCGCACCGCCGCCCTCTACGTCAACGCCTCCGAGACGGTGGAGCGCAAGAGGGGCCGTGCAAAGAAGAAGGCCAAGGTCGGCGACGGCCCGGGCAAAACCGAGGCGGACAAAAAGAAGAAGCGGCAGGAGCAGCCCACTAAGTTCATCGCCGCCGTCGAGCCCGACCAGCCCGAGTGCCCGCCGCCACAGCGCCCTCACCACCACGCCGCCGCCTCGGCGTCGACGCAATACCACTTCTGGCTGGCGGCCGCAGCTGCCTCCCGGGCGGAGGCGGCGCATGCGGCGGGGCACCAGGTCGGCCTCCCGTCCACAAAGCAGCAGTAATGAGGCGAGGACCAGCCCACGACCCTAGCCTCTTCGCCGCCTTCATCAACGCCGCCACGAAGCCGCAAATCGCCGCACATGGGCCCGCCACCGGAGGATTTTTTCGCCGGTCGCGTTCCATGCTGAATCGCCGAGGGCACGCCACGGCGCCCACCCCCTGTATGCGGCAGGATCGTGGCTTTCCGAGGCCCATGGCCACGCCGCCATCTTCGGGAGACGCCACCACACCTCTCGTCGCGAGCTCAAAGCCGCGTCCGTGAGGTCCTCCACATCTCTGCGGCAAACCCGCTGCGTATCTTCGCTTGGTCCAGCCAGCCATCACCTTTTCGGTGACGGATCGCCCGGCCGGCTCTCCAAACCCCGCGCCTCCCATCGGTACTCGCCCCACCATTGGCAATACAGGTCGACCGCGTCCTCGTGGACAGCGGAGCTCATTGACATCATCACGGCCCGCCCTAGGCCTCATACAGTCCCAAGGCCCAAGATCAAGGACATCACCGTCCCTTTCCACGGATTGTCCCAGATCGCCGCTTCGCCCGTTAGGCGTGTCGTCTTTGCCCGTCACGCTCGGCTCCTCCGCCAACTTCCGGACGGAGTACGTCACCTTTGAGGTGGTGGAAACAGAGCTCCCCTATAACGCCATCTTGGGATGCCCCGCGCTCTCCAAGTTCATGGCGGTCTCCCACCACGCCTACCATTGTCTGAAGATGCCGGCACCCAAGGGAGTCATCACCGTCCGGGGCAACCACAAGACGGCCCACGATTGCGACGAGACCACTACCGCCATGGTAGGACAGCCTCCTACCCGTGGTCCCAAAGAAGAAGGAGCGCCCACAACAAGGCCCAAGGGTGGCACTGCAGCGCAGGAGCCCACCAAAACCGCTGCCTCACGGAGTCGACCTCCAAGGTGGTCCATGTGGGGACAACCTCGAGCCTTAATAGGAACTCGAGCTCATTACCTTCCTCCGGGCTAACAAGGACGCTTTGCATGGGAGTCGTCCGATATGCCCGGGTCCCAAGGAGGTGATCGAGCACAAAGCTAGCTGTCCGACCGACAAGAAACCGGTGAGGCAAAGGTCGAGGCGTGTCCCGATCGAAGGCCAAGATCATCCAAGACCACTCGGCAAGTCGCTTGAGCGGGCTTCGTCGCCAGTTCAGCACTCCGATTGGCTTGCGAACCCGATCGCCGCCCGTAAGAAAGGAGGCAAGTGGCGCGCATGTGTCGATCACCGCGACCTAAATTCAGCTGCCCTAAGGATAACTTTCCCTTCCACGCATAGATCGACTAGTTGACGCTACAATGATTCAGCTTTGATGAGTTTCCTGGATGCTTATTCCGGTTACCATCAGATCGCGTTGTGTAAAGAGGACGAAGAAAAAAACGCCTTTGTAACGCCTTTCGGCACATTTTGCTATACGACCATGTCCTTCGGTCTCAGAAATGCTGCGTCTCATGCAAAAAACTCTCCCTGATCAAATAGGGCGCAACGTAGAAGTCTACGTCGACGATATCGTAGTCAAAAGTAAGGATGCCCGTGACAACGTGTCCGACCTAGCTGAGTCCTTCGACAGCCTGAGACAGCACCGGGTCAAGTTAAACCCCGAGAAGTGCGTCTTTGGCGTCAAGTCCGGCATGCTCCTAGGCTACGTGTCGGCGGGCGAGCATCGGTCGCGAACCCGAAAAGATCGAGGCCGTCGAAAAGATGAGGTCGCCGACCTGTGTAAAGGACATCCAGTCCCTCACGCGCAAAATGGCGGTCTTAAGCCGTTTCATCTCCCGCCATGGAGACCGAAGCGCGCCTTTCTGCAAGTTCCTGCGCAAGCACAATAGTTTCGAGTGGACTGAGGAAGTCGAGGCCGCGTTTCTGCAACTCAAGCAGTATCTCGCCTCGCCACCCGTCCTCACTACTCCCAAGCTCGGGGAAGCCCTCCTGCTATACCTCTCGGTGACACCAAACGCCGCAAGCGCGGTGCTGGCAATAGAACGAGAAGGGAAGCAACAGCCCATCTACTATGTGAGCGAACTACTCACCGGGCCAAAGGAACGTTATCCCGACCTTCAGAAACTGTGCTATGCTTTGTTGATGGCCTCGCGCAAGTTGCGTCACTATTTCCAAGCCCACCAAGTCATTGTCCCGACTATTTACCCGATCAAGGACATTCTCCGAAACCCGGAGGCCACTGGCCGGGTCGCGAAGTGGGGAGTCGAGCTGGGTGAATTCGACATCCAGTTTGTATCCCGAACCGCGATCAAGGCCCAGGCCCTAGCTGATTTCGTCGCAGAATTGACCAGGCCGGACGAGCAAGAGAGAGGCTCTCCAGGTCAAGACGGGTAGGAAGCTCGGTGGACTCTGTTCTTTTATGGTTCACATCAGTCCGGACGATCAAGATGCGGTATCGTTCTCATCTTCCCCAATGGAGAGCGACTCCAGCACGTCATACAAATACACTTTGCGGCTAGGAACAACGCCGCAGAGTATGAAGCCCTAATTGCGGGCCTACGAGGATGCGCTGCGCTCGACATTAAACGGCTTATTGCGAAAGGGGATTCGTAGTTCGTCGTCCGCCAGGTCAGGGAGGAGTTTCAGGCAACTGACGACTCGATGGCGCGGTACCTGGCGGAAGTGAGAAAACTGGAGAAGCGTTTCACGAGCTTCGAAATCAGCTACATTCCCAGGGAAGAGAATGGCGAGACCGATAAGCTCGCCAAGCTCGGATCCTCACAAGAACTGCCCACGGAGGTGCTAGTGCAAAGACCTTTAAAGCCCTCCATTCCTCCGGAGAGGAGGCCAAGGGGCGCCTGTTACCCCCAAACCGAGACATCCGTCTCGCCTCATTCTCGAGCAAAGCACCTCCCGGATGGCGCCATTCATCCAGCTTCTTGGAGCAGGGACATTGCCCGAGGACGTTCTTTGGCGTTCGGCTAAAAAGGCGAACCCGAAGCTTCTCACCGCACGGGGCTTGCTGCATCAAGAGGTGCTAATGGCGTGCTTTGTAAGTCGTTACCCAAGAAGAAGGTAAGTACCTTCTAGCCGACATTCACGAGGGCATCGTGGCGCGCGCGCGCGCCGCATGTAACTCTCGCTTAAAGCGTTCGCATGGGCTACTCATCGCCCATCTGCGATGAGCGACCTGAAGCCTTAGTTAAGCATCGCGAAGCTTGCGAAGATCATCGCGGATGACGACCACCGGCCAGACGAAGCCGCAAACAATTCCACTCGCGTGGCGTTCGCGGTTTGGGGCATGGACCTCCTAGGACCGTTCCCCAAAGACCTTGGTGGCAGAACATACTTGTTCGTAGCCATCGACACCTCCACCAAGTGGATCGAGACCGAGCCGGTCTCCAACATCACTGCAACTGCCGCGGTACATTTTTTTCGAAGCATCGTTGCAAGATTTGGTGTACCTAGTAGGATCATCGCTGACAATGGCACCCAATTCACGAGCCGGGAATTCAATGATTACTGCGAGGAAATTGGCATGAAGCTCGCCCTTGCTTCTGTGGCCCACCCACAGAGCAATGGTGCGGCTGAACGAGCTAACGGACAACTAGTCCAAGGCATCAAAAAGGGAGTCTACGACGCCCTAAAGGCAAAACAGCAAGGTTGGGTCGACGAGGTACCGTCGATCCTACAGGCGATCTGGACAACACCACCAAGACTCAGGAGAAACTCCTTCCCACTGCCTATGGCTTGGAAGCAGTCCTCCCGACAGAAATGAGATTAGGATCCGATCGCGTCGACTTCGCCAGCTTCATGGTCAACGACGAGGAGCGGCAGCTTGACCTCGATCTACTTAAGGCTCGCCGTGAGCAATCCCTACTCCGAGTCAAGGCCTACCAAAGCGAGCCCCTCGTTGTTACAGAGGTGGAGAGAGGGAGACGGCAGGCGAACCCCCCCAACGAAAAAGCGAACCTGCAATTACCCCTATATATATCTCAATTAAATATTTGACTAATTAGCTAGCTAATTGTATAATTAGCTTGGGCCCAGCTGTACAGCACAACGGTCATGGCGGCATATGGGAGATGACTTTCTTCGGTCTTGCATGATACTCTATATTGAGAAGAAAATAGCATCAAAGATCACCTCAGATGAAATTATTGATGCATATGAGCTTCAAGGAAGCCGTAGGGCTAAATTTAAGCTAAGAGAGATGTATTTTTTTTATTAGCTACATCATGTTTAAGTCTATACACAATTATATTCGATATGTCATTTCCTAGTTCAACTTGCCCCCCCCCCCCCATACTTCAATCCTGGCTCCGCCCCTGGTCGTTACGCGGCACGAAACGTACACACAAGGACCCTGCAAGTAGGAGACCTGGTTCTACGACGCATTCAGAACCTCGCGGGCTCCAATAAGCTTAGCCCCAAGTGGGAGGGACCGTACAAAGTAGTCAACAAGAAGACGACGGGCTCAAGACGCCTCGACAAGGACGGGAACTAGCTCCCTAGCTCATGGACCATCTCCCTTCTGTGACGCTTCTACGCTTAATCAGGTCGTAAGCTTCCTTCATTTCAGTTCAGTTCCAATTCAAAAAAAAAAAACCTCTCCCCCAATCACGAGTCACGCCGGTCTAAGTCTTGACCGTTTCAAGCAAGCCCGTGGCTAAAAGCCCGAACGCTAAGGATAAAGCATTCCGGAGCATTTCCACGACGGGATAAGCCGATCTCTCGCACCCTAGTGAATCTCCGCGCGATGTGGAATTCCCATGCCCAAAGGTCTGATAAGCCCACGCCGGATTGTTTGGATGGCTAACTTAGGCCGCAAAGACTCGAGTGAAAAGGTCTTTTCGCCCAGCTTCCTTAGCTTCATTGGGCCCATGACGCCGCTGCCCACCAAAGCTCGGGGTCTGGGGATTTTCGTGAATTTTTTCTAAGTCCCTAATTTCGGAAGGCCTGCACCTTTGCACAGCACAACGAAACTAGGGGGTTAAGAGTTCGCGCGAATTTTTCTAAATCACTCTAGTCTCTAAACCGCGCCCAACCCCAAGATCGCACTTGGACTTGGCCACAGCCCGGGGGCTGGATGATTAGGCGCACCAAAAACAAACCCTCTAAATAGCGATCTATTTGCTCAAATTTCCTAAGGTCATCTTAGAACATCGTTACTGTTCATCTAGTTCCCCTGCTTTTTCGCATTTCAGGATTCGAACAAGAAAAGGAAACGAACAAATAAGCAGGAGCAACACGATGGGATTTCCCAAAAGAAGTTGCATTTCTACAAATGAAAGATCTTATAAGAACAAAAGGAGGCGGGCCCTAAACTATCAAGAAAAGAGGCGCCGCTACTCGACCTACAACGGCGCCCAAATCCTCACCTCGCCACGACTACTAACGGCGCTGGCGACAACCAAGTGAGTCGAGACTCCCGACGACGATGACAACGACGACGACGGCAGCCCATCACGGGCTCGGTGGTCCCGGCTACGGGTGGCGCCTCCGTCGCCCGGGCGTTGGTGGAGCCCATAAGGCGGCGGAGGCTCACTGCGATAGCCTCCGCCGCCTCGACTTCATGCTCGCCCGTAATATGCGGCGGAGCGCCTAAATCCTCCACCGCCAAGTCTGGGCGGCGTGGCGGCGTCGGCGAAGAATCTGCGCCGCCACGGCGTTCGCCTCTTCCTCCTCCGCCGCTTGGCAATCGCTATCGCAGCCGCCGCCTCGCGTCGAGCTGGGCTGGCGTCGCTGCCAGCTTCGACCGCTGCGCCCAGAACGACGGGGTTCGCCAGAGCGCCTCCGCCTCCGGGGCTGGATCGGCGGCGGGGCGAGCACGGCGGCAAATCCTCCGTCCGCCCACCGACCAGCGTGGAGGTAATCCGAGCTCACGTCCGACGACCACTCGATGAAGACATTTCGCTCCCTTTGTTGCCTCTCTCGCTTTTCTTTCTCTCTTCTCTCCTGGCTAAAAACTTTAAGTTTTGAGAACGACTAAGTGGGAGACGTTGCGGACAACATTGCAGCGCCTTGCTTTATAGGCGGCGATCGACAACGCGTCCCATCGCTGCGAACTACCCAAAGCGTCGCTGCTTACAAGAGGAGAGCAATTAAAACCCATTGCCCGAATCGAAGAGACGCGAGCGCACGCGCCGCCTCGCTGAATACCAACCGCGCCAATCGCCAAGACGACACATGCCCCGCCCCATCGCGCTGGCACGGAGAAATCATCGCAAGTCAAGGCCTACCCGTGAGGTCCCGCCCACCTCCAAGCAAAGCCCGCGATCGTTCGCGGCTCGACGCGTGGCTCGGTCGGATGCATGAACCGCGCGGCGGTTTCGCCTCCGATCCGTGCACGCAAACATGCCCTCATTGTCGGTGAAACAACATGTTGCCGCCGCAGAGCCCACAGTCTTGCGATTTGACACAATAAACTAAGGTGAAAAACGGCTAAGCCCTTCGGCCACCACACATTTCGCAATGATTATCCGACTAAAGAAACATTCAAAAGAAAATACACAAAAGTACGTGGCGCAGAGCCCGGGAACGGAAGGACCGGGTCAAACTACGGTCCATGCTGCAGCTTGGGCTTCTCTAGCTCGTTCTCTAACTCTCGGATCCGCGTCTGCGCCTGAAGCAACTCTATGGCTCGCGCAGCCATGTCGTTCTGCTCTTGGCGTAGTTTAACCCGGGCTTCAGCAAGCTCTGCCTCCTGCCTCTTTAGGGACTCTGACTCTGCCACAGACTTCGCCCCGGTTTCGCGCAGCGCGGCGCTCTCCGCCATGAGCCTGCTGCAAGTTTCCTCAAGCCCGCGAACGACGGAGTTATGCTCATATTTTGTGGCCGCCAGCTCTTTAATGGCCGCCTCTCTGCGTTTATACTCCTCGTCAAAGAGGATCCGAGCCCTGTCCGCTTCTTCGCGAGCCGCCTAGGTTTAGATCTTTGTGGCTTCCTCTGCCTCCCGAGCTTGTTCGAGCCCCGCCTTGGCCTCCTGCTCTTTCTCCTGCGCCGACCTCCGCGCGGCCTCTAACTCGGTGACACGTGTCGTGGCACGAGCCTCGACCAATGCGGTTAGCCCGTCCGCACGTGTTGCGCTAGCCCGGCTGAAAGACGCTCGATCTTCGCCGCGTCGTCATCTGACTGTCCGCCCATCGCTCCTATCAGCGAGGACGAACCGGCGATAAGCGTGTAAAGCTGAAACAAAGGAAGCCGCCTCAGAAGCGCGAAAGATTCGGTACTTAAGCATAACGCGCGGGTTCAAGGGCACTACCTGTTTGGTTTGAGCAAGCATGTTCTCCGTCCTTGCTTCGACGGCCCTGCGCATATTTCTGCTGAGCACGGGGCGGAGCCTCCCAGTAGCGTCGAGGGCGGACAACCGACCGATTCCTCGCTGATCTCTTCCGGCGGAGCGAGGCGTGGCGGCGCTAGCAGCGCGACCGAGAACGAGGCCGTTACTTCTCCTTCGGCCGCCCGCCTCTCGGCGTCCCCGGTTTAGCGCCCGATTGCCGCCCGCTTTCCACGTCCTCCGCTTGGCGCGCCATTTCGGCCGCCGCCCGGTGGCTCGCTCCGCGAGCCCGTGACGGCATCGCCACGCTGAGCTAGGGCTCTACTGCGCGTCCTTCAGCTCGTCCACGTCCCACTTAGCCGCCACAAGCTCGTGCGGGTCGTCCAGCCTAGGGATCGGGTGGAACTTAGGACGTGGCAGGCCCGTTCGGCCGGCCTCCTGCGACCTGGCAGCATCTTGTTCCTCCACCCATTCTGGAGTGGCCGAGATCCAGCCCGCGGACGCCAACGGGGCCACGCTAGGCATCACCACGCCCGTCCATCCGTCCGGCGTGAGCACGCGAACTGGCCAGGATCAGTTGACCAGCAGCATCCGTCGATCGGGCGCCGGAAGCACCTTCCCAACCGGGGTCTTGAAGTGGTCGGTGATCCCCCTGCGGTCGATCGGCCACCACCCATGCGTCGTGTGTCCTTCAACGTGCAAGGGCGTGATCCACACAGGGTCATCGTCCACTACGACCTGCACCGTTTCCGCAATCCCCTCGGAAGCGTTCAGTACCGCCACCGGTAGGCAGTGTCCTGATCCTCCGCGGACCGGCTGGTTCTTGCCCTTTAACTTCTCCAACCCGGCGGCCTCTACCTGCGCCACCTGGAGCGCATCTCCTCTGGGCCCTGCTGTTTCATCCTTCGCCAGCCCGGCGGCCTCCAGCTGCTGCGGCAAAGGCACTCCTCCCCTAGGTGTGACCGGCTCATCTTCGGCAGCCACGGCCTTTGTAGATGGAGGCAGCACGGAGCCCGCCACTTTGGCGCTGCGCACTGCAACAAAGAGCGCGGTGATCAGACATTAGAACAGAGAACGACGTTGGCGCGAAAACTTACACGCCGTTCAAGCTCGGTGCCCTCGTACACCCACAGGTGTAGGACGCAGAAGAGTTACATCTCCGGCCCGCCGACCGACGGCTCGTGGTGGGCAAAGCCGCTCTCTTTTCGCCCGGAAGAGTCTTCCTCGTGGGCCCTCGCTGCGGCGCCGTTGCTAATAGACGGACCCGATACCGGACAACCTCCTCCTCGCCACCGTTTATGCGGGGCCGGTACGTTCTCCTTTTCTTCGTAGGCACCGCGCCCTGAACACGCACGACACGAAACTTAAGGGACGCTGGTGCCTAGCACCCAACCCGTGTCGGAGAATGGGAGCTCACCTGTGCAGGCGCTGCGCGTTTTCCTGTGTGCATCTCTGCACCTGCCCGCGCTGAGCCCGCCGCGGCCGCTCGAGGTGTTGTTTTCCCCTTACCCGCCGTTGGCAATGGGACCGACGCCCCGCCGGATGCCGCCGGCGTTCCCGCCTGCGAGGGCCCCTCATTCGAGCCTGTGGCCTGAGTGGTCTTCCCAACCACCTTCCACGTCCGCTGCAGAACAAAAGGTGCGCCTCGTCAAGACCTCGAGGGCGCGCACGGCTGGGAATTCAATCGAACACCTTCCGGGCACTTACCTTGGACAGTTTGTCCTTCACAAACCGTATGCGGCGAGGAGTCTTGTCCAGGGGTAGCAGCATCCCTGCGATCCGCCCAACCTCGCGGTTCGAGAGCCACGCATAACGCCGTTAGCGGTCGCGACGCCGCTTTTAACTCGAAGTTAAGCGTAAGGGTGCGGCTCGTAGCGTACCTTCGTGGAAATCGGTCCGGATCCTCCCAACCATCCATGTCGCCGACGATCGCTTTCATGGCGCCTAACGGATCGATCCGGTGCGGATGAAGCCGACGACGACCTCATAGCCCGTCAAGCCGTCCTTAACAAGCTCTTTGATATCGGCCTCGTGGCTTGGTCCTCCGGTGAGGCTCGCTCGCCGGAAGATTGGCGTATCCGGCGGCCGCGAGTATTCGGTCGAGCCCGGCGGTTCAGTAGAACCACCGCCGGCCCAACCATCAACCTTCGTCCTCACCTCATACTGGAGTACGATTGGCGCCACGGCCTCGGCGCGGTCGGTAGAAAACCCGCCGTTGCCCACTCGGTGGCGGCGGGTTTCAACTCGAAGAAGTCTTGAAGAAGGCTCACCGTCGGCCGCGCACTTCGCAGTGTGCCTCGCCGCGAAGCGCAAAGATCGGCGAGATGGGCGTAAGATTGCGGAGCGGGTTCTCCGCCTCGGCTCGGTGAAAGCGAAGAAGTCAGTGATGAACTGCGATTCCGGCATGCGAAATCCGCAGATAGCCGAACCCTCGAAGCAGACTAACTCGTCGGGATTGGGCCTTGGGTCCGGATCCGCGCCGGGAAGTTTCCACGTGCCCGGCCTGACAAAGCCATCCCTCTCTAGCTCCGCCATTCTCTCCTGCGTCAGCGCGCTCTCTCCGATGACAACCATGGCGGCAGGGAACAAGGAGCGAAGGGAGAGGATGAAGACAGAGGCAAGGGGGATGGTGTCGCAGTGCGAGTTCCCCCCGCGCGGCGCTGCCCTTTAAAGAAAACAACAGTCGAAACGGAGATCGTGGGAATCATGCCCAAGGAGGCGCAACCGCCCCACCTTTACATCAAATCGAGTTTAATGCTCAGACTTTGGCTCCTGAGCCAAATCTTCCCGCTCGGCGCGTGATGAGGATCTCCTCTAAAACCTCGATCGGCTCATCAGGCGACCCGCTCGAGGCTCGGGGGCTGGCTGTTGGTGATTAGTAAACGACCTATCTTGAAGCAGGCCTTGGGCCGATTCTGTACCGGCCCACCACACGAACAGAAGACCAAGCAGGCTATTCCTGGCCGTACTAAAGAAGCCGCCTAACTCGCTCGTGGCTGCCCCGGGCTTGACTAGGTCAAACCGTGCGGCACCATGTCCCTCCCGGGCTATCCCTTAGCCCGGGAGAAGGTCCTCGGTGATCCGCTCACCCGTGGGCGTGGCGACGACCGTCATGGCCCACCATACTTTCTCCGGCCTTGGCCGAACGAATCATGTCTCCCGAGGCCGCGACCGTGAGTACGTGGGCGACTCATCCGCCGTTTGCCTTCTTTGGCGGCGGCGGATGGTTGTTACGCTACGCGACGCCCCCAACGGGTGGCGCGAGACCTTTCGGCCCGGTCAAGACTATTTCGAGGATAAAGGGAAAGTGCTTTCTCCCTAAAGAGGCTTTCTCCTGAATAGGCGCCTCGAGACAAACACGTGTCGAAGACTAACGACGACTTCTCCTCGCGAGCTCGGACTGCATGTAACCGGAGCACGAGACAAGAACTTTGCCACTAAAGCAAAGACCGGCGTGGGGCCCACGGTATCAGCTCCGGGCACCCGCCGCGCCTATAAAAGGAGGATTCCTGGACAATCGAAGGGGGCTCTCTCCCTTCCGGCTTCCCCGATCCGATTCCATTTGATTCAAGCCCAAGCAACACCCGCATCCGAAGCTTCCCTAGCGAGTAGTTTTAGTTCTTAGCCACCTTCATTGTAAGCTGGGGATCGGCGCCTTCAAGCCCGGTCTCGGCACCCTTGTACTGTTTTCACCGTATAATCAACTAAGCTGGAGTAGAGCTATTACCCGGCAGGGGGCTCGAACCAGGGTAAATCGACCTCGTCTTCGTGGTTCGTATTTTCTCTCTTCCTTTCTTGCCTTTATCGAGGACACATGCGGATCATCAAGTCGCACGAGGCCCTTATGTCAGGAAGGCGGCATGCCCTAGCCCTCCGCAGCTTAGCCGCCACCCGGTTCTTGAGAAGGGTCGTCGTTGGGCCTCACTCCAACTACAAATTCGTCTGCCGGTCCGTGGACCGCTGCTCTTCAGGAGCGTGATTCCCAGACACCGACAAAGAGTTTACCTAGGTTCAAGCCCCCTGATCGGGTAACAGCCCTAATCCTGCTCGAGCTTCTTTGCAACATGTGAACTGGCTAGCTTCTTTGGATCTCATCCCCCCGGGAGAAGCAGAGTTCAACCCCTTTTACAGATGCACCTCCCAGCCCTTATATACCCGGGCTGGCCTCAGTTACAACATGCCACACAGTACACATTAATGGTCATCCAACTGTAGCCATCATTCTCTCGGTGCCAGTTGTTGCTGCCATTGCTTCTGCTGCCGCTCCTGACAGCGGGACGGCTTAGATGAGACAGAGCAGCCTGCCTACCCCTAGAACCTTTCTTGTCACCTCGTAGCTGATACGAACGAGACGGTTGCGGATACGGCCATAGTGTAGCTGACATCATTTGGCGGGGTGGAAGCAATCATGTTGTCAGAGCCTCGCCCACTCCGTCCAGAGCAGTTCCGTCACATTAAATGCTCCGGATTCGGTGTATCTTGAAGAAATCCTTTGCAAGGAAGCCTCCTTGCACCCTTGCCCTGTGTCCCTGACAGTGGGGCCCCCGCGCCCCCTGTTGCTCTAATGCACTCGCTCGGCACTACGCGCCAGGCGCCACGCGTCCTAGCCGCCGGCGCCTGGGGCCTGCTCGCCTCTTTCGCCTTGAGAGCTTTTTGCCTCTTTCGCCACGGCTGTCATGGTGATTCAATTCCCAGGACTAACGCCCATGATCATGCCGGCCTAGGTGTCGTGGCTGATCACCTTGCCTTTATGTACCTTCTCTTGTGGTCGTTTTCTTGCAAAAATATAAGACATGCATGCTAAAAATTAATTTAATTAAGCTAAAAACATATATGTTTAATATTACGCATGTGATATAGCTATATTCGTATTTAAAAGTGTCTTCATATAATGTTAATTTTATCGCTTTTGCTAATCATCATGATCTTGAGATTTAGGTCCTGTTCTTTCGAGTTGATTTGAACGGCTGCATAGCTGAACGACTAAAATGACTGAACTTCGAGAGCTTCTTAAGTTAGTCTTGAGATTCGGATCCATTTCGTTTGACTTACTTTTTAAAGCGTTAGGACCCACCTTTAAAACAACGAATATGTCTTTTCAAAACGTAGACAAGTTGTTATTCTGTTAAGCCGTTAAGCTGGTAAGCTGAAAAGAACTGTGTCTTATTTAACTCAGCCGATTTTCTCATATATCTATAAGCACTCCTGAGATTTATTTAACTCTCAGCCAGTTTTCTCACATATCTAGATGCTTCTGTTAGATCTTTTATGTGTCCTATGAAGGTGTCTGATTTACGGTCCAAAAAATTGATTGAGATTTAGGTAAGTCTCAGTCGCCTGATCTCAAACTGATCGCTAATTTTATAGTTATTGGCAATTTATTGTGAAAGAAATTAATGGTCAAATTTCTAATTAGAGACCGTCGAAAACTTATGTGCCTAATATATTCTACTTATATACAAGCTACAATAGATCTATGTATGTGAGATGCCTGTCCATATTGCCAATAAGGTGAATTGGTGAATGCATTTCTTTCTAGAATTTAATTGGTGAATGTAAAGTCGAGCAACATGTAGTCAAGGTCAACAAATAAATATAACCCGTCCAACATTTTTTTTTTATCAGACGTCCAACATATCTTTCACACCCCTTCCATCCTTCTCTCATATTTCATATTTGAGGTGGCCTGCTACAACAGGTCTCTCTTTGATGTCTTTTCTTTTCTTCCCACCAGCGGCGGACGCAACAAAAAATAATAGGAGGGGCTAAAGTTTAGCTTAAGCATCAAGTCTAAAGTTTAGCTCCTTCTTCTTTTATATTTTCTACTAAAACTTATAGCCGGGTCTAAGGTGGGGCTCCACTGTCATAGACAGCGTAGGTGGGGCTAGAGCCCCACCAAACCGGTGCTAGGTCCGCCCCTGCTTCCCACCTTCCATCATGGTTTGATTCTTTGAGAGGTAATATGAGTTATTGATTAAACTAGATCAATGGTCATAAACAATCTGAGTGTGTTCAGAAAAAATCTTTTATTTGAAAATAGGATTTTCAGACATATTTGCAGCCACAGCTCACCTTTGCAACCACAGCTCACCTTCTCTTAGTGTTGACACGGGGTCTAAGAGCTTTGTTGCCGGTTATACTTTGGAGTAGGATGTAGGGTTCATCGGATTAGCCTTTGGTGTCCACCGGTCACCACGCATTCACACATCTACTTAAAGGGAAGCTAGATCGACGGTGCAGCAAGCTCACCCGCTAAGCTTTTTGTGTTGACAACCATATCATTTACTCGAAATTTATTCGGTCAATATTTCATATAAAATTCTTAAATACAAGCACAAGGTGTGATATCCTATTTAAAAAATAAAAAATACGATGACACTAAAACTTGAAGGTCTCTTGCTGAGATATGCTAAGATATGGGAGCCTCTAACACTTCTTATCCTAGAAAAAATAATATACTTAAAGCTGGTGAATTCAAAATCAATCTATTATATCATGGACCGGGACTTTGATAAGACGATAAGAGGGGGTGGCACCTCAAACCCTAGTTGCCCTCATGCTCTAGACTCATCCACCTCTTTAGTCGTCACTCCATGTTGTAGTGCAGCAGCCAACGTCCCACTACATCGCATCATCGTCCACATCAAGGTGACAAAGGAGGAGAAGAGGAAGGAGGAGAGGGGGAAGTAGTTCGTGAACTCATCATCAAGATCAGGTATTGAATCAAGTGGGTTTTTCCTCTGTTTTGCCATCAATAATGGCTTTAGCCTATGAATTTTGTGCAAAGTTTCATCGGGTCTCCTTCATTTGACCAAATGTATTTTTTTTCATATTTCAGATAGTAGTAGATCAAAAAGGTTTTTGGGAATTTTTTTAGCCTAAACAGGAATTTGTAAATGAGTTAATTATCATTTTATATGTCATAAAGTGCTTACACATAAATTTTGGATGAATGGCTTAGAAGATATGAATTTTTAAAGTTGGGTTGTTTGGAGATCGGTGGGATTGCCGCACAATTACCTTGTATCTCATATTAGGCATGTTTAGTGGAATAATTAAAATTCGGGTTTGCTAGAACCCAGCGATTGGCTCATGGCGCGTCACGACAGGTGGGCCAGCGTCTTGTGCAGCGTCTTGTGATCGCTGGGTTCCAGCGCCTCCTTAAAATTTGTTGTATTCATGAAGGATATTGGAAATGTTATGTAGATGTCCGTAGTGCACTCATTCATTATAGAAAAATAGGCATAAAAATGAAAAGACATATTTGTTGCTAAAATCATAATAAAGTTATGGGATCAATTAGAATATGATTTGGACTGATAACTACCTATAGAAGTTAGTAAATTTGCTTTAGATTTTGAGCATAAGTTTTTTTTTTTGGTATTAAACCTTTTTCATACAAGGTTCATATTTTATACTATTTGGACAACAAGCCGATCAGTGTTCGAGATGGGTGACATCAGCGTATTTATGCATTGATGCATGTATTTACTATTTAATATGATATGTTTGCTGGGTTGAATTTTTTAGTATGTTTTCACCAGGAAAAATTGCTAACTGCACCTCTCATCATGCCTTGATATGATCATAAAAAATCTATGGCTAAAGGCAAGTAACTTAGTAGTGGTTGCTTTGTTATGAAATTATCATACTTTGCATGGTTTTATGTTAAAGATGTGGCATCTTAACTTAAAATAATTTTTAATCCATGTCTTTATAGGTTATGAAATAGTGTGGATCTCTTATTTGTTGAGATGTTGTTGTGGTGATGGAATTAAAGGTCGCAATCTAATGTTTTTAATTCTGTGACATGTTTTATGGATTGGATCGACAATCTATTTGTTGTTTAAATCATTATTATGTATAGGTGGTTATAGATTAATGACGTGGTTTATGGTATCTTGTTGCACCATGACATGCGTGTATATGGGGGGAAGGCTGGGTTGTAGCAAATAGCTCCAACCTGGTGTCGATATAATGGAGTTGGCGTATGAGCTTGGACGAGTTAGAGTACTAAGCCAATTCAAAAATCTCTTGGTGTTCATGACTTAAATTCATTTTGCATCATTGCAATACCATTATATTGGTGATAAAAGGTGTGGTGCATCTTAGGAATTAGTATGGTGTATCGGATATGGTGATACACAGGGGCGGATCTATGTGGCCCATGGGGGGTCACAGGACACCCGGTCCAAAAAATTTTTTAGAGAGGATTAGTGAGTATGGGCCAATGGTGAACCCCCAGCCCAAAGATGGTGAACCCGGTGTGGTGAACCCGGTGTGTGTCCTATCCAGCCCTTGTACAACGCAGGCAGCCCAAGCCCATAAACGCAGCACACAACGTTGCTAGTTGGCTTGCTACTTGCTGCCCAAGTGCCCATGAGCCCATCGATTGGAGACTTACTTGCCAGTGCCGTCCGATTCGATTGGAAAGTGAAAAGTCACCTCGCCTCGTGCCCTTGCACACGCTGCTTTTCCAAGACCGCCGCCTCCTGCTCCTGGGATCGCTCATCGCTAACTGGCCTGCCGCCTGCCCGATCGGCGATTGCCGCCGGCCGCTCGACGCAACCGCGAATCCGCGAGTCCACGAACCTCGCTGGATCGCCTGCTGACGCACAGTGCACGGAGCCACGAAGGTAAATACTCAATCTATTTGAATACTAATTAATAATTATACTAGTCCGATCCGGCCATCCGGGCATCCGGCGATCTCCAATTTATTATTTTATATTACTAATAATCTATTATAGGAATGATTGAATGAAACATGAAACCATAGTGCTGGCTGATGAAGGCTAAGAGAGTGTGAAACCTAGGTTTTCCATGAGACCAAGACAAGGCTAGTAGATTATACAATACAATGTCAGTGTTAGGTTCAAGTAAGTGCAAGGGCCATTCTTACTATTAATACATCAATGTACATGATATTTTATTTCTTAAACTATTAAACATGAGATGCCGATAATATGTATGTTTCTATATTATGCAGGTAAATTTATGGAAAATTTTCTAAAAAGGAAAACTCCAGAGAGTGGTTCTGGTATAAGTACAGATGTAGTCCTTTCTCGCTTCATGAACTTGAAAGAACGCAAATACTAAAGGTAATGCACTTACTTTCATTTAATTAGTTTATTCTATTTTTTAATATTTAAATTCAATTTGTTTTTTTAGGACAATGGGGTTTATGTATGTTTCATCACTTTCATCTATAATGAAATCATATTATTACCTATTACTAGTGAGCGTCGTCATTTTCGTAAGTGTCTTATACCACCATTAATATATTATTTTTAGACATGATTGTTGCTTTGTTTAATGGTGAACCCCGGTCATCTTCGCTCTAGATCCGCCCCTGGTGATACAAAGGTATGAGGCATTGGTCCTTTTAAATCTAATAATCCACTATATGTGTGGGCTATGATGGTTTCATGACCGATGCTTGTTGAGATTTTATCTCACACTTCTCTTTTCACCTTTTAGGCACAATGTCGGTGAAGGAGTGGCATGCATATTGAGATGGGGCTAGATAACACTAGCCCTATATCACTGACATCATATAATCAAGGTTTACCTCTCTAGTTTCAATTAATCAAGATTTTAGAACATGAGGATAGTCATTATTTATTTTAGACAAATGTTTTATTTATTGGAATGGTTTTTGTATTTCTTTTATCTTGGTGGGCGTACCTTATGGTTTTTACTTTAGTATTTTTGTATTTCATATTAAAATTATGCTCGTGGATGATTTAAAAGTGTAACATAATGGTTTTAGTAGCATCTCGTGTCCTGTGAAGGGCTAGGGTGTTAGAAAGGTGGTGGTAGGCACGGCATCGGGGCTTAAGTGCCCTGGAGGAGGGGAGATAAAGGGAGGCTAGGAGAGAGAGGGAGGGGCAAGGCAACCAGAGAAAAGAAAGTGGTAAGGGCAGTAGATCAAGCTCAAGCCAGATTGAGCTAAAGGGCCATGATGTTGAAGGAGAGTGGAGGAAGGAAGAAGAGGTTGTGGCAATATTGTCTTAATACAAAATATAGGTCAAGAGATGCCATGTATCAAGAATAATGACATTTGTATGATTACGATGATTTTATAATGGCAATTTTGGGAGGAGCAACTTTAAGGTGGCATTTCTCTTGTTTCGCAACTTTGCAATGAATTGTCAAACATATGTAATTAACCTCAAGTAACTTGAATTGTGCATATGCTAACCATGCAAATTTTCAATCGTGTTACCTAGCTAGCGGATTTCACTATAGAATCGATGTCCAATCAATGGTACTCTCTCTCATGGTATATAGCCAATTTATTTTGATAATACTAAGATTCAGGCGTCCGATACACATGCTTTTGACGGATGCGATGACATCATTCAAACAAAAACTCCAAGCTCATGTCCGCCAATCAGAATCTCATGACTCATAAGACTCACGAGTCCAACACCCTGTTTAACTAGTTGCATCGCCGCCTCGTCCAGCTCTCCACCAAGCTTGGAGGCTGCGTTGCTCCCTATTCCTAATCTCTTGCTAGTAGCATTCCTTTATTGTTCGTCTACCGGCTGCGCTTGTCGGCATCTTCACCACCGCTCGCATGCCTCCCATGATCTCTAGGACACCCTATTTTTGAAACATCTCCCTCCCCTAGCATCTGCATTTGGTGGATCTCTCCTCCATCTCTTTTTCTCATGTGTAATGTAGAGAAAGAGATGGTAGGGAATTGGAGGAGATTACCGGATCTGGAAGGAGATTGCCAAGATTTGGAGGAGATGGCCGGATTTGGGAGGAGATGGGTGAATTTGAGAGCAGATGGGGAAGAGGCTAGAGATTGAAGAAGAAGCGCATTTTGAATTGGACCGTGTCCCTAGTACGTCCGAAACATGGATTTATCGTGGTAAAGCATTGTATTATGCATGCTGAAACATTTGCTTTTAACATGATGAAACATTGCATGTTGCAACATTCAATTATGCCCACTGAAATATTTGGATTTGGCTATTGCAACATTCAATCCTGTCCAGTGAAATATTTGGGTTTGCATGTTGCAACACTCAGTTCTGTCCATTGTAACATTTTCTTTAACTTACTGCAACATTGTTCGATTTGGCGCAACATTTTGGTTCAAAAGCAATGCAATATTTCGATCAAAGCACTATAAAAATTTTAAACTAACTGCAATAGCGTCAAATTTTTAATTTTTTAATCAAAGGTGTGATACCTCGCAGTCCATCACAAATTATTTTCATCGAATAGTATCAAAGGAGTAAGAAGCGTGTGGGCTATGGACAATAGCACCATACAAATTTGGTGACGCAAGGTCTGATGCAACAATGCAATCGCGTCGGTATATGCAGGCGGTTTATCTCTATCCACGAGGACTCAAGTCTCAAGTGACAAAGGCAACTGGCAACGGCCGGGGAAGCCTCAAGCATCTATATCTGAACACAAGCTCGCGTTCATCCGTTCATGGCTCCTCCTCCTCCTCCTCATGTCATGGTGCTGCCGTTCCCAGCGCAGGGCCATGTCATGCCCCTCATGGAGCTTTCTCTCTGTCTCGTCGAGCACGGCTTCGAGGTGGACTTCGTGAACACAGACTTCAACCATGGCCGCATCCTCAAGGCCCTAGCGGCGGAGCGAGGCGCGGTCCCCGCCGGGATCCACATGGTCTCGTTCCCGGACGGCATGGGCCCCGACGGCGACCGCGCCGACATCGTCAAGCTGGGCGCGGGCCTGCGGGCCGCCATGCTCGGCGGCCTCGTGGAGACGATCAGAGCCAGCAACATCCGGTGGGTGGTCGCCGACGTGTCCATGAGCTTCGCGCTGGAGCTCGCCGCCACGGCCGGCGTCCGCGTCGCCTTGTTCTCGACTTTCTCCGCCGCCGTGCTCGCGCTCCGGCTGCACATCCCCAAGATCATCGAGGACGGCTTCCTCGACGAAAATGGTACCAGAACAAATCGAATTCTCGATGAACGAAGCATTTTTTGCTCTGCTCTGCTTTGCATCGTCAAGAAATTAAACTGAATCAGAAGCAATGCAGGGAACGTGATGCGGAACGAGACGATCCGGCTGAGCCCCGAGATGCCGCCCGTAGAAGCGGCCAACGTGCCCTGGGCAAGGCTGAGCGTCTCGCCCGAGGGGCGGAGAGGGATGATGAAGAGCCTGGTCAATACCAACTCAGCAATACGGCTCGCCGCCGGCGCCGGCGCCATCGTCTGCAACACGTTCCAGGAGATCGAGCCCGGGGCGCTGGCCCTCGTCCCGAACGCGCTGCCCATCGGCCCGCTGGAGGCGGCTGCGGCGTCGAGGTCGGCCGGCCAGTTCTGGCCGGAGGACGCGACCTGCCTGGCGTGGCTCGACGCGCAGGCCCCCGGCTCGGTCATCTACCTCGCGTTCGGAAGCTTCACCGTCCTCGACGAGGCGCAGCTCCAGGAGCTCGCCGACGGGCTGGCGCTCACCGGCCGACCCTTCCTGTGGGTGGTCCGGCCGAACTTCGCCGGCGGCGGCCGCGGCGAGCGCTGGCTGGGCGAGCTCAGGCGGCGCGTCGGCGTCGGCGGGAAGGGGATGGTCGTCGGCTGGGCTCCCCAGCGGCGGGTGCTGTCGCACCCGTCGGTCGCCTGCTTCGTGTCGCACTGCGGGTGGAACTCGACGATGGAGGGGGTGCGGCACGGCGTGCCGTTCCTGTGCTGGCCCTACTTCGCCGACCAGTTCTGCAACCAGAGCTTCGTCTGCGGCGTGTTGGGCACGGGCGTGGAGCTCCGCGCCGACGAGCGAGGGGTGGTCGGCAAGGAGGAGATCAGGAGCAAGGTGGCGCAGCTGCTCGGCGACGAGGCGATTAGGGCGAGGGCGGCGAGGTGGAAGGACGCGGCGTGCGCGAGCATCGCACAGGGGGGATCCTCGCATCAGAACCTGCTTAAGCTAGTGAGCCTGCTGAGAGAACAGTAGTCTTCAAATGATGACAATTTTTCTCACACATACACTATGCACCATTGCACCCGAGTGTTCCAATTCCTTGGACTTCTAGAATTAAGGCACTGGGCAGAAGCAAGCGCAGTGTGTTTCCATTCATTGAACTTCAAATGGTGCATGAACAAGTACTGAGAGTGACAGCACTTTGCTCAAGAAGTCCTTGAGAGTGACACAACACTGTCCCTACACAGAGAAGAACCAACCGTACGTTACCGAACGCATGCTGTTTGGGACAACTCGGCGGTGGACCATGGTACAACCTTTTCCTTTTTCAAATTTTTATGATCCAACAATATGAGATGCCTCACGCACCATTACTCACGAAACGATCAACATATGAAAATCGGAAAATATTTGGATGACTAACGAGAATTTCTTAAGAGATGTCCGATGAACATAATACATTGTTTCGGAAAGAATTAAAACTTGAGAGTTTGCAAAATGCTTGTTTTTAATTTGGGACGATTCAGTCAATTGGGTAATTTCAGTGAATAGTCTTCTTTTCTGGTGGCCCCTCACCCTCGCAATCGTGCCAATCCCACCTCTCTAGTCGTATATTTTTCTCTCTAACGCAACTTCACACACTCCACTGCCACCCCCCTGTACTTGCTGACCACCATCAACAGCCAACGGCATCCTCATTACTCTACCCCTTCTTTCTACCACTATCATGTCAGCCTCGCCCACCCAAGCTTTAGCTATCATGTCACGATCCTCACACAATTATCTCACTTCAATGGACCTACAATTGAGGCAACACCATTGTAATATCCATAAAAAATATAGACACTTGTTTGGACCGCCCCACCCCATCCTGCCACTTCCAGTATGAAAGGATAAGGAATACAAAAGGTTTTCCACTAGTATATGCGGTTTAATATATGTTTGCGACCACCAAACGTTCTCTAAGATTCACACTCAAGCCCTACTCACTCCTCACAAGCGGTTTTGTTGTTTCACACACCTAAAACTTTTTTTTAAGAAAATGCTATCAACTATTTTCTTCTCCCTCTCTTCTCTCCTGATCCTTCCCGGCGAGACGGCCTCACCCTTTGGCGGAGTCGTGCATGTCGTCTTAATCACGCGCAAACTGGATGGTTGTTATTCTACGTGACAAGATTTTTTTTTCTAATCACTCACATGTTCTTGATTCCTAGGCCGCCCAAAGATTTGGGCACACAAGCTTTCCACCAACTTACCACACAGTGACCACCAACCCAAACCTCGTCTTCTTTCCAAAGAAAACCTCCTCCGAATCTTATCGATTTTGCTCGAGTGTTTTTGTAGAAAGGCAGCATAGGTAGGTGGTAAATTGAAGCCGAGGTAAGCAAAAGCCTGCCTGCGCGTGACAAGCACCTCGCCAACCTGCTAATCTCCGTCGCACCTTCTCCAAAGATGTCGAGGATTTGATCAAACCACCCTGTCGATCTGACCCGTGCGGTTGCACCAAGATCGCCGTGTGCCGTGATCGAGGATGTGGCAGTAGCGTAGACGCAATCGAGGAGCAACAGTACAGTTCCAATTTTTTTGCCTCAACAATATAGCCAACAGTACATGTGAATGTGCGAGCTGGCACGCTCGGTACTACCTCCGGTCACAAAAAGATGTCGCCGTTAACTTTTGGACACGTCTTCGACCATTCGTTTTATTCAAAAATTTAGTTCAAATATGTAAAAATATAAGTCATGCTTAAAATATATTTAATAATAAACCAAATTATTACAAAATAAATAATATTTATATAACTTTTTTGAATAAGACGAATAGTCAAAAGCGTGTCCAAAAGTCAACGGCGACTTCTTTTTATAACCGGAGGGAGTATTTGGAAATTTGGGAGTACACGGTACACACGCGACCATCCATCCATCCATGACCATGATCCATCCATCCACTCACTCGCTCAGGAGGTCCACGAATCTATTGAAGTTCTCGTGCGAGGTGCCGCCCTCGGCGACGCACCTGGACGCCGCCTCCCTGAGCGCGCGCGCCCTGTCCCTGATCCCGGCGTCGCCCACCACCCGCTCCACCTTGCCGCTCAGCTCCTCCCTGGTCACGACGCCGTCGGCACCGGGCTCCACCGCCAGCCCGGTCCCCCACACGCCGACGATGTAGCTCCGGTCAAGGAACTGGTCGCAGAAGTAGGGCCAGCACAGGAACGGCACCCCATTCCTCACCCCCTCCAGCGTCGAGTTCCACCCGCAGTGCGACACAAAGCACCCCACGGCGGTGTGCGCCAGCACCTGCCCCACCGGCAGCAAATTAAGCATCAGAGCTCATCATGTGATCCATCACCTCATCTTCTCCGACGCCGGTGCATGATATTGTTGAAAAGCATAAGTACGATGTGTCGTCCATCCTTTTTTATTTGTTTAGATTTTTGAATGGAATAATCGATACATACAGATTAATATGATATCAGAGGCAGGGATTTAGATTTTGCAAAGCAAAATTTTTCGTTCTCGACAGAAATTATTGGATTTCATGAAATTTCGGAGAAATTCCGTTGAAAGAAAAAATAGCGATTTTGAATTTTACACAAAAAGTTAAAAGAGTAGCAAACCAAGAAATCAATTCATACATCTCGAAAGAAGGACGTTGTCACTTTTTTATATATGTTAGTTTCAAATTTTTAAAAATCAATTGAATTCAAAAAATTTAAAAGATCATTTAAAATTTTGTTCTAGACCGAAATTATCGAAATTCATGAAATTTCGTTGAAATTTCGCGAAAAAAAAACTGATCAGATGTCATGCATGGCATTCGGCGAAATTTTGCGAAAAAGAAAAAAAAAAAACCTGATCAGAGGTCATGCACGGCAACTTGACGCATCGATACCTGCTGCTGGGGGCACCAGCTGACGATCATGCCCTTGCCGGCGACGCGGCGGCGGAACTCGTCGAGCCACGGCTTGCTGAGGCCGGGGGTAAAATCCGGGCGCACCACCCACAGGAACGGCCGGCCGGTGAGCTCCAGCCCCTCGGCGAGCTCGTGGAACTGGCGCGCGTCGAAGATGGCCATGCTGCCGAAGGCCACGTACACGACGGAGCCGCCTCCCTGCGCGTCCAGCCACTCCAGGCACCCCGTGTCCTGCGGCAGGAAGTGGCCGACGGACTTCCGGAACTCCGGGTCGGCGACGAGCGGGCCGACGGGGAGCATGCGGGGGAAGAGCTCGAAGATGGCGGCCTCGGCGTCGCGGAAGGAGTTGCAGACCACCATCTCGGCGAGGGCGTTGAGCTTGTTGTTGCGGAGCACCAGCTGGAAGATGATGTGCTGCCCCTCGGCGGCGCCGGCGTTATTCCACGACAGCAGCGACGTGTGCAGCGGCGGCATCCCGGGGGCCAGCGTCAGCGTCTCCTGCCTCGCCGGCCACCCTGCATGCAGTGACAGAGCAGTTTGATCTCGCCGGCCACAAATCGAGAGGAGCAACGTACTTCAGCCCCCTCAGGTTTCTCGGTATCAACTTGCTAAAGGAGTCGTCACGTGTGGCGGCTCGGGCGACGCAGCGACCCCTCTCCCAGCCACCTCAACCCTAGCGCCGCCGCCGCCGCCGCCGCCGGCGGCGGCGGCCCTCCATTCCTCCTCCTCCCTCCCTCGTCCTCCTCCCTAAGCAGCGTTTTGGAGCCCGGAACGGCGGCGCCCTCCCAACCTTCGCTGGCGGCGGCGGCCGGCGACCCTCCATCCCCGGCGCGCGGCGGCGGGCTGCTACCCGGCGGCGGAGCCACCTCCTTCTCCCGTCGCGGCGGCGGCTCGCGCCTTCCACCTTCTCATGGCGGCTGGCCGGCGGCGCGGCAGCCGACGCTGGCGGCGTTTAGCGGCGCGGCTCGCGCCCGCGCGCGGCGCGGCGCTCATGGCGTCGGGCGGCGGCGCGCGCCATCTTCCTCTCCCCTGCCAGATCTGGCGGCGGCGACGGCGCTCCTCGATGTATGGCTCCACACCGCCCTCTTCCTCTCCCTGGCGGATCTGGGCGCGGTGCGTCTGGTCTGGCGCCGGCGAGTGCCCTCGCCTCTTGGCCGGGTCTCCACTGGCGGTGGCTTGCCGCTGCTCGCCCCATCCCGGTGCTTCCTTCTTCCTTCGGTGTTTGCCTTGTTCGCCCCGCCACGTGTCGTCCCTCATAGGATGCGCGGCGTCCTCCTCTTCTTCCCGCCCCGTGCACAGTGGTGGAGCTTGCCGCCGTTTGTTTCCTTCCACCTTCGTTCTTCCCTCCCTAGGCCCGTCTAGGTAGAGACCGCCAGGATCGCTTTGAGGCCGGATCCGCGGGCAGAGGCTTGAATCTGTGGCAGAGCGGTCGGAGCAGTGTGCTCTAGGGTCGTGGGTCCGGTGGCCTCGTAGCTCGGCGGAGCTCGGCGCCGGCGTCTCTTCGTTCTTCCCTTCCCCTGGGCCCGTCTGGGTGGAGACCGCCTGGGGGCCGCCTGTAGTCGGATCCATGGCGGGAGGCCTGGTTCGGCGTCGTCAACTCGGCGGTTGGAGCAAGGTGTGCTGTGGTCGTGTGTCCGGTGGCCTCGTAGCTCAGCGGAGCTCGGCATCGCTTCTTCTCCTTCCCCAACCCTTGAGCCCGTCTCATTGGAGACCGTTTGGGGGGTTCGCTTCGATGCCTGGTCGGAGCAGACGGAGCGGTGGGCTCCTTGGGTGGTGTTGGCGGCTTCTCTACTCCTCCTGTGGTGGCGTGATGGGCCGTCGTCCATCCCTCTGCGACGCTTTGACCCCCGCTTCTAGCTTGGTCCCGTCCTCGCCTCCTTGCCCTCCCCTCCCTGCGAGGTGCTCGGTGACGTAGGTTGGCGTTTTCTGAGTTAGTGCTGGGGTTCGGTTGGCGCCGTCAGGGTGGCGCGGTGTTTGGTCGTTTGCGCTTCCCGTGCGCGAGCCACCTTGTGAGGTGGCCCTTCCTCGGCGGCTGTGGCTGGTGACCTCTGCCCGACGTCGTCCTCGTTCTCCGCCCCTTGGCTCGGTCCCGTCCTCGCCGTCTGGTCCCTCCCTTTCTCCGAGGTGTCAGATGGCGTGGGTGGCTTCTTCCGCGTCAGGCTTCGATGCTCGTGGACGCTCGCCGGCTCTATGTCCCTGGCCGGTGGCTTGGTGGTTGCTCTTCGCCCTCGGAGGCCTCTGTGCGCTAGCTTGCAGCGTTGGTCTTGGGCGAAAGCCCTGCCCTCTTGGGCTGGTGATGGCGTCACCTTGGTGTCGTTCCCTTGTTGGAGGCATCACTTTCGGGCCTTCCCCTGCCTTGAGTGCAAACTCTAGCGGTTTCAGCGACGGCGGCGGGTTCTACCTATCGTTACCTTGTTGAAGGCGTCGTGGTCGCTGCTCTAGCTTTGTGGGTGTCCGTTGGGTCTGCTGCTCCAAGTGTCGCTCGTCGCTGTGGGTTTGTAGGTTGGGTGGCCGGCGGTGGCCGGTGTTTTCTTTTTCTCCTTTTCCTCTCTCAGGTGTGCGTTGCTTCGAATGCGTTCTCTCCGGCAGTGGCCGATGGTGTCCTGGCTCTGGCCAGGGTTGCAGCGGGTGTGGTGCGGTTGTACCCCGTGCTTACGGGTTTTTTCTTTCTTTTTCTCCTGCTATATCAATGAATTAGGTTGGCAGTGCTCCCGCCCCTCTTTCAAAAAAACTTGCTAAAGGAAAGCTGATGGTCACAGTATCATTATTCGGCATAAATTTTCTCATTCTTTTAATATAGGGTTTTTTTCATCCATGCCATTATTAAGTTGCATATATTCGCAACTGCCATTATAAAGTGCATATTGTCACTGATGCCATTATCTCAGCAACAAACCTCAGCACTGCCATTCTTGAGCATTTTGAGAGATTTACGGAGTATACAAAATCGAAATACATGTGAAATACAGAGAAATACACACTGACAGCCTGGGTCCACATGTCATCATCTATCCCTTCTTCTTCCTTCTCCTATTATTCCCCTCTCTCTTCAAGCTCGCTCCGCCGCCGCCGCCGTCCATCTCGAGCTCCCCACTTGGGCGTTGTCGTCGCCGAGCTTCGCTCCGCTGTCGCCGCCGTCCATCTCGAAGCTCCTCGCTGCTGCCGACGAGCTCAGCGCCGCCGCCGCCGCTGAAGGAGGAGCTCGCCGCTGTCCATCTCGAGCTCACGCCGCTGTCCATCTCGGCTCTCGCCGAATCGCTGTCGAGCTCACGCCGCCGCCGCCGCCGCCGTGAAGGAGGAGCTCGCCACCGTCCATTCGAGCTCGCGCCGCCGCCGCGAAGGAGGAGCTAGCCGCCGCCGAGGAGGGCAGCAGCGGCAGAGGAGGAGGACAGTAGCAGCAGCAGCCATGGCGATGGTTAGCTCGCGCTAGGGTTCCAGGAGGACAGCGGAGGAGCTCGGGGTGAGCTCCGGCGGCGGCGCGGTGGAGCTCCGGTGGTGGCGCGATGGAGCTCCGGCGATGATGGAGGAGAGAGCAGAGAGGAAGAAGAAGATGAGGAGGAAGAAGAAGAAGGCGTGAGGATGACATTAGGGGCCCACATGTCATATGAGTATTTTGGTTGTATTTTAGTTTGTAAATCCTCCGAAATTGCAAAGAATGGCAGTGCTGAGGTTTGTTGCTGAGATAATGGCATCAGTGACAATATGCACTTTATAATGGCAGTTCCGAATATATGCAACTTAATAATGGCATGGATGAAAAAAACCCTTTAATATATCTACTAGTATCAGTTAAATTTAAGATCATAATTCTTTTTACACACGGACCAAGACAAGAATAAAATTGCAATTGCATCCTCAAGGACCATAGTGCTAGGATCCGAAAGCAACGTCTCCACTTCTGGTACTACCATCTCAGCCAACTCCGGTAGCTAGCATCGTCGTTCCCGATGTCTTTTTTTCCAACCTCGCTCACAACGGGAAGCGGAATCGGAAGATCAACATTAAAGCGTAATCGTGCCGACTCGTAACTCAAAAAGATTGGCGGCAAACTTCCACGGTTGACAAGGAAGAAAGAGCCAATGGAGTCATGCAGATGGCGATCGTGAACTGACCAGGCCCTCGGACTTGACAACTAACCATGTGGGTTGTAACCCCTCCTTTCCCATCATCAAAAACCCTACTATCAATATCGGAGGAGAGAAAACTCGACGGCCGGAACCGTAAAGAGAATTAAAAAAACCGCCTAGAAAGATCTCTCTCGACAGCCGACCATCAAGAAACCCAAAATCAAAGACTTGCTTTGACCTAAAGCTTGATGCTGGCCATTGGTCAACATCCCTGTTGCTCCGACCAAAGCCCACACCGACGCTCGGCATCCTTTCCTACTGCTCTATTGCAACGAGGTTTTTGATAACTATACTTAATATTGTTGTACACCGTGAGCGTCGTTCAGTTGTCGACCACCCCTCCTCCCCGCCCCCAAGGCCACCGGAAGTGAGGCCAATGGCCAAATCGACACCGGCAACATGAGGACCTCTTAGTCCTAAGCTCTATCATACTCCTTGACCTACTCTCGTACAACCTCAAGCCAAGATACCCATCTCTTCATCCTGATCCACCCCGAAAGCCACCAACAGCAAGAGACGGCCATATTCGATCGAAATCCCTCTTTTCTCTCACATCACCCTTTCTTTTGTGAAACAGTGTTTTAAAATTGTCCCTCGATGGAACCTAGACACTAGACATTGGGCAACACCTTGGCTGTATAAGTGTTTTTCCCTCGCTTAAGCGGTGTCTAGGTAAGATTAGATAACTGCCATCAATCGCTCAACTAGCGTCTAGCGCATCTAAAACACCGCATCACA
The DNA here is from genome assembly GCA_036346415.1 of Raddia guianensis. Taxonomy (NCBI): domain Eukaryota; kingdom Viridiplantae; phylum Streptophyta; class Magnoliopsida; order Poales; family Poaceae; genus Raddia; species Raddia guianensis. The sequence goes on from CM070536.1 coordinate 33,135,588, forward strand.
AAACAACCTTATATATACCTTTTTTTAAGCAAGCGTCTGAGATGATAACTTTCAATGTTTTGGTCAAATCCTACTGCTCCTTTTGTTTTGATTAAAAACTTCTATGTTGTGTAATAATAGAAAGTAATGATCTCACTTCGAGGGTAAGGCCATGTTCTTTTCAGTTTAACATCTTAACGGCTTAATAGCTTAACGACTTATTTATGTTTTGAAAATATATATGTTTTGAGTTTTGTTAGACTATTTTTTCGCTGTTTTAAAAGGTGGGTCTTAACGCTTTTAAAAACAAGTCAAACGAAATGGATCCAAATCTCGAGACAACCTCGAGAATCTTTCAAAATTCAGTCATTTCAGTCGTTCAGCTATTCGGCCGTTCAGATCAGCTCAAAAGAACAAGATAAACCCCTCCCACCGTGTTTCTTTCCGATAAGCAAACCCTTCACGAAAGTTCTCAGCCTGCCAGCCTGTATCGGTTGCTATCGACCGATAATCAAAAGGTCAATTTTTTTTGACTAACAATCAGTGAAAACCGATGACATTTTGAGTTTCAAGTTGAATTTATGTTTGAAACTTGTTAGTTTGGCGATCACAAATTGACCTATATGAATCAGCGATCGATCAATTTCGACTAACATTGGCTGGTTCGAAATTTGATCTCAAGTCCTAAATTTTACCTTGCCTTTGAAACCCTAAGCTGATTTGATTGTATAGCTTATCATATCGGAATACAACAATAGGGCCAGGTATCGCTATAGTCCGTCCATTTTTATGGATAAGGTAAACCTTGATCCAAAGGAAGTAACCTGATCAGCTTCAGTAGTTTGCTATAGAGGTTAATATTGACCGCTAGATTTACATAATAATTTCCATGTTCAACGATGTAGATTTTTCTTTTTTCTATGATTAACGTGAGAATTTCTACTATTTTTCGATTAACGTGGGAATTTTTAGGATTTTAGGATTAATGGTGGCTCCGTTTAACTCTATTTTATATAGATAATATATGGTGGCTTCGTTTAACTCTATTTTATATAGATAGTAGATAGATAGATCGGCTATACACTACCATGTCGTTGTCATTGTCAATTGTCAAGCAGATCGAGGAAGAAGAGTTGGAATTGGCATACCCTTGTCGTCAAGGACTCCTTCCTCGATCAGCTCGGGGATCTTGAGCATGATGGCCAGGCACGCGGCGGAGGCCGGCCAGAAGGAGGCGACCCGGATGCCGAGCCTCCTAGCGACCTCGAAGGACCAGGCCATGTTGACGTCGCCGACGAGCCACCGCACCGGGGGCCGCCCGGCCGCCTCCATCTCGCCGACGAGCCGCTCCAGGGACGCCGGCATGTGGCGCGAGTAGGCGTCGACGAGCTTGTTGAGGTCCTTGCGGTCTTCGTCGCCGGCCAGCCCGTCGGGGATGGACGCCAGGTGGATGCCGCGCAGCGCCGCCGCGCCGCCCGCCGGCAGCGCGCCGACGACCAGCTCGTGGTCCACCTCCGTGTTCACGAAGGTGACCTCGAAGCCGTGGTCGACGAGGCGGTGCGAGAGCTCCATCATCGGAATGACGTGGCCCTGGCACGGCATGGGCAGCACGAGGACGTGAGCCTTCGCCATGGCTGCAGGCTGCCCCTCCTCTGTGTGTGTGTCTCTCTCTACGCGCACATTGTAGCCAGCTAGTCGTGACTATCACTCCAGCATAATTGCATAAACGTACACCGTGTCACCGTCTATCTTATCTTATAGACACTGTGTGTATTTATATTGTGGATCAACGCCGCCCTCACATGGGTGCTCTGTAGTTTATCTTGAATTAATAAGTCCACAAGTAAAGTATGTGACAACACAGATAAAAAGAGAGAAAGAAATGGTGTGTGACAATAAGCGTTTAAATCAGTAAGAAAGATTCATTCCACTCGAAAGGGGAAAAAAATCATTGTGAGTTTGGCGCCTTGCCAAGAAGTCAGAGGCGGCGAAATAGTGATCGCGCGGTGCAAGCTATACCATTCTATTTGTCTGGATCGCAATCTCCACTACTCACTGATCTGTGCAGACGCTGTATAGCCGCAGGCCTGCAGCGATTCCGAGCTCATCAGAGTCGACTCTTCACTCTTCACTCTTCAGGTACGAATAATTCCGAACGCATGCCAAGACTTCCGTGCTTCACAGCGGCTTATGCAAATTTGTTACTCCTTTAGATTCTTAGAAAATAAAAATAACGATAAAACAGAGTAGTGTGGTAAAATGCTTTACGGGAGGAGCAATATCTCTGGTGCTCCGATAGATTCGCTATGGTAGTATAGCTTTAACACGTCGTTTTGTAGTTGGCTTGTTTACTGTAAAATAAAATATATAGCAATAGAATGTCGGGTGAAGAAAAGAAATAAAGCGTATGGCGCAAAAAAAAATAGAAAAATAAATAAAATGTGCAGCGAATAGTGTTACATAATGTTGCGTACGTTTCAACAGAAAAACGAGTGGACATCTCGTCGGATAGGAGTAATTCCAAACGTACGCTGTCGGGTTGTGACCGTAATCCCTAATGTGTCATCTTAGAGCATCCCCATCTCATCCCCCAAATGCACCTCTATTTCAAAAATTTTCAAATACAGCAGGAGGGAATTTGATGCATGTGAGAGGAATTTGTCTTTAGAACGATTCTTAGGCGATTCTCGTAGCGATAGAGGAAATTTAAAGCCTCTTTGAGATGCTCTTAGGCGGCTAGCACTGAATTGTTTTTTAATGTGTCAGTTCTTAGCGGCAGTTTAATAATGCTGGTGCCAAACTGGTCACAGCATTGATGGTCCTTGTACGCCATATAAAACTGGAGGCCGGACGATTCAGGCATTGTTTTTTTAAGATTAAATTAAATAAATAAAATAAATTTTTATTTTATACTAATCAAATAGCGTATTACTTTACAGTCATTTCTATATGGTTTTAAATAATTCTTGTTAGAGTTTCTAAAATAATTTTATCATAATTTTTTGAACTCTCTAAAATGTCTCTCGAGTGATCACAAGTTTTGCATATTAAGGCCCAGTTCTTTTCAGCTTAACAGCTTAACGACTTATCTACGTTCTGAAAAGACATATGCTTTGAGTTTTTTGGATTTGTTTTTTCGCTGTTTCGAAGGTGGGTTCTAACGCTTTAAAAAATAAGTCAAATAAAATGGATCCGAATCTCGAGACTACCTCGAGAAGCTCTCGAAATTCAGTCATTTCAGCCGTTCAGATCAGCTCAAAAGAACAGGGCCTAAAATTTTCAGCAACATTAAGTCGAAACAAACAAGGTCTTAGCATTGTTGAAAAAAATATATTATGTTGTTCTCTTTTCTCCATCAATTTAAGTTTTATTGATAGACTGGTTGATACGTGAAATTTAATATGGAATTAGAAGATCATGAGTTTAAGACCAGGGCAACGAATTATTAAAAAATAATATTTACGCTTCACATTTGAGTCCATGTCTAAAACATATAGGAGTCTAGATACGAGGGAACGTTGAAATAAATATTAAAGACAAAAACTGTAACTGTTAAATGGTTATCGTCATAGAGACGAAGACAGCAACTACCCTGTACCCCTGTAGTAGTCACATTAATTTTCCCATCTATTAATCAATAAGATTAAAATAATTTTTGTACGTGCCAAACGATGTTAGTACTTTATAATTATTTGTGTGGGTTTACAATAGTTCTCCCTAGAGTTTTTAAAATAATTTTATAAAATTTTTTAGACTCTCCAAAACCAAAGTCACAACCTTTTTATATTAAATTTTCACCTACAGCCGAAAAGAACAAGACCAAAGGTCAACACGTTCGTTGTTTTCGATCCTAACCCTGACATCCCCTCTATAGTCTATACCCCTCTCTAAAACACTATTCATATCTTAACGAGAGGATTCTCTCCTTCCCATATACAATTCTCTATATAGGAAACACTGTTGGAGATGGGAGAAATATAGGGAGATAATTTTTAAAAAGAAGACTGCATATGAGGTTATAAGGGCCCAAATTTAGATATTAGTGTTGGAGACAGCCGTAGAGGGGTACAGAGGGACTATTGAAGATGCTCATAATTTAGGTGTTTTTTTCTTAAAAAACAATTTATGTGTTTCCAAATAAATCTTCGATGCCGCTTCACATAGCCCTGATAATTAAGTTGAATCAAATGCTCCAGCCTCTTAGAAAGCTGTTTCTCGGAGTCTTCCGGCCACAACTAAAACCAAATAAAGCAGAGAATGAGACACCTTATAATTTGATCTTGACCTGCAGACTTTTGTGGTACGAATCAGTTTAGCTTGAAAAAGTATACCTATTCCATCCATTTTTATTTCCAACCAAAAACAATTGGTGTGACCCAATAATCCAAAGAGCCATTATTATCCGTTTAAAACACCGAAACTTGCCGCATCCTGGGAACGCAGGGTACGCGGGCAACGTCGAGAAAAGTCGAGAACGACAAGGGAGCGTTCCATGCACAAGGCCAAGAGATCGCTACACGGCTGTTTGCGCTCAACACGTGGGTGCCCTCTCCGCTCGCTGCGCCTAATACGCGGGAATCGGGATGCACTTCCCCTAATCCACGACGTAGCTGCCCTCTCCGCCCAGCTCTTCTGTGGCCATCGGATCCTCTAGATGAGCCAATTTGAGCGCCTAGGATACCCGGCCAGACATTTTTACAAATAAAACCTTGATTTTTTCCTTAATCAACCCACCGTCCAAAGAGTTGATGAGGCTAAAGTCGGGCGTATTTACATGAGGCCCCCTGATATTTGTTAATTTACAACGTGTGCCCCTATTCTACCCAGACCCAACCTTCCTCTCTTCTGCTCAGTGCTCAGCGCCCCTGTGCTCTCTCGAGCGGCCTTGCGGCCTCCCCTTCACCCCGCTCTCCTGCGCATTTCTGGCACGTACACGCCCCGCGACGATGTGTATCGGGGTGGCCGGATCTGGATCCGGCGACGGCGACGGCGACCCCAAATCTGGTGACATTAGATGTTGTGATCCGTCCCCCGCCTAGCCAGTCGGTGCCACATCAGGGCGCCTGCGGTTCGTGCCCGTCGGCGGCGGTATCCCCTCGCTCTCCCCCTTCGGTGGCCTCACCGACGGTGAGAGGCCATCTCTCTCCCTCCTCCTTCCCTTGCCCCACCGGTCCCGGCTAGGCCGCCTCCTCCTCTCCGCAGTCAAAACCCTAGACTACCTCTGTCACGCTGGCTTCACTGTCCAGGTCGTGGCCGCCCCCGCCGAAACCCTATGTCGCTTCTCCCCCATCCACCGCGATGGTCAAGAGGGAGCTAGATTGGTATGGTACGAAAAGGTTAACCTTCCTCTCCCCCATTATTGCTACTCGGCCCCGCTCCTCGGCGTTTGCTTGGCCCAGGCCCACTGGATTGGTCCCCTAGTGCCGCCCACAACTCCCTCAGTCCCTGATCGATTATCTCTTTTATTTTTATGATCTACCTCCTGAGAATGCAGGGTTTATGATCTGCCTCACGGTCAATTGACGGATGCCGGCGTCGATGGCCATATGGGGGTCGTGGTTTCGTGCTGGTGTTGTTGAGGACCAGGCCCATGCAGGGGAGGCATTGTTGTTCATTCAGCACCTACTACCGGATACAGTGCCTGCAGCAGCGACGCTGCGAGGTCTGTCATTCGGTTTGACGGCAAGAACAGTGAGTTTGGATTTTTAGTGTTGGCTCAATATGGTTTGAAAATAGTAGCTTTCTAATTCATATGATAAAATGTGGCCCTAAATTCGTACTGATGATCTCCTTTTTAGAATAAAAAGTGGTGTTGAAATAAGGAGCGGACTTGGGGACGGACATCCGTTGCATCGGATGCCCGCCCCACACGCGCCCTGGCCCAATTAGCTGGCGCGCAAATGCTTCCTGCATGTAGTCAAAAATCTGCCCCTATGCATGTATGCATGCACGGCTCGCCCCGTACGCATGCATAAAAAAGTAGCCAGCTCCTTTGATTTGGTGCGCTGACGTCATCGCTGACGTCAGCGAACATTCCTTTTTTCATTTTTCTTTAAACGATCATAACTTTTGACTGGGAGCTCCAATCGACAAACCGTTTTCACTAACATGTTCCTCGCATTTTTTCGAACAAAACAAGACCCATGTTGCTATATAAATTTTTACTGGAACAATTTGTTTATACTAATGAAACAATTAATTTTGACTATTGGAACAATACGTCTAATATGATGGAACAACTTGGTATTTGGCCTGCTGGAACAATAGGCAAAGCCCAATTGAAACAATGCATTTGGTCTGATGGAACAACTTGCATACCTATTGGAACAATGTATTTGGTCTGCTGAAATAGTAAAAAGAAATGCCTACTAGAACAAGAAGGTTTGCCTACCGAAACAATATTTTTTGCCCGCTGGAACAACAAGGTTTGCCTACTGAAACAAATAAAAGTTGACTACTGGAACAATAAGGTTTGTGCTATAAGAACAGTTGAACTTTGCCTACTGGAACAATAACTTTTGCCTTATGAAACAATAAATTTGCCTTCTGAAACAATAACGTTTGCCTTTTGGAACAAAAAAAGGTTTTGACTACCGAAACAATAAAGTTTGCCTACTGAAACAATAAAGTTTGTCCTACTGGAATAGTTGAGCTTTGCCTAATGAAACAATAACTTTTGCCTTCTGGAACAATAAATTTTTGCCGTCTGGAACAATAACTTTTGCCTTCTGAAACAAATAAGGTTTTGCCTACTGAAACAATAAAGTTTACCTACTGAAACAATAAAGTTTGCCTACTGGAACAATAAAGTTTATCTGTTGGAACAATGAGTCTAGCCTCTCGGTACAATCTATCTTGCCTGCTGAAACAATGAGTCTAGCCTCTCCGAACAATCAATCTTGCCTGCCGGAACAACTTTGATATCTTTTGAAATAATGTATTTGGTCTGCTGGAACAATAGGCTAACCCATTTGGAACAATATGTCTAGATTGATGAATCGCATTTTGTATACCTACTGGAACAATTCATCTTGCTTATTAGAACAATAAATTTAGCCTTCCGGAATAATCTATTTTACCTGATGGAACAATTGTACCAATAAAAGAAAAATGATAATTTTGGATGAATATTTGAGGGATCTATTGAACTAACCTTGGACTAATGTTTTTTTGTAAGATTTGGATATATGATTACAATTCATACTGACAATGCTTTGGACATATATATGATTGTTTTTTTAGAAAGAGAAAAAGGAGAAAGAAAAAGAAAAGAAACGTGTTGTGCTGTGCTGTGCTGCGTGGGTGTGCATGCAAATGCGTGTGTGTGCATGTGCATGCAGTGCGTGCGTGTGTACAGTGCAAATGCGTGGGTGTGCGGTGCGTGTGTATGTGCAGCATGCAGTGAAGCAGGGCGACACAGATGGGAATGCGCGGTGTGCGGCAGGTGGGCTGTACGCGCAGTGGGCTGGCGCAGGCGTCCGACGGTCGGACATCCGCGCCAAAGCATTTCGTATAGTGTATTCTTAGCACATGATTTAATTATATCATGCTCTTGCCTATTCTTTCTAGGATGTAATTTTAGTGAACCGCAAAATACTTTTTTTGAAGGCCCTGTGCATAGCTATCTTTTTCTCTTTTCCGAAGGATGTGTATAGCCTTTAGAAATTCAGGTCAGAATGAATAGTTCCTATATTACAAAAAAAAAGATTCCTGAAGTTCTTGGCAGCTAATGCTGAGCTCATGACACTTCCAATATTTTTATTTACATTCCCAATAGTCGTTTCACCACTGTAAATACATGTAAGGTACGCATTGACCTTTCCAGTATCCTTTTATCCTTCCCCTAAAATGCAAGTTCAACCATGCATTGGCCTATACACTAATAAGTGCACTTCAAAATGGGGAGCTCATGACACTTCTAGTATTTGTATTTACATTCCCAACAGTTGTTTGACCACTGTAAATACATGTGAGCTGCGTGATTGCTCATATTATCAGGTCAGGCTTTTGATTAGTGCACAATAACACCTGATTATATGTGGGTTTGCATTTTTTGATGTTTCATCGTTCGAAACGTGCTATATCTATTGTATTTATATTGATTACTCTTCACTGTGATACCGGTTTATAGATTTCTTCGGTTTGAATTGAGCTGCGTGATGAACGTTTGCTGTACTAACGATAATTTTTTAGGTGATCGATCTATTACATAGAGCAAGCCTAAATCACATACGAACCCTACTAGGTGTGGCATATTTGTATTCTTTTTAGTTTACACTGTTTGATTGCTTTGCAGGAAAGCATGTTAAATGAATAATGCCTAACCTCCAGTTGCACACTACATTGGAAAGTGGTTCATTTTCCATTTTGTTGTTAAAAGACTGGTATGAGGCCATATCCAATTGACCGTGCTATTAGGAAGCATATACCTTCAATGAAGCAAATCTATACCTATTGCTATAAATATTTTGCCACTTTATACAGGTTAAAAACTTGCTTCGTATTTGTTGATAAAAATCAATAGCATCAGATGTTTATGTTCAAAACAGGTAACTTCAAACATGTTAATGTAACTCGGATTCTGTTTAGAACAAGCTGGTGTCATGGTCTATTGGTGGTAATATCTTTTTCTATTCATCTCATATACGGGCTACCTCTTCAATAGACGTTACAATTATTTTCATGTGGTTAGTTACGCGTATATTATATGAAATTAGTTTGTTACACCGGTATTTACATGCTTGCAGCACATGTTTTTTTTTTCTAAAAAATGTCATCGAGTGCATGTAAATTCTGGCAAATAAATTTATTACACAAGTAGTTTTCATGCTTCTACCGCATGTTTTGATCTAGCCTTTTGCCTGGCTGAAAATGTGTCTAATGGCTGTTCGATCGCCTTTTAGGTTAATCTAGGATAGTTTTTGACATAAATATTGAAGCATTTCAACAGAAGCCTTGGAGATAACCTGGAGTGGATCTCTCTGAGTATTTTAATTCCCATCTGGATGAAGAAGGCTGGACGACATGGTAGATTTTGTTGTCCTATTTTCCTATTCCTGTAAATGTTAGGACATCATAAGCTGTGAAATGAAATATAGCTAAATTTGCTGAGGCCTCTACTATCTAATCTGAACCGTGTGTTGTAACCACGGTAGATTAATTTTGGTTCAGCTTATGCACTCAACAAAATGGTTGATCGGCTACTCTGATATATTGTGAATGTACAATACAATATGTTTATTTCAGTGTGAGTATGATAGGGCACACAATCTTATTTAGCGTTCTTGGTAGGGAAGCAAAATTTTCACATCGGTGATCTTTTCTCATGCAAATATGCGCAAGTCCAACAGCCTGTGAATTGCTCATCTCTTAGATGCATGCCTTGCTGTGTGAAAATGATGAAATTATTACACCTTTTAGTCGATATTGCCTTTCAGGGGAAGTATATGGTTTATTTGTCCTCCATAGAGAAAGACTGCAGAATGTGGTACGTAAGGTTCAAAAATTAGTATAAATATTTATTATATGTCATATATTTATTTTTACATCTATGTCATGAGTATGGTACATGATTACTGTGTATCTTCTAGGATTACAAAATTTCCCCCTTTTATGTTTGCAAAATGGCATCTTCAAAATGCCTTGCTGCCAACATTGATTTTTGCTCTTTTGTTATTATCCTGTACCTCAAATTGATGGACCATTGAGCTTCTGAACTTTCTAATTACATCATATTGCAGCTCATCCAGCCTACTACTGACTCGCGAGACAAGTGTTGCTAATCCCCTCGGCGCGCCACGGGCGCGCACCCTCTGCTAGTTTGATCTTGACCTGCATACTTTTGTGGTACAAATCAGTTTAGCTTGAAAAAGTATACCAATTCCGTCCATTTTTATTCCCAACCAAAAACAATTGGTGTGACCCAATAATCCAAAGAGCCATTATTATCCGTTTAAAACACCGAAACTTGTCGCATCCTGGGAATGCAGGGTACGCAGGCAACGTCGAGAAAAGTCGAGAACGACAAGGGAGCGTTCAATGCACAAGACCAAGAGATTGCTTGTAGGCTGTTTGGTTGCCTGCATCTAAGGAATTTTACATCTAGAGATATTTTTTTGAAAGAGGGGCAGGAGAACTACCGACCTGTTTCATTGATAAGCAGGAGAAAATAAAATAAAAACCCGTACGAACAAGGGGTACAACCGCAGCGCTCCGCTGCAACCCTGGCCAAAGCCAGACACACCTCCGGCCACCACCGGGAACAACACCGAAGCCTACTAGGCCAACGGTCGAACAGGAAGAGATACAGGAGAGGGAGAAGGGAAAACACCACCAACACTCACGCAGCGACGAACGACTCCTAAAACCACAGCCCCAGCGGAAGCCCAAAGCGCGAGACGGCAAACACGACGCCTCCAACAAGGTAAACGACAGGAAGAACCCGCCGCCGCCGCAATGCCGAAAGGGTTTTCACCCAGAGCACAGGAAGGTCTGAAAGTGATGCCTCCAAGGAGGGAACGACAGCAAAGGTGACGCCAAAACTAGCCCAAAAGGGCAGGGCTTTCGCCTAAGACCAGCCCTACTAGCGCTTAAGGCAGAGGCCGCCAAAGGCTGAAAGCAACAGAAGAACCGAGCCGCTGGCTGAAGATGAAAAGCCGAAAAGCGCAGACGAACGCCGCTCCTTGACGCGGAAGAGGCCGCCCACACCACCCGACCCCTCGAAGGAAGGGAGGGTCAAGGCGACGGGACGGGACCAAGTGAAGAGGCAGAGAACGGGGACGCCGATAGGGAAAGGTCGTCAGCCAATGCCGCCGGAAAGGGGCCACCACGCCGAGTGGCCAGCGCACGGGAAGCGAAAAGAGACCAGACGCCACGCCACCTAGACGGCGAGAGACGAGCCCCGTCACCAACAGGGGTCGCCGTGTCGCCGAGGACGGGCAATGGTCCACCACGCCACCACGGAAGGAGCTGAGGGGCCACCGAACACACGCCTCGAGCCACTCGCCCACCACTTCGCCACCACCGAAGCGGACCCCCAAGCGGCCTCCACCGAGACGGGCTCAGGGGGAAGGGGAAGAAGAAGAAGAAGCCGGTGCCGAGCTACAGCGAGCTACGAGGCCACCGGACACACACCCCTGGAGCACACCCACTCCAACCGCTCCGGCCAACACCGTCCAAACCGGGCCTCTTGCCCGCGGACTCGGCCTCTCGCAGAGCGGTCCCCCCGGGCAGTCTCCGCCAAGACGGGCCCAGAAGGAGGGGAAGAAGAAGGAATGAAGAGGGAAAGCCGGCGCCGAGCTCTACCATTGTGTGCGAAGGTGGTGGCAAAGAAGGAGGGAAGCGAACGGCGTCTGGACGGAGCACAACCAACCGAAGTGCCAACGGGCTCGGAAGAGGCCGGCAGGGCCACCGAGTCCTTTACAAGGGGGAGGGACAAGGCAGCAAAGTCGGGACCAAGCACGAAGGAGGTGGATGGCGACGCCGGTGGGAGACGTTGCGCGCGTGGCAAAAGGCGAGCGTGGATACGAGCTGGAGGAAGGCACGGCAGGCCGCGTGCTCCGGGAGGTGGCGCGGCGGCGGAGGGATGCGAGCCAGGAGAGGCCGCCGCCGGGGGCGAGCTCCATGACGAGGTAACCAAGCGCGCCTTGGGGAGGAAGCATCACCATGGGCGCGAGAGCCACCGCTCACGCCGGCGCCCGCCACGGAGACCTTGCAGGTGAAGATAGGTGGCGCGCCACCGCCCGGCCATGGAAGAGGTCGGCCCGGCCTGCACCGAGGAAGAGGGCGCGCAGTCGCCGCGTCGGGAGAAGGCCGCCAGATCCGGCCGGGAGAGGAGGAGGGCGGCGCCCCGCCGCCCGCCGCCCGAGGAAGAGGGAAGAGGCGCGCCGCCAGATCTAGCCACGTGGGAGCGCCAGATCTCGCCCGTAGGAGGCCACATCGTCGTCCTCCCCGCACCGTGGGAGGAGGCGCTTGGCGGAAGAGAGGGTCGCGTCGGCGGCGCTATGCTGGCTCAGTCTTGACGGCCGGAAGGCCTTGCCGCCGCCAGACAGATCCGGCCGAGGAGAGAAGAGGAGGCCGCGCCGGCCATGCACCATGGAAGAGGCACCCGCCGCTGCGCCAAGGAAGAGAGGCGCGCAGTCACCTCACGGGGAGAGGAGGTAGGCCACCGCCGCCGTCGCCATTGCCGGATGATGGGGCCAGGCAGCAGCCTGCCGCCAGGAGGCGCGGCGCGCCCCAGCGCCGAGGGTGCCACCGACCTGCTCGGGAAGGAGGAGGAGGGAGGAGGGAGGGCCGGCCATTGGCCAGGCGGCGGCGCTTAGGGTTTGGGTGGTGGGGCGCTGGCGCCTCTGAGTCGCCACAGTCGCCGCGACGAGGCCGGGCTTTTTTCAGCAGAGTACTACTAAATGTTGCATCTAGAGATATAAAACTAGGGTGTTTGGTTGTCTTCTCACCCATCTGAACCAGTCTCTCCAGATACGACCAAATTGAGCGTTTCCACAAAGCCAGGCTCCGCGGACGCAACCACATGCGCAACACATTTGATTTATTTTTTATTATATCTTTTGATTAGTATTTTCGATTACCGAACCGATTTCAAAAATGGCCTATTGATATTTTTTCAAACAAAACGAGACCACACTTGCCATATAAATTTTAAAAGTTTAAAATTTTTATTTTTGAATTTATTTATTTATGAGACTTTATTTTGAATTTTTTTATTTTCATATTTGATTTTTTGTTATTTTGATTTTCTTGAATTTATTTTTTAATATGTTTCATCCCTCCTTTGAATTTCTTCATGCCATTCTCTCCTTAGAGAAGTGAACCAAACAACATCTCTACGTAACCTGTACAATCTCATACACCTAACCAAACAACAACCATTTGCATCATCTCAGCCTGGCTCCAAACAGCCTGGCTAAGCTCATACAGTCTGGTTCAACTAAGAAGACAACTAAACAGCCTATTAAGTGCGCTTTCACTAGACACAAGGACCACAAAACTGTGAAGTCTAGGACTAGAAGGGATACGGATTCCTTTGGAAGTGGAACGTGGAGAGCGATATCTTCTGACCTTTGGCGCCTCAGGCTCTCCATCCAACCAGACAGGCTCTCCATACTATTCATTTATGGATCTTTACCATAAAATTTTGATTGCCTTGTGGAAAGTTTATATTTCTTTTATTTTTTTAGTTTGCTAAAAAAATAGAATGAATAAATCCTCATTTTTCTGATTTTTTCAAATTATTAAGACTTAAACCTCTTTAAGGACCTTTACCATGAAATTATGATCCAATTCTTATTTTAGCTGCATAGAAGATGATTATGATCCAATTCTTTTTTTAAAGCTAGGAAAATAGGGTAAGGCTTGGAATGGAACCTACAACCTAGCACTGCATGGAGAGGTAACAGGCCACCTGAGCTACAAATTGTTTATTGGTGAGACATGGGTGTGATCTACAAAAGAAAGATAGAAGAGGAAAGGTGGGAGCGCAAAACAGAAAGATGGATCTATGGAAAAATAGCGGGTGGGACTCAAACGCACGGCTACAGATCGAAACCTACCTCCAAAAACGGCCAGGCCGAACACCCGCCTTGTCGTGGCTTTTACATGGAATTTTTTATATATAAGCTTTAAATGGATAGCCAGATTAAGCCGGTGACCACGCGATTTTTTAGGTGATATGGCACTGGCAAGCAGCCTGCTAGGGCCTTGTAACATAGAATAGATTAGGGGAAATATCCTGTACAAATTAGCATGGTGATCTCCAATTATCCATACAATTGGTTGCATGCATGTATAAGAGGGCAAAGCAAGGGCAACCTAACCTCCTTAATCTTTCGACTTGTTTGTTTCTTTCCGCTGTAAGTTGTTGATAATTTTAATCTAAGAAAATCATGACTCCTCAAAAGATGTCATAAAAAGTTTAAAAAATTATACAAAAGCTATTTTATGAACTCCGAGAAGAACTATCTAAAATCACACAAAATAACTGCAAAGTACTAAATCATTTGGCTTGTGCAAAAACAATAAATTTTAATTTAATTTAATTTAAGCTGAAACAAACAAGGCATTCATCTTAATTGAGCATGTATACAAACAAAAACTGTTGCTACTCGATAAACGAAAGCAAATGGAAAATTCTGACCAAAAATTGACTATGTAAATAGTTAATTCATGGCAAAAAGAAACAATTGGAAGCACAAGTATTGTGCAGATAAATTATTGAGCATCATACAAATTTTGGTCCCTAACTGCTGAGGTTGTACATTCGATACATGTTCACATGAAAAATTCTGAAATCCGAGCAATGTCAACAGCTTCCGAGGCACCAAAAATTCAACTAGATATTGCACATACAGTGTATGCATGGGATGCTTCTGGATTAGCGTTTTGTACTGCCTGGACGAGGGGGGCCAAAATAGTTCGTCACCAGACCCATCACAGCAAACCTGGCAATGTTATAATCTTGGGTGAATTCCCATTTGCCACAGATCTAAAAAAATAGAAAAACATTCTGATTCTTAGAAAGAACAATTTAAAAAACATTCTGATTCTTAGAAAGAAACAATTTTTGAACTTCAAGGAAAATAAGATCATTCCACCCCCAGGCCCCAGCACATAAGTTTTGAAGCTTAGAGATGGGCAAATAGAGAGATCTTTCTAAAATGACATCGGCTCATAAAATATCCTGAAACCAAATTTTGAACAAAGTCATGTAAAACAAGGTGTGAGTAGGCCCTTTCCGATTTTACGGATATCTGATTAAAATTAAATGGATATCTGCTTTCTTGGCATTCATTTCAGCTGTTAAATGTTGCCTCCACAATAGACTGTCTTATCTTTTATTTCTCAACTCTGAATTAAGCAGATCACCATTTTTTTTTAGAGATGGGTGTATGAATAAGTATGGAAAAAAATTCTGTTATCTTAAACATCCTTTAGTTGATTGAATCTCATATCTACTTGAAACAGAGATGAGCTGATCTAATCTCATATCTACTTGCACTAGAGATGAGCTAATCTAATCTCATTTCTACTTGCACTAGAGATGAGCAATATGATTAGGCAGGCCACATCCATAGTTTTCTTTTTGTTAAGATTAGTTACCTTGTGTTAAGTTATGTTTGGTTACCTCAGTTGTTAGGAGGGCAAGCCAACTATATAGTGTGGTCAGATACTATTGATTAAGGCAGCAAAGAGTGAACGATAGATAACCCCCCTAGACCCTATTACTGATGTCACCCTTGATCTCTCCCCTGCCAAGGCTCCTCTGCCTTATACCTGCTCCCAACCAATCTATTGCTATTTGCTTATTTCTCCAATTCTATGCCTGAATTATGCTCTCCCAAAATCTATTGTTGTTTCTCCAACTCTACTCAAGCTATCCTCTCCCAAAATCAGACCATAATAGACCCAATTATCACATAGCCACAGCTCATGATGTGATCGCTATTCAAGCACAACTTGTTTTCAGAGTGAACAGTAAAGTATAAAAAAAAGAGAAAGAATTGTGGGGAACAAAAAGTGCTACAGTTCTTTTCTCAGGTGACAGTTTATTAATCCTTCCATTAATTTGTTCTGGTATTGATAACACTAGTAGATCTTAGAAGAGATTGAACAAAGATGTCCAGAGTAATTCATACTTGGACATTTCGGCACATGACCAATTGACCACTTGGTCATCCTAACTTTTGGGATTACCATATCTAATTTGAATTCTTGCAATATTCTATGCGACAGAACTTGGCTAGAGGCTCTGCTGCCTCACACATATACTGTTGGAAATTGAGTACCCCTTCCAGCCAGCAAAGAATGCCACTTGGGACTTATCATTGTGTTCAACAAAAGCAAGCTGATGGGGGGATTTCAGTCTCATTTGGCCACTTACGCTCCTAATTAATCCAGCCACATGCATAATCTTCTTAGTAACGCTATTCCACTCACTGCAATTGGAAGTTGATGCCATGCATTTGGGTGAAGAATTTTGCAAATATAGAATTTGCTACTTTACGTGGAATTAAAGGGAGTGTTATGGTTCCAATTAAGATGATTTAATAGGGTTACTGGACTACTAGGGTGGCATTGTGACAAAACCATGCTTTAACATCACTCTGGCATGCTAAATCTAGTCTAAAACAACAAACCTTTGCCAACTGGAGGGAGTAATAAATTTGTAAAAAGCCAAAATGAGTCAATGGCTCAAGTTCGAAAGCAAGCATAAAATCAATGTGAGGAAACACTGCTGTAACATCAAATAATCAAATAAAAATAAAAAAGGAGAACCATTGTTTAATTGCAGCAATTCCAGCGCAAGTTACATAACAAAAACAACAATCTATAATCCCTAATCCCCTGGTTTCATACAAGGGCAAGATTACGCTCTTCAAGATACATATCGATTAACAAATTGTTTGATTCGGACATTCAGTCTATCGAATGACAAGTATATGCAGCCACTTTCTTTATATTTTAGTTACACAGAATTTTCTTAGCATTTATATCCCAGAACAATTCAATATTTTCCTTAGGACGTAAACTCCTAGTTCATCGTACAGACCCCATGCCTGTAAAGAAAACTCACATGAAAGCCATGGAGAGCTGCTTGAGATCATTCTCAAAATTCTTCATGTTCGCCAGCGACTGCGCGCAGAAGATGATCGCGATCCACGAGCAAACCTTGTACTGTAAGACACAAGCAAGCTAATTTTAAAGGAACCCAAACACCAAAACTGAGCCCAACAGCATCATCGTCCAACCCACTAACGATCAGAGCATCACCATTAATTACGAAGCAACCACGAGGGAACAGACAGATCTACTACTAGCACAACCGGATCTATCTACTACTCAGAGGCAAGCATGGATCAGATTGGCGCGACGAGACGACGACGGGCGCGTAGACAAGAGATGGCAGAGTAGAAGCGTGGCGCGAGATTGGGCGCAAGCCTATGCCCGAACGGAGCAGCGAGTCCACAGAAGAGCAGAGAGGAGGTGAGAGAGCAGAGCCATGGCGCGAGGTTGTTTACGCACGCGGAGCATGACGCCGAAGACCCCGAAGACGACGGCGAGGAAGCCCGCGTAGTCGATGGGCAGGTCCTGCGTCGACAGCTTCGGCAGCGCGTATGGCCTCGCCGTCGACGGCTGCCGCGGGTCGCTCCCCGCCGCGCCGCCGCCCCCCGACGACGCCCCCTCCTTCATCTCTCCCCCAACCTTTTCTCCCTTCGTTTTTGAGATCTGAACAGAAGCTGGAGGAAGAAACGGAAGAACTAGAGGCGAGTGAAGACAAAAGAGAGAGAGTAAAATACTTACAGTCGGCTTGGGCCAACAGACGTTGGCCCACTAAGGCCCAGTGAACAGGCCCACTTCTCTGTGTCCTCTGCTTTCCCAGCACTGAAAAGTCAAAGCGCACGAGCGACGAGTCTAACCACGCCGCTTCCCCAGTCTCACTCGTATCGTCCTCTTCTTTTGTCGGCTCTCGCGGCTACTCCCCTTTCGCTTGCTCTGGCAGCTCCAAAACCCTAATCCCCGAGCTAGCCAGCCACGCCGAGCTCGGCGTCGCTCCGGCGCTCGGGCTCGCCGGCCCCGCTCTCGGTAAACCCTACGATCGCTTGCTGTTTTTTTTCTGCTTGCGCTAGTCGATTGAACGCTTGTTTGGGTAGCTCGTCTTGCTGTTCCAGTGCTTAGGTCGAGCTGCTGAGCTGGTTCGGTAGGGATAGCCTTAGTGCTCGACTGTTTGGTGTGTGTGCTTTTGTGGGCGCAAGCGGTTTATTGAAGTTTTAATTAGGTTTGGTAGGAAGCTCCCATGGAGGGAGCTAGCAGTGCTGCTTTACAGTTCTAGTTTCTGAATGCTATTCGTAATCACATCCTTTTGCTTTTAATGGTTAACTGGCTGCATGCGTTGATATTCTTGTCGATGTTTACATCTAACCAGGGAGTCAGGTTTGTTTTAATGTTTTGTTAAGATGCTTAATTTTAGTTTGCTATTTACCTCCCAGTGGTGGAGCCAGCGGCCTGCGCACAGGCGGATAATCACACAGACTACTAATTACCACTAACAATTCCATGTTTGCATAAATAGGCAAATTTAGGACCCGACAATCACTTAAAGTCATAAAATCATTGTTTGATACGCATGTGAACATTTTTACATCAAAATAAACCAAGCTACAATAAATACCTCACTAATGTGTAGAAGGGTGGAAAAACTTTAGTGAGCCTCATACAAAAGTCTGAATGCACACTCATTGGAATTGGAAACTCTGCAAGTTGAGAATATATTAATCAGTCCAATATGTAGCATGATAAAATATATTCATAATGGAGCAATTAGAAATGCATCAAATATCTCAAATGTGTTACACGTGTGTTATATAAGGCTGCCAAGCTTATTTTCCGAGTCTTTATGCCTTTGAACCATGTATAATGATAGCATCATCAAGTGTTTTAAATATTTCCCACTTAACCAAATATCTTCTCATCTCAAGTCATTCAACAATGGAAATAGCACTAGGCTAGGTACTAGCTGACTACCAGTAGCACTGTAACAGAAATACAGATAAGAGGATTCACCAAATTAGAGAATATTAATGTATTAGTTCCCAGCCATGGAGTCATGGCAGCGGTAGCATGATTGTGAGTCATGGCACATGGGAGGGAGCCTGAGAACGCAACGGCGACTGGCCGGTTGTGACTGGTGACCGTGAGAAGGACCCACTGAGGCCCAAGCAGTAGAGCGTACTGGCACACTGCGGTGTAGCAGCGAGGAGCTGTTAGCCACTCGAACTCGGCCCTGCAAATCTTTGCTCATTTCCTGCTCCCTGACGCCATGCTCTAGCACCAATAGCTGCTGCACAGGGCTGGGTGGGATCTTTTGTTGCATGTAGCAGAGCTCGGGTGCACGCCCAGCCTCACTGGGAGGTGGCTCTGCCACTGTTACCTCCAGTGTTTTCATTCAATCTAGTTGTTAATGTGTTTAGTCTGTATCATTTTTTGTTTTGAAGATTTAGGCATCATGTGATGCTTGTGGTTTGAAGTGCCTTAGTGCTTATTTGCACGTGTGCAGGTCACGCAAGTAATTGAGTTGTTAATAATTTTAAAGGGTTTAATGATTAGCTGAATGCACGTTAAGGGATATAACAGTTATTTTCAAATGTACACCCTCGTTTAGCCTCAATTAAGAATTTAAAATTTTCTTATTCTTGATTTCCTAACATAGGTACACACTTCAGGCTGTAGGATGCAAGGACACTTAACTGCCAGACGGGTTGTTATGTTCCAGCTTTCTATCATATACATGTCCCACCGGTAATGGCTTCCAAGAAACCAGCAATTAATCAGTCAGCCAGAGCAATTGCAGTCTCAGTCTAGAAATTGTGCGAAAATGTTTGCAAGAGTAGATGGATCTAGTGGAAAAGATTCATCAGTCAACCCAAGTACATTTGGCTTTCCACAAGATGCTAATCAGGAATTTTCTAACCGAGCTTTACAGTTCTGCTATTCAGTGCCAAGGCAGGGTTCTGAAAATAAAGGTTTTTACACAAATGTTCCAGGGTTTGTTCATAATAGTGTGCCTTCTGAACTGGGAGAATATCAACGATATGACAACTTTCTGAGACCTCTTCAGCCTGAAGAATATGAAGGTATATGGATGCAAAATAATAATGCCAATATTGCCCATGGCAGTAGACCTTCTAATGCATCCTGTCTTGATCATGTAGAAGAAATAACTTATGATGCTGATGCCTATGATGATAAAGCTATCTCATTCGGAAGTAGTTGTAGCACAGGGATTGCGAGCTATCCATATAGTAGCCCTTTGCAAAGCAATAATTGCCTTGCAGACACACAAGATGGGACTTGGACTTCTCTTATGCAAGAGGCTTTGAAAGTGTCAAATAGTGAAAATGGACTTAATGAAGAGGGCAGTGGCTTAACTTTCAATAATGCAGAATTTTCAGGTGGGAACACCATGCAGAATCAAGTTGTTTGGGACAATGGTTTAGCAAGTCCATCTTTCACCTCAAATTTTTTGCCCTTCCCTAGCGATGCTGAAGTCACCCTCACAAATGCAAGCACTGTTTGTAGCCTTCACAGCTTTGTTGACCCTCCACATATTATGAATAATAATGAGCATGCCAGACCATCTTTTGTACACAAAATGCCCCAACAGAAAGAGCCAGCTACAAGCCAACATCAAGATGAGATGCATCCTACTGAATGGGGTATGAGTCCAGGTCATGAAGAATCTTCTGGTTTGATGCTAATGACCCAGGACAGACAGAATAATATATCACGTCAACAGTTGACTTCAATTGTAAACGGTGTAGATGGATCTGGGGATAGTGACACAAAAAGGTTAGATGGCCTGTATGAATGTGAGGAGCAGATGGAAATTGATTCACTTCTAAACTCATTTGGTGCATCAAGTGATTCCTTTTCACAAACATATGAAATTTTCCAGAAAAGGTAAACTGAGTTTCTACAGTCCCTTGTATCAATGCTGCTCTTAAAATCATTGATTCAGTTTCTTTAGCTGAAACTAGAAATCTGCTGCTCTTCTAGCATAGAAGTGGACTTGTAGTTTTTTAATATAATATAAATAGCGCCTGCTACATAAGGATACATTTATTAGTTTAGTTGGTGATGTTCCACCACTAATGATAATGTCGTTGCTGCTTCTTGGCAGAAACCTGAAAAATCATGCTTGTAACACAAGATTTTTTTTTTGGCAATGGTATTTTTCTATAATTCTATTTTAGTTAGATCGAGTCATATTAGCTTATTCTGCTAGTAGCACTAGAACTAGTACAAAGTTAACTAAATCTATGTAAATTATCTAAATCTGTTTTTTTGGCACCACTGCACAATTTGACATTTTTTATCTGAATTTTCAATCTAATTGAATGTGGTGAAATGCAGTGAAAATTTTGCTGATCTTGATAAAGAGGTTAAATTAGAAGAAAATTTTTCTGCTACATGCTTCAGCAACACCATTCCATATTCGCAAGCTATCGCCCCTGAGTCAACTGTATCTGATGGGTCTTCTTGTCCTCAACAGTATCAGTCTACTTCTCAATCATCTGGTTTATTTTACTCTTCAGCATCTCAATGGAAAACCATGCCAGGTTCTGTTCTGCCTTTATGGGGTTGTCAAAATGGTGTCAGTGAGTCCAATTTAATTATTAACCTGGGCGCAAATGGTAAAGATCACTTGTGGCCCACAAATGATGATAATTTAATGCAGCAACAACAGTGTGTATCTAGTGGCACTAAATTGGAATGGACTGACAGTGTTGCTAGCCCTTACCTGGAGTCCACTACTGGTTTGGATGATCAATTTTGTCCCAAAAGGGTCTGCCTATGCCATGATGGAACAATGGAAACCCAAGGTATATGGGAAGCTCACCCTAATATGATAGAAAATTGCTCCTTTGCCGTACATTCTTCAACTCAGACTGGACATTCAGACATGCAGCTGCCCATGACACATACCAATGTTCAATTGCCTGATCTGAGTTTGTCGAAGGACCCCAACTCATCATTTATTAGAGGGACTGAGCCTAAGAAGGTTGAGCTAACAGGAGTGTACCATACTACCCAGAATCGCTCAGAGCTTGATAATTCTGAGAGTAGTGGCATCGTCCACCACAAGGTTTTTGAGCAAGATTCTTCTCAGAATATTCGTAGTAAAGTTGCTACATGCCAAGATGCTAACCAGATTGTCACTCCTCAGCAGCGCATCGTACTCTCAGTAAGAAAACATTCACGTTCAAGTGCTTTGCCAATCAATAAGTATGATGTCATTGTGGTTTCACGGCAAAAAAAGCGGAAAAGGGCAACAGCAAATCTTCCGTGGCATGCGCATGTCATGTCTGGGTGTGGGAGGATACATCATAGAAGGTGATGGTTTTGAATTAGAAACTGCATTTATACAGATAATTTATTTAGCTTTTTAGTTCAGCTTGCTTCTTCGTATAGTTAAACACATATCTTAAAGGGGTTAATGCTTTTTGTATGTTTCCTCAATGCAGAACACCTTGCTTAGATTGGGCTAATGCTACCAAAAGATTGGTTGAGAAGGTTGTGCCTATAGCTATATTTCTCATATTTATATTCTGTTGTGCTATGTCAATCTCACATGGACTGACAAGCTTATCATAACAGGTAGATACTCAAAACGAAACGACGAAAGACAGCAACTTTGTATCTCGAGCTCAAAAAAGACTTATTTTGATGAGTAGCTTGATTCAGTGCATCCTTCCTGTCCTACCAGCAAGATTTCTTGGAGCAAATGTTACTAACTCTGCTGAAACCATTGTATACCATATTTCTAAACTGGCGCTTGGTGATACATTTGACGCACTTCTATCTTTTGGCAATGTCACTGATAACTTTGTGCATAGCGAGAACATGTAAGCATTTTTGTCTTGGATGTGATTCTTATTTGAAAATAAAAGCTACCCACCCTAGAAACACCTTAGGAGTTATGAGAAAATATAGACAAGGAATCAGACTGTGGTTTGATGGGTAATAACCATGTCATAACAGGCTGTTGATTTCTTCCTAGCATCTATGAAGCTTTG
Organism: Raddia guianensis; assembly: GCA_036346415.1. Taxonomy (NCBI): domain Eukaryota; kingdom Viridiplantae; phylum Streptophyta; class Magnoliopsida; order Poales; family Poaceae; genus Raddia; species Raddia guianensis. The sequence continues at coordinate 33,158,153 of CM070536.1, forward strand.
GCAGTGCCATCTTGCATTGACGTTGAGTCTTATTTGGCCAGGCTACTAAACCAGACAAGCACTTTTGGAAAGGAAGACGTCAAAACATTGTCTGATGTTCTGGAAACCTTTTCTACGAGGTTTGATGAGCTGGAAAGTTCCTTGTCAAGGTATGATATCTCAATCACAACTGGTGGGCTTGAACTTTTGGATTGTTAAAATTCTCATAGATCAACAGCTTGGAAGCATGCCTCTATACGCAGTCCCAATGCCCCAAATCATGTCTTCAAATTTCAATATGGTGCTTTAGAGTGCCTTGAACTCCACCAGAATTGTTGTTCTTATCTAGTTATCCCCCCTTCTGTGTATTGCAGAGTTGAGGAGGCAACAACATTACAAGATTTGGCTTCTGATCTTCGGGATTTGGAGGGGTGGTCCATTCGCCATCATTTTGTAAGGTTGCACAGATACTTAAAAACTCACGTGGGTGATAGCTCAAATCCTAAGCCAGGCCCCTGCAGATCAACCCTCCGGAAGCATGTCGGAGCTGCGTCAGCACCGGTGAACTTGCTGAACGGCATTCGGTGCCGCGTACTGAACTAGAAGTTGCTTAGTAGCTAACAAGTCTTACCTTCTTTTGCCCTTTCCTCAGCAGCCAGGCACTGTCGCAGTGCAGGTCTTGAGGACTACGGAACCATAGCTCATGCTGCCGTCCCTTTTGGCTAGTTTCGCTAGGAAATTAGGTGTAAGTTGCTGTATATTCAGATATGAGGTGCACGTTGATGTCATTTTGGCAAACAGAGCTACAATATGCGTATACTGAAAAAAGACGGTATTACTAATGGTATCTTGGTAGCACTAGCTAGCTGCCTGCAACTTCGAGCTGACCCCGCCCTTAAAAATGTTTAATCCGATTTTTCATGACTTGCATGGTAGGCCTTCGATAAGGAGTCGTATCCTCAACCCTTTGGGCCAGACGGTCAGTGACCAAAGCACAAAGGTTTCTGGTAGCATTAGAAAATAGAACGATACCCTAAGAGCATCTCCAATGGGTCTTAGTCAGCTGGATCTTAAGATGGCCATCTCAGCTTTTTGCTTATGTGGAGGAGAGAGAGATAAAGACTAGCTTTTAGCTAAGAGTCGGTCTCTTAACAGATTACAAGGTGCATTGAGACTATTACATATGAGCCCAGATTAATTTTAAAACCAACACTAAAACTATCACCATTGAACAAGTTTGTCTCTAGTGCTGGTTTATAGCCAACTGCTATCTCTACGGTCTACCACTGAAGATGCTCTAAGAGCCATCCCGACAGTATAAGAAAGCAACAAAACCGAAGGAAGCAGGCGAGTTCAGTGAGGACGTGGTTAGCTCCATTTTAGAGTGCTCCATACTAAAATAGTTCCAAAGCCAAATATAGGTCTACTAGGCGCTGGCGCACCCGCTGGCGCGCCGAGGTCGGCGGCCTTGCTTGCACAGCAAAAAAACGCCTCGCGAGGTGAAATCTTGTGCTGTGGGAAAATTCGGGAAAAACTCCGCTTGGCTGGGATTCGAACTGCGGCCTCCGCAGTGAAACCCGACTGGGCTAACCAACCCAGCAAATCGCCGCCGTGCTGTTTGTTCCGCGCAAAAAATTGTTTTATACGTGGAAATGGAATGGACGGTCAGATCTGAACGGCGCGTGCGATCCGACGGCTGCGGTCGAAACGGGCGGGGAGGCCGGCCACGTGGCGCCCCAACGACGGGCGTGGTCGGCTTTGTACTATTTATGAATTCCTATAATAGATCCGAAGAGATTTCTGCTGAGTGATGAATGATACATCGTTTCAATGAAATTATCCACCAATATCATTTCTCTCACTTAACTCTTCGTCCAACATTCTACATGCATACCTGCCTCAACAATAATCCTAGGAAAGATAGAAGCAGCGCGTGGCTTAGCTGCCACCGACGCCAGGTGAAAAGAAAAAGGAGAATTCGACGCAGGCATCAATCCGTCCGCCGTCTTCGCTCCAGGTGGTCTTCGGACTACCGGCAAACAAGACGACGGCAGATCGACGCTGACGAATAATTAGTCTTAAGATTTAGGGTTTTGAGTCTAGCCAATAAAGGCCTCTTCGTGATGACGCAACGGAGAAGGATGCAGAGATTCGGCTTGAGGCTAGGTCAGCGCAGCGGTGCTGATGGCTAGCTTGCTGATTTAGGTCGGAAGCAGAGCTTTGTCTTCCGGGTATCCGTTGAGGGTCAAGGTAAGTTATCGAGTCGAGAAAGGAGAACTTGTTTTGCCCTTCTTCGTTTACTAGACCTAGATGTTTCCAATCTATTTTCTTGTGCTAGAGATCTTGGTGAATTCGAGCAAGCCAGGTGCGTTTTCTCCATGGTTTTTCTTTTTTGAATTGTTGCTCGAGTCAAATTTTCAAGGGGTAAAAATCACTGTTGCCATTATAACTCACCCCCTGACCGCGCTTGCTATTTTTAAAAGGCCTCAATCAGCAATACCATTTCAACCGTCCATATCTCTCAAACGTGCTATTATGTGGACTTACGGGGAGAATACAAGGCAAATACGCTGAGAAATACGGGCTGACAGGTAAGTCCCACCTATCATAGCCTCAATCATCTTCTTCCTCAATGCTTCTTCTTCCTCTCCTCTCTCTCTCTCTCTCGAAGCGAGCTCAGGCCAGCCTCCTCATGGCTACCTCCCTCAAAGACCTCCCCGTGGCGGAGGAGCCATGCCGCCGCCTTGAATCCACGTCGCGTCGCCGGGCTCCCTCTCCACCAAATCTTGGCGCCAGTAGAGGCCGTGGCCTCCGGTGAGCTCGGCGATGGCGGCGGTGGCTCCGGCGAAGGGGAGATGTCTAGGAGCAAGGTGAGAGCAAGGGGAAGAGGTTGGGGTGGTCAAAGAAGGGGGTTACCAAAGGAAATCGGAGCTCCCGACGACAATGGTGGCACGGCCGGAGCGAAAACGACGGCGAGGTGGCTCCGGGGTCTCTCGGCTCAAGGTTTGTGGGGGAAAACAGTGCAGAGGCGGAGGCCAAGCTCGGGGACTAGCTACTAGGGCTCGAGGTTCACGGAATCGACGAGTTCGGCATCGTCTTCCTCAGTTCCGGCGGCTTGGAGTTGCGGAGGAGATGGGCACGGAGACCCTCCATCGCCCGTGCAGCCGGAGCTCACCGCCGGGAAGGTGGCCGCCGGAAGGAGCTCGCTGCCTTGGCTGGAGAGAGAGAGAAAGAGAGAGAGATAAGGGAGGAAGAAGCTGTGAGAGGCTAACAGATGGGACCCACCTGTCAGCTCGTATTCTCTACGTATTTGCCTTGTATTCTCCCCGTAAGTCCTCATAATGACACGTTTGAGAAAGATGGATGGTTGAAATGGCATTGCTGATTGAGGCCTTTTAAAAATAGCAAGCGCGATCAAGAGGTGAGTTATAATGGCAACAGTGATATTTACCCATTTTCAAGCCTTCACGACTACTTTTTTTATGTTGATCTACCAAATCTGTTTCCCATGGTGAATGAGGTTGAAGAAGTTGAGGCAATGGTTTACTACGGTGGTTCTCAGAGTTTATAAAGACGATGGAGTCGGAGAGAGATCTTGAGATGATAGATTTTTGGTAATAGACCCTTGCTAGAAAAAAGTTGTAATTTTCTTATTGTGTGAGGGTCTCTCTGTAAAAGGGACATTGATTTAATGAGTTTTCTTTTTCTAAAAAAATAATCCTAGGAAAGTTCCTCCCTTGTTTTGGAAACCTCCTCTAATTTCTCTTCAGAAAAAAATTAATTTGAATGTTAATCAATTTCTCAAATCAAATCAAGGCATATTTCCTTAAATAAATTTGTACGGATTCTCTCTGATTCTATTGTATATTTGCTCTCTATAAAACACTGTTCTGTTTTAGAATAACGTGTAAGGGAAAAAATAATAAAGAAGAAAAATGATGGCATCGAGATCGTGCCAGTTCGTCTCGGGCCATCCAAAGCATCGTAACTAGGCCCACTCTGTAGCCCAAAGCCCGTCGACGCTGACGCTTTCCTCTTCGATCCCCTCGCTCGTCGTCGTCCTCCTTTTGACCCAACTCCAGCGACCCCACCACGACGCGAGCTTTACCGCTTCGACAATCTCCACCCCGCGCGGCGCGATCCCCCTCCGCCAAACCCTAGCTTGCTCTGCTCGCTCCGGCCCCCGGCGCCGATGCGGAGGCAGCTCGTGGAGGGCGCCATGGCGCTGGCGGTGGCGCCGGAGGGGGGCGCGCCGGCCGCCGGGTCGCCGACGTCGAGGCCGATGTGGTGGGTGTCAGACTGCCACGGGGCGTGGTACAGCCTGGCGGTGATGCTGCCGTCGCTGGCGTTCGTGGGTTTCCTGGCGTGGCAGGCCCGGCGGAGCTTCCGGCGGCTCAGCTACGGCCGCTCCCACGTCGTCGTCGTCGCCTACTACACGCTCCTCTGGGCCGTCGCCATCCTCAACCTCCTCTGGTGCTTCCTACAGGTCCTGCTAGCTTGCGAACTGCGATGCATTCATGCATAAATGATTTCCATGCCATGCGTGTTGTTCTAGGCTTTTAGTAGAGATTTGGGTAGATATGTATGATGACATGAGCTCCTTGGGTAGAATCATCTTCGAGCAGGGTACATCCATCGAGGCGACGGTTATGAACCTTGTGAATTTCATTTTCGCACCTCAAATTTACCTAGCCACAATGTCCACAAGTTACACAGCCACATCTAGCTAGCCTGGTGTTTGTTTTTCTGTTAAGAATCTGGTCGCCACATGACTTAGGCAGCATCTAGCAGCTTTTGAAATTGTGGCGATAGATTTGATCGCCAATCCTTAAGCAAGCCCAAGCTTAGTTACGTCAATATGTGGCATCCATCCAAGCACGCCCTGATGAACAGTGCAATGTTTGTATGCTTGCCAGTGTTTGATTGAGCAGTAGAATATGTAGGTACAGGTTAGGACATAGGTGGTTGTTTCATTAGACAGGTTCTTTTGGTGTACATACCTTTTGTCTTTTGGTATTTTCAATGTGGCCATTGAATGAGTGAAGGTTGGGTTGTGAATTGTAATCAAAGTAACAAGTAGGATGGGGGTAGGCCACGAGCTGTATAGTAGAGGGTAATGACGAGCTAGTAGCAAGGTCTGATGACCAGGTAGATGATAATATCAAAACTACAGACAAATTTAGTGCACATTGGCCTGGTTATTAGATTCAGATTTCAGGTGCATGTGTTTAGTACTATCACTAATTTATGCGGGTAAATTCATCTTTAGGATTTCTGCCCATAAATGGATAGCTGAATGAGTAATTCCTGCCCATATGCATCAGTTTTGAGCTGTTTCATCTTTAGCAATGTTGCGCATATGTTTCATTACATATTTGTTTGTGTTATCTTAGTCTTGCATAATATTTACTTTGTTCCTTCAAATGGCAGGCATGGCAATGTATTTCTGATAGGGCGTTCTCATGGAATGTGCTTTCGCTGTTTACCAAATCAGGAATGTTATTCTTGGAAGTTAGTCTCATAGCATTTTTACTTCAAGGAAATGAAGCCAGTGATTTTGACTCTTTGGCACGTACCTTTGTTATTTCTGGGGCTGTAGTTGCTGCTGATGTATTGCTGAAGGTATGTGCCTGCTTTATAGTCCAGGCAGAGTAGGCAGATTAGGCGCCAGTTGCTTGTTTACTAGTAATAGTATTATGTTTCTTTGCTTATCTAGCTTTATCTATATGATGCAACCTGAAAATCTGCAATGCTATGTTATCTTTGCATTATTACTTAATGACAATATGCTAGGGAAGTAAATTAACATGTAGCATGTCCATCGTGTTATTTTTACCAGAGGAAATGATATGCTATTTCTAACGTTTTATACTTTATAGTGGTCTGCCTATTGCAAGTTGGTATCATTTTATATTGATACTGGATTTCGCCTACTCTTGACTCTGTGAAAGATGTTTTTGGTTGCTCAAAGAAAAATAGGTCTATGGCTTGACCCTTTAACACCTGTCCTTATTTCAATGAGCTAATTATGTTTCTAGTGAAGATTGGAACAGTAGTTTTTGTTCACATATTGTAGAAAACACTATGTAAGCTTTGGACTCACATTTGCTCCTTCTCCAGACTATATATGTTTTTGGCTTTGGTGTTCCTTTGTTCATTGATGTTGACCAAGGAACTGGTGGAAAATGGGGCTTATGGATTCTCCACAAATTGGTGCTTACTGGAGTTTATGGACTGATGGTGTTCATGCATCACTCAAGGTGGAGAGACAGGCTACCAGGTAATTGGTTAAATTTCTTTCATATAATTGTTTATGTTTCAAGTTCTTGTGCTTGCTGTTTATTGACGACGTGTTGTAATTGTTTTGCTGCAGCAAAACCGGCATACTACAACTATCTGTGTGCAATGTTGCTACTGAATGGCATATCATTGTTTGGCTGTTTCCTTGTTGCAACTGGAGCTGGATTTGGTCTATGGTACATAAGATTACTGCATGTAACGTAACTAGCTTATTCTGCATTTAAGCAATATTTGAGTGTATTTCATTTTGTAGGTTGTACAATCTCACCACTGTCTGTTATCATTCTCTTTATCTTCCACTCTTATATGTGACTTTCTTAGCAGATTTTTTCCAGGTACACTCCTTCCTGTCAACTTAATACTTGCTTTTTGTAGCATGTCTTATTGAGCTTGTGCACCAGACCATTTTCATGATTTTTTACTCTTGTAGTGACTGTTTTTGTTTTACTGCTTACCTGTGTAGGAGGAAGATATGCTCCTAGAGAATGTATACTACTCAGAGATGAAAGATGCTGGGTTCTTTGATGCTGACTGGGATTAATCTGCAGATGCCATGCTGTATGACAACTTTCATGTGAACTTGCACGATGTATCTTAGAACAGAAATTGTATGTAGACAAACAAGTATGATCAATGAAAATATGTAAATTTGTCGCTATACACTTAATTGTATCTTTGATTACAGGTGGTTAGCAGCACATCTTAACTGCATATTAGAAATTGCAGTTTTTGTAGACAACTGTCATCTTAGGAATATGCACTTTTGTGGGCTATGTATAAAAGAATGTCATATACCTATCAGCCCAATATGCTGATGAAAACCTTAAGTAATGTTACATGTGTTTATCTTCCCGTTATTTGAAGGTTCTGGTAGTTTTTGGATGTCAGCTCCTCAACGCACATGCATACGTGGATGGAAGCCTGGAAGGGCTTGTTTGTCATGCACAAATGCATAAGCACAATGCATCTCTTTCAGCTGCCTTCTCTTAGCGTATTTGATAACCATTGGACCCTGCAGGGCGTCGCTCTGTGGTGTCCGGAGCAAATCCAAAGTACAATTAAGGTTGAGATCGGAGAACAGTCCAGTGGGTTGGAATGTCCCTAGCAAATAAAATAGTATGTGAAAATATAGATGAATAGTAAAAAAATATTTGAATAGTAGCTGAACGTTTTAAGTTAGCTTGCAATTGGTGTTGGCTTGAGAACATTTGTAGCTCTTTCTTTACCTCTTTTCTAAATCATTTTTTATTCGCTATAATCTATATATTTTGAGCATCATCGGCAGGATCTTTATATTTTGTTCTCTATATCTTTTCTCTAAATCACTTCATTTTCTATATTTCTATCCTCTCCAGCAGAACCTCTATTCTCGAAAAGATATAAACATTCTCTAGAGAGTCTTTTAAATTTAAGAGACTGAGATAGAGATCCTGTTGCAACGTTATAAAGACTAAGGCCCTGTTCTTTTGAGCTGATCTAAACGGCTGAACAGCTGAACGGCTGAAATGACTTAACTTCGAGAGCTTCTCGAGATAATCTCGAGATTCAGATCCATTTCATTTGACTTTCTTTTTAAAGCGTTAGGACCCACCTTCAAAACAGCGAAAATCGGACTAAAAAAAACTCAAAACATATGTCTTTTTAAAATGTAGATAAGTCGTTAAGCTGAAAAGGATTGGGTCTAAGTTTGTCTGCAACAGTGTTTTAGAGAACCTGATAGCCATGCTCTTGTCATCTCCAGCAGGGTTTCTCCCCTTGGAGCCTCTAATTTAGGCCTTGTACATTTCAGAATAACGTAGCGTAGCGTAGCGTTTCAACGAAATTTATCTTTTTTATATAGCCTAGTTGGTGTAATAATTTGTAATGATTTTTCTCATGTTTTTAGTAGTCCTCCTAAAGATTCTAAAACTATTTTTAATTATTTTTTAATAACATTTAAATCTCTCTTTAAAATTTTTTAAATTTTGTTGAAATGGTACGCTACGATAAGCTGAAGATACTTTGCTGACCATGCGCTGAGGCCGTATATTGCTTCTCCTTTCATCAACGGAATCGGATCCTCTGACTTTACATGGTAAACTCATCGTGACATTACCAAATCTGACCGTTAGATGGAAAAGCGATGCATACGATCGTCTTGGTTACTGTAGCGAACAGTCCAGCAGTAGGTTTACTGTAGCAGTGTACTGTTCCATGCATATTGCATAGAGTGGTCTGGGCTATTGACTTACAATCTGATGGCAGAAATAAAGGGAATGTCACCAATCTACAGTGTTCTCTGAGTTTACCATGTAATGTGAATCCGAGTCCTCCATCAACACCCTCTTGTCACGCTCGATTGGAAATGGCATGAGCAAACAGTGGGAGCATTGCGCGGTGGTCTGTGGCATGCATAGGCTGGTGCAGTGGTGCTGGACTGCTGGTAGTGGAGTATGACAGGTGGTAGAATGACAAAGACGGGAGTATCATTTACGCCTTGACGACAGAGAGAAAGAGAGAGAGGGAAGCGATGCGATGCGAGCTGAAGCGGGCGTCCATGCCCGTCCCTTCCCCGTAGAGAGGCGTAGACTGTGCTGGCCTGCTGCTAGGGGCTGAGGAGTCCGACTGCGACAGCGCCTCGACGAGCGTGAACACCGAAGAGCCCATCGAGCGGCGCAGCTGCATGCATGGACACGGTCCGGACTCTGCTGCCGTCCTTCTTGTTTCCCTTGCGGTACCAGACAGCCAAGTCGGCGAGGGTTTGATGCACAGTGGCTGCACTCCCTGTGATCTCCCTGTCCAAGACTACGGCTAGTAGGTTAATTTCTGCTAAATTGATACATGATGGTACCCTATTTTTAAGCTGGTTTTTGGTCAAGAAAATATTTTAGACCGGTCAATCGCGTCGCACGGTTGGGGAGAGGGCCTTTTGAGCCTATGGACGCGGTCTACCTAGCAATCAAGCAGGAGGTCCATTGGGCCCCCAACCCCACCGTCATGTATGCCCAACAAGGGAAGCAGCGCAGCGCAGCGGCAGAGGCAGAAGCAGAAGCAGAAGCACGAACCATGGGTACTGGGTAGTAATTTCCCTTGGTTTTACATGCGTTGGGTTCCTCTCTCACTTCACTGACCTCACTTCACTCACTCTCCGCCATGTCCATGGTGAGGTGGTGAGGTGATGGGACCCAGCTTGCAGCTTGCCGCTCCATGGCTCCATGCGTTTTTTTGACCGTTTATGAAAAGCGACACTGCCTTCTGGACCGGACAGTGCCGCCCTGGCTGGCTGCTGGCTGCTGGCTGCTGCTGCTGCTGGAGTGGAGAGAGGAGTGAGTGCCTCCCGTCCCGACGCTACGAGACGCGCTACTTTTTAAACCGGCCCGGCCAGGAAGGCCCGGCCAGGAAGGCGGTGAGGGCTCACGCTGTCACGCAGCCCGGAGTCCCGGACCCGGTTGCTCTTCCTCGTTCCTCTCGTGAGGCTGTGTGACACCAGCAGTTCTCCATTGCCGCCGCTGCATTGAGGAGGGGCTTGGAGTGCTTCCATGGCCGCCGCCGCGCGCCTCGTCCTGCTGGCCGCCATGACCGCCGCACTCGCCGGCCGGTCTGGTATGCAGCCTCCCTCCCACCCCCTCCGGCTTCTTGCACTCTGCCACTCTCCTCTCTTTCGGCTGCTCTGCGCCTCTGCCTGTCTTTGCTCATCGAGTTTCCTGCCTTCTTTCGCGGCGGCGGCGGCGGCGGCGGAGGGCAGACGGCGCGTGGTGCGTGTGCCGCCAGGACCTGCCGGACAGCTCGCTGCAGAAGACGCTGGACTACGCGTGCGGCGACGGCGCCGACTGCAAGCCCATCCTGCAGAACGGCCCATGCTTCGGCCCGGACACCGTCAAGGCGCACTGCTCCTACGCCGTCAACAGCTTCTACCAGCGCAACAACCAGAACTCCCAGGCCTGCGTCTTCTCCGGCACCACCCTCCTCACCAACACCGACCCCAGTAATTAATCCACTCGTTTCATTTCACCCCCTTTCCCTTCTTTGTTAGGAGTACTTTCTTCTTTCTCTAGTTCAGTTCCCCATATACAAGTTTTACAACTCCAAATCCACTGTTCAGAACAAACGCTAGTGCTTCCTGAGCTTCGTCAGGCATGTGCGGGTTTGTATTTCTAATGCTTGGTTTGGTTGCAAATGTTTGTTCTTGGCTGCAGGCTACTCCGGCTGCCAGTTCCCTGCATCCGCTAGGTAATTGATCCTTGTGCCTGTGGTATTAATTTCTACTGCCCTCTGCTTCTTGGCGCATCAACATCTATCAGGTGTCTCAGGTGTCGGAGGGTAGTTCATGGTATTACGGCTTCCGTGCCACTGTCTTCCTAACAGGCTACCATGGTTTGGTCCAAACATCACTCAGATATTGCATTGAAACATTTCACTTGCTTCCAACATTTCACCCATATATTAAAGGTAGGAGTTTGATTGGGAAACAAAAGCCACATCTTTGAACGGGTATGGAGCAATCAGAAATGTATCATCATCACCAGTTTGCTTGTCCTTCGTGAAAAGATTTCTTTCATCGCAACTTTGGTCCTGGTAAAATATTGGTGCCGCCGTGTGGTAGCATTCAGTGTGCCGTGGTGTGGTGTTTTTTTTTTTTTGGAGATCTTGGAATAAAGGTCATTTGCGCGTGTGACCGGGGTCCTTGCTTCTTTTCTACATTTGGCTGCATCGATGAACAACTGTGTCCTCAGGGAGTCTTTTTAGGGGAATCCTGTACCCTTCCGGTTCCGTCTCCCAGCTTGATGATCAGTCCCCTTTATGTCACTTTGATTTGTTTGTATGCAGATTCTTGCATTATTCCTGCCACCTTTATGAAACTAGAGCTAGCATTTAGAGGAGTCTGGAGATTACTGCTAGGTCATTAGATGTGTGGATTCATCTTTTGATTAGTCTGAGTTGATTTGGTCCCCTCCTCTCTTGTGCTCCTTCCCCAACCATGGTGCAAGACTTTGCAGGTCCGCAGGTGCAAGAATGGGCATGCATTCGTTTCTGATTTACCTATTCATGATCGCCATAAATTAGCAGCAAGCATCCAATGAACATGCTCCAAAATTAGGAATATGCTCACTTGATGAATAGAATAGTACATTAAATAAGGAAGTGATTCCGTCCACCATGGTGCGAGACTTTGCAAGTCCACAGGTGCAAGAATGGGCATGCATTCGTTTCAGATTTACCTAATTATGATCGCCATAAATTAGCAGCAATCATCCAATGAACATGCACCAAAATTAGGAATATGCTCACTTGACGAATAGAATACTACATTAAATAAGGAAGTGATTCCATGATCTTGAATAGTTGACACCGGAGGGGTATGTGAAGACTGCACGAAAACTTGACGTTGAAGGATTCGAATCATCTTTTGGTCATTACCCTTACATTAATGCTACAATAAGCAATCATTGCCATATGAGCAAGAAAAAAAGAGCCATTAGGTGGATTTGATCTATGTAGAGGTGGCCAAACGGGCTGAGCAAGGCCTAACCGGGCTGGCTTGGTTCGGTGAACCGAACCGAACCGAACCGAACCGAACTTGGGCCAAGGCCTCGGCCCGTTGGGCCGGCCCGGTTCGGTTCGTCGCTTTAGCATATTTATTTAATTAAATATATTCATTTATATATATATTTCTAACGATATATAGTGTATTTACGCAATTTATAGTGTATATTTGTAAAATATAGTTTTTTTTCTTAATTTATTTAGATATTTTAATTAAAATAAACCAACCCATATAAAACCGGGTCTGCCCGATTCGGTTCAGTTACTGTGCAACCCAAACCTAGGCCGAGACCCAAGCCCATTGGCCCGGTTGGCCTGGTACGCATAGTAAACGAACCAAACGGGCCCAAACCGGGCTGACCCGTTGGCCACCTCTAGATCTATGGATCATGACTCAAGGCAAAAATTCCAACCACTATGGCCTTGTTTGTTTCAGATTAATGTAGAGTTGTGTTTTACTGTAGCAAATTTGTGACTCTCTCAAAATACATTTTAATGAGTTCAAAAAATTATGAAAAAAATATTTTACAAACTTTAAGAAGTACTATTTAAAACTCCACAAGAATGACTACAAAAAACTACATCATTTGGCTTATACAAAAATAACAAATTTTCATTTTATTTAATTAAATTTAATTTAATCTGAAACAAACAAGGCCTATGTCTTAAAGCTTTGTTGCTCTATCAAGGTAGATCAAGGTAGACAATTTGATAAGTGTAGCAAAGGAAATGAATTCCTAATTGAGTTCGCCTTGGTATATTAGTTGTTATCCAAAACGGCTACTTTTCAAGATATGGAGGGAGTACCGCATTGAAGATTTCTCAAATCTAGTTTTGGTTGTTGAGTTTGGCTGGTTATCAATATTTATATTTGTTATCCTTTGGCACCAAATCAGAAGAATGTTTACAAGATGGGTTGTAAATTAAAGGAAGTGATTCTACTCCCTCCATATCTTCAAACGTACATTTTGGACAACAATTAGGATACCATAGCGAACTTAATTAAGGTTTATTTTTTCTACCCTTAGAGCATGAGCAGTAGCGCTTGTATCTCTGCCTGCATCAGCTCCCTAAATAGCGCGTGTTTGAATTTCCTTCCTGCTTCCTTACTGCCCGTCCAACGCAGTTTGAATTTCCTTGCTGCAGTTGATGCAAGCCGCTACTGATTGGGGAGCTGCTGCTCATGCTCTTACTAAATTGTCTACTTTGAATTGGAGCAGTAAAGCTTTCTAGCATAGTGGTAGGAGTTTTAGCGTCGAGTTATGAGTTCTCTAGGTCAAATGCAGCTTGCAGCTCTTTTTTCCTTGCTTCTTTCCGCATCTTGCAGCTCTTATTTGACTTATTTCCTTGAGGTAGTCTTGAGAGTCCAATCCACTTTGTTCAACCTGTGTTTTAAAGCTTTTAGACAAGTCTTTGAGATAGGAAAAACCATATAAAAAAATTAAACAAAGATAAATAAATAGGCAGATGACTCAAACAAGTCTGATAAGTTAACAAGAACATTAACCCAAGGACAGGAATGGCCAAAAAAACCTTAAACGTCAAGTTTTCGTACACTCTTCACATACCTCTCTAGCGTCAACTATTCACAATAAGGAGGGAGTATTTCTATGATATCGCGTACTCCCTATAGTTTCAAAAAACATGACATTTTAGACATATCCTGAGCTAAGTGTTAAAACTTTAACTATGAAAATATTTTGAATTATTTAGACTGGGGACATGAAAATCATATAATTAGATTTGTCTCAAAAATATTTTCATAATATCATGATTTTTGTGGATTTTATGAATAAATTGCAATGGTAATTAGTAGTCAAATGTGCATTTAACGACAATATCAATGTTCAAAACGTCAAGTTTTTGCGAATTGGAAGAAGTATAAGAGCATGTGCAGCACGCCCTGCATCACGCGCCGGCATCAGCGCTGATGCAGGGGCTGTGCTCACTGCCTTGGGCGGGAGATTTAAATCACAGACACGCTACAATAATCTACAGTAATTTACAGGCTTGTTTGAAGGCCCTGCTGGGGATGCTCTAAGACTTCACTAAGTTTGAAGTCTGAATTTTTCAAGTTAGCATCCGTAGTGTCATCTTAAATATGCTTTGGAGGTTGTCACAATGGTGTTCTTTCCAAAAGGCTAGAGATGTAGCATAGGATTTGTGGCTAACAAGATGTCATTTGTACTTTTGTCTTCCTTTCCCTATGAGATGTCGGTTATTCTTTTTGAGGCCAATATTTTGGACTCTCTACTACGTAGTATATGTTGTACGATGTAGAGGCTGGTATGAATTTCCATTGTCTTGAGAAAAAGAGTGGGGTTGTAAAATGCACAACTCATCAGTCATCATCGATCACACACTGAAAAGATTTTGTTCATTCTTTTCTGCAGTGCTGCTGGGAGTAGCGGCACCGGGGGCACCTCCGGCATGTACAGCCCTCCAGGGTCACTGGGGCTTGGTCCTTCAGGGAACTCCTTCAACGACAATAGCAATGCTGGCATCCTTCCTGTGTCCGGGATGGCAAAACGGATGGTGATCCTCGCTTGCTGCTCGCTCATGGCTCAGTACCTTCTTAGGGTGTGATCAAGGAGACGAGGCACCCTCTCCTACTGTCTGGGGTTGTCCGGGGTTCTTGTTTCTCGGCACCTTTTCTTCTTCCAGTGGTAGTAGTGGCAGGCAGAAAGAACCGTTTGATGGTATTCCATTCAGGTGAACAAGAACTAGGCAGTGCCGAATGAGTGAGAGTTGTTGCTACTGCCATTTCCTTTTACTTTCTCTGCTGTAAATTTAGATTCCTGCTAGCTAGGAGACGTGTGGGCTTTGCGGAGTCTGTGTTTAATGGAGTCTTAAGGATTGATGTAGCACTATTATGATCTGACCTTGCTGCATTTGGCTGCCCAGATGGTTAGAATTGTTAAAATTGTGCTGATTCTTGAGAGCACAGGTAAGATTTTAAATTTGGCGGAACATCCTAACAAATCATGGTGGCTGGCAAAATTTCAGATCATACGGCTTTTGTTCTTAGGCAACCCGTGGGGAAAATTGCTCAAATGACGCTCAATTCACCGCCACAGAATAAAATGGCACTTAATCCTTTGCTGTTTTGTAAAATGACATCTAGGCAGCCAATTTTGTTCGCAATTGACACTTGAGCATTTCTCCTTTTCCATCCTGCAAATTGAGTGAACTACCAAATTTGCTCGCGAGCCAGCTTGTGAGTCGCCGGATTTGCACGTCGTGGCTCGGAGTTGCTGCAATTGCCTGCCACGAGCCACCCGCAAGTTGTCGCCGTTGCCCGCCGTTGCTCGCCGCTAGAACCCTAGCTTTGGGGGACACCTTGGGTTCAAGCCCGACTCCCAACCCAGTCTGGTTCGGGTCACGTCTGGTTCAAGCGAAAGAAACCAGGGGGTAGAACCAAGGTTTTAAATCTTTGACTATAGCAGAACGCGAGCGGTTTGAGCAGAGTCCAGCTATTGAAAAAAGTCGACTATAGCGGGCTATTAGTGGTCTATAGCATCATTTAACGCTAAATGTCATAGCCCGAGATTTAAAACAATGGGTAAAACTCGAACTCCTACTCTGATTTCTGTGTGGCACCTCAAATTTCCAACGTGGAAAAGTGTGGAAAAAGGGAGGGAGATGCGAAAATGTCATTTAGGAACAAACTTGGCTGCCTTGGTGTCATTTGTACAAAACAACAACAAATTGAGTGTCACTTTGTTCTGTTGCCGCCATTAGTTTTACATATCAATGGTCCAGGCATCCTATTTATCTCTAATGGATGAGATTGCTTACATATCTCGATATTCCAAAGGCCATGATAGAAACTGTCCGGCACACTCCCTACTAGCTATTCGCATCGAACCACACTTCGGACGGTCTACCAGACTGTCGGGCGTGCGCTGGATTGTTTGATACATCCTCATGCCAAACCATCCATCACGGCGGGCCAACTTGCATGGATTCGGGGCATATCTCCATGCTTTGGACTTCCAACTGGGTGATCTTGCACTCTACAGAAAGCTAAGAACAAGAGCATTCCAACAAACAAGGTCTCACAGCCTCAAATCTAAAGGATAAGATTTTCGAACAAATCGGCATATTAGCCTCGATACGCCTTTGCTTTTTTAAATAGCTAAGTCTCAAGATTTACAAAGTATAGTATCTTTGGTTTTTAGCAAACAAAAGAACCCTACCCCACCAAAGAGCTCGTTATCACTATTTGCATTAGGTGGGTATTGACTTGCGAGTGTGGTTTAATTGCGCGCTCAGCCTTGCACCTACTCACTCTTTTCGGTGACTATGAGGATGGACTTGCACCAGAAGATGACGATAAGAAGGAGAAAGCTCAGCAGGATGACAATTTGGCTAGGTGTTAAGCGAGACTTTAGCCACTTGCCTATTTTGGGGTTGGGCACAGCCTCAAGACTCGATCGCTTTACTACTTCTGCACAGCTTTATTATTTAGTTTCGTAAGATTTGGTCTTACCGGTCAGTTAAACAGAGGCAATATGTACTAAACTCTACTGCAATATTATTCGGTATCATTTTATATGAGATGATTTGGCTTGATGTAATAGTGTCATGCTAGCAAAACAGATCCTGGGCTACCACTGATGCATTGAGGATTTCATGAAAAGGGTGCCCGACGTACGGGGGAGAGGAGAGTAGCTGGAGGCAGACGGAGGCAGCATTGTGTTTGTCAACTGGCTAATGTGAAGAGAGACGGAGGGAGAGGCGATGGCGACAACTACTAGCACCGGAGAACAACGGTCGCCGCCATGGGCTTGCAGGTCGTAAGAGCATGATGGGTGGAGGCCATCAATGCTATAGAGCAGGCCGATGTCGCAAATCAGAAGGGGGTAGGACAGCGCCGCCAAACCAAAGGTTGTGGCGGCATAGACATGACATCAGAGTAGGGGTAGGGGTATCTGGCATTGGTTATACATGGTAAAGAGGGGATGCGGTGGGGCTTGGCGAATTGCAGGATCAACGGTCATGGCGTCATCGATCAAAGGAGGGAGCAGGTGTCATGAGGACCTAGACATAAAATTAAAAGGCCTAAGGTTTTTTTTTTCAAAATTGTCTAGAGCAACCACAGCACATGATGTCAGGTGTTGCACCGTGGGAGGCGTGCCAGCTATCAGATCGATGATAACTGCGACTAGCACCTTGTATAGAAGAGAAGATTGTGCTTAGCAGAGCCAAGGTAATCACACATTTAGAACTATAGAAACACCGCACCGGCGTTGATTCGGATGCGAACACGGAGGACTAACTCTATTTTTCTGCTATTCGAGTTTGCGTTGCTCGCTTCCCAGTCACCACTCGTTTGCAACACCGCTCTCTCATGTTGCATTTCCTGCTCGCCCCGCTACTTGATCATTGATCATCGGCTGGTCACCAGAGCCACGGTCACCATTCGTCACCCACGTCCATTTCTCTTTCATCTCTCACATGGATTTCCATCTCCCTAGCTTCATCTTTCACTCTATTTCTCATCTATACTTTCTGAAGGCCACATCCGGCAGGCTTGGTGGTCGGATCTGAAGGCTCGCTGGATATAGAGCAGATGGAAGAAAGTGCATCCCCATTGCATGGAATTTCATCCTTTTAACTCATTTATGTACGTAAAATTTTGGTTTTTCTATTGAAACTTTGGTTTGTTCTCCTGAAAAATTATGTGTATGAGACGGAAATTTTTGTGATAACAGTGAAACATATAATGTTTTATCATGTCTTTTATCATGTTTCATTACATTTTATTCCCATGTTTTACTAACGCTTTTGACATATTTCATTGAGATACTTGATATGTATTTCGCCATGTTTTAGTAGTTCTTTTATCAAGTTTCATAACCAGTTTCTTAAGTTTCATATGTAGTTTCTCAGATTTTAGTACAAATTACACTATATTATCAAGTTTTATTAGTTTTCAGATTTTAGTACAAATTACACTATATTGTCAAGTTTTATTAGTTTTCTAACTTTTGGCATAAATTAATTTAAGTTTCTTCGATTTTTCATGATCACTGTATTGTCAGTTTAATCTGTAGTTTTTTTTCGAGTTTAGACGGTTGTTATTCAAGTTTCCATACATGAGGTGAGCGTGTCCGATCGGATGGGACGTCGGATTCCTGCAATCCGTGTTAAAATCATCATGGCAAACTACTCACATCTAAAAAATGGCTCAGGGAAAACACACTGAGGCCCGCACGTCTGGCCCAATTTGCCAATTCAGCGTAGTTGTACGTACCACGGATTTCATGGCCGGTGTTTGTGCATGCATTGCGCCAATTTGACTCCAGTAGTCTAGTTTCGGCATGAGCAGTATCCAGCTTCTGAAACTCAACCTCCGCCATGAGCGGCAAAGTGGTAATCTAAATTTTAAAACAATTCTTATCACGAGTTAGAAAGTGGATTTTTTTTTATATTTAGGGTTTGCTTAATAATTAGGTGTAAATTCCGGTAAAAGTAAATCCCTATAGGGATTTTTTGGGTCATTATGAATCCCAGGACTAGCCCATCCCTCTCATCACTCCTTTTCCAGCCAAACCTCCTCGTCATCCATGCCAAAATTCCCCACTCTTCTCTCTCCCCCCCCCCTCTATGAGCCCAAGCCATTGATGCAGCCGCTGGTACCTCCTTCCTACTCACCAAGCCAGTCGTCAACAGGAGAAGTAGTCGCCTCGTCGGTATCTCCTTGATCCCTTGCTGGCAGCGCCATGCATCACCTCCTTTATTGTTGGAGGAAACCAAGGCGTGCCATCCTTCTCCCTATTTCTCGTCGGCAGCAGTTGACACAATGCCATCGTCCTAGTCGGCGGTGACCGTGATGAGGCGCAGCAGTACTGCTTGACATGGATGGACGAGGCAGTATCATCTTGTTCCCTCACCAGCAGTGGCCGTGACAAGCAGCGGCGGCACAGCGACACAAATATGAATGGCCGAGGAGGAACTGTCATCCTCCTTCACCGGGGACTGCCGTGACGAGCACTAGCAGCAGCAACATGCATGGACGAGGTGGCACCATCCTCCTCCATCGGCGCCGGTCGTGATAAGCAACAACGAGGTGGGGAAAAATCCACGAGTTGAGAGGGGATTATTTTGCACCTAGGATTTTGACAAGGATTGGGTGGGATTTTCCCTTTTCCCCACCCCACTCAAAAGTTTCTTAGAGAAACCTTCATGCGATTGGTCAACTGGTATTTTTCCCTAGGAATTGAGGGGGATCTCGGTTGGGATTTGAGCTCCCAAATGAGCCTTTATCGAGCGGACTTGGTTACATGCGTAGGCACCACAAATATTTTTACTCATAAAATTGCTTGCCAGCCACTGACAGTTTATTGAATGTCGGTGTCAGATCACTCGTGCCCACGTTCTTCGGAAGAGGCCACGAGTTTGATCAAGAGTAGATTAGGGCATCACCAAGACACCAACTTATACCTAACTTAAATCAGCCCATCATTATTAAGCCGCTATTTATCAATATTATTTTCATCTTTTCTACTCCCTCCGTTCCAAAATATAAGGCGTATTTTGACCGGAGAAAATCAAACTTACCAAATTTTGACCATAAATAAATCAAATAATATTCATCGTTAGTATATCAAAGTTGTACCAAATTGTTCATATTTTAAAGTGCTTTTTGATATAATATTATATTGTAGCAATTCATAATATATAATAGAGGAATCTAACGATCAAACTATACCTTTAAAGACTTTTATGGAGTTAAAATATGTCTTATATTTTGGAACGGGGGAGTATTTTATTTGCCACAGCTTCATGATGATCTAAGTTAAGTCTCATTCAACACGGCTTAGGCCTCCTATTTTCATGAGCTAGAGCAGGGACCAACTAATTATTCCTCACCAGTAAAAAACAGATTAGAGGCCATTTTCGTTCTGTACATAACATGGTTTTTGAATTTTTAAAAAAATTTTGTAAATCTTCGGAAGGAATCCAAAAAAATAATTGAAAAGGCTAAAACGCTTGGCTCTTTAAAAGAACAAATGGATCCTGCATGGCCGAGGGTCGAGTCAGCGCTTGGTTCACTGTACGCACGTTCGCGGTTCGCATACGGCATACTACATGGCAACCTCTGGCGTCTGCATGGACTGAGCGCAGGGAGGGGCGCGGGACCGGGCGTACGCTTTGTGGACCGGGAGACCTGGGCACGGCGCATCATTCCGAGGGCATGCACTCACGCGCCATGCGCTCAACACGTGCAATGAGTACTGACATGTGGGACCAAGGCCTGCCCTATGCTCAGAAGTAGAGCCGATTCGGATGAGAGGGAGCTCAAGCTCAACTCGTGGGCCTCGTGGGCTCGTGCTTCACTGCTCCGTGCTCCGGGCCTTCTTCCAGGATCCGCTGTTCACGTCAACTATCATCGTTGACTAACATGCATGTATATACTCCTTCCGTTCGTAAAAATAAGTTATTGTTAACTTTTAAACATACGTTTGACCATTCATTTTATTTAAAATTTTATTGTAAATATGTAAAAAAATATAAGTTATACTTAAAATATATTTAAAAATAAACTAAATTATGACAAAATAAATAATATCTACATAACTTTTTTGAATAAAACGAATGGTCAAACATATGTCCAAAAGTCAATAGCGACTTATTTTCGTGAACGGAGGGAGCATAATGTAGGCGGCAGATTTGGTAAGGTCAGTTAACAACAGATGAGGAGAATTTAAGTCGATATTCTCAGCCGAGAATTTCGCAGCACCGTCGTTTTCCATTACCATTGTCAATGGATTAGCTTCTTGGTGTTAACCCCCACAACGGCCAACGGGTGGCTAGGACACTAGGTAAGGGTGGGGTAGGGGGAGATGTGTTGGCGCTCCGTTTTCTATCTGCTACCTCAATTTGTGGTGTAAGATGCATGGTGGATGGATTGACGGTGAAAAGTTGAGCCGTTAAAAGACAACGTGAGATAGAGGTGGATCACTAACAATATTTTGCCTAAATATGAGGAAGAAGAATAGGGGCACCTCACCAAAGAGGAGAAAAAAGACATTGCACTAAAGTTCAAAGAGTAGATGGGAAAAAAGATGCAATGGTGGGTGAAGGGGCTCTAGTTGTGGAGTCACCCGATATTGGCGGCAGAGGTGTTTTTACGAGTTATGTGAGGGAGATGTGTTAGGATTTGGAAAAGATTTGGACCGTTGCATATTAATCTAGTGTGTGAGATTTTTTTGTTAGTTGGAAAATAGAAATTCTTGGCATCTTGGGATATGTTACGGTCAAAATGCATCAATAGATAAAGTGGCATAGATAACGAGATTTAGGTGTTATTGTCAAATATGGCCCGTTGGAAACAAAGAATTTTCATATATTAGCTTACATAAAAATAAAGCAGTTTTTTATCTTTAAAAAATACATGTGTCGCGAGTGCACCGGCATTGTTGAGGATTATCGTATAATTTTTAAATATTTTAAAAAAAAATTACACGATTGGTTAGCATTATTTTCTATTCTTAAGATCACTAGAAAACTCTTGAAAATGATGCAATATTGTAATATACGGGAAAATCATATGAGCAAGTAAAATTGCCAGGAACTCCTACCTACAATTTTAGGTTGAATTTTGAAAAATATCGTAATGACTTGTCAAACCATATTTGACTTTTACTAGCACCGTCGGTACCTGATTTTGATATTGACGGATCAAGCAAACCTGGTTTTACAAATTATGTACTAAAATGGGTTTCAGTGCCATAGAGACAAACAGTACTTATGCCTGCATGTTTTTACTGCTTGACTACACATTATGGCTCGATGATTATAAGATAGTGAGATTATTTACCATGGCGTTTGTTCTGTCAGTATCATATGAGCGTAAACAACCAGCCACATCCACATTGCACCTTGTATGATTTAGCTTAAATTAAACAAATGATTTATGACATAAAATTTGCTTTTTATAAGCCAAACGATTTAATTGTTTCGTAGTCTCTTTTTCCGTTTGAATCGAACGAGACCACACCTTTGTCGATTTTCTCAAACCACCTCATATTACATAAATGACACACCTCTTTTATTAAGAGGCTCCTCCTCTATAACTTTTGACCTGTCTCCTTGATTAGATAGTTATTTAGATCAAGAGGATCGGTAATTGACAAATTAAAGAAGGTGATTGACTCATTGTTTGAACAGCAAAAAATAGGAGAAAAAATAGGATGAGAAGGAAAAGGGAGGGAAAGTGCAAGGAAGGAGGCGCAGCGGCTGGCACTGGCAGCAGCAGCCGCGATCGCTGTGGCTGCCACAGCACAGCTCGGCATGCGGCCGTTGCTCGCTTGTCGTGGGGCCCATGAAAAAGACGACCCCTGGTTGGTGCGCCGCTCCTGGACTGGGGCCACACGACGGACCGACCCGGTCCCCCTCGGATTCAGATCGTCTGACTTCGGGGTGAAGCGAAGTCACCAGCAGTCGCTGATATCTGCCGTCCATTTGAATCTCTACGGCTATTGCTATTCTGCTCACTCTTTTTTCTTTTTCACGCAAGCAAGCACGCTTTAAACTACACATGGTGTATTTACAATGCAAAAGAAAAAGGAGTCTTTGTGTGAGGTTGATCGTAATGATACTAATATTAACCTGAGTCAATTTTTGAAAATTATAACTTAAATTTTTTTTAATCTATTTAGAATAAGCACATTAAAATCATATAGATAAATTTTATTCGAGAAGAGCTTTCATAGCATTGTGATTTTATTTATTATAAATAATCAAAATACTCCCTCCATCCCAAAACGTTTGTCACTATTGAATTTTAGACACACATTTGACTATTCATCTTATTAAAAAATTTAGTACAAATATGTAAAAAAAATATGACATACTTAAAATACATTAATGATAAAATAAGTCATATCAAAATAACAGTGACAAACATTTTACGGTGGAGAGAGTAGTTTTTTTTTGTGAAAGTTCCATTTTAGAGGTTGTGTAGATGTTCAAAACAACTACTTTTTTTCGAACATGAGTGAGTATTCTATAGTTATCAGTGTTGTTGCTAACACCACACCCCTCCTCGGGTCTGTGCAACAACAATCAGCTAATATATTGCTTGAATTACTCCCTCTGTCGAGAAATATAAGGCGTATTTTGTTTTGTTAAGACAAGACTTTGCCATTACTTTATTAATATGTCATTTGCGTGGTACAAAATCATATAATATGTAAACATTTTTAATACAAATCGAAGGTTCTATCAGGCCCATATGCATCCTGCCGAACAGCCCTTGGCTGGCGCGGTGCATAACGGCCAAGGAATCGTGTTTAAGTCCGACTCGAACAAGAGTTCTGCACGGCTGCGTGAAGACCCGGACTTGGGTTTCCCGGATTGGAATAGGAGTCGTGATCCCCAAGACTAGGAGTATGCCTTATCTGCCTCGGGATATATTTGGCACGTCGAGTTCGTTACGAACTCGTAGTTAGCCCGGCCCGATATTCCTCGGTAGGTCGGTTTGCTCAAGACTATATAAACAGGCCCCTATGGCGTTTAGAGGACCACGCCAAGAGCTTTGCATCTTAGCACCTCGTGACATCGGATCATTGCGCTTATCGCACTTGTACACATAATCTCGCCGAGACTTGTTCGTCTCGTCGAGCCATCTCTTGTATTCATCTGTGATATATAAGAAAGGCTGGACGTAGGGCTATTATCTCTCCCGAGAGGCTGAACCAGGATAAAACTCGTCTCCTGCTCATTTGTTGTTCGTGGTTGTTCGGCGTGTCTCCTATCTCAATCTTAAAGAACCTTAGCGACTTGAGATCGATATCTCAACCGTCGACAGTTATGTAAGCTCTTCTCGAGTCAAATTATCTATATAATTTTTACGTGCTCAAACTAAATAGTTTAAAAGATTTTTAAGATATATTTTTTTTAAAATTAGCTCGTGTTAATTATTAGGATCACTACGATCAACCTCACACATTGTAAATACACCGATACGTAGGTTGAAGCTTTTTTGGGCATTGTAAATACACTGATATGTGGGTTGAAGCGTGCTTGCTTGCGTGGAAAAAAGGAAAGAGCAAGCAGAATAGTAGTGGCCGTAGATATTTATATGGACGGCGGATATCAGCCGACTGCTGGTGACTTCGCTCCACCGCGACGTCAGGCGATCTGAATCCGTCGCCCTCCCGGTCTTCCCTGGATGGATCATGGGCCCACGCGTCGGTTCGCGGAATGGTACAAGTGGTTGGATGGGCGCAAAAACATTTATTAATCGGAAAGCCAGTGTTTTTTTTTTATATGTTTTGGTGCTGGGAGAAAAAAAGTTTTTAATGTTTTTTGTTATGGGCGCGCAAGCTGCTTGGCTGCACAAGGGAGACAGTGCTTTGCTTTTTTCTTTTTCTTTTTCTTTTTTTTTTTGGGAGGGGGGGGGGCTGTTGGGGGGTGGTTTCAAATGTTACCTAGACGAAACTATAAACGAGTTTATAGGAATGTCATCCACCTTCGCACCTTCGACTTTGTCATACAACCACACGAGTTTACATGTATGTCATCCACCTTCGGCTTTGTCGTACAACCATGTAAATGTGTGCTCGTTGTACATCTGCTATGACTCAATGGGTCGAATGACTATAGTTATATCTACTATGATAATTTTAATGAGTTAAATCAAATAAAATAGATTTGTTAAAACGATGACAAGGTGGATAAAGTTAGTGGATAAGATGGTTATGTTTCAATGAATAATAAATTGATGCATCAGTCCAAACCAATGAACGCCATTGAATACTTTTAATACTAGATATAATCACTGCTAAAAAGGTTGTGTTAAGGAACCATCTTTAGGCACGATGAACTATTGTTGGAATTTGATCTATAAATTTTTTAAGAAGTGATTTCGAAAATTGATCCACTTCACTTGATTTGTTGTTAAAATGTTCAAGAAATGACTTTGAGATTTTGGCGAAATTGCCTCAAGAAGCAAAGCTTTAGGACATGTTTGAAAATAAAGTATTTCAAAAAATCATGGTTTTTGCAATACATAGTTTTATGAATGTTTTAATATAAATACTATGGTTTCATCAAACAACTTCAAAACCCTTGTATCTTTTGGAACTATCACATGTTTGGATACACGGTATTTAGAATGATAAATTTAAGCAAACACAATAGTTAATGAGAACCAAACTATAAAAAAATTAGCTAAGAGTAGAGTTTTAAGCACTTCAAAAGTACCATGGTTTAGATCATGCAAAGAAATGTTGGAATGGTGTCGACCCTTTGTGACCCCACGGCCATCAGGGTCTACTTAGGGGTTGTCATGTATCAAACCATTTTCATCCCTAGTTCCAATAGAATCCTTTCATTGTTCGCCGTTAAAAGGGATGCTCTTTTCATTTCCTTCGGAAAGGCTTCTTTCTACTTTCTTCATACCATTCTCTTTGAAGGGATGTCGTTGGAGATGATGAAAAAGGTTGAAAAATAATATGTTGCAGAAAATAAAAAAAAGGTATAAAAGGAAATATAGTTGCATATGAAATATGAGCATATCAGGAGGTTCCCGTTTTAGTGTTTATTTGACTTCTAGAGCATATATAATTGTAGGGCTATAACTTTGTTGTACACTTTGTAGCTGAACCTGTTAGTATGCAAACGGGCCATGGATAATAAAAAAGATTGTAAATAAAATATAAGAGATAAATATATAGGGATTAGGAAAATAGGTAAAAATAGGTCCAATGTTATTAATGCAAAAAAAAATTTAACATGTGAATAGCACAATTGGACAACAAATAGATAATAAGGGTTTAACATTGGATATGCTTTAGGATTAGAAAAGTTGTAAGAGGAATGAATGTTTTAGAAGTAGTGTGAAGGCCTTGTTTGTTTCAGTTTAAATTAAATTAAACGAAGATTTGTTATTTTTGTATAAGACAAATGATGTAATATTTTGTAGTCGTTTTTATGCGGTTGTCAATAGTTCTTTTTAGATTTTGTAAAATATTTTTTCATAATTTTTTGAACCCTTTAAAACGTCTTTCGAGAGGGTCACAAATTAGTTGTCGAAACAAATCAGGCCAAAGTGTAAATAATTTTTTAAAAATAAAAGTAATCTCGTAGAAGATGAGATGAACAAGTTAGGACTAGACAGGATATGACAGAAAACCCTCGGTTAAACTGCCTTCCCTGAGGAAAAACTCAAGAATGAATGCCAAGAGATGGTCAAAACAGCATAGCATGGTCAGCAGTAACAGTAGCAGCAGCAGCCACACCCATCAACAAAACAAAGGACATCTTTATGAGGGCAAAACCGTCAAACCAAGTACCTCCCAACGAATGGAGGAAAAAAAAATTATCACTGGACAAGTCACGACTCATCACGGGGAGAGCAGGAAGAAGAGCAGAGAAGGAAGCAACAGCAGGAGAGAAGAAGACCAACACCAACCAGAGCCAGAGGGCCAGTGATCTGGGAAGGAAGCCATTAGAGAGGAGGAGGAGAGGGACAGAGAGAGGAAGAGAGAGAGAATTACCTGCCTTCCCTCTAAGATTTTTCCAAATTACTTTCCAGTCCTTCTCCCCCATGTGAGCTTCTCTCCTCCTCGTCGGTCGTCGCCTCCCTCCACCAACCGGAATCCGGAAGCCGAGACCGGTTCTGCCGTCCCACCTCCATTCCCGGGCTCGGGTCTTCGCCGTCGGCTTGCCGGATATGGTGGCCGCTCGCCGGGGCACGGCCTATGGGACCGTCCTCCCGCTTCTCCTGCTCGCCGTCGTCTCTGTCTCTTGCTCCTCGTTGCGCCGTGTCCACGAACAGGACAGATCGGCGCTTCTCCAGCTCAAGAGCGCCGTCCCCTCCGCCGAGCTGCTCCGCGGCTGGCCCCTGGACTCCGGCGGCGCTGACCACTGCGACTGGCGGGGGGTGACCTGCGACGCAAGGTCCCGGGTCGTCTCCGTCGTCGTGCCCTCCACCTTCTCGCGCTCCCGGCCCCGGTGGGAGCTCGCCGGCGAGCTGCCCCGGGCGGTCGGGTTCCTCACTGAGCTGGAAGAGCTCTCCTTTCCCTCCTGGGGCCTTCGCGGCGAGATCCCCGCTGAGATCTGGGGGTTGGAAAAGCTGCGGCTGGTCAACCTCGCCGGGAACTCACTGCGGGGCGCCCTCCCGGCCGCCTTCCCGCCGCGGCTCAGGGTGCTTAACCTCTCATCCAACGTCCTTCATGGTGAGATCCCCGCCACCGTTTCCAACTGCAATGATTTGGAAAGGCTCGATCTTTCTGGCAACCACCTCATTGGATCGGTGCCTGGAACTATTGGCGGCATGCCCAAGCTGAAGCAGCTTGACTTGTCCCGGAACCTTCTCTCCGGGAGAATCCCCTCTGGTTTAGGGAATTGCACGCAGCTCCGATCACTGCGATTGTTCTTCAATCTGTTGGACGGTTCCATCCCACCGGAGATTGGAAGCCTGAGGAAGCTGCGAGTTTTGGACGTATCGGGTAACAGATTGAGCGGTCCAGTTCCACCGGAGCTAGGGAATTGCTTGGATTTGTCTGTCTTAGTGCTGTCTAGCCAGTTTAATGCAGCGAATTCACCCGAGTTCAATCATTTTGAAGGAGGGGTTCCAGAAAGTGTGGCAGCTTTACCAAAGCTCAGGGTGCTATGGGCACCGAAGGCAGGGCTGGAAGGGAATGTCCCCAGCAACTGGGGAAGGTGTCATAGTTTGGAAATGATTAATCTTGCGGAGAATTTACTTTCTGGAGTGATACCAAGGGGGCTAGGGCAGTGCGGTAACCTCAAGTTTCTCAACTTCAGCTCCAATAGATTGTCAGGTTCGCTTGACAGTGATCTTTATCCACATTGCATGGCTGTATTTGATGTCAGTGGCAATGAATTGTCAGGCTCAATTCCCGCATCTGCCAACAAATGTTTTGCATCTGAGCTAATGGTAGATGACATGCCTTTTGGTTATTCTTCGCGCTTCATGTCGAAAGCTATAGCAAAACTACAATTGAGTTATTGCATGTCTGGAGAGTGTTCAGTTGTGTATCATAATTTTGCGAAGAACAATTTTGGAGATCGTCTTACATCATTGCCATTTAATGCAGACAGATTTGGAAACAGAACCCTGTATGCATTTCTTGTTGATCGCAATAAATTCACTGGATCATTGGATGAAATTCTGTTGGAACAGTGCAGTAACTTGAATGGGCTGATTGTCAGTTTCCGAGACAACAAGATATCGGGTGGCCTTACAGAAGAAATTAGCACAAAATGCCGCAACATCAGAGTTCTGGATCTAGCTGGCAATCAAATTTCAGGAATGATTCCTGCTAACATCGGCATGTTGCAAGCTCTTGTCAAGATGGACATTAGTAGAAATTTGCTGGAGGGTCAAATACCTAGCAGTTTTAAAGGATTAAAGAGCTTGAAATTTCTCTCGCTAGCTGGGAACAATCTTAGTGGCCATATACCACCCTGTTTGGGTCGGTTGAGATCACTGGAGGTATTAGATCTCTCATCTAATTCTCTATCTGGGAAAATCCCGAGTAATCTTGTGACACCAAGAGGTCTCACTGCGCTTCTGCTCAACAATAATAAGCTCTCTGGAAACATCCCTGATCTTATCCTTTCAGCATCACTGTCCATTTTTGACATTTCATTCAATAACTTGTCTGGTCCATTGCCTTCAAATATACACTCATTGAGATGCAACAGTACTCATGGAAATCCATCCCTCCAGCCTTGTAGATTGCCTACACCTTCCAGTCCATCAATGAATGTGAGGGCACTCACTGAGGATGTTAATCCTCCACCTGATAATACACCCACCGATGGCGGTGGTGGAGGTGGCTTCAGCAAAATAGAGATTGCCTCAATAACCTCAGCATCAGCTATTGTTGCGGTTCTCTTGGCTTTGATTATCCTTTATATTTACACTCGCAAGTGTGCGTCAAGACCATCAAGACGTTCTCTCAGGAGAAGGGAAGTGGCTGTTTTTGTGGATATTGGTGCTCCTTTGACATATGAGACTGTTGTCCGTGCTACTGGCAGTTTCAATGCAAGCAACTGCATTGGAAGTGGTGGCTTTGGGGCAACATACAAAGCTGAGATTGCGCCAGGAGTTTTGGTGGCAATAAAGAGGCTTGCTATCGGTAGGTTCCAAGGTGTCCAACAGTTCCATGCAGAGGTGAAAACACTTGGGAGGTGCCGTCATTCCAATCTTGTAACACTCATAGGCTACCATCTCAGTGATTCGGAGATGTTTCTAATATATAATTTTCTGCCCGGTGGTAACTTGGAAAGGTTCATACAAGAAAGGACTAAGAGACCAATTGATTGGAGAATGCTACACAAGATTGCTCTAGATGTTGCACGTGCACTTGCATACCTTCATGATAATTGTGTCCCACGCATTTTGCACCGGGATGTGAAGCCAAGCAACATTTTGCTCGACAATGAATACACTGCATACCTTTCTGATTTTGGATTAGCAAGATTACTTGGGAATTCAGAAACTCATGCAACAACTGGTGTGGCAGGTACTTTTGGATATGTTGCTCCAGAGTATGCAATGACATGCCGTGTTTCTGATAAGGCCGATGTGTATAGCTATGGAGTTGTACTTCTTGAACTTATTTCAGATAAGAAAGCATTAGACCCATCTTTCTCTCCATATGGGAATGGATTCAACATTGTTGCCTGGGCTTGCATGCTTCTGCAGAAGGGCCGAGCTCGTGAGTTCTTCATAGAAGGGCTATGGGATGTGGCCCCACATGATGACTTGGTTGAGATTCTACACCTCGGTATCAAGTGTACAGTTGACTCTCTTTCTTCTAGGCCCACAATGAAGCAAGTTGTTCGACGACTTAAGGAACTCAGACCACCTTCTTACTAGGGATTGCAATTCTTTTCTAGTATGGTGGCATATGTTTACAAACTGAGAATAAGGTAAAAACAAGCTAACTATCATATCTGTTTAATTTGTTTAACTTCCTTGACCAAATAATGATGGATTCTGATTATGGTTAGCATACTTATACTGTTGTTATAATGCGGTTATATTTTAGGAGTCATGAACACAAACATAGAAACAACAAATTCTGCATAGATCTTCTCTAGTCATATATAATCTCATGCTTGAGATTTGAGAAGCATACCATTAATTTGTTTTGTCTCGAATTGGTCACAATGTCTTTTGAACCTATAGTATATCTGAACCTGAAGTATCTTCACCTGGACCATCTGTGAGTATTTGTCATATCTATCTTCCCATGTATGCTGTAATCAATAGCAATATTTCAAGAAGCGATAACTAATTCCTTCATGTTAACTTTATATATTCAAACACGTGGTAATCATCATTATGCAACTTGTTACGAGGTGGTGCTTTCTTTTTTCTTGGATACACTATCAACAAATTTGTGCCTGCAGGAAGCAATGGAGTATTGGAGGCATGAAGCGGGTAATCTTGAACATGAAGAAGGATTTTCTGGTAAAGTCTATTTATTACATGGACCCTGATTGATTGTTGCTTCTAGATGTTACGAGGTGGTGCTTTCTTTTTTCTTGGATACACTATCAACAAATTTGTGCCTGCAGGAAGCAATGGAGTATTGGAGGCATGAAGCGGGTAATCTTGAACATGAAGAAGGATTTTCTGGTAAAGTCTATTTATTACATGGACCCTGATTGATTGTTGCTTCTAGATGTTAATGGGAATTTTGTTGATACATGTCCATTTACTTTTGCGTGATTTGATCAGTAAGAGCAGTGTTTATGGCATCTTCTGTCAATAAAAAACTGACATTGGTGACTTCTTTTATGTAGGCTGTTGAGGACTCTGTTGATCACAAGTGCCATTGATCTTCCTTCATGGACAAGCAGTCCATGTATCCCTGCCTTGTGATCTTTGTCCAGTGAGGAGTCGGAAATGTTGTACTCCAGATTTTGCTGCTGTGCCAAGTAGGACATGAATGGAACTACGGAAGTTAAAACCTACTGGTTATCTGGCTTGGATTGCTGTATGACACATTGGTACCCACAGGAAGTTCAACCATGTGTGGCATATCTTTTGGGAACTCTCTTTCCTTATGTTAGTCCCCCTAACTCCTAGGTACCAATGTACCATTGAGTCGAACTTTTCTCACATTTCCATAATATGTCAATTCGATCAGCTAGCCTGAGTTCACTCTTTTGTCTATTTCTATATCCATGTGCACTTGTGCAGGACAAGGCGGGCATAATCTTTGATTCGGTGGAACAATATGAGCTTTGCTGTTGGAAATTTTAATGTGTCAATTTCCCACCAGAATTCATTGTGGCAATCTGTGCAACCGGGTGGAGAGCATAAAAGCATGGAAACTTGGAAAGGCCTGGCCGCTTGCATGGAGAGGAGGATCCGAATCCCAGGAATCTGGTCAAAACTCAAAGCACGGACATGTTAAGCCACCAGTCCAGTGTAGCGATTCAGATATCTCGATGATTTGTTGACCTCACTCTTGTAATGTACCATTAGTATTGTAAGATTTTTTAGCACATATCCTTTATTCATTGCAAACATACCATGGCACCAGCAATTGTTGCAAAAGGATTTTGCCACCTTGAGAAGGTTTTCATGAATCGATCAACACCAATTGTGCCAAAGAGTTGCTTTCGGTTGATTCCCACCATGATAGCACTAATTATCATAATTAGTACAGCAATTAGAAGAATTAGCATACCGAAGAGTGCTAATTGCTACCCAAGAAAACTTCACCGCACTGATTATGAACAGTAAACAATTTCCCCCTCCTTTAGTTGCTTTTCTTCGTTCTTCCTTAATCACGACTAAAAGTAATTACTGTGATTAAGAAACATCTACCCGATAGAGAAAGTGATAAAATGTGGTAGTACTATAAGCGCAGATTCGAGTGTAAATGTTTTATTCAGATATAATTATAATGGACAATGCCATTTTATATAGAGAATTGAAATGATGTCTTTAAAGATACACCCCTTAACACATTGATCTACCCACAAAACATGTCATTTCACAACACATAAAATGAAGTCAATTGCTTTGGGTTTTTAATCTTTTTTAAAACTAAAACGGTTTGTTAAACCTTTTAAGAAACAGGCTATTCTTATCGGAGAACATGATTAGCTCATAACTGAGTTAGCAAAATAAAATTAATAGTTATAAATTACCTATCAGCAATACAACCAAATGGTTTTAAGAGACAAACTTTTAGGTCTTGTTCTCTTTGGCGTATCGTTGTGTTTGCGTAACACTGTAGCAAATTTAAGAGCCTTCGAAAAGTGGCCTAAAGATTATAAAAAAATAATTTAAAAATAGTTTTAGAATCTTTGGAAGGACTATTAAAAGCCACGAAAAAATCATTATAAATTATCACAACATAAGTTGTATAAAAATAAAAAAATTTGCTACAGTAGTACACAACACACGATACGCTGAAAAGAAACGAGCACTAAATCAATCCTATTGCAAATCGCTTCAACTTTGGCTCCATTAAAGTTTTAGATAATGTATTTTAAAGCAATTTTTAGAAAAATGTATTGAACACTCGAAGCTAAACATTTCAATGCTGCTTTAACGTTAAAGATTCAGCTCGAGTTTCCGGCCAGACCGTTCAGACAAAAGAAACATGATCAAACATATGTTCAATATGACCAAACGGTCCAAACGACCAGCACATGATCAAACTTCAGCGTTGTTCAGTACAAGTTCTCCGCCAACGCAAGAGCGGTGTCATGGTAATATACGCATATATTTGCCACCAGCAGAATCAGCAGACGCAGAAATTTGATAAAAGAAACAGTTCACATACTGGAAAGCTTCAAATACGAGTAGCAGAACTGAACGCATAACAGTTTTACCACAAGGATTGTACTATCGCAAACTACTTTCATAAATATAATAGGACAACGCGTTCCACAAAACTGATGATGGGGCACAACTTCTCAGTATTTGATCGGGGCAAGAATGTCCAGCTGAGATCCCAGTTTCTCCTCAGCCACCTTCTCAGCCTTGGCACGCAGCTTTGCCAATTGCTTCTTCCTCTCATAGGCAACCTTAGCCTTCTCCTTTCTCTTCTCTTCTAGCTCCTGGTGATAAAACACAGCAATGAGACTTGATTTGCAAACATACTGAATGGTACTTAAACAAAAGGGAAACGAACAACAGGTAATTTCCAAGGATATATGAACTTATTCTATTTTGGATATTGTGCTATATTGTAACAGTAATGAGCCTCAGAGATCTTGGTGGTACAAAATCATCAACTGGAAAAACCCATCAAGAGTAGCAAATATTTAGCTCACATCACAGGCTCAACAGTTACATGCACATCAGAGAATGCCGCATAACAAAATTCAATCTGGATGGCAAACCTTTTTAAAGAAACATGCTTTGCTAGTAGATTGTGCAGTAAATGTAGATGACGATTCTGCCTAACATCGCTAAACAATAACTCTGGATAAACATCAATGCAATAATAGGCAAATAGTAAAGTGTCATACATGAACAAACAATGATGTTATAATCTTTGCAAACTGACATTGTTCTAAGTAATGGCCTTATAATTTCCAATATGTACTGGAATAATTTTGAATAACTTCAATGTGGACTTTAAATATATAGCCCTTATAACCTCAATGAAAATTCAATTGGAGTCTGATTTTCACCAAGTGAACAACTTAACACACAAGAATTCAAAAGAACACCGCACTTGCATACACTATGACCAGCGATACATATTAAACTTGTAACCAAAGATGAACAGTAACAGGCATGAACATATTCTGTGCTCAAAAGAATGGCTTGATCTGTCAGAAGTAGCTGGTTATTAGAATCATATTGAAAAATCAGTGGGAATCCGTCTGTTTTTCTTCATCACCCAGCATCATGCACATTCGAAACCATCAGAACACCAAAAGTATATTTCAACCTTTCACTACTCTACATCAGTGATTAGCGGACACCATGGCAATCAGCAAAAAGTACACAACCCAGCAGCGAGGCAACAAAACATCGGCAAGCACAAATCATATGAATACTAACAACAAAAGGAGATTATTGATTGCAATCTACGAAATACAGACCGAATCCATACATGCACCTACAAAATAGTGCCAAGGTGGACCAGTACCGATTTCATTTAGCTACGCAGAAGCAAATGTTTTGGCAGTGCTAACTTAACGCACTCCGAGTGACAACATCGCAACAACGATATGACGGCACCAACATGAATTGCATTGAAGTAACATGTAAAATGGCAAGGGAAAGCTTACCCTGATGGTGTCATGGTAGTTCCAGCCGACCTCCTTGGAGAGCTGGCCGAGGAGGCAGTACTTGTGGCCAGGCTGCAGCCTCAGAACCCTACAAAAAGCACACCAAGCGAACGACATCACAACCAAACCTCCCCCCGTTAAGACAACCAGGTCTATACGGCGAGCGAACACCACTTACTTGAGCGCGTCGGGGATGACCATGCGCTTGGTCTTGTCGTACGGCGGCGGGACGCCCACAAAGGCCTTGAGCCTCGCCAGCGCCTCCTCGCCCCTCTTGGTCTTGTGAGGAATCATCCTGCCAAAAAAAAAACGCGAAAGAGCAATCAAAATCACGAACCAGAATGGGACGGCGACGAAGGAAGAAGCAACAGGCGGCCATGGATCTGCATGAGCGCCGTTCGAGTACCCGCGAATGGTGCGCCAGAGGATCTTGGCGGGGGAGCGGAAATGGATCGGCCCGTGGGACGGCTTGGTGTTCATGCGCTTCCGGAGGAAGCGGAGGTACTTCATCTTCTGCCGGACGAGGCCGCCGGACATGCAGATCTCCTCGCAGCGGACCACGACCACGCGCTGCCCGTTGAGCAGCTCCTTGGCCACGATGGAGGCCAGCCGGCCGAGCATGTGGTGGCGCGCGTCCACCACCACGCGCCGCGCGCAGACGCCGGAGCCGGACACCATCTCTCCCTCGGGGTTCGACTTACCTCCTGGCGGCGGCGGTGCTAGGGTTTGGCGTGGGAGGGTAGGAGGCGGAATGGTGTGGAGGCGCTAGGGTTTCTTATATATAGAACTCCGCGATTAGGGTGTCCGCCTGAGGTTGCTATTAGGCCGGGCCGTGCACTTTGGGCTTTGTTTTCTTTCGGAGCCTAGTAGTTTCGGCCCGACAACCTTACTGAACTGCAATGCTCGGATCCGCTTAAGAAGTGCAGCATTTTCCTCGAGGAAGAAGTCCATTTTACCCCTTGAACTATCGCACATTCGGTTTCACTCAACTTCAAAACCAGAATAAACACCCCTCAACTATCAAAACCGTACAAATACCCTCACCCAAAACCATGGTGGTTTTGGATGACATGACATCCTAATCAACATTTTTTCTAGAAAATAAATTCAAAAAATTTCTAGAAAATCATAGGAAGCTCAAAAAAATAAAATAAAAATACCAAAAATACAAAATAGGTAGAATCCAAATATTCATTGAAAATACTTTTCTATGTATATACTTATACGTAAAAATAGTACATAATGTATTTCATTGAATAAATAAATCAAGTATTTAAGAAAACCTAATTTGGCTTGTAGGAAAAATGAGAGAAACCGATGAAATAGAGGGATGCTAACTTTGCCTTTCAATTTATATTTTCAAATTCTAATTCTAATTTATTTTGACCTTTCAATTGCATTTTTAAAAAATCAAATTCAACAGTCAAAATAGCATCTTTATGTTTTTATTAATTTCTACATCATTCTCAAAACTAAAATATTTTCACCATTTTTATAGAGAACAAACAAAATTTTCTTGAATACTTTTTAATAAATAAAACACCTTATATAAAAATAATAATTTTTGCAAATAAGTATGCACATAAACTTTACGCTTTTATTGCATATTTGGATTCTATGTATTTTTTCTATTGTTGTGCATATTTTTATTATATTTTTTGAGCTTCCTATAATTTTCTAAATTTTTTTTGAATTTATTTTCTAGAAAAAATGATGACTAGATGTTATGTCATCCAAAACCACCATGGTTTTAAAGTAGGGGGTATTTTGAAATGCTTTTTGATAGTTGAGGGGGGTGTTTTGTCCGGTTTTGAAGTTGAGGGGGGAAAACTGAACTTGTGTGATAGTTCAATTGGGTAAAATAGACTTCTTCCTTTCCGCGACGAAAGAGAAAATATGGTTCTCTCTCGAGTCGCAAATACAGGTCATGCAAGTTAAGGTTGGGAATATTTAACTATATATACTTTTGTAATATTCATATTGAGTACAGGTAAAAGAGTGCTATTGTAATGTTGTAATTTTAGTGGATTTTATAATAAAATGTAATGGTATACTAACTAATGGTTAAATACATATATTGGAGACTGTCAATGCCAAAAACGTGTGTTTGTGGCTAAAGAGAGTATTAGATAATGGTTACAAAGTTTGTGTGTGATATAAACATTTGATGCAGCATCCTTGGAACGACTTTAGATACATCTCATTACTAGAAATCATGCCATATCAAGGGCTTTCATCGGTCGCTCACCATTCATGCGAAAGCCCACTTCATTTTGGGGGGGTTAAAGCTCATGCTTGTTATAGTACAAATTACAGACTTCACGTCTATCTAGTCTAACTCCTTCCCTCGACCCATAGGGTCCTATTTGGTTGCTTGGCTCACAGGACCCTAGCCGCATGCTTCATCTTGGCTAGTTCTGGCCATACTATTTAAATTTAAGCGGACACATTGATTGAGCATACGTAAGTGACGTTGTTGATTGATTTACGTTGAGCAATGATTTAAAGCAAAGTTGTTAAGTATCACTAACCCAAAACTAACTTAGGTCGACACAACACTATTCAACCATTAATCATCTACATTTTTTCTCTTTTTATTTTTTTGGCCACGGTATTGGGTCGACTTAACTTATGCCCCCATTGGTGATGTTCTAAGTTGGTTGCACCGTGTTATCTACTCTAATCCACCACACACATCATGGGCATTTGTGAGAACCGGCTTAGAGGCTACTACATGCTAGCCTACATCCCATGAGTCAGCTTGTGGAAAGTGACCATAATTTTCATATCTATATAAGCTTGGTTTATTTAAATGCATCCAACATAATTAGACCATTGCCATACGCAGACAACCAAACAACGTTAACATGTCTCGGCTACAGGAAAAGTAATACTAAGTTTTTAGCCCATGTCCCATGTAAGACTCATATGCCTTGTGCTATTGCCTCTGGCCTTGTTTGTTTCAGATTAAATTAAATTAAATTAAATGAAAATTTGTTATTTTGTATAGGCCAAATGTTGTAATATTTTGTATTTATTTTTGTGGGGTTTTAAATAGTTCTTCTTAAAGTTCACAAAATAATTTTTTTCATATTTTTTTGAATTTTTTAAAACGTCTTTCGAGTGGATCACAAATTTGCTACAGTAAAACGCAACTCAACATTAATTTGAAACAAACAAGGCCTCTATCATGTGCCCTACCTTGGTACCTTTAGTGTCTGTGTGTTTGGTTTGAGGTCCGATTTTTTAATCACTTCTTAAAGATTTGGCATAATCAATAAAAATTTAGAGCATGTACAACAGTCTACTATCGGTTGCTGTCTATAGCCCTTGCCATAGGATTTTAGCTAATGTGTTCAAGAAAGAGTGAAGAAAGAGAAAGAGATTGTTTATATTGTTTCTAATCAACTATAGTGTGCTAATTAAAAGTAACTAGATTGAAAATCAAAGTTTTATGCGTTTACATGTAAGTTCATCAAGTGGTTTCATACAGTTTTACAAAAGTTTAGTATGGTTTTAAAAAGTTTTATGTAGTTTTATATAGTAATTTCATTTAGTTTTGAAAAGTATCATATAATTTCAGTGAAGTTCCGTATTATTTCATATAATTTTAAAAAGTTTTATATAGTTTAATAAAAAGTTTCATGTAGTATATTGTCATCAGCCGTGCGTTAGTACACAAATTGGTTCATCAGTTGAAAATACTACTCCGTAGAAACAATCGTCCGTTTTCTAAACATTTATGATTTAAATTCCAGATTGTGCTTACGATGTTATATTTTACATGCATATCGCCATGTGCTGGTAGGGTCATCATGTACGTATTGCTTATTTGAGTACTTGAGGTTCATCGTTGTTGTTCTCTTGCTATGGCTGATAGCAATTCGATAAACTTCACTTTCAGATATAGCTTAGGCCTAAGACCATCACAAATAGCATCCTAACTTGGTCACTGTTCACACCTTTTTCACCATTCATCTATATTTTTTTATTATTTTATTTACTACGGTACTGAAGTCTAGCACTCTAGCATATCATGCGCCAGATGCTGTCATGACGCTGACGTCCTTCTCCTTTGTGCCTAGAAGGAAATTTTGTGGCGTAGGGTGCGATTGAGATAGAGGGAAGAGAGAGGAGATAGAGAGAGAGGAGAGAGAGAAAAAAAAAGGGGTGCCACAGTGCCTTGCGTGGCAGTGTGGCCCCCTATGCCACGAATTTTTTTTCCTGTGCCTAGTGTGTAATGTGACGCTCCGCATAAAATGAAACTGATCCTCAGCACAGGTAAATTCATTTCCCTTTTTATCCTATCACCTCAGTAAAAGTAGATACAGGCATAGCGCACATGCTAAAACTTACCCTCCTGTGTGAACAATAAACACGTGATGTCTAGAAACCCTAGTGCCTTGGCCCACAGTGGAGAATTACAGACATACTCAGGACTAGGGAAATTCAGGCACGGCAGGTTAAGGAAACATTCCCACCAGCTATTTGAGCATAGAAGTTCCAGTTTGGATCACTCTGTGAAATGAAAGGTTGACCAAATGGATTGTGGCGAACGAAGTGCTCAACATCTCCTGCAACAGCAAGTTTCTCAAGATAAACTCGGAGATCTCCACCAGGACCTGCTTAACAGGATTGTAATTCATCAGTAATTTGAATAACTCTAGAAAGGTAGGTATGGTATCAAGAACTGGTGAATGCATACCCAATGAATTGTCGTTCCAGTTATGATAACTGTATGGGTGAGGAAAAATGGCAGTATGTGGCTGCACAAGATAGGCATGGATGTGTTGTTCAAAATAGAAGAAAATATTGTCAAAAAATACTGATATGAGAGGATGGTTAAAGTTAATACCGGATTGCGCAGAGCCTTGTAAGGAGAATCATCCACAAGTAAAGTATTGGAAGGTGAAAAATTTCCCATCTCCCATGGCAGACCAGGTTCTTCCTTGTTCCACAACTTCCTCAATTCTTTCAGTACCAGTGGCTTGTGTATATTCTCCAGTGTTTTGTGTCCAGTAAATGTGCATTTAGACAAGTCCTGTCAATACGAGGTTCATAAAAATATTATGACCAAAATAACTCTTAACAGAGCATGTATACAAACAGCAAACAGCATATTCTTTTTTATGACCTACCCAACAAAACATTAGGTAAGGTTTGAAATCTCTCATAAGGATATCAACAACCGAATCAACATTTTCTCTGGAGAGAGTAAAATTTAGCAATAAGCACCAAGCAGACAATAATGGGAAAGTAAAGAAACTAAAGGAATATGATGAGAACAAACCATACTACCTTTTTCTTGAGGACCATATGCCAAGTTCGAAATTTTGGATGCAAAAAATGAGAAAATCATTACAGTAAGGTCTTCGAAATACTGTAGAAACATATATCATTGCATTAACATCTTCTGTTGCAATTTTAAATCATTTTATAAAAATAATAATACAAGGAACCCCACCTAATTTCCCTCGAACCTTTGCATCAGCCAGGTGAGCATTGTGGTTATCTTGATTGATATCAGCAAGCAAACCATTAAGATCTAGAATAAGAAGCTTTTTTCTCTGAAACCCATTAAAGAATCGGCAGGGTGAAAAGGTAACCTTGAGTTTTTCCTCATATTCCTGAGCTAAAGTTGAGGGGCTTATGCAGTTAATATTGTGATCTGTTGGTAACCAAGCTACTTCCTTCTCCTGTAGCTTGTTTCTCTCAGCAATGGTCCTATCCAAATAACTTCGTCCTAGTTCATACTCTGAATTTCCCAGGGCACCTGATTCAAAGATGTTTATACCATAATTAACATCTGATACATAATTAGAGACCGGGTATCCCATCTGAAAGAAGTTAGCACCTTCATTTAATGGGTCTAATTGGTAACTCTGATTCTTTCTGACATTACTAATAAATGATGTACAAGGAATAGCCTTTTTCATAGGGTTAGCATTCTGGTTATCTTCTGAGCTGTAAAACCTGGAAACAACACTAAAAGGTTTGGTATAACCCACATGAACTGAACTCTGACAAACTTTTTCATCAGTTGTAGATTGTAGGCAATTGGTATTGACATTTGCACCAACTCTACCTTGAAGCGGAATCGAAGATACATTTGTGCTTGCAACTCTGTTGGAGTCAGGCATGCATGAACCAAAGGGTTTTGCAACATTCTCGATTTCTTTCTCTTCAAATGAACGAGTCTGAACTACACCATCCTTCTTTTCAACAGCGCTGTATACAGTCACACCTGTTCCTTCTTTTATCTTAGCGTTATAAACTGAGTTAGCCATGGCTACCTTGTTCTGATTTTTCTTACCCCTTGATTCCATGTGCTTAAGATCTGATTTATTGTTTTCGCCTACCATTGTCATCAATCCTGAGGAATCAGCACCAGCTGGCAAAGGCGAATTCTGTGAGGTGCTTTCGGTGAGATGATTATTTTCTTTTCCATTTCTCATTTCCTTTTGTTTCTTCTTTTTTTCCTTCAAGCTGCTGGAGCTCTGAGGACATCCATTTCTTGCTTTCTTACATTCTTCTGAGTTCTGCGATAAGCCACAATTGGGAGAGATTTTTCCCTGGTCCCCTTCCAAGCTCCCAGCCAAACCAATTTTCTTTACCTCTGGACCATGATTCCAATGATCCATATTAATGCTAGTGTTTCCCTGTGTACCGCAATGATTATGCAAGCAACTTACATAATCCTTTTTAAAAACCTGTCCCCTTGCAGCTCTGTTTTCTACAACAGAATTCTCCTGGGGACGATAAGAGTTGTCCGCACCAACTTCCTTAGAACTCCGCACATCCTTATTTCCAGGTTGAAAATTCCTCTTCCTTGCGTCGTCTGAGTTGGCCATCTGATTGAAGGTAGTCTGCGCTAAACCATCACACCAATGTGCGTCCAAAGAACAGCTTGCTTTCTGAGGTGAATCTCCTCTAGTGGAGATGGCACCTCCCTTGTTATTCTCCGGCTTGCTAATAGCGTTACCATGCAATAAGCCTCCTTGAGCGTCATCGTGCGCCTTCTTACTGTTGCCTGTGAAATGGAGTAATCTAATCATGCAGTCTTTACTCAATTATCAAATTTAAAATTCCACAAACCGAGGCTAAAATCCAAATAAAAACCACACAACAACGCGGCACAAATATGTACTAACAGTTTTCCAAAAGTAATCGAAGCCACCGAAAGATAAACGTCACTATTCAGTTTTCCAGAATTAACCGCGGCACTTGCTACGAGGAGAAGCAGGAACGTGATTTTTTTTTGGGGGGGGGGGTGTTGTAAAAAACGAGTCGCGCTGGGTTTGAATCAAGCAAAGCTGGTGGTACCTGAAACTGAGGCTGAAACGGAGGCCTGCCGCTCCTGCGCCGCCGCCGCCGCCGCGGCATGAGTTCGCCGCCGCCGGCTCCGGCGCTTCATCGACCTGGAGGGCGTAGCGGCAATGGCCTCGCGCTCCTTCAGCACGTCGGCGGCCTCCTCGACGCCGGGGACCTCCTCGCCGGTGGGTCCAGATCTGACGTCCCCGACGAGCTCCGAAGGTCGGAAGGATCGCCGGTAATAACGAGAGAGAGGAGGGGAAGGGACGAGGAAGGCTAACTGTCTTGGCAGAGGTCAGAAAGGCATACCCCAGAGGCAGAAGAGACAGAGACGGCGCGCGTGGGGAAACGATTCGACGGCTTCTTCGTACTCGCCTGCCGTGATGGTGTGATGCTTTTGCGCTCCAAGCCAAGTAACTTGTGCTGTCGCGACGGTTCGTCGTGTCTTTACCGCCCTTCTCTCAAAACA
This sequence comes from Raddia guianensis, assembly GCA_036346415.1. Taxonomy (NCBI): domain Eukaryota; kingdom Viridiplantae; phylum Streptophyta; class Magnoliopsida; order Poales; family Poaceae; genus Raddia; species Raddia guianensis. The sequence continues at coordinate 33,199,995 of CM070536.1, forward strand.
TAGGCATTTATGGTTTTAGGTCAACTATTTATAAGATAGGGGATTTCTATATAAGAATACTATTCGAGCTTATATTGTTCCTTGTCCTCCAGACGATATAACTACTCACTCCAGTTTCATAATACTTCTCGTTTTAGACATTAACACGGTTTTCGAAATACAAGTTTGACCATCAATTACTGATAAAATTATCTGCAAAATCCATAAAAATATGATATTGTGAAAGTATTTTTCAAAAGGAATTTAAATATGTATAGTTTTATGTACACAATCCAAATAGTTTAAAAGATTTTTATAGATAAAGTTTAAAAACTTTGACTTATGATAAACCTAAAACGACAATTATTACGTAACTGGAGGGAGTATATGATAAAACAAGTCTCGCTCCACGTTCACGATCCGTTGCTCCCGCGTTTGATCCACTTCTCCTCACCCCCTCTCTTTTTGCCTTTAAATTTGGAGCTCCTTCCATCAATCTTTATGGTTGGCGACCTTGGAGTAGGGATGGAACCGGATCGGATAGTGCCTTTACCATATTTGTATCCATATTTTTTTAACGAATACGACTACGGATCGGATAGTGTAACGAATACGAATACGAATCGGATATGTACCCAAGTCGGATCGGATATGAAAATCCTTCAACTTTAACAGGAAATTTTGGCGTGATAAGTTTACAAAATACATATATGAATATCATCAAAATATATATGACAAAATTAATAACTCTAATAGCATGTATAATCTGGATATTATTTTTATATCCGGATAGTATCCGTATTCGTATTCGTATTCGTATCCGCATCCGATCCAATTTTGCAAAACTTATCCGGTCCAATTTTGCAAAACATATATGGTATCCGTATCCGTAAAAAATCCGGATAGTATCCATATTCGTATCCGTATCCGGTCAAATTTTGCGAACCGTATCCAGTATCCGTATCCGGTAAAAAAATCCGGATAATATCCGTATTCGTATCCGTTTTGTATCCGAATACGGATATCGCGGATACGGATATGCAGTTTTTCGAATACGGTAGCCGGATAATTCGGATTATCCGTTACCAGATTCCACCCCTACCTTGGAGCATCCTCTCTCTCCTTGGCTCCCCTGGTCCTCCTTGTGGGGCCTCAATTTTACTCGCCAATGAAGCCCGCCTATGAAACTACACTAATATATGGATCAATATGCATTGCCTCATATTACGTAGCCAGATCAACAGCAGGCATACCAAAACATGATAGATTAATTTACAAGACTGAAAGTAAGTTCAGTGACAATTTTAATTTACATCAAGGCCGGCTCAGCCAAAATATTACATTACCGAAAGTGCCAGAGTTATATCTCGAACGAAAACACTTTACACCAATATATACGTCCCTCAGCTATGCAATCCTAGCAAGCAACTATAGGAATACCCCTAATCCTGCTCCCTACCATTGTACGGTGGAACATCATCTACAGGGCATGCGTATGGGTCCTCTTATGACTCTTCTTCACCTAAAAAGGTGAGAGCGTGTGCGAGGGTAACTGGCGCAATTAAATCGCACTTGCAAACTAGGACATACCTAATGCACTTTCAGCGATAAGGGCTTTATAGTGGGCTTTATGTTTCTTTTATTTGCTGCAAGCTAGTTTGAAATAGAATAGTAACTAAAATCCTTAAACATAGCCATTTTTTAGAAGGGGCATCTCCAAAAAGATGTTAAATTATTATCAATGTTCACAAGATTTAAATTCCAGACCATCAGACAAGACAACACAACAAGACCATCCTTTGACATTCCCGTTGCGGATCATCTCACCCAGGTTGTCAGCCCAGCAAGACAGAATGACCTAGATCAATCTCGGTGACTGTGCCAGGCTACATGTTCCTCGGGTAGGGGCTACTAGGGTGGTATCCCCCAGGGATCACCCCCAAGTTGGTCCCCACGCCTGCACTACCGCGTGTTGGCTATGCGTTGTGTCAGAACCATTCCTTGGATGGTAGTGCTAGGCCGCTACGCGGGATGCTCTGCGTTACTACTGGGTGATCATTCCTGACCTCTCCTAGCACTATTATTACCAAATCATGCAGCCACTTAAAGGCCATGTACTGTGTTGGAACCATCCCTTGAAGGGCAACGCCAGGCAGCTACGCAAGACGCTTTGTGCTTCTCTTGGGTGATAATTTCTAACCTTCCCTAGCACTAGTTCATTACCAAATGGTTCAGCCATTTTCTGTTGCACTTGCGGCGATTCTGAACCGCAACATGTCCGTAAATGTAATTTTCAACAAGATGTTGGTCCTTTCTCTTCACTCTTCCAACCAGGACCAAGACCAGACGATATGGTACATCAGCTTTGAACCAAGACCAACACAGCCAAACCATAACCACATTCTGAGTGTAATTGATTATTATTGAGAATATGTCATTCGATGAGTTTTAACTCATCGGAGCGGGCTTTGATTCCCCGGCTAAATGACTAAATCATGGCGTCGAACTTGTCGACGAGGTGGCAAACCGGGACAAGGTGACGGGAATGGCAGGGAGGAGGCGCGTGGTACAGTTGATGGAGGTCGGTGACAGCACGGGAAGAGCTTGGACGCGTGCTTCCCGTGCGTGAGAGTGGAAAAAGGGGGCAAGTGACAGTGTTGACAACAATTTAACCCAAGCAAGAGGCAAGCTAGGGAGCGACAGGGTGGCGACATAGCGACGATAGCGGTGCCAAGTGGTGTCACTAGCTCAGGGTTCGGCCGCCACAAAGCTTTGCCTAAGCGGCGCCTGTCGACAGCGGCAGGCACCAACATTAGAGAGAGTGTGATAGGGAGAACTGAGTAGGGGAGAGAGAGAGAGAGAGAGAGAGAGAGAGAGGTGTTGGGCCGATAATTGGGCCTAGGAGTAGCCTAGAACCATGAGCTTAAGGCCTATTTTGAAATGAAATTTGAATTTGTGGTTTTGAGATCCAAATACCAAGTTTAAACTTTGAAAGCTTTTAGATGGGCCCAAAATATGTATATTACACCCCCCTATCGTTTGTCTCCCCTACGCTTATGCACGTCCAAAAGGACGTAGGTGGTGATACTACCATGGCCAAGCCTAGCCAGATCTTGAGCTAGGTCGGCCATGCTGCCACCGGCAGCACATCCTAGATCGAGTTGCACCACAAGTACATTTTAGATATGGAGTACCTCACCCCCCCTCTCTCTCTCTCCATTTCAGATCTATGACGCTATTGTCTCTCTCTTGGTTTAAGATATGGATTGATGCCTAATTAGGGTGGATCGATGCGTGTGTTGGTTTTGATCTTTAGAGCTATAATAATTTTTTGTTGCAAAATCTCAGTGCAGAGGTTCGACATTGCATTATGATGCGTTCCAAGTGTTTTTGTCAAATGTTTCAGATAATGTTTCCAGGTGCTTCATTTGGTGTTTTGAGTGTTGACGGCGTGTTCTCCGCTCAACCACTGCGGATCACACCCCTAGTCAGATTTTTAGTCTGCTAGCCAACTCGATCAAGCTCGGTCCGATTTGAGCGTCGGACACAACAAGGAGCGACTCGCAGATTTACCCAGGTTCGGACCCCCTCGCGGGTAATAGTCCTACTCCTGCTGAGCCTTAGCTCTTTTCTGATTGTGGTTGAATGGGAATGTGTTTACAGGGTGCTTGTGAACTGCGTGTGTTCGAAACCTATACTTGTGCAACGTCTGCACCTTGCGTCTCTCCCCTCCTCCCCTCTCTCTCCTCCCCTTTTATACAAGCTTTGGGTCATGGAGAGAGCCGAGGGTAGGCGAGACTGATACTCTCAAGACAATCGACACGACACGACAGAAGAGACAAAACGTGCACGCTTGCGCCATGCAGGCTCCGCCTCTCGCGTGCCGCAAGTGGCCTCGACCCGCACATCCACACCGTGAGTCTGCGGGTGGGGCCTACCGCTCCTCCCGACGCGGCGGCCTCCTCAAGCAAACCTTCTCTCACGGTCAATTCTTCTGCGCCACAAGGATGGCCGCTTCGGACTGCAAGGGTCATCAGAGCGGTAATCATTTCTTCATTGCTCTATCCACGCGTGATGTCTCATTAAATGCGCTTCGTCCTTCGCGGCGGGGAGCCTTCGTCCGAAGACTCATACGCAACGTTCCGCCACGCGGGCCCCACTCGACGTGTGGGACCTCGCCTGCCTCCAGAGGGCTCGCCCGCGCACTTTGTCGCGTGGGGCCTCGTCTTGAGAGGGGCTCGCCAGCGCCACTGGGCCTTGCTCGCCCCGCCGACGCGTGGGGCCTCCCTGCCTCCCCGAGGGGCTCGCCCACGCCACTGGGCCTTGCTCGCCCGCCGACGCGCGTGGGGCCCTCTTGGCCTTCTCGGGACTCTTTGTACCCGGTATTTATTACAAGCGACAAGAGCCCCGTCCACCATGATACGCGAATCGTCACAGCAGACAATTTTCCGTTTCTTGTGCGGCGGGAGACGAATTGTGGGGGGCCCACCACCTGCGGCGGTCGTACGCCTTATTCTCCATCTGCACACGATCTTCCTTGGGGAACTACGCTTTTGGCGGAAACCAAAACGCAGGGGTAATGATGGCGCCCCAGCAGCGTGAAGCGGAATCCAAACCATCGTGCTCGCGCCCGCTTATAATATTTCTCTCGTAGCTGCGTAATTCTTCCGCGACGCTAAGTCTTCACAAAGCGCCAATTGCCTCCTTCACGCCACCACAGAGCCTTCTTTCTCTTCGCCAACTTCTCCATCGCTTCCAATGGCGCCAAACGCAGCAAGAATCGCCGTGAAGCGCGCGGCGCTGGGCGAGTTTTCCTACCTCCGCCGACGAAGACTCGCGAGGCGGCTTCAAGTGTTCGTGCCGCCAACCGCCGCCTGTTCCACCTCGACACCATGGCGCCGAGCCCTCGCGACGGGAGATTATCACCTTCGTCTGGCGGCGGCGGGGGGCTCATCCGCCGTACTCTGAATTTTTCTTGGGGTGCTCGCCTTCTACGAGATCCAAAGGTGCACCTTCCCCAACTCCATCATTGCGCTGGCCATCTTCGCCCACCTCTGCGAGATGTTCGTGGGGGCGATGCCAAGCCTCCCGCCTGGCCGGCTCTTCGTCTTTGCACGCGAGGCCGCTCCCGTCGCGGGCCTTCGAGCTGCTACTTCACGCTCCGCGAAACCGCCGCCTTCATCCCTGTCGCGTCCAAGTCCAACTGGAAGGACTGGCACCGACAATGGCTGTACGTGGAGGACTCCAGCGGCTGCGACGATCTTTCTCTTCCCGAGGGTCCCGGAGCCCACCGCCAACTGGGGGGCTTCGCCCGACGATTCAGCGGAGCTGGGGTTGATGCTGGCGCGCATCGTCGATCTTCGCAGCAGCGGGCTCACGGAACCCTCGTCATGGCGGATTTTTTGCGGCGCCGACCCGCTCGCGCGAGGACTCGCCCGCTTTGGATGTACTATGGCGACAACGATGGAGTCCGCGTCGCCCTCGGCGGTGAGTGCTCTTTTAGTCTTTTGGGTCTCCTGTCTTTCTTGGAATCTTTTTGCTTGCCGACCTTACGGCTTCCTTTCTTCTCACCCACCGCAGGAACGTCTTGGACGACGTGTTCGGGGATCGGTCAAGGGACTATCGCCCCACCAATCAGCGACACTTCGCCGCTGCAGTATCCTCCCTTCGCGATCGATCCACGGGGCGCAACCAACACTTGCGTCGCCGCCCCCATGGAGGTCTCGGTCCTGCGGTCCAAGTGGCACGGGGCCACTACAAATCCGCGATCCGCCTCCGGCGACGCCCAAGCTTCCGCGTCGCCGCTACCTTTTCGCCGTGGCGGCCGACTCGACCAAGCGCTCGGAAGCGCCGCCTCATCTCGCCGTGGACGGCGACGAAGAGGAGGCGCGACGAGTCCAAAGAGGGCTTGCCCTCCATTCTGAAGCTTCGCCGCCACCGCCGCCCCTCCAGATGGGGGCCTTGCGCTACCGCCGCCGCTCCGCCACCGGGCGAGAGCGCGGCGACTCTCGAGAACTGGCGCGGCTGCGCCGATTTCTTCCGCTCTTTCGCCGGCGCTTCTGCGGCGCTTGCTGACGCCGGCCTCCGCCGCCGCCGCGCAAGCTTCTGCCGGCACCACTCGCGCCAGCGCCGGCTTTGACGGTGGTGACGCGACCGCGCCACCACCGCCTCCAGATCAGCGACTTGAGCTCCCCTTCACTTTCGCTTTCGGCGCGCCACCAGTTGGCTTTCTGCGCTTACGCATATTTCAGATTAGGGTTAGCATGCTACACGCTTTTGCATACCTGAACCCTGTTTGTCCTTCTTGGAACAGGGTGGACGCTGGGACATCAAGCTCCGCTCCGCGCGACTCGCCAGACCTCCACCGCCGCCGCTCCTTCGACGGAGGTCGCTCATGGCGGTGGAGAGTTCACGGCGCCCGGCGGAGAACCTTCGCCACCGCGTCACTGGCGCCGCCGCCATCTCGGCCGTGACCGCCGACGTAGGCGCGCTTCGAGGCGCCGCACCTCTCCCGCACTGGGCGACGGGAGAAGCCCTTGCTTTGGCGGAGCGATCCGCCGCGAAGCCGCGGGGCCTTGCCAAGAAACCGCCGCGAAGGCGATGACCGCGAGGTCGGCAGCAGCCGCCGCCACCGCCTCGGCCGCCAAGCGGTCGAAGACCTCCGCTGAACACTTCGAAGCGCCTCAACCCTCGCCGACATGCCGCGCGCCTACCACGGCTTCCGGACGCCTCGCATCCACTGGTGTTACCTTGTATTCCCATTGGAGGAGACGGCCGCGATCTGACGCTGCACTGGGGACGAGCCGCCAAGCCTCGCGCGATCTTCCGGTGGCGTTGCGGATGCGGGCGATCGAAGATGGTCGCCAAAGCGCTCTTGAAGCAGCGCAGTTCATCTTGAGCAACTGTCTTGCTCGAGACGCGCGCTTGATCTCAACGCCGCCATCGGGAGCCTTTCGCGCCCGGACCGGATCGGCGGTAGCGGGTTGACACCGCCGCCGCCACGTATCCATGATGGTAGCGCCGCTCCAATGGAAGATTTAAGACGAGGAGGAGTAGCGAGACTCCTCGCCTATTTTGCCTTGTAAGCATTGCTGTCAATGCAAAGAAACTTTTGCTCTTTTGTTGTGAGTCTCACTTGAACTTCGCACAATTTTAACTTGCGAAATTGAACTGGGCACTGACCGCCAAAGGCTTTAGATCAACGCTTACGCCGCAAGTGAGCGCTATTTTCTTAGGCATCCGTTACTTCAACCCTTATGGCCTCTCGCAACCCGACTTAAACATTACGTGGCGAAGCGCTTAGCTTCCGGAAGTGGTCTAGTCGCGGTGCATTGTTGGCGCGTTGCCTAGACCGAGCCGACACGCCAGTTAGAACCCGCCTCCGTCTGCCGCCTCGCACCAACAGAAGTTATAAGCGTTGCCTTTGCAACTAAGGGCCATCGCCTTAAGTACTTTCGCTACCGACTTTCGTGAGCGCTTTCTAACAGACCTTTTTAAGGCTAAGCCACCGATCGCCAAAAAAGCTTTAGACAGAGCTTTCTGTTGAAAGTGAACGCTTTTTTCCTCAGGCATCTGGTTACTTCAACCCTTATGGCCTCTTTGTGAACCGACCCTAGACGTCGCGTGGCGAGCACTTAGCTTCCGGAAGTGGTCTAGTCGCCGGTGCCGCTGTTGGCGCATTGCCTAGACCGAGCCGACACACCAGTTAGAACCCGCTCTTCGTCAACCGCCTCGCCCAACCGCAAGTCGTGGCGTTCGTCTTTGAACTAAGGGCCATCGCCTTAAGTACTTTTTAGCTACCGACTTTCAGCAGAATGCTTTCTAACAGACTTGAGGCGAAAAAAAACAGATGCCCACAAGGAGAGAACTTATCTCTTATTGAAGATGGCTTTGTACAATCAGCCCCGAGGCGAAGCGGTGAAGGAAGAAGACTCGCCGCTCGGCTCCAAAGGAAGGCCAAAAGCGCTATTCACGGTAGAACTTCCTCGGTACCGACGTTCCAAGTGTTCGCCAATTCGCGACCATCCTCGAATCGCGAGCTGGACCGAGCTCAAGCGGAGATCGAGACCACCTTGAAGGGCCCTCCCACGGGGAGACAGCTTTGTTGCGCCCGCCAGGCTTGGATTTTGCTTGTGAGCAGTCGCCAACGCCGGTGTTCTCACACACCCCGCTTGCTTGATAACGGCGCGCTTTCGACACTTGGCGGCGGATCGCCGCCTCGTCTCGGATCTCCTCCAGAGATTGACTTCGTCCTGACGCCGGTCAGGGTCTTGGTCTTCGCTGAACGCCGCTACCCTTGGGGAGCCGAAGGCGAGCTCTGATGGGAGCACCGCCTCAGAGCCATACACCAGGAAGAAGGGGGTCTCGCCGGTGGCTCTGTTGGAAGTTGTCCGCAACGCCCACAACACAATGGGGACTTCTTGACCCGGCCACACCCACGCTTCTCCAGCGATCGAACGCCTTGTCTTGAGCCCTTTCAAGATTTCGCGTTCGCGCTCCACTTGCCCATTGCTCTTCGGATGCGAACGAAGGCAAAGCACGCTTGGTACCCAACTCTTCGCACCGATCTTGGAAATCGCTGCTTTTGAACCGAGCGCCGTTGTCGATGATGATTACATTGGCGACACGAACCGGACGAAGATGCTCTTCATAAACTTGATAGCAGCTGCGGATGTGATCGCCGGACCGGCGAGGCTTCAACCCACTTAGTGAACTTGTCGATGGCGGCGAACGATGAGTGTAACCTCCGTGCGCCCGCCACGGAACGGGCCTGAATATCAAATTTCTAGACCGCGAACGGCGGAGAGCGGAATGGTTTGCGCGCTGGGTCGGTCGGTGGATCTGCTTAGCATGAAATTGGCACACCGCATCTCCTCACCAACTCGAAGGCATCCCGAGGCGAGGGCCAATAGAAACCGTGGCGAAAAGCTTTCCCAAGGCTCCCGAATGGCTCCGCGACATGCCTCCATGGATCTCGAGAGAATTTCACTCCCGCTTCCGAGTGGCGACTTCAAGAGAACTCCGTTTGCGCCACAGCGTCTGGTCCCCACCTACTAGGGCGTAGCGCTTGGCCTTGCGCGCTATCTTCTCAGCCGACGCGTCATCGTCGGGATCACTCCATCCCGCAGGTAGGCTAGGATCGGATCCATCCACTGACCTTCCCGGACGAGTGTGACGGCGTTACAGACATTGTCGCCGACGTACTCACTTTGGCTTTGGCGTTTCGCCTCAACCGCCTCGGCCAGTTCTTCCGCCTCCTCCAACCGGGAGCTGCAGCAGATCGGTGGCGTCTCCTCGAGAGGGGGAGCGATCGAAAAAGCGTCGTCCCCGCCGAGTGGGGGCTGCGGCGGACGGCCGCGTAAGTCTTTCTTAAAAGACCCAAATTAACAGTGCCCTTGACGAGGCAATGCAGGGCGATTCATCCGCCATGTAATTGTCGCGGCGAGGGCGTGCACGCCCAAACCCTCAAAGTGCCGCTCCAACCGGCGCCTCGCCAGTAGGCCGCCATGACGGATCCGAGTAGGAGAAATCCTTCCTCGCTGGTTGATGACCGGAGAGAGTCGCCTTTACTTGTAGCCGGGATGCCAAGGGTCAAAGCCACCCGAGCCCGGCGAAAGCGCCCTTCATACTCCGCGACGTTGTTGGTGGCGCGAAGTCCAAGACCACCAGGTGCCGGACGACATCGCCGGTGGGAGACACCAGGACGACGCTAGCCCCAGCCCCCTCCAGCCGGAATGAGCCGTCGATGAAGAGAGTCCACGGCGAGGGTGCTGGGGTGTCTTCGGCTTCTGCGTCCGTCGGGGTCCATTCGCTGACGAACTCCGCCAGAGCTTGCCCTTTGATGGTCATTCGGGAAGCGAACTTGAGATCGAATTCTGCCAGCTCCATGGCCCACTTGGCGATCGACCCGTCGCCTCGCGGTTGAAGAGGATCTCCGCAAGGGATACTTGGTCAAGACTGTGACTTCTCGCCTGAAGTAGTGGCGTAGCTTCGGACGCCGTCGGACGGGCGAGAGCATCTTCTGGTGCTGTGAATACCTTGTTTCGGCGTCGTGGAGGACCTTGTCGGCGTAGTAAATGGGGCGCCGAACGTCTTCTCTTTCCGCCACCAAGACCAAGACCGATCGCTGGGGTTTGCCGCGACGTAGAGGATCGGCGGCTCGCCGGTCTGGGCGACCAAAGACGGGCGGGAGGTGAGATACTTCTTGACCGTCGAACGCCTCCTGCGCCTCCGCCGTCCACTCGGCTCGTTGGTCTTCTTTAGGAGCTTGAGCGGTGGGAGACTTTTATCCCCAGGCGAGCTATAAAGCGGCCCAGGAGGTCAAGCACCCCACCAAGCACCGTGATCTGCCAAGTCGCGTCGGGGCTTCATGTTCTCGATCGCTGCGATCTTGTCGGTTCGCCTCAATCCCCTCGAGGAGCGAGGAATCCCGGTTGTCTGACGGAACGGCGAACACGCATTTCTCTCGATTAAGCTTGATGCAAGATTTCCTCGGGTTGGTGAAGGTTTCTTCCGGTCGCCGATCAACTCCTCCGCCTTCTTGGACTTCACCACCGGATCATCGACATACACCTCGTGTTTCGCTCTATTTGGGGCGGTGAGCGATATGCATGGCCACCGATAGGTTGGGCTGCATTCTTCATCCAACGCCATCCTTGTATAGCGATGAGACGCCCATGGGTGTCACGAAGGCGGTCTTGTCTTCATCTTCTTCGACCATGCTAATCTGGTGGTACCCGGAGTACGCATCCAGAAAGCACAGCTGTTCCCACCCCGCTGTTGAGTCGACGATGAGATCGATGCGGGGCAGCGGGTACGGATCCTTCGGGCATGCCTTGTTGAGGTCGGTGAAGTCCACGCACATCCTCCACGGCCCGTTGGATTTCTCGACGAGGACGGGTTCGCGAGCCACAGGGATGGGCGACATCATGCGACGACCCCGCCTTAAGAGCTTGTCCACCTCCTGGCGGATAACTTCTTGGTGCTCCACCGACTGCTTCCGGACCTTCTGCATGACCGGTCGCGCGCCGGGGAACGTCGCCAATTTGTGCTCAATCACCTCCCTGGGGACCCCAGCCATGTCGAACGGTTGCCACGCAAACACGTCTGCGTTAGGCGGAGGAAGGAGACGAGCGCCTTCCTATTTGGCACCGAGAGGCGCCCGCCAACGGTCTTCGCCGGGTCGACTTCGCTCAGGAGACCGCTTTAACCTCCGCGGACGAACCGTGAGGCACGGTCTTCGCGAGGAGCTCCCGAGTCGAAGCCTCGGTCTTCAGGCACCGACGCCCGCCAAAGCGAGAGCGTCCTTGTCACAATGAGCGCCTCAGACGGTCCACTTTCAAGACGATGGGGCGGTGGCCGGGATCTTCACCACCATGTACGCATAGTGGCAAACCGCCATGAACTTGGTCACCGCCGACCTAGTATGGCATTGTAGGAGGTCAAGTCCGCCACCTTGAACTCGAGCATCTCGGTGCGGAAGTTGTCGAACCTCAAACGTCACCGGAGATCGACGCGCCCCAGCGGGACGGAATCAGCCCGGCGCGATGTCGAAGAACGGGAGCGTTGGACGAAGCTCCTGCTGCTGAATCTGGAGCGCCTTGGCGACCGGGCGACAGAGGTTGAGGAACTCCCTCCGTCTACCAAAGACCGTCCTAGCTTTACATTCCGGACCGTGGGCGCAACCACGATCGGGAGATGTCCAGGTCGGCGATATCGGTGGGTGATCGGCTTTGATCAACGCGATCGGTCGCTCCGACCACGCCAGCCGCCTTGCCGACCAAGCCGCACGCGGCGACACTTCCTCATCGCACGCTTAAAGCTAGCGTGGGGCGGATAGGTGGCGAACCGCCGTGGATGACGGCAACCGGCGCTCCGCTTTGAAAACCAAGCGAAGCCGCCTCCTTGCCCTTGCCATCGCCGGACGCCGCTGCTGCTGCGCCGTGGACTCGCTTGTCCACCATCCTGCTGACGACATGGTAATCTGCCAAGTCGTGGGAGTTGTTGCGGTGAATGGGACAGTGAGGCCTTCCGTCCCACTCACGGGGGCGACGGTCTCGCCCTTCGTCGCGGCCGCGGGGGCCGTCGCAACCTCCTCCTCTTTTCATCCACAGCGCCCATTCTTGCGGTGGTCCGCCATGATCGTCGTCGTCGTCGCTTTCGGCGCCATGACCTGTCTCGGTCTCGACCGCCTTGCGCTTCTTCTTGTTCTTGCCGCCGGGTTCTCGAGGTCCGGCCTCGCCACCATGCAGCCATCCTCGCCATACGCCGAAGCGGATGCGAAGCCTCACTGAAGGGCGCGATTTCAGCGCCAAGGTGAAGAGCTCCTCCGTCGTTTTGATCTTCCGGTGGCCATCTTCTCCTTGACCTTGGGGTCTCGGCGCCTCTCACGAATGCCGTGACCACGGCGTCGATGGAGATGTCGGGGATGGTGTTGCGGACTGATAAGCGCCGAATATAGTCGCGCAGCGACTCTCCTTTCTTCCGCTTCCACGCCAGGAGGTCGTCTTCTACCGGGCTACTCGAAGGTGCCACGAAGTTGGTGACGAAGAGCTCCGAGAGCTCCTTCCATGACCCCACGGACTCGGGCGGGTTCATGAGCCACGAGCGGGCTCACGGTGAGGACCGCGGGAAGTAGTTCGCGAAACCTTCCCGACCCTCTGTCTTACCATCACCGTCGTAGATCTGCAAAACTCATCGGGGTTGGTGGAGCCGTCATACTTTTCGATGGGGCCGGACGAAACCGTTCCGGCCATCGGACGCCTTGGCGCACTCCTTAGAAAAGGCGCGGCACCGGCGTCGGAGCCTCCTGCTCTGGGCGCGTCCTCGCCGCCGCCCGTCGCTTAGGCGGCGCCAAGAAGCGCCACCCTCATCGCCGGGCAGCTCTGCGAGCCCTCTTCTTTGGTCCTCAGCAGCAGCAGCGACAATGTGGTCGCCTTCGGCTCGCGGCCCTGCGGAGCTTGTCACGCAGTCTTCTCCATGCAAACAAGTGGCGGTCCTCCGATGGGACCGGAGATCACGGCTACTGCGCGCTTTGCCGGCCGAGCCCCGTAGGGTCGTCGCTCTTGTCGTCTTAGCCCGCCCGCCGCCAGAGATCTGCGAGAGGTGCGAGGGCAACGAAGAACGGAGGAAGCGAAACACCGTTCCACGCCCGAAACTTGCACCACCGCCCAAGGCGGCGCGACGACGAGCGGGCTGTTGCCAACCACGGTGCCGCCGGAGAGTCCGGAGTCACCGGAACCGTGGGTTCTCCAGCAAAGGCCTCGCCGCATGGAGGTTTTGTCCGAGTGCACTCCTCCAAGGCCAGCGCCGCTTAGCTTGGCCGGGCGGCCGCTTCCGCCAGGTTCCGACCCTAGGCGGCGGTTACCGCCGGTGATTCATCGCCATCGCCGCGGCCGACTCGTGGCAGCGGCTCTAGCGCCGCATCTGCTCCATCGCGATCGCTTTGCTCCGCCATCGCCGCCAAGAAGGGTCAAGAGCTTGAACTGATGCTAGCGCACCTACTGGCGCGCTACGACGGCGTGTTCTCCGCTCAACCACTGCGGATCACACCCCTAGTCAGATTTTTAGTCTGCTAGCCAACTCGATCAAGCTCGGTCCGATTTGGCGTCGGGCACAACAAGGAGCGACTTCGCAGATTTACCTGTGTTCGGACCCCTCGCGGTAATAGTCCTACTCTGCCGAGCCTTAGCTCTTTTCGATTATGGTTGAATGGGAATGTGTTTACTGGGTGCTTGTGAACTGCGTGTGTTCAAACCTATGCTTGTGCAACGTCTGCACCTTATGCTCTTCCTCGTCCCCTCTCTCTCCTCCCTTTTATACAAGCTTTGGGTCATGGCGGAGAGCCGAGGGTAGGCGAGACTGATACTCTCGATAATCGACACGACACGGCTGAAGAGACAGAAAACGCTGCCGCCACGCCAGGCGCGCCGCTTCGCGTGCCGCAGTGGCCTCGACCCGCACGATCCACCGGTGAGTCTGCGGGTGGGGCCTACGCCGCTCTCTCCGACGCAGGCGGCCTCCTCAAGCAAACCTTCTCTCTGCCGGTCAATTCTTCTGCGCCACGATGGCGGCCGCCGGACTGCAAGGGTCATCAGAAGGTAATTATTTCTTCACCGCCTATCCGCGTGATGTCTCATTAAATGCGCCGTCGCCCAGCGGCGAGCCTTCGTCCCAAGACTCATTCGCAACGTTCCCTAACTGCTGGCCCCACTCGACGCGTGGGACCTCGCCTGCCTCCAGAGGGCTCGCCACGCACTCCGCCTGGCGCGCGGGGCCTCGCCTCGTCTTCGAGAGGGCTCGCCACGCACCCGCCTGGCGCGTGGGGCCCTCGCCTCGTCTTCAGAGGGGCTCGCCCACGTACCCCGGTATTTATGACACCGACAAGTGTTTCATGAGGTTGAGAGGGGGGCATGGGAGGATGGTTGTTTGGGAGAGGAAGGGGGAGTTGGCACGTTGCGGTCACTCCACTCTAGATAGTTTGTCGGGTCGTTATACTGTCCATTCGTATACGGATGGTATAACATCCCATAGTCGCACTCCTATCTATAAGATTTGCCATGTAAGACATCTAGATAGATATGACAATGGGTACATGTATGGGTAAATATCCAGGTAATTACCATTGGGTATGAGTATAGTGAGATTTGATACCTACAAGTACGGGCATAATGAGATTTCATACATGTGGGCCCTTTACCCCCGGTCGTGAACTAAAAGTATTGTTAGTGTCATGTACAAACCTTTTTATTCTAAAAAATTATATCCCGAATATTAATTTGCAAGGAGCTAGAATGCCCCCTCTACCCATAAATCATAGAATTAATTTGCAATTTCATGTCGTTTGATGTTGACAAGCTTTTGAAAGGTGATAGAATGCCCCCTCTCCAAGAAATCCATTGGATTGTCATAAGCTTTTGAAATACTCTCTCCGTTCTAAATTGTAGTTTATTGTTGACTTTTGGACATGCCTTTTGACCATTCGTCTTATTCAAAAAATTAATGCAAACATGCAAAAATATAAGTTATACTTAAAGTATGTTTAATAATAAAACAAATTACAACAAAATAAATAATATTTACATATATTTTTTGAACAAGACGAATGGTCAAATAGAATATCCAAAAGTCAACAGCGAATTACAATTTGAAACGGAAGGGAGTATCATTCTTAACTGTTGCAAATCCATCCTTCCCTTCTCTCTTCTCGTCGAGATAATTCAGGGTTTTCGAGGCAATGAGAATGTTATCTCAAATCAATCTCCCTGGTAGAAAGGCACTCCGGGTGTTGGAGAAAGTACTACAGCTAATTTTGCTGAAGGTTTGATTGAGAAAGAGAACCACATATGATACCACGTCAGCGAAAATCACGAATACCACATCAACGAAAACCAGGCAAACCACTGCATCGATCAGTTAAGGACGATATGTATCATGTTTTCATACTTCAAGAAACAAGTTAACCTGACTTGAGTCCAGAGGCCAAAATAGATTTAAGGACATCAGGAAGCATAGCGATGCTTTTTCCTTCCAGCATATCAGCAATTTCAACAAATCAGCATGAGCCCACGGCAACATGTCCTCGACAAGGCAACCGGATGAAGTGTACCATGCATATATAGGGAGATTTGATTATTTGCCACTCTCAACATTGACGCTTGCTAAAATGCCACTCTGGCCCACATGTAATACACACAGACGGTCCCACATGTAATACACACAAGGGTGGCATTTTAGCGAGCGCCAATGTTGAGAGTGGCAAATCATCAATTTTTTCGCATATAGGAGAGGTAAGTGGCAAGCGTGTGATATCTGGAACGTGCTGGCGTTATTCAGAATGGAAGCACATCAGAATCAGTTACATACAGTGGGTTCGAGTGAGAATGGTTCCTGCCAACAACATGAGCAAAAAAAACTACTGGCCATTGATTACTACGTACTTGGTTCTATGCCTATCTCGGTTGTGCATGCAGTGCTTGTTCCTTCAAACTTGGGGCCTTGGAGCTGCCTCTTCACCAGGGCCGTGTAGATGCCGTCGCGGTTGAGGAGCTCGTCGTGGGTGCCGCTCTCTACTATCTGGCCGTCGGAGATGACTGCGACGGTGTCGGCGCTCTTGACGGTGGAGAGCCGGTGAGCTATCACAAGAACAGTCCTCCCTTTCATCAGTGAGTCCATTGCATCCTGTGGCATGTAAAGGAAGAGCACCATGTCACATTCCAGCTCCTCTCCCAAGCAGTAAGCACAGAAATTGTAAGAGTTATTTGTATCCATTTGGAATCAGCTCAAGAGTTCAGTGAAAATCGAGTGTCAATGGCACCTGAACGAGGTATTCGCTTTCGGCGTCCAGGGCACTGGTAGCTTCATCCAAGAGAAGCACCCGTGGGTTCATAAGCAGAGCTCTTGCAATGGCGACCCTCTGTTTCTGTCCACCAGATAGCCTGATGCCTCGCTCCCCAACGACTGTTTTGTACTGCTCTGGAAAACTGCATATGAAGTCGTGGGCATTTGCCATTTTCTGCACCCAAAGGTTGGTCAGATCATGCAATCTTGAGACATGCTTAGTGTTTATTAATGGAGATGCTCACAGCTGCGTTTTCAATGTCGGCAGAGCTAGCTTTGCCCTCCAATCCATAAGCAATATTCTCTTCGATGGAGCAGTTAAAGAGCACAGGCTCCTGACTGACTATGCTGACCTGAAACCAAATGGTCGACATTGAGAAAAAAACTATGAAGTCTGAACCCAGAGAAAGGGACAAACAAGCATAGCCATGTCCATCACGTGCTCCTAGTTGTACTTGTCAGATGCAAAACCTATCTCAGGGGGTTGCAAGCTGAAGTTTGAACGGCTAGTGACAGTGACACCGATAAGAATATAGTTCAAATTACTACCTGATATATTACCTAAATTTCTAAAATCATGGGCTATTTCTACAATTACCAAAACTTGTAGGTTGGTAAAATTGGTTTTCTAACTTATTGCTGAGTAGCACAGCTACCAGCATTACTAGACTCACAGACTATAGGTGGACCTACCTAATGGCACAATCTACAGGACTGAACTAGTATCAGGTCAGTTAAGCTGTTAAGGACAATATATGGCACAAGCCACTATAAGATTCAGAGCCTTGCAAAACAACCGTAACTTAGATAACATCCTTGTTTCCACATAGAGGAAAGCCTTTAAAACAATTCAATTGCACAACAAACATCTGACAACATACCTTCCTATGGAGAAACTGATGTGAAATTTCGACCAAAGGCACACCATTTAGCAAGATCCTTCCCTTTAGAGGGTCATAAAACCTTTCAATCAAATTTGCTATTGTAGTCTGCATAAGCATGTAAAACCCCGGCATTACTGTTGAGGGCCATAACTAAAACATTATTACATAGTTTATAACATCAAGTATGTGTGTAATTAGCATATGAAAAAAACTTACTTTTCCACCACCACTTGGCCCAACAAGTGCAACCTTTGAGCCTGGTGCTAACTTCAATGTTATTCCCTACAATATTAATGACCCCATATACAAGCTTAAGTGAGATGCATCATGCAAATTTTGCTCTTGACAAGGCATATAAATGATTAGTAACGTATCCAGCAATCGAACATGTAATCTTTATTTTACAGGTCATGAACTGTCAGCTTATAGTAAGTATTCATCTTTAAAACAACACTAGAACTCCTAGTTATTTGATATATATCAAGACAAAATGTGTCCATTTTTTTTTTAAAAAAACAACTACAAAAACACTAACATTATTTGATAATGTTGTAACACGACAACACGTAATCATCATGTAAGTCGCTGCATCTAGCAGACAAGCAGATATTGTCCTATCATAAAAGCAAAGATAACAAATAGCTAATTATCCAAAACGGATTGTTAAGCACAGTTTTGGTAAATGAAATAGGTAATCCCAAAAGAGTGTAAATTCATATGAAAGAATATCAATGATAACTGACAAGTAATGTTTTACACCTAGCTTTCTCTTTACATGTACACTGCACATATTTAAAGAAGAAAGGCTAACAGCACCATATGATATGTCAAATTTATAAGCTGCCATGTCATTGCGAAAGAAAGCAGCTTAAAATTATTTACCTTAAGAATCATATGAGCAGGGCGAGAAGGATATGCAAACCATACATCATCGAGCTCAACTTCCCCATCTTTTTCACTAAAATGGAAGGAAATATCAATAATAAAAGTTATTGCATATTTCATAGGTATAACTACCCAAAAAAAAGAAGATAATGAAACTAACTTTGTTGGACTTGGGCGTCTGTCCCCAGAGCTCGTCATTGAGGAAACACGGTCCAGAAGTTGAAAAACTCTACGGCTAGCACCTGATGCTTTCATTACAGTTGTGTATAGTCCTGACAAGGCAGAGACTGACGAACCAACTGTGAACCAAGAGAAAGACGAATTGTTCAGAAAGATAAAACAAGGTACCGACATTTAAAAGAGGATATGCCCCCTGTGCACATGATAGTTATCACTTATCACCGACTTCAAACTTACAGGTATAAATTGGTAGGATCCAAGGTTAAGTAACAAAATATGGTTAATATTGAATCATAGTATCATACCGGTAAGGCTATATAAGATGAATGACGTAAGAGAACCAGTTGTCATGTAACCATTGATGGTTAAATTAGCTCCATAAATAACGACAATAACCACTGACAGGGTTGATGCTGCATTAAGCCCTCCAGAAAAAAGACCAACGACTTTCTACAAAATTGCATTGTCTCAGATTTTCATGCAAAATGGTGCTAATAGATGAATGTTTTGGTACTCACAGCTTGCTTGAGACCAAGTTTCAGTGTCTCGTTTACTTTTTCACCATACCGTGAAATCTCATAAGACTCCTGGGCAAAGGATCTTACTGTGCGAATGGCACCAAAAGATTCCTGAACGACAATAGAGAGGCTTCTCAAGTCACAGTAGAAACAGCCGAGCAATCTGTCCTATGCGTGAAGTCAAAACCCAAAACACATTTTTTTGAATTGTAAAATTACATAAAGAAATATTTTTAAAAAAACCTCATATGCTCATTAACAAAGCAGGCATTAGATCAAACCTCAGCTATGGATGAAGCTACAGCTGCTGCAGCTTGTGTCTGATGTGAAAGCTCACGAAGAAAACGTCCAAATTTACGCACAGCTACTGATATAGCTGGGACAATTACAAGTGCCAGCACTGTGGGGAGAATTAATCGATGAGATTCACTCAACAGTACAGGGAATACAGTAAGTAAACATTATCATACACCCACTTATGTTGCCATTTTGGAGTTCAGGTAAGAATATGAAGCTGATGTGCATATACAGCATAAGTAAGCACAAAAATGAAATATTAACAAAGATCTTTATATATAGAGCACAGGCATATTGTACTAATACTTACATGTTAGCTTCCATGAAGTTGCAAACATAAATCCAAGACCAATAGCTGTAGTAGTCATATTACGCAGTGCTTCTGAAAGGTTTGTTGTAGCAGCGTTCTTTATTATTTGTGTATCTTCAGAAAGCCTGCTTAACAGCTCTCCTGTTCTGGTCACATCAAAAAATGCTATTTCCTGTGGTGGCACAAGATAATGTGAAAACTTGAGAGTAAGAATGTAGCTGCATGCAAGACATAAAACAGTTCTAGGCAGAACTATGGCGCTTGCCTGGTTTATGAGATGACTAAACAAGTCTTTCCTAAGGCGAGCAACTACTCTCTCACTAGCAGAGTTGAATAGCCACGCCCGAAGAGCCGTGCAGACTGAACTGAAAGAGGGGCAAAGTTGGTTGTTAATGTTTCCAGCAAAATAACAACCAGGGTTCAATAAATCAACAGGGAAATTCCTTTCTTAAAATAATATTTAAAGAGAAATGATTTAATTATTAATAACTAAAATTGGAGAAAATCAAGATCCATAAAACATAAACTGAACAAGGGAAGGCTTGTGATGTTGCAGAACATAATATCACTGCAATATTCAAAATTAAGTTTTCCAAAAAGGATACCCAATCACAACTATCATCACAATGTACAATATGGTGCCCCTCACATCCTCCAAGGCTTGAGCCTTGTCTTCTGGTCGCCGAACATCTCTTGACACGATGTCAATTATTTTGCCACCATATTTTGGCTGCAAGATAACAAAAGATGATCCATCCATTACATAAGAAAAAAGTGCAACTATAAAACTCTTTCTAATGAAAATAGCACTTTTTATGAGAAAACGCCTTGTTCTTTTTAGCTGCAACCAGCGGTGAAATATAATCTGAAAAAGTTGTGAACCCTCCATAGAGGGCTTGTCCCAAAAAAATTGTTAAAAAATGGTTTTGGAATCTTTGAGGAAACCCACCAAAAGCCTTACAAAAATTATTGCAAATTACTATTGCATTTGGTTTGTACATAAATAATAATTACCGATTGTAGCTTTTAATTTTTAATTTAAGTTCAAAAGAACAAGGCAATACCCTTCCCACAAGAACCAATGTATTTACTCACTACTGCTCACTAATTCATACCCATCTCCAGATATCTATGATGTACAACTCAATCAACACCATTTCTTTTGCGAGCTATCAAACACTTAAATTATACCATACGCTAACATAAAATGAACTAAGTTATTGTGCCCAAGAAGGCAAGAATCATCATAATAGAAGAGGCTTTTATTGCTTGAGGATGGATTTCAGCATCAGTTTTTACAACTGGTGGCGAGTACCTACAACGAGGAGGTTACTGAGCGAGGCGACGAGCAGCGCCATTGTGCCAAGAACCAACTTCCCCGCGTCATGCTTCGCCTGCAAACCCACAGCGCTCACGCGTTCAGCAAACCAGCCGCATCAAAGAAGGAAAAAAAAAAAAACCAGAGCGTTTCGCCGCGCCGTGCAGTGCTGTGCTCACCAGCTTGATGACCCGGCAAAAGCCGACGTTCGCAGGCTGGGACAAGGATTCATTCCAATCAGACGAAGAACAGGAACAAGAAGGATTAATCAATAATCACCCATCGTTCTGGCTCAGCTTAGGAGGCGTATGAATCGGAGAAAGGAAGAGCGAGCGAGCGAGCGAGGGCGGGATTCGGCGCCGAACCTGGACGTTGCTGCCCTCCTCGAGGTCGGAGATCGTCGTCGACGTCTCCTGCACGCCGCGAGCACGAGACCAGGGTTAGCCTCCCAACACACAACAGACACGCACACAGACAGACACAGAAACGGAGAGAGAGGGAGAGATGGCGGCGGTGCCCAGTGCCGACCCCGTGGTTGAGGAGCGGGACGCGGCCGCCGCTGGGCGCCGTCTTGATGCGCAGATTCTTCCCCATCGCCGGCGCCGCCGCTCGCCTGGTCCGCAGGGCAATGGGTGGGAAGGAAGGAGCGCGAGCGCGAGCGCGAGGCGAGGTGGGGAAGAGAAGACGAGCGAGCGGCTGTGCTTTTGTTGCTGTCCCGGGCGGCCCGATCACGTCGTCAGTTCGTATCCTCAGCCGTTGAAACACTATAATTAAACGCGGAGAGGCGTCGAAATGTAGCAACACCGTAGGCCGTAGCGGATCAGCGTTCCTGCTCAGCGTAGACACCGACCGGAGCTATGGCACTGTTGATATGATATTGTTTACTACTGTGGCATGCCAGATCTGACCCGTCCTTTTTAGATCCAACGATTGGGATTGATCCACATGATTTCATGCCCTCCGTGTTGTTTTTATAAAGAAAAACATTAGTTGGGGGCATCTCCAATAGAAACACACAACTAGGTATAAAGAATCCAACTTAGTTTTTTTAGAGCATGTACAATGATGCATATCAGCCGTTTTTAAACTGTCTGTGTCACATCATATTTGCGATGAGGTGAGTTATGGGAAAGAGGGAGAGAGATTGTCTTTTTCAAGAAAAGTGGACTCTTTACACAAAATAAGGCAACCATAGAGACAATTATTACGTAATTTTGTTATAGACAATTATAGACAACCATTGTACATGACATTGTGAGAAACAACAACTATCTCTAAGTGACAAGACACCTCATTTTTTAGGGAGAGCTAATGCTTATGCTTATTGGGTATTTTGGTTCGACACTGTTTCACGTCCAAAAAGAAGGCAGCTACGTCTGAGCTAAACTTGATATGAAAGTCTTCTTTCGTTTAGAGTGAAGTAAGAGATAACAGATAATAAATCTATATTAATTTTAGAGAGTACATTATAGGCTTATAGCCAATTTGTTGAAGAAGTTGTGGGTTTGATATCTGTAATGGTGTGTCTATTTCCTTTTATAATTACTGATTAACTCTGGACTCTGCTTTCAGCATGTTGCTGCTAGCCAAATACTGTAGTCGCGGATCACATGGCACGGGCACGGCACGGACAAAAGCTAGCGAACGAACGCAACTGAGACAGGCGCCATACGCGCGATCCCGCGTGTGCGTGACCACGACCACTGCACCGCACCGCACGGAGCTGCTGCCACTTCCCACTTGGGATTCGAATTTAAAAGTTTTTTAAAAAAGGTCAGGGCTGATTGATTGGGATCTGCCCCCACTGAGCTGCAGTTTGGTTCGTCGCGATGCGACCCCGGTCTGGCCGCCGCCGAGGAATATTGGTTCCCATTTTTACTTACTGTATTCCCGGTTTTTGGTAGGTTTTCCCACCAGAAATGTTAGGTTTTTTTTTTCCCGGTAGGATGAAATAGTTTAGAGGAGGGACTTTGAAGCGGTGTGAAAACGAGTCAAGTCGGAGTAAGCTCGGTTTGTTTGAGCTCGAGTTTGCTTTTTTGCTTGTGACTAATTCGACTCAGCTCGCTTAGATGGTTGAGCTAAAAAACTAGTTTGGCTTGAGTTTATCAAAGTTTACGAACGGCTCATGAATTGATTGTGTCTTGTTCATTAGAAATGTTAGCATTCGGAATTTGAGAACAACATCTAGTAGAGAACAGTCCCATCATTATCATTGTCGCATGGTGCTATTGTCGTTGTCGTCATCGTCTCCGCATAATCCTATTGTCGTTATAGCCACACGGTTCCCCTGTTGTTGCCACCACACCACCACACGGAGGTGTCGCTCGTCGGGAGGAGGTAAGGTCGGCGATTGGGTAGAAGAGGATTTTGGCTGGAGGCGCAGGAGTTGGGGATGTGTGGACATGAGCTCGTTGGATGTGAAAATATGTTAAACAATTGGGTATTTGAGTCAGGAATTTTATTGGCCCATAGAGATATTTGACCAGTCCAACGAGCCTTAAGTGAGCTACGTCAGACTCAACTCATGTTCATTTTCAAAGCGAGTTAGACTTTTTTTTGAGCCAAGCATGAGCTGCTCGAGAGCCACTAGCTAAAGTGCTAGCCCTACTTCTAGTCAAGCTTTTGATCTATATAAAAAATTCGGACGCTAATAAAAGCATTCCACGTATAAAACAAATATATATAAAAATAGAAAAGCTATCAAAACGGCTACGCAATTTTTCTAACATAAAAAAATTCAATTGATAGGAGCAATGTTTCACGAGAACAAAATAAATGTGTCAGTCATTTTTTTATGTGTTTTACAAGAGAAACACAAAGTTGTTGCGTTTTTATGAGCGTTTCATAAGAGCAAATAAACTATATCATATTATACATTAATAATATGTTTCATAAAAACGGATAAAATGTTTCAGATACTGTAAACGATGTTTCAAACGTATATGTCAAATGTTCAATAGGTTTAGCTGAAGTTTACTATTGGTATATGAGCGCAAATTGATTACTACTTCAAACGATCCGTCTTTGGTAGGTTGCATGCTTACGTTTGAAATCCTGGGCATCAATAATTCAAATTTTTAACGTGGCTTCAAGTTTAGTTTCATTGACAATTGAGAGTTTTCAAAATCTGACTTCAAGATGTTTAAACAACTTCAAGGAGTGTTTAACTTCAAAAGACCATAAAATGAAAAAACAAACCAAACAGACATGGATGATATTTACGCGGTCGTCTATCATACAAATATATGAACACATTAGTTATTCGTGAGTTGTGACGACAAGTTTCATGCCATCTACAAATGACATGGCAAAGAAGAAAAAAAGATTGAGATCACGTCAGGCCGTCAGCGAGATCTTTCAAGTTCTCCAGCGGCATAATAGTGGACAGTGGAGACCAAGGTTTAGATTTTTTTTATGTAAGAAACTGCTCCACAGACTGCAACAATTTTCAACTTCCCATGGAAAATCATCGTTCTCTTTTTTCTGACTGAAATTTGTACTTCAAAATTTGAATAAAATAAAGTGGACGGAGAAAGAAATCGTTGGAGTTAGCGAGAAATCGTTTACCTTAAACGAGAAACCAAGACAGGAAAATTGTTAGATTTGAAGTTAAACTTCTCTCTAAGACAGGGAAAAAATGTTAGGTTTGAAGTTAAACTTCTCTCTAGAAATCACTAGGTTTCGTGGAAAATCGTCCGGTTTTAACGGAAAGAAATTGTTTGATGTTTTTTTTATATAAAAAAAAGATTTGATTTTTTTGGACCAGGATTTTGATCCCATTTCACGAAGATTTAACGATTTCCATATTGTCAATTTCCCGCATGATTTCATGTCCTGGTGGAGGATCATTCTCGCTCTAATGCCACCGAACATGGTGACCTGGATAGGACGAATGGTTTGTTTATCAGACAAAAAAAATTAAAAGGACTACCGATCAATTATTCCTCTTTATTTCGTGGAAAATGCATTTGCCAAAGATACAAAGCAAGGGTACGCAACGCCCTTTGTGCCGCAAAATTTGATTAGCAAAACATCAGTACACCTCTACGTACAACCGCAATAGGATTAAAAAAAAAACCTAGAGGCTATTAACACGAGGCAAAATTCCCCATCTCCAGAATAGAATTCCTTCTGGCCGTCCAACTTCCAGACATCCAACATCTATCAATTAATCGCAAGCCCCCTCTCGGCGTTGCTATGCAGTCTGCACCATGCCACACCTGCTTCTGATCCAAGATGATCGCATACCGAGCCGGATCACAAATTCACAATGCCCGCCATAAAAAAAAAAAACTACGTCAGCGCTTGCCTCCGTGCGGCACTTCGGGCAAGGATGTAGCCATTAGTTATGCATGTCTACAATCTCAGTATGGTTCGAAGTGTATCGCAAAGGTTTTGTATTGTCTGCTGCTCTTGCGTCGCTTGTGAATCTTGCAGAGGCATGTCCTCGTAGCACCTAAAATATTTACAGAAAGAAATGGACATAAACCCCATCACTTCCTTCGATCATTGCTCAAAGGAAAGCTCTTGCAAAACAGAGCAGTTCCAACAACTCACGTCTTATGATAAGCAAGAGCCTGCGCCAGGTTCATCAATGTGGGGCTTGTGGTCAACCTGTGGTGCACACCAGGAGGAAGAGGAACCTAATGCAATCAAATCCAGGATCAGATTCACACATCTGGACATGAGAATAGTATCACCTATCAAGATATAAGGGAGAGTGTCGGCAGCATACTTCATTTTGCCCTTTGCGTCCTTTCTTCGTCTGCCCATCACCACTGAAAAGCTCCCTAACTGCCTCCAAGGCATCATTTGTACTTGACCCAGCAAAGCCATTTCCTGCTACACTATCTGATACTAGAGCTAGTGGTGAAATGTCAATTGCCTTAAGAAATGGTATAGGCACAGTGTAGCCTGCGGCATAAATTGACCAGAGCTGCAAAGGGAACAAAAAGAAAGAAAAGTGAGAGGTGCACGACCGCAACGATAAGTGTTAAGTATTTTTTGTCTGATTCACAATCACATAGAAAGAGATAAGGTATAGCCAGAAAGCATATATACCTTATCCTGAACAGAAAAAGCTTTACGGCTCGGACTGCTGTTTAATTTGGCTATTGTGCTGGCAACACCCGGCAACGCAGAGCTAATTTGATTATCATGGTGTGTCATAGTCCCTTCTGGACCCTTGTGCTTTTTAAGTGTGCCAGTTGAAGTTGGCATTGCTTTTGGTTCTTGAATGTCAGGATGTTCATCTAAATCCCGCTCTTTATTAGCATCCTTATCAGCAGTGTTCTCCGCCCTATCAAAATATGATACATAAACTTCTTTCAGAAAAGAGAGAATTGTTTTGCTTCGCAGCTTTCTTTGACTGAAAAAAAAATCATAACAAAAATTGTTTCTCATACCAAAACTTTGAAATAAGCTCGGCCCTCTTTGGATCGTGTGTGAAAGAGTTGATGCTACCAAGGCCTGGTATGAACTCTGTTCTTGGAAAAATGGGTGACTCGGCCACTTCGTCACCATCTTCAGGATGAACTATCATTGTACCAAAATCAACTACAAGGAGAGAGAATAAACAGTGATTTCAATTGCATATCATAAGATTAGCAAAATACAAAACACAACACTAAATTTTGAAGCAGCCCATACAAGAAAAAAAAAAACTGCTCACACAAAAATGTTACAAGTAGATCATGAGAGCTATCTACAGATGCGGGGTATCTTGCTTCTTGTGTGCTGCATTAAATTCAGATCGTGCATGTAGAAGAAGGACAAAGCTTGTATGTATTACGGAAATTCAGAAAGAAATACATATGAACATCAACGCCATGTTTGTTTCAGATTAAATTAAATTAAATGAAAATTTGTTATTTTTGTATAAGCCAAATGATGTAATGTTTTGTAGTCATTCTTATGAGGTTTTAAATAGTACTTCTTAAAGTTTGTGAAATATTTTTTTCATAATTTTTTGAACTCATTAAGACGTATTTTGAGGGGGTCACAAATTTGCTACGGTAAAACGCAACTCTACATTAATCTGAAACAAACAAGGCCGAGTATCAGGTCAGCTATATAGCTTTACCATTCCTAGTGGAAAGACAGAACAATTGAAGAAACTCAATAAAGATAACAAGAGGAAATAATCCCAAGATAACAACAAATCTGAATTCCTTTACGAAATTGATGTATATAGAAGGGAATATACATGCAATAGCCAATAGACTTGCACATGTGTCCTTACCTGCCCCAGTGTCAACATATGTTTCATAATTTGTATGTTGCTGAAGGTTCGCAGGAACAGTTTCCCCATACTCTTCATTTATCCGGACAGTTGCATCCTGCATCGCCTGTAGATATCAATGTCTGAATACCGTAATGACCAAACCAACACATAACATTAACATAATTTGGTGTACATTGTCTGGGCCAGACAGCTGGTTTTGCACAGCAACTTTTGCTCTGATCTTCTTTGCCTCCTTGATTTTTGCCAACATTTTTGAAGCTCCAGTGTTGCACTTCTCAATAAATTTGTGCTGTAGAACGAAACCGAGAGAACAACATATATAAACATAAAAAAAATGCAAATGCATGAAAATGTTTTTTAAAGGAAAATGCCTCACAGAGTTGTCCCCACACACTAAAGGAGTACCTTCAGCATCTCAATCGCAGCAGGGCGAAGCCTTGGATCTTTTGTTAGGCACTTAGCAATAAAATCATGGAAGAGAAGGGACCTGAAGGGTAGGATAGAAAGAATTTAGACAAAACGATAACGTGAACATTTCACCGGATTTAAGCTCAATATTCCAGTGTCACTTAACTAAACAAAATGAAAAAAATAATCAATAAATATTAGCAAGAATTAATGGCCTAGAAAAGGAAGAACCAAATTAAAGAAAATAGCTGTGCAACTCCCTGGCTCTATACTCTAGAATAGCTATCTAATTTCTTCAAATTCTAAGCTAGCTCATAGTCCGAAGTATTTCTGAGACTGGTGTTTGAAATCACATGAGGGCTTAAAAATTTAATAATAAAATCTGCCACCTTTTCCATGTTAAAAGTGTGAGAATCCGAGAGGGATGAAATGATCAACAGTCAACACTATGTAAAAAAGTTCATGAATGAAAATGTTGCGCACAACGCATCTTGTTTGTATGAATTAAGCAAGCATCAACAGATTTTCTTGGTAGAATTTGCCCACAAGCTGTACCTAGGATGAGCTACTACCACATACAGCTCAAAGCTCAGGAGTGGGAATGGCAACTAAACTGCTAATGGTCATGGCAGACAGTTCAGTACTTCAGTTTATCATAGGGGGCCATCGGAAGCAGGGGATAATATAACGACCCCTAAAAGGGTCACCAGAATTCGAATACATATAGCAATATAACACTGCTGCTTCGACATCAGATCATTCCAAAAGGTTATAATATGACCCAAGGATACACATGTAAAATAGGTCATATGTTCTACAAAAATAACACTAGCACAAAACTAATTCAAACCTCAGTTTTGAAACTGGGCAATGCACTGGTAGCTAGTAAGAAGATTATCAATTTCATAGCCATTTTATTTATGGCAACAGTCTGCTACACAGGAAAGCATGCCCTAAGCCGAGGAAAATTACACCTCATTAATGGACTAGCTGAATATTGGACAGGTACAAGAAGGTTGACGAACTAGTAAGTTCACTATTTTAACATGTTCCCTAATAACAGAATAAAATATTTCATTTACAAGTTACAACCAAAAGTAACAGCTGGCATAGGTGTGATTTCTTTGCAGAAAATAAATGTGGGCCAAAAGCATATTTCTGAGGTCCTTAACGATCATTTTAAAAAATGCACAGTATATTAGAGAAAAAACTAACCATTTCTCCTTATCCTCCAGCATAGGTGCAGGTTCACTTGATATCATGAAGATCACCTGAAGTAAGGTTAAGACACACAATTAGCTAATACATCAAGCCGATTAGAATATCACAAAAAAAAAGACAGATACATCCGATATTTAGCAAGACAAAGTGAAGAAGAAAATATCAGGAATCAAGACAGGTCCAAGAATTTATCCATGCATCCATGGAATACAATAAAATAGGTAAAAGGGATTCAAGAAACCATGCACTTACTCTCATTGGATGCACAGTGGATCTCGGTGGCATGCCCTACAGTAAGAGACACCAAACAGAAATTTGATTGGATAAACATTGATGCATCACAAAAAAGCGAATAAGAAACATAAGTGGCTGTACAGTTACAAAAGAAGAAACAAAGATTATTGTCTACCTCTGCCATCTCAATTGCAGATACACCAAGTGCCCAAACATCTACCTGGAAATTAACGGCAAACAACACATAGTTAATTTTGTTATGACAAATCAAGAAGATAAATTGCAGATAAAATTCAACTGCCAAGCATTTTCTCAAAACTGCAACATAGTAAATTCATGGTTTTAGAAGCTTACCTTTCCATCATAACGACTTTCTTGAATGACCTCCGGTGCCATCCAGTGTGGCGTACCAATAAACTGAAAGACATAAATATAAGGCACCACATTACAGAAATCTCACAACAAACTTTATGATTTGGAGTTTGGAAAAAACAACATTATGGAGTTTTAATTGTGGAAACACCACATCTGACTATGTTTAGTTACTAAAAAATTTGTTACAAAAATGCACCACCGATAGAACTATTTCACCAACAACTTGTAAGTAGAATCTGGCCCAACTATAATTGGGCCAAGTTGGGGCTGTGGTGGTGGGTTTAGTCCCATATTGGAAGTCTCAAGTGAGCTGCTACCATACAATTCTTGTTGGGTCCAAACATAACACCCACATGTCATCCCTTTCACACGAATCAAGATCAAGGACACAGGTATAAGCAAGTCCAATGCATATCAGCATATGTGGCCGCACATCAGCATATGTGGGCCTGCCCAATGGCCTCATGGTGGAGTGGCCAAAGAGAATGTTGGGCGTAGAGAACAATGTTAAAAGGAAAAAAAAAAGAAAAGGACCGATTTGGTCCCTGAACTTTCACATGCTCACTCCATTTTGGTCCATGAACTCCAAAACTGGGTTAACTCAGTCCTCGAACCACTAAAACCAGACTAAGTTAGTCCCTTCACCAGCCAACATAGTGGTTTTGGGAGGATTTTCGTTGACAAAATGTCCACGTGGGCGGTTTTAGCTTACATGTCGTGCACGTGGATGGGAAAACAAGAGAAAAGGATTTGGCATGCAAATGTTCAGTCACATGTAACGCCATGTCGCCCAAATCTGCCACATGTAACACCACACCAACAAATAACACCCCAAACCGCCCTTTGACAAGTCAAAAAACCAACTTATTCCGGTTTTGATAGTTTGAGGATCGAGTTAACCCAGTTTTGGAGTTCACATACCAAATTGGGGCAAGGGCAAAAGTTCAAGGATCAAATTGGCACTTTTTGCAAAGAAAAATTCCCTAGCGTTTTGATGTGGAATTTATTAGCATATAAACAACGGGGACAAGCAAACCAACACATGCTTGGACTCAGTTAGGTTTAACCAATTTGGACTTGAAAGTAAACAGGGACAAATAAATTACATCCTATGTAAACAAAACTGTTCCGCTTATTCACATGCCCAAATTTGGGAAAATTGCACATGCATAGGCACAAACTTGCTAAGTTGTTCATTCCACCTCTAATCTGTAGTATTTAGTACCCTTTTTGCGTTTAAGGCCCTAGGTTATGTTTTCTCTATTGACCTGATCCCATGGAGCTGCCGCCCGCCGCCCGTGTCACCTGACTGCCAAAGGGCCCACTAGCCTCAAGCACACCTGGTCCTCACACCAGGCCGTTAGGCTTGTGCCGTTAGCCACCGCAACACTCACCTCTGGTCACTAGTGGCTAATGGCTAGCACCACCCGGCGACCGTGCCCTGCACGTGTTGCTAGCGTGAAGAGCTGAAAGCTGTGCACACTTGAGGCTAGCCAGCAGCGCAGACAATAGCCAGGCAAGCGGGTGGCAGCACCCAGAAGCACAGAGTCAATGCCACAGAACCCGCTTGGAGAGAGAGAACATAGTCCAAGGGATTAAATGCAGAAAATATAGAAAATTTCACTAATTGGATACAAGATGAACAACTTAGCGAGTTTGTGTACATGAATGTGCCGTTTGCTAGCTCGGACATATGTGAACCAACAGAATAACTTTGTGTAACTATGGTGTAATTTACTCACTAGGAATTAGGCAGTACTGAATAGGAAACTAACAGATGATTCCCTTTTTCCATTTACAACCTAGTGGAAAGTCAGAACCTAGTGGGGGGTTGCATAGAACTCAACATAATTAGTTTGGAGTGATAGTGACATTTTTTCAACACAAACTTCTTCTCGAATTTACCATGGAATAACTGTAGTACGCAATAACTATCTTAAAACTAGATAGAAGCTTATGGTCAACTATGAGAGTAATTTTTATCTATCAGTAACTTTTTTTGGGTGCAGCAATGAATAAATGAAAGTCATGGAACTCTGAATATAAAATAGCAAAACAAGCATGGCTGAAAAGAATACCGTGTTGCGCTTTGACATGGTTCTCGTTAGCTGGGCAGCTACACCAAAATCGCCTGTTTTAAACATTACGGAGGTGAGACACCGTGTGGGATTCACATGCGAGGACATCTAGAAATAAGCGCTAATAGGTGAAATTAAAGTATGCAATAGAGCAGCTCTACTCACCTAACTTCACCTCGCCTTGCTCAGTTAGTAGAATGTTGCCACCCTTAATGTCTCTATGAACTTTAAAGATCGAATGCAAATAAGCAAGACCCTACAGCATAAAATATGCAAATATAAATAAAATATATGAAGACGGTCACCACATGGCAGATCAGGTTTATTCTTCGGTTTCTGCCATTTGTAGCATACCTCCTGGCCTAATAGAATAACTATGTAAGAAAAATACTTTTAATTCTACATGCAATTACGCAACTGCGTCAGAACAGCATAGGAACCTTTAATGCTTCTCTGCATATATAAGCTATTTGGGATTCATCAAGAGGCTCATCTGTAATGCTTATCAAATCAGCAACACTTCCACCACCACAGTACTCCATAATTATCTGCATGTATAAGCTCATATCAATTATATGTTTAATGAATCGACAAGTATTTCCAAGATGGAATAATGCAGCTATTTCACACAATATCAATATATCTCATCATTGGATCATACCCAAAGGTATTCTTCCCCTTGATAACTTCCAAAGTAGCGGACAACATTTGGATGGCTGCATTGCTGCAGCATTTCTATTTCTCCCCGTATGTCCTCGTATCCTTCTTCCTGATAACAAAAGATGAAGGTCTACACTTAAGACAGATGCAAGGGCTCACACAATAGACACCTTTCATTGTTATGATAATCTATCACAATTTCAATCCTGTAAACTAAATGCTCACAACACAAGCAACATGGATGTCAAATATGTCAGTGGGAGAAGGGCGGAGATTATTTTCCGAGAGGCAGGGTAAAAAGGGAAACAGTTGTGAAAGTAAAGATTGAAAAACCTTTTGTATTAAAAAGAGTTTGTATTGTAGCCACCTAAGTAATTAATATTAATCGAGCAGCATACTTTGCGTCATTATTTAATACAAGTTATACTTTGAACATTTGGTGGCGTGGATTGCAAGTGTTGCTAACAAATACCAGTAATGATCTGTAGAATCCTAACAGAAATTTATCAATAAATAAACCAACCCCTTCTGTTAAAGAGATGATCTTGACAGCCACAAGCTCCTGCGTTCTGAGATCCCTTGCTTTGTACACTGCACCATAGGAACCTTTCCCTGCATTCCCCAACCGAATTGCTCATTATGCAAGCACGCCAAAAATGCTTTGGAATATTATACACATATATAAAAGGAAGTATTAATTCAACTACAAAAGGCGCACCGAGCTCATGGAGCAGCTCGTACTTGGTGGAAGGGTCCTCCTTGGCAACGCTCTCTGGCACCGAGCTCACCGATGCCTTCCGCCGAGAATGCTGCTGTTGCTGGTGGTGTTGCTGCAGCAGAACCGACGGCTGCCGGTGCTCCTCCACCTGCCCCACTGCAGGACTCCAGAACGAGGACCCAAACCCACCGCCACCACCAGAGACGGGTTCACGGGGACTGGAGGCGCCACTGGTGTGGCGAATGAAGGTGCCAGAGAACGACTCGTGGGGGCTGGAGGAGCTGCCGGTGCGTCGGATAAATGTGCCGGAGACGGACTCCCGTGGACTGGAGGAGCCACCCGAGCGACGGATGAACGTGCCGGAGGCGGACTCGCGCGGGCTGGAGGCGCCGCCGGAGCGGGCGGTGGTGTGGACGACGAAGGTAGAGTACGGGTCATCGTCGGCGGCGCGGGGGCTCGAGCGACGCAGATCCACGAACGGGGATCGGGAGGAGGACGAGGTGGAGGCGGGGGCACCGCCCTTGACGACGACGGTGCCCGAGAGGGAGGCGTCGTCGGGGTCTGAGGAGTAGGGGTCGTCGTCGTAGTCGAAGGAGGCGCCGCCGAAGTCCTTGGGGAGGCGCTGGAGAAGCGGGGGCAGCGAGGAGGGGTCCTCCTCCTCGTCGTCCTCCGGCGGGGCGGGGCCGCCACCGCCGCCGCTGCGGCGGGAGTCGTCTTCTTCGTCGTGGACGACGACGGTGGAGTAGACGTCGGGCTTCCTGGGGCGTGACCACGGCGAGCGCGGGGAGAACGCCATGGCGTGCCACGCGAGGTGGGGCGGAGGACGGGGAAGGGGCTCGTCGGAAATTGGGAAATTAGTTTAGTTGGAGCCAGTTCACTCGAATCTGGCCATGTGGGCTGGGCTCCAATGTGCCACAAGATCTAGGTCCATTTC
Source organism: Raddia guianensis (assembly GCA_036346415.1). Lineage (NCBI taxonomy): Eukaryota > Viridiplantae > Streptophyta > Magnoliopsida > Poales > Poaceae > Raddia > Raddia guianensis. Next base: position 33,233,576 of record CM070536.1, read on the forward strand.
ATAAAAATTAGGCTGATTTTCATCTTCGCAATGGCCCACGGTTAGAGATTTTCAATCTTTTCTCTCTCTTTTTCTTCGGCCTCTAATGCTCAGAGCGTAATGAGAATTCACTGGTAATAATCAGTTTAATTTAATGTTAGAGCAGTTAACAAGTGTAACTAAAACAATTTCAAATCGAGCCCACAAGATCACGAGCAAGTTTTTTATTTTTTTCGCACAAGCATAACAATTAACAAGCAATGCTTGAGAAGTCTTCGTGCTCATGGTCAGAATTTCCTTGCAAAATGTTTGATACAATTGTCAATGTACAACTATTGCAGATACATAGGGATTACAGATAAACAATTTTCCTTTTTATCCCCTGTATGCTACAAGTTACAGCAGAGAGCAGACATTTGTTCCGAATGGGAAATATGCTGCGTAAAAAAAAAATTAAGTATGCGCCTACGCCGTTTGTCTCCAAAATCTGACGGATCTATCGTTTCCGCAGGTAACAAACGCTGGCTCTACAGGGGAGTGCTCAAGCCACCTAGGAGCGCCCGAGTGGCCAGAGGGCAAACTTGCCACCTTTTCAGCAGTAAGTGCGTCCCAGATGACAACCTGAAAACCAGCAAGCATTGTAGCCAAGCTTCTGCTTACCCTGCTGAAAGAAAACTAGAAATGCTACTATAATGAGATTGAATTTACCTCATTGTTTTGTTCATCAGTTGATAGTACAAACTCCTCGCTGTCGTTGAAGGCAGCCTATACAGCAAAACCAATTATTGTTGCAGTAGCAAAGTTATGGTGCCTTTTAGCTACAACTACAAGCTCAAGCTTTAGTCCAATTCGTTTGACTTCCCTCAATGTTTTGAGTTGAGATTCTTAGCTGCCACTGGGGGCAACAAGAGCATGTATATAACCAAATGCATTGCATGTAAATCAGAAAAGAGATGATGTGCACACTGCTAACCTGGCATCGGAACTGTGGGTGAACAGCACCTACATATTGCTTCACAAGTCTTCCGGTACCAACTTCCCATAACTTCGTAGAAGAATCCTTCCCGCATGATAGAACGTACCTGAAAGAATATTGTAAGCTTCATACCAGATAGGCAAGCTAAACACATTTTTTTTTTTCAAATCCATGAATATAAATAACTCAAAATGAGCAATTCAGTCCTTCTGCTAGTCCGTGTCATTATACCAATTCCTTTTCAAATCTTATGTGCAAGTACATGCAAGTTACACACTTTAAAAGACAGCATAAACACAAAGACTATCTGCATGAACAGAGGTCAAAAGAGCTCCGTTACAATAGCTGAATGGCCAAATGACACCTCAGGTATGTCGATTCCTGCCCTGTACAATAACATTAGCATGTCAACTGAGACTGTTGTCCTCGTTTAGCCTAAAATAGTGTACCACTGTGTCATGGCGTCGGCTCATGGATCTATGGGCCGTGTGAACACTGAATAGTGCCCGTGGTCCTGTAGCACACAGCACTAGGTTGTTTAGAGAATAAGTATGATATTATGGATTAGAACAGATTACATGCCATTAGATATGATTAGTTACTGTAGATTGAAGATTGCTTTCTTACCGTCCAAGTAAGTCATCATCTATTAATATAGAAGGTACCATGTATCTATTATCAATCAAGAAAGAATTAGAGTTTTAACCATCTATCTGTACCCGCTCGGGCGTCAGGAGTGCCGCCAACCTCTTCTCATTTGGGCAAGACAACTGCTCTTCCTTCGATTCATGACATAGTCCAAAATTGTCATAAAAGAAAGGAAGAAATGTCCATATGCTACAGTACTGCGGGTACTGTTTATGCACTCATGACATCCTGTTACTGTATGTGGTTCCCCAAGGACTGTGTGTAACTCTACCGCTGATGCGAATGATCGTTTGAGACTAATCCCACTAGTACAAGGCCAAATTGGGTTGAGGTGTTACAATTAGGTTATCACAAATTACTGAACTTTAGGCTATTGACGCACTTCATTCTCAGACTAAAACAATAGTTAAAGAGTATTATCTTGACACAGACAACATGCACATCTTTGTGTTCTTCAATCCAGACAATCGATGAGTACTATTCTGAAACAAAAAAAAAAACATTGTAGACATGTTTGTAGCTGGCTAACCTCTCGTCTTTGGTGAAAATTGCACTAGTAGCTTCTGTAGATCCATGTGCTCCAATTATGGGCCGAACACATTCAGCGGATACTCCATCCCAGATACGCAGAGAGCCATCCTTGTAAGCAGTCACATACAATCTCCCAGTACCTGAGTACCGCACCTGGCACAAAAATTGGTAGGCTAGGATAGTACATCTGTAATTTTTTGTGGGATAATAACCGGTACAGGATAAAGCTTGAAGGTAATCTCACACCTGGTTAATGGCAGCACTAGAATCTTGTGGATTTGCCGATAAGTAGCATGTGAAAGTGTTTACATCATAGAGATGAGCAACTGGGTGATCAGTCCCTGCAAATATTTCGGTCAGCAGCAGTAGGCTACCTAATTCTTGAAACAAAATTCATATCCTTGAGCTTGAATGCTAAATACTTTTCATTAAATAAATTAATGAACATTACCACACAACAAGTACAAATACATTAGCCAATTATAATTCCACAGTCATGTAGAATATGGTGATTTAAGTATTTAATGTATCATGCACTAGTCCGAGAAATATATGGCTGTTGCCAAATAAAAAATGCTCAAATTTAGAACCTGTGAATTCTTACGACCACAACATGATAACCTTTTTTCTTGAAAAAATGAAGGACAGAGGGAAGTTGAATCTAGGTTGAATCAATATTAAACTGAGAATCCGAATTAGTGCATAACAGAATTGTTACATAGATCCTAATTTAGTGAAAGAATGGTAGTACCTGCTAAAAGGTAATCGCCGCAAGGATGAAAACAAACGGATCTAACATTATGAGTATCCTGCTCAAGATGTTATATATAAAAATAAGCCTAATTATATGCAAAGGGCAAACATTTACAGTAAATTTGTGTATATTTAATATATGATTACTAATAAGTAAGAACTCCACTACCTGAATAACTCTAAAAGCTTTTCTTGCAACATTTTTTGAGAAGTCGAAGAACCTACAAGAGAAGTTCCAACTTTTAAGTTCACAGGAAATAAGCACTAAAATGAATTACTGTCACATGCTTATGCGTAACTAATTGATATCTCAGATCGCACAGAAAAAAAGAAGGGTGGGCATCAGTGATAAGCATACTTTATTGTACTATCTTTTGCTGCAGATATCAGTATTGGGTTAACAGGATGGAAATCCAGATCATTGATGGGCTGCACGGAATTAAACGTTACCCAAAAAATAGAGAAGAAACTGCATATATTTAATTACTGCAAAAATGGAGGCTTCAGGTCATGGTCTCAGCTACAACAATATGCTTTGCCACTAGGCCACATGGGTGCGCACGAGAAATTAAACATGTACACTACCTAAAGGAGGGCATGTTGCTGATCGAGCAATGAAAGGTAAAGAAGCAACTAGTGAGGAATAGAACAAATGAACTAGCTAACCGTTACAAAGTTCAATACTCTGTGCTGGTGATTCAAGCAAAATAAGGTAAAGAAACAACTACTGAGGAATACCGCGTATTAACTAGTTACAAATGACAAAGTTGTATACCTTGTCAATGCTAGCTACAAGCAGTCGGGTGAGGAAATATGGAACAACGAATTGCAGGAATCCTAACAGGAATTAATCCTAAAAAAAGTCGATGAGAAGAGCCTTAAGGCCCATCAAAGTAAAGCTACTACCATGTGTGACAATGACATGCTCACCTGCAAATGATCATAAAATGTACGGATCACAGGCCGGACAGCACCGTCTTTGGAATCTCCTACCATCATCTGCTTAGTTTTAGCAACCTGCGAGTAAACTTTAAAAGTGAGCAAAATAGGTATGACCTTAAAAAGACTAGCCCGCACTCAGAAACGGAGTGGTAATTCAAACTCACCTCAAATAACTTGATAGATGTGTCTCCGCTCCCAGTTGCAAAATATCTCCCATCAGGGCTAAATTTCGCACAACGGGCAACGTTCTACACAAATTAAGAGTAAGGCAATGAAAAAGGCATGTATCGATTATTGCTATATACTACCAATCGAGACCAATTGGTCTGCCACATCACTATATATTGGACCAGCTAAATTACATGTTGTACAAGTATTAATGTACAATGGCAACTGCAAGTCTGCAAAGTGTGCAAATGATACTTGCTGTATGCTGATAAATTTTTCCCAAGATCTCCGAGCCATATGAATCTGTTTCTCTTTCTTCTAGCCCCGTGTTCATGTTGAACAAAGATCGTTGTTTGGTTGATTTTTAAGCAGAAAGGAAATGATATAAAAAGTGAACTCATTGAAGAAGTGAAAATTAGGATCACGCGGCACCTTATGATCAGATACGTGCCTGGTCTCGTGTTTGGGAAAGCTCTTGGACGAGCCCCTAACGTTCTGCATACTGCACATAGCAACAGGGTCAGCACAAGCTGACAATCAAAATCAAACATGATCGACAGCTTCACACTACAGTGTCAGAGCCAATGCCACAGCCGCGAACAATTAGACTTACCCGAAATTCACGGCACTGGTGCCAAGCGGGGGCGCCAGCCCACCGTATCCAGCGGCGGCGGAGTCGAACCCGGCGGCAGCTCCACCTCCCCTCACCGCATCCTCCCGCTCAGCCGCGAGGCCCTGCGAACCAGCAGCAGCGAGGTTTTAGTGGCGGGGCTGGATAAGCCGCGGGTAAGCGTAGGGCCAGAGGAAGAAGTGGCCGAGCAGGGGGGACCTTGGCGACGAGGCGGAGGAGGTCGTTGGGAGGGGCGGAGTCGGCGGAGGAGGGGGGCAGAGGGGTCATGGTGGCGGCGGCGACGGCGGAGGCGGCCTGCGCGAGGTTCTGGTGGCGGAGGTGCGCCACGATGAGGGCGTTCACCTGCCGCAGCAGCTTCGACTCCTGCACCGCCGCGTCCATCTCCCCTCTGAGGCTCGGACCCTCTCCCTCCCGACGAGCTGGCCTAGCCTGAGAAGTGAACCAGTTTCCCAGCTTGGAACGGTTTGCGTCTTTGCGTTTGCTTTGCCACGCGACGAATAGACTAGTTTAGGAATGCATTCATTTTGGCCTTGTTTGTTTCAGCTTAAATTAAATTAAATTAAATGAAATGAAATGAAAATTTGTTATTTTTGTATAAGCCAAATGATGTAATGTTTTGTAGTCATTCTTGTGGGGTTTTAAATAATACTTCTTAAAGTTTGTAAAATATTTTTTCCATAATTTTTTGAACTCATTAAGATGTATTTTGAAAATATCACAAATTTGCTACAGTAAAACACAACGCTACATTAATCTGAAACAAACAAGGCCTTTTGTAGGAATACACTAGTTTGCCTTGTCAAATTGTCAAATCGATTAGCTCGTGGATCTGCTATTGAAGGCTAGTTTAGAAATCCATTTATTTTTTAAAAAAATTTCAATTCCTTTCCCTCTCCTCATGTTGTTGTTTTCTGGTACCATGTCTCCCATGTTGTTGCCAAGAGTTCACCACATACTCTCACTAGCGAAGGCATGATGGTTGGCAAGTCTATGACGACGACTTTACGTTGACAGACAGGATTAGTGGAGGGCGTTGCTTGGTCGATAGATCGACAAGGAGAAAAGGGTCGTTATAGGATATAAATGTAAATCTAGCAAATAGGTACTTGAGACGAGGAAGGAGAATGGGGCAGAGCACTCACCAAGGGGAGAAAAAAATGAGTGACGACATAGGAGGAAAAAAAAATGAGGAGGGTGCAATGTAGCAGAAGGAGCGGAACAAAGGAGGTGTCGTGGCAGAGACACATGAACAATGGGACTGTACAAAAGCTTATAGCCAAATGCCCTATTCTTCATGACTAGTGGGCAAGAGCAAATCCAGCACCCAAGTAGGCCAGACAGCTACTTGGGCTGGTCCGGCCCATTCCCAAGGTCTAGTCTACTAAATCCAAGGCCCAAAGGCCCAAAAATAGTGAGGGCTTGAAGCAATGTATGGACTGCTTAGGTAGGCTGGATCCGCCACTGCTAGTGGGTGGCAAGGATGAGAGGAATTAGAGTCGGAGGACAACCGATATGAATACAGAAGATATAAAACTTGATAGAAATCATTTTATATTTTCAGTTGGTGCATTTTAATGATAATCCCTTTTCTATAAATTATTGTATGATCGATCCATGTAGAAATTGAATCATTTCCTGTCTTAAAAACCAGTAAATTTTGTATGTTTTAAAACGAACGTGATTCGCCAATAAATCTGGATTGTCTCGGACGAAGAATAGAATGCATTAAGAGGGCACGAAACTCCTAGATTTTATAATTTCCCCCTCTGAATTCCTCCTACGGCAATGTACTCACTGACCAAATTTCATGACATTTTACGCTGGTACTGGAGGTCAGCAGCTAGAATTTACATTGTTCTGTAAAGCGCAGTGAGCCCAAGCAGGGAGGATAAAAAAAAATGTCTCCGAACAATTCAATACAGGTAATCAAACAAAACAGCATCGCTACATGATCGTTTTCTGTCAGTAGAAAATAAAGGCGGAAACGTTCGCGTCGCAAAAATGTTCATCACAAAATCGCAGTACAAGAAAGAAACAACTATATGTAGTGGAACGTGGATTGAGAAGCAGCGCAGCATAACAAAGGGAAACGAGTAAGTGCGATGCTTGCTCATGTAATTACAACTGGCCCCAACCATCCAGCCTTCACTATAGTAATCCTTTTTTTAGTTTGAAAGAATGGGAACTGAATACATGTAGTCTCTCGTTTATATGTCCATGTAAAGTATTATGCCTAATCAATAATCATCATTAGAGGCAAATAATACGAGCCTCTGCATTTCCTTTTCAAAATACCTTCCTGAGAACCAGTTTGTAAGAACCATTCTAGAGCATTATGTCAGCAAGAAATGGAGCTTCAGATGGGTCACTAATGTCGGCATTCAGCGTCATTACATTTTTTAGCAACAAAACTTCCAGCATTGCAGGAACCACATAATGATTTCAGGTCAGACCTCTTCAACTTTAGCACACAAGCGCTCTGGGACCAAAAAAAAAAAGCAGAAGGAAGCTAGTTAGAAAAGGCAAAATAGATTGGGATAACATCAGAAGACTACCCAAAAAAAGCATAATAATGTCTCCATAAATTAGCGCTTCAGAAGAAAGGAAGTTAATACAACTGCAAACAACTTATCTGTATGGAATTGACTTTTATTTGCACACAAAATTACCCATTAAACATTGAAATGACACAGTTCAAGAGAAATAAGAAATCAGCCCCACTAAAATTTGCACTTCTAATGGTTTTATTCATGAAACACTAAGCACACATTTTGTGAAAAGGAATGATTTCTTAGTCTCGTAGATAGACCTGTTGGCGTAAGCACGAAATAAAGACATGACACCTAATTGCATTTGTTGTTTGCATATGCCAAAATTCTTACATTATTTTTTTTTGAGAAGTAAAATTCTTACATTATTAAGAGAGCAACATACAACCAATCATCCACACAGTGCTAATGTTGGTGCTTAGACAAGCTAGGACTCAATTATCCATATAGTGCTATCGTCGGCACTTAGACAACATAGGCTTCATGTAAGATGAGGCCTTACAGGCAAAGCCAAAGTAACTCAGTTGCAGTCAAGTAGTTTGTATTGCACATGGGAAATATGGTACGGTAGCGAGGAATGGACTGACATCAACAAGCGACAAAAATGACACCATTGTATGATACACCTTAATCTCTAGTTGAGAAACTCTTGTGCAAGTAAAATTAATCACATGAGATGTATTATCATTCGATAGTATATATGCTTGCAAATAGCATTAGATTCAGTGAATCAAAAGCGAATCATGTAGCATCACTTGTAAAGGAGAGGAGGCCATACTTAAGTATTCATAGCATACTATCATTGAGGTACCCCAAGCAGATGAGCTGAAAAATCTTGGACCTAACCCTCTGTAAAAACCTTTCCATCCCTCCTCAGCTAACAATCTTCTGAACACTTCCCTGACTTTTGGCTTGTTTTGATCATCCATGACCTAAATGACAAGAGAGCAACTTAAGGTTACCTGAAACTAAGGTAAACTCACTGAATGTAAAGCAAAGATCACAATATATATAAAACACAATGAAAAAATGGCAATAATTTAAAGCAAGCATCTACTAAGCCACACACACAAAAAAAAACAAACTAGCAAAGACATAAAAAAAGGGATTGAACACTAAAGTCAAGAAGTATGGTTCTGATTTGCGAAGAATCTAAAAATTGCTTGTAACATGTAAAATACTGCAAAGTGCATTGTCGAAAATATATGCCATAGGCCATAGCCCTGCAAAAGCTTAAGCCATTTTAAAATTACTGATGTATGCTAATTCCTACTCCCTCCGTTGTTTTTATAAGGTGTGGTTTGACTTGGAACGACCTTCTAAACTATACTTTGGCCCATGATTTCTCTTATCCTACATCATTCATAATAACAAAGTTATAATCATTTAAAAATACTTTCAAATACAAATACAACAGTACCATTTTATCACAAAATTTATATATTGTTAGATAAATTATTGGTCAAACATTACACAGTTTAAATCTTGAAACGCACGTGTGACTTACACAAAACAACGGAGGGACTAGTAGTATATCAAAAGGTTGCCAAAATTAATCACGTAAATAAAATTTTCCTTTCCATCTTCAAATAAGTATATGCTACATTGATCCTAGTAGGACAGCAGACTTCCTTTCCACTTTTCCAGAACCACCTAGTTGAGAGTTGAGACAGCATTCCTTAATTCTACCATTATGATAGTCATTTGTTCTAAAGCCTGAAACAATATACTTCAGTACACATTATTCATGATCCTAACCTTTCGTGAAAATTATATACTGATAATGGAGTCAAGTTATAGACAAGAGAGTAGCATCAATAGTGACAAGAAGCACACTAGTGACAAGGGTAGGCCTGGCAAAAAGCAGCTCATCCTAATGCAGTTAGACTAAACTAGCAACAATAACGAGAAACAAAATACAGCACCTGCAGCCTGGTTTTGAGTGTATCTATAGGAGTTGTAACACAAGCTGTCACTGCACCAGCAATAATTCCCCCCGTAGCTTGAACACTAACTATCTTCAACTGGCTAGGAATATCTTCTTTATCATGCCAATGATCAAGAGCACTGTCCAGACAAGCAGAAGAACATAACAATGAATCCTTTTGAAAAAACTATGTAAAAAGGCTCAACAATCATTTTTTTAGTTTTAAACCTTTTGAAGTTATCACCAGTAAAGAAACTCCCCAAATGGACAAAACTGCACGAACATACTGGGTCTTAGCAGCACCGACAGCATACTACTAGATAATGTTTCCATCAAGTTGTGTAGACCACATTATGGATTAATGTAGCATTTTCATCAAATAGCTTCAGGTTAATTATAAAGTTTTCTTAGTACCCAATGTATAATGTAAGTATTTATTTAGCCTAAAACTACTTGCACTCTATTTTAATCAGGTATCCCGTAACCAAAATCCAAATTATCATAGTTACTATGTTTACCAATATGAGATGCTGTGATTGTCTACCCATCTTAATTTAGCACATCAAGGTAACATTGAGTTCTCTCAAAAATGGTATGATGTAATGGTGTAACTGCTTAAAAACAATAATAGAAATATAATTGTGGTTTGGGATTCCTTGACCATGACAATAGGAAAGCAAGATATCCATAAGTAATTGAAAGCCTGTTGGTATCAAAACGGGCAGTTTTATAAAGGCTGTAAATGAGTGAATATGCCAATTCAAATTGCCAATACATTGAATGTGCAATTAGCCTTTTTCTTTCTAGTTCAACTAAACTATTACATGGAACTAAACACCACAACATACGCAAGAGCGAGAGGAACATAGTGATAAGTCAAATCAGATTATTGCTAACCTCCAAATTATGCGCTGGCTGGATCCGTAGGTCCCCCACCATGCAAAGCTAGATGGTGAGTATGTCATAATAGAAAGGCCAAAACCTCTATACAGCCCTCGCACCCCATCTGCCTTTATTATCTGTTGAGCAACATCTATTCCACCCTTATATCTGGCATGGCCAGAATACCCTTGAACCATCAATTTCTGGCTAACCTGATTCATGCCAATGCATCAATTTCTGAACCTAGCAACAATGGCACAGTTATCTACAACAGCCAGTAAACACAGAAAGGTCAAATAATAGGCATACCACATCAATGGGCACAAACACAGCCTGCGAGCACAGAGACGCTGACAAACCCCCAAGGCCATTGGCAAGGGCGGCCTGCACTGGCTCCGACAGCTTCAGTGGCTCAACAAGCTTAAGCGAGGCTGCCTTTGTCGTCTCGAGCGCCGTCAGAAAGATAATCCTGGCCGGGATAGCCCCGGTGATAACTGTCCCAAACCCCCGGTAGAGCCCCGGCACACCATCCACCCTGAGTATGTTCCTGAAGGTGGCCAGAGCGTTCCTCTTCACGGCGTCCCCGGAGGCGACCTGCATCCTGGTCTTGATCACCGATACCGGGTACAGCGCCACGGTCACGCCGCTGAACATTCCGGCCCCCACCACATAGAGCTTGGTCTTGTCAAGGCTGCAACATACCAGACACCGCGATTTGAGAACAATACACCAATCAGAACACTACCAAGCATCCAGACTCAACAGGGTATTCCTCAACCATGCTTCATCCGGCAACAAGAACGGCCACCGGGCCACGGCGAATCCCTAAACCGCGACTCCTAAGTGCCAATCCCGAATAGTTCGCATGCTATGCCGCGTAAGATTGGAACTTGACACCGCGGAACGCGAGAAAGCGGAGAAATTTGGCAATAAAGAACAGAAACGAGAGAGAGGGAGCAGGCGGCGCTTACTTGTCCCAGTTGATCTCCGTCTGGTGGTGGAGGGGCGGGATCTTGGCCCTCGAGGTAGTGTCCATTTCCTCCCGATCCCGCCGCAAACCCGCGATCCCCGAGGCGGGAAGAGGCGGAGCCGAAGCCGCCGCGGGAGGAAGCGAAGGAATCCGCAAGAATGGCGGCTCGCTTCGCCTCCCCTCTCTCTCTCTCGCTTCCGTGCTCACTCCGTCAACAGCAGCTCAGCGAGAAGAAGAGGAGGGCCAAAGCATGTGTTCCTCGCCTCCTCTATAATTCTTGCCCTCTCTTGGGGGGCGTCAATGGCGTCCCGAACGGGGCCTCCTCTCTTTTCTATTTTTTTTCTTGAGCCCAAAGGAAAGCCACGTGGTCGTTGCTGGGCTTTTTTTGCTAAATTTTTTGGGGAGGGAAATGGGCCCAAATGACCCATATGGGCTTGTCACGTTCTACATTTTTTTTTTTGCGTGGTGATTACGTAGTCAAATTCGATCGATCTCAGTAAACTTGCGGGTATTTGCTAAGCATTAATGACGTTGCTAATCCTGGGGGAAACATCTGGACAAATACGTGGTGAGCACACCCAAGTGAAAGCTGAAAAGCATACGCGTGCACGGTTTAAGATAGGCTTGTCCGCGAGCAAATACGTGATCCGAATCCGATAGCCTTGCTCGTTCTAATCCACCGTTTGGGATCCAAATTCCCACGTGATGCAAGCTATAAAACCTGTGACCATGTACAAAGCAACGAATGATCACCTACCCGCAGGCTGCAGGTAAAGTGTTCTCTACCATGATTCCTAAAACGGGTGAATTGCTGGAATGTTTGGTATCGAGATTCGAGAGCATCGAAAAATTGAAACGATCGGTTTAAATAGATCGACTTCAAAAACTTTGCAAAGACCGATATGGATTAGGGCCGGTTCTTTTGGCTTAAATTTAAATTACAAATTAATACTAGAAATTTGTTATTATTGTTCGAGACAAACACCGTCACACTTTGTAGTCATTTTTGTAAAACTTTTAGTGGTTCTTTTCAAAATACCCAAAACTATTCTTAATAGGTATTTGAAGTCTCCTATTGAGGGCTATAATTTTTTCTAGATTTATTCTTAGCTCAGAAGAACAACACATTAGTGGCCAATCCAAGCGCAATGTGCAAGTAGATAGTAGTGTACCCATCTATGCTAGCTTTATTTCATTATTTCTCCTCATGTTTCATATGTCGAATTGATTTGGTTCTAAATGTAAATAGCAAGGGAGCGAATTCAGCATTAGCTCAATGGTGGGAGTCGAAAACACGGTGGTGCACCATTGCTCGCGCACGTTTGAGGATAACATGTGTCATATTTTCCTTTTTTCTAGGACTAGGAACACACATCTCTAGCACATCTTTAACATTGTCTTATTTTTGGGTTGCCATCAACGTAGCTTGGAGGATATGGTTGGAAAGGTGAACAGTGACATAATAGTCAATAGTAAATATAGAAAGAAAAAGATGAAAATGGTGAGAGAATAAATAGAAATGAGGCAACGCCTCAATGCTATAGATGAATAATGGAGGCCCTCCATTTGGTTTTCCATGTGTACGCGTGTTTTTTTTTAAAAAAAATTCATCTCCTTTTGCCACGCAAGAGAAATGAGGAAAAATAGTGAATTGGTTGGGAGAAAAAAAAAGCGTGGGGTCTAAGGAGAAAAAAGAATCAGTATATTAGTATTTTGTTGCCTTCGGCACCAATATCTTGGCGTCTGTTATCATAAAATCATTTTAAATTAACCAGTAGCTAGGCACGAGTGGTACCAGCGAGGAATTAATTCGCATAGCATGTCTTGCACTTAGGCATCAAAATTTGGCGCTGAATCTTGCAGGGAAAAAGGGTGTGATTTATTGGATTATGCCGGACATTGTAAGGATCGAATTAAACCCTAATCACTTGTTTATGCAATAGAGAGAATAAGAGAGAAGCTCAACAGGACAACAGCTCATGTCATGAACTATTCAACCATGCATACGTTTAACCAACCGAACTTTTCTTTCACTGATACGCGGGCCAGACCATGATCTTATTGATCTTCCTCGGGTATAATAAGCTCGATCCGTCTCATGCTCCCGACAAAAATGGAAGAAAAAAAGAAAGGAATACACACATGACGGTTGTTAGAGCTGCGCTAGCTAGGCACTGCACTACACACATATACAGCTGGAGAGATCTTTATGCTGATAATTAGTTAACAACAAAACGAGAAAGAAGAGCAAAGAAAACAATCCCAGTATCGTTAATTTGCAAGGTCAGTCAGTCACCACGGGTGGTTGGTATGTCCTGATACTGGCACCAACCAACGCGATGGAGACGGGTCATGGCGTTCGTTGATGGACCGAGCTCGCCCACACGTTAAGCTGCAATTTGCGTCCAGTTCATCACCGTTCATTACTGGAGTTATCTCTCTCTCCCACCGACAGAGGGAGGAGTCTCTCTGCCACACTCATAACGAGCCATCCCATCTCGCCTTTGTTTATTCCCTGCAGTGTCGGCTCGCATGTGTCACCATCCACACACACCCGGCTGCGATATATTATTTCGAATGAAGCGCGGGGGGAGCGTCCGGGGAGGGTGGCGGCAGCTGCCCGCACCCGCACATGCTTTAAGTCCACACTCCCACCACCAGCACCTCCTCCGCCTCCTCCTCCTCCTCCTCAGATCTCCCTCCCATTGCTCGCCGGCGCGCGCGGACGGGCCGCGGGGCAGATCGGTGGCCGGGCGCGGGCGCATAGCTGTACCTTCTTCCTGCAGGCTGCGCGGGGGAGTGTGTCGGTGGAGGAGCGAGTGGGGCGGAATGGCGGCGGGCGGCGGTGCCGGGAGCTCCAGATCCGCGGCGTGCTGCGCCGCGCTGCTCGCGGCGGTGCTGCTCCTCTCCGCGCCGGCCACCACAGGTTCGGATCCTCCTCCTTCCGCTTGCTTCGTGCCCCGCCGTGCGATCGAGGCGGGCGTGGATCAGTGGATGTGGGTTTGGTCAGATCCGCTCGCCCGATCGCGTAGGGAGTTTGACGGGGCGGAGGGCCACGGGATCCTGCTGCGTGTTGCTCAATGCGACTCCCGCTTCTCGTTAGCTCTGCCCCGTGTCGGTGGCTCAGGCTCGGTGTCGGTGGCTTCTGATTCTCATCCCACCGGGCTCTAAATCCTCAATTCACTTCACTCCTTCCGTGTTTGCTCGATCCTGATGCCAAATTCGGCAGCTTTTCCATAGTCGGTAGAGAGACCGCACTGCAAGCTTCCGCCTTCCGTCTCACACTATCCATATCCAGTGCCACTGCCTGCTGATTCTTGTACTAACTTCCTCATGTAGAGCTCCGCCCAGATAGATCTGTTCGGGAGGTAAGCGGATTAGTAAAATTGTCTTTTGCAGCCCACTGCTTAAGAAAAGGATCCAGTATTGAACTTAAGTGGGTGGATCTTGCAAATTTGAATCAGGATTTGCCATCTGTCGTGTCAAGTCGCCCTCTTTTTGCTTGGAACGTGTATCTGATATGCACCGTTTGGTTTGCTCTTGCAGAGGCTTATGATTCCCTGGATCCGAACGGGAACATCACGATAAAATGGGATATTATGCAGTGGACTCCGGACGGCTATGTTGTAAGTACCACCTCCCACATCAATAGCTGCCACTCATCTCAACAACTGAGGCAATTAGGCCACACACACACGGTGGCCCTAATCTACTCGTGAGTGTAGATTAGCTTAATCTACAGCAGGGTCGGTTTGGGGGGGCCAAACGAATCAGTATTAACTGGCTTCGGTTCGGAAGTAATCGAAATGAGCATGTTTCAGCTCAGGTGGCAGTAATTTGGTTCTGCATGCGATTCTGATTACGGGAGGGAAGTTTCTAAAATCGTGGGGGCATTAACAGCCCTCAAATCGTGGAATGCACGTGAATTAATTTAAATTTTGAGATGTTTTTTCCTAACAGATTACTATTCATTGCTTGCATTTTTTCGAACCAAATAAGACCAAAATCATGGTTTTGATATATCAGCATGTGTTGGGTATCTGGTTACCTTGTATATGTCATGATTTCCCCCAAATGTATCATGTGCAGGCTGTTGTCACAATGTTCAACTATCAACAATTCCGACACATCCAGGCACCTGGGTGGCAGCTTGGGTGGACGTGGGCAAAGAAGGAGGTCATTTGGTCTATGGTTGGGGCACAGACCACCGAGCAGGGTGATTGCTCAAAGTTCAAGGGAAACACTCCCCACTGCTGCAAGAAAGATCCCACCATTGTTGATCTGCTGCCGGGCACCCCATACAACATGCAAATTGCCAATTGCTGCAAGGCAGGAGTTATAAATACGTTTAATCAGGACCCATCAAATTCTGCTGCCTCCTTCCAGATTAGTGTAGGTCTTGCTGGGACTACAAATAAGACGGTTAAGGTGCCAAAAAACTTCACTCTTAAGGCCCCAGGTCCGGGTTACACGTGCGGACGTGCTATTGTTGGCAGGCCTACAAAGTTTTGGACCCAGGATGGGCGCAGGGCAACCCAAGCTCTTAGTAAGTTGCCCATCTATTGCTCTTTGCTGCTTGCTATCAATTGCTTGTATACTTTTTGGAAATGCATTAGCGATCGTCATAGTAATTTAGCTTGTACCTGCTCCTCAATTAGGATTCTGCATAATAGGGTACATCATGGGTAGAATTAGTTAAAAAAAAGCAAAATCATTGAAATAGAAGGGATTTTTTCTCGAAAGTACATTTTGTTCATCACCTAAAATCTATGTTACTTGATATTCTTAAAAAATAAGTTACTGTTGGAGTGCTGGGTCTAATTAAACATATTTATTTAGCACATTTCAGTTAATGTTGTTCTCTAGAAAGTAATGTGTGTCAAATGCAGCAAGCATAGGAATGGTTCCACTTCCACAAGTCTTTTGTTTCCTTTAAATTTAATGTGGTAATTTTTTTTAATGGTTACTTAACAAAGATGTTCTATATTTGCAGTGACATGGAATGTAACATGCACATACTCGCAATTTCTTGCCCAGAAGACCCCAACCTGTTGTGTCTCTCTCTCATCATTTTACAATGACACAATTGTGAACTGCCCTACATGCTCATGTGGCTGCCAAAAGAATGGAACTGGTTCAGGAAGCTGTGTAAAGTGAGTCATCGTGACTGTTTCTTGCATATGCTTCTTTCTAAAATTTCTAGCTTTATGCAAGAGATCTAACAAAGCTTGCGCATTTCACAGTGAAGATACACCTCATTTACAATCTGCCATTGATGGCCCTGGCAAGTGGACTGGCCAGCCTCTTGTCCAATGCACTTCCCACATGTGCCCAATAAGAATCCACTGGCACGTGAAGCTCAACTATAAGGAATACTGGAGAGTGAAAATCAGTGTTACAAACTTCAACTACCGCATGAATTACACACAATGGAACTTAGTCGCTCAACATCCTAATTTCGATAATATTACCCAGCTGTTTAGCTTCAATTACAAGCCTCTCACTCCATATGGAGGTGGCATAAGTAAGTTAAAATGTGAACTGCTCTTGCTTTGGTTAATTGAAATGCACCTGCACAATCTCTCTCTTTCTCTCTCTAATGAAGTTTATTTCTTCCCTTTTAGATGATACCGCGATGTTCTGGGGAGTAAAGTTCTACAATGATTTGCTCATGCAAGCTGGCCCTCTAGGGAATGCACAATCGGAACTACTTCTGCGGAAGGACGCCATGACTTTCACCTTTGATAAAGGATGGGCCTTCCCACGCCGTGTTTACTTCAATGGTGATAACTGCGTCATGCCGCGTCCTGATGACTATCCATGGTTGCCTAATGCAAGCCCTCTAACAAAACCATTGGCTCTCCCATTCTTAGTATTTTGGATTGTGTTGGCTACTTTGTTGGGTTATGCATGATGAATGGGATCAAGAGATTCAGCGAGCTTCAAGTTGTTGTCATGTTCCATGGAGTGCGCTGCAGGCTGCAACAGATTATTTGTTCATTCGATTCCACGGATGTATAGAAGAGATGGGTATCACGCTGAGGAAAGCTGATTATGTGGTTTTTGTAAGTTCAAAAGTGCCAAAATGAATTTCTTGTTTGGTATATAATGGCCACAGCACTTTGGTGAACTTAGTAACTGCAAATTAGGTAATTACAGTTGCACCTTTTGTATTTTATAGAAAACCCATAAATTTTAATTGAAATTTATGACTGCCTTTCTTGTAGTAAATGTATGGATTCCATAATAATGTGTTGTAAAATTTGTGAACAGAAAGGATGTTCTTGATTGAGATCATTTAGGTTCTATTTTTTTTTGTTGATCTGAATGGCTGAACAGTTGAAATGACTGAATTTTGAGAGCTGCTTAGGTTAGTCTCGAGATTCAAATCCATTTTGTTTGACTGGCTTTTTAAAGCAATGGCCCCACCTTCAAAATAGGAAAAAAAGGATTCAAAAAAACCGTTAAGCTGTTAAAGCAAAAAACAACGAAGCCTTAAGTTTTATTTTCTTGCTTCACTTTGAAAAAAGTTATTTGGCTAATTGATGACCGTAAGATAGCAGGACCAAATGAAGCTTTGTTTCTGACTTTTTAACAGCATCTTTCTATTGGTATAAATCTAATTAACCCAAAATGAGAACATTACTGAAGCGCTGAAAGGAAACGTAAACCAGAAGCCTCAAAGATCACAGCATAAAATATAGGCATCGAATCTATCTGCAAAATTTAGCAACTTGAGTTTGCAATCCTGACCGGTAGTCTCTCATTGCAGAACTTTCCCCTCTCTTCCTTTTATCTCTGTACGGTTTGCAGTTCCCTCATTTTAATAAAATGACACTGCTCCTGTTCGTTTTTAAAAAAAAGTTTGCAATCCCGAGACAAAGAAGCACCATGCTTGTTAAGTTGTCGATGCTCCTATACCAAGTTCCTATACCAGGATTCGAGGAGCTAAGCTACTCGTATTGCACGTTGCCTGCTACAAGCCAACATATTTCGCATAGTAGTATTTTTCATGCTAATCTTCGCTATGTTGAAATAAATATATTGTCCGCCATACTTTATTATTTTAAGTTTTTAGGTGAATTGGTAGGTGTATGAAATTTAACATCGTATCAAAGCCAAGAGATCTTGAGTTTAAGACCCAGCTACGCATTATTAAAAAAATATCCACACTCCACATTTGAGTTCACGTCTTGTAGGTGCACGGCAATATATTGCCAGTCTTGCTCAATCAAGTTAAGTTTTTGGATGAACCGAGTCCTAAATTCGAGACCCCGCTATACATTATTAAAAAATATTTGTGTCGCACATTTGAGTCCACATCTACGATTTGAAGAATACTAGACATGAAGACGAATATTGAAATAAATATATTGTCCGCCTTGCTCCATCAAGTAATGTTTTTGGGTGAACTGATCAAGGTTTGAAGAAGCCTAGACGTGAGGGGGTGTTAAAATAAATATATTACCTGTCTTGCTTTATCAACTTAACCTTTTGGATGAAATTGCTGGTGTGTGAAATTTAACATGCTCGAATAGTTTGAGAATGGATTGAAGGGCTCTATGTAATTTGTTTTGTCGGGACTTCGACGTATGCTCATATAATGGGAAAGGTCCTTCCTAAATCCCAAATGATATTCAACGATACTTACCACAGATTTCATTGGTGATGCTGAAAATTGTTCAGGCAACTGAAGGAAAGATTTTTAATAAAAACAGAGGAACTGGCACTATTCAAATCGAGAATCAAAGCGCTACAAGAAACATAACAATATCATTGCAGGCATGACAATATCATAGCACCATATGAATTTCTTGAAACACTTCACCTTAGAGCCGATGTTGGATCCGGCTCCTCCGAATCTCCGATGCATCATGCGCAGTGATGCATACAAGGCCTCCTTCAAAGGAAGCCACTCATTGGCTTGTGCACAGCTTCATGGTGCTGCTCCTCCTCCTCCGAAGCCTCGAGGGCAGAGGAGGGCATATGCTGTCCATGACCAGGTATAAATATCCATGAGAAAGATGCATTACAATGGAAGGGTGGATGGATGGTTCGCCCGTAGCTTTTGGTTTGTTGGCTAGTTGCAATTCCAAGCAAACCCCAAGTTGAAGCTCAGCGTCCTCACCTTCCACAAGTTGGTTTTTGCTCCGCCTTCAAGCAATGCCATCCAATTCGAGCGAGACCTCTGTACACTGAAGTCAGGCCAATTGCACCCTTCCATGTAACTCAGGAGAATCAGGACACATGGAAATTCTCCAAGTCTAACAAGTGATGGTGAAGCTGGAATAATTCCAGATTTCCAGTAGAGAATCAGAAAAGATCATAAGTTACATGACACCTTTATGAAGTTCACTCCTCAGCTACTAAACCTTATTCACGAAAAAAATTGAACTGGAGGAAATAACAAGGAGGAAGCAGTCAGGGAAATAAATATCTTTATCTAAAAACTAATGAACAGGGGAAAACTTTTGATAAATCCCAACCTGAAAGGAATAGCAACAAAATTTTATTCCTTAGTCAGTAGGTTCTGCGACTTGAAGATTGTGAAGCAAAAAAAAAAAAAAAGTCATTTAGATCGAAAGCAAGATACACTTAAAAGAGATGATGTTAAAATGCAGCAGCTGTGGCACAGAACAATTATGCCAGCAACTGCCTCGTTAAGGTCTACATTGTAAAGATGGCCTAAATAGAGTAATGAATCATCAATTGATCATCATATTGATAAAATAGTTTCATGAGTTTCACTCAAATATTTGATTCAGCGTATCTAAGAACAATGTTTTTTGGGGGGTTTATGACAGAAGTACATATCTCTATCCATGACCAACTAAAAATGAGGTTGGTTCCCCTCAAATGGTTCTTCTGTTCTTCAATCAATGTTACAATGGATTATCACTTCCTGCGCGCATATAATAAGGCAGCAACTGAAATCACAGCTACTGCTGCCGGAATGGCCCAGTATTGCACCGCAATGGCCACCAGCTTGCTCGTAAAGTCCGCGTCCTGCCCCTTCCTGAAAACCTCCATCTCAGGGATATCAGGTGTCATGTCCAATTCCCCAATAAAGTAATCCTTCATTAGCTCTTTGGCGCTCTTGCTGTGCCCTGCATCATCAAATTCCTCCTTGGCATCCTTACCTTCAAACAAATTATCAGATACGATCAAACCAACAGTCAAAAGAGACTAAATGTTTCTAGAACAAGAATACAACAGCAGGAGCAGAATAACAGTACCAATTGCCTCGAGCAAAACGTCTGCACCCCCAGGATGGTCATCCAAATACTTGGTCACATCATAAATCTATGGTGCATCCATCAACATGGTATGAGTTTACAGGTAATCAACATGGAGTGCACAGGTAACTACTCAGAACAACAGATCATATCGTCAAGAATCGAATATCTCCCTATGCTAACCTAGGACTATAGGAGGCAGTTATGACTACGCAAAGATATCCGGGCACAATTACTCCACAGGATTAGATTGCAACTGCCACTGCATTGCAATGGTGCGTAGATCGGCATTGGCACTCCAAGCACAGAGACTTGCTTCTAGCGCACAGATTTTGGTCAGAGAAAGCGAGCGCAGGATCGCTTGGTCATTCCGTCGAGCACGTCGAGGGCGGAGCCAAAGCCGAAAGCCTAACGCCCCGCGCATCCACACACGCCTCTACCTACCTAGTATCGATCTTATGCGCAAGGCTTCAGCAGCAGCGAGGAGGAGGAGGAAGAGGGGGTGACGCGGGTGCTAGCGGCGCTACCTTGCCGTCGACGACGACCCAGCAGTCGTCGGGGGAGTTGTGCAGCGCGGCCTCCTCCATGCTGTACAGCTTAGTCAGCGTCGGCATCTCCTTCTCCCACCTCTCGCAGCGCCCGCTGATCGCCGACGGCCGAGAGAGCACCACACGGCTTGAATTCCACCACGCTCGCGGCGGGAGGAGGAGGAGGAGTTCGAAGCAGTTCGTTCGTGCCGGTTCAAAGTTCCAAGTTGGAATCTACCGCGGGTTGGCTTGCTGCCGAAGAAGAACAGAAGAACCCACTTGTGGTAACAACTTGGTGGTCGCTCACGGCCCAACGCAACCAAATCGGCCCCGAGCAAAGCCCATAAAGAGATGCAAAGGCCAAATTTTTAATTTTTTTATATTTTTTTATATTCGTTTATGCAAAACTATAGTCGGATTAAAAATTAGACAAAAATAGGCGCTGGTCGCACCTTCAATTCGCGACAGGGTACAGGTCGCACTTCGGGCGCACGACAGGTCGCTGAGAGGAGGTCGCACCAGAGATCGGCCACTGTAGCAGCTACAGTAACTTTTTAGATTTTGAATTTTTTATATCTATTAACATTTCATACCATATCCAATTTACACGAAACAAATTTTAAAATTCATGTGAAATCCTAAAGAACCCATTTTTCAAACTTTTAATTTTTTTAATTTTTTTGAATTTTGAATTTACACTGGAATTTGTATTTTAAATTTTGAATTTTTGAATTTCGAAAATTGACAGTTTGAAAAATGGGTTCTTTAGGATTTCATATGAATTTTAAAATTTGTTTCATGTAAATTGGATATGGTATGAAATATTAAACTTCCAATTTTTGAATTTTGAATTATGAATTTACACGAAATATTTTTCGTTTAATATTTCATACTATGTCCAATTTACACAAAACAAATTTTAAAATTCATGTGAAATCCTAAAGAACCCATTTTTCGAACTTTCAATTTTTGAAATTCAAAATTTAAAATACAAATTCAAGTGTAAATTTAAAATTTAAAAAAATAAAAAAATTGAAAGTTTGAAAAATGGGTTCTTTAGGATTTCACATGAATTTTAAATTTTGTTTCGTGTAAATTGAATATGGTGTGAAATGTTAATAGATATAAGAAATTCAAAATCTGAAAAGTTACTGTAGCTGCTACAGTACTGGTCGCACGATGGATGAGCGATCAGTGGCCAATCTCTCCTGCGACCTCCTCTCAGCGACCTGTCGTGCGCCCGAAGTGCGACCTGTACCCTGTTGCGAATTGAAGGTGCGACCAACGCCTATTTTTGTCTAATTTTCAATCCGATGTATAGTTTTGCATAAACGAATAAAAATAAATATAAAAAAATTAAAAATTCTGCAAAGGCCTTCCAGGCTCAATACGGAACGACGCAGCGTAAAATAAGGAACAATATGACGGCATCATTTCACCGATATTCATGGGACGATAGAAGAATAATGTGGCTCTCCAAACCAAAAAGAAAAAGAAAAAAAAAAGAAGAACCGATGTAAACGCCACAGAGGCTCAAACCAAACACCCAATCCGGTGAATGGCCGCGGAGAAGAAAGAAAGCTTGGCAGCACGGAGCCGGTACGTCGAGACCCCGACGCTGGCTCTTGCCTCCTGACACGGCGCCACGTTTGAGCCAGGCGGCAGCGCAGCGCCGAAGGCGACAACAACGACACGCAGACGGCGTCTGTGCAGCTCATGGCCGGAAAAGCGGAAGCGCGGCGGTCGGTCGACGCGCCGATCTCCATCGCTCGCCCGCCGTGGCCGCGCCGGTCGGAGCCGAAGACGGGCGTGGTACCAGTACCACCGCTGATAAGTGATGGGTGGGTCTCCTTCGCCATCGTCGATCGCTGCAGAAATGGGCATGCGAGGGCGGCCGCGGAGAGGCCCGACATGTCGCGCCCCCACTACGTACACGGTGGGGTTACGCCCTCTGCTTTCGCTTCGCTTACCTTTGCCTGATCTGCAGATCAGCCTTGCCTTGCATGCATGCGTGCGTGCACATGCCTTGGCCTTTCGCTCGCCTCAGACTACAGTGCCCTACTACTACTCGACGCGTCCTCTTTGCTACCTCACACCAGCGATCACGGCTCACGACCATGAGTCCTACACGCCCGTCTAGCTCCGTCCATTTCCCGCTTTCCGCTGCAGGGAATTCGCCTATTTTCGATGGCTAAAACTGTCTACACTAGGAGCCTAGGAGGTAATTCGTCTACCTTAATTAGGGTCGACGACTTGATGTCGACCATAATCTATCTATAATAAGTCATCAGACATAACATTATGGTTAGTGGCAGAGCCATGATTTTGATAAGCCTCGAGCTAAAATTCAATGTACTAAAAATTTGCATAAAATACCTAAAAATTTTTCTACCCGACTACCCCTAATTCAAAATTTCAATAAAAATTCTTATATATATGATAAATGATGAATCATATATTAATTGCATTAACTGCTAAGTAGTAACTACATAAGGAGGATGACGGTAGTCAAGAGCTAGGGTGTGTCTTTACTAGGCGATAGGCATCGTAAAAAATCGTGATCAAATCAGTCAATCGACTCTTTGCGGACTTGCCAAGTGCACAACGTACAATTGATGGATCAGGATCAATCGAATCCCCCATCCAATCTATCATCGCCCAACACAGATTTCAGTGGATCGAGGTGTCAGCATGTCGTCCTTGTCTAGATTAAAAAGGAATGACAAATCTAGATTAAAAATATGCAAGATAACAATTTAAGCGATGTGGCAATACGACACTAAATCATCGCTTATCACTTTGACCTTGGCCTTGCCACTGGCAGTTAGCCCATTTAGTATTGCGGAGGTGCAGCTGATTAGTTTGCATTTTTACAACAGCTGGGACGATTTCATACCGATGTGTACGCTAAAATGCATGCCATTTTAGATATTTTAATGTGGCTGATTAATTAAACACCACACATCTGTTTATAGAAAAAAAATGTTTACGAGAAAGTGGTTAAGTACGTGTGTCGCAAATCATGCTGTTGTGTGAAAACATGCAAAAGAGAGAAGAAGATACAAGCATAGCAATATCTAGGTTCTCAGTTGGGACCCCGGCCTCCTTGCCCTGCCATGCCCCGGGCTTGAGCACGGCTTGCCATGGGCGTGGCTCCGCCCCTGATTATGGTCGACGGCAAAACCATTAACCAAACTATGATCGTCGGCTTATATACGATCGTCAACCATAAGTGACAATCTGACAGAAGTGTTCGCCGTCATTTTATGGCCAACGACTAACGTAGCCATCGGTTATATTTTGAATTATGGTTGATGATTTGAACATGTCACCAACCATATGTTTGAACTTATGGTTGACGAGTGACGACCACGTGGAGCCGTTGACCATAAGACTGCCCACATGCATGGAATCTTTGGCCCCTTATGGTTGATGGCCACGTGGTGTCGTCGACCATGCATGCTCCCTACCATTATGGTCAACAGCTTCACTTGACCGTCAACCATACCCCTTGGTCGGGTCCCAACTATGATTGACGGCTCCACATGGCACACCTTCAAATATAGTGAGTGTTTCATACATTGCTCTCTCTTATTTACTTGTATGCTAGATGGTCAAGTTGTTGGCCGTTGACCAATGACCATAACTTTTTATACTAGATGAATAGTACCTAGCTAGCCATAGAGGGTGTCGAAAATGTACGGACCATTTTTTCTGTACCATTTATATGTGTTGGGTAGCAATAGTGGAAGCTCGGTTGTATGTGCCGGCAAATGGCGACAGGCCTTGTTGGTGGTGAGAGAGAAGAGTGCTCTATTTGATTCGTGGCTTTGTTTAGTTTTATTCAGTTGAGTAAAAAATTATTATTTTTGTACAAACCATTTAGCGCAAAATTTTGAAATAAATTTTAGGGTTTTGTGGAATTTTTTCAAAGATCACTAAAATATATTTTTTTTAACTTTTTCATACTATTTAAAGCTCTCAAACTTTTGATTCAACCAAATCAAATTGAACAACAACAGATCAAATAGTGAACTTACCAAAGTAACGGAGAGAGGAGTGGACACAGAGGGGGGATCACGTTTCTAAGTGGTTGAATCTAAGAACGTCACAACAACCCCTCTATATATATCTTCACTCTAAAATACTATTAACGCTCATCTATCCATTTCTATAAAATTCCTTCACTCCTAAAGGGTCTTCAGCAATACTTACTGTATCTGTATAACATTGCTAAAGGCCTGCTAAAGATCCTCTAACCTCATCGATGGATCGATACGATTCTCGGTACAAAGAGATACCAACAATGATAATATCCCTCTGGGCTTAAATGCGAGTGATAATGATCGCCTGATTCTGACTCTAATTTA
Organism: Raddia guianensis; assembly: GCA_036346415.1. Taxonomy (NCBI): domain Eukaryota; kingdom Viridiplantae; phylum Streptophyta; class Magnoliopsida; order Poales; family Poaceae; genus Raddia; species Raddia guianensis. The sequence continues at coordinate 33,258,665 of CM070536.1, forward strand.
ACCCGGTCTTTGTACGTACGGCATAGGAAAAAAAAACATGTACACTCTCGTAGTCTCGTGCAGAAGAATTAAAAAGAAAAGAAAACGAGGCATTTAAATGCATGGTACTTGAGCGCCAATATTGCCAAGAGGCCGGCAGCTAGTGATGAGGTCACGGCAGCACGGTCGGACCAGCCGGTGGAAACTCCGATGCGGGCTCCTGCCACGGCGCCACGTTTCGAGCCCGGGGGCGGCCAAGCACGCCACGGCCGCACGGACTCCGCGGCCGCGCGCGCAGCCTTGGGGAAATGGGAAGCGCGCCCAGGACGCGCACTACGGAGTACGGACGCACGCTGCACGCATGCATGCATGGCGCCGCGCGCGCTCTGCTCCACCCCGCTGCTGCTACGCGCCCGGCGGGCAGCGCCCGGCTCGCCTCGCCGCGGAGCGGGAGAGAGAGAGAGAGAGAGAGAGAGAGAGAGAGAGAGCGCGCGGCGGCCGCGGCGGGCTCGTGGCTTGGGTAGTTGGGTGATTGGGTCCAGGCGAAGGTGAGCACTGACCGGACGGGCGGAGCGAGACGGGGGCGTGTGGGACGTACGTGGGTGGAGCCGTCGCGGCAGAAATGGGCACGCGAGGCCGGCCGCGCCGTGGCCCGACATGTCGCCCCCCTACACGGTGGATTCTACGACTGTGCGCGCGTCTGCCCGCATGTGCATGCCCTGGCCCATCCGCCTCCTCCGATCTACAGTCCGCTGGTACTCGACGCGTTCTTGTTCGCTAACTTGTTGGTGATTTACAACGTGTATATATTCACTGTTACAACTACCACAAATCACTATTTGTAATATCGATCAACACATCACTGCCGGTTCACTCAACGTCAATGAGCATAAATTAACGTTGCCAGTTTGTAAGCCCACAGGCTAAAAAATTCACTGAGGATCTAAGATCCGATACTGAATGTAACTTTCATTGTTGGTTTGATCCACCATTCGGCAGTGCTATTTTGCTGTCGATCAAAACCAGGAACCGGTATTAACATGTTGAACCATTGTCGGTTCTTATTCCCTCCTTGCAACCAAGTGATCGAAGTGGAAGAATCGATAGTGATGTGATCGATGAAGTATAAAATTCAATCTACTTTTCATCTTCTTTCATCGTCCTGAGCAAAATCATCATCATCTTCCTCCAGCCCGAGCCCACCATCCACCTAGTGACCCCGCCTCGTTGCCAGCCGAACCTGCTCTCTCAACCATGCACAACCAGCAATGGATCCAGGTTGCTCAAGACTAGATATACTCTCTCCTAAGCTGAATCTCGTTTGTGAACAATATATCTTAAGTTTTCAGGGAACTTTAAAAATGATGATACTAGCTAGTCGGTTTAGCTTAAGTTATATTTACATAATCCATACAATTCAACTACATTACAAGAGTTGATTGCGACTAACTTGATATCAATGTTGACTAAATTATACGACGTCGCTTGTTGCCGACATCGATGTCCTTGCCGCCGTCATTAATGTCACCGCCATTGTTGCCGCTCGAGCTAGAGGCGACACATTGTTGCTGTAATAGATCCTAGATGGGGCTCATCATCCAAGAGGATAGTAGGATTGTTCATATTAGCCCTAGTCTTCATGATGATGCCACCCCCTCCTCCTCCTCCTTCTCCTCCATCTGCTGCTGACGTGCAAGTGCAACGACCTTGTCGATGGACACTTATTCCTCTACGCACATTTGTGTGGGGAGTTCTGCCTACACGGTAGAGCGACGATTACCGCGTCGTTCTCAGTGTCAGCGCGCTGGAGGAGAAGTCGCCCGAGATTCTAAATTTCGTTACTATTTCAAAATTAAGGGGGTGATTTACTAGCGAGAGATTCCAAGCGACAATGTGAGTGGAGTGGCTCTACAACTTTCGATGCAAATCAATCATTCAAACAGCAGCAAGGGTTTGTAACTTTTAAAGTCAATGGCTAATAATAAAACCATACAAAGTACTTTTTTTCATTTTTAGAAAATAGAAGATCATTCTGAGTTGTATGTTATAAGATGCTGAGATCAATGCTGGAACCATGACAAGGATTAGATTATACTTGTTCAACATGCTATGATCGTTAATCTGAATTTCAATGTATTATGGAAGTTCTATTGTTAGTTGATATGAAACTATGCTGATACTTATTATGCATTATGTTGTACTTGTGTTTGAAATAAACAATGAAACAATGTTTAGCTATTCTATATATGCAATGTTGTGTTGGTCGATGGCATGAAATATTAGTGATAGATAGGGACTATCATTATCGGTTCGTGTCATGACAGATATAAATATTATTACTATCGGTTTGTGGCATGAACCGATAGATATAGCCCTATGTTATCACTATCGATAATTAAACTGCCAGTTCGAGAACCAACACTACAGCATTTTCGAGCTAGCAGGGATAAGTTGTTTTATAATAGTGCTTGCTTTATTCTTTTGTTCTGACTATCTATTTAGATGACCGATAAATTTAATCGATTTTGATGCCACAACGTCCGTCAATCTCGAGGCAGCACCAATCCTTCCCCTCGCTCCCACCACGAGAGGCTAGGGTTCAAAGGCTTCGACCTAGATGGATATTGAGGCGGCAAGATCAGATCGAATGGCAAATTGGCAGTGAGGTGACATTTTCAAACTTTCAGTTGCACTAATTTAAATATATCCAGTCTAAAATTTTTAAAACATATCTATAATGGGGCAATACTGTACTTTTATTCACAAAATATCCATTTCGGCTTCCATCTCAGCACTCCACAGTAAAAATCATAGCGTCGGACCTATCATGCAAACGGAACCAATTTTAAAGGGTCGAAAGTGTACCTTTCAAATTCTAGGGGTTAAGTAAAATTTGCAACAACTTTGAATAGAAAGATAACATTTATCTCTAGATAATTTTATTGAACATGGCAGTGCCACCACTAGGCTATTTTTATAGCAAAGATAGACACGTACTGTTTTCGGTTTGAAGCATGAAAGCCTGGCGTACGTCGCAGCTCACAAGGAGGCGCGAAGATAGTATACTACCGCGTCTGCGTGTCCGTTAAGAGCTGCCATTGAAGGGGGCTACAGAGTGGGCCCATCGGCGACTGCAGCTGTGAGCGAGTGACAACACTAGCTGGCAGCCTGGCCTCGGCGTGCCTACGGTACGGAGTGCGGGCTGCGGAGTCGTTGCGCTCCCTGCGCTGGTGTGACGCGGTCGCGTCGCCTCTCCCTGACATCCCTGACGCGCGAGCGAGCGAGCCAAGCAGCCAAGTGCCAACGACGTCGTCACGTGAGCCGGCGGCCCATCGGAGTTGACGGGCGCTGTGCTCGCCATATACTGGTCCTGCCGCCGCGCGTTCGATCGCCGTCGATCGGCCGTAAGATCAGACCGGTTCACGCTAGGCCGCCGCCGGCGGCGGCGCTTGCTTAATCCGTACGTGCCGTGTAGGCGTCGCATCGCCGTGGCCCGTTCCGGCCGGTGTCGGGGCGGAATTGAAGGTCGCCGTCGCGTCGGCGAGCGAGCTCGTCGTACGCGCTAGGAGGTAGCTAGGACGCTAGGCGGGGCATGAAAGCGCGCGCCGCGCGCGGCACCAGCGGCCGGTCGACACGTCCGCGATTCGTGCGCTGTCCGCGGCTGCGAGCCGGATCTCCTCGGATTTGACGCTGCTCGCGCCATTCCCCTCCTCCGCCTCCGCCTCCGCCTCCGCCTCGCCTTCGCCTTCGCTCTCCCAGGTCACGCCCATCGCTCTCGCGCGCGTATGGGCGGCGTACGGACATGCCGGGCGCGCGTCTGGATCAGTCCTAATAAATCGAAATCGAATTCAAAATAAAAAAAGGAAATCCACAGAGGATTCTAAAATTGAGACCGGGACTCTCGGTTTCGCTTTGTTTTTAGAGTATATCCAATAACGGCAATTTGTTTAAAAGAATAACAATGACACCTCTATCTAGTTATAAGAATTTCGGCTCAGTTTTTTTCTTAGGTACAGCAAAAAAGAGGAGAAGAGAGATAATTATTAATTGTTAACAGCCACCATTTAATGGATTTCAAAACATATGCACATTATATTACATTATTACTAGGAATTCCATATTAATTTTAGTCCATCGGAGAGATTATCTATTTGATATCTATAGATGATAAATCTATTTCTTAAAACTAGTGATTGGCTTCACTGTTTAAGATGCCCGGGTTGAGGGTAGGACCGGGAGGTGAAGGATAGGCATAATTAGATTGGTGAGGCACCCGAGTTTGTCTGAATGGTATGGTTAGGCGTGAGGTGTCAATGAAGGCCCATCAGAAATACAACAATAGATTGAAGTTACAACATGATCATACATGATCAAAGTTAGGAGGAGTCACGATCACAATACTGAAGATGACAGGGAGAGCCAGGAAGGAATGATCATGCCCATGCATGAACGATGAGACATGACACATAACAAAGAGGAGGGAAAGAAGCAGAAAGACACACCCATGAACGAAATGGTCTAGGGATAGAGATAGAAAAAGAAAGAGTGATTATTGTTGTTTGTAAATGGATTGGAAGGGAAATGTTGTCAATGGGAGATAAGAGAAAAGGAGAGAAATTGTCTATCACATATTATTATTAAAGTAGGATTAAATAGAGTCTTCACATTGATCCTAAAATACTAAAAATTTTCACGTTAATCAGAAAAAAGATCTATGTCATCAATCATTGTGGCATAAATTGTAAACAGTTTATATTAAAGGAATAATACATCAACCACAATAATTGAATAGAAGCAAATGAAAGTCAAAATGAAAACAATAGAAAGAAAATTACACGCCAGCTATTACAAATATTAAAAAACAACTTCATACAATCTACAATAAAAAATAAAAATAGATTTTAAATAATATAAATGAGTCCGTATAAGCTCTACATGACTAAAAGGATAGTTCATCAAATATAATAAAAACAAACGATATAACTATTATAATATTAGGAAAATAATCTGTAGCAACTACAGATATCAGCCAAAATTTTTAAAAGCAAATATTAATATAAAAATCATAATGAGATCAAGGTTGACTATATCATAACCTATCATGACTAATACGGGTATAAATATTTATCTATAGAAATTTTACTTATACCTTTACATAAATGTAACCACACAAATACATTGGATACCTTGCTCGTTCTTTATAAATGAAATTTTCTGTTGTTATTTAATGAAAAGATAAACTTTTTGTGTGTGTGTGTTACCAAACCTGCAGGCCGGTTCGGGTTTGAATTAACAATTCATAACAATTTTCACACAAGCGCACTCCTCTTTCCTGTTGTTATCTAGCGCTCACACCAAGCCATAATAATCATGTGGTGCGAAGCAATTTTCAATTAACATCAACTGCTATTGTTTTTTTGGCCGTCTAACACATATTTATCTGAAAATAAAAAAAGGTAAAATCGTCCATGCTACATTCCGAAGCTGCAAAAATTCTAGACATGCTATAAAATTTGTCACACATGCCTAGATTTTTTGCAACTTCAAAGTGCCACGTGAGCGATGCCCTAAAATAAATGTCAGACATTTGATATAATTGCACCGTAATATACTTAAACTACGCATTACTAACAAATGCAATTTAAATCTTACCAGTATGAAGTTTTAGATTGACTGAAACAAACATGATGATTTGAAACATAGAAAGAGAAAAGTATGTCCACATGTGTATTTAGCAAATCTACATTGTAATATATAAAGTATAAAAAGTCAACGCATAAAATAGATAATTGATCATATATATCAATTTCATACTAAAATTGCACCATGGTAAGCATTAAGCAATGCAATTTTAGTGTTATGCATTCGAGAACAACTTTTTTTTTTTTAACCCTGACCCTTTTTCGTAAAATACTTTTGATTTTTTATTAACATTGAGCAACTATACACAGTTGAAACCGATTGGTTTCGTCAATTGTTGTGCGACAATGAAGGATTATCGCTATTGACGGTGTACCTAGCGATCGATTTTCTAAAGGAAAACAATATTGTGAACCTGTACAAAGCCTCTTTGGCAACCGTTCAAAAAAAAAAATTGTGAACCATGCCTTTCCTAGCTACCATTAGTACGGTGATGCTAAAGCATTTGTCGATGTCATCGACGTAAATTTCATTTGGTTCAGTTAATTTTAGCCATTCTTGTCTGTTTAATTTACACATTAAAAAGCCATTTCTACGAACTAAAATGCTCTCGTGCTCAAAGCCATGATAAACAAACCATGATCTTTCAAAAGATCTCTAAAACGAATAAATCAGTCGCAACAGTTCTAAAACGCGCTTGTCAATTCTTTTGCTCGATCGGACGCCAAGTCAGCAATTCCCGGTCCCTTTGTTTTTAATTTCTGTGGAGCGAATGAGATTCTCTGTGTAAACACACGTAGAGGGGACGCTATACCTCTGTCCATCCCTTGAAAATTGCATCCATTCCTCTAAAATTCCATCATAACTTATACAACCCTCTAAAAAATTCGTTTCCTCCAGCTGCCCCTCTATATCTACTACAGTATTACGGAGGGGTTGCCGGATTTGCTCTAAGCTTGTAAGAGCCCTCTTTCCTACCTTTTTTTTTTGTTCTACCTGTTAGACAGGCTGTTCTTGTACCTCCTATTCTTGCGGAGCACGGTTGCCTCCCCGGGCTTTGTTTCTATAAACCGGGTGATGGCTAGCCTATTTATATTGTAATCATGTTTTGTTTTCAATCAAGCCGCGATTACCCCAAAATCTCTCACGTCTTCATGGTATCAAGAGGGTTTCTTTCCTAACTCCACCTTCCGCATCTCTGCGCGCCCCTGCGCGCCGCCATGGCCGATGACGCCCCTACCGACGACGCCACTCGCAGCGCTGAAGAAGCGCGCCAAGGAGGCCGCGGACGTCGACGCCGCTCGCTACGCGGCTGCCGCCTCCGCCGAGGTCCATCGCCAACTCCAGGATGAGGTCGCTCGTCACGAGCACACCCTGGAGGACGCTCGTCGCCGCCTTCAGGAGGCCGACGACGCAGCTCGCGACGCCGATGGCGCCGTCCACGACGCCGACGGTGCCAACGCCGAGCATCCCGACGCCAATGCCGTCTCCGCCCTTCACTCCCAGGCGCTCGGCATCCTCAACATCCAGGCGCTCGTTCCCGTGGTCCTCGATCTCAACACGCCGTCGTTCTCCAAGTGGCGCCGTCTCCACCTTCTCGTCCTCGGCAAGTATGCCCGCGCCGATCACATGCTCTGCGACGCCGCCTTCCCCAATGTTCCCCACTGGGTCCGGATGGATCTCCATGTCCTTTCGTGGCTCTACGGGTCCATCTCCTCGGATCTGTTTGAGATCATCACCACCGCGTCACCCTCCGCCCGCGCCACCTGGGTCGCCCACGAGCAACAGTTCGTTGGCAACCGCGCGACTCGTGTCCTGCTTGTCGACACCGAGTTTCGCACCTTCTCACAGGGGAACCTCTCCATCTCCGACTACTGCCGGCGGCTCAAGACCCTGGCCGACTCCCTCATTGAGTTGGGCGAGCCGGTCTCGGATCGCATGTTGACGATCAACGTCCTGCGTGGTCTGAACGAGCGGTTCGAGTACATGCGTCCAATCTTGAAGCGGCAGCGCCCCTCCCCACGTTCGCCGAAGTGCGCTCCGATCTTCTTCTTGAGGAGCTCTCCATGGCGTCACCGTCACCGTCGCTATCCACGGCACTCGTCGCCGGGCACTCGACATCGCCGTCCACGGCTCTCGTCGTCGGGCACTCCGCCACCAATGCGCCCGTCGCTCCCTCCGGCTCCGCGCCCTCTGGATCGGGCGGGGGTGGCGGCGGCAATCGTCGTCGTCGCCGCGGGAACAACAGCCGCAGTGGCGGTGGCGGCTCCGGCGCCCATACTGGCCGGGGGGGGTGACGGCTCTAGGGCACCGCTGGCGCCGTCCCGGGCACTTGGCCCACGGTGATCACACTGCGGGGGGGTGTTAGACAGGCTGTTCTTGTATCTCCTATTCTTGCGGAGCACGGCTGCCTCCCCGGGCTTTGTTTCTATAAACCGGGTGATGGCTAGCCTATTTATATTGTAATCATGTTTTGTTTTCAATCAAGCCGTGATTACCCCAAAATCTCTCACGTCTTCACTACTTTTTTTTTTTGCTAGACTTTTAACTGGAGGCTTCGTGCTCTTCTCAATTTGCATAATCTTTCCATTGAGATACGACAAGATAGAGGTGCCTACTTCATCCTATTTTGAGACGAAGATGCACCTCCGCTCGAGGCATATACTATGGATGTATCTACTTGTCTAGCTAGTGCATCTTTAAAAAGTGAATGCGGAATGTCTCTGTGTGCTATACTGCTATATGCCTATATATGTAAATATGTTCCAGCATTATCTTTTCCCACCTTTGTTCGGTTGTGACTCGCGAGAATGCGAGTAATGCGAAAGTCGTTTTAATACATTAGCTTAATTACAAAAGCTTTTGTACTGCCATTTCTACCTAAAGTTTTACCCATTGCCTAGACATTACATTATTACATGCAAACTTGAATTTTGAAAACCGGGTGTGCGCCCGGTCAGACCTGTCTGGTTTGGCGCCATCGATCGCGATCGTGGTGGTCAACTGGCTCATGCGTGAATCGCCTAGATTCTGGAATGCAACATCACTACGATGTTTAATTGGTTGCCTATAATAGCGGACAAATTAAGGATCTCATCAAACCTTGCTCTAAAATTTAATACACTGAAATATACGCAAAAATGTTAAAAATTAGTTACACAGACCACTAAAAAAAGATAGAACACAAATACACAATTAATATAAGATTCTAACAACATAATTCATTATATCACAAAATATATAAAAAAATTGATAAAGCACATTATAGTATATACACCGTAGAGTTCAATTTAGGTACTTAAACAATGAAGAAATAATTGCAACACACGAGAAAGACAAGGATTTAACCCCAATCGTTTGCATCCACGGTTTGTCCTTTTATCTCGTCTCATCGGCCAATTTATATGATGCGATTTAGAATGTAACATATCGTTGCCATAATGTACTACCATAATACTCCTTCATTTATTTGTGGAAGTCAAATATATTCTTGAACCTTTAACTACCCTTATCCTTTTCAATAATTTGATTGGATACATAAAAATTGTATATGCATGTGGATTTGACCCGAAAAGTATTTATATAATATTATAAGGGAGAATTGTGCTCCATGCCATTAGTAAGACATTAAATTTTTTAAAAACCATCAAAAACCTTCTTATTGTAAAAATGCTACTATCTTTTGATCTTTTTCATCTTGAAAGGCCACTCGACTTAAACTTCCTTTAGCTTTCTACATGTCAGATTCTTTGGAATGACTACAGTGCCCTCGGTTGTTTGTGTCTCCTCTAGCTAAAACTCACTTGCAGAAGGAAAAATATCAGTGTGATAGATTGGAATAAGAGACCTATAAATTTGACTTGTATTTTGTTAGATTAGAGAATGTGATCTAGCTATTTTGTGATGTTAAGTCAGAAGATCGATGTATCATCCACTGGTGTTTAAGAAAGTTTTGCATGTGGAGTTGCATTTAAAGATAAAGAGAAAGAGAGAAAAAAGAAAAGAAAAGGTAGCATAGAGCCAATATATGGAATTTCCTAACGGTATTTTTAGGCCCTGTTTGTTTTAGCTTCTAGCCAGCTTTTAGCCTCAGAAGGCAGAAGCTCAAACAAACAGACAACTTTTGAAACCCCCTTCAAAGAAGCCAAAAGCCACAAAAAGCCTAATTTGTACTGTGATCTAAGCTTTTCTCAGAAGCTGGTTTTCTGTGCCTTTTCTCAGAAGCAGCTTTTAGAGAAGCTGCAGCTCAAACAAACAGGGCCTTAGAACTCAATGTTCGCTAGGGGCATAGAACCGAGGCAACATCATCCTCATAGTACAATTTTATTTAGGGCACAAAAGCGATTTCCTCTTTTACGAATAAATTCCAATAGTGAGTACTGAGTAGTGAGTACCAATGGGAGTTGCATTTTTTGGGCATTCGTTGAAGCCCTATTGGGGGCCGGGGCCAGAGGCCAATGCCATCATGCCTTTACTTGAGGTCGACCTGCGTCGTTGCCTGCCCGGTTGAGGCCTAGCGGCGCAGCTACAGTAGTGGTAACTAGTGACCTAAATCAAGCTAGGGTGAGACGGCGAGCGAGGTGAGATCCAATCTGCACCCCACGCGAGCACAAAAGATTCTGCCCCCCTCTGTCTCGCTGTCGCCCTCGCCCTCGCCATCGCCCTCGTTTCGTTTGCTCTCAAATCTCTAGCTGGGAGCCAGCTGCTACGACGAGACAGCCGCAGCGCAGCAAGCAAAGCACCCCGTGCGAGCGAGAGGCAGGCTGATTTCATGTAAATCCCCCGAGGCCGCGGCCAGAATTTGCGTGGTGCGCCGCCGCTAGCTAGACAGTGAAGTACTGAAGTGTGCTACCGCTGTGCTGCTGCAGCTGGGGGGTGGCTAGTTTTGCTGAATTGGGAAGGCCTCGACTCGGCCATTCCGAGTCCGATTTGGGGAGGAGGTAGAGAGAGAAAGAGAGTGTGTGTGTGGGAGAGAGAGGGAGGGAGGGGGAGATTTTAGGAGGAGATGGGTCGCGGGAAGGTGGTGCTGAAGCGGATCGAGAACAAGATCAGCCGGCAGGTGACGTTCGCGAAGCGCCGGAACGGCCTGCTCAAGAAGGCGTACGAGCTGTCCATCCTCTGCGACGCCGAGGTCGCGCTCGTCCTCTTCTCCCATGGCGGCCGCCTCTACCAGTTCTCCTCCTCCAAGTAACCCCACCACCACGCATCCACCCACCTTGGTTCTTGCATCCTGCATCGATCCATCCTCTCTCTGCAGCTCCCTCTCGCTCTCTGATTAACTTTGGCGCGCGAATCCGCTGGTTTTGCGCTGCCAAAACCGCAATTTTGCACGGCCGCGCTCAGCCGCCGGTAGATTCTCGGCGATCGATCCGAAATCCCCGTGTAATTGTGCGTCCGTGCGTGAGTTTATGGGGGGTGGTTTCGTGGTACGTGTTCTTCCAGTACGCCTCTTCTTTTTTTTCTGTTCTATTGGGCGACTGTACATGTCAATTCGCATAGAAAGGGGAGGAGCACGCAAGTCAAAAGCGAGCTCCTCTTCTCGGCGGGAGACCGACACATGTATATGTGCGTGTACTTATGTGTGTATGTGTACGTCGTCGATATGTGCAGGATTTGTGCTTCGCTGCGCAGGAAAAAGAAAAGGGGTTTTTATTTGATGTGCACCTGATCGACCGATCCACCCCGCGTGTATCAACCGATGCATCTATCGATCCAATGTTTTTTAAGCTCGATGGGCCTGTTTCTCCACTGATTTGGCATGCATAATTAAGTTATAAATTTATGATGCACATATCGGTTCTTGGAGTTTGTGTGTCATACGTGTGTGGTTAATTTGATAGCTAGACTTGTCTTGTGCGTTTTGATTAGTGCAATCAATGAACTTATGTGAATTTTAAGTTGAATAATGGTTGTATAATCGTCTGCGTTTGTTAGGCTCAGCATAATTAATTTTGTTTTTAAAAAGTTAATTAAGCATTATTCGATCCTTTAGTGCGAAATGCTAATTTAATTGGGTTATACTTAATTTCTTAAATTATTGATCAAAGGATCAAGAAAGGATAATGCTTCCAGTTAACTTTCATTTGTTTTTGAATTGTTTCAGACCAAGTTTCAGTTAACTTACATTGTCTGGCTAATATATGCACTACTCTGGGTTATGGACTTATATGGGTCACTAGCTTGCACAAATATGCAATCAAACGGTACACCAAACAAAAATCGTGTACTAATTCAACTCTGGTTTGGTTTCTTTTGAGTACTACGTACGTACTAGCTAGTATATATATATATATGACCCTATAAAAACTATATATAATTATCACATGACATATATGTGATTGTAGCTATCACATCATGTGCGTGTGTGCGTGTGTGTACGTAAGGAGGGTAAATTATATTATCTTTAGTTCTTTCCTTGCTCTCAAACAAAATAAAACTAGCAATGTATTCTAGGCAAATGTCCTATCTGGTAGCAGCTTTACGGGTTGGCCCTCCAAAGAGCACAGATATGCTCTGTTCATACAAATTTATCTTCAAAATTGTAAACTCGGTGTTGCATGCAGCACGAAATTTGGAAAATAGAACTATAGTACGACTACATGTTAACACTAAATAAGAAGTGACCAGTTAATAGTAGATATATGCTAGCTAACGCTCTATATATGGTACTCAAGTTATGGATGGTTTTTCAGTTTTTCCTGAATCACTCAATTCATTTTACTCAATTCCTTTTTTTTCTTGTTATAAAAACACGACACATTCATATAATTTATTAATCTGAGGGGAAAGCACAATGGCCACCCGTATTGCGGCTTGTCATACCCCAAGCCAGCCAGTTTCTGGTTCTTGTACGTTTTTGTGGTTCCCGGTAAATTAAGTCTTTCACTAGCATTAAAGTCCGATGCTGTTACACAAATTTTAATCCCATTTATTTGGTATAAGCCATTCTTGTCATCTAGTAAAAAAAAACAAATTCAACCTGTTCTCTATGATGCTACCATGATCGTAGGGAGGCATATATAATCAATAGTACAATCTCATTGCCCCTTAATTGATTCTAGCAAGTAGCACCAGCCATGCCTTTTAGATCTCATGAATTTGAGTTTAATTAAGCCATAACAAGTAGCCTTCAATGCATCACTTAACTGAAATTTCTTTAAAATTCATGTCACAGTATGCTTAAGACCCTTGAGAGGTACCAGAAGCACATTTATGCCTCGCAGGATGCTGCGGTACCGCCTAGCGATGAGATGCAGGTTTGAGGATTTCATTCGGTTCAATTATGACATTATCATATATAGTTCCTATTGTTTTCCCTGTCATTTTTCTTTAAGTGAACCTTTTTTCCATTATCATTCAGTTTTTAAATCTAGCTACATGGTAGTCGTTAAATATATAGTGTAATCAATCGCATTAGCACTCTTCCTAGTCGATAATGGACACTTAATTAAAGAACCTATATATGCTAGCCATTGACTTGTTTTGGATTATACATGCGTGCTCAATTCAGGGAATACAGATTTTAAGTTCTATTTACATAGCATTATGAAAGAATATATTTTCATGGAATAGTTTGGACTTTCTTTGATATTTATGTGGCTAACTGGTTCATAGCTCAAATATAACTTTGATAGAAACTTTGAATCTCCATGTAACTAATCGAGTAGAATAAGGTTTAGGTGGAGGGAACTTAGCACATAAGTTAAATAAGGGTAACTAAATTAATTATTCTCATTTTGTATATATCAATGGTTTAGGATGAAAAATATGGGTTATTCCCTGTCTACTTTTATATAGTTTTGATTTGAGAAAGTCTTTGAAGGTAGATTTTGGTTGTTAAATTTATCTTATTATCTATTTTCAATTGTTACAAAATAATATTGTATGGAAAACAATTTCAGAAACATATTGATAAAAATTTTGTACCAAATGATCCACAGAAGTTGATAGATTGTTGATCAAAACGTATAAAGTGACTTTTCTTAGTCAAAAAATTCGTCTTCTAAAAGTGGAGAGAGAGAGAGAGAGAGAGAGTATGTTTGCGAAAACCATACCAATTTATTACACTCGGAGATTAATTTATTCAATGTACTAATAATCACTGATGACAGCATTTGAATTGACTACCTAGAGATCTATGGTACCAGTACATTGCTGAATTCGAGTAATTGGAACTAGTTGTTTATATAGTTTAGTTATAGATCAACGAAAAAGAAAGAATAAACCACAATAACATGAGCTATCTATAACACCGAACGAATCAAGAAACGTACAGTGTACTAATCGATCAGTTACCTTCAACAGTGAACCAATTTAAATTAAATTAAAACGACGTCACAACACATGACGGAATTACTGGAGTACTCTTTTCTCATGAAAATTATGCGGTTGTTTTTCCCCTCTCTTTTGTGAAATGTTTGTAAAGGATTTCGGTACATATCGCTACGCGGTACGTCTCTCTCACACTCTTATCGATAAAATGTACACCAAAGCCACGAGCATGCAGCTCAACGGCTCATTCTAATTTCCTTGGAGTTTTTCTTTGAGCCATATAGTTCTTCTCACAGGCTCACGAGTTTGATAATTGGACAAATCATTCCACTCTTTATGTCACGTCATGAATGTACTCATCCTTGCATCCTTACAGATCTCGAGCTATGTAGACATTTTAAAAACAATAATAATGCTGATTATTTCTAGCCGGTGGAAACATTAATTAGAGCATAAAATTAAGTGACGGTGAAGAGTAATTAGGAACATGCGCTATTATAATAAATGACAATGGGCTAGTGCATTTCATGCCCGTCATGCATGTTTTAGTATTTTTTGTGAAGTAATTTTATTTAGCTAGGTCCATAGGATCTTATTGTTTCAATGCTTATGCGCTTCCTTTATTAGCTAAGCATGCATGCTGTGGCTAATTTGTTGAATCTGATCGCGAGGAAGCATTGCAGGCAACAACTAGCTTGATGCTAATGCCACGCATATATACCTCTGCTCGCTGCATGACCTTAACTCGGATGGGTTTATATGTTATAATAGTTCAATTAAATAATTTTAAAATGTATTCAATTAATTTTCTGCTTATCTATTTAACTTTGATTAAAAAATAGCAATTCATACATGTGCAAGGTACATCTGTTATTAATTACACTAGACACGTGTTATACTTGTTCACAATACGATACATATTATTAAAATGAGTAAAATGCATCGGAGGTCCATTAACTTGTAGCGTGGTGTCATTTAGGTCCATCAACTTCCAAACTGCAATTTTGGGTCCATTAACTCTTTAAGTTGTTTACTGCAGGCCCGTACCTCTTCGTTTTGTGTTTAGATCCGACGTGGCATGGACAACTTAAAGAGTTAATGGGCCTGCAGTAAACAACTTAAAGAGTTAATGGACCTGCAGTAAACAACTTAAAACGTGGTGTCCATGCCACGTCGGATCTAAACAAAAAACGAAAGGGTACGGGCCTGCAGTAAATAGCTTAAAGAGTTAATTAATGGACCCAGAACTGCAGTTTGAAAGTTGATGGACGTAAATGACACCACGCTACAAGTTAATGGACCTCCGGTGCATTTTACTCTATTAAAAAATACATCATCCAAACAATGAAAGATACAAATTTCTTGATTTGGAAGAATGTTCATGTATGATGCGTACATGTGCATCAAAGTTGGAATTTTGGAAATATACAGAATTTTATGTCATCGTTATAATATTTTTTTATATATATGTGGACAAACTAGATGCTTTTCTTAATTTTTTAAAACTTGGCTTTAATTATCTAATGTCTCCTTCTTGACGATGCAGAACAACTACCAGGAATATGTGAAGCTGAAGGCACGAGTTGAGGTCTTACAACACTCGCAAAGGTGATACTTCTAGATATTCTTGCACATACATGTGTTAACATTTTTATGTCAATTAATAATTCAATATTTAGTCATTTACTGGCTATATATGGTGACACAGGAATCTCCTGGGTGAGGATTTGGCTCCACTGGCTACAAATGAACTTGATCAGCTTGAGAGTCAAGTAGACAAGACCTTGAAGCAAATAAGGTTAAGAAAGGTTAGCAAGAACTTTCATTAATGACAACAAGTATATTAAACATGCTCCATTTCATTCATGCATGACACTAAGCACCTTTTATTGAAAACAGTAGATGATCGACTGTATATATAAATATTATAAATATAATGTAGAATAGTAGCGTATTACAATTGGAAAGAAAAGAAATTAATACTGTTTACCTTTGCTCTATGAATAACCATGGAAAATTTATATTTGACTTTTTACTAAAACGAAGCCCAAGGTTTTTCTACGTGACAGTTTATATTAAAAAAGATGGATGATCCCTTTAGAGATTAAAGGCTGAACCAATGTTTTATTTGTGATTTGAGCTAATTGGAATGTACAAAAGGCTGATCGAGTTGGTAACAAACGGGATTGTGTGAGCCATAAAAATGAATCTTGTGGCTTGTGCTAGAGTGGAGTATTTGCAGACCTGCAGGCGACTGCAATTTGCCACCCCGGTTTTTAGTATCCACTAGCATTATTTGTTTCTCTTGTATGTGTGGCACTTTGGCAGTACTGTTAATTAAATTGTTTCCAGCACATACTTCATGAATCAGGGTCAGGGACACTATTGATTAGAAAATCTGAATGGAACCATGTGTCCCATCGAACAAACTTACGAAAATATGCTCTCCCCTAAAATCTAAGAATTGTGCACACTACTGTTTAACTAACACTTCTGTCCATTTCTTTTTTTCCGATTGGCAGACTCAAGTACTACTGGATGAACTCTGCGACTTGAAGAGGAAGGTATTGCTAGCTACAAATACGTACTCCATTTTCCTTGTTTATTGTCAAATTAACGTACGATATCTATCATCTAGAGCATACCTAAGCATGTGCTTTTCAGCCTTTTATGTCTGCTGCGGTGTCAAATTCAATCATCGCGTACCTAAGCGTGTGCTTTAATTTTCAATCTTTTGCAGGAGCAAATGCTACAGGATGCAAACAGTTCCCTGAAAAGGAAGGTAAGCAGCTACTGTCGTCCAGCCCAAAACTTGCTAGAAAGCTAGCTTTGCCCTTTGCCTTGCAAACTAGGGACCGCGTGAATTCACTGGACCACACCCACAAGATGCCAACTAGTTGTTCTACATCGATGTGGTGCTGCATGCTGAGTGTGAACTGTGAAAGTCCCAAATGCTTTAATCGGAAAGTCCCAAGTGGATTGGTAATGGCCAAAATGGTTAGGACTTATGACCACCGGCTGTCAGCCGTGCATAACCACCGGCTGTCAGCCGTGCATATATAAAATGGGCCTTCAGGCTTCCCAGCTTCACCAATCACCACTACACCTCATAATTAAGTCATAACCGACGATATCCTCTGTACATTTCTACACTGCAGCCAGCAGCCTCGGCTGTCTGCGATGTGCATTGCATTGTAACATCCTTGATCTTTCGTCTCCATCCTCTCCTTCGCCGTAATCTGCTAGCGCCTAGCTGGCTAGCCCTTGTTCCATCCATGGCCATTGGTACGTGTGACAGCATGGACCCTATATGATCTTATTGTGACCAAGCTTGTGCTTGTTTCAGCTCGGCGAGATCGCGGCGGCGGAGGCGGCGGTTCCCCCGCAGCTGCCGTGGCAGCGGGGCGACCATGGCGTGCTGCCCGACGAGCCTCCCCAGCCGGAGCACTTCTTCCAGGCGCTGGAGTGCGACCCGTCCCTTCAGCCGGCGCCGTAAGCACTGGACACACGCCCCTGTTCCTCTCTTTGTCTCTCTCTCTCTCTCTCTCTCACTCACTCACTCACTCACTCTCTTTTTCTCTCTCGCTCTCTCATCAATGTCCTGCATGCTCATGTTTGCTAAACTCTAACTGCAGATTCCACGGCGTGGACGTGAACCGGCCGCCGCCGCCGGGGAGTGGCTACCCTCCTCCATGGATGGCGTAGCTCAGCTACCGGCCGTCGTCTAGCTAGCCACCGATTGAAATAATCCTCAGGCTCATATATGATATATGCGTGCCTGTGTACTACGCCTACGTACCACCTTCCTGCACGAACAGCTCTGCTGCTTTTGCCGCGCGCCTATTAATTAAATTCTAACGTTAATGCCCGACTGTTTTTCTCAGTGATATATAATGGAGATCGATGTACAGACCTAGCTTGCGTTATCTATCACCATCATGCACTCTATCAGCTGCTGTGTTGCCGCCATATTGCTCGCTTCGTCACTCGATCACACTCACCAGCTGCCACGTATATATTAATATATATGCATCGCAATTGCAGGGCGACATATATGCATGGCCGGCATGGTGAAACCGTAAAGCTAGCTAGCTCGATCTACTCCTCGAGTGGCCAAAGGTTAATTGGTGAATCTTTAGTTTTACCATATATAATATGTCGGCAGCTAGCTCAAGCTGCCTCGAGCTTATAGCCAGGCAAGCAGACAGGGAGGAACAGAATGGCAGATCGATCCATCCGTGGATTGGACGTACGGCACTAGCTAAGCTAGCAAGCTCACCTGCGCGCCTGCCGTGTTGCCGCCGGAGTGGCGAGCAGCTAGGCGGCCGCCGGTCGGCGGAGGCGGCGACGTCGATGTCGTCCGGCATCGATCGATCGAGGCAGCGTGAATTTAACGGTCGAGATGCATGAGGGGGAGACGAACTACAAAGATGTGCGGCCCCGGGCTCCTCGCCTCCCTGGATGGGAACCGGCCGGGATGCTGTGCTCCATCCACCAGCTGTCCAGCTAGGTATTCGTTGCTTTTGTGTTCCACGGGGACAAGGGGAATCTATCTCTGTGGTTATGGAATTACCTGTTGAAACTTCAAGCTAGAATTCGAGAGTTTTAAACAGGTGGCCTCGGATGCTCCAAACTGATAATCGAAACTGAATTTGAGAATGTTTATACTGTGACTTCAATTTTTTTTCTATATATTAATGATGCAAATAGTCAAAACATCTATCACCTGAAATATATTGGAAAAATCAGCCCTTCCAAATTTAATCTAATAAACAAATAAATCATTGACACTAACAGAATAATGAACAGTATGAAGCTACACAAATAGATTATAGACATAGATACCAAAGTAGTCATATGTCCCTTTAATATACTCGTAAACTGAAGCAGCAAAGAACTGTCGGATAGGGCAGATACATATCCTCCTCGGACTCAAAACCGAGATAAGATGATGACGATCCTGTTGCTGCTTATATCCTCCTCGGACTCGAAACTGAGATTGGATAATGATGATCCCAGTGTTGTGGTATTGAAGGTGACGAAGGCTGCAATAGTGACGCAAAGGAAGTAGAAATAGCAGATCGCAAGAAAATAAACTGCAAAAGGAAGCTGCGTCTGTGCAATCACAAGGGTTTGGTTTTAACGAACTGTTCACGTAGGTGCCGTGCGCATGCGCCACCCTGGCTCGAGCCCGGTGAGGCAAGCGCACATGTATTCTTCTCTTTATCTCTCCCATATATTTGCTAGCAAGGAGGAGAAGCACACCACACTATTAAAGTTGGTGTTGCTCTTCTCCCACCAGCAATATGATACTAAAGAGTTATTACATTCCCTTGCATACATGGGCCTTTGAGTTTTTTTATTGGCAAGCTAGGTCTCCTTTTATTGGCGGTTTTAGTTAAACTTTACTCGTAGCGAAAAAGTTAAAGATCTTTAAAAATAGATATGAAAAATAAGAAAAATTATTTTTTAAAAAATGTACTTTTAAAACCTATGAAGTCTATTGAAAATATTTAAAAATATTATATTAAATGGTATGTATATAAATAATAAAAATTTTAAACCAGACCAAAACAAAAACTAAAGTAAAACTGTGAATAAAGATGGCATGTACATATGTGTGTGTAACAGTGGTATTATTTTGGATATCAACAGTTATTTTAGGAAAAAAAATCTTGGACTAATATATCAAGAAGACATTTTAATAACACTACTATACGCAAATTAACAGTTGGTCATTTAGCTGAGAGAGATTGGAATCGACGGGGTTGACAAAGATATAATTTTACCTATGAATTAAAAATGACCAGAAAACTAGCATAATATATTTGGATATATACACCTGCGGCTGCAGCGAATGTCTGGGAGGTAGGAACCACGAAGATCACCAAGCGGATCACAGTCCCTTTTAAAAAAAAATTTACTTTTACCTCGAAAGCTTGATTCGTCGCTTTCCATAACACGCGCCCTCCCAACGACCTAGTCTATTAACCACTTGTTAATTTACGTCAGAATCATGGTGGAGATATCATGCGCAATGCGTACGAATTGGAGACATGATTTTCATCTCCTTGTTCTTCTGCTGCCTTTTGGCAGAGATCGACAGCACAATGACCGCGAAAGAGGCCGAGGTCGGTCGTAAGGCGCCGGAGCACCAATGGTGGTTAATATCCCACGGCGGTAGAATTATCTTTTGGCGGGGCACAAGGGCAGTCGTGTGCTCATGGGCGCTCTGCTGGTCACTGGTCAGCATAAAGCAACCACGATAGAAAGGTCAAATCCGTCGAGATAAGCCGGCATAGGTTGTTCTCCAATATCCCCCCCTGCAGTACTTATCTTGCTGGCTTGTTCTTGCTCCAGATATGTTGTATTGTAGATGTTAGAGAATTCTAGACTAGTGATTAGTATTATTTTTTTTGGCTTCGTATCATATAGTATGTATATAGCATATATAATAAGGTATAACTAGGGCGATAAAACTAGCTCTTTATTATTGGTTATATAGTTGAACTGATAACACAAAACATATATGATTCGTAATTTGAAACCGTCTAAAACACGTAAAAAATTATATAAAAATAGTTCAATTTTCATAGAAAACACTTGGCAGAGTGTTTTCAGAGGACTACCGTGAATTATCGAACACTCCTGCACGCTTGCACCCCATGGAGTCACGTACGTGGGGTTGGAGCCGCATGTATGCCTTTTATTCCAACCCTGTGTGCATGAGAACGAGACCTACCATCTCG
The DNA here is from genome assembly GCA_036346415.1 of Raddia guianensis. Taxonomy (NCBI): domain Eukaryota; kingdom Viridiplantae; phylum Streptophyta; class Magnoliopsida; order Poales; family Poaceae; genus Raddia; species Raddia guianensis. The sequence continues at coordinate 33,279,304 of CM070536.1, forward strand.
GTTTTTTCAACGCGCCAGCACTATGTGCTCTTAGAGTCCATCTGCAAATGGCGATGCTGGTCGATTTATGCTGCCGGTGACCGACGCCGTCGCTCTTCGGCTGCTCCTCTGTTTTTGTGTGTTGTTGCTCCTCCTCTCCACTCCATTGGCTCTTCCTCTCTCTAGAGCCTTCTCCCCTTTTTGCTTCTCTCATCCTGTCGGGGATAAAATTACGGCCCATTGCCATGGCCCACTCTCTGACGGCCCAATCGAACAGCCTACCAGGGCCCAGTCCCCTGGAGGGTTCTATCTGGCCCATATGCATCCTGCCGAACAACATCCTGACTGGCATGATGCGTAACGGTCAAGAAATCGTGTTTGAGTCCGTCTCGAACAGGAGTTCTGCACGGCTACGTGAAGACCCGGACGTTGGTTTCCCGGATTGGATTAGGAGTCGTGATCCCCAAGACTAGGGGCTTACCTTATCTGCCTCGGGATATATTTGGCATGTCGAGTTCGTTACGATCTCGTAGTTCGCCCGGCCCGATATTCCCTCGGTAGGTCGGTTTGTTTTGCACTATATAAACAAGGCCCTTACGGCGTGTAGTGGGGACTTGATCTGGCTTTTAGCATCTTATAGACACCTGATTGTTGCATTGTCGCTCTTATACACCATAATCTCGTCGAGACTTTTCGTCTCGTCGAGCCATCTCTTGTATTCATCTCTGATATATAAGAAAGGCTGGACGTAGGGCTATTATCTCTCCCGAGAGGCCTGAACCAGGATAAAAACCCTTGTCACCTGTTCGTTGTTGTTCGGCGTGTCTCCTATCTCACTCTTGAAGAATCTTAGTTGACTTGGGACAATATCCCAACCGTCGACAGTTGGCGCCGTCCGTGGGGATACGCAGATCGAACATGTCGAACTCCATCAGCGATACGGAGATTCTCCCTGAGAACTACGACTCAGAAGGGCAGGATGTCTCTTCCCCTGCCAGCTCGAATCGATATTACCAATCTAGATCGATGTCTGTGTCTGAGACAGAAGTCTCTGGATACACTTCGGAGATGGTCTCGAGTCGAGCTCCCGTCATTGACGATGAATACGGAGCTGATGATCTTTATGCTGGTTTAAATCTATCAGATTCCAAGGCCATGTCAGTTGATTCCTCCTGTGGCGACACAGTGATGACACCGTCTAGCTCTCAAACGCACGGCCATCGCGGCGTCAACATGGCTGGTGCAGAGACCTCAACGGATCCTGCACGGGTCACGGCGGCCGAAGAGATCGAGCGAGTCAATTCCGCTTGACACCAAGATGGAGCCGCACAATCTGCTCGCGAGCAAGATATTGTTCGCCGCACTTTTGACGAATCCATCGACCAAACCTTGGTGCAGATCTGCGATCAGCGCAAGTGTCAGCGACGCGATCAGCCTCGCGCACCTACGCCAAGACCCCCGGCAGAAGTTCAGCTTGCCCGGGCGGAATCCCGCGCCGGACTCGGTCGGACAAGACGCGGATGCATCGAGGATCGGGACCAATTGGCGGGCGAAGCGGCTCCAGGCCCTAGCAACCGTAATCAGATCCTCTCACCAGGACAATCTCGTCCTTGTGGGTGATACTGTGGCTACTCACCTTGAGAAACTGACCGAGGGCCTCAAATCTATAGGTGAAGCTTCATCCGAACAGCGCGGCGAGCCTGTCCGGGTGGATTCGGACAGCGAGCGATCCGATCGATCGCGTGACCGCCGTCAGCGTCGGAGGATCACTGTCCATGAGCAAGCTGCCCGTGGTCGCCGCCGCTCACCAAGTCCCCGTAGTCATCGCGACCACAGGGGCAAGCGTGTACGCGACGATCACGGACGATCCCCTCGTGAGGAGCGCGTTGTCGCAACCACGAGGAAGGAGCGTGGGGCTTATCACGGAGAGTGTTCCTCCAGGCAGAAACCTCCCGCTCAGCTAGAGTTCCCCCAACCAACAGGACCAACGTCTTTTCAAGGTTAGGTTATGCTGGGGAAGGTGGCCGGTCTTATGCCTTGGGCTGCAGGGCCTTTTCCGACGAGCTTCGCTCTGTCCGATGGCCCTCGAAGTTCAAACCCGGACACATGGAGAGGTACAATGGGACACAGAACCCAGAGGAGTTCCTTTCCATCTACGCAACGGCCATCATGGCGGCCGGGGGTGACGAGCTTGTCATGGCTAATTATCTCCCGACTGTTCTTGAGGGCGCTGCTCGGACGTGGCTGTTCAATCAGTAAGAAGGTTCCATCAACTCTTGGAACCAACTTTGTGACGCTCTGATTGCTAATTTTCAGAGCTGCTACGTGCGTCTGGGTAAGGAGGATGATCTGCACCAGATGATCCAGATGAACGGAGAGACCCTCCGCAACTTTGTGAAGCATTTCATCAAGATCCGCAACACAATCCCGAACATCTCGGACGAATCATTGTCGCGCCTTTAAAAGCGGAGTCATGACGAGCTGCTCACCCAGATCTCGAGATCAACAAGACTGAACCGCCAACGACCTCTTCAAAGGCGGTGATCGCTATGCTAATCTGGCGAGCAGCGTTCATATAAGAAGGCGTTCGACAAGGGCGAGCTGCCCGCCCAGCCTGGTGTGGAGGAAAAAAAGAAGAGCAGCAACAACCCTGGTGACAAGAAGTTCCAGAAGAAAAAGAAGGGTGATGCGAACAACACCGTCGCCGGTATAGATCGCACACCTCCTCCCAAGGATGGGCAGAAAAAGCCCAACAATAACTATAAGGGCAAGAAGCCCGCCCAGGAAGGCAACCAAGGCATGAAAGGTCCAAGTGACCGATATTGCAAGTTCCACCAGCACCACGGGCACGACACACGCCATTGCAGAACCTGGGTTTCGAAGCTCGAGGATTTTTACAACAGCAAGGGCCCAATGCCCACCCTACCCCAAAAAGGTGAAGCCGGTAAAGCTAAGCGCCAAACCGATGATGGTGATCGGGACGACGATGATTATCAAGAGCCCGTGAACCATATCGCCGTCATCTTCGGCGGCTCCTCGGCTTATCCCTCTCGGCGCAGCCTCAAGAAAGCTGCTCGGGAGGTCCACAACGTTGAGAAGGGCAAACCACAGCCCGAATCGATGAAGTGGACCGAGGTCCCCATCTCCTTCTCTCAGAAGGATTGCCCCACTAGGATGACAAAGCCCTAGAGGCTCCCACTGGTGGTCGCTCCGACCATCAGCAACACCAGAATTGGCCGTGTTTTGATAGACGGCGGGAGCGCTTTGGACTTACTCTCTGCTAAGGTCTTGGACGAGATGCAAATCTCTCGTTCCAAGCTTAAAGAGGTCACGATGCCCTTCTATGGCATTGTTCCCGGAGAAGTCGTTAACCGTTGGGCGGATCGTTCGCTGTTACCTTCGGCAGTCCAAGCAACTTCCGGACTGAGTTGATCACGTTTGACGTGGTTGACTTCCCCTCCACGTATAACACGATCTTGGGCAGGCCATCTCTCGGCAAGTTTATGGCCGTGTCCCACCACGCTTACCATTGCGTGAAGATACCGGGTCCTAACGGTGTGATCACGGTCAAGGGCAACTACAAAGCTGCTCTGGATTGCGACGAGCAGTCCCTTACCCTGGTCGACCAGCTTCCACCTCGTGGTCCCGAAGCTCCGCAGACCAAGTCTGCACGCCTTAGGGTCTCCCTTCAGCCAGGGGGTGAGACCAAGGAAGTTCCGCTGTCTCTGAATGATTCCTCCAAGACAGTTCATCTGAGGGCCAATATGGACCCCAAATAGGAAAGCGAGCTCATTGCCTTCCTCCGAGCTAATGCAGACATGTTTGCCTGGGAGCCGTCTGACATGCCCGGAGTCCCAAGGGAGGTTATCGAGCACAAACTAGCCGTCCGACCGGACAAAAAGCCTGTTCGCCAGAAACTTCGTCGCTTTTCGGAATTCAAGCAGGGGATCATCAAAGATCAACTTGGCAAGCTGCTCGCTGCTGGTTTCATCCGCGAGGTTGATCACACAGAGTGGCTGGCCAACCCTGTCATTGTAAAGAAGAAAGACGGCAAGTGGAGGATGTGTGTTGATCACACAGGTCTGAACGCTGCTTGTCCTAAGGACAATTTTCCACTGCCTCGCATAACCAGTTGGTCGACGCGACGGCGGATGCCCAGCTCTTGGGTTTTTTGGATGCTTACTCCGGTTATCACCAAATAAGCATCTCCCCCGAGGATGAAGAGAAGACTGCCTTCATCACCCCCTTCGGCACTTTTTGCTACACGACCATGTCTTTCGGTCTGCGCAATCTTTGGTGCCACGTTCCAGTAACTTAATGGAAGACTTTCCCGAGCAGTAGCGGAAGAAACCTGGAGGTCTATGTCAACGACATAGTCGTAAAGAGCAAGTATGCTTCAGATCATGTAAAAGACCTGGCCGAGACTTTTCGAAATCTCAACAGGCATCGAATAAAGTTAAATCCAGAGAAGTATACCTTTGGTGTTCGATCTGGAATGTTGCTCAGTTATGTAATTGGTTTGCAAGGCATCTCTGCCAACCCCGAAAAAATCGAGGCCATTGAAAATATGCAGGCTCCGACTACCGTTAAGGAAGTTCGAGCCTCATTTGACGGATGGTTTGCTCGAAAGGGTTTATTTCCGTCGAGGCGAATGCGGGCTGCCCTTCTTTAAGGCCCTGCGCAAGCACAATGGCTTCGAGTGGCAGAGGAAGCTGATCGATCTTTCCAAGATCTTAAGCAATACCTGTCCAACCCACCTGTCTTGACTGCCACGTGATACGACGAACAGCTTTTGCTCTATCTTGGCTGTATGCCTCAAGCGGTGAGTGCGGTCTTGACGGTGGAAAGGGAAGGTGTCTAGCGGCCAATCTATTACGTGAGCGAGGTACTTCACGGATCAAAGGAGCGTTACCCTGAGGTCCAGAAGTTGCTCTACGCCTTCCTCATGTCCTCCAGGAAACTTCGCCATTATTTCCAGGAGCATCAAATACTGGTCCCGACCAAGTTCCCTCTTGGAGAAATCCTAAGGAACAAGGAAGCATGCGGACGTATAGCTAAGTGGGCAATGGAATTAGCAGAATTCGATATTCTGTTTGCTGCCCGAACTGCTATTAAATCACAAGTCCTAGCTGACTTTGTCGCTGAATGGACTTGCCCGCCCAAATCCCAGGAAGCTTCCGAGCAACCTAATGAAACCTCATGGACCATGTTCTTTGATGGCTCGCGCACTGGAAACTCGGGGGCTGGTTTTGTTCTCATCTCCCCGCAAGGAGAGCAACTCCAGTATTCTATTCAACTACACTTTGCGGCGACTAACAACGCTGCAAAGTACGAGGCCCTCCTCGCTGGACTAAGAGCGTGTAAGTCGCTCGGTGTCCAACGGCTGACTGTGAAGGGAGATTCACAGCTGGTCATCAACCAGGTCAACAAGGAGTATCAGTGCTGCAATGACTCAATGGCGCGATACCTGGTTGAAGTGAGGAAGTTGGAGCGGCACTTTCGATTCTTCGAGGTGCTCTTCGTGCCCAGGAAGAACAACTTTCTGGCCGACCAGCTGTCCAAGTTTGGATCCTCACGCGAACCTGCTCCAAACGATCCCCCCATCTTGACTCGGTCCGTTCCCCAAGGGGTACAAGGGCTACACACACTTGTTCGTCGCCATCGACACTTTTACAGAGTGGATTGAGACAGAGCCTGTGTCGTCTCTTCACGCCAAAACGGCTGTCCGCTTTTTCAAAAGCAACGTGGTCACGCGCTTTGGGATTTCCCATAAGCTGATCACCGATAACGGTACCTAGTTCCAAAGCGAGCTATTCGGAATCTGCGAGCAATTTGGGCACCAAGTTGCCGCCGCCTCGTGGCAAATCCACGAGCAATGGAAGCGATCGGCGAGCTAACGGACAGATCGTCCAGGGTATCAAACGGCGCGTGTTCGCGGCACTCCGCTAGCACAACAAGGCCTGGGTAGACGAAGTTCCTTCCGTCCTCTGGGCAGTCCGCACCACGGCTAGCCGGGCAACCGGGGAAACTCCTTTCCAATTGGTCTACGGTGCAGAAGCCATCCTGCCCGCCGAAATAGTACTCGGCTCGCCTCGCACGAGCTCGGTCAACTTGGTTGACGACGAGTAAGAGCGCTTACTCGATCTCGATCTCCTCGAAGGCACACGCGATCGGGCACAAGTCAGAATGGCGCGCTACCAGCAATCTCTTCACCGGCACGCTGCCAAGTCAGTTCGACCAAGGGCTTTGAAGGAGGGCGACCTCGTTCTGCGCCGTGTCCAGAACCTGTCCAATGCCAACAAGCTAACTCCCCGTTAAGAGGGCCCATTCACGGTCGTTTCTTCTGCTCGCCCGGGGGCTGTTCGCCTGGCTATGGAGGACGGGAGAGAGCTGACCAGCACTTGGAACATCGACCAGCTTCGTAAGTTCTTTGTGTATGTCTTGTATGTGTTCGCCTAGCTGCGCGCTTTTTGTCAAACTTCGTATCTTTGTTCGTCCAAGTCTCTCGGGCTGCCATGTAAAGTTCAATCCAATAAACAGTGAATTTTCGCGGCCCCCTGCGGCCCTTTTTACATCTCTGTCTTCTCCGACTACCCTCTTTCTGGGTAACACTTGATGGCTGCCCGGCCTTGCGAACACTTGGCTCCGCAAGCTTAAAGATTTTTTCCTGCTCGTATCCAGTTTCAACAAGTTCCTCAACTCAAGGTTACGTAAAAAGGCTTTCTCGCCTCGCGGCTAAGTCTGCTCTCGTAAGCCCTCCGCGGCAGAGACACTTACCGCTCACGGCACAACCACTTGGCAAAACCTGCTCTCGTAAGCCCTCCGCGGCAGAGGCACTTTACTTGTTCGGTTACCTTTGGAATCGTCTAAATTACGTTAACAAGCAGCTCCTGGAACGTGTCGATCAGGATACGGGGGTCGCTCTATCTCTCTACGCACGTACTCGAATTCGCAAACTCAGGTATTCGAGCAACGTCCGTATCGGGGGTTAGGGTGTCGCTCTTTCTCTTGTGCACCTGCCCGACTTCGCAAAACTCAGGTTTTCGAGCAGCTGCACAACGGGGGCTGGGAGTTAGGCTAAGCGTTCTACCGGTTTTCCTTAAAACTTTCTAGCGCTGTTGTGCCTTCGCTCTTAGTTTCCTATTCGTTCTTGTCTTTTTCTGCTCTTTTTGCAGGGAAAAGGTGAGTCTTGTTGTGCAAAAGTTATATCTTTATTGCATGCTCAAAAGTTTACAGGAACAAGGAGTACAACCCTACTTCTACTTCGAAGCGAGCTGCTCCTTCAGTGCCTCGATCTCTATCTTCAGGCGCAGGACTTCTCCTTGTGCCTTGAATCCTTCCTTGGCCTCAGCTCGGAGACGATCGGTTTCCTCCTTGCTGAGCCAGGCCCGCTCCGCTGCCTCTGCACGGAGAGCCTCGACCTCATCGGTCTTGGCACGCAGTTCCTCAGACAGAGCCTCGCTCTGAACGACACGCTGCTCGGCGGCCTTGAGCTGCTCCGTGGCGGCCATCCTCTCCTTTGCGAGCTGGTCTTTAAGGTCCTTCACCTCCGCCGCGAGCAGCCTCCGCCACTGGGACACATCGTGGAGTTGTTCCTCGAGCCACTTCGTGCGGCCCTCCTTCGCCTCCACGACGTCCGCCCCCGCGACCTGCTCGCGAAGCTCTCGGCCTCTTCACGGAGAACCCTGGAAGACCGCCTCTTCTCGGTCAACTGGGCTTTGAGCTTTCTCACCTTTGCCTTCAGCCGGCTCCGGCGTCGAGCTGGTGCAGAGGGCTCTCCCGTGATTCCCCTCGTTCGGAGATGCTCCCGGAAGCCCGCTATAACGGTGGCGCGCTCCACGGTGACGCCCTTCACGAGGTCCTCCATCGTGTCCTCAACGAACTGAAAGAGAGAAGACCAATTTAAGCTTTGGGCAGTTTTAGCCCGAACAGACAAAGTTTCGGTTTCGAGGATTACCTTTCCGAGCGGCGCTTGAACATCGGCGCAGCGATCTTGAACCATGGGTCACGGCCTCGCCTGTCTGAGATAAGGCTGCGCGACGATCTTTCCGCTTCACCCTTCCCGTGCGGGCACGCGCTCGCCTTGGGGTAGTCGCGACTGGCGAACTATCGCCCCCGCGCTCTTGCCTCTCCTCTTCTTCCTCCGCCCGTTCGTTTTTGGGCGAAGTCGGTGCCGCAACTCTGGGCAACGCCGGTGCCTCCACCGGCGGGGGAGCTTGTACCCCCTGCTCGCGGACTTCCTCTTCCTCCTTGGCTGCGGGGCCTTCACCCTGCTCGCCAATAACCTCCGTTGCCACAGGGACGGGCCGCCCCTGCGACGAAGTGCCCGGTAGGACCGCCTGCTCGGTCCCACCTCGGACAGCTTGCGGAGCCAACACCTTGGCCCCGCTATCCGTGGCGCCATGCGCCGCCTCCTCCGCCTCCAGCCGTTCCACTACGCCTTTCAGCGCGTCGATCTGCTCGCTGGAGCCGGGTGGGAGCAAGCTCCACGCTGCCAGCTTGTCCTTAAGGCTGGCCAACCTCACTGCCCGCGACGCACCGTGCAGGTGCTCGGGCAGTAGAGATCGCTCGATTGCCGCTTCGACATTGTTCGTGGCGATCTCCTCTAGGGCAACTGATGAGAAAGGGGTTAGTCGAGCCTGGTGCGGTCAGGAGAGCCGTGAGATCGAAGGATTCATTACAACATACCTGCCGTGGAAGGCTTAATCTTGATCTTTGTTGCCGGAACTTTCCGCCTCTTCCTCGGGGGCTCCTTGGCGCCTTGTTCGCCTCGGCCCCCGGATGCTCGTGGCGATGAACTCAGCTCCCTGCTGAGCTGCGCACTTTTCTCACGCAACGCAAGAAGTTTTTCCTTGCGCGCGACTTCTTCCTCAAGCCTGCTCTGCTCGGCGACCTGTTGCAACCGCGTTATGTGGCCCGGGTGAGCCCGCGCGTAGCGACTAAGCCAGAGGGTCATGATCCTTACCTCTTCGTCGCTTTGCTCGGCGAGGAGGGAGGGCCTCGGTCGCTTCCCGCTCGGTTGGCCGTGCGCCCGTTTGGTTTGCTCGACGCGCTCCGTTGCCGCTGCGGCCTTTTTCGAAGGCTGGCGGCCGCCATGGCACGGCGAGCTCCGCGTTGGCTCCGCCGCCACCTTAGGCTTTGTGGCCACCTTGGCCTTGCCCTTCTTCGCTCTCTCCTTCTCCAACCCAGAGAGCTCCTCCACGATCCCTCCGAGGATCAGCTGGTCCTCCTGCGTGTTCAGAATGTCAGCATTTACAACGGTGCGAATCCAGCGACACGAGCGAGGTTCGAGCAATTCGTCGGTACAGGCGGACGAAACACGTTCATGCGGACAGTGTAGGCCACCTCGCCGATGACCTCGTCGTCCTTCTTGGCTGCCTTCAGCATGGCGTCGACCCGCTCGGTCACCCATGCGTCGGTTGGCTTTTCTGCTCGAGCAGGAGAGCCTGTTAGTTCCTGTTCGGAGGAGACATCAAAGAAAGGTTGAGTCTTAAAGGCACTTACTCGTGCTCTTCCTGGAGATGTCCTCCCATCCCTTTATCTTATAGAAGGGATAGGGTCTTCTCCGCAGCGGATAGATTCTGTTCGTTGTGTAGTCCCGGATGATCTCTCTGCCCGTGAGCCAAGGCTCACGAGGGAGGCGATCTTCCTTATCAAGTACCAGTCCTCGGCGGACATCTCCGGCCGAGGCATTGGCGTTCGCTTCGCCGGCGCCTTCCCGGTGAGGAAAAGCTTGCTGTCGTCGCTCCGACGGGTGTAGAACCACTTCGTCCACCACGCGCCCATTGAGTCGAGCAATGGCGGACGGGCGTACGGCGCGTCGTCGGCGGTGGCCCGGAGCTTGAGGTAGTAGCACCCAAGCGCGGCGGCGGGCGCTCCTCGTTCTTGTGTAGTAATGGAGAACAGCCCACCGGTGGATCGATGCCAGATAGCCCTCGCCGCAGTGTGCGAGGCGGCCATCCGGAGGATCTTTGATCGGATTGAGGTTCGCCACCTCAATCCGCTAATGTTCAAGAAGGCCTCTCTGAAGTCGCTCTCGGAGACCTCAACCCAGCAGGCGAATCTGTTGAAGTTGACGAACTCTCCCTCAGCGGCTCGGAGTTTCTCCTCCTCCGGACTGACCTCCATTACCGGCATCAATGTGGCCCTCTTCCTCCCAAACTCTCAAGACCTCCTCGGTTATGCTAGTGCTTACGAACTTGGCCATAGCAGTTCCTGTGGTCGGACGGCGAGTGTTTGAGGTGGAGTTTGGGTGCTTGGTCTTTGAGTGCTACTGGACTTAGAACTTAGGAAGGAAAGGCGCGAGAGCAGTGGCTAGCATGCAGGCGGCTTAGGAGCTTTATAGTCCCATATGAGCGGCTCGCAGCGGTTTGTCCGCAAGCGGCTAGTTTTTACTGCAACGGCTAAGTAAAACGGTCGCCTATTTTCATTGCGCAGCGACAGGAAGTTACCGTTGGAATCTGCCAACGGATACTTTTTCGGCGTCATTCACCAAGGTCGGTGCTGCTGCTCCGGATGATGTGTTTTTCTGTTCGATGCAACAAAGTTGCTCGGCATTGATCGGGTTTGTTCGGTCCCGGACAAGTTGTGTTCGGTTGAACCATAACATGTTCGGTCGATTGTTGCAAGTCTCTGTAGCAGCATACTTTTCCTCTTCGTGACTTTGAGTCTCAAGAGGACGACCCCACTCCAGTGTGTCCTTCCACTTGAGTCTCGGGGGCTAGCTGTCGGGGATAAAATTACGGCCCATTGCCATGGCCCACTCCCTGACGGCCCAATCGAACAGCCTACCAGGGCCCAGTCCCCTGGAGGGTTCTATCTGGCCCATATGCATCCTGCCGAACAGCATCCTGGCTGGCATGATGCGTACGGTCAAGGAATCGTGTTTGAGTTCGTCTCGAACAGGAGTTCTGCACGGCTATGTGAAGACCCGGACGTTGGTTTCCCGGATTGGATTAGGAGTCGTGATCCCCAAGACTAGGAGCTTACCTTATCTGCCTCGGGATATATTTGGCATGTCGAGTTCGTTACAATCTCGTAGTTAGCCCGGCCCGATATTCCCTCGGTAGGTCGGTTTGTTTTGCACTATATAAACAAGGCCCTTACGGCGTGTAGGGGGGATTTGATTTGGCTTTTAGCATCATAGACACCTGATTGTTGCATTGTCGCTCTTATACACCATAATCTCGCCGAGACTTGTTCGTCTCGTCGAGCCATCTCTTGTATTCATCTCTGATATATAAGAAAGGCTGGACGTAGGGCTATTATCTCTCCCGAGAGGCCTGAACCAGGATAAAAACCCTTGTCTCCTGTTCGTTGTTGTTCGTTGTTGTTCGGCGTGTCTCCTATCTCACTCTTGAAGAACCTTAGTTGACTTGGGTCAATATCCCAACCGTCGACACATCCCCTATGTAGTTTGTGTGTTTGTCGACCGGATTCAACGAGAACGGGGTGAGGCTAGCCAAATCTAGAGGAAAAGAAGGCGAGGAGATACATCCCAACTTGCGTGGAACCTCAAACATGTACATATGTGAAACTTTATTTTTGCCTCCAGTACTTTTGTGTTTGTTCTTATGAACCTTTTTTCCATTGGGAGATTCATCCCCATTTTCATATGGAATCCTCAACAATGTACATGGAGAGCTTTGTTTTTTAGAACTTGGAGTTTTGCCTGTTAAAATTTTGTCTTGTTCTCGTAAATATTTCGGTTATGAAGTTTCATCATTGAGTAGGCAAATTCCACTATTTTTTTAATCAAGTTTTATTTGTATATTTTAAAAGTTTCACATGTTTTTTTGTTTTGTTTCATCAGTAGTTAATTAAGTTTCACTGCACTCTCTTGATTTATATAAAAAAAATATTTTTTAAGATTTATCGGTATATCCTTTTCGAAATCTGGAGTTCATATGGGTTTGTGCACGTTTTATATGTTTTGTCAAAAATTATTAGTATATTTATAAGATTTTATATTTATTTTTCTAAGATTTTGTATTGACGTCAGCCGTCCGTTGAAAAGATTTCAATCGGGCGTTCAGTTGATGGCCCCGCCATTTATATATATGAATGCATTTAAAAAATCAAATACGAGGTATGCTGTTATGACCTGCAATGAGCCAATGATGTCGACAAAAGCTAAGGTTTACTTTAAGACAAAAAAAACAAAAAAAATTATCTTATTTTCGTATTGGGAACCATCCCCCGTAGGGTAGGCCTACGACTACGAGTACATCTTTGAACCATACATGTTTGGTTAAAACTTTTAATTATCCTTGATGCACAGTATAAATGCCTCAAAGGTAAAAGATCAAGATAATCAAAATGGAAGATTTACCCACAGGCCACCCAATTCGACGGTTTTAACCCATACGACATTAATTTAGTCTGCCTTTACACCCATGACATTGTGTACGCAAATTTCTTACCTCCACGACATTCTAGCCATTTTCTCTTATTTCCTAATTATTCAACCCAATTTTGCCACCTGATTTGTCTATTTTGCCCTTGCCTCTCATTTTCGTAGCTTCTTTGCTTGACGCCAAGAAACTCGAGCAACGTAGCGCTCTTTTGCCGCCGTCGCCTCATCGGAACCGCCCCTCGCTTTCGTCCTTGCTCGCCGCCTAGGGGTGGGCATTTGGTATTATGGTATATCCAGTTTCGGTATTTCGGTATTTTTGAAAGTTCGGTATTTCATATTTGAGTACCGAAATTTCTTGAGAAATTTCAATTACTGAAACCGAAATACCGAATAATTTCGGTTCGGTATTTCGGTACTTCGGTAAATGCATAGATTGGAGGAGGAAGGAGACACACATCTGTTGATGGAGGAAAGAGGGTCTATTTGACCTCCGTCGCCCCACCGTGGGAGGAGAGGAGCCGCCGTTGGCCGTTGCCGTCGCGGCACGCCCAGGAGGGTGCCTCCCGTCGCCGTTGTCCGTTGCAGCCGCCGTCGCGCAAGGGGGAGGAAAGGAGCCGTTAGCTGGTCGCCATCGCCATCGCAGCGAGAGAGGGTGCCGCCACCGCCAAGTTACGCTGCCCCCAAAGGGAAGAAGAGGAGCCGCCCGTCGCCGTTGACCGCTGTGTGGGGAAGAGGATGGACGCGCCGCTGCCGCCAGATCTAGATAGGGTTGAGGTGGGGAGGAAGGTGTGTGCATGGGCCGGTGGGGGAGGAAGGTCATCGCCTGTCGGGTTTGAGGTGGAGGAGGCTGGGCCATGGAGGTGGAAAGAAAAATGGGCTATATTGGGCTGGAATCCGGTATTATCAGGATTTTGGTTTTTTACGGCCCAAGACCGAAACTGAACCGAATTAGTTCGGTTTTCTAAAGACGTAAACCGAAACCGAACCGAAATACCAAAAAACCAAATTTTTTGGTTTATTCGGTTCGGTACAAAAATGCCCACCCCTATCGCCGCCCGCCGCCCCGCCTCATCGTCCTTCCTTGTACGGCGGCGACACGGCCATCTACTCCGCGGGGGCGGCCTCGGCCTTGGCCGGTCCTATTCAAGCACGGCGGTGACCCCTTCATCTCCCCTGAACGCAGTGACGGGGACATCAACCTAGTCCTCCACGCCGGAGGCAACAGTGTCCCGATCTCCTCCCAGCTTGGCGTGGCGGCATCGGCGCCCTCTCCCCTTCCTCTCGGCATCGTTGGCGGCGGCCCAAGATGGCTGCGGCGCCACCTCTTTCACCCCCAAGCCCAACAATGCCATGCTTCTTCTCCACACACGGACCACGACGAGACGCGACCCTGGTCATCTCCAATGGCACCCGTCGGCTATGGTCTTCGCCAAAAGTGCCGCAGCGTGTTTCGAGAGGCGGCGGCGGCTTCTCCCCCTGCTCCAGATCCTGAAGCGGCCGGTGGCTTCCTCCATCTCCATCTAGCGTAGCTTCTTGGCAGGACCTCGGCGCGGTCTCTCCGGTGAAACGGTGGTGCGCGGCTTCTCCACAATGGCGACACGACGACGGCCTCCTCACGTGGCAAGGCAAGGGCAAAATGGACAAATCACGTGATGAAAAATGAGAGGAAATGGCCAACATGTCGTGGAGGTAAGAAATTCGCGTGCACGGTGCCACGGGTGTAAAGGCACACTAAATTAATATCGTCTAGGTAAAGACATCGAATTGGATGGCCTGTGGGTAAATCTTTTGATCAAAATAGGTATCACGTGTATGGCTCTACCATATACTCGTACATATATCTGAACCAAAGATTTTTTTTTTCTGAATAAATGACGGTGGTTCTGCCTGCTCTTTGAGACGGTGAAAGAAAAGAGATGTCGTGACAGCTAGGGCCAAGCCACCTCCTACAAACCAGAAAAACAAGGAAAGGTCTTTCACATTTTTAGCTGCCACTCCAAAACGATATGCCTAATGCCCTTGATCAGGTCCTGTCATATCATTGATCATCTTCGCTTATCTTTTTTTTTTGCACAAGGGGAGAATCCCCAATTCCATTACTGAAGGAACGGAATTACAAGATTTTTTTACATTTGATCACTCCTGCTCTCTCTTTTTTTACAAATTTTACAACTTCACGATATTCCAAATATGGCTCCGTTTCCGTTTTGGCTCGTTTCGTGACTTTGGCTTCTCCTCCTTCTTATCTTTGGCTTTAATATGACTTTTCCTCTATCTCCGTGTCTTGGCTTTGGCTATAATATGGCTCTTCCTTCGTCTCCGTCTTGGCTCATCTCCTCTTTTTCCTTTTTTTTTCTTAAATATGTGACCTTTTGTTCGGAATCATTGCTCCCTGCATACTCTATTCCAAATATGGCTCTTCCTCCATTTCCGTCTTGGCTCATCTCGACTTCTCCTCCGTCTTGGCTTTGGCTTTAGTATGGTTCTTTCTCCGTCTCCGTCTTGGCTCGTCTCGTGACTTTGGCTTCTCCCCTGTCTTAGCTTTGGCTTTAATATGGCTTTTCCTTCATCTCCTTGTCTTGGCTTTGGCTATAAAATGGCTCTTCCTCCGTCTCTGTCTTGGCTCATCTCCTCTTTTTTTTTTTCTCTTACTTTGAGAATGAATATGTGGCCTCTCCTTTTTTTTCTTCAATATGTGACCTTTTGTTCGGAATCGTTGCTCCCTGCATACTCGCTCTTCGTTCGTTGCTTGGAATATGGCTAATGGCTTCCTGCGTGGCTGCGTTGCTTGGAATATGGCGTAGCAGTGAGACACCGCGGGACGGGTTTATCGAACTCGGGTGGGTGAGGCGGCCAGTCACCGGCCTCACCACTGGGCCACAACCCAGTCCTCATCATCTTCGCTTATCTTGTACTCTGCATCGCCCTACACGCCACGGACAAAATGCTAACACGGTCTTGTCTGCCTCGTCTGGTTCGCGACATGCGACGCGCTTTGCCCCCCGATATTTTCCGTGTCACCGCTACATATGTTTATACTAGTGTGCCACGTATGCTTATATGCCGGTAAAAGCCCAAGGCCCTGTTTTTTCGAAATGATCCGAATGGTGAGCAATTTGAAATAATGAACTTCGGTACTTTCCGAGGTAGTCTCGAGATGCGGATGCATTTCGTTTGTCTTGCTTTTTAAAGCGTTAGAACCAAACTTCAAAACAGCAAAAAAATGGACTCAAAAAACTCAAATCATATATGTTTTCAAAATGTAGATAAGTCGTTAAGCTGCTAAGCCATTAAGCTGTTAAGTTGAAAAGAACTAAGCCTAAAAAGCAAGCGTCAATTTTTTTGTATGCCATTGCAAAGCTAAATAGAGCATTACCTACCGTTGCAAAATCATCTTTTTCTTACATGCCATTGCAATCGATTTCTATTGTCTTCTAGTCCATTCTTGACCAAAATCCAACCGTTTTTATGTATAAAATGACCCTTTTCCTTAAATTTTAAATCCCCTAAAATCAGAAATTTGACCAAACTTTGAAGTTTGAATTTAACGGATTTAAAAATTTAAAACTGCCCAAATCTAAAAAATATAATAAATTTGAAATTTGACTAAAAAATCAAAATTTGGCTGAAAATTTTGAATTGAAAATTTACTCAAATTTTATTTTATTTAACATGGTCAAATTTAAATTTGAAATTGACAAAATTTGAATTATTTTAAACTTGTGCAAACTTTAAACTATCAAATTTGACCAAAGTTGAAAATCTTGGAAACATTGGAAAACTTTTGAAATTTGAAAAAATCTAACATTTTTTTTACAATTTTAACAAATTTTGCTATTTTGAAATCTGGACAAACTTTTAAATTATAAATATTCAACTTTCCAGATACAAATTTGAATAGATTTCAAAATTGTGGCCAACTCTTGTGGTCAACAGTGTAATGTGAGCATTATAGTTGGTTCAAACGGTTTTAACTAACACAATGGCAGAGAAGACAATAAAAACGAATTGCAATGGTGTACAAAGTAACAATGATTTTGCTATGGCACAGATGGCATTGCAATTCAAACCAATGCCACACTTGATATTTCTCAAAAAGGAATGATCTATCATATATGGGTGAAATTGAGACCTGGAGGGGTTGGAGCACAAAAAGGAAGAGCAACAGGGTTTGGCACTTTTGCATGCACAGCACAGAAATCGTTATCACTGGTGGCTCGAAACCCTCATCATTAGCGGTTTGAAAACCACCAATGATTATCACTGGTGGTTTCAAAACCACCAGCAATACGCTCTAGCAATTCGTATATGAGTTTCCTATTCGATCGTATACGAACTACTCGTGATGGTATGCATATCACTAGTGGTTCTTTGTACCAACTGACGGTGATGGGTGACTTACTGTTGGAGGTTCGTCATACAAACCGCTAGTGAAGGTTTCTGTCATTGGTGGTTCTATATCCAACCCGTCAGTGATAAGTTTTTGCAGACAAAAAATACCCCTAAAAATTGGCTAGCCTCAGGTTTTGCTAGCATGCGCTCTATAAACACAAGCAAAAATATACTTATTAGACGATGCACATATTTTACACCTCAAAACTCTCCGACACATCCGCAATTCACATCTTATATAACCACAAACATCCACCGCCAATAAACACAACATTATAGGTTGGACTTATATACAACATGCATTCAAGAAGAGATCATTATTACTTCGAGCATATATAAACAACAAGAGATTAGAATATTACTTCGTGACACTTACTCTTTCTTTGTATCTCTCTCTACTTCCTTAATGCCTCTCTCAATATTTGGCGGTGCGAGTCCTCTCTATCTCTCTCATTGTCTTGCTTAATATGTATCTTTATATCTAGCTCTCTTCCTCATGATGACGATGAATATAATGAGTTCGACATAGTCCCATTTGGTCACAGGACCACATATGACTTCAATGGCGGACACGGAATGAAAATATAGGTAGGGCAAGCCTAAAATCTTCGTTGTCTACCGTTTGCCAAATACACCACAAACCAGTTAATTATATGAACACAACAATAATAAGCATACTATTTCATTATCACATCCGTTGGATATTCAAATTACCAACAATGGGATGCCATCTACCCCACTCTAACCTAGGTATAAATGGACTCTAAAATTTTAGGTGGGCCCGAGACCCCACAAGCCCTTATGTTTGTGTCCGCCTTTGTCTGTCTTGCAGAATAGGACATCAAATTCATCGTCACAATTGAGAAAGAAAGGTAGACATGTGATGGACACTAGTTGTATTCGTTGTGAGAGATTGTGTCGGGGATAAAATTACGGCCCATTGCCATGGCCCACTCCCTGATGGCCCAATTGAACATTCTACCAGGGCCCAGCTCCCTGGAAGGTTCTATCTAGCCTATATGCATCTCGCCAACAGACCTCCTACCGTGATCTTGTCGACCAAGGAATTGTGTTTGAGTCCGTCTCGAACAAGAGTTTTGCACGGCTACGTGAAGACCCTGACGTGGTTTCCGGATTGGATTAGAGTCGTGATCCCCAAGACTAGGGTATGCCTTATCTACCTCGGGATATATTTGGCATGTATGAGTTCGTAACGAACTCGTAGTTAGCCCGGCCCGATATTCCCTCGGTAGGTTGGTTTGCTCTGCACTATATAAACCCTGCCCCTACGACGTTTAGGGGGCATCTGGTATCCGATATTCGGCATCTGACTTCGAGTTTACGCATTAAGCATCTCGTAGACACTTGATCTTCGCTTGTACACACATAATCTCGCCGAGACTTGTTCGTCTCGTCGAGCCATCTCTTGTAATCATCTGTGATATATAAGAAAGGCTGGACGTAGGGCTATTATCTCTCCCGAGAGGCCTAAACCAGGATAAAAACCCCTGTCTCCTATTCGTTGTTGTTCGTGGTTGTTCGGCGTGTCTCCTATCTCAATCTTAAAGAACCTTAGCGACTTGAGATCGATATCTCAACCGTCGACAGCTGGCGCCGTCCGTGGGGACACGCAGATCGAGCATGTTGAACTCTATCAGCGACCAGGAGATTCTCCCTGAGGACTATGACTCAGAAGGGCAGGATGTCTCTTCCCCTGCCAGATCAGATCGATCCCTTCGATCTTGATCGCCTTCCAGATCTGGTTGATCTCTTCGCGCCGGGCAACTCTTCGCCTGGGGCGCGCGTCTGGTCCCCGCGACGAGCTCCCTGCTCGGGGGCTGGATCTCTTCGTGACGGGCAGCTCTTCGCCGGGCGCGCGTCGCTCGTCCCGCGACGAGCTCCGCTTCGGGATCGGATCTCTTCGCGCCAGCGGCTCTTCGCCTGGCGCCCGTCGCCCCGCGACGAGCTCCGTGCTCGGCCGGATCTTCGCCGGGCGATTCTCCGCCGGCGCTTGTCTGTCCCCGCGACGAGCTCCGTGCTCGGGGGCTGGATCTCTTCGCGCCGGGCAGCTCTTCACCCGGGGCGCGTGACTCTGGTCTCCGCGATGAGCTCCGTGCTCGGGGACTGGATCAAACTCCTTCCGGATCCCGGGCTGTTACGCTGACGGTGGATGACGGAGAGAGCCGACCAAAGACTTGGAGCGTCGACCGGCCGTAAGTTCCTCGTGTAGGTCTTTCATTTCCTAACCGGCGCTTTTTTCTCAAATTCGCGCCTTAGTTCGTCCAAGTCTCTCGGTTGCCATGTAAAGTTCAGCCCATTGAGCGGTGAATGCTCGTGGCCCCCTGCGTCTTCTCACCACTCGTCTTCTCGCACTCTCTTTC
This sequence comes from Raddia guianensis, assembly GCA_036346415.1. Classification (NCBI taxonomy): domain Eukaryota; kingdom Viridiplantae; phylum Streptophyta; class Magnoliopsida; order Poales; family Poaceae; genus Raddia; species Raddia guianensis. The sequence goes on from CM070536.1 coordinate 33,298,411, forward strand.
TCTCTGGTAACACTTGATGGTGCCGGGTCTTGCAAACTCTTGGCTCCGCAATCTTAAGGGTTTTCCTGCCTGTATCTTGTTTCAACAAGTTCCTAAACTTCGAGTTGCGTAACACGGCATCCACCTCGCGGCTAAGCCTGTTCTCGTAAGCCCTCCGCGGCAGAGGCACTTACCGCTCACGGCACAACCACTTGGCAAAGCTCGCTCTCGTAAGCCCTCCGCGGAGGCACTTTCCTTGTTCGGTTACCTTCGAATCGCCTAACTTACGTTAACGGCGCGCCTCGAACGAGTCGATCAGATACGGTGTCGCTCTAACTCCCTACGCACGTGCTTGAAGTCGCAAACTCAGGTCTTCATGCATCGTCCGTCTTTGAGGCTAAGGCGTCGCTCTTTCTCTTGTGCACTGTTCGAGTTCGCAAACTCAGTCCTCGACTTCTTGACAACGGGCCGAGACTTAGGCCAAGCGTTCTACCGGTTTTCTTAAAACTTTCTAGCGCTGTTCGCCTTGCTCTTGGTTTCTGTTCGTCCTTGTCTTTTCTTTGCTCTTTTTGCGGGAAAAACGCTCGGTCGACTCTCGCTCTGATTCAAGCGCTTTTCAGCGGTCCTAAGTCGCTCGGCCAGCTCCTCGAGGCTGCCTCTCCTCGGTCGGTCGGGACTTGAGCTGAATTTCGCAACCCCTGACGCGTTTTCGCTTTTCAGCCTTTCCTTAGCGTTGGTTTTCCAAAACCTCGTTGGTCTTCGCTCCCGTGGCGCTCAGCGTCTGAGCATGTCTTTTATCCGCAACGACCAGACGGGCTCCGGTTAATCGGCGGTGCACCACCGATGGAGTTACGCCCACCGTAAGCGATTCTCATCGCATAGCGGGCATGCCCACGTAGCCGATTCTCATCGCAACGGCACTCTGGCGGGTTCCGCACCCGCCGAGGCGACACCAACGCCGCACGGGTCCATGTCCGGATAAGATTTCGCCTCGCCGCGTCTTGCACGTGGCTAAGGTCGATCGCCTTCCACGGTTAGCGGTCTTAGCCACAGCACAGCCGCTTTGCCGCGCACACGTCTTCTTTATCCATGCTACGTCCTTCACAGCACGGAATCCGGAGTAATGCACCACCAACGGAGTCCTCGCCCATCGTAGTCGATTCTCATCATAACAGCCACTCCTAGCGTCGGTTCGCATTCGCCGAGGTGACACTAACGCTATCAAGGGACGTACCCGGAAAAAATTATGTCTTGTGCGGGTAGGTCGTCTTTTGCGTGTTTTTCAAAACTCGCTTTGCTCTTCTTAGAGCCTTTTCTTGCTCTCTTTTTTCCCCTTGCTGCTCGTTTCTTGTTTGTCTTATGCAGGGAATACAGGAACGGGGAACATCAGACTCCGGTGATGGTCGTGGCGAGGTTCCAGGCTTCCCCACCAAAGCCGATGTCTACATCCCTCTCTTCCCGGGTTTGCTCCGCGCATGCCCAGGGACCGATTCACTTCACCCGCGTATGATTTCTTGCCTTTGCCCGGCACTGACCTTCACAGTTCGGCTAAGTCAAGGTATTACGCCACCAACGGAGTCCTGCCCACCGTAAGCCGATTCTCATCGCAACGGGCATGCCCATCGTAAGCCGATTCTCATCGCAACGGGCACTTCAAGCGTCAGTTCTGCACTTGCCAAGACAACGCCTACGCTGTCGCAAGGAATACGTCATGGGTAAAGCGTTGATTTCACACGTTCTCTTGCGGCTCGATCGCGCATCGGGTTGTGATTCACCTCGCGCGCTTCGCGGTTCTTCGAGCGATCTGGTCCCCGCGACGAGCTCCGTGCTCGGGGGCTGGATCACCTCGCACCGGGCAGCTCTTCGCCCGGGGCGCACGTCTGGTTCCCGCGACGAGCTCCGTGCTCGGGAACTGGATGGCCTTTGATTGGGTACGTCTTCACCTGGTCACACTTTCTGGTTCCTTTAACGAGCTCCGTGCTCGGGGACTGGATCTCCTTACTTGGTTCCTTTGGTGAGCTCTACGCTCGGGGACTGGGTCACCTTCCCCCTCGTATGCATTGTCTGCTCTTGGCACATGATCTACGTCTGGGGGCACATCACTTTCGCTCCTGAGCATAACGTTTGCTCGAAAGCGCAATCTCTATTTCCTGGGGCAAGCTCTAGCCCGAGAGGTGGTTTCTCTATTACCCCTATCTTTTTCTAGGCATCTGAATGCCTGGATGCAGCAGCACGAGTCCGTCTCGCGACTTGCTATGTTCATTCTCCGGAAGATCGATCTTCTTCGGATGCGGTGGTACGCTCTTCACTACTAAGAATCCAATCCCTCCTTGATGACGTTCAGCCTCAAGGTGATGATTCACCTCACTTCTTCCGATTTCTGTATCGAGGGCTGGGTGCTCTGCTCGGACAGATGTTGTTCCCTGTTCGGAGTTGCTTGGCGCCGGGCAGGTTTGTTCGGTCCCGAACAAGTCTTGTTCGGTTGAACCATAATCTGTTCGGTCGCCTGTTGCATGTCTTTGCGGCAGGAAAAATACCCTCTTCGTGACTTAGAGTCTCAAGAGGAAGACCCCACTCTAGTGAGTCCTTCCACTTGAGTCTCGGGGGCTAGCTGTCGGGGATAAAATTACGGCCCATTGCCATGGCCCACTCCCTGACGGCCCAATTGAACATCCTACCAGGGCCCAGCTCCCTGGAAGGTTCTATCTGGCCTATATGCATCCTGCCGAACAGCCTCCCGGCTGGCGTGATGCGTAACGGCCAAGGAATTGTGTTTGAGTCCGTCTCGAACAAGAGTTTTGCACGGCTACGTGAAGACCCGGACGTGGTTTTCCGGATTGGATTAGGAGTCGTGATCCCCAAGACTAGGAGTATGTCTTATCTACCTCGGGATATATTTGGCATGTATGAGTTCGTAACGAACTCGTAGTTAGCCCGGCCCGATATTCCCTCGGTAGGTCGGTTTGCTCTGCACTATATAAACCCTGCCCCTACGACGTTTAGGGGGCATCTGGTATCCGATATTCGGCATCTGACTTTGAGTTTACGCATTAAGCATCTCGTAGACACTTGATCTTCGCTTGTACACACATAATCTCGCCGAGACTTGTTCGTCTCGTCGAGCCATCTCTTGTAATCATCTGTGATATATAAGAAAGGCTGGACATAGGGCTATTATCTCTCCCGAGAGGCCTGAATCAGGATAAAAACCCCTGTCTCCTATTCGTTGATGTTCGTGGTTGTTCGGCGTGTCTCCTATCTCAATCTTAAAGAACCTTAGCGACTTGAGATCGATATCTCAACCGTCGACAGATTGCAAGACGAATTTGACCCTAATGTTTTCAAGGAATGCATAAAGTTAAAGAGTAAGAACTTAAATGTATGTTAATATGTAAGGTGATTGATGTATGTTAAGAATATTACTTTGTTACACCTTCGCTTTTTTTTTCTTTCTCTATCCTTATTGTCTCTCTCTATCTCTCTCGCTCACATGGATGTGTAGGTAGTATTCAAGTATCATCATCGAACAATCACAAAATAAGCATTTTGGGATCATTTAGTGATTGCACCTGACTATATATCCTACCATCGAGCAGAAGTATCTGAAGTTGTCACAGTATACCATGAAAATAAATTAGCTAACTTGAACAGATTCCATAAATATATATACATGCAGTAGTTGACGTGAACCATGCAAGTAGCTCACTGTCTACATTACTTAATTTTTATATTGTACAAAGGTTAATCAATCTTGTCCAGATATTCTGGAAAAGAGGCATGAGAGATAGAAGTACTCATTTCTAATTAGTCATTTGGCAAGTTGATTGATTTCTAATTTTGTCAAGTTGGTTTATTGCTCACATCTAACTTGTCAGAGAGGACATCGAATTCACTATAACCATTGTGGAAGATAAATTGACATGAGATGGACACTAGTTGTCTTCGCTGCTTCAAAGCATATGGGGTTAGTGAGCTATTATTCCTCTCCATATAAGAATTATTCCTCTCCATATAAGAATTATACGAGTTGTTTTGTGGAACCAAAATTCTTTTTATCTTCCTCGAAGACACGGTGAAGTTGATGTCCAATCCAGGAAATTTTCTTTATGGGTTGCTATCTCTATATTTTAGGTTTTTTTAAAAAAATCAACTACAAAAATAGATCCTATCTTAATCCTAAAAAAATTTAGGGCCCTGGGAGAAGTTGCTAAACATGACAACTCAAATGTCAAACCCTATATTTGGTTTTACTATATTTTAGGAGCAATAATAGGACATGTTAGTTTAATTAAATGTGTGTGTGTATATGTTTTAGGACTGATTGTTGGAATTGATATATTTTTTGAGGTCCTAAAATATTTTACGGGGTACGTATAATGAAATGTAGATATCCATTTTTACTATCACTCTTGGAGATGCTCTTAGGCACACAACTGCATCAGTCTATCTCATCATCTGACTTGGTGTATGTTAAGTTTGATAACACCACCACTTTCACTAGACACTATGTAGAGATAAGCTAAATTTCGAGATGGAATATATAGTGTCTAGTTCTATTTGTTTGACCTGTTTGTAAAAGCTTTATTAGATAGTCATTTGATTATGGCTTATTACCAAATTGAAAAGTCGAACACTTTGATTTTTGAGATCTTTTTATCTTCAAAACGTTTGTTAAAACATTTAAAAAATAAGTCAAAACAAAGTGAGCCAGACTTTATAAGCCACTTTGAAAAACCCTTGAAGTATCTCTAACAAACAAGACGACAAATCAACAAATCACGTCAACCGAAAAGAACAAGTCCACCTTATATACCTTGTGGGAGGACCGCATTTATCTAAAGTAAACAATGGTATAAACAAACTAGTCCTAATAGTGACAAATATTTATTATTTGAAATAGTTGTGAGCCAAAGTTCTGAATTTTTATATCAAATTTTGCAGATATATTTTCAGTATTTAGATTTGGCACATTAAAATCATATGTGTAGATTTCTTTAGAAATTTTTTATAATTTTTATGATTATATAATAAGATAAAGATTAGAATACTCTTATAAATATTATAACTATAGTGCTCCTACATTTAAAACGCGACGGCTGTCCCCCTTCATCCCATGCGCGCCCCCTCCCATTGCACGCATGAGCGCCCTCCCCTCCTCCCTTACATGCATGCATATTTATTTTTCGTTTTTGCAGTTTTTGTTTCACTTGAAGCTTCAATTGAAAAACCATCTGCGCAATCGTTTTTCTTATATTTTTTCGAACAAAACTAGACCGGTCTAACTTTTTAAATTTTACTCTACTAAAATCATGAATAAAACTTTACTACTCAGTGTTCAATGTTTTACCACTAGTACATGTATAGTACTCCATGTACTAGTGCTGGCCAAATGGGCCGGTCCGGCCGAACCGAACCAAATCTAGGCCGACACCTCAGTCCGTCGGGCCGGCCTAGTTTGGTTCGCATAGTAGCGGCCCGGTTTGGTTCGGTTCGGCCCAATTCGATTCGCTACTGTTGTATATTTATTTAATTCAATATATGTATATATATTTTTTCTTTAATTTTTAATGTATATTTGTGAAATATAATGGTTTTCTTATATATTTTTTTTAATAAAATGAACCGATTAATAAAAAATCAAGCCGGTCCGGTCCGGTCCGGTCCGGTTCGGTTCATTGTGCGAACCGAACCTAGGACGAGACCCCGGCCGGTTGGCCCGGTTCGTACAATATCTGAACCAACCGGGCCCGAACCGAACCGAACTGGGTTGGCCCGTTGGCCAGGTCTAGTCTATACAGTACATGTACAATATTCCACTGGACAGTACTTTACCTGTCTCGTATATGTAACATGTTGTAGCAAAGTGTCCCATAAAAAATAGTAAAGTTTAACCGATGATTATAGTAAAGCAACATTTTACTGGTCCGTGTGCAACACAGTGTGGAGTATTTCGCATGCACTATACATGTACAGTACTCCACCTATATAGTATTTCACCTGTACAGTCTATGCAACACGTTTGTAGTACAATGTGGTGATATATTTAGATCCTCACTACAGGAAACGAGACTTTTGTGGTCGGCCTATGCCGACGACAAAAGTCAAAATACCGACGACAAAACGTTTTGTCGTCGGACAGCCGACGACAAAAGTTTGTCGACAATGAGTCAACGACAAAAGTCACTTTTGTCGTCGGCCTAGAGAAAAACCGACGACAAAAGTAGCTCCTGGGCAGAGCTCCCAGGAGGGATCTTTGTGGTCGGCCGTTATTCGAGCCGCCGACAAAAACTATACCAGACGGCACTGGCACACTGACGGCGCTCTGCCATGTGGGTCCTGCGGATGAGGTGAAGACGCCACGTTGCAGACTTTTGTGGTCGGCTAGACTTTAGGCCGATGACAATGGTAACTTTTGTGGTCGGCATAACTATAGGGCCGACCACAATACTAGACTTTTGTGGTCGGTTAAACTTGAGGTCGATTTACAATAATAGGACTTTTTGTGGTCGGCCTAGAATGATGCCGACGATATACGGAGAACTTTTGTCGTCGGCCTACATATATGCCGCATTTACAATACTTGATTTTTGTCGTCGGCTGGATAAATGCCGGCGACAATACTTGGACTTTTGTCATCGGCCTTCATATATGCCGACGACAATACTTGGACTTTTGTGGTCGGCCTCGATTTATCCCGACGACAATACGGAGGACTTTTGTGGTCGGCCTGGAATTATGCCGACGACATTGACGATGGTACCAAAGAATAAAATTACTGGTAATTTATAAAAAAGCTCAAATTTAACCTGCAAAAAAGTAATCCCCACAATTTACATTCCCAATACCCCATAACAATCACAATATATAGCAACCACATTTGTCAATCACATTCACAATCACAGTCGAATGCAAATCACAATCACAGACCACAGTTTCAATAACAAAAGTGCGTCATCATTACAAATTGTCCAAAAATTCACATTATCGATCGCATCGCCTATCTCACAAGTTCAGTCATCGATCGATCGCGTCGCCTAGCTCACAAGTTCATCGCCTAAACACGCCTAAGGATTCGAACTGCGAATGGATCAAGAAACATATCCACGACAATTGCTCCTCAACCGATCTTGTGGCACTAGAATCACCTCCTGCTGAGCATTTATCATGATAATGGCGCCACCGAACCGTATTACGCAAGATTAGAGGAAACCGTAATTTTATTAACTTTTATGCATTTGTATGATTATTTAAAATGTTTTATAAACTAGAGAAAAGCTTTACCCCGGGCTTGGCCGCAGCAGAGGCAAAGTGGAGCATGGGAAGCGATCTTTGGCGGCACAAATGGGGAAGAGTGCCGACTTGTGTCGTCGGGGCCCCCGGCGGCTGCGTGAAGACGACCTACGGCTGGCTAGAGGTCCCCGCTCCCTGGAAAGCCTGCGGATATTATATGTTAGCGTTGGAAATTATTAAGAACCTAACTACATGTACGATCATAATTACCTGTTGCATATACTGCATCATGAAGAGGTTCTGATCCTGGATGGCCTGCATCCGCCTAGTGTTCTCCTCTTGCTCCGCCTGCCACCTCCTGTTGTTTTCCTCTCGCTCCGCCTGCCAACGCTGCTCATCCGCCACCCTCTGTTGCTGCATCTCCGCGATAAGCTTGTTCTGGGCTTCCAGCTGGGCACGGGCGGAAGAGGAGGTCTGCTGTCGACGTGCTCTGATACCAGCCTTGTAGGAGTCGAACGGCAGCACGGAGTCCATGAAGCCGTATCTACCGTGACTCCTCCCACCAAATTGGTCGTATATGACCACAGGGTCGACCGGCATGTTGATGGGGTCACAGTCGACACCGTGCTTCTCTTTCATGGCTATTGTATATATGTCCTACGAACAAATGAGATATTAAGTAGATTAGTTTGAAAACGATCGAAATGGTGTAGAGAAGAGAAAAGATCTAGTCACTTACAAGCTTGTCCTGTGCAGCCGGTGGCACCGGTGACTGTGTGCCGTCAGGTTGGACACGGGGCGTGTGTGCAACCCTCCACAAGGTGAACCCAGAAGGCTCAAGTCCCGTCTCTGACTCCTGTAGGTTAGTATGCAATGTGAAATGACCATAAAGTTGATTGTAATTATAAATATAAGTGGACTTACAATATCCCGCGCGACGTGACCCATGCCTCGTCCTCCTAGATAGGTGGCACAGATGTCGGGGTTAGAATCCCTATTGCCTCTGTTCCTCCTTGACCTCTCAATCCACTCCTTAGAGGCCCACATCCCAGAGAGGTCTCTCGGTAGCGTGGACACTTATCCATCCAGTCTGGACACCAAGGCTTGTACTCTTGAGCCTTTAGATACTCTAGAGCTGCCCTTCCCCTCGACATCTTTCTAATCCCCCTCTTGCCATGGTGCTTCAACACCGCATCAATCCGAGACAACCTGATGGCGTCCCTAACCTTCCTTGTCGCCATTGTGTCGAGCACATGGCGGCAAGCCTCGTAGTCCTCCTGGGTTGCCCCAGGAAAAAGCTGGTATCTCTCCTGAAATGAAAGGAACACATGACCAAATTCATAAAGCTATAAACGCAAAACCATAAATAAATAAAATTTGAAATGTTACCCAGAACTCGTTGATGATGTGATCGGCGATAGTTCCTCCCTCATCATCCTCCACGAGCGAGTAGTCGCTCCAATTAAGTGCCGGGCGTCGATCATCGCCCTTGCCTACTCGTCCAGGGTAGAGCTGTTTGAGCAGCACCCATAACAAGTTGCCCGGCTCCTGCGGACCCTTGTTGACGCAAACCAAGCCCCTGCACATCAAATTCAAAAAAGTATTTATCAAGTTTATGATTAGCAATAAGAGATATCGAGGAATCAGCTCCAGAAAAAATTGTTCTCAAATACCTCTCACCAGTGGCAACCTGTACCACTATCCTCTCGCTTGGATCTGCGGGGGCTTTTTGTAATTTATCACCCAAGAACCTCTCTTGGAGCTCGAGGAGGACTCGGCTCCAGAGGGGAGGGTGGCTCCCAGCTTGTCGCCCCTCCTCCTCATCCACATCGGCCTGCCAGTCCGAAATTCTCCTCCAATCCTCCTCGTAGACCTCCTCCCCTCCCTCGTCCTCGTCGGTCTCCTCCACCTCAAACTCCTCCTCGTAGCCCTCCAACGCCCCCGTCCACTCGTAGTCGTCGGCCCCGCCATCTCCCTCATCGTCAGCCTCCACGGACCCCACCTGGGAGTGGGGGGCCACCACCTGGGAGTGGAGGGCCACCACCTCGGGGTCGGTGGCCACCACCTCGGGGTCGGTAGCCACCACCTCGTCGTCCTCCCCCAACCGGGTGTCGGTGGCCACCACCTCGTCGCCCTCCCCCAACCGGGGGTCGGTGGCCATCACCTCGTCGTCCTGGTGCTCTGGTGCACTACGCCTGCCCCCCTTTCCCCACACCTTCTAGGCCCTTTTAGCCAACCTCTTCAAAGATCCAGTAATCCTATAAAAATCAAATTAAATGACATGAATTAGAAGTATATGAATCGAATGAAATGAAATAATATAAAACAAATAACTTAAATGAAAGAAATTAAATGTATATATAAGTATAAACCTATAAATTTGAATAGCTTAAAAATCTTCGGCTTCCTCTTCCTCATCTTCCTCCTCGTTTTCTTCCTCGTCCTCTTCCTCTTCTTCTTCCTCCTCGTTTTCTTCCTCTTCATCTTCCTCTTCCTCTTCCTCCTCTTCGTTTTCTTCTTCTGATATCTCTTGAACATCACCAATATCGACGTGTAGCTCTCCTGTTAAATCTTTTTCTTGGAATGGTTCCATGTCTAGACGAGGCTCGTAGTCTTCTTCCGTGAGGTCGGGCAATCCACCAACTGGATGACATTTATGGATGATCCACCAATTTTTGTAATCCGGATGAGCGTATGGCAGATAAAACACCAGCTCAACCTGTTCGGGGAGAATGAACACGTCGGGCTTCTGATATAGCTTCTTATGATTGATCTCAACTAGTCCAAGTTCAGGAGTAGTCCGCACCCCGCTTTCAGGATCGAACCATCTGCACCGAAATAGCACTAGCGAGAGATCTTTGTTGCCTTCGTAATATATTTCTATAATCTCCTCAATGATCCCATAATATTCAATGTCTGGACCACCACGGTCGTCTGTGACATAACTCATAACGCCGCTATTTACCGTAGTTGCATTTGGGCGAGCAGCCTCAGCCGCTTCGGACCGAAATCGATAACCATGGCAATCATAGCATACATGCACCTTAATTCTACGGCTGCACCCACGTGACATTTGTCGGAGATCGTTGTACACGCTGGAACGTTTTTGACACTGCACAATCATGCGCGACAAAATGCTTTAAGGATTTGAAATGCTAATGAAACTTTACCTTATATAAGAGAAAGAAACTTACGTAGTAATAGAACCAGGTTAGAAAGTTTGGACGGTTTTGTCCGCCACCTCGTCGTTTCAGCTTCATAATTTGTTCACCCGAAGGATTACCTGGTCTTCTCCACTCTTCTTGAATGAATTGACTACAATATTTTCTTCAATTATTTATAGCAAAAGTATATATTTATAATTTAATTAAGACATGGATTAACTTACTCGATGTACACCTTCACTTCATCCATGTTGTCGTACACGTATAACTGAATCGCAATTTTTTCCTCTGCATCAAAGTCACGTGTGGTGCTTTTACCAACATTACATCCGGCTTGGTCAAGAAATACCTCAAGAGTGGAAGTAATTCTACGACGTGCCTTCTTATACCTCGGTTGTGAGACATGAACCTTATTCTTCGTCGCAAAGTACTTATCCGTGAAGTACGCGATCTCCTGAGTCAACCAAGCTTCCCCAATGCTTCCTTCGACTCGTGCTTTATTTTTCACCTTCGCTCTAAGACTATCATGCGTTCCACAGGATACATCCACCTGTACTGTGCTGGCCCCCCAACTTTTGCTTCGTATGGCAGATGCACTAGTAAATGTTGCATGCAGTTGAAAAAACCAGGAACATAAATCTTCTCGAGCTTTGTCACGAGCACAATAATCTCCTTCTCCAATTCCTCCATCCTCGATATGGATAGCTCTTTTGCACACAGCTCTCGATAAAAGAAGCTAAGCTCTGACAATGTAATCCAAATAGCGTCGTCAACATATCCACGCCATACGGCCGGAAACAGACGCTCTATGAAAACTTTGTAGTCGTGAGCTTTCATTCCATTTAACTTGCATTGCTCTATACTAACGGCATGACGAATGCTCGCCGCATACCCATCTGGGAATTTAACCTTTTCCTTAATCCAAAGTAAAATCTGTCTTATTTGCACACGCGTAAGACAATACTTTGCCCTAGGTTTTGATCCATTCTCATCGAGGTTCATGTCTGGCCGATTACATATCAAAGCACAGTCCTCTCGAGCATTTTTGTTATCTCTAGTCCTTTGTGGGATGTCCCAGTTTGTGTTCACGACTGCCTCGCACATGTTTTTCTCTTGGTGCATCAGATCGAGATTGTGAGGCTGCTTCAGATCTGTTGCATAAGGAAGGTTGTAAATGCTGCACTTATGAGTCCAATGATGCTCCTTACCATAGTTTGTGTCGTACCCTTTCTCCTCGAGATCATCATGCCATTCGATTATATCTTGCACTTCAAACCGTTCTGGTGGCCCCTTCTTCGTCACAGTCGTACCTTTACGAAATGCATTTCTTTGCTTTCTAAATGGATGGTTCGGCTCCAGGAAACAACGGTGACAATCAAACCAACAAGCCTTACCACCTTTTTTTAATGTGAATGCATCAGTGTTACACAGCATTTTAGACACGACAACTTTCCATGCGTGCTCCACCCCGAGAACATGCCATATGCCGAAAAATCGTGTATCGACCACAGATATGCGGCACGCATCCTAAAGTTCTGTCCCTTATAGCTATCATATGTCAAAACTCCTTTGTTCCACAGGTCGGTTATCTCTTCTACCAGTGGTTTCATAAATAGGTCCAAATTTTTTCCAGGAGATTTAGGCTCAGGTATGATAACAGAAAGAAACATGTACTCTTCTTTCATGCATATTTGAGGCGGCAAGTTGTACGGATTAGAAACGGCCCAGACGAGCACGGTGGCGGTCGATTGAAAGGCGTGAACCCGTCGGTGGAGAGTCCGATTCGCACATTTCTGGGCTCAATGGCGAATTCAGGGTGTTGTTGATCAAAGTGTTTCTAGGCTTCTGCATCTGATGGATGAATCATCATGCCCTCTTTTGTACGTTTGCCCTCTTTGTGCCATCTCATGTGTCGTGCCGTGGACTTAGACATGTAAAGACGCTGCAGGCGTTGAGTTATCGGAAAGAAACGAAAGGTTTTTATGGCCACCTTCGTCTGTCTCACTTTACCATCTCGTTCTTTAACTTCCACGTACCGACTCTCATCACAATGCTTACAATGAGTCAGCTCTGAATCGGTCTTCCAATAAAGCATGCAAAAATTTGGGCAATAGTCTATCCTTTCGCCCGGCATGCCTAACGCTACCGAGAAGTTTTTTGACTTCGTCTGATTTGGAGTCATCCTATGTCCACTCGTAGCGTGCTATCCAACGGTTTACAAAGGTCGTTGAAGCAATTTGCGATAGATTGTATTTGGTCTTCACTGCCATCAGACGCGACACTGCAGAGAGCACGGTCATATCGGTGTACTCATGCAGCGGCAACTTGGCAGAATCAAGTAGCTTCTCGAATTATTGGGCAAGCGGCTCTGACTCTTCCTCAGGCGAGAGATCGTAAGCCTGAGCCACATCATTAGGGAGCTCGTCCAATCATCGACTTCGACTTCATCATAGCCCTCACCAAAATCCACGAGACTCTGGGGCAATTGCTGGGCGCTTTCTCTCACCATGAGCTACCCATACAAAATAGTTTGGTTTGAAACCATGTCTACACAGGTGTTCACTAATATCCCTTTTGGTCCTCTTCTCGGTGTTCGAGCATGCAGCACAGGGACACCACACGACCGCTGCGTTAGGGTTGGGTAATTTATGGAATGCATCTTCCACGAAGGTCATTGCCTTTTGAACCACTCTTCCGTGTGCCGTCCGGACTTCATCCAGCCATCATACATCCATCGCTGATCTTCCATTGCTTACTAAATAACGTCCATGCATGCATTCAAAATTTAGGTTTAGACGTCTTAATACTAGCTAAATAGGAGGGCTTACCCACCCACGGATGTGCGTTTTAGTGCGGTACCAGCGACACGAGAGTGCACGGGTCGAAATTCGGCGAAGATAACCCGCGGCTTCCCTAGTGCAACGACGGTGCGGCGTGCATCGCTTATGTTTTGCACTAGAAGAACATCGAGATTATGCCGTCGAATTTCAACCCATACACTCCCATACCACGAGCACCGTGACTCAAACGCACATCCGTGAGCTGTCCAAAACGTGGGCGATTCGGGACATAACACCTTTCGTAATAGAACACAACGAATCACCGTCCGAGTTCTTTACGAAAATATGCATTGGCCCCGAACGGGTTTGACGCTGGCTCGGTTAACGACACAAATTAATTTTATTTCACATATGCAATGAATAGGTAATAGCTAGCTCACTAATTGCGTGGAGGCGGCGGCGACTAGGCGGTCATATCAAAACAAAGTATGGTAGATTATGTTCTAATTATATGCCTTAAACAAGAAAATAAAGGACTATAAACATGTTAAATTGATGGGCTAGAATAAATCTGATAAAGCGGTTCGGATTTGTTTTGTTCTATTGATATCAAGACACTCTACAAAACACATAGGCAGCTAATGAAGTTGATCAATGAAGATCAATAAGCAGATAATTGTACAACTGAATGAGTATGACTATGATTCAGTAAGGTACAAAGTGACCACATAGTCACAGATAACATTTTTCAACATAGTTCCAAACTATTAATATGATGTGCTCATTAAAAAAAAGCTAATAATTCAATCAATGGCTCAAACTCATTACCTGCTAGTTAGGTGGAAAGGAAGGTGAGTTCACTGCAAATTTGTTGCAAAGCTTTCTTTTCAAGCCTTTAATTTCTGCAAATTAAAGTCACATCAACCAACAGGTACACAATATTAGCAAAACAGCTACTACAAATAGCTCACTAAGCAAATTAGCAAATTACAGTCACATCTACCGGTGGTTTTGCACCTACACCGGGGGCGTCTTGGAGGCGGCGTGGTTTTGCTCTTGCACCTACACAGGGGGCGTCTTGGAGGCGGCGTGGGGACAGAGGCGTCGTGTAGGCGGCGTCTGGGGCGGCGTGGGCGTCGGCCGTCGGCGTGGCTTGGCGGCGGGCGCCGGCGGTCGCCGAGAAACTGGCATCGAAGCGTCGGCGTGATCGTCGGCGTGGCGTCGGCCGTTTAGTATGGCGCGTCGCGGCGCGGCGGGAGTGGCGCTTCGCGGCGACGGAGCGCTTAGAAATGCCGCAGGGGCTTAGGCTTGCAAAGCGGCAAGAAGTCTGTGTCGGCCGGCAACGGCGGCGTGGGGGTATGTAAGCGGGCGGCGGCTGGGATCAGCACAGCCGGGAGTCGGGGGCATGGCGGCGGCGGGGGCGGGCGGAGTCGGGCGGGTCGGCGGGGAGCTTTGGGGACGGCGCGGCGTGTTAGGGCGGCGGGCGGGCGTGAGGGCGGCGCAAGGCCGGAGCTTAGGCGGCGGCGGCGTGGGGGCGGGGCGGCGGCGGTTGGGAATCGGCAAGGGCGGAGTGAGGGCTGCGGCGGCTTGCAGCGGCGCGGTGGGATCGAGGGCGGCGGCAAAACTCTGGCGGGCGGAGTGGCGGGCGGGCGGGAGCTTGGGGGCAAGCAGGCGCAGGCGGCGCGGGCGGCGCGAGGACGGCGGCGGCGGCGGCAAGCGGCGCAGGGCGGCGGCGTGGCGGGCAGCGTTTGGCGTGCGGGCGCGAGAGGCGCAAGCGGGCGGAGCGCTGGCGTGGCGTGAGGCTGACGGGCGCGTGTGTCGGGACAGTCTGCAGAGCAGGGCGCTGCCGTGAGAGAGCAGAGAGAGAGGAATGAGGACTTGTTTGTTTCAGCGTGAGAGAGAGAGAGAGAACGTGGACTTGTTTGTTTCAAAGACGCGGTCATAACTTTTAAAATTTTGGGCACTTTTGTGGTCGGCCATATATAACCGACGACATTAGTTTATTGAACCGACAAAAGTGCAGCAATGTGGTCGGCCTGATCATCAGCCGACCACAATGTACCACCATTGTCGTCGGCCTTTTTACGGCCGACCACAAAAGTATAGTTTTGTCGTCGGCCTTTGTACGGCCGACGACAAAAGTAGACTTTGGTCGTCGGCCTCTGGGCAGGCCGACCACAATACCCCCCGGCCCACCTCGGCCACTTGCCGGCCACACACGGACGCGTCTCGATCGACACTGACCTATGTGCTACTTATGTTTTCACAGCATGCACAACACCTCGAAAGCGTATCCACGGAGCTATATCGTCATGACTTGCAGATTCGGCACATTCTCACCACTGGTCCGGATTTAGCGTCAGCTCGTTCCAGGGACGTTAACCTCGAAGTCGAAGAATCGTGTAACGGAAAAGCAACGCAGGCCAATGAGTACCCGTGAAAGAAATTACAATGTGCCGTGATAGCCCAAAACATCAGATGACGGATAGGACTGTGCCGACCGAGGCGCGGAAGGGCCGAAAATTGGAGACGGGGGGCGGCGGGTCTTTGTGGTCGGCCTGATCCTCAGCCGGCCACAATGCTCCACTATTGTCGTCGGCCTTTTGACGGCCGACCACAAAAGTGCACTTTGGTCGTCGGCATCTGGGATGACCGACCACAATACCCGACCCACCTCGGCACTTTGCCGGCCAGCTGCGGCCGTGTCTCGATCGACACTGACCTATGTGCTACTTATGGTTCCACGGCATGCTCAACACATGAAAAGCGTATCCACGGGGCTATATCGTCATGACTTGCAGATTCGGCACATTCTCACTACTAGCACGGATTTAGCGTCATCTCGTTCCAGGGACGTTAAGCTCAAAGTCGAAGAATCGCGTAACGGAAACGCAGCGCAGGCCAACGAGTGCCCGTGAAAGAAATTACAATGTGCCGTGATGCCCCAAAACATCAGAGGACGGATAGGACTGTGCCGACCGGGGCGCGGGAGGGCCGAAAATTGGAGACGGGGGGCGGGGGGTCTTTGTGGTCGGCCCTTGGTAATGCCGACGACAAAAGTGCAGCAATGTGGTCGGCCGATCCTCGGTGAAACCACAATGCTCCACTATTGTCGTCGGCCTTTTGATGGCCGACCACAAAAGTCCACTTTTGTCGTCGGCCTTTTTACGGCCGACCACAAAAGTGCACTTTGGTCGTCGGCATCTGGGATGGCCGACCACAATACCCCCCGGCCCACCTCGGCCACTTGCCGGCCGCACACGGCCGCGTCTCGATCGACACTGACCTATGTGCTACTTATGGTTCCACGGCATGCCCAACACATGAAAAGCGTATCCACGGGGCTATATCGTCATGACTTGCAGATTCGGCACATTCTCACCACTGGCACGGATTTAGCGTCATCTCGTTCCAGGGACGTTAAGCTCAAAGTCGAAGAATCGCGTAACGGAAACGCAGCGCAGGCCAACGAGTGCCCGTGAAAGAAATTACAATGTGCCGTGATGCCCCAAAACATCATATGACGGATAGGACTGTGCCGACCGAGGCGCGGGAGGGCCGAAAATTGGAGACGGGGGGCGGCGGGTATTTGTGGTCGGCCTGATCCTCAGCCGGCCACAATGCTCCACTATTGTCGTCGGCCTTTTGACGGCCGACCACAAAAGTGCACTTTGGTCGTCGGCATCTGGGATGGCTGACCACAATACCCCCCGGCCCACCTCGGCCACTTGCCAGCCGCACACGGCCGCGTCTCGATCGACACTGACCTATGTGCTACTTATGGTTCCACGGCATGCCCAACACATGAAAAGCGTATCCACGGGGCTATATCGTCATGACTTGCAGATTCGGCACATTCTCACCACTGGCACGGATTTAGCGTCATCTCGTTCCAGGGACGTTAAGCTCAAAGTCGAAGAATCGCGTAACGGAAACGCAGCGCAGGCCAACGAGTGCCCGTGAAAGAAATTACAATGTGTCGTGATGCCCCAAAACATCAGAGGACGGATAGGACTGTGCCGACCGAGGCGCGGGAGGGCCGAAAATTGGAGACGGGGGGCGGGGGGTCTTTGTGGTCGGCCCTTGGTAATGCCGACGACAAAAGTGCAGCAATGTGGTCGGCCTGATCCTCAGCCGACCACAATGCTCCACTATTGTCGTCGGCCTTTTGACGGCCGACCACAAAAGTCCACTTTTGTCGTCGGCCTTTTTACGGCCGACCACAAAAGTGCACTTTGGTCGTCGGCATCTGAGATGGCCGACCACAATACCCCCCGGCCCACCTCGGCCACTTGCCGGCCGCACACGGCCGCGTCTCGATCGACACTGACCTATGTGCTACTTATGGTTCCACGGCATGCCCAACACATGAAAAGCGTATCCACGGGGCTATATCGTCATGACTTGCAGATTCGGCACATTCTCACCACTGGCACGGATTTAGCGTCATCTCGTTCCAGGGACGTTAAGCTCAAAGTCGAAGAATCGCGTAACGGAACGCAAAGACAGCCAACGAAAGAGTGCCCGTGAAAGAAATTACAATGTGCCGTGATGCCCCAAAACATCAGATGACGGATAGGACTGTGCCGACCGAGGCGCGGGAGGGCTGAAAATTGGAGACGGGGGGCGGGGGGTCTTTGTGGTCGGCCCTTGGTAATGCCGACGACAAAAGTGCAGCAATGTGGTCGGCCTGATCCTCAGCCGACCACAATGCTCCACTATTGTGGTCGGCCTTTTGACGGCCGACCACAATTGTCCACTTTTGTCGTCGGCCTTTTTACGGCCGACCACAAAAGTGCACTTTGGTCGTCGGCATCTGGGATGGCCGACCACAATACCCCCCGGCCCACCTCGGCCACTTGCCGGCCGCACACGGCCGCGTCTCGATCGACACTGACCTATGTGCTACTTATGGTTCCACGGCATGCCCAACACATGAAAATCGTATCCACGGGGCTATATCGTCATGACTTGCAGATTCGGCACATTCTCACCACCGGCACGGATTTAGCGTTAGCTCGTTCCAGGGACGTTTAGCTCAAAGTCGAAGAATCGCGTAACGGAAATGCACTGCAGGCCAACGAGTACCCGTGAAAGAAATTACAATGTGCCGTGATGCCCCAAAACCTCAGATGACGGATAGGACTGTGCCGACCGAGGCGTGGGAGGGCCGAAAATTGGAGACGGGGGGCGGGGGGTCTTTGTGGTCGGCATTTGATAATGCCGACGACAAAAGTGCAGCAATGTGGTCGGCCTGATCCTCAGCCGACCACAATGCTCCACTATTGTCGTCGGCCTTGTGACGGCCGACCACAAAAGTCCACTTTTGTCGTCGGCCTTTTTACGGCCGACCACAAAAGTGCACTTTGGTTGTCGGTATCTGGGAAGGCCGACCACAATAATTTGGCCATCTCAGACATCTGCCTTGTGGGCCCTCCTAGACGTGGTTTCGTTAGTCCGTTAAGAGGCCGTGAGCTGGGTGCCTCTATGTCGACGGCATTATTTGTACCGTCGACATAGTTTACACGAGCGGGTCGAAATTTCAAATATGCAGGAAGGCGGGAGAGTTGGCGTGACTATTGTGGTCGGCCTTTTTTTGGCCGACGACATTGTTGATTAAAGTCGTCGGCCTAGCTTTTGGCCGTCGACAAAGATCGAAAAACGTGATCGTCGGCATTTTAGCCGACGACAAAAGATTTTTGGCCGACGACAAAAGTTTCGTTTCCTGTAGTGCCTAGGCATTTAATCATGGTAATTATATTTTATACCATTTCTATTTAAATTATAAGTTTGATCAGAACCATCGGATCACGAAGATGTACCATAAAAGAGACAATTTCGCTTTTTGTTAGACCATTTTGAATAATTTTTTCTCCCTTCTATTCTCTTTCCCTATTTCATTCCTTATATTCTTTTGAGTAAAATGCACCGGAGGTCTATTAACTTGGAGCGTGGTGTCATTTAGGTCCATCAACTTCCAAACTGCAGTTTTGGGTCTATTAACTCTTTAAGTTGTTTACTGCAGGCCCGTGCCCCTTCGTTTTGTGTTTATATCCGACGTGGCATGGACAACTTAAAGAGTTAATGGACCTACAGTAAATAACTTAAAGAGTTAATGGACCTATAGTAAACAACTTAAAGAGTTAATGGACCTGCGACAAACAACTTAAAGCGTGGTGTCCATGCCACGTCGGATCTAAACACAAAACGAAGAATGCAGGCTGCGAAGAAACAACTTAAAGAGTTAATGGACCCAAAACTGCAGTTTAGAAGTTGATGGACATAAATGACACCACGCTACAAGTTAATGGACCTCCGGTGCATTTTACTCTATTCTTTTTATTATTTCAACCATCTTCAACAACATCACTTTAAAAAAATTAATTAAGAAAATGAAGCGAGAATTTCCTTTATAAGTATGCAAGCTAAAAAAGGACTAGACCCGAGTGATGGACGGACGCCTTCTGCTGTTTGTACCCGCCATAAAGCAAAACTAGCGAGGTGAAGAACAACACTGCAACAGCGCTCATGAAAAAAAAAACTGTTAAAATGTCACTCTCCAAGAGTGTTTTAATTAAAATGTCATTCGTATCTCAATGATACATAGAAACATCTGTATCTATGACGGTAAGACAGAGTAATATTTCGACAAAATCATTTCATGAGTGTGGTATTTTCTCAACTGCTCCCCGTATTTTCCCCAGAAATACACGCGACCAGCAGCCGTGTTTGAGTGTTCCCTCAGAAACACAGGCGACCACTCGACCAGCAGCCGAGCCACAGCCCATCCGCTGGCCCACCGCAACCGGGGCAAGCGAGCCGGCCCAAAAAAGGGCAACCCACGCGCCCGCAGCCCGCAGCCCAGATCCGACCCCCTTTTGACCCAAGAGTCCATCACAACTCCGCCCGCGACCGCGCCCATCTCGTCGTGTCGTCTCCGTACGGCGCGCGCGCGTGCGCGAGTGCGTGCGTGGTGGCCTTTCGGGTTCGAGTCTTCGACCGTACGAGGAGGAGACGCGTCAATCCGTGGGCCGGGCCCACGGGTGGGGCCCTGGGGGAGAGAGACGAGTGGTTTTGGCGGGGAGCCCACCGCGCGGAGCCCCACCGCCCGCGGCGTCCGCCCAATCGCCGTTCGACAGCGGGTTGGCGCAAAACCAGCCCGGTTTCGCCATACCGCCCTCCCCCTCCGATCCGCCGCGCGCTGGCTCCCTTTAAATCCCCCTCCTCCTCCCGGAGCTCGCCCACGGCGACCACCGGCTCCACCGCCCTCGCCGCGCGACGCCATGGCTCCCCCTCCGCGCTCGCGGATGCAGTAGCCGCCGTACTCGTCGTCGTCGTCGTCGCCGCCGCCGCCGCCGCCGCCGCGAGCGAGATTGCTGCGGCCTGCGGCTAGGTAGATAGGCTTTGATCGGATTTGGGAGGAGGAGGAGGAGGAGGAGATGGGGCGCGGGAAGGTGCAGCTGAAGCGGATCGAGAACAAGATCAACCGGCAGGTGACCTTCTCCAAGCGCCGGTCGGGGCTGTTGAAGAAGGCGCATGAGATCTCCGTGCTCTGCGACGCCGAGGTCGCCCTCATCATCTTCTCCACCAAGGGCAAGCTCTACGAGTACGCCACTGACTCATGGTACGTACGCACGCACGCTTGCTTGCCTCCCGTCCGTCCTCCTCTGAGCTCGGCCGTTCCATTCCCGCGCGCGATATGCATGAATTGATCCTGAATTCCTGATTGGTTGTACCGTTTGGTGTTTCATGGATTACATTTGTTTGTGAATTCTGCTCTGTTTGAAGCTTGAACGGCTACTGTTTCTGGATTGGGTTGACGTACGGCACGTGATGATAAACTGATTAGCTGCGTGCGTGCGCTGTGGACTGTGGTGCGTGTCCCAGCAAGGTAATTTTATGCTCCCCTTTCGCTGTGGAGGCCCGTGCTCGTGCTGCTCCATTTGGGGAAATTTTTGTTCCAGCTGCACGCTGCGTGCTGGGTGCTGCCCAGACGTTCAATTGCATTGCCTGCTTGTAGTTAGCGCTTGCGCAGCTGCATCCGAAGGGGAAGTCTGGTGTTATCTTACTGCGTGGCTTTGCTCGTCTAGTGTTCTGGGATATCATACCAAAGATTGGTTGGGTTTTAGTCTTAATATTGTTGACTTCAGAAATCTATGGCCTGCTCTCACTGCTTATTACCATTAAAGCCTCCTCCTCGTCTTCTTGTCTGGGCTCTTGTATGCCTTAGGTTTTTCTGTCTTTTTGTTCTGTTGCTCTGGTGATCTAATCATGCACACTCTTCTGTCCTTGTTTACTTGAGCACCTCACTATAGTCAGCTCATGGGGGAGCTTGCTGCAATCTTGTCTCTAGAGCTGATGATATTGTCATCCTCCAAGGGATCCAAAATCAGTTCATCCGCTTTCTAGTATCCCCTTTCATAAGCCTCATTAGTTAGTTATATATATATACATTCGTTGCAGATGGGGCAAGCATGATTTTCTGCCAGAAAGATGAAGCTTTTTCTTACTATTATGCATCTTCTTGCTGCTATTTCTATTGGGTGTGCATGCTTTCCGAGTGCAAACACATACATGCAACCCCTCCCTTCCCCGTGTAATGTTTTTGTAGGCCATATAAATAGCTACTGTTTTTCGTAGATAGCCAAAGCACTCTATTAACAGTCATGCATTTGATGGCCAATCCCCATACCTGGATCAAGCCTACTTACTCGTGATCGATCTCGATCTACATGTCCCAAAAGTCTCTGCGCACGTTAAGAATGTCTTCTGCCTCTTTGCACTCTCCCCTTTCTTGCTGCTTATTATCTACGAATATAGTCAACTGAACTGGCCAGTAATTCGGTTAATCAGTGAAAATGAAGCTCTTATTTAGCATTGCACAGACTAACTTAACATCGCAAAAATAAATCCAATAAACAAGTACTGGTTTGTCAAATTTAGTAAAAGTAAATGAGGTAGATTGAGTCCGGCTGGGACATAGAAGTGTAAGACGTGATTTTGAAAGGGAGGACTATTGCTGGAACGTTGAGCCGATAGCGGTACTTGAATGTTTGACTAAAAATATTAAATTAAGATTCAAGAGATAAAGTTGATTTTCTGTTCATCAACTACATGTTGCTCCAATGTTATAAATCCTTGCATGTTGAGAATATTCCAAGTTTTAGAAGCTAATTACTAGAGCCTTGCATAGTTGCATGAACGTAATTTGGGCAAGATTGCTACTCCTATATGGGATTTGGATCCTCTGACATTACATGAGCAATGTTAGAGGTGTACAGTGTTGGTTGCATGGATAGAATCTCCACCGTCCGATCTGAACCTGGCGGATGAGATGTGTTGCTACAGTGGTTTACTACAGTGATTTTTGCTACAGTAAAATCACTACGTTATTTCTACAGTGCTTTTCACTGTTGCTACAGTGCTCATATGCCATTCCCTCTCATATGATTTCCTGTTCACCTCGGACATTGCTATGCAATGTAAGAGGATTTGGATCCTCCTATATGGAGCTTACTAAGATGTTAGTCTCGCGAGTTACGATTGAACAAGAGTCGTAATATACATATACACCCCAAACGGCCAGACTTAAAGATCGGTATACATGACACAAGAGCCATCATGGTAGTAAGACAATAGATCGGTCTGGTCACCTAAACATGCAGCAATGCATTGTGCATTTGTGCTTAATAATAGGATATCAACCAGGCTCCTGGTTACAAGTTACTTCGATTCCAAGTTGAATCCAATTTATTTGACCTGTTTTTAAAAGTTTTGAGACGCTCGTTACAGTAAAAAATAATGATAAAAAACAAAGCATTTGTATTTTATAAGTGGAGATAAGCAAATAATCAATTATACATAAGAATTTGATAAGTAGAGAAGCTATAAAGAACACATGCCAGTTAATTCAAGGTGCGCTGATTAGCGTGTCGATCGATGCCATGAGTTGTTAGATGCATGAGACTGTCTTCTATACGATCTCAAACATATAAAAACATGTAAAGTACTTCCAAGTTCCAATTGTCCAACTGCATACATGCATGATAGATGGTTTTGAAATGGTCTTTCTGCACTTTTCCCGCAGGCAGAGTGACAGACTAACATGAACTCTCCAATCCATCATGATCCACTGTTAAATACCTTCATATTCTTCAAACTAGACGCAGTCTACTCCTATGATGATATCTGTACTATATTTTAAGTGATCCAAAAATGTGTAAAGTCTGTACCTGCATACTTTTAGGATATAATTTAACTGAATAACTCAAGCAACAGATAAATCAACATTTGATGACGATATTATGTGGTACATAATCAAGTTCTTTGAAAAAGAAAGCTAAATTATATATATGATATCAGGAATTTGCGCAACGAAAGCATATGCATTCTATAGCTACGTACCACTATATATTTGTTATGCGCAACAAGGCCAACACGTTTGCATTGGTCCATGAACAGTATCCACGGTACTACAGTAGTACAGTAGCATGAATGCACTGTAGCACAGATTGGATTATAGGATTCAGTCTCCAAGTAGGTCTTTATAAAAGGATGCATCCTTTATGATTAATCCAAGCAATGAAGTAACATAAGATTTAGGCCATGTTCTTTTGAGCTGATATAAACGGCTGAACGGTTGAAATGACTTAATTTCGAGAGCTTCTTGAGGTAGTCTCAAGATTCAGATCCATTTCGTTTGATTTGTTTTTTTAAACGTTAGGATCCACCTTCAAAAGAGCAAAAAAGGGACTAAAAAAATCAAAGCATATGCATTTTCAAAACGTAGATAAGTTGTTAAGTTGTTAAGCCGTTAAGCTGAAAAGAACTGGGCCTTAATCTCACAGATAATGGCTCCGATCAGCAGTTAAGATCGTTTCACCCATGCTAACCAAGGGATATATTTATCCTTGTTGCGTGCTTAGACTCTGGCAGGTAACAAGATTTGATTGAAAGTGTTCGTCGATCACAGCTAGATAGGTGGCCAATTCCATGAATACATGGCACTACCAATTTTAAATTGAACAGGTGAAATCAAGCGACGTATATATTTGGCAGGATTTATTTGTGCTAGAGCTAGAAAACTCATGTAATTTGTTTCACCTTACGGAGAGGTGAATATGTTATACCTTATATGGAGCCATTGCTTATATGCAATATACAGTTATTCCTGCAGGTGACAACAGTACATATATCTCTCTATTAGGACCCTTGAAATAAATTTGCAATTTAGAAACATATGTTTCTGCTCGGCATATAACGCTCATTTTTTTAGTCTTACCTGACTAATGAATATACCGTAAATTAATCTTAATTAAGATGTTAATGGCGTATACATTACAATATCACATGTGATTTTCTGTTTTAATTGCCATTTGGCGCTACTGTGCATCTGATTAAACTTAATTGCTGAGAGCAGAAAATTCTTGGATCACTTAGGATATGAACTTTCATAGAAGCTACGTGTAATGGAGATATATAGATAACTACATATATTGTCTAAAAAACTTTGGTGATTGGTTTAAACAATCTTACATTACAATTCCATACAACTCATGGAGCCATTTGACCTTTCGCATGCTATCTGATTCAAAGGAGGTGTCATCGTCCTGTTGCTTAAGAGAACTTTTAATGTGAAGCGTCCTTACATGTGTTGTTTTTCCCCCAAAAGCTACAATCATTGATTGAATATCCATTTTGAACAGCTGGTGTTTCCTATAAATCACCTTTTTTTCTTGTAAAGTTGTGTATTATTTTTCCCCAAAAGCATTATCATCATTAATTGAGTATCAATTTTGAACAGCTGGAGTCTACTACAAATTACCCTTTTTTCATGCAATGTTTTACAAAGTATAATTAAAACATGTGAAACTGTTTGACAAAAAAGAGCTTTGCTATCCTGTAAAAATTTAGCAAAATTTGGTAATATCCTTAATTTTCCTAGAACTGAAAAAAAGGCAACTAGATAAGTAAAATGTACCATTCATATATGTTCCTCTTTTTACAGTCTGGCTTTATTCAGAAAAAGAACTCTTGACAACTGCGAAAAAAATGCAAAGTAGAGTAAAAACATGTGAAAACTGTTTGATAGAAAAGAGCTTTGGTATACTGTAAAACTTCAGCACAATTCAGTAACAATCTAATCTTTTTAGAACAAGAAAAGTCAACTAGATAAGTATAATTTACCATGCCTATATATTCCTCTTTTTACCGCTTGAATTTATTCGCAAAAAAGAACTCTTGACAGCTGCAAATAAAAATTAAATAGTTATTTCGGATTGTCATGTCGGAAGTCATACAGATCCTTGAAAATAAAATTAGCACAAATAACAGGTAGAAAGTTATTTCTGTTTTTGCATCCCTTGTATATTTTTTCTCTAGTAATATTTTTTGGAATATCTAACATGACATTAAAAAAATCACATTATATATTGACATATCTTTCTGGTAATTAGTAAGCTATGTTGTTCAATTCTTATCCTATTCTCTTTCAACTTTGCCAAAATATTTCTAGAAAATAGAAGAGCTTTGCAAACAGTTGGACATAATTTTTTGTATAGTGTAGGAATCTAAATTGGATATGAATAATACATTGTGGTAAAAGTCTTACAGCGATATGTCTAAGGAATGCATGCATTGCTATTTTTGGGCATACACTGCATAGGGCATATAGCAATCCTGATCACATTTTAATTCTAGTGACGTATGTATTTTCCTCATTTTTTGCAGTATGGACAAAATTCTTGAACGTTATGAGGAATACTCCTATTCAGAAAAGGTTCTTATCTCAGCTGAATCTGAAACTCAGGTAAACATAAAAGTAAAAGGTTTTGTTTTCTTGGCCATGGTGTTATTTTCTGACATATAATGTTCTTCACTTTATTCACTAAGCCACTATACCTTTTAAATTTTTTTCTTGAGCTATGAAGTTAAGGGATCATGCATGCCAATTTTGTCTCTTAACTTCAACACAATTATTTCTTGAGGAATTCTTGCTCTTAAGACGGACGATGGGGCCAGAATGCCAGACAATGCAATTCATTCCTCGAAAAATTTGCTTTGATCGCTTACTGAACCATATTGTCCTTCTTTCAGACTTTTGGAAAAAATATAACTGTTTTCATCGTTTAGTACTTCAGGAAAAATATCAATTCATGAGTGGACTAAAATACATGGCATGATCAGCAACTCTGCATTTGCTGAATGAATTTGTTAAGGCGTAGAAGAATAAACCAAACATATTGCAATGCGATTAAGAAACAATATATGTGCATATATGAAAATTGTGACTTTCAACAATGATAGCCAGATAAAATTGTATAGCATTGGATGATTTCTGATTACTTCTTAATCATCCGATAACTCATTATAACTTCTTGCATCTGAAATTTGTTGCAAGCTTCGAGGGGATGATGTTTCTGCTTATTCATGGTCTTTATTATTTGTACTGACAAAACTGATTTTAAATTCATACAAAAATTTAACTCCACCTCACAGAACAATCCCTCTTAAATACTTAATTCATCCAGGTGATCAATGTTCTGTAGACCCTTTGTTCAATAAATTACTGAAATAACTAGCGCCATTGTTATGACTTCCTGTTACACTCTAATTTAGTAATGCTGATCTTTTGCTTGTGTAGGGAAATTGGTGTCACGAATATAGGAAACTGAAGGCGAAGGTTGAGACGATACAGAAATGTCAAAAGTAACTATTTCCTTATTTCTGTCCGTATTCAGTGTGTACTATAGTTTGCTCAAATTGAGCGCTATAGCTGCTAAAGATGTAAATGTGACTTAACTTCGATTGCCTGCAGGCACCTCATGGGAGAGGATCTTGAATCTTTGAATCTCAAGGAGCTGCAGCAACTAGAGCAGCAACTTGAAAGTTCATTGAAACATATTAGATCTAGAAAGGTAGTAATTTTTGTGTCGATACTTTAGAATATCCCAGAAAAAGAAATGACACTAGCACAAGAATTCAGCCGAATATACCAGGATGTACCATGAGAGATGCACATTATGTTTATGCAGTTTAGTAGTTTACAATCATGTGCTTGTATGTTCAAGAGCTGACAGCTATAATTTTCCTTGTATTTGCAGAGCCAGCTTATGCTCGAGTCCATTTCCGAGCTTCAAAAGAAGGTAAATTGTCAACCATGTTTGCTCGTCCTGGTATCTTTAGCTGGCTATCCCTTGCTGCAGATCCTGTAAAATTCGAACATTCGTGCGAGAGTACGCTCTCTGAACTTAGACAAATCGCATCTTGGTGCAGGAGAAATCGCTGCAGGAGGAGAACAAGGTTCTGCAGAAGGAAGTAGGCTGTTCACCTTGTTCCCCATTTTATGATCCAGCCGATCTAGGTAATTCCACTAGAACCAACTTGTATCGACAGAAACACTTAACTCTTCCTGTTCCTGCAGCTCGTGGAGAAGCAGAAGGCCCAAAAACAGCTAGTGCAATGGGACCACACTCAGCCTCAAACTAGCTCCTCTTCCTCGTCCTTCATGATGAGGGAAGGTCTCCCAACAACAAACATCAGGTACATCACATTACAGAGGTCAAGAAATTGGCTGTCGATAAACTGAATCCTGGAATAACTTTCTTGAAACAGCTTTCAAGTAGGGGGCTAGCAAGTAACCTGTGTTGGGTTCGGTTTTGGTGCAGAAATTACCCTGTGCCTGTGGGAGGCGGTGAGAGGGCAGAGGACGCAGCAGGGCACTCCCAGGTTCGCGTGGGGCTGCTGCCATGGATGGTGGGCCACATCAATGGCTGAAATACAGCTTCTAATCCATCCATATAAGCGTATCAGTATACGAGTAGCATGCTGCTGTCCGTCCATATAAGCGTATTATTCATCAGTATACGAGTAGCATGCTGCTGTCCAACCTGGTGTATAATTGCTAGCTTGATACTGCCATGTTGTGGTTGCGAGAACAACGGGCTTGGCCCCAAGTTCAGCTATAAATTAGCAAGCTGCAATGTGTATATTTATTATATTCGCTTTGTCCAGCACAGTTTCCCTCCCGCCTGCGCGGAGAGTGCCGGACGAGTAGCTTACCCTGTAATATGTGTCGCATGAATGACAAGTTTTCCACGACACTCATGGACCATGGTCCTTTATTTCTTTTCTGTGAGCATTAAATAATTATATTTAGGCATTGTGCGTACTTGCTGTTGTAAGACATAAACACCTTCATGTACCCGCGCTATCTTCGCAAAGGCCGAGCCTAGAATAGGTTTAAAGACCATTGATTCAACCCTGAATAGGCCGGATCAAACAAAGGTAACGTTGCAAAGGCAGATACGGATCCCAAAAGTGGTGTCTAGAGTTTTAAAATCAAACGGAAATGCAAAACAATTTTGGACTGCCGTCTGGAGACTGGAATAGTCCGAGGTCTCCCGTCTCACTAGGCCTTTGTTCCCAATGGCAGTATCACAGATCTCCAGCCTCTCACCTTGCATTTGTCCACAATTTGCAAACGATGCGGATTCCAGATAGGGGCATCTCTATGGTTTTAAAATCAAACGGGAACACAAATCGATTGCAGTAATGTTTTGAACAACCAGTAATCTTTCTTTCTTAATGAAAAAAGAAAAACTTGGTATTCTGTCAGTTCAATTATGAAGGATCATCTTGCATACAATGACCCTTCTGCAAAACTATACAAGCATTTTCCATCTCATAAACCGAGAAAACATATAAGCTATCAAGAACCCCTACATGCCTACACTACAAAAGTATAATGAATGCTCAGCTCTAGTTTAACACTGTTTAAAGTACGACATTAAATAACTTAGAACAGTTGTAACTTGAGCCCACTGTTGAGATCTCAACCTATGAAAAGATAACCCAGCTATAATTGGTAACAGAAGGCAGTTGATCTAGGAAAAGCTATTTAAAAACATGATGTAGCTTCTCTTTCAGGCGGGAAATAAACTTGAATGTCTCCTCTGCTTTGACCTGCTGATAAATATCACTTCTTGATACTCTGTCTGGATGGAATTTCAGAAGAGCTTGCTTATAGGCAGCTTTAACAGCTTTAACCTGAAAAAAAGTACCATTCCAAAATACCTCTCAGATTGGAAGATGGAGATGAAATATTCTTACTTGTAAATGATAACCGCCATAAGCAAAAAAAGTTGGCGCTTATATAAAAAACTTGGGACAAAAGGTTTGTTTATCAAATCTAAATAGTAACTGACCCCACCAACACAGTGACCCACAAGGTTTTTTTTCAATATATGCAGTGAGGAGCTTTGTTTTAAATTTTTTAGAAAATAAACAATCAGGAAGAGCCCTGCTGAAAACTGACAAGTTAAATATAGGAAAAGTCCATTTTAGGTACCCAAACTATCACGAATATCCAAAAAACCACCTAAACTATGATTTGTTCTAGTTTCCCCCCTGAACTTTTAAAACCGGCTTAAAACACATCACAATCCAGTTTTGCTCGATGGTTTTACTGATGTGGCGCCACGTAAAGGTTGTTTTGCTGATTTGGCGGCCACGTATTTCTTTTAATTTTTTTTCCTTTTTTCTTTTCCCTTTTCTTTTATCTCACCTCTCTCTCCATTGTCTCTCTTTCCTCCACGCGCCGCACAGCAAGTGAAGAGGGAGGTGGTGGCGGAGGTGGCTCCTCGGCGGCGGCATCGCATCGGCATCATCCTGTTGTGATGTGTTTTGAGAGGAGATGGAGATGAGAGGCATCACATCGGCATCATCCTGTTGTGATGTGTTTTGAGAGGAGATGGAGATGAGAGGCATCACTTCGGCATCCACCTACCCTTCCCTTCCTCCCTCCCCTCTCGGCATCCGCCGGCGTGGCGATGCCGTGGCGCCGGCGCAGTGGGGAGATGTGCGCCGAGCCGGGGAGATGGGGTGGCCATGGTCCGGGTGCCGCCGGTGTTGAGGAAGGAGATGCCGAGGCCGCCGCCATGGGCGCCGACGAAGAGGATACGCGCCGCTATCG
This sequence comes from Raddia guianensis, assembly GCA_036346415.1. NCBI lineage: Eukaryota > Viridiplantae > Streptophyta > Magnoliopsida > Poales > Poaceae > Raddia > Raddia guianensis. The sequence continues at coordinate 33,328,536 of CM070536.1, forward strand.
CCATGGGCGCCGATGAAGAGGGTGCGCGCCGCCACCGTCTCGCTTGCTCGAGGCGGTGGGACCAAGCGCCTGCATGTTGGGAAGGTGACAGGGGAGGCACGCCGACCTTCCCCCTCCTGTTTGCTTTGCGCCAGCCAAGAGAGAGAGCAGAGGGGCAGAACCAGAGAGAGGAAAGAAAGAGAGATATGACGGCAGAGAGAGGAGAGATGAAAGAGGGGGAAAATAAAAAAAGAAAAAAATTGAAAGAAATACATGGCCGCCAAATCAGCAAAACCACCTTTACGTGGCGCCACATCAGCAAAACCACCGAGCAAAACCGGATTGTGATGTGTTTTGAGCCGGTTTTAAAAGTTCAAGGGGAAAGTAGACCAAATCATAGTTTAGGTGGTTTTTTGAATCTTCGTGATAGTTCGGGTACCTAAAATGGACTTTTTCCTTAAATATAAGTGTATGTGTATGCATGTGTGTCTGTATTTCAGTGGCTCAGTGCCTGCAATGGCCACAGAAAAAAGAAACCAAGTGCCTGCATCCATCAATGATCCATGTAACCGCATAGGCAGAGAACAAAGTCTATGCATATGCTTTTTTTAGAAGATGCAATGGAGGGTCAAACGCCTGCATGAACTCAACTGATTACTTAAAATTGCTTTTACAATGCAAGGGAGGACAGGAAACATATGAAGGGTTACTACTATGGATTAGTGATAGGTTGATTCATTCAAATGTCAGGATTGTAAACATAAAAAAATGATTTAGGAAGAAATGGGATTAATAACGTTGAGAAGATGCAACTGTTCATGAAACAGTTCATAAACACAGCGGACGTCCTTGCCAAAGAAAGGTTGGTCGCATAACCCAGCCTGACACCTCTGCTGCCAGGAGCCTGAGACTGTGGACCACCTGTGTGCTCACTGCCCGTTCTTGCGTCAAATCTGGCAGGAAGTCCTGTGCAACCCCTACCCACAGATCCAGGTGTACGAGGCACTAGACTAGACTAGTGGGTGCTACCGCGAAGACAGCCAAAATCAGCTAAAAGAGACTTCAATGACCTCGCCGTCTACACTACCTAGAACATCTGGAACGAGAGGAATCTTCGTATTTTTCTGAGCCAATCTTTGTCTGTTGGTCGGCTTGTAAATTGCGTTAGAGAGGACCTCTGCCTGTGGGGTCGTTTGGTGCACCCCTTTCCCGGGAGATTAGGCCCCTTAGCTAACCACCTTATCCCCTCTCCCCTCCCCTGTGTTTTTCTCCCTTTGTACAGTGCATTTTCTCCTTAGCTATAATGAAATGGTAGGGCTCCTGCCTGTTCGCTCAAAAAAAAATAATGAGTTCCTAAGTTACTGCCAGCAGGACTATTACTGTGTACCTTGTACTACAGAAAACTAGTATAATAAATTATAGTAAAGAAAGATTTACCACCAGGAGATTGTCTGTAAGAATAGGACATACCTCACCATTTTCAACAGGGATGCCTAATAACCGTAATATTGAAGCCATATCACTGTATCTTCTTTCCATATTTTCAAGTTCTGACCTCACAACACCTCGATATCGCTCCTTCTGCTGTATAGCTTCCTCATTCTTCTCAACAAGGCGAAATGAAAAATATAAGTACTACACAAAATCACCTAAAGAAAGAAGAAAAAATGCTCCAGAAAGTACCAAGAATAACATATACTTGCACAAGTATCAGCAAATAGCATAGTATAGTAGATAGAATAAAAGACCTTTCTTTGTGATTCACGGATTTCTTCCAATCTTTGCTTTTGTCTCTTCTCCATGTCAAGCAACCGCAAAGCTTCAGCTTTTTTTCTCTTTCGCAACTTTTTTGCCTCCTCAGCCTACAAATTTTTTTTGAATACCAATTACTTGTATTTGGGCTTCGGTCTGCTAGCAATGCTACATAACTAGGCATGCCAACCAAATAAAAGGCATATCCTGGTGCTCCATAAAATTAATGAGATTATTTGTTCTTGAACTACGTTCCAAATTTATGCACACCAATACATTATATTCCTGTATAGTTTAAGACAAGTTCTAAACAAGTAAAAGACTATACCTGTATTTGTAGCTGCCGCTGTCTGGATGCCCATTCCTCTTCTGCTGCCCGTTTGTACTCAACAGATTCTTTGTGCTTTTCACGTTCACCAATTAGAACGTTCTGAAAATCTGGAGCATCATGAACTATAGCAGATTGCCCTATTTTTTCTGGATCATTGGTCAAATCTTTGTGAGGCAAGGGGTGATCCCCTGATACATTTGCAGGATCTTTCTTATTGGAGTTAGAAATACATGCACGAGAGTTAGTTTGTACATGTGCACAGTTTTCTCCAGTTTGTCTCAAACAGCTACATCTGCTAGCAGGAGGAGGATCTTCTGCTGGTTGACTAATGACAGAACCACCATTTGGTACAAAACATGTATCCTTGTTCTCTTTAGTAATTTCATTGTGAGCATCTGGGCTGTACTTACGTGAAGATATGTCTTCAGGCATCGTTTCATATATCTTTTCTGGAGTAGTAACAAATATAGGAGGACTGTCATCTTTCCAATCTGCTGAACAAGCAAACACCCTGTTTGCAGAAAAAAATCTAGAGTTTGCATGCCCTGCTTTCAATGTTTCATCTAGATGAGAAGGTTGGGTTCTTTCTGGGGCATTTTGAGAGAGAGTACTCTTCTGGGAGCGAGCGGTTTCATCATTGCAAGCCATATCAGGATCCAAACTGGAAGTGACATTGCAATCTTCATTTTCTCTTACATATGAAAAGTTGACCTTCGGACATCCCTGATTATTTGGGATTGGGGGAGGTCGACTTCTTTCTGAGGCTTTTTCAGGAAAATGGTCCTCCTGGGAATGAGATGTTTGAACATTGCAAGCCACATCAGGATCCAAACTGGGAGCGGCATTGAAATCGTCATTTTCTTTTCCATTGGAAACATTGACCTTCGGACATCCCTGGGCATTTGGCATTGAAGAATTTCTACCACTGGGCCCATCTTGATCATTAAAATACACCAAGATGTCATCATCTAGGTGACATTCCGCAAAGAAATTCTCCACATTTTCATCCTCCTGTGTGCTCGATTCAGTATTTGATGCAGATGTAGTGCTCCTACCATCTTTACAATCTTGGGGATTATGAGGTTCTTTTTTTCTTGAGGCGGCGTTCTCCCACAGCTTACGAGCTGTCCCAGAGGTATCATCCAGAATCTCACAATCCGAACTGCCATCGCCATCAGAGCTCCATCCTTGAGAGGGATCACTCTCATAGCTGTCATAACTATAGTCAAGCCCATATCTGTTTCTCGGGGAACCACGCAGAGGCGTTTTTGCCTCTGGAGACCCAGCACCAGGAGCGGTGCTGGGTCCAGCCCTATCGCCACCACCATCCTCATCCTCATCATCTATGTTGATTACATTATTGCTACAAGAGCAGTTCCCTCTCTTTGTCCTAGACTCAGACGCCATGCGGACTTTCTCCGCAGCATCGTCTATAATGAAAACCTCAGAATCAGTGGCACCATTCTGCCCCTCATCGTCCTCGTCGATGACAACCACGCCGCGTGGCGGGGGTTTCGGCCTGGAGCACTCGCCCATCGTCCGCATCCCCCACGGACCTGCCGAGTGGTGGAACCGCCCCCACGACATCGCGAGCCGGGCTCAAATCGATCGTCTCCAACAACAGCGGCGGCGGCGGCAGGCCGGCTACGGCATGGTCCGGAGCCGGGGCACGCTACCAGCGATGCTGCACAGAACAAGGCGAACATCAAAAGCAATCAGACGGAACTGAGGAATGTAAAATAAAAACAAGATCAAGAACCCTAATCGCGATTTGAAAATCTTTACAGGAAGAAAGAAAAGGGGGCATAGGGAAGATCGGGCGTACGCTGGCTGCGACGCCGGCGGTGAGCTTCGAGGGGGAAGGCCCCCGAATCGGAGTTCTTGGCCTCTCCGATGCTCCTGGTCGCCTGATTTGGGGGTTTGAGGCGGGGTGGACGAGGGGAGGAGGAGGTCTGGAGGAGGCGACCGAGGCGAGAGATGGGATGGACGGATGGTGCGCGTGAGCCCGGGCGAGCCGGGCCGACCCGCGCGAACCGCACAGGCGCACGCGCACGGTTCGATCCGGTTAATTTTCGCGGTTTGGTAAATGGTAAGTCGTCCTTGGTTTCGGCGCGCTTTCCGGCGGGGTTTTAACCGCGCGCGCGTGAGCGAGGCCGTGGGCCGCGGCTACTGGGCTTTGGTCAAAGTGGCTGGCTACTTTCTTTTGACGACGAGGACGGTGGTCGGCACAAAAATTGTTCGAGAAAAAAATGCGAGGGACTCCATGGAAGTTTCTTTTTAGAGCAAGCATGGGAGTTGCCGAGATCAAAGGAAGCAATTCCAGAGCTCCCCGTTCCTCGAGGGCATTCGGTTCGGGGCATTCGACTGCATCCAGGTTTTTTTAGCGCGTGTCCCGCCGATGAGGAGTTGAGGACTGTTGTTATGCTTCAACAATGACACCTCTCTCAAAATGAACGCTAGAGCTACCGTCCAAAAAAAAAATTCTAAGAATGGAAAAAGGTCCATTATGCAGGCATTCCAAGATGTCATTCTCTATCTTATTTCAACTTTTCTTATCGCTTGAAAAGAAGGACATTTAAGTTACCATACTTCGTCTACTTTACCATTTAAACTACTAACAAAGACGACTCGTTGAGGACGTTTTAGAGACGGTCTCGTCACCATGATGATGACATGCCATCTGACAGAGAACGATTTGGTCATGGCTCACATGTCATCCTGTCGACATTGGCCAAGGGCCAAGGCACGTAGACTGTAGACAGTAAGGAGCCGGCATCACCACGCACAGTCTCGAGCTTGAGGCAGCTGTAGAAGGAGGAGGAAGGCAACAACGCTAGCCTAGTCTTGAGGCCATCGAAGAATGGAGAGGAGGACGGTGGAACCGCCACACACTGGTCTAGGCCTGAGGCCACCCCACCGAACCTAAGGCAGAAAGAGGAGCCGATGCCACTGCACACTGCATAGGCTCAAGGCGATGGAGAAGAGAAAAGAGGAGGACGTAGTTGTCGCCACACTATCTCGGTTTGAGGGCACCGAAGAGGAGGGAGGAGGAGCACAGTGGCACCATTTGGCCTGGGGCGTGAGACAACAAGAGAGGAGGGAAGAGGCAATGCCACCAAGCATTGGTCTAGGCCTAAGGTCTTCCGAGAAGGGGGAGGAGGCGAAGGGTGGCGACACCACATAACAGCCTAGTCCCACCATCAGAGAGGAGGGAGGAGCAAAACCTGGTCGTCACTAGTACATGCCTAAGCTTAAGACAACATGAGAGGAGGGAGGAGTAAACACCACCACGTACTGGCCTAGGCCCGAGGTAGCCGAAGAAGGGGACATCGGCGTTGCAATACACTGGATTGAGCGTGAGGTGGCTAGTGAAGAGGCGAGTAGAATGATAGGAATGAGGCTGGGTAGAGACTAGAGAAAGAGAGAGGAAAGATACGAGGAAGAAGAGGAAACACTTACATATGGTTGACATGCCACAACATGGCTATGTCAAGTGCCACACATTAGCTCACACTTTACACTTGTTCGCGCCAAAAAGTGTATCGGTCAAGCACATTGTGGAACTTAGGGTTCAAAGCCCCTGTCGGCACCAATACCAAATTAGGTTCTAGGCATATCAGACGAGTTGATCCTGCAAGTAGAAGAAAAGACATAATTAGCTTTAGATAGCTAATTAGATATCTAATATATTGAACCTGAAACACAAGGAAACTAGTCCAAACCTGGGTAAAAGGGTAACAAAACTATCTGCTTAGATCAAATTCAAAGTAATAAATTCAAATGGTAAATCTACTACAAGCCGATCAGGTCAACTCGATAATTGAGCAAGAGCATATGATCTACTACTAAGCCGATAAAATCAATGAAGCGGAAAGAGGGTAATGAGTGCACTATTTAATCAATAGAATCAATCAAACAGTGCACAAAGGGTAACAAACTACAGACTAGCCAATAAGATCGACTAGCAAGTAAAACGAATGATAAACAATCTAATGACCGTTCCTAAAAGGGCAAGCTAATATGAAGTGAAACCAAGTAAAAGGATCGAATTGTATAGACACAACACTTACATGGGATGTACTTGGAAATTTATTGAAATCTGACACACAGCAAGTCAATCGAAATCGAGAATACGCTGAAACTATTCTAGAGTGTAAAGTAGATCTAATGCGATGAAAGTAGACAATAATATAAAGGACATGTAAAAGTATATTTGTATTGATTGGACATTGATGATTTACAAGACCAAATGCAAATATTTATACAAAGTATCAATGCACTTTCCTCATATTGTACTCGACACGAACTCATAGCAATACTTCCCCATTATATCTCGAATCCAACTCAAATTCTCCTCCTTGCCCTTATCCAAGCCAACTTCTTTGCTCCTTCCTTATCTATTTCAAACCGACATAGCCTCCTTTGTCCATATTCAATATGGCCAGCAAATCCTTTCATATCTAGTCAATTTCCAATGACTTCTAGACAAACCTTTCATATCTAGTCAATTTTCAATAACTTCTGGACGCATCGTCAAATTTACACGTTATCCTGCAAAACATAAGTTTCTTCAACAGCTCATTAGTCTTTTAAAGGTCAAATGAATAGTTGTTAGGCTTTGTGTCGAATATGTGTACAAGTAGGTTGCATGGACTCTGTGTTGTAATAGGTAGGGTTGGTTTAGAGTTAGATTCGGACTCTAACTAGGTCTCTGTCGGGGATAAAATCACGGTCCATTGCCATGGCCCACTCCCTGACGGCCCAATCGAACAGCCTACTAGGGCTTGGCTCCCTGGAAGATTCTATCAGGCCCATATGCATCCTGCCGAACAACTTCCTGGCTGGCACGGTGCGTAACGCCCTAGGATTCATGTTCGAGTCCGACTCGAACAGAGTTCTGCACGGCTACGTGAAGACCCGGACATGGTTTCCCGGATTGGAGCAGAAGTCGTGATCCCCAAGAATTGAAGTATTCCTTATCTACCTAGGGATATATTTTGGCATGTATCGAGTTCGTTACGGATTCGTGGTTAGCCCGGCTCGATATTCCCTCGGTAGGTCGGTTATTCAACACTATATAAACAGGGCCCCTACGGCGTGTAGAGGGGACTGGAGGGCACGTCTTAGCGCCTCATCTGATCTAATCGCACTTGTATACACATAATCTCGCCGAGATCCGTCCATCTCGTCGAGCATCCTCTTGTAATCATCTCTAATATATAAGAAAGGCTGGACGTAGGGTTGTTATCTCCCCGGAGAGGCCCGAGTCAGGATAAAAACCATGTGTCTCCCCTGTTGCTCGTTGATTGCTGTTCGCATAGCACGGTAGGTCTTCTATCTCCCTTTCTCAAGAACCTTAGTTGACTTGAGATCGATATCTCAACCGTCGACAGTCTCCACTATATAAAGGGAGGCAACCCTGGTGTAACTAGGTGAACGACTTCATAATAGTAGCATAGGTCTGAGAAGGTCAGTGGCCGGCATGTGGCCGTGACCTGTGCAGACGGTATGATGAGGTATTATGGATTGGGGAGGAGCGCACATAATCAGAGCCCCGTAGATGTAGGTGAAAGCTGAACTGCGTTACCAAACATCGTGTCTCTTGCTGTCGTTCGTGATCTTGTATTGGCATAAATTTTAACAAGTGGTATCATATCATATATTGGTTGGCGAGGTTGGCCATGCGGAACATCTAGGGGGAGATATGAGGTTTATGCATACACGGACGCCGCGGAAAATGCCCTATCGGCGCAATGGAGCATGGCGGTGATCGATGATTCAATCGGTGGTGTCGAACACTTCGACAAGAGGCTCGAACCGTTCGATGTACTACCGTTGGTAGGTATTAACCAGACGTGGCGATCAGGCTGACAAACTAGCTGGCAAGGTCGGCAGGCGACGGCGACGACCTCGGCATTCATGATCAGATCGACAGGAGTGAAAGGATGTCGGATAGATCGGAACGGCGGGAACAGTGATGCGGCCGGATGTTGCACGGGAGGCGATGTATCATGACACTAGAGGCGAAGTATCACGACATTGGAGGCGATGCTATGACGTGGATGCGGATGGCTAGGGTGCGGCATGTTTTACCTGGCACGGACGACGTGGTGCGCGGTGGCGGGCTGGGATGCCTGCTTGAGGGCAACCAGAGTTCGGGTACAAGGTTCGCATAGGACGCTGGAACAACTTCAAGGTGGAGAGGGTCATATTCTTCAAGGTGTAGTTTGTTAGGTTTTGTGTCGAATATGTGTATAAGTAGGTTACATAGACTGTGTGTTATAATAGGCAGGGTTGGTTTAGAGTTAAAGTCGGACCTAGCTAGGCCTCCACTATATAAAGGGAGATAGCGTTGGTGTAACCAGGTGGACGACTTCATAATAGTAGCATAGGCTTAAGGAGGTCAGCGGCCGGCGTGTGACCGTTACCTATGCAGCCGGTATGCTGCGGTATTATGGATTGGGGAGAAGCGTCCATAATCAAAGCCCCGTAGATATAGACGAAAGCCGAATTGCGTTACCAAATATCGTATCTCATTTGTGTCGTGTGTGATCTTGTATCGGCACAAATCCTAACAATACTATTATCACAACTTGATCGATCCCTAGGCCCTACAAAGGTGGGATGCATGGATAGTATAAACATTGCGAAGGAGGAACCGGAATGAGCATTTGGATGGTGCACATCCGCATGAATGTCGTTGAGGATGGACAGGACACTAGGTAGGGTACAGGAGGACATATGCATGCCAGCCGCAGTAGTGAAATGTTCCTTTTCACCATACAAGTCTCATCCATAAAAGGGTTGCACACCTACGGTGGGAACTGAGAGAGTGACACGGCAGCCTATACTCCACAGACAGGACCCGGAGCCCAACGACGAGTCACATTTGAAGCGTTAACTCGCAGCGGACAGATTAAGCTGAACCCGGCCCAGAAGTTGACAATATTGGGCAGCAACCCGTACGTTCTTCAACGGTCCCTCGACCATTGTCTTTCTTGCGTACGCAGACGGCGGAGATCGATACCGCGACGGCGACATGCATGGGTTTCCATAGCTAGAATGATCAGGCTCCATCCGCTGACAGCATGCATATATATGCATTCTGATTAGCGGTTTCTGCACCCCCTAACCAGAAATGAAACCAGATTTCCACTTTATTTTATGGGACCAGCTACAACACAGGCGCCTGCGTTTTAGCATTTAGCGCAGACGATTGAATTTTCAATACAAAAACACAAAAATTTCAGCGACAAGCACAACTGAAAAAATAGTACAAAAGATGTGAAAAAATGTAAACAAAGCAAAATTAGGCATAGCAATTAAATATGATTCGTCATTGATGAATGTATATCTCGTTTACTACGATTCTCGTTTTTCATGTAAATATTATTGCTGTTGCTGTTGGATACTCGATGAAATGCCTCGTGGCTGCGAGCCTGCGAAAAATGTCTCGCTGTATCACTCGTGGCCGAGGATTCGTGGGAACAACGGCGATGTGACAAAGTCTTCCAGCGAAAACGAAGAGCGATCCAACCAATCAGCAGCTACGCTACGCGCTCGTGATAGCCGAAAGCGATCGACCACACGCACGCAAGCGCAATTTCTTCGCTGATTGAAGCAACGAACGGCGAGAAAATCGCCTGCACCAGGTCGCGCGGTGCAGGCGCCTACCGGCGAGCAATTCTCTTATTTTATTACCGGCTTACCTTATTTGATTTATCTACTTATTTAGCTTGTCTCCTGACTTACAAAAGTTTTTCGATCTATCCTCGAGAGACGGATCGATCCACTTTGTTCGATTTATGTTTTAGAGATTTTAGACATGTCTTTGTGATAAAAAAAGATTTTAAAAACGAAATTATTTTTAAATTAAATGAAAATAAGCAAAAAGTCAGATAAATCAAATAAGTAAACAACCAAATAGGTCAAATAAATCAATAAGTTAACGAAAACAGCCATATAAATTAAATAAGTCAGATAAGCTGAAGATAAGTAGAATTTTGATCCAAACGGTCTAGAATAGGATAATAGCTGGTAGCTCGATCAGTTCACTGCAGCCAATCCTTGGTACAGCTAGCTTGCAACGATGGTGAGAAGAGTAATTGAGAGAGTAGCTATAGCCCCGTCTCTCCACTGTACGCCAAGAGATTCCACACCGTAGGAATCCATGTTATCTATCGAGTCTTGATTCTAACCAGCCAGCACAGTTAGACGATCCCGTCCTGCTCGATCGATCGACGTCAAGGAGAGCCGGTGGCTCACGGCGCCAATGCGCCATTTTAATCACTAAAAAATCGCTTTCCATAAACTATACAACATTTCAAAAATAGTTTATAATTGATTAAAACCGATTTTTAATTAAATGATTAATTCCACCCCTATTGGCCGTTGCGAATTTGCGACCGGCAGGAGGCAGGAGACAGCTAGAGCCCAGGCCGAGCTAGCAATGAATGGCGGTGGTGTGTGCGCGCGCGCGCATAGAATCCATGTTCTTGCAGGTCTGGATCAGTTAAAAAGAAGCTAGCCGACGACATCATGTTCGTTGTCTAATCAATGCACGAAATGTCCATATATTAGCTGCAGCAGATTACGTGCTGACGTGCATATATGTATGTATGTATGTACTGTGTGGTCGATGAATATGGGATCCTTGCGTTCTTGCTTCACGGCTCTCTTCTTTTCTGGGTCCCCCTCCCGGTCTAATCACGATTGCTCCATGGAATCTGTCGTGGCTCATGATAATCAATCGGAATTAACAGTTAACCATGCCTAACTTGCTTTGATTTCTTGCTCACTGTCTCACTCTGTCTCTCCTGCCTATATAAAGCCCTTCATGCCTCGCAGCATTTAGAGAGCCCAATTGCAAGGAGTCGAGACGAGCACGTACGTAGTCAAGCAGAGAGCACACTGCATGCACAGCTGAACCGATCGATCCAGCATGTCGCTTCGCACGTTAATCCTCGCGGTTCTCGTCGTGAGCAGCGCCTCTCGCGTGGTGGCGGCGCGAGAGCTCGCCGGCGAGGAGGCCGACGGCGCCGCCATGGCGTCGAGGCACGAGGAGTGGATGGCGGTGCACGGGCGCACGTACAGGGACGAGGCGGAGAAGGCGCGGCGGCTGGAGGTGTTCGTCGCGAACGCTAGGCGAATCGACGCGTTCAACGCCGCAGCGGAACGGAGCGGCGGCCACCGGCTGGCCACCAACCGGTTCGCCGACCTCACCGACGACGAGTTCCGCGCCGCCAGGACCGGCTACCAGCGCCCGCTGGCCGCCGCGGCCGCCGCCGCCGCCGGCGGCGGCGGCGGCCGGTTCCGGTACGAGAACTTCAGCCTGGCCGCCGCGCCGCAGAGCGTGGACTGGCGGGCCATGGGCGCCGTCACCGGCGTCAAGGACCAAGGCTCTTGCGGTACAAAACTTTAAGCTTCTGGCCTAGCTATGCATGGATACGATCATTCTAAACGTTTATGATAAATTTTAAAACCAAAACGAAGTGACAAACATCTAAAATTCAGATCTTAAATACAAAATTCAACCGAATTTACAAATTCGTAATGAACACGGGCATGGAGCAAGCATGTACGTACTTATATATGCATGTGCATGTATGCATATGTGAGACGGCAACCGCCATGCATGCGGTCAAATGGAACGGTAAAATGGTAAAACGACAGTAAATTGACAGGAGATTCTCAGATTCTTCTAAACAGATGCATGGTGCATGCATGCAGGTTGTTGCTGGGCGTTCTCGGCGGTGGCGGCGATGGAAGGGCTGACGAAGATCCGGACGGGGCGGCTGATATCGCTCTCGGAGCAGGAGCTGGTGGACTGCGACGTGTACGGCGAGGACCAGGGCTGCGAGGGCGGCCTCATGGACGCCGCCTTCAAGTACATCGCCAGCCGAGGCGGCCTCTCGTCGGAGTCGTCCTACCCGTACCGCGGCTACGACGGCTCGTGCCGCGGCGCGGCGCGGCGGCGGCAGCGATCCGGGGCCACGAGGACGTGCCGCGCAACAACGAGGGCGCGCTCATGGCGGCCGTGGCGAACCAGCCGGTGTCCGTGGCCATCAGCGGCAGCGACTTCGTCTTCCGGTTCTACGACGGCGGCGTGCTGGGCGGCGGCGGCTGCAGCACCGACCTCGACCACGCCGTCACGGCGGTCGGGTACGGCACCGCCGGCGACGGCACCCGGTACTGGCTCATGAAGAACTCGTGGGGCGCGTCCTGGGGCGAGGGCGGCTACCTCAGGATCCGCCGCGGCGTTGGCGGCGCCGGCGTCTGCGGCCTCGCTAAGCTGCCATCCTACCCTGTCTAGTCAAGCAAGCCATCGATTCTTCGTCGTTATTAGTTCTATCAAGTCAAAGCTGCTGCACAAAAGGGGGCTAGTGTGGATCGATTAAGACTAAATTAATACTCCAAAGCTACTTACATAGTACTAATTAAGCTGTGTATATGTTAGGTGAGATCGCACTGTCGAACTAGTAGCAAATTGTGCATAACATGAAACGAATATATGATGGTGTAGCCATGACGGTTGTGTATTGGGTTTGTACAGATTGCCATGCAATTGTTGTCGCGTATGCAAAAGATAACATATATATATAGATCATGTTCCGTTAATATTTTGTTGTAGCACTGTGTGACCATGTTCATTTTAACAATATTGCCGACAAAGAAAATCAATTTTAACGAGATGGTATATAAAGTCCACGACAATAACTACCCTAGATAAAAATATCATAAACTATAAGCTCGAGTTTTGACCATTATGTTACTTGACACACATTATCATTTTCGAACAACGCGATCCCACATACTCCATATAATTAGGGGGCGACTAGCCCATGGTATCCCGTCGGGTTGGGACCCGACGGATACCTCCCTACTCGACGCCTTCCTTCTCGCCGCCTCCCCCGCCTCCTCCCCCTCTCCGGCCGGCCTTCCTCTTACTCCGCTTACTCCCCGCCCATGCCCGGCGGTGCCGCCGCCGCCGCCTCTTCTGCCCTGCCTCACCGCCATTGTGCATCCCATCCAAACCCGAGAGGGTGAGGCGATCCTCCACCGCCAGCCCACCCGCCGCTCTCTCCGGCTCTGGCGGCGCCACCGCCGCTCCGCCGCCGCCGACGAGCCCCACCCACGCGCCGATCCGCCGCTGCCCGACCTTCCTCTACACCGCGAGAACCCACATATTCCCTAACCCGAACCCGAACCCTAACCCGGCGGCGGCGAAGCTCGACGTCGGCGACGGCGACGGCGGCGGCGGCGACGGCGAGCTCGACGGCGGCGACGGCGGCGGCGGCGGCGACGGCGAGGTCGATGGCGTCGAGGTAGGCCTCCTCCTTCCTCCTCCTCCTTCTTCGAAATCGATACAAGGCCGCAAACCTTGTTATAGAATTTTGCTTTAACCTTTAAAGAAAAAGAAATATTATATAGAGTCAACAAATGAAATAGAACCGTGAATGAAGCGGATTCATTAACAACTCAATTTACAGATCAAAATGAAAAAAGAGAAAGCATTGCCTTCTTTCCTATATCTTGTATTTATCGTACTTTTGCCCTGGGTAGTCTCTTTCTCTTTTAACAAATGTATGGAACTTTGGATTAAGAATTGGTGGAATACCGGGCAATCCGAAACTTTCTTAGCTGATATTCAAGAGAAAAAGGTTCTAGAAAGATTCATAGAATTAGAAGAACCTTTTCTCTTGGACGAAATGATAAAAGAGAAATCGAAGACACATGTACAAAAACCCTCTATAGGAATACATAAGGAAATAATACAATTGGCCAAAATAGATAATGAGGATCATCTCCATATCATTTTGTAAGCGCGCGCGGGCGAAGGGGAGCTGGGCACGGACGAAGGGGTGAGTGGACACGTGTCGCTAGGGGGGGCAATCTCGTTCGGGACGGGATCCCGTTACTAGGAATTCCTGTATAATTATATACTCCGTATGTGAATAAGTGAGAGATGTGAGATGTGCTCGGGATGCCCAAAACTGTGATTAAAACCGGAATTAAGTTTTTTTTATCTTGTGAATTCAATATTATCGAGAAACGATATTAAAACCGAAACATTCAAAAGCTAATCTATTTTTTAGAAAAAAAACAAAAATACGCAGAACATGCTCTATCATCGTTAATGACCGCAGCAACAAGAAACATTGCTTTCGCCATCCCAGCGACGGCCGTGCGCTGGCGGCTGGGAGAGGCGCCGCTCCGAGATTCTCTCGGCCGCACGCGCGAATGCGTCCGGGAAGAGCTCTATCAGCTCGATGGCGCAAGCCCTGCAGTTCCTCTCGCGAGGCATGCCCTTTTGTTGGCTCGCGTTTTCCGCCATGGCCACATTGCCCTTCCTTCGTGTGTGCAAACGACGCTCCGGCGTCGGACGATTCACGTAGCTCTCCGCCATTAATTAAAGACGGCTTCCTTCCCCGTTTTAAAGAAATAAGGCTATGCTGTAAAAAATGAAAACATATTGAACAAACAGTGGTTTAAAGAAAGAATATAGAGATCCGATTTTTGAGAATTTGTTGTGGATGTCCTGACATGTGCTTTTTGTATTGTCATAAAAATTTGGCATGGCATTAAATGTCTAAGTAAAAAAGTATCTTCTTTAATATAAGTAAGCTTATGCATGTGTTTAGATAGTGCAAAGAAGTAAAGAAGATAGGTGTTAACACCAGCCAAGCATCGATGCTAAATTAAGCATCTCTCCCTTCCTCTAAGCACACGTGTAACTGTGTAAGCACCTATGAATCCTATGTGGTAAAACATGATGTTTTTTTTGTCCAAGCATATTTCTTCAAGCACATGCATTTCAAGCATCGGCATTGTACATGGCTTTATATGCTAAATTCACCTCTTTACCACGTGACACTTTAGTTTCTCCTTCTTTTGCTAAGAGTCACTTTTACAAATTTTTAGCCATGGAGGAGAAAGAACAATTGCAAAAGGTCTAGTTTGTCTTTCATGCACTCATATTGGTTATGATGTAAAGTAGTGAATTTGTAAATAACAAATACGGAGTACCAAAGACAACAAAATTAGAGTCCCTCAACCAATTTTCCCTAATACTTTGTGTGGTGGCGGGACACTATTGTGCTAATTAATAAATGAAGATGGTTTGTAGAAAACTAACACGGACATGATTGCAATCGAAATGTTAAATCTAAATGCAAGCTTTATACCTCATTTAAACTATAGACCTTTTATATGTATACGAAATAAGGATGACAATGGGGCCATTCCCCAACAGGGTGTGTCCCCTATCTCTACCTCTCATGAGCTGAAAAATCCTTGCTCCCCATCCCCGCTAGGTGCTGCTACACACAAAACATGGAGCTCCAGATTGTCACGTGGGGAAGAGATCATAAAAGATCCCTACGCCGTTATTGTTGCGGGCCAGTCCCAACATAACCGCTTTTTTGACCCAGCTGCTCCTTGTAAGCAAACCCTGGTTAAGTGATTTAGCTTTATCTATGTTGCATCGACAAATCAAAATTGCTTTAGGAATTTGCTCTCCAACCCAAAGCAGTTATGCTCATTTGCTTGAAAGTTTGCATAAGAGAATTGACTTGAAATATAAATTCAATGATGGCTAGATGTAGAGTTTTGCTTTGATACATTGGTTTGTTGAAATGATAATGTTTTTGACAAACTCAAAAAATTCTCTTTTAGATATGTGATTTTCAAGGAAACATATTGGTTAGGCTACACTTCAAACAGAAGATGGAAGAGCGTCGATCTTCTTTGTGTGTCGCCTTTTAGAGGTGGTGGCCATGTCTTTCTTCAACGACCATGGCTAAAAATTTAACAATAGATTGTATTAGTTGAAGGATAATATTGTTGTTGAACTTTATTTTGTAGTTCATTTTGAATGACATTTGTAATATCTATATGCACATTCAAATGTAGAAGTAAAAAAAAAAATTGTCATCTAAAAAGCACAAAATCCACGGTACACATGTTTTCCTTTCGAATACGCCCCGATGCACTAAAAAGGTGGTTATATGGTGTACCACTATAATATTGACACTTTAGTGTACAACATTGTATATTTAGGTGTATGACCCTAGGACACTTGCATACTGCCATGAATACAAATTTGTTTAGAAAAAGCATATTAGTAAAAATCAAAAGGATTTTAAGGTGTCAAATACGTATTCAGCTCCTCAAAGCTCCACAAGTCAACATGTGAAATGTCAAAATAAAACTAATTTTAAAAACAATTCAAAGCAACTATAAATTTTTTTTTTTGCATATCATTGTATAGTCGGATATCCTTTTACATGTTATCTCTTGGTTGTTTCTATTAATTGCCATCGCAATTGCCTCAATATTGTATTGTATGCCATTGCTGAAACTTATCATTTTTTGTTTAAACTACCTAAACATACCAAAAAAGTTATAAAAAACATAGTTTTTATGCAATGTGTTTCATCTATGCCTTTTGTATTTTTATGAAATTTCTTATGTTAAATTTACATTTTAAACATAAAAATGTTCATTCGAATTTATGTGTCTTGATAACTATTTTTTTTTATGTTTTTGATATTTACATAGCTTAAACAAAAAAAATTCCCACTATGGCACATAGGGAAAAAATCAAACAATTGAGATGGCTTAGAAGAGATAAAAAAACTCTAAGCATGTAATGTAGTAGACAGTACTACAATGGCACATATGATATTTCCCCTAAAAATAGGAAAATGTTCAAGTGTCACACTTTACAATTTGATGTGTGGAATACACTTAGGCTGTGTTTCTTTGCGCGTTTTGCAGCGTTCAGCGGCATGGAACGCGCGGGAACGCCTCGAGGCGGTTTGAAAATTGAACGGCTAAACGCAGCTTGCCAATGCAAAACGCGCGGGACTTCTGGCCGCTGAACGCTGCTTGCCCCCGGAAAGAAACACAGCCTTAGTGCTGTAGCCCTCCTCCCCCTACCCCCCAACCCATCCACACTGTTAAATCCGAGCCCTTCATATTGATTTAACAATCATTGATGATGTCGTCGCGGTCCTTTATTACATTTATTTATAGAGTTCTTAAGGTAATAGTATCATGCACTTGCAGAAAATGAAGGGCTGAAAATGCGGAAAAAAATGATGTGTATGAGCGAAGGTGCATCTCACGTGTTTGTAGGCTGTAGATACTCAACCAGATGGAAAAACCACGTGCACCTTTATGTTTTTCTTATTGTAATATCGATATGAATACGGGCATAAGCTATTTTTGTAATGGAAAGCCCAAAAACATAGTCAAATCATAAACCATAAATAATCTGGTAAAATTAAGGCAGATAATCCAGGGGCATTCGAGAATTTGTCGGTTGACTTCCATCTTAAAATAGCGACCACCTGGGCGCACGCGGGAGCACGTGGAGTGGTCCGAGTGGAATCCGGCGTGGTTGCGGAGTAGTGGTGGTTGCGGATCTCTTCCAAAAATAGCATCAATTATCCTGTTGTCTCTGACTCTCTCTCCTGCCATCTGTCCCAGCCCTTCCCGTCCTCCGCCGCCGCCGCCGCCGCCCGCTCCTGCTCCGGTCTCCTCCACCGCTGCCGCTCCGCGTCTCCTCTCCCTCCCTGGCTCCGTCCGTCTCCCTCCTCCGCCTCCTCCACGCTTCCCTCGACTCTCGCCGGCACGGCCTCCACGCCGCCCCATCCCTGCCTCGACACGCCTCGTCCTCGGCTCCTTGTCCCTGCCGGCGCCGGCGCCGGTTCCGTCCCCGTCTCCGGCCTCCCCCCACCCTCCCCATCTAGATCCCTATCTTCGTTCTGCCGGGCAAGCCGTCATCAAGATCTCCGGCGACTGCAGCAGGTACGGAATCTCCTCCTTGCACATCCTATCCATGGGAGCCCGGGCGGCTGCCCCCCTTGCCCGGACGCCGGATCGGCCAATGCTCAAAGTGCTCCATGCGAAGCCTTAGTTCCACCGGATAATTCGTGAGCTTCCAGATTATTTCCACGGCTAAATTAGGTTTTTGACTGGCTACAACAAATCGGCACAGGAAGGATACAGCCAATGGCTGACAACAGTATTCAACAAGCATTGTTGGACGAGCACGACACCCATCATACCCTGCAAAGAAAGCCGTCAGAAGGAGCTAGACGGTTTCGACGATGCAAGTCGACTCCCTCATCGGACACTGTTCAAAAACCAGAAGAAAATGGCTCCTCGCTTCGTGCCAAGGAGTTATTCAAGGAGGTGAGGCCGAGCTTCAGACTAGTAGGATTCCTCCTATTTGTCTACCTGCTGGCGGGTGTCGCCGTCTTTTACATTGTCATGGATCAGATATCAGGCAAGAGAACCAACAGAGTGCTTGATGCGATGTACTTCTGTATTGTCACAATGACCTCGGTTGGCTATGGAGACCTCGTCCCATCCAGTGACGCAACAAAGCTGCTTGCTTGCGCTTTCGTTTTTACCGGCATGGCCATCATCGCCCTCTTTGTGAGCAAATCAGCGGACTATCTTGTTGAGAAGCAGGAGGTGCTGTTCTTCAAAGCACTGCACATGAATATGAAGGGCTCTGAGGCCAAAATGCATAGAGCAATCGAGACCAACAAGGTAAAGTACAAGTTTTACACGAGTGGTCTACTTCTCGTGGCGACCATTGTTGCTGGAACTCTCTTTCTGTGGAAGGTTGAGAAGCTGAGCCTTGTCGATTCCTTCTACTGTGTCTGTGCTACAATCACGACCTTGGGTTATGGGGACAAAAGTTTCTCCTCCAAAGTGGGCCGTATTTTTGCAATCTTTTGGATTCTCACGGGCACCATCATCATGGCACAGTTCTTCCTGTACCTTGCTGAGATTTACACTGAGCGACGGCAGAAAATGTTGGCCAAATGGGTTCTCACACGGAAGGTGACAACCATGGATCTTGAAGCAGCTGATTTGGATGGTGATCGACAAGTCGGGTAAGCGACTCATTATCGGTGTTATTCATATCGTCTTCAATCATATCCCTAGGGATGTTGTAAGTAATGAACACCGAGGCTGATTTCCGAATGTTGATCTGTGTACAGTGCTGCTGAGTTTGTCTTGTACAAGCTCAAAGAGCTGGGGAAGATCAACCAAGAAGAGATATCTCCTTTTCTGGAGGAGTTTGACATGCTTGATGCGGACCAGTCTGGCACACTCTCGGTGAATGACCTCACTGTAGCACAATCTGATCGGTGATAAACAGATGCACTTGTTCACGATTTTGCTGCTTGCTTGATTTTGGTTGATGATGTTATTTTTTGCCGGTCCATGTTCAAATATAGTAAATTCACAAAACAAACGAGGTTGTATATTTCTATACCTCCCACATGTAAGCATACCTGTCACTGCTGCTCCTCCAGCCTGTAATCTTGAACCGATAGCATGTATAGGTGCAATTTTCACCTGGAATATATGCAGTTTTTTTGTTAGCTTTGCTGTTCTTGGCTCCGAAGCTGCAAGCCAAGTAACAAATCTGATGGGTACAAAACCAGTCTTGGTAACTAGGAAAGGTAGGAATTGCTCCCATGGTGACCTAGCAGAACAGAAGTTGAAGAGTTTCAGGCTGTTCAGCCATTCACTTCTCACGGGCTGCCACTGTTACAGTTGTGCAATATACCCAATCGTTCTGTAAGCTCGAGACACGCTTAATGCTCTTCATAATATGTTATTAGTTAATTAAGTGCATAGTGATTGTAACCCAAAAAAAAAAACCAAAAGGCACAAAACTAGACGATGCAACTCTTAAAACGGTATATCATACGTCTAGTAAAAGAGGAATGGGTTGTTGCAAATCAAACCCCTTCAGGTTTCTTTTGAAATTGTACCGTACACATCTTTTGGCGAGCATTGAATCACTATGAAAACAATTGTAGCTACTCTTGCAGGGAGTTAACTGCCTATCACTAGTCAGACATGTACGTATGTAGCAGTCAGCACAACCAAAACGAAAGAAGACCCTTTATCATTAGACAATCGTATGTCTAGGTATATATAGGTATTCCGACATTACATATGCCTTCCTAGTTTGATCTTATGAGGTATGTACTCTTCTGATAGAAATGAAATGGAACTTGCAGACAATGCCTCTATCTCAAACTTGACACCTTTTTGCAACATAGCTTCTAACTCCAACCTGCCAAGGAGAGTATACTCGTGAAATTTTCAGCAAGAAATAACCAGAAAAAAGAACAAACCTTTACTAGGAAGAAGATAACTAAAATCGTCCAAATATTGAGTACTTGCATCTATCGTCCATTAGAGCTGACCAGGTGAATGCAGCAACGGCATTTCTTAAACTAAGGGACCGAAGCTAAAAGGAACGCATTTACAAACTACAACCAGGGATAAACTATGGAGTGCTCATTGTACTGGCTTCAGGTTTTAGTTTCATTCGCATCACTGAGTATATTGCTGAATTTGGTTAATTAGTATAAGCAACATGGTATATATCTGTGTTCTAAGAAATTCTGAAAAGCCATGTTTGCCTGCTATTAAGACCAGTAATGAAAAGGTTCTAAGAGTTGATAAAAGTCACATTCACATAATAGTCATGTTTCGATGACCTGGACTGCACAGTGCAGCTATCTGTTTCATTACCTCCATTCTGGGGCTTCCCTATGTAAGTAACACCTGGTGAGAATTCCCTCAAGTTTCCTCTTGTCTGCAGGAGAATACATGGCTTAGCATGTTGTCCTGTGAAATATTGAATCAAAACAAGGTACTTCTAGGTAACTAGAAAAAGGAATAGAAATGCCATTTATATCCCTCCAATTTAGGTACCTTCAGGCGACAAATTAAGAAGGCAGCAGTCTGGAAGGCAATAGTCCTGAAAGTCTGATGTGAAGACCCCAAGCCACCTTATCTCAGGCACACGTAGCACATTTGCATCATATGCCAATTGCTGATGTATAATTATAATTGCACAAGGGGGCAGAAAAAATTGGTTTGTTAACAAAAAGAATTGTACGACTATGTTCATATGTGTGAACGAAAAATGGCATCATACTATTTGATTACACGCTTCTTCGATACCAACCAAACTTCAGTAATTAAACAAATATACAGACGCATAACGGCTGGCAATCTATTGAAAGCAACCAATAAAGAAAGGTGAAGTATGACAATATCCATGAAGTCCTGCCTCGCAGATCTGTCATGATAGTGCATTTAGCACAAACAATATATAACTAAAAGAAATTAGATATGCCCTACCATGGAACCAAATTTGTAGGTGGCCAGAATGTCAAATCCATGAGGATCTGAATCCACTAAGCAATAAGCAGGCAAATGCAGCTGTTTAACAAGGTAACGCAAGAATCTGCAACAGTACAAATGGTTTACATTTGGAAAACAATTGAGTAATATACAAGAGAAAAATAGAGAACAAAGAACACATGCCTTCTTGTTGGAATATCTGGGTAGCCTCTTCCCTGAACAGAAACAGTATCATCAGGCTAGATAAAAAGAGAAATGCAAGAAACATCAGTGCTATGACAGTAGGCGCAGAGGTTAGTACTTACTGTAATAACAATGCAGCGATTCCTCTCACAGAATTTATCATTGGCCAAACGCTGAAACACTGCATAAAGAAGCAAATTGTAGGAAGGCCAGAAGAGTAGAAATATCACATGGACATGGGGGATCATCAAAGTTCAAACCTCATACCAGTCTCCTTCTCAACAACAAGTATGTAGCGAGCAACACTAACAACATCTACAAAGAGAAAACCTAAGACATCTTAAGTTCATTGCAATGTAATTCAGGGTATCAAGGAAGAAAAATCAAAGTCCACACATAACAAGACAGGAAACCTATAGCATACAGTGAGTGGAATAATAAGGGTGTTTAGCTCTATATTTGTACAAGACAGAAAAAATATTGATAGCAAGTGGCCAAATTTATTCTAAATTATAACTGAACAGTGGTTTGCCAAGAGATGAAACTTGGTTGTTTAAATCAGAATAAATGAAGATGAATTCTCTCAGGAAAAAAGAAATATGAAATTGAAAATACATATAAATGTATGAGGGGGAAAAATGCGCCACATAACTATCAGTGTACTTGTTTTTTCAGTGCACACTTTCATCCGCATATTACCAGTAATATCAAAAGAATTCTGAATCTAAAAATTTGTGAACAACCTCTGATTGCCTCAATGCTAACTGGGATGGAGAAAACCTGCAGTTGGAGAAGGCCAAAAATATCAATAAAAATCAAAAGGATGAAACCTCTTATAATGATTATGTAGAATCAGAAGCTTACAGCATTGACGTTTGCTATACAGTAGACCTTCTTTTCACCCTCTACAAATCTAATCCACCCCATCAACAAACTGCAATATTGAAGACATCGATGAGTGCATAACAGAAAAATGAATGCACATAACTGGAAACGAATATATGAACACAACATTGTAATGGCAGCCACTACATGTTCTATAAGCCTATGCTAAAGAGCAGCATCCCACTAGTTCACACCCAATCATGTTTAAGTAGCACACAAAGTGTTTGTGAGAGGATGAAGGAACAAAAAGTGCTAGGTAAATAACAGCGTGGGGCAAGAAGAATCATTATATGATGAACAAATAGATTGGACTAAACATATCTTGAAAATGCTGGCGACTCTATAACAGAATTCCTACCCTTTCACCACAGGAACCTGCTAGCAGCCAAGGGAGCATAAATTGTAGTCAGTTATGAAGAAAAGGCCCCTAAGTAAGGACAGAAGACAGCATTGAAAAATAATAGGAGTAACATTCCCTAATGATTCATGATAGAAATAAAAAGCAGAGTTATTACGTAATGAAGGAGCAGCTGAAAGCTTTTCTTAGACACAGGTGATTTTTAAAGGCTTAATCGAATCATCAGAAACATAGCAGAAAAGTGGCACATCCCCTCCTTTTATTCAATTGAAGGCAGTTCTCCTGCCCTTTCCTCAAAAAAAAAAAACGAAACATAGCAGAAAAGCAGCACATACCACATTGAGATTATGCCGGCTGCATTTGAAGAGTATGCAGATATCATTGATGGCTCGGTCAACAACCGCTTGTTCTGCGGCGAGTAAAAGAAATGGCATCTAAATTCTAACCGTCGCACGCACCAGGAAGCAGAAACTCTTAACTACACAGAAGAGGATCAAACATGGCACAACTAGTGATCACCACCTGACCTAGGAAAATGGAAGGGTACATGTAGTAGATGTCCCTCTTGGAGCAGTGCTTGTTCTCCTGCAGGAGTTGCTGCACCACGAGTAGGACCCTGAGAAGCACATCTGCACATCACCAATGCACCCCCCACGCCCCCGAAAAAAAAAATCGGTTAGCGTGATCAAACACATACAAACTGAGACATGGGCATTGATGAATTGTTTACGCTTGGCCGCGCAGATTCGTACTGAGCCTGGAGGCGTGGGCGTCCCTGTGGAGGAGGGAGAGAACAGCCGTGCCGATGGGGGTGTCGTAGCTGCAGACGCTGCAAGCACTCGCGCCCACACAGAGCGGTAAGAATCTGATTGGTGTGGACGGGAAGGCGAGGCGAGGCGAGGGTAGGGGGAGGGCGACGAGTGAGCCAGACCATGGAGACGGGGACGCGGCGGTGGCGGAGGCGCAGTAGTTCTGGTAGCGGAGGAGCGCGACGGACGGGGAGCGGCCGGCGCCCACCTCGACGACAACCCAGCGCACCAGCCCTGCTCGGTTCACCGGCGGGCACCGTGGTGGCGCGACGGCCGGCACGCGTGTCAGCATAGGCAGCGGTTGCAGAAAGGGTGTACATACGATCGAGGAGAGGGGATGCACCTTTGATCTTGCGGAGGATTAGGGCCGGTGCCTCCTCCGGCCGCCGCCGCAGCTCGTCTTCGTCCAGCGTTGCCGCGCCCGCGCGACTCCTCTTCGCCAACCCCGCCATCGATCGCTCGGCCGCGAATGGGCTATGGCCCTCAACTCTCAAAGTCTCAACCCGCGCGCGATTTGGGTAGGGAATGGTGCCACTCCAATACTCCCAAAGAATCTTGAAGCAATGGCCCTCCACGTTTCAGCTTAGTTTAGCGTAACATTCTACCGCATCAAAATTAATCTTTTTAATATTTATATAGCCTATTTGGTGTAATAATTTATAATGATTTTTCTCAGAATTTTAATAGTTCTCTTAGAGATTCTAAAACTATTTTCTAATTATTTGTTTACAACATCTAAACCTCTTTTTAAAAACTCACAAATATTGTTACAGTGAAACGCTACATTACACTAAGTTGAAATGTACTAGGCCGATATATGGCCATGGGTGGCAAATATGAAATCCTAAACTAGCAGTGGATCTGAGTGAGATGGAGTTGTATTGCCATGTCATACACCGATGTGCCATACTGATTCTAAAATCTATGGAATTGTGTTAATTTAATTAAAGATATATGGTTATGTGATAAAATAGTTTAAACATGTGGTTTTGTGTTACATTGGTACCTAAACATAGGGTTTTTTGAAATTTACTCTTTTGAGCTACATATCTTACTACAACATTACTATTTACACAGTAAGTAAATATAAATAAATAAATAAAAAGGGTCTTCAGTATTGTAAATTTTTAAGCAAATTGAAGGTTTGATTTGCGGCCGCTCAATGAGACATAGGTCCTGTTCTTTTGGGCTGATGTGAACAGCTGAACAACTGAAATAACTGAATTTCAAGAGCTTATCGAGGTTGACTTGATATTCGGATCCATTTTATTTGACTTGCTTGGCTCACCTTTGTGACAACGAAAAAACAGACTCAAAAACCCAAAGCATATATCTTTTCAAAACACAGACAAGTCGTTAAGCCAAAAAGAACATAGCCACAGTATTTCCGAGAAGGTACACGAATATTTTATTTGTCATCAATTCATCATTATTGATTCATACACGTGCCACTTAAATTACACTATCACACCTACCGGGCAGCTAGCTAGCGACCCAGACAGCTACAATCGTGGATCTCGTCGTCACCATCGCTTCGACACTTGAGAAAGAATGGACATCACATTATACATCATCAGCTGATCTCTCTTGGGATTTGGGAGGCCATGCTCCACTAGCACCACGCTTCGACCTCTTGCTGTTGAGCTGCGCGACCGGGAACTCCACGAGGACGATGAACGAAGAGCTCTCCGCTTCCCGGAGGTACTGCACGGTGCCGCTCATCATCTTCACGAGCTTCTGGCTGATGTACAGGCCAAGGCCTTCTCTAGACACCCCCGGGCTGTGGCGGAACATCTCTTGTATCAGCGCCTCCGGGATGCCTGGCGCTGGATGGACAAGCCTGCATGGAGTAGTCAGAGTTATTTAAACAGCTGTCGCTTTCAAGTTTCGAGATCAAGGCCTATCCAAGAAAATGCTCTTCAGTGAAGTGAAATTGCATCCCAGAGAGCTAATTGAGCAAGCTAAACAATCTGACTCCCCGAAAGGAACTATAGGCTAACAACCTATTCACTGCAGTATTCATACAAGTTGCTAAGATGACTTCAAATTTACTCTTATTTTTATGTGATTACATCTGATTTTCTGTTTCTGCTCATGTTAGTGACATGGAAACACAACCCAGGCCTATATTCCAATTTTCGCTTTGTCAGCCCTCGTTATGTTCCCACTGATATGTATCACCCGCCTCATTACACATTCAATAATGGATAATAAACTCATGCTGTAGGTATAAAGGCGTTTGTAATGAATTTGCATATAGTACGACTTATCTCTTGCATGCCAACAAACAATCCTTTTTAACACCAGCTGAAAAACACAACTGTGGGTCTCTCAATGGGAGTGAAGCGATGTCTCAAGTAGTTTAATTACGTGTAAACTGTAAAGTGGTACATTCAGCACAAATGCAAGAATCAAATAGCTCGAATGAGGCAATTGGTGGGTTACCTGAATTCCAAATGAGCAATCTGCATGCCAGACCCAATATTTTCCTTCCTAGGAATGACTTGGAGTACGATAGGTCCTTCAGCTGGCTGTGTGAATTGAAGGGTGCACGCCAGAAAATCTGCTAGGACCTGCTGAAGCCTTAAATTGTCCCCATAGAGGCTCATACATGATACTTCAATAGGCCAGTCACGATCAAGAGAAATTTGTTTTTCCTTGCTCAGAGACATGCCTTGCATTAAGACCGTATTCATAGCTTCCTCAAGGTTGAATTCTACTGTGTTCGCCTCCATATAACTATAACAGCAATCATTTATTAAGCAATGTTCAAAGTAAGTTTTCATTCGTGTAGAAGTGAATGGAGCAGGATTACAGTTGTGTACTTTAGTACTTGTATGCATTATTTTCTAGTACGAGCAGCACTACTGTATCGATGGAAATTTTGATGCCTTAGAATTTCTAACCAGTAAAGATAAATTGCATTGCTGTGTTATTACATGTACTCCATATATTGATTGTAATTGAGAAAAACAAGTGACATTGTAATTTCAGTTTTGCATCAGGCCATCAGCACTGCAGACCTACCAAAAATCTACTAGGATTGGTAAAAGCATTATAGCAATTCAAGAGTCCAGAAAGGTAAACAACTCTAAATCTTCATACAGTGTGCAGATTAAACGGCACTTACCACTGTTCAATGCTTTCCAAATCAGTGTCATGTAAAATTTTTTTCAACTGTTCTTGACAGAGAACATTTGATGCAAGAAGTCGCCTTTGCTCCTCTGTCAGCTCGGAAGGTTCCAATAAATTACGAGTAAACTGCATGCCATTGAGTGGGTTCCTTAATTCTTGCCGAATATATGTCAATTCCTTAAAGCTGTTCATAGCAGCTTGTTCAGACATTTTCTGCACCTGCAAAGCATGCTGAAGCTCTGGGCTGGACACATGCAGAAAGCAAAGAGCGCCAGTGATTTTCCCCTCCGCATTTGTCCTCTTATTTGCTGTCAGAAGTGATTCTATGTACTTGCCATCTGTATCGAAGAAACAAAAAAGAAGCTTCTCGGGATCTTGACCAGAGATCACTGTGTTCATCAGTATGCTAAGTTTGGTTAGAGTACTATGATCTTTCACCCTACAACCATAGTCTTGAAGGGTGAAAACCTCCCCAATTAGCAACTTATCTATCACGTCTTCCCTTTTTACGCCTGTAATCTTTTGCATAGCTTGATTCCACTCTAGGCAAGAACCAAGATCATTGATCATAAATATAGGGGGGATGAGCTCACTGGGGTTCTTTACAATTGCAACATAGTCTCCTTGTATACGAGTATACTTATCCATAATCATCTTCTTCTCTGTCAAATCTTGTGATAGAAAGCAAACACCAACAACTTTATCTGAAAGGTCATGGCTACAGCAGGCGTTGACCATTAAGATTACAGGACCATTACCCTCCATGTGATGGAATGTTTTGAGTTTGATTTCCAAATTTTTCTCTTCTATTCCTGAAATACAAAAAGGTAGACACATAAGTGCCACCCAAAATAAACTAGCACGTTATGACTAAGTTGAGAGTATAAAAAATGACGATTCAAGAGGTAAGACAGAGTGAAAACCTTGTAATGCTGAGTTTAAAATCTGCTTAACCACTTCAACAGAATCATCCTCAACAACATCTACCAAAGGCATCCCTATGGCTTCCATTACGGGCAATCCAGTAAGTTCTGCGGCTTTATTGTTCCATCCATTTATGCTACCAGCAATGTCGACAGCCAAGATAGGCGCGGTTGCTGTCTCAAAAAGGCGGACCATCTCGTTTGTAACAGTTCTTAGTTCAAGAAGCCCCTGTATCTTCTTCATATCATCAGGTGGAGCTTGAACAATGGACCTTACATTGTCTTTGTTATTGGTGGTGTTGTTGTTGTTGACATCTTCATCTTGCAGGTTGCCGCGTAGTATTAGCTGCAGAGAATGGATTGCGTCCATTTCAACATCCTCCCAAGGAACACTCCTCCATTTAACTACTTCCAAGAAGGCTTCAAATGAAGATCGGGGATGCATCTTCCTTCCATTGTCATCCGTGTCAACCGGTTCATGCTTTGCTCCACCCCACTTGATCTCCTTCGCCGCATGGGATCGGAACCAAAAGATAAAATCTTTGGAAGAGATTTTTATAGCTGCCATCCCACACACAGCATCACCAAGCCCCTCAGCATCATGATAACCTGCTTCCACTAAGCTGTCAGTACTCAGTCCAGTAGATCCATCATGGCACTCCTGCAACCATGCAACAATTTTCTTTATTTCTGCTTCAGAGGGAGTTGATCCTAGCACCCAAATTTGGTTTTGGTAATACAATGCTGCACCATCACATTTCACTAGATCCATTACATTAGGCGACTGGTTGAACATCCCGACAGGAGCATCTCGAAGGAGCATATCACAGAGAAGGGTCTGCATGCGAAG
Organism: Raddia guianensis; assembly: GCA_036346415.1. Lineage (NCBI taxonomy): Eukaryota > Viridiplantae > Streptophyta > Magnoliopsida > Poales > Poaceae > Raddia > Raddia guianensis. The sequence continues at coordinate 33,356,935 of CM070536.1, forward strand.
GATGTGCCTCTCCTTGGCCTGAGCAGCCAGTTCCACCTCTTTGTTCAGCTGTATGCCAAATACTTGCAGGAGAAATTCGCAAGCATACCTGAGTGGGAAAGGGACGAACCTCGGGCTTGTGTGATGGCAGACCACCAGCCCCCACAGTTTCCTGCCTTTCGGCTGTTGATCACTCCCAGTGTCCCCATCCTCCTCCTCATCCTCATTTATAGTGACCGACATTACAAGTGACGCAACAGAGCCCATGTTCGCCATGTACTGTGCATGGCAACCATGGGGTGCCCTAAGGGTCGAGCCACAGAGGCTGAGAGGCTGTGCTAGGTTTTCATCCTGAATGAGCTTCACAGGAGTAGCGGAACAATCGCATATCATCCTCACTTTGTTTTTCATAAACAGAAACCTGGACGCCTGTGGGATGTCCGTGGCCGGGTAGTGCAGACCAAGATATGGCTCTAAATCAGATCTCCTGCACTCTGCAATGACCTCACCATGCTCATCCTCGTGAAATTTGTAGGCCATCACCCTGTCATAGCCTGTGAGCTCGCTGACCTCGCGGACCAGCACGTCGCACAGCATAGAGAGATTCCCACTGGGCAGGGACTGGAGCCTGGAGATAGCCTTGGCAGCGAGCTTGTACGACTTGAGCGCCCCGGCGGCGGTGACGGGCACATCGGCGGGGTTGACCGGCTCGAGGTCGATGACGAGCCCGACGTCGATGCGGTGCATGATGGCGTAGAAGGGCTTCCCGGAGGTCCTGGCGTGCACGAGGATGGGATTGAGCAGGTTGACCTCCCCGAAGGTGGCGGCTTTGTGCAGCGCGACGGAGCTCTGGGAGCGGAAGAGCGTGCGCACGTCGATGCCGATGGTGAGCGCGTCCCGCTGGTCGATGGTGGGCACGGCGTGGGGCGTGAGGTCGAGCATCTCGGCGGCATTCTCGCTGTACGCGAGCAGCGCGAAGGTGTCTGGGTGGATGGCGAGCAGGCACCCGAAGGGCTGGATGAAGCGGCCGCGCTGCATGTTCTGGAGGTAGGCGGAGACGTCGCTGTTGCTGGCCGCCGGCCGGGTGGCCGCACCCACCGACGACGAGTAGTCGAAGTGGCGTTGCGACCCCTCGAACTCCGCGTGCAGCTGCGCGTCCACCGGCGTCTGCGCCACCACCCGCGCGCTGTGCTTGGACCGTGCCGAGCTGCCCCGCGAGCACGTCGCCCTGTTGTTCGACCGCGACGACGACATCTCCACCCCCAACCCCCTTCCCCACGGACCTCCCCCCTACACAGCAAGGCCCAGCGGCGGCGGCGTGGGGGATTCGGCGACGAGGAGCGAATGGGGCGAAGGGGAATCAAATTGAATCATGGATGCGGCATGGAGGGAATAGGCGAAAAGCGGGGGCTTTTGGAGAAAGACGACGGGGATGGGATTCGGCGGATAAGCGCGGGATGGGGAGGAGGGCTCCCGGCTAGGAGAGGAGGTGAGTGGGAGTGGGACAGCGAGCGATAATATCTCTCCCCCCCTCTTCCCCACCCCAAAGGGGAAACGGAGCAACGGGGACGCGCAGCTCACCGAGATCGGGCGCGCCGGAGTGGAGGCCGCCGCAGCCGGCCGCCGGCGCCTCGCCGCCGTGGAGTTAGCCGGACGGGGAATCGGATTCGGCTTCCTCAAGCACAGCGTCGGGAAACCGAAAGAGGGAAGCCGTACAATGGCATCCGATTCTTCTTGCCCACAACAGTCGCCTCTATTTCCATCTATAGTACTCCACATGCTATGACTGGGCTAAAAATACAGAATTTTTTACGCTCATGTCATTAAAAAGTCCAATTTATTCGAAATTATCATTACAAAATGCATATTTATATTAATGTCCTTTTTTGCAACTATTTTATCACAGATGCCATTGTGGAATATTTCGAGAGCCAAATACGCAAGAAATACATAAAATACATGTATAGCCCACATGCCATCCTCTCCTTCTCCTCCTTCTTCCTCCTTCCTCCTCCTACACCTCTCTCTCTCTCTCTCTCACCGTCGTTGTCGTGCCTCGCCCGCGCCGCCGCCGCGCGCCTCATGCCATTATGGTCATCGTCATATTGCCGCCACCACCTCCTTACTATTGCCGCTTTACGACGGCGACGACGATCAAGGCGAAAGCCGCAATGGAGAGTTTCGAAGCGGCAGCGACATCACGGACGGAGGCGACGGTGACCTCGAGGGCGACGGCGACGTTACATGGCGACGGCGGAGGAGTTTCGATGGCGGCGACGACGGCGACATCAAGCGAGATTTGCAAGTGAGGAATCGAAGCGGCAATAAGCGGCGACTTTGGGACGGGCGACGAAGAACTCGAAAATGACGGCGACTTGTCAGGTGAAGGCGGTGACAACGAGCTCCGTGGCGGTGTCGGAGGAACTCTGAGCGACGGAGGAGGAGCTCCACGGCGGCGACGATCGGCGGTGTGGCGTCTCTTCGGTGGCTGGAGGAGGTGAAAGAGAGAGAGCGGTGGAGAGGAAGAAGATGATGTTGAGGGTATGATATGCGGACCCATCTGTCATAATGTATTTTGTCCTGTGTTTTGGTTCCATATAATTTGTAAATCCCCCAAAATACTCCACAATGGCATCCGTGATAAATAGTTGCAAAAATAATGGTATTAATATAAATATGCGTTTTGTAACGGCAATTCCGAATAAACCGAACTTTATAATGGCATGAGTGTAAAAAATACAAAAAATAAAGCAAGTAGCAATTGGAGAGAGCCACGGCTTAGCTGATGGTTAAAAAACACTTTTTTAGAAAAATTACATGCATGCCACTGTAGAGTTGTCTCCGAACATAAATGTCATCGTAAAATCTTTTATAACATAGTCATCATGTATAAAGTGTGTGCACATACATAGATTAGATGTCATTTTAGAAGACTTAAGTTTAATATAAGATCCAATAAACGATCTAACAATTAGGTCCTCTATGTTATACCTCTTTTCTTCTTCCTCCTCCTCCTCCCAAGTCCCAACTATCCTCAATCCCCATCTACTTTTCCAGACAGAACGCCACTTTCCCATCCCTTCGCCTACCGGAGCTCCTCTTACTCGTCCTCACATGCAATCTCGCCTCCCCATCTTCGCATGCGCTGCCATGGCCCTTTCCCCTCCGGAACTCTGGCTCCCCAACGTCTTTACGCACGCCTGTGGCGTCCAAGCAATTGCCAGAGGCAATGAAATGTTGTATTGAGAAGAAACAACAAATCAAAATCGCTACGGAGAGATCAGATGGTAGCATTGGCATGGTTTGATTGATGCTCTAGAGGCGGATCACGACCATGGATTTGAACCTGCAGGACATGGCGTCGACGGCAGTGGCCATGTTCGTGCAGGTGACGTCACTCCACCTATGTTCTATGTCGTCCAAGACTCAACACGCCCTCACAAAGTTGAGGACCTTGCCAAAGATCCTAAACATCTCCATGGTGTAAATCATGCCCTTGTTGACAACAGATGTTGTGTTGGGGTCCATCAAGGCGTTGGGGGTGGCCGGTGGCCTCCGTCCACCGATGCTTTTCGAAATCCAACTCAAACACCTTTTGTTCCACCTTCTCCACCGGTGCATAGTCGCCTCTGCCGAAGTGTATGAGGAAGACGAGGAAAAGCTGGAAGAGGAAGAAGGAGAAGATGAGGAGTGACACACAAGACTTACTCTTTAGACATTATATTGAGCACGTATATATATTTTTCCAAGTCCTCTGTAATGGCGTATATGCAAGTTTTCACACTTTATAATGTCATCTATGGCACAAAAGACTTTGTGGTGGCTGCAGTGGCATATATGTTTTTTACCCTTAGATTTATGTCACAACAGTGTTCGAACCTTAACTGCGAAAAATTCTTGCCTTGCACTGTCTAAGGAAATACAAAAAATCCGTTTATACAATTTCACCTACATCGAATTTTTATATCATAATAGCGGATAGAGGCATGATTCAAGGAGTCAGGTCTACTTGCTTTATCTCTTTCCAATTTTATGGTGGGTTTGATAAGAACCCTTTTTGCTTTATTAATAAATAATCGAAAAAAGAATTTTCTTTTTTATATACCCCGCTTGTTTTATTATAACAAGTCCTGCAAAGGAAAAAATTTAGTTTTTTAATATAGTTTTTATTATCATGATATTACCTCTCAAAGCGTTTAAAATAAATGCACCAATTTTAAGAAACAAATTCAAAAATCTTTTAAATTTCAATTTACGCTTAGCTCATTTTAACTTAGTCAACTTATCCATTCAACCCAACCGCCCCATAGTCTGTACATGCCCGTCTAAATATGGATTTGTCTTCGTTTTATCTTAACCATTTAATTTAGGATTGAACTCTTTCTTTTAATCTAAATATAGTTAATTTCTTTTAACGGGAGCACTTAACTGGGACTGTCCATTCTTGCTTTTTAGTCTTAGCCATTACAGATTTGGATTTAAAAAATGTATGACTAGATATTTTTTCTTTTTCTTTGATTAATTGTGAGACCATCTAGTATTTGAAAAACAACATGGTGACTTCTCTACTTTAATACGTAACTAGCCAAGCATTTATGTCATATACCCCAATCATACATACTCATATATATTTAAACGCTCTGCCTTGACCAGGCGGTGGAATAATATATATATATATATATATATATATATATATATATATATATATATATATATATATATATATATATATAACTCTATAATTGAGCAGTTTTAGCCTACATCCAACTACATATCTCATCCGTCCATATCCCATCATCCAACAGTTATAATTGGATCACTTAAACTTCGCTTAAATAACCCACCTTTGCCACTCTATCTATCTAAACCTGTCATGTACGAGTACAATCGGCAGTCCGTCGAGCTGTCCTACGGCGACGTCACCGACGCGGACTCTCTCGCCGCCGTTTTCCACGGCTGCGATTATCTAATGTATTCTGATCTCGATTCAAATTCGGATCAAGCAATAGCTGTCCGTAAGCTGCACGTATACAGTATACTTTGTACATACTCCTACCGTCCTATGACACGTGCATGCATCGCGCTCACGCGGGGGACATCGGTGGCCTGAACCCGTACGTGCACGCGCACGCTTCGTCGCCGCCACCTTCCTCGTGCCGTCGTCGCTTGACCGGCCGCCGCTCCAAGCGTCGCCGTTGCCACTGGCCGCCACGCGTGACCCACCGTCGCTCCTTGTACAAGTACAATTGGCAGTCCGTCGAGCTGGCCTACGGTGAGGCAACGTCACCGACGTGGACTCCATCGCCGCCGCCTTCCATGGCTACGATTATCTAATGTATTATGATCTTGATTCGAATTCGGATCAAGCAATGGCTATCCGTAAACTGCACGTATACAATATACGTGAATAAACTCCTACTGTTCTACGACACGTGCATGCATCGCGCTCGCGCAGGGGACGCCGGTAGCTTGAACCCGTACGTGCACGTGCACGTTTCCTCGCCGCCGCCTTCCTCGCACCGTCGTCGCTTGACCGGACGCTGCTCCAAGCGTCGTCGTTGCCGCCAGCCACCGTGTGTGACCGGCCTTCGCTCCTGCACCTCGCCCCCATCGTCCAAGCTCCCGCTCCGCCACCGCCGTGAACAGCCGTCGCTCCTGTAAAACATGAAGACTTTTCGATTTTCGTTTATTGTCCACTGTTTTTTCTCTGCAACTGTAACCCACGTGAAGATGCTTTCAATCTCGGTTCTCCATCAAATTGCATAGGTTTAATTTCATCTTACAGAGAAGAAGCAAAATCTTGAGTTTTCTATTAAGTTGCATAGGTTTATTATGGCCTAGTTCTTTTCAGCTTAAAGGCTTAACAACTTAACGACTTATCTACGTTTTAAAAAGACATATGTTTTAAGTTTTTTTAGTCCGTTTTTTTACTGTTTTGAAGGTGGATCCTAACGTTTTAAAAAGCAAGTCAAATTAAATGGATCTGAATCTCGAGACTATCTCGAGAAGCTCTCGAAGTTCAGTCATTTCAGCCGTTCAGATCAGCTCAAAAAAACTGGGCCTAAGTTGCATAGTATATTACTTTAACGCTTTGCACGTGTACGCTTGATAGTTCCACAAAAGTGTTACTCTAGCCACCAACAACCACCGCCGCGGTTTTTTTAATATTAGTGATAAAGGCTACTCCATAGTAAATATTAATTTTTTTCTCTAATTAACCGTCGTTTTTTTTTTGGGAGTGACGCGGTAGCTCTACTTTGATATATATCTTTAACACCAATTCAATCCACGTATGTCATGTCATGCATGTGTAGTTTCTTTGGTTGCTTAATTCAATCCATACGTGGCAAATATATTACTCCCTCTGGTCACGAAAAGAAGTCGTCGTTGACTTTTATACACAACTTTGATCGTTTGTCTTATTCAAATTTTTTTATAAATATATAAATATATAAGTCATACTTAAAATATATTTAACAATAAACTAAATCACAACAAATTAAATGATATTTACATAACTTTTTTGAATAAGACAAATGATCAAATATGTCTCTAAAAATCAACGGCGACTTCTTTTTGTGACCGGAACGAGTAAATACAGATTTATGGATGCGTTCGCTGCCGCATCATGCAACCGGCAAGGGACCCAACGATCACATCGCCTACATAGATTGCGTTGCGATTGATAGACAACAGCTGGCTGCTTGAGCCCGCGAAAACCAGGAGCTTGTCTGGCTAGAGTTGCCATTGTGCAAAGGGGCTCATCTGGGGGCGACGGGCGGAGCAATTGCAAAAGCAGCATGCAGAAGGTGACCAATCCAAAATCCCCAGCTCCAGAAGCTCTCAGCATAGAGCGAGCGGGTTCAATGCTGAAATTATATATATTGAAACCTCAGTTCGAGAGCGTCGAAAGGTGTCTTCAACAAGTACAAAACTGAAAAACGGCTTTGGTTGCAAAAACTCTAGGTTTTCAACATTGATTAGCTCGAGGAAGACTGGAAGAGCACGAAGGTTTTACCATGGATTCTTCATATGGTTATGCAGTAGTTTCCAGTGCCAGGCAGCTGGTTGACGAAGTATGATGCAAAAAAAAGATTTGATGGACATAGTAGTATCAATTTACGAACGATTCCTTCTATTAGCCAATGGGTGGCACACAGTGCTTTAAAAATGTACCCTAGACATCCGACTGGAAGCCACGCCCGCCTAGAGCATGGAAAGATTAGGTACTAAACGCCAGTCAGCCGCTAGTTAGCGCCTCTGCCTTCCAAAGCCTGGTGTCACCAGAGAACGAGCTTTGCTTAAATGGCTAGGCACACATGGTGGCAATGAAAATGTAGGTATCATGTGGACGCCACCACTGAAAATTTTGTTATTCACTTATTCACAATTTTTACAAGACTTTCAGTGGTTCTTCTAAAAGCTCCCAAAACCATTTAAAATATTTTTTTATACTGAAGCCTCGTATCAGGAACCCACAATTTTCTAGATCATAGGATTCAGCTGAAAAGTCGCAGTAACTCTTCCAAACAAAAAAAAAACAAAAAGGTGACCCTGGCATATTCCAAAGTTGAAAGGGAAAAGAAGAAAAGAAAGAATGAAACTAGCGAGGATAAGAATGGAACTAGCGATGATTATAAAAATGACATCCTGTTTAAACACTATGACAGGTATCTTGTCAGTACAATCAAATACATTCCAGGATTAATCAGATAAATGTCACTTTAAAGTTGTGGAACAAAACATTTGCTCTACAAACTTGCAAAGTAACTTTGCCGTGGCATAGTTGCATCCATCTAATTACCCATTCCAGGAATATTTAATCTAAGAAAGTCGTAAAAGTTAAATCTTTCACCATCCTGGATGAACCATGACCATATGGCTGCCATACACGTCTGGCAGGGAAATTGGCACAAGATGATCATTGAAGCAACATCGCAAGCAATAAAAAACATAATTCAAGGATAAGATAAAGCACCAGTAAACTCGGTGCCTCAACTTCTATTTGAAATGTCTTCTGTTTGATTTGCTCGGTAAGTTATGGATGGTTGGAACTTGGGAGTGTCAAGAATATTGACGTGAAAGGCAATTGTGGTCTTCAATCTCATACCTGAAGTCCCAACAAGTTTTCTATAGTCATGAAGCAAATAATCATTTTATTGCCACTTTGTCAACGAAATGGTTGAAGGCACAAAAATCATTACTTGGATAAAAGCCTTTTGGTGTGTTTCTTTTCAACTAGGAGCAAAAAAATGATGTAACCATCGTTCAGCCAACATGTAAAAAGAACAGCTGACTTTACGACAAACATAAGAATTACATACATTAGTAAAAAGAAAATGAGGAAGGACTGGAGGTGCTATTGTCAATGTAAAAGTAAGAAATAATTTATGGAAAATTGCTTGCCCTGATACAATAACCCTTGCAAACAGCTTGTCGAGCAGTGAAAGATGGAATGGTTAGGCTCTCCGACTCCAAATAGTGATGCACAAGTAGCAGTAACTGATCCAATTGAAAAAAGGATGAAGAGAAAGACCTACTCTATATGAGAGCTTTGATACCAACTTGTTGCATCTCACGCAACCGCCAAACTGGGTAATATGATTCTTCTTCTGGCACCTCATCACTCTCCATAAGTTGCATGGCCCATGCATAATAGACAGTTTGAATGGTATCCTAGCATAATTCAAGCCAAAAAAGAAATATAACTTTGCTGGTTGCCAATATCAACTACACTGCCATTTGTCAATCAAGAGAAACCAGAAAGAGCATATTATTATTCAATAACAGCTTAAAGTTTCAAACTGTTTAAAAGTACATGCGCCATTGTGTGCTTTGCGTTATTATATAATTTGAGCATCTATATAGAAGATTGAAAACTCAAGCTATTCATAAACTGACAACCTTAACAGTCAACAACCTGCTTGTGCCTCAAACCAGCTTGAGAATTGAAAGAAGCATCAGTGCATTATGCAGTATTAATCTCAGGTTCAAGTTCAACTGCTCGTTTTGGAGCTCAATAAAAAAATATTTCACCATGACAACTCTGGCTACATAATTTGCGGTGTAAGTTAACAAATGATAATTATTTACACATATTCAACCAAACTGTTTAATCCGAGAGGGATATTGCTTTCATTATATACTTCGTTCAAAAATATGGTTATTAAATGATCAAAACTTCATGCACCAGATGAATTCTGTCAAGCATGGAGTCCATGGAAATTCTGATATCATGCCAAAAGACTAAATCAGACACTGGAACTACCATCCATCAGCCTATGCTGCCTACTGTGCATGATAACACACATATATTTTTTATATTTAAAGAGCGGAGCTAAAAATAACCTCTATGCATAGCCTACCTGTCCTCCTTCTTTTACTTGCCCTTCTCTATCACGAATACAGTAAATCTGCTGTGTTTGGAACTGAAAGAGTTTGGAAGCAAGGATATGTTGTAGGCATATAAAAAAGGAAAAATATGACAGAAATTTAAATTTAGGATACCAATTAGTCACATACCCCTATGATAATAATTGGTGCAGTTCCCAACATTTTTGTTTCCCTTACATCAGCATCTGAAACGTGTAGGATCTACCAAAAAGAAAAAGGAAATCAGGAATTCTTCAGATTTTCTTCAACAAAGTTTCCAAGATCAACATAACAGTACCTACTGGCCCTAATAACCATAGGAAAAGAGAATGTTTAAGACATATATGACAACATTGGCCTACTTTGTGATCAAAAAATATGCCCTGCGATGCATAAGCTTGCCTCTCTCCTTTGCAGCGTTCAATCACTTCCTTAGTGCAAAACCTTTTTAAAGTCTTCACATCACCCTGAAGCATAATTGGATTATTAATAATGCTAATGTGAATATGAGTTTTCACATATAATACACATCATGTTTAATTGATCGCTTTGAACTTCTAGGCATAGTTTTATTGGATACCGCTAAATTTGATGTGCCAACTATTGCATACTCCTAATATTTTATTTTTTTTAAAAAAAAACTATATAACCAGCTTGTGTAATTAGGATAATCCACAATCACGCTAATTCAATGATGTGATAATTTCATCTTTGCAAGACAAGAGTTACCTCTGAGTATGCAGAAAGAACAGGCTTGATCATTTCTTGAACATCGCCAACAAAATCAGATAATGAAAAGGACCTGTGCATATAATGGTGAAATATAATTCAGTTACACCCTAAAATTCCTCAAAGTTGAAGTTACACATCTTACGGATCTCGTCGCCGAATTTCTTTGAAAGACACAGCAGTTGCAGTTTCTTCGAAAATAGACTCATTCAAACTGCAATTAAAGAAAATATACCACAATCAGAGTTAGATGCATTAAATATGACAAAATAAAAGGAAAATATATTAAATACTTTGCAACTGCAAGAATGTTCCATTTGTCTTTCATCTTGGTTAGTGCTATTAATGATGTGGAAGCACAACTGAACATTGACAACCATGAATGCACTTGACAATTACCAAGTATGGCACATTCAAGAGAAAAAAAAGATATGTGTTACACATAAATAAAAAATAATAGCATAAGGCTGTCTCCAACAGGAAACCCTAAATTTGATCCCCTATAGCCTTATATACATGCTCCCTTTAAAAAAAATCTCACCCTATATTTCTTCCATCTCCAACAGCGTTTTCTATATGAAGAATTGTATAGGGAGAGGAGAGAGAACCCCAACATATAAGGGGATGGAGAGAAAAACTCTATTTTAGGGAACAGAATAGGGAATGCTGTTGGAGCACATAGGGGGAGAATCCATCCCCTATTTTAGGATAGAGGGTGCTTTAGGGAAGCCTGTTGGAGACAGCCTAATCCAGGTTAGAACCATCAACTTTCATGGCCAAATAACACAAGTAATAGAGTAATCTTACTCTTGAATTTTCTGAACAACTGGATTGTCACTCGTTTCCCATCGTTCTCGGACATCCTCGGCTACCTGCATTTGTAAACAGAAAACATAAACATCAATACAAGAAAAAACTATGTTCCACCAGTTTCAAAAAACAAAACTTTACAACAGTCAGATGGTACCTCTTGTCCAATATTTACAACAGGCTTGGTATATTCATTCACTCTCTTGTAGACTGGATGACCTTGCATCTTCACAGAGGAAAGAAAAGGTTTCAGATAGGAAATAACACTATAACAGATATTCATGTGAGAAAAAAGGTGGCAGGTTCAAGGGTTTCCTCTTATGATACCTTTTTCTTAAATGCTTCCCATTTTTCACCCAATATTGACTTCTTTACTGGAACAATAACTACATCAGTTCTTGCACTCTTCTCTACTGTTGCAGCAGAAGCATACCTAGCATGATTTTTCTTCTTTCTGCTAGGGCTAGTGCTTAGCTCATCTTTGACAATTTCATATCCCTGCTTAGCTAAAGTTGATATTCTTGTGTCCTTCAACTTTGCAAATGCGCCAGATACCACTGGTGAAGCAGATGAAAGTGTTGACCTCAATTTATTAAATAACGTATAGCTATTTGTGGCGTCTTCCGACTTGTCATCTGAATGTGAAGATGCCTCAGTTTTCTCATGTTTTGAAGCTTCAGGTGAACCATCTTTACAACCCGAAGTCTCTTCTTTTCCTAGCCCAAAACTCTCCTTAACCTGTTAAGAACTCCACCAAGGAAAAGAAACCCTCTTTAGGAAAAGGATCATAAATATTGGATTGAAGTTGTATTGATTTATCACTAGCCTCTTCTGTAGCAGCAGACATTTTCTCTTTGACATTTGCAGTAACCTACAAAGAAACAAAACCGTTTTTTGAGCATTAGACAAAGAGAAATAAGCAAACCATGTTTTTCTAGATCAAACAATCATCCTTAAAGAAAATGTCGCTGATTTACCTTTTTAGATGTTGCCTCAGCTTCGGTCCAAACATCATCAACACTCTTGTAAATTGTCTCAGCTGTTTTCTTAGTCCTGCATAAGTCATTTTATGGTATCGTCAAGTAAGCCTATAAAATACTGGGACTTGCTAAAAAACATATCGATATACTGCTAAATATACAAGGTTCAAAATGAATGAAGTGCACTGTTTTCACCAACGTATACCTTACTTTGAGATCTTCCTTTACAACACCTAGTTTCTCACTGAACTCCTTCATGGATTTCTGGAATTCAGGATTACTGCAGCCGAAAAATCCAATTAAAAAAAAAACAGTCATGACAAGTACAACATGCCATGCAAAATGATTTGGAGGTAAATAACAAAAGGAAAGAGTGATATTAATAGCCACAAACCCTGCTAAAATTATTTTCTTAAAAAAAATCGTGGTGGCAGGGACATTGGAAGTTTTTTTGTGAGACATACCTCTTAGCCTCACCCTTCAATTGCTTCGAGAACTCATTGAAAACACTTAGGTTTCGATAATTCGAATGCCTGTATCCAGCAAAAGCTTGCAAATCGACATTTGTTGCCTACACCATGTTAACGGAGTCAGTAAAATGCACGCAGCATCGCGTAGCAAGGAATAAAGCAAGAAAATCGCGCACGCTCGCAGTCAGTGGCAGGGGAGCAGCTGCCCGGGCTCCCGCGAATGCTCAAGGGATTTAGGGGTTCATCATCAAAATAAAAAACTAAATAATATTTATTGAAAAAACACACAAACACCAAACCAGAGAGAGAGAGAGAGAGAGAGAGAGAGAGGCGGCACTGGATCTGGGATCCAGAGGAGGAGGTGAGGCAGCTGTACCAGCGGCGAGCGACGGCTCGATGAAGGCGAGAAGGCCGCGCCGCGAGGGTCTGACGGGAGTGATGGCCTGATTAGTCCGGTGAGGAGGCGAGGCCGCGGTGAGTAGGCGCCAGCGACGAGGCAACGCACGGCGGCGAGGCGGCGCCAGCGAAGAGGCAACATGCGAGCGAAGCGGACAGAGGCGGCGGCCTGGCTGGCGGCGTCGAGTTGGAGGCGAGGACTAGCAGGCATTGGCAACGTGCGAGGAGGCGAGCAAACTACGTAGAGGCGGACATCGGACATGGGCCAGCGAGACCTGGCCAGCCCGGCCCGTCCGTTTGTCGGGCCGGCCGAGCCTAGGCCCGACGAAAACACGTTTTAAGGGCTTGTTTGTTTCGAGTTAAGTTTTGCGGTAGCAAATTCTGTTATTTTTATATAGCCTACATGTTGTAGTAATTTGTACTGATTTTTTTATGGCTTTTAGTAGTTCTTCTCAAGATCGTAAAACTATTTTTCAATTATTATTTTAAAATTATTAGACCACTTTTTGAGAACTATCAATTTTTACTACGGTAAAACTCAACTTTACTCAACACTGAAACAAACAAAGCCTAAATTATAGTCGGGCAGGACTTGGGCACGGTTTTGAAGCCCAATTGGTCTGGGCGAGATGGGCTTGTACCTGGTCCGATGGAAGCGGCCTTTTTCAAGCTCGGCACGGTCTGGTGCACAGGTCTAGTTTGAGCAATGGCTATGATGGGGAAGTTTTTATTAAGAAGCCAGCACAACATCTAAATCGGCTAGTTAACATCACTCGTAGCAAAATATAAATATGGTCTAAAAAATTTTGGAGCTACACATTACACATACACATGTCCATCCTCCTATTAGCTAATTCCCACCATAGCAATTTCATAGCTACTAAATTACAAGCCTTGAACAATAAAATGTTTTAGATCGTTAAGAAAAATTCCACAAAGTTTCAAAAAAATTATTATAAAATGTTATAGTGAATGGCCTGTGCAAAAATGATATATTTTGCAAACCGAACTAGAACAATAACAAAACCACAAAGCAAAGTGTCTTGGAGTAGCGGCATATGCACACAGGAGGTCGCTGTCGACATGTGACCATGAATAGGATGACCGGTATGTTGTGTTGATGGAAAGGACCATCCAGATGGAAAGGACCATCCATAATCATAGCCCCACAAATATAAGCCGAGGGACGAAGTGCTTACGAACATCACGCCTCCAATGTTGTTTAGATCTAATATCGACACCTTTATTTTTCAAACACTATACACTAAAGACCACAAGAGGCGAGATCAAGGACAAAGATCAGGGTGGGGTGCTATTGCTTGCTGGGTGGCCTGTTCATATTAAGGCCTTGTTCTTTTCAGTGTATTGTACTGTTGCGTATTACTGTATCATTTTTTGTTATTTTATATAGCCTATAAGTTGTCCTTCCAAAGATCCTAAAACTATTTTTATTTTTTTAATAATTTTTAGATCTTTTTTCGAGTGCTCTCGAATTTGCTATAATAATACGTCAACGCAACGATACGATGAAAAAAACAAGGTCTAAGAAGGGCACGGGCATGACTAGAGAGAGTAAAGTGGGCCTCTTCTATGAACAACGACGATCTTGGTATACGAGTATATCCAAAAGAGTGTTAGAGCTAAAAAAAATCCGCAAATCTCGGTTCATTTTTTGTTGAGTGTTCGATAAAATCCAAGACTAAGACATTTACCATCTTAGACAATTACGCCTCTACCAAACAAACCTAATTCATCCCTCGCCGCTCCTTCCTCTTGCCCAGTGCTGTCTCTTCAAATACTCTCTTCAGCGTGTAGGACTAGGCACTTGGACAAAATAAAATTAAGCTTGGATTTGATGAGCTACTTGAGATCAGATCAAACTTAACGTGCCAAGCTAAAATCAAGGCCCAAAGTTTGAGCTTGAGTCCAGTTGCATTGGCCCGTATTATGACTCGAAACATATAAGCTATATATTTTTTGCACGTTAGTAATTAGAACAACGTATAAGTATTTGATGTGAGTCCACTGATGAATCGACACACATGATGTTCTTATCCCTATGTGCAGTCATACGTGCTAGCCGATAAATAGAACTAGCACACATGACAGTTTCGCCTTCCAACTAGGAAAAAATTTCCTCTATTGATCGATCTATATTTTTGTTTTTGCCAGTCAGATCTTCATTCATTCTATCAGCTCCCTAAGCCTCTCCAACTTCGATCATGTTGCTCCTATCATTCGCCAACCCCAACTTCGATCAAATACTCTGATCCAACACCATGATCCAGTCTCTTGCATCGCCATAGTCATGGTCGCCATCACTACAGGAAAACGAACTGTTAACGTCGGCCAAAGTAGTTTACGTCGGCCCGGCTGAAGCCGACGTTAATAATAGGGTTATTTACGTCGGCTGGACCTTGCAGACATAAATAACATTATTTACGTCGGCCCGACGTAAACACAAGTGATTAGACCACGGAGGGAGCTGGTGACGTGGAAGCAGTATTTACGTCGGCCTGGCCGACGTAAATAAGGTTATTTACGTCAGTCGGGTCTTGGCCGACGTAAATACTTATTTATTTACGTCGGTTTCCCCAGGCCGACGTAAACGTCTCTTTTCCCCTTAACCCTAACCCGCGCCAGTATTTCGTGTTTCCCGCGCCGTCACATATCCCATCTGCCACAGACTTGCCGCTGCCTGCCCCGCCTCGACGCCGCCATCAAGACCCATGCCAGCGCCCTGCCGCGCTACCTTGTAGCCTCCTTGCCTCTCGCTGCCAGCCAGCACGCCTGGACCCGCCGCCCTCTGCCGGGGCCGGTCCCGCCGACGCTGCTGCTGGCATCAAGTCGCCCGCCCGCCCTCCATCAAGTTAATTATTTGGGTAATTTCTTCTAGTTCTGAAATGCTGCAGAAATTGTTGGATTTTTGATATCGATCATGCTTGCATACTTTCAGTTTCTTCACGAGAAAATGCCTAGCTGCCATTAATCTTTGCTCTGACAATTAATGTCTGTTCCTACAGTCCGAGATCTCTCTCTGCCGCGTGTACAAGCACTTCGGCATTGACGACGGCCACGGCCAGCCCTCCGCCGCTACCGACGCCTTCCCCAACCTAGCTAGTCGACCGACGCCTCCCACACCAAGACCGACGCCGCCTCCGCTTTCAGAATCGTCTTGACGCCATTCCCCTAGCCGCAGTGAGGTACATTAATATACTCCTACTTGTTGTATTGTTGGTTTCTTCACTAGTATTTACTTTGATATCCCGTATTATAATAAGTGATTGCGTGGTATATATGTTTATTTCAATTCACAGTGTTGGTAACCGTTAAACTATGTTTGAATGGCAAGAATTTGTGATTGAGGAATTATATTTTATTGTATTGTTAAGCTTTGTTTTCCTGTTGCCTATAGCCTGTGTCCGTCCCGTATATTATTGTCATGATTTACATATTTTTGAGTAAACCGGTTTTTCAAACACAAGTCAACCCAACCTATACGTCACCCGTTTGAGAGCGACATTGATCACATTGAATTGTGATATTTGTCGCTCCCGAATTGTCCACGCTTGTGGACAACCTGGGGATAGACGGGTTAGCACGGTTTATCGTGGCATGTGGTTTGATCTGAATGGAATTTCAGTTGCGTAACCTCGTTGTTCTCCGATGCACAAGTATCATGCGTGCATTCCGAGAACAACGAGGTTACGCTGCCGAAATTTCGTTCGGATCACACCACACGCCATGACAAATCGTGCTAACCCGTTCATTCCTAGGTGGGTTTAGGACCTATCTTTGCCTAGATCTCCTGTTAGGATAATTACTAAACATATTTTTCGTGTATCTTTGAAATTACTATTAACAAAGATGGCTGAAGACAGTAGATGGATGTACGACGGTTGAGATAATGGTATGAAGCACACTGAAGAATGAAAAGTTAACACACAAAGTTTTCTGAATAAGGTTTCACCCCATATCCTCCTAGCGGGGTAGCGAAGTGTCTATGTGTTAAATGTCATCTTTTTGCCCGAGTGACAAAATCCGTTATGACCGGTCACCTATGCAAATTGGGCTTCATGCCGAATTATCTCGGTATGAGCATGGTGAGTAACGGGCGGTAGATATATCTGATGAAGATGATACTACTGATGGACTGGATGACATGATGGATGAGATGGTTCAGGACCTGGGTCGGCAATTTCAGAATGCTCCGGAGGATGAATCTGTGCGTCATGAGGATGTACCGGCCATAGCAGCCGAGAAATTATTTAGCCTTTTAGATGCTTCAGATAAGCCTTTACATGAGGGCACTAAGGTGTCAGTCCTTTCGTTCCTGACACAACTTATAAATATAAAATCAAAGTATGGTTTCTCTCAAGAATGTTACAACGATTTGATCAAATTGATTGGTGATGTCCTCCCAGAGAACCATAAGTTGCCAAAAGATATGTACTACTCGAAGAAGATTTTGGCTGGATTAGGAATGCCTTATGAGAAGATAGATGCGTGTGTTAACAATTATATGTTATTTTGGAAGAATGATGCTACGAATAAAAACTGTTTAGTTTGTGGCCAGTCTAGATTTGTACAAGTAGTTGATGCAGAGGGGAATGTAGTGACAAGTGATACACCAGTGAAGGTTCTACGTTTCTTTCCTCTAACACCGAGGCTACAAAGACTGTACCTATCTGAGGAGACTGCTTAACACATGAGGTGGCATAAAGAAGGAGTACGATTTAACGAAGGTGTCGCGGATTAAATTACGGCCCATTGCCGTGGCCCACTCCCTGACGGCCCGATCAAACAGCCTACCAGGGCCCAGCTCCCTGGAAGGTTCTATCTCGCCCATATGCATCCTGCCAATGCCTTCTTGGTGGCGTGATGCGAACGGCCAAGGAATCGTGTTTGAGTCCGTCTCAACAGAGTTCTGACGGCTACGTGAAGACCCGGACGTTGGTTTCCGGATTGAATAGAAGTCGTGATCCCCAAGAATTGAGCTTACCTTATCCGCCTCGGGATATATTTGGCATGTATGAGTTCGTTATGCACTCGTGGTCGCCTACCCGATATTCCCTCAGAGGTCGGTTTGTTCAACACTATATAAACAGGCCCCTATGGCGCTTAGAGGACCCCGGCATCGAAGTTTTACATCTTAGCATCCGCTTAGATTGCTTATTGCTCACCAGACACCCATAATCTCGCCGAGACTTGTTCGCCTCGCCGAGCCACCTCTTGTATTCATCTTTGATATATAAGAAAGGCCGGACGAGGGCTATTATCTCTCCCGAGAGGCCCGAACCAGATAAAAACCCTTGTCTCTTGTTCGCATCGTTCGTGGTTGTTCTGGCGTGTCTCCTATCTCCTCTTTGAAGAACCTTGGTTGACTTGGGTCGATATCCCAACCGCCGACAACCGGGCGCCGTCCGTGGGGATACGCAGACGAGCATGTCGAACTCTATCACGATCGAGATTCTCCCGAGGACTACGGCTCGGCGGCGCAGATGTCTCTTCCCCGCCAGATCGGATCGATCTCTTCGATCTTGATCGCCTTCCAGATCTGGTTCCCAGCTCCGTGCTCGGGGACTGGATCTCCTCGCGCCGGGCAGCTCTTCGCCCGGAGCACGCGTCTGGTCCCCGCCACGAGCTCCTTGCTCGGGCTAGATCTCTCGCGCGGGCAGCTCTTCGCCGGCGCGTCTCGTCCCATGACGAGCTCCGTGCTCGGGCCGGATCAACTCGGCTGGCGCTCTTCGCCGGCGCTGCGTCTGTCTCCGCGACGAGCTCCGTGCTCGGGTGGATCAAAACTCCTTCCGGATCCCGGCTGTTCACCGGCAAAGGATAACGGAAGAGAGCGGATCAAAGACTTGGAATGTCGACCAGCTTCGTAAGTTCCTCGTGTAGGTCTTTCGTTTCCTAGCTTCGTGCTTTTTCTCAAAATTCGCGCCTTAGTTCGTCCAAGTCTCTCAGGCTGCCATGTAAAGTTCAACCCATTGAGCGGTGAATGCTCGCGGCCCCTTGTGGTCCTTCTCACCACTTGTCTTCTCAGACTACTCTTTCTCTCTGGTAACACTTGATGGTCGCCTTGTCTTGCGAACTCTTGATTCCGCAATCTTAAGAGTTTTCCTGCCAGATCCGGTTTCAACAAGTTCCTAAACTCGAGTTGCGTAACACGGATCCAAATTTGCGGCTAAGCTCGCTCGTAAGCCCTCCGCTGCAGGCACTTACCGCTCACGCAGACGACCACTTGGTAAAGCTCGCTCTCGTAAGCCCTCCGCGCGAGACACTTTCCTTGTTCGGTTACCTTCGAATCGCTTAACTTACGTTAACGAGCGCCTCGAACGAGTCGATCAGATATCTGGTGTCGCTTAACTCTCTACGCACGTGCTTGAAGTCGCAAGTTCAGGTCTTCATGCATCGTCTGCACGGGCTAGGGCGCCGCTTTTCTCTTGTGCACTGCTCGAAGTTCGCAATCTCGAGATCCTCGAGCAACCGCACAACGGGCCGGAGTTAGGCTAAGCGTTCTACCGCTTTTTCCCAAAACTTTCTAGCACTCGTCGCTTTTGCTCTTGGTTTCGCTCGTCCTTGTCTTTTCTCGCTCTTTTTGCGTGAAAAGTCGCTTGAAGTCGCTCGGTCGACTCTCGCTCGATTCAAGCGCCGCCGGGCGGTCTTGAGTCGCTGGCCAGCCTCGGAGGATCTCCTCTCCGCTCGATTGGGACTTGAGCTGAATTTCGCAACCCCAGACGCTTTTCGCTTTTCAGCCTTTCCTTAGCGTTGGTTTTCCAAAACCTCGTTGGTCTTTCGCCCAGAGCGCCTCCCGCGTCTGAGCATGTCTTTTTCTCTGGCGACAACTCAGACGGCCCGGTTAACAAGCGGTGCACCACCGAGGAGTTTCGCCACCGTAGTCGATTCTCATCGCGAACGGCATGCCCACCGTAGTCGATTCTCATCGCAACGGCACTCTGGCGCTGCTCGCACTCGCCGAGGCGACACTAACGCCGCACGGGTCCATGCCCGATAAGATTTCGCCTCGACGCTTTTGCTCGCGGCTAAGGTCCCGATCGCCTTCCCGGTTAGCGGTCTTAGCCACAATGGGCTGCACTTGCCCGCACACGCCTTTTTTTATCCATGCTACGCCCTTCCTTGCACGGTAATCCGGAGCAATGCACCACCAACGAGTCCCGCCCACCGTAGCGGTTCTCATCGCAACGGCACTCCTTGCGCTCGGTTCCGCGATTCGCCGAGGTGACACTAACGCCATCGGGGACGATCCGTAAAAAATTATGTCTTGTGCAGTAGGTTGTCTTTTGCGTGTTTTTCAAAACTCGCTTTGCTCTTCTTAGAGCCCGCCCTTGCTTTTTTTTCCCTTGTCGGCTCGCTTTTTGTTTGTCTTCGCAGAAGTACAGGAGCGGGAACATCGACTCGGTGATGGTCGCGCGAGGTTCCGCACTTCCCCACCAAAACCGACGCATCAGATCCTCTCTTCCCGGTTTGTTCACGCATGCCCGTAGAGATCGATTCACTTCACCACAGATGATTTCTTGCCTTTGCCCAGATCGACCTTCACAGTTCGGCTAAGTCGAGTAGTGCGCCACCAACGGAGTCCCGCCCACCGTAGTCGATTCTCATCGCAACGGCAAGCCCATCGAAGTCGATTCTCATCGCAATGCACTCCAAGCGCCGGTTCGCACCGCCAAGACAACGCTAACACTATCGCAAGGAATACGCCATGGGTAAAGCGTTGATTTCACACGCTTCTCTTGCGCCTCGACCGATCGGGTTGTGATTCACCTCGACCGGACAGCCTTCGCCGGCGCGATCCGTCCCGCGAGGAGCTCCGTGCTCGGGCTGGATCACCTCGCGACCGGCGACTCTTCGCCCGGAGCGCTGGCTCCTACCAGTACGTCTTCGCCGATCGCACTTTCGTTCCTTTAACGAGCTCCGTGCTCGGGACTAGATCTCCTTACTTGGTTCCTTTGGCAAGCTCTACGCCGGGGCCGGGTCACCTTCCTCGTATGCATTGTCTCGCTCTCGTACACGATCTACGCCTGGGGCACATCACCTTCGCTCCCGAAGCGCGACATTCGCCGAGAGCGCATCTCTATTTTCTCGCAAGCTCTAGCCCGAGAGGTGGTTCCCTATCTTTCCTAGGCATCCAATGCCCGGATGCAAAGAAGACGAGTCCGTCTCGCGACTTGCTATGTTCATTCTTCCTAAGATCCGATCTTACGGATGCGTGGTACGCTCTTCACTACTAAGAATCCAATCCTCCTTGATGACGCTCACCTCAAGGAGATGATTCACCTCACTTCTTCCGATTTACGATCGAAGGTCGGGTGCTCGCTCGGACAGATGTGTCTTCTGCTCGACGAACGGAGTTGCTTCGCACCGGACGGGTTTGTTCGGTCCCGAACAAGTCTTGTTCGGTTGAACCATAACCTGCTTCGATCGCTTTGCTGCACGCTTTTGTAGCAGAAAAAACCCTCTTCGGGGCTAGCCGTCGGGATTAAATTACGGCCCATTGCCGCGGCCCACTCCTCGACGGCCCGATCAAACAACCTACCAGGCCCAAATCCTGGAAGGTTCTATCCGCCCATATGCATCCCGCCGAATGCCTTCTTGGTCGGCGTGATGCGAACGGCCAAGGAATCGTGTTTGAGTCCGTCTCAAGCAGAGTTCTACGCACGGCCACGTGAAGACCGGACGTTGGTTTCCGGATTGAATAGAAGTCGTGATCCCCAAGAATTGAGCTTACCTTATCCGCCTCGGATATATTTGGCATGTATGAGTTCGCATGCACTCGTGGTCACCCGCCCGATATTCCCTCAGAGGTCGGTTTGTTCAACACTATATAAACAGGCCCCTATGGCGCTAGAGGGACCCCCGCATCGAAGTTTTACATCTTAGCATCCGCTTAGATTGCTTATTGCTCACCAGACATTCTGATAATCTCGCCGAGACTTGTTCGCCTCGCCGAGCCACCTCTTGTATTCATCTTTGATATAAGAAAGGCCGGACGAGGGCTATTATCTCTCCCGAGAGGCCCGAACCAGATAAAAACCCTTGTCTCTTGTTCACATCGCTCGTGGTTGTTCGGCGGTCTCCTATCTCCTCTTTGAAGACCCTTGGTTGACTTGGGTCGATATCCCAACCGTCGACAGAAAGTTTCATGTGTCATCCACCCGATGGCGAGGCATGGAAGACATTGGACCGGCATGACGAAGATTTTGCCAAAGATTCAAGAAATGTTCGCATCGGGTTAGCGATCGACGGGTTCTCTCCTTTCAACATGAATGTTGCGTCGTACTCATGTTGCCCTGTGTTCTCAATTCCTTACAATCTTCCACCTTCGATGTGCATGAAGGACGAGTATGTGTTCTTATCCCTTATCATACCGGGCCAGACCATCCTGGAAAGCAATTAAATATCTTTATGCAGCCTTTGATCGATGAGCTTGTACAGTTATGGACAGGGGCGCAAACTTATGATAAGAGTAGAAAACAAAACTTCAACATGCGTATTGCCTATCTCTGATCCATCCATGATTTTCCTGCATATGGCATGTTTTCGAGATGGAGCACGCATGGCAGAATGTTCTGTCCAATATGTATGAATGACACTGATGCATTTCGTTTGAAACATGGTCGCAAATTTTGCTTCTTCGATTGCCACCGTCGCTTCTTGCCTCCTTCTCATGAATTTAGAAGACAAAGAAACGCATTTCATAAAGAAACGGTGATCACAAAGGACCCTCCCAAACGTTTGACAGGATCTGAGATTATAAACTGGCATCGTCAGCTAATTCCAACGGAAGATGGTTTTGAAGCATTTAAAGAGTCACACAACTGGACTCATATCTCTGGTATCTGGTGTTTGCCATATGCAACATCTCTAATCCTACTGCACAATGTTGATGTTATGCACCAGGAACGTAATGTTGCCGAAAGCATTATCAGCATGTGTTTTGATTTTAAAGACAAGACCAAAGATAATGTTGCGGCTCAAAGAGACATGGCTGATATTTGTAGTCGACCATCCCTTGAGGTGAGAGAGGACCCAACAGGGAAACAAGGCAAGCCACGCGCTCCTTACTGTCTCAAGTGCTCAGAACAAAGGAGGTCATGATATGGCTGAAAAATATCAAGTTTTCAGATGGTTACGCAGCGAATCTAAAACGTGCGGTAAGCATCGAGTCAGGTAAACTTAATGGTTTGAAAAGTCATGATTATCATGTAATAATGGAAAGATTAGTTCCTGTCATGTTCCGTGGGTACTTCCCTGATGACGTGTGGACAATTTTAGCTGAACTTAGTTATTTCTACCGGCAGCTTTGTTCGAAAGAAATTAAGAAAGCAATGATGCAACAGTTGAAGAAAGCCATACCTGTGTTAATATGCAAAATAGAGAAGATATTTCCACCAGGGTTCATAAATGCAATACAACATTTGTTGGTGCATCTACCATATGAAGCAGAGATTGGTGGTCCTGTACAATACCGATGGATGTACCCAATTGAATGAAACTTAAAGAAAATCAAGTTCACTGTGGGTAACAAAGCTAGAGTTGAAGGGTGCATCGCTGAGGCGTTCTTCCTGAAAGAGATTTCGTACTTCTCTGCTACATATCTGTCAGATGAGCACAATGTCTATACCCATATGCCGAGATACCAAACGTTGGATTCCACGCATGGCTTTGATCTTGATATATTCCGAGGACATGGACACACCGTCGGTGCCAATTCAATTCAAGAGTTGTCCCACGACGAGTGCAATGAAGCACTGCTCTATTTGTACACCAAACATTTTAGAAATGGAACAATATTTCACGTAAGTATCCAATACAACGATTTCTAATTTGTTTTTAACGTTAGCTCCTAACTTGATGAAATGAAATGTAGATTGTTTGATCAACAAAACTGGAATTCGACGAGGCAACCTACAAATACTCAACTGGACAATTTACGACGCAATGGCTTATGTGGTGGTCCCAATTTCGTGACTTGGTTTCGTTAACATGTATATTTCTTATCACGCTAAAATTAGAATAATGTAAATGCAACTATATCATAACTATTACAATATTTACAGTGTATGCGTGATGCCACTGTCCATGAGGACCTCCGACAGCTATCACATGGTTGCACTACAATCAGAAAGTTTGGGCGTTATGATGTGAATGGGTTTCTGTGGAGGAGGCTGAGGGAGGGGGAGGCTATGGGGTGGCTGAGGGAGGAGACGAGGCTGAGGAGGATAGTGCGGAGGGAGGCGAATATGAGGAAGATGCTAGTGCTGAGGGATCGGATGCTCCTGTCTTTAGGTGGAATGTATAGATAATTAGGAAATATTACTAAGTGAACATTTGGCACTAATACCATTCAGCTAATATTCTGTTTTTGTTTCAGGTATAGAGGTACTAATACCATTCCCCCGATAGCAGTACCTCAAGCACGTAGAGTTATCCTGCCACATAGTGATTGGTAAGTAAACATTTGGCCTTTTTGGACATTAATTATTTACTAGAGTTTTCACAAGTTGTATAATGTATATATTTGTAGGCAATGGATTGATGTAGCATGGACAGGCACAAACAGTATAAGGCAAGTGAATGGTGGTACTGGTTCTCTTTATGCTACCATTATCCCGACCTAGTGGTCATCAACGATGCAATGTCGCCAAAGACCGGCTGGGCTCATTATAAGGTCACATGTATGGGATGCATGGGAATGTTGCCCAATGAGTGTGGGTGGACTTCGGGTAATTTCTAAATTTTTATTCGCTTTGAATATTGTTACATACAATTAATGTCTAACTAATTTATTCATTTCCCATGCGTAAGAGATACCGCTTGCCAAGTGATCGGAGCGCTCTCTTGAGAGAAGGCAAGATATGTTTTTGAGAATGCAAATACCAGATTTGGTCAAGGAGATGATGTACTGTGCTCGATTCGCACGGTGTGCTTGTATTATAAGAGGGTGCTACATCAAGATATGAGTAAGAAGCTTGGTGCATCAAAATCTACTCTTCGCAAGATCAGCACCGATGGCTCGGGTTATGTTGCCTTGGTTCAACAAATGCCTCAAGCATGGTATGCTCTTAGCCAACATGGGCTTCAGCAGAATTTGTTCGTAAATCAAATAAGAAGAAGGATAATAGGAGGCGGCCCGAGGGTATCTCAACGTTACGGAGCCGATGGACATCTTCATCTTGCGCGACGTATGGTAAGTTTCTTACGATGCTGTATGTTATAGGTCATTGTCGATATTTCATTAGTTTAGTTTACTAATGTTGACTAATATACCATATGTTCACTAATGCCGTTCTATAGGAAGCTCAGTGGGTCTCGACCTCACCGAGGTCGGGCCTATATTAGAGGTCACCTTGGTTTTGATCCAACATGGCCTGCATCAAATTATGCAAAGGACAAGGCGACACATAGCCTGGTTAGTATAATTGTTTTGTAACTGAAGTGAATTCTTTATTATATCCTGATGCATTGATATGTCGTGCAGGCATCTTATGGACAAGTGATGGCCGATGCTCACGGGGCTGAGTACGACTGGAGAAGGGAAGATGTCGATCCTGTGGCTCTGTATAGTAGTGGAGGTGGCAAGAAACATGGTAGATTCTCCATGTTTAATGGTGTCCTGGATAGTTCGACTGTTTTAAGTTCAGCAAGATCCTCGGCTTCTTCGCAAGGTAGTGGGTCGAGCGCCGTGAGACCAAGTATTACAGAGCAGCTTGAGGCAACAGTTACCCAAAGAAGTCGCACGCGAGGCCCAACTACAGGAGCAGATGAGGCAACAGCAAGAATACTTCGTTTCATGGCAAGCAGAGAAACAGGCAGCTATACAAGTAATCTTGTTCATTTTAAATCATTGCTCATTTCTACTTCAAATTAATAAAAATTACAAAATTATGGTGCTCCTAATGCCTTGTTTCAATTCCATATATTACTGCTTTATGTTAATAAAATAGCGCAATTATAGTTAATTGTTAACCTAATAACTACAAATTTTACTTCATATTCATAATCATTTCCTAATATATGCAATTCACTATTTTGATCTTAAAATGGATAAAATTATTTTTAGGCATATATGACACAGCAGTTTGGAACGCTATTAAGTCTTCCTCCTTTTCGACCTCCACTTATATTTACACAACAATCTCCCATTACGGTATGTATCAAATTTAAACTTTTTGAATGTGCATGGTTGTGTAACTTAGAAATTCTAATATTGCATTGCAATTTAGGGTTCGGTGGCTCCTCCAGACGCCAATGTTGGAGACGCTTCTTCTTCGAGGACTCCGCCGACCGTTGGAGAATACCTGGGCTCAGAAGGAGATGCTGGTAGTGGACATCAGTTCAATAATACTCCTCCAAGCTAGGTTATGTTGTGAACTATCTTCTGATATATGCATATGTGTTGATGTCTCGAACTTGTCGGTGCCAGTGTTGAATTATGTGGGGGGCTTGTCGATTGGAACTTGTATGTGAACTTGTATGCGAACAAGTGGATTGGAACTTGTATGTGATCTTGTATGCGAAGAAGTGGATTTGGAACTTGTATGTGACCTTGTATGTGACCTTGTATGCGAAGAAGTGGATTTGGAACTTGTATGTGACCTTGTGCATTGCAAAATTATGCGAACGTGTTGAATTGTGGGAATGTGCGGATTGGAATGTGTCGTAATGTCTATTGCAAATGTTCAATGTTGATTGCAAATGTGTAATGTGGAATGAAAATTTGAAAAATAGGGGTGCAGGAAAAAATGGGTCATTGGTAGCCCGAGATTTACGTCGCCAGTCGGCCGACGAAATGCTCTACCGACGAATATCGGAGCTATCGCGGCTCCAAACGTCATCGTTCAAGATTTACGCTATACCACCGCCGACGAATACCTAGAAGCCACGTGGCTCTTTCCATGCGTTGCGTCGCGGTATTTACGCCGGTGGTCGGCCGACGAATACATCGGTGCCACGTGCGTCGTGTCGCGTGCCTCGTGGATCCCCTATTAACGCCGGCTTAAGCCGACGAATAAGACGAGATATTCGTCGCCGCCGCGTCGACGAATAAGCGAAACCACGGCGACGCCTCTACCTGACTAGAAGTATTTACGTCGGCCTAGGGCCAACGTAAAAATCGTTATTTACGTCGCCCTATTTCCGTCGGCTTATTTACGTCGGCAATAGCTATTTCCGTCGGCTTTCTAGCTATTTACGTCGGCTTAGACGTAAATAAGTCCGATTCCTGTAGTGCATCTCCACCGCCTAGTCTCCACTAGCCTCATCGTTGCTGAATTGTCGTTTCTACCTACCTTAGTATGGTCGCCATGGACACCGTCTTTGGTGCCCCAGTCACTACTCACTACCCACCTCATCACCACCATCGCTTCCTCCTGTGGAGCCAGTTAGCAAGGAGAACGGTGGGGGGGGAGGAGCCAATAAGCGAGGAGCCCAATGATGATGAGGATGAGGAATTCGATGGCAATGAAGAGGAGGAGCCCGCAATCAAGTGGTGGTGCTAACGGCCCCCACTCATGCCTCCTTCAAAAGTTTCAATGTACGGCTCCATCTACAACGAGGAGCTCACTATCAACTAGTCGGGGAGAATGACAACACCGATCAGGATTTAGCTGATGAGCCAAAGCAGGATCACATATGGATCTGTGAAGGGTTGTATGACAATGGCAACACTCCTTCAACACCAAGGATAGTCCTACCCCAAGCTCCATCGATTTTGATGACTCCTCTAACATTGGCAAATAAGACAATAAAAAGGACGAGGAAGATGAACTCTACATGCAGATAGGTAGGTAGGTGCATAACATAACTACTAGTTAGCCTAGCTAGTGCACAGACGATGCTAGCTATAAGGTAGAAAACTAAATTATTTAAAAATATATTTGTAATATCCATAAACCAGTATAGAGAATGAGTCATCTGATGCTAATGACCAATTTACAACCAACATATATTAGCATTTTTGTAGGTGGTTCATCTATATACGACACAAAAAAAAAAATTTAGAACTCTCTATAGCACTGTACATGCCTTCATACCTACCATTTGATTCACTCGATGGGTGGTTAGCTTGGTCCTAATATACACCTATTAACTTTCAACCGAGATGCACGCGGGCGATTATGTCGTGGCAACTATGTAGGATCAGAGCCATTTAGTTGTTGCATATACATTACTCACCCTAGCTCTTACGAGACAACCATGCTAATCTTGGTGGCACTGATCGAGTGGATGATCCTAAAATAATTTGGTTGATTACATGATGAGAGCAAGTCGGGTACAAGAACGATTTTTGTGGGATACAACCAAAACCAGTGTAGTCATTCAGAGTAAGATGTTGCTTCTATTTCTTACGCCAGTCTCGCTGTGAAGTTGTTTAGGTGGTTACGTGAGACTGAATTGGTACAAGAAACAGTCCGTGTATAAAATCAAAATCCCCATTTATCTAGAGTAGCATATAGTAGATGTATTTGTATCCCGCAAGTCAAACCTATCTATGAAAACCATCTCAATTCATCGAGTGAGTCTAACCAAACTGTCGACGGTCGAGAACCGAGGTTCCCAAGTATTGAGCTTATTAATTTGAACCGGGGATCAACCTAGCCCTCTCTCGCACCTAGTGAGGTTGTTGCAGGAATGTCCTACCGAAAGAGTCAACGTAGGAGACGATGGACTGTCAAGGGACGAGGATTTTTACCCTGGTTCAGTCCTTTCGTGACAGGGATAACAACCCTTCGTTAAGATGGATTGACTAAACCAAGGAATTAGTACAAGAGACGTCGGGGCGCGATGCTACCTTGGCGATGTTTCTTCTCTTAGACGTGTCATTACAAGGGCGTGATGCTAGTTGGGATGTATCGAGAACTGTTTGTGTGGGTGAGCTCTCTCTCTCTCTCTCTCTCTCTCTCTCTCCCCCCCTCTAAGTTACAAGGGCCTCTATTTATAAAGGAAGAGTGTGAGGCGAACTACCATGTGTATCTCCTGGATTAGAAACCCTAGCGCAAGGGTAGGGCATCCTATTACCCAACGAGTACTCCAGCATCCGTCGAGGAGACCTATTGTTTGACGGGTCCGTGAACTAATCATTACATCAATCGCTTCTGGCCTTGACGAGACGACGCTGCTGCACCTATCGAGCGTGACAACGCCAGTCAAGGACATTTAATCCGCTCCATGCCGCCTTACATTATCAATGGACTCGTGATACCTCATGGAGCCACGATAATATCTTGCTGCCATGTGTTCAGGGCAGGGGTCATGTGTTCAGGGCAGGGGTCTACCCAGGACGCTTGCAGAGGGAGTTCCACGTGGAATTTGTTCGCGAGGTGTCGCGTCTTGGATAAGTGTTTGTTTGAGACGCCTGCAAAGGGACTCCTACGAAAGAGTTTGGCTGGATGAAGCCACGTGTTCCAGGCAAAGGTTTGCCCGTGGTGCCATGTGTCCCCGGCAAAGGTTTGCCCAGGATGCCCATGGAAGGACTCCTGTTAGGGGGTTTGACTAGGGTGTCAAGGAACGGAACCGGAGCTTTCAGTCCTGACACAAAACATATGAAAGCAACTACACAACTCCTAGTTTGTGTATGGATTTTTTTTTTTTGTGTTAGCCACAAGCCCCCAACTTGGCTCTGTGCCCCCGTACATGCAGTCGAACCGATTTACCTATACGACTATACTCTGTTCCGGTTTTAGTCAACAAATTGCAAATTAGGTCCTTATAAGCCAAGCTCTAGAAACATATATATGTTTATAAAAAAAAAAGAAACATAAATTTGGCTTGTTTCTCACGAACCTTGGGTCATGAGAGCCTGGCCCATGCGCACGCAACTTCTCCATACATGCAAGTATGCAACCGAAGACATTGTTCTCCCTGGGCCATGAGCCCACGGCGGACGTAAGAGGTGCCGTTCGAGCCCCAGCGCGCGAGAGAAGCCCATGCGCCCATGGGCCATGGCACTGGGATGAGAATGACACGGATCAGATCAGCAACGTAAAGGTTCGTACTCCCGTCGTCATGCCACGTCGCAAATGTTAAAGAGGCCCGCCCGCGCGTGAGAGCAGAGACAAGAGGTGGTGCCGCTGCTGGTGGCCCGTCCAAATCAGACGTGGACGCTGCCACGGAAAGCGGGATCCCCGTCCGTTTCCACTCGATCTCCTGCTCTCCGCTCCTATTAGGTCCATGGGCAAAAACAATGTTTATATATCCATGTCCAGCTTACAATCAGATTAATATTATAACGAGCAGGGTGTCCCTTCAGTAGTCTCCTCTCAATCTTTAATCCGGCATGGTTGTTTATTTCTACCTTTTTATTCTAATTTATGCAAATTTTATTTTTTATTGTAGTCGATGTCCAATATGAACATTTCCTTCCTATCTCATGATGACTCTTTTTTTTTTCTTTTTTTTCTATTATCTCTTTTTTGGTGTAGTTGATATGGACTCTTCTTTAAAATCTGATGTGCATTCTCATTTATATTTTTTTTTGGAATTTTTTCTTTTAATCCAATCCGTTATAATCTGGGTCAATAACCATCGACGGTGTAGATCTTTATTTTCTCTCTATAATTAATAAAAATTTCTAGAATTTAGCTCCGACAAATAAACAATATTAAACTGATCAGCCCTCCCTGTGCTTCTAGAATTTGTTCTTTTTAGCGGGCAACTAGGTACCCTAAGGTGTCCCACTTCCATCCTTAGCGCTAGGACGACCCCTCGCCCATCAGGCTGTCTCCAATAGGCTCCCCTAAAGCTTCCTCTACCCTAAAATAGGGGACGAATTCTTCCCCTATGTGCTCCAACATCATTCCCTATTTCGTTCCCTAAAATAGAGGTTTTCTCTCTGTTCCCTTATATGTAGGGGTTTCTTTCCTTCCCCTATGCAATTCTCTATATAGGGAACGCTGTAGGAGATGGATGAAATATAGGAAGCTTTTTTTTTAAAAGGAAGCCTGTATATGAGACTATAGGGGATCAAATTAGGGATTCCTGTTGGAGAGAGCCTCACCTTGATCTCTTTTTTCAATTAAAAGGTGTCGAAAATTTTAATTAAAAATTATAACCCTTTGAGAGATGTAGGTCTTAAAAAAAATATTATTCAGAGTTATTTATAGAAACTTTAATAAAAATATTTATAAACCTTATAAAAATAAATACAAATAATACATTATTTAATTTATATGAGAAAATAATATTAAATTTAATTTTATCTACTATATATATAAAGCAGAGTTAAACGGAACCACCACATTAATCTAAAATCCTAGAAATTCCCACGTTAATCGAAAAATAGCATAAATTATCGCGTTAATGTAGAAAAAAGAAAAATCTACATCGTCCAATATGGATACCATTATGTAAATCTTATGGTCAATATTGAAAAGATTAAAAAGATAACTATTGTAGCTAATCTAATATATTAGAGATAAACTCTAATATATTAGAGATAGATTGTGAGTTGTATATATATATTAGTAAAAGCGCAGGTCAAGAAAACCTCATTAAGAGGAGATTAACAAGGAGGGTTCAACCGGCTCCAACGGAAGTTCGCTGCGTGTCATCAGCCTCGATCGGCTCCGGCGGAAGTTTGAGTTCGCTGCGTCTTCTTACCTCTGTGGAATACAATCAAAGCATCCGAGGTAGAGTTTTACTTGATTGCTTGCTTACTTTTTTGTGTGTATTGGATTGGTTTTCTGGTCGGATAGGAAACCGAGGAAGTAGACTCAACCGCCATTAAAATCCTGACCAGTGTGCTTATTTACTATCTAAACAGTGCTTCATAATTAGTCAATTATAATTAGCTCTACCTTTATGCAAACAATGAAATTGATTAAGTATCCATCCATTTGATTATATATATATATATATATATATATATATATATATATATATATATATATATATATATATATATATATATATATATATACGAGCCTAATCTACCCCAGGTGTAGATTAGGTTTAATCTACCCGCAAATTAATCGGTCCAAATGAGCGCACCAACCAAAAACCAAAGTAGGCGTCCAGATTTGACAGTAACTCATAGTAATTGAAACGAACTGAATTTGGCACTAGTAAGTAAATAGGTCTGCATGTGGTGCCTAAAATTGTGGGAGCATTAACTACTCGTTTTCAAACGTATTCTACTTCGTTTTTTCGATTTAATTTTTGATTCGTAGATCCGATGACCAAATCGTTTCCAACATCGTGTTGCTGGTATTTTTTCAAACAAAACAAGATCTTAGTTGCCATATGAATTTGAAATATTTTATAAATATCAATTTGAACATGATTCTGATTTGAACGTAATTACAAGTAATCGAGATGAATGTGCTGCACGTATGATAGTAATCCATGTTTTGTAGGTTTCAGCCCGATTACTTTTCCTTACTTTCGATTTTCGACAGTAATGGACAGTAATTCAATTACTACCATTTTTTTAAAACAAAAAACTGATATGAATTGATATTCCATACTGATTACTTTCCATTCCCTGCAATATTACATCCTTAAAAATGGAGAAAATACATTCACAGGTCGATTACTTCGCATTACTATGCATTACTTTCAGAACTTCGCCAACGTAATTCAACGTAATTCCAACTTCGGCACATGGGGATGGCCGTCGACGTCGAAAACTGCATGCGGAGAATCGCCGGCACGGTGGGGGTAGGCCGCTGGCGTCGTCGGTGTTGGGACACCGAGGAGGAGCATGACGATGGGGCGCCGAGGAGGGCGACCGTCAAGCGGTTGCCGGGGGGAGGCGGTGATTTAGCGCTCCCCGGTTAGATTTGGTGTGGGCGGCGGTGGCCGGGATGGTCGTCGCTTGCAGTGGGGAATAAGCGAGGACGCCGACGAGGGCATGGCGGCGACGGGCGGGGGTGTTGGTGGGGCTGCGGCGGCGGGGCCACGGCCTTGCTGCCAGATCTGGCGTCGCCGTGGCCGTCGTCGCCGCCGCTTGGGAGCGCACGCCGCCATCGCGAAGCCGACGCCGGCGCGAGGAAGCCGGGCGGCGCGGGCGCGAGGAGGTCGGCGGCGCCGACGCCGGAGCGAGGAAGCCGGGCGGCGTCGGCGCGGAGGAGGTTGGGGCGCCGCGCCGGGCGCGCGAGAGAGGCGGTCGGCACCGTGGCGGGCGCGCGAGAGGCGAAGCGGCGCCGTGGCGGGCGCGCAGCGCCCGACACGGCATGGCGGCTCGGCGAGAGAGCGGCGCGCGGCCGTGGCGAGACGGGCAGCGTGGAGGCCTCCCGGCGGGAGAG
This sequence comes from Raddia guianensis, assembly GCA_036346415.1. Lineage (NCBI taxonomy): Eukaryota > Viridiplantae > Streptophyta > Magnoliopsida > Poales > Poaceae > Raddia > Raddia guianensis. The sequence continues at coordinate 33,389,938 of CM070536.1, forward strand.
GCGGGCGGGCGGCGTGGAGGCGGCGTGGACGGACCACGATCTGGAACGGATCGAGATAATGGGGAGAGGAGAGAAAATGAGAACGTGGGAAAGAGGTGCAAACAAATAAATAAGGAGAGAGAAATTACGGTGCGGTCGAACCTGGTTTGGTCTAATCAACTCGCCACAAACCGGCTCGTGTGTAGCGCTACCTCTAGTGGTATATTAGGATCTCTCTCTCTCTCTCTCTCTCTCATATATATATATATATATATATATATATATATATATATATATACTTGTGAGGAAGCATTTGTAGAGGAAAACGGAGCCACCACGTTAGTCCACATCACCCAGATTATTTCAGTCGTTCGATCAACGGTGGGACCAAATTATAACGACCTAGATCAATCAAAAAAATTCTTACATAAATAAAAAAATAAAAGTGTCGGGGATAAAAATATCGGAGCAGATCGAGCATGTCGAACTCCGTCAGCGATACAGAGATGCTTTCTGAGGGTTACGACTCGGAAGGACGGATGTCTCATCCCTTGTCGATTCAGACGATCTGCTCGATCTCGAACACTTTCCGATCTGATTTGAGGTCTCGCCTATATGGCGTAGATAGCCGCAGACGCACTCCGTCATTGACGATGACTACGGAACCGGCGATCTTTACGACGGTTTAGATCTATCGGATTCCAAGGCTATGTCGGTGACTCTACTTGTGGAGACACAATGATGACACCGCCTAGCATACCTTCGCATGGCCCCCGCAAAGATTAACATGGCCGATGTAGGAACCTCTCGAGGATCCCGCGACGGCCGATTTACCGGGCGAGGTCGGGCAGATTAACTCGCTCGGCATGAAGACGAGGTCGCTACCGGTCGTCGCGAGCAAGACGCCATTCGCCGCAACCTCGACGATTCCATCAATCGCATCAGTAAGCGCGCTCGCGATCGGTGCAAGCGATCGCTGTCGCGACCCACCTCGCGTGCCCTCGCTAAGTCTCCCTAAGAAGTCTCTCTGTCGGGTTAGTTCCCGCGTAATCGGACTCGGTGGGCGTAACAGCGGATGCCTCGGGGGTCCCAGAACCCCTAGAGCAGAGTCGGGAACGACTCGGGGCCATGGCTTCGGTGATTAGATCCACCAATCGCCGACCTACCAGATGTATGGCGTCTTGTTGCTTCTAACCTAGAACGATTGGCGGAAGGCCTAAAGTCTCTAGGAGAAGTCAACAACTCCTCCAGGCAGCGCAGCCAAACTGCCCGGAATGGTTCGGACAGCTCCGATCGATCGCGTGACCTCCTCACCATCGAAGGATCACCGCCCATGAGCGAGTTACCGTGGTCGCTGCCGCCGCCAAGTCCTTGCGATCATCGCGACAACAGGGCAAGCGCGACGCGATGATCACGGACGGTCCTTCGTGAGGAGCGCGTCGTCGCGACCATGAGGAAGGAGCGGTGGGTTGTCTCGAGAGAGTTTCTCCAAGCGAATCATCCTGCTCAGCGAGGTTCCTCCGCCAACAGACCAACGCCTTCTCAAGACTAGGTTCTGCCGGAAGGTGGCGGTCATATGCTTTGGGCCGCAGGCTTTTTCGGACGAAGCCGGCCGTCCGGCGGCCCTCAAAGTTCAAGCCCGGCCACATGGAGAGGTACAATGGGACTCGTAACCCGTGAGGAATTCCTTTCCATCTACGCTCGCCATCATGGCGCGGTGGGTGACGAGCTCGTTATGGCTAACTACCTCCCGATCGTCCTTGAGGGCGCCGCTTTCGGACGTGGTTGTTCAATCGGCGGAGGGTTCCATCACCATGGAACCAGCTTTTGTGACGCCTCGATTGCTAATTTCGGAGCATTACGCGCGCTCTGGCAAGGAGGATGATCTGCACTGATGATCCGGATGAACGGGAGACCTTCGCAACTTCGTGAAGCGTTTCATTAAGACCGCAACACGATCCCGAACATCTCGGATGAATCTGTTGTCCGCGCCTTCAAAAACGGAGTCCGCGACGAGCGGCTCACCCAGGATCTCGAGATCAACGAGACCTGGACCGCCAATGACCTGTTCAAGGCGGCTGATCGCTATGCCAATGCGGCAGAGCGTGTTCAAGATAAAAGGCGTTTGACAAGGGCGAGCCGCCTACCCCAACCCGGTGTAGATGAGAAAAGAAGAGCGAAGAACCCCGCCGACAAGAAGTCCCAGAAGAAGAAGAACAAAGGTGATGCGAACAATACCGTCGCCGGTATAGATCGCACACCTCCTCCCAAGGATGGGCAGAAGAAGCCCAACAATAATTGCAAGGGCAAAAAGCCTGCTCAGGGAGGCGGACAAGGCAAGAAAGGTCCAAGGGATCGATTTTGCAAGTTCCACCAACACTACGGGCACGACATACGCCACTACAGAACTTGGGCAGCAAAGCTCGAAGATTTCTACAACGGCAAGGGCCCAATGCCCACCCTGCCCAAACAAGGTGATGCCAGTAAGGCCAAGCGCCAAACCGACGATGGTGATCGGGAAGATGATGGTGAATATCAAGAGCCCGTGAACCATATCGCCGTCATCTTCGGCGGCTCCTCAGCTTATACCTCTCGGCGCAGCCTCAAGGAAGCTGCTCGGGAGGTCCACAACGTCGAAAAGGCAAAACCTCAGCCTGAAACGATGAAGTGGACCGAGGTCCCCATCGCCTTCTCTCAGGAGGATTGCCCCACTGGGATGACCAAGCCTCAGCGGCTCCCTTTGGTGGTCGCCCCGACCATCAGCAACGCGAGAGTTGGCCGTGTACTCGTAGACGGCGGGAGCGCTTTGGATTTGCTTTCTCCTAAAGTCTTGGACGAGATGCAGATTCCTCGTTCTAAGCTGAAGGAAGTCGCGATGCCCTTCTACGGAATTGATCCGGGAGAAGCTGTCAAGCCGTTGGGGCAGGTTGTCCTGCCAGTTACCTTCGGCAACCCAAGCAACTTTTAGACAGAGTTGATCACTTTCAACATGGTCGACTTCCCGTCCGCGTATAACGCGATCTTGAGCAGGCCATCTCTTGGCAAGTTCATGGCCGTGTCCCATCATGGATACCATTGCGTCAAGATACCAGGCCCTAACGGTGTAATCACGGTCAAGGGCAATTACAAGGTCGCTACGGATTGCGACGAGCGATCCCTGCCTACTGTCGACCAGCTTTCCCCGCATGTCTCAAGTTCCGCAGATCAAGTCTCAGACGCCTAGGGTCTCCCTTCACCAGGGGAGAAACCAAGGAAGTTCCACCGTCCCTTGATGATACTTCCAAGATAGTTCACTTGGGGCCAATTTGGACCCCAAATAGAAAGCGAGCTCATTGCCTTCCTCCGACCTAATGCGGATGTGTTTGCACAGGAGCCATCCGACATGCCCGGAGTCCCAAGGAGGTCATCAAGCACAAAGCGGGTTGTCGTGGGACAAAAAGCTGTTTCGCCAAGCTTCGCCGCTTTTGAATTCAAACAGGATCATCAAAGATCGACAGCAAGCCGCCATTGCGCGGGTTCATCCGCGAGGTTGATCACACCGAGTGGTTAGCCAACCCCGCTCATTGTAAAGAAGAAAGGCGGCAAGTGGAGGATGTGTCGATCACACGATCTGAACGCCGCTTGTCATAAGGACAACTTCCCACGCCTCGATTGACGAAATGGTCGATGCGACTGCGGATGCCCAGCTCTTGAGTTTTTTAGATGCTTACTCCGGTTATCACCAAATAAGCATCTCCCACGAGGATGAAGAGAAGACCGCTTCATCACCCCTTCGCACTTTCTCGCTATCGACCATGTCTTTCGGTCTGCGCAATGTCGGTGCCACGTTCCAAATACTAACAATAGAAGACCTTCCTGAGCAAATGCTGAAAAAACTCGGAGGTCTATGTCGATGACATAGTTGTAAAGAGCAAGTTTGCTCCAGATCATGTAAAAGACCTGGCCGAGACTTTTCGTAATCTCACCAGGCATCGAATAAAATTAAATCCAGAGAAGTGTACCTTTGGTGTTCGATCTGGAATGTTGCTCGGTTATGTTATTGGGTCGCAAGGTATTTCCGCCAACCCTGAAAAAATCAAGGCCATTGAAAATATGCAGGCTCCAACTACCGTAAAGGAGGTACAGAGTCTCACGGGGCGGATGGCTGCTATAAGCAGATTTATTTCCCGTCAAGGCGAACGCGGGTTGCCCTTCTTTAAGGCCCTGCGCAAGCACAATGGTTTCGAGTGGACAGAAGAAGCCGATAGATCCTTCCAAGATCTGAAGTGATACCTGTCCAATCCTCCCGTCCTGACTACCCCGCGGCATGGCGAGCAGCTCCTATTGTACCTAGGTTGCACGCCACAAGCGGTGAGAGCGGTCTTGACGGTCGAAAGGGAAGGCATACAACGACCAATCTATTACGTGAGCGAGGTACTTCACGGATCAAATGAGCGTTACCACGAGGTCCGTGCTTCTCACGCCTTGCTCATGTCCTCCGTGAAGCTTCGCCACTATTTCGAGCGCATCAAATCTGGTCCCGACCACGTTCCTCCGGGAGAAATCCTACGGAACAAGGAATCAAGCGGACGATAGCTAAGTGGGCAATGGAACTAGCGAGTTTGATCATTATTTGTCGCCGAATCGCTATTAAGTCACAGTCCTAACCGACTTTGTCACCGAATGGACTTACCCGCCCAAATCGAGTGAAGCTCCCGAGCAACCCGATGAACCCTCTTGGACCATGTTTTTCGATGGCTCGCGACTTTGGAAACTTCGGGGCTGGTTTTGTTCTCATCTCCTCAAGGAGAGCAACTCGATTCTCGTCTAACTACACTTGCGGCGACTAACAACGCCGCTGGTCTGAGGCCTCTCGCGGGACTAAGAGCGCAAGTCGCTCGGCGTCCAACGGCCGACCGTGAAGGAGATTCACGCTTGGTCATCAACCAGTTAACAAGGAGTATCGGTCTTTGCGATGACTCAATGGCGCGATACGGTTGAAGTGAGGAAGTTAGAGCGGCATTTTCGATTTTTGAAGTGCTCTTCGTGCCTGTGAAGGACAACTTCGGCCGACCAACTATCAAGTTTGGATCCTCACGCTAACCTCGCTCCGGCGAGGTGTTCGCCGAGCACCTTTACAAGCCCTCAATCACGTCTCGGACGAGGCAACAGAGATGTGGTGCCGCTCCGTTATCGAAAGCAGTGCGGATCGGACAACGCCATTTGTCCGTTACCTTCTGAGATGGGACCACCTCGCCTGACGATTTAAGCCGAAGCGCTCCCGCTTACAAGGCGTCTTGCTCCATACAAGCTTGTGGATGGCATCCTTTACCGTCAAGGTGCTCTAGGAGTTCTCTCCAAGTGCATCTCACAAGCAGGGGTGTGTTCCTTCTTAGGGACATACAGGTGGGTGCTCGCGCAACCACGCCTCCTTCGAACTCGGTCGGCAACGCGCTTCGCATGGGCTATTATTGGCCCATGCGTTCTGAGATGCCCGGACATCGTGACTAAGTGCAAGGCTTGCCAATTTCACGCCTGGGAAGGCACACAAGCCCGCCAAGAGCTCCAAACAATCCCCATCTTGGCCTTTTTCCACATGGGGTCCGGATCCGCTTTCGGCCCATTCCGTAAGGGGTACAAGGGCTATACACACCGCTGTCGCCATAGACACTTTTACAAAGTGGATTGAGGCAGAGCCTGCGTCGTCTCTTCACGCCAAAACGGCTGTTCGCTTTTTCAAAAGCAACGTGGTCACGCTTTGGGATCCCCATAAGTCGACCACCGATAATCTACCAGTTTGCGAGGTATTCCAGAATATCGTGAACAATTTGGGCACCAAGGTCCTGCTTCGCTTCGTGGCACATCCACGAGCAATGGAGCAGTCGAGCGAGCTAACGGACAGATAGTCTAGGGTATCAAACGGCGGGTGTTCGCTGCTCTCCGCGAGCACAACAAAGCCTGGGTCGTCGAAGTTCCTTCCGTACTCTGGGCAGTTCGAACTACGGCCAGCCGGGCGACCGGGGAAACTCCTTTTCAATTGGTCTATGATGCAGAAGCCTTCCTGCCTGCCGAAATCGTACTCGGTTCGCCCCGCACGAGCTCAGTCAACTTAGTACACGCGACCGGGCACAAGTCAGAATGGCACGCTACCAGCAAGATCTTCACGCAGCGCCAAGTCGGGCTCGACCAAGGGTTTTGAAGGCGGGCGACCTCGTTCGCGACGTGTCCGAACACCGTCCAATGCCAACAAGTTAACTCCTCGTTGGGAGGGCCTGTTCACGGTCGTTTCTCTTGCTTTCGCCGGAAATTGTTCGCTGGCTATGGAGGACGGAGAGAGCGACCAAAGACTTAGAACATCGACCCGACCGTAAGTTCTTTGTGTAGGTCTTCGTTTGTTTGCTTAGCCTCGTGTTTTTTGTCAAACTTCGCGCCTTAGTTCGTCCAAGTCTCTCGGGCACCATGTAAAGTTCAATCCGTTACTTAAGTGAATTCTCTCGACCTCTGCGCCTTTTTCACTTCTTGTCTTTTGAAAACTACCTCTTTCTCTCTGGTAACACTTGATGGCTGCCCGGTCTTGCGAACTCTTGGCTCCGCAATCTTAAGGATTGTTCCCTACCCGTATCTAGTTTCGATAAGTTCCTAAACTCAGGGTTCCGTAACACGGCCTTTCCACCTTGGGCTAAGTCTGCTCTCGTAAGCCCTCGGCGGCAGAGGCACTTACTGCTTGGCGCGACCACTTGGCAAAGCCTGCTCTCGTAAGCCCCCCGCGGCAGAGGCACTTTCCTTGTTCGGTTACTCTCGGAACTGCCTAACTTACGTCAACGAGCAGACTACGGAATGCATCGAGCAAGGTACGGGTGTCGCTCTTTCTCTCTACACACGTGCTCGAGTTCGCAAGCTTAGGTTCTCGAGCATCGTCCGTACCGGGGGCTAGGGCGTCGCTCTTTCTCTTGTGCACCTGTTCGAGTTCGCAAACTTAGGTGCTCGGCGCAACTGCACAAAATTTGGGAGTTAGGCAAAGCGCTATCTTGGTTTCTTAAACTTCCTAGCGCCTGTTCGCTTTTCTCTTAGTTTCATTCGTTCTTGTCTTTTCTTGCTCTTTTTGCGAGAAAAAAAAAGGTAAGTACTTCATAGTATTACTCAAAAGTTTGGTACAAGGCCCTTCGATTCTGACAAATTGCAGTGCTACTTAGAGCAAGCTGCTCCTTCACTCCTCAACTTCTAGCTTGAGGCGCACGACTTAAATCTGAGCCTTGATTCCTTCCGGGCTTACGCTTTCGGGCGTTCGATCTCCTCCTTGCTCCGCTTAGCTTGCGCGGCAGCCTCTCTGCCGGATGGCCTCGACCTCCTTGGTCTTGGCACGCATTGATCCGTCGAGCCTCGCTCTGGTGACTCATTGCTTGGCCGTCTTAATTGCTCGTCCGGCTCATTGACCTTCTTCTCTGCGGTGATCGCTCACCGCCATCCCACATCTCCTCGATCTCTCCTGTGAAGCCCAGGTTGAGATCTTGCTTGAGACCAGCGAAGTCTGCTCTTCCTTGGCGGTGGGCCTTGAGTCTCTTAGCTTCCGCCATAAGCCGGGTCCCGCCGTTGGGAAGCGTCGGCAAAATCGCTCTTGAGCCACTTCGTGCGGCCCGACTTCTCCTCCATGATGCTTTCGCCTTAATGGCTTGCTTGGCTCCTCGGCCTCTCCTAGGAGAGACTCGCAGGAACGCCTCTCTTCGGCCAGTTGGACTTTGAGCCTCTTCATCTTCGCCTTCAGCCGGCTTCGACTTTGGGCTAGTGCCGAGGGCCCCGTCTCGGACTCCCTCGTCCGGAGGTGCTCCCAGAGGGACGCCAGTACGGCGCTCCGCTCGATGGTGATGCCGTCCTCGAGCTCCTCCATGGTGTTCTTCAAGACCTGAGAGAGAAGACTAGTTGGCCGGCTTTTGCGGTAAAGCTACCCAACTGAGCTAGACGTGGTCTTGGTGTTTACCTTCCCGAGTCGTTGCTTGATCCATGGCGCAGCGGTCCTCGAGCCATCGTCCACGAAGCCCGCCGTCTTGGGATGAGACGGTCTTATTTGCTTCCGTCGCCGTTTTGTCCGCTCCTTCTTCCCGCTGAAGCGCATCTTCTCGGAAGCAGGAGCGACGGGCGAAGCGCTTTCGTCTCCGCGCTCCCTCTCCTCTTCCTCTTTCTCCTCCGCCTCGACGTCTTGGCGAGGCCGAGCTACCCGCGGGTGGCACCGTTGTTTCCGGGCGGGGCGACTTGCGCGACACGCTCGAGGCTCTTCTTGTTCCTGGCGGTGGGTTTCACCACCTTTCGGAGAATCTGTCGCCTCGGGGTGAGCTGCCCACGAAGTGCTTAAGCGGAACCGGCCGCTCGGTCCATCTCAGCGCTTCCGGGCCGTCGTCTTAGCCCTCATTGTCCGTGGCGCCAAGCGCCGCTTCTTCGCCTCCCAGCCGCTCCACAGCGCTCTTAAGCGCGTCGGCTGCTTTCACGAGCTCGACGAGAGCGAGCTCCACGCCGCCAACTTGTCCTTGAGGCACGCCACCTCATCGCCCGCGATCGCGCGTCTGGTCTTTCGAGCGGCGGCGATCGCTCGGCGCCTCGACGGCGTCGTCGTGGCGATCTCCTCTTGGCGGTGATGAAAAGGAGATGATCGTTAAGTCTAACGCGGTCAGAAGGTTGGAAGATCAAAAGATCGGTTCCTACATACCTGTCGTGGAGGGCTTGATCCTGATCTTCTTCGCCGGAATTTTCCGCCTCTTCCTCGGGGGCTCCTTGGCGGTTTCTCCGCCTTGACCCTTGGGTGTTCGCGGCGACGAGCTCAGCTCCCTGGTAAGCTGAGCGCTCCTCTCGCGCAGCGCAAGAAGTTTTTCCTTGCGTGCGACTTCTTCTTCGAGCCTCCTCGCTTTCGGCGACACATTGCGGCCGATCCATGCGGCGGGGTGAGCTTGCGTGTAACGCCTAAGCCGATGGCCATGGTCTTTACCTCTTCGTCGCTCTGCTTTCGGCGAGGAGGGAGGGCTTGGTCTCTTCCCACTGGCTGACCACCGCGCCCGCTTGGTGCCTTTCGATGCGCTCCGTCGCCGCAGGTGGTCTCTTCGACGGCTGGCGGCCGCCGTGTCGAGGTGAGCTCCGCGTCGGCTCGGTGCCACCTTGGGCTTAGTGGCTATCTTAGCCTTGCCCTTCTTCGCCTTCTCCTTCTCAGACCCGGAGAGCTCCTCTACGATCCCTCCAAGGATCAGCTGGTCCTCCTGCGCGTTTTGAGAAGCGAACATTAGCATTAAAACCACAGTGCAAATCTAGCAACACAGACTGGGTATAAGTGATTTACCTCGCCTGTGCGGACAAGCACGTTGCGCAGGCAGGTATATGCCACCTCGCCGGTAACCTCCCCGTCCTTCTTCGCCGCCTTCAGCATGGCGTCGACCCGCTCGGTCACCCATGCGTCGGTTGGCTTCTCTGCCCGAGCAGAATGGATTGTTAGTTCCTGTTCGGAGGAAATAATCGATGTAAAGGTTGAGTCTTAAAGGCACTTACCCGTGCTCTCCCTTGTGATGTCTTCCCATCCCTCTATCTTGTAGAAGGGATAGGACCTCCTCCGCAGCGGACAGATTACATTCATTGTGAAGTCCCGAATGATCTCCCCTGCGTGAGCCCGAGGCTCACGAGGAGGCGATCTTCCTTGTCGTCCCAATCCTCGGTGGACATCTTGGCCGAGGCATTGGGGTTCCTTCTTGGCGCCTTCCGGTGAAGACGAGTCTCTGTCGCCGCTCACTTCTTGTAGAACCACCTCACCCACCACGCGCCCATTGAGTCGAAAGCGGCGGTGGCGAGGGTGTGCGTCGTCGACGGTGGCCGGAGCTTGAGGTAGTAGCACCCAGGCCGAACCGCGGGCTGCTCCTCAATCACGTGTAATAGTGGAGGAACAACCCCACCGGTGGATCGATGCTCAGATAGCCCTCGCACGTGTGTGCGAAGGCGGCCATCTGGAGGATGGAGTTCGGATTGAGGTTCGCCACCTCCAATCGGCCGATGTTCAAGAAGGCCTCGGCAAGTAGCTCTCGGAGATCTCAACCCGAGCAGTCTGGCGAATCGCTCGCTAACAAACTCTCCTCGGCGGCTCGGAGTATCCTCCTCTCTGGCGACCTCCATTCTGGGGTGTCTCGTGACCCTCCTCCCCCGGACCTTGAGTCCTCCTCGGTCGAGCTAGTGCCGATGAACTTGACCATGGCGGTTCTGTATCGGACAAGCAGTTTGGAGGTGGAGTTCGGCTCTTTGATCTTTGGCGTGGTTGGAGTTAGGGCTTGGAGAAAATCTTGAGAGCAGTGGTGGTGGCATGGCGGTTTAGGTGCTTTATAGTCCCGTATAAGCAGCTCGCAACGGTTTTGTCCCGAGCGGCTAGTTTTTACCGCAATGCCTAGGTAAAACGGTCGCTTTATTTTCTTCTTGCAATGATAGGAAGTTCTGTTGGAGTGCCGCTAGCGGCTATTTTTTTCGATGTCCGTGACCGAAGGTGAGTCTCTGCTTTCGACAGATGTCGTTCCTGTTCGACGCAATGAGTTGCTTTCGGTCTCGGTCGGTCTGTTGACGAACAAGTCTTGTTCGGTTGAACCATGACCTGTTCGGTCGCTTGTTACATGTCTTTGTAGCAGCAAAATTTTCCTCTTCGTGACTTGAGTCTCAAGAGGAAGACCCCACTCAAGTGAGTCCTTCCACCTGAGTCTCGGGGGCTAACTGTCGGGGATAAAAATATTGCCCATTACCATGGCCCATTACCTGACAACCCAATTGAGCAGCCTACCAGGGCCCAGTTCCCTGGAAGGTTCTATCAGGCCCATATGCATCCTGCCGAGCAGCCCTTGGCTGGCGCGGTGCATAACGGCCTATGATTCATGTTTGAGTCCGACTCGAACATAAGTTTTGCACGGCTGCGTGAAGACCCGGACATGGTTTTCCGGATTGGATTAGGAGTCGTGATCCCCAAGATTATGAGCTTATCTTATCTACCGTAGGTTGTATTTGGCATGTATGAGTTAATTCGATCTCGTAGTTAGCTTACCGATATTCCTCGGTAGGTCGGTTTGCTCCGTACTATATAAACAAGGCCCCTACGGCGTTTAGAGGGACCCTTAGCAGATAGATTTTCGCATACTACTCGTCGAGACCTGCTGATCTCGCCGAGTTCCCCCTTGTAATCCTCTTTGATATAAAGAAAGGCTTTGGGCGTAGGGCTATTATCTCTCTAAGAGGCTCGAACAGGATAAAACCCCTGTCTCTGCTTCGTTCTTTGTTATTGGTTGTTGGCGTGTCTCTATCTCAATCTTAAAGAACCTTGGTTGACTTGGGTCGTTATCCCAACCGTCGACAAAAAGATTTATGCCGCTGATTTTTGTGGGATCGGATTATAGCGGCTTAGATTAAAAGGAAATATTAGAAATTCGGATTTAATACTAAAAATGATATAATATGATTATTTTAGTTGTTCGATCAACGGTGGGATCAAATTATTAATCAAAGAAATTATCACATAAATCAAAAAAATAAAAGATCTATGCGGCTTAAATTGAAAAAAAAACATTAGAAATTAATATTAAATACTAAAGCTAATATAATATATTAGAGATAAACTCTAAATCCATTTTGATATATTAGAGATAGATTATAAGTTAAAGATTAACTCAAACACGTGACCACCTCGCTCGTTTATGTGAAAAAGAACAAGGCCGTCATCGATCTTCTCGCCCACCCCCGCCCAGCCTCCGTCTCCCTGCATGCGGACGACCGGCTTCGATCGGCAGTGCCATACCGCCAACACATCCTTCTCCTGCATGTACGTACGTAGCGCGACGCATGTACGCGCGTACCTGTCGATCGGGGCAGCCGTTCTAGACCACGTACGCCGTAAACGCCGCACACACATGACGCATCCCTGTACGTACGTCTCGTCGCCTTTCAGGCGCTCGCTTTCCACCTCGCTCTTGTCGATTTTATTTACTTATTATCTCCCCGTCTCGCCCTCGCCTCATCGTTACGTGTGAGCTACTCGCGGATCACGTCCTCATTCCTCACTCCATTTTGCCGCACTCCAGCTCCAGCGAGGCCGTGACCCTGATTAATTATATCAATTCGTGCATATCAAGCGAGCCTTTTTCGTTCGCCCTGTGTCCACACGATGTACGCATTTATGTATACTCTCTTCGTTATAGAATAACGAGCAAGGTGACCTATGCGTTTGCGCGGCTAGATTTATGTTAAGATATAGATAATATATCAGATTAGATTTAGAGTTTATCTCTAACATATATCAGCTTCAGTAGTTTGCTATAGAGGTTAATATTGACCGCTAGATTTACATAATAATATCTATATTCGACAATGTAGATTTTTTCTTTTTTATATGATTAACGTGAGAATTTCTACTATTTTTCGATTAACGTAGAAATTTCTAGGATTTTAGATTTGATGCGGTGGCTCTGTTTAAATCTGCTTTATATAGATAGTAGATTGATAGCTAGATATTAGTTTCAGACGTTGACATAGTCTCTAGAATATAACTTTAACCATAATTGTTTTAAAAAAATTATTTATAATGCATTAACAATGAAAGTTTTTTCAACACGAATCTATTTATACGATTTTTTATGTTCTAAACCTAAATAATTTAATAATTCTATATAAATAAAGTTTTAAAATTTTGCTTTAGACCAGCGACTATTTTATAATGGAAGAAGTACAAAGTATAGGGAAGGAAAAAAAAAAGGCGCCATGCACTACTGTCCATCACTCCTTGTCGGCAAAGGAAGCGAACAGGCGCATAGCGAAGATGGTGACGATAGCGAGGGATCAGAATGCAACACCAGTAAAGTGGATCGTCTGGGCTAATCAAACTTCAAATATCACTGCCAATCAAGACTCAAGAGCATGACCTTTTTATTTGTTGGCGGAAATTATTTTACCCAAACTAAAATTTGACAGCTTCCAACAGTTACCGCGCGCGAGAACCAGATTCACCAGAAAGTGGCAATCGGAGTTGGATCTAATATGTTACGAGAAATAACACTAAAATCGTGCACACAAAGATAATTCAAGAAAAAGAAACTGCGCACAGAATGCTTTAAATTAGAGCCTCATCAATCCTCCATGATTAACTCTGTACTAGATACGTACATGCATGAATGTACAGAGTACATGTTATTTTTTATTTGCAATTTCTGATGGCAATAACAAGGAAAAATTAACGAGAGTTTATATGTGCGTCGAGTTTATATAGGAGTATAATATGGACCATATGGTGTACATATGTGCGTATATCTGTACGGTGCTTATACGGCGTGATCATGGACAGCGATGAGCTTAATTAATTAACCAGAGTAAATGGTGGCGACGAAGAGCGTACGCGCTAGGCGACCGAGGTGAACGAATCATCACATGATGACGCAGGCGTAGGAGGGGTCCTCCTCGCAGACGATCTTGTAGGGGCCGCAGGGGTACGGCGGCATGATGTACTGCGGCGGAGCCGGCGCCGGAGCAGGAGCCGGCGCCGGCGCCTCCTGCCGGCCGCAGGAGCAGCAGTGGCAGCTGCCGTGGCCGTGGTGGCAGCAGCAGTCGGACGGCCAGAACGGGTACGGGTAGGGCCACGGGTACGGCACCTCCACGACCTTGGGCGGCGGCGGAGGCTTGGGCTCTTCCTTCTTCGGCGGCTCGGGCGGCTTGGGTTCTTCCTTCGGCGGCTCGGGCTCCGGCTCGGGCGCCGGGGGCACAGGCACTATCACCACCGGCGGCGGAGGCGGGGGCTTCTTCTCCTGCTCCGGCGGAGGGGGCTTCGGCTCCTCCTTCTGCGTTGGCTCGACGATCTCGATCTCCTTGATGATCTTGCAGGCTTTACAGCACAGCTTGTCGGCGAGCTTGTCCGGGTCAAAGGGCCCCGTCACGATCACCCGGTTGCCCTTCTCGTCGTACTCGATGTCGTCGATGACGAACTCGCCCTTCTCTGCACGCAACTCATCAGCCTCGTCGCCGTCGGCGAGCTCGGCATCGTTTGGTCATGGAGAAATTAAGCTCGAGGAATCGATTACCTCTGATCCTGTCCAGCACCTTCTGGATCTTGGCGTAGCAGCGGCTGCATTCCAGGTCCACCTTGACGATGATGGTCGGCATCTGCACCACACAGCTCCCCGATCAGAACCAAACTGCCTCACCTTCTTCCTCCGCAGAGCAGTCAGCAGAAAGAACAGAATAATAGATTTTCAAGCGTGCAAAAACAGAGAGCAAACCGACACTGACAGTCGATCGCAACCGATTCACGACTACCAGACCATCGCCCGCCAGCTACTCGTGAGGTGCGAAAGGAAGAAGAAAGAAGAGCCAAGGACTAATTTTGAAGCGTGGAACACGCTCAAAAAGATTAAAAAAAAGAAAGAAATAATTTCTGGACGGGACAGTTCTGGCATCAAGAAGGCAGATGCAATCAAATTAATACGAATCCTAACTTGTTAATATAATTCCCTTAACTTCTGAAAAGTGAAGAGAAAGACACAGGCCGGGATGTGCAGGTGCAGGTGCAAGCAAAACATCACCTTGATGATTCAGCCGATGGGGGCCTGCACCTGCACTGCAATGCGATGCAGGGAGAAGCAGCGCCTCTGAAGAAGGGGCGGAGGGCGGAGGGAGTGGAGAAAGGAAAAGGAGGAGATGGCGTGGATGCGCAGAACCAGCCTATATACGCACTCTTCTGGAAAGAGAGAGAGAGAGAGAGAGAGAACGAAGGAAGCCGGGAAGAAGAAGTAACTGGAAGCATCAAGATGAGGAGGCGCGCGGCAGCGACACAGCACTCCTCGGCACGCACCACCGTCCACCGGCCGTTCCGCCTCGCGTCGCCCTCACTGCTGTTGTTTACCTTGGCATCCCTCTCCCGCCCGAGGATGATCGCCGGACGAAAAGATTGCTGCTTTTTATCACGCGGCGCTCGCTGTCATAAACAGTAAACGCACACCCGCTTTAGGCAAGCGGCACCAGCGCTCCAGCACAGCGCCTGACGTGACCGGGAGGCTCTCAGTCGATCGTCTTCTCGACGTTCTCGCCTTCACCCAGAGCGGATGTGTATGCCTGAATAGGAATCGCCTCGGCCAAATTAGCCAGTCCCGAGTGCTGCCTGTCACTGGCGAGGTGAAAGGTGACAGTACTACTGTGATCGGCAAAAAGTTTAGCCAGTTCAGTTCCTGTCCTTCTTGCGAACGTTCGTCTAGCTTCTCGTGGTCTCTACTCCGACAGATATAGGTCAAATCGAAGAGAAGTAAAAGGACCGTAAAATTAATCATGCAATTAAAGGGCTCGTCGATGATGGCCTAATCACTTGATCAGAGCCGCACGGATGGGCAGGGCAGGGCAGGCTGCGGTTGCGGGCTGGTCCACCCCGTGTCTGGACCGCGCCATGCCCACACACCTCGCACATTGCCTCTCACGAATCACGATAAGATAGAGATTTTTTTTAAAAAAAAAAAAATGGCCTCCACGCCGAGGATGTACACGGGTAAGGCTTATTTGTTTCAGCTGAAATTAAATAAAATAAAAAACTGTTATTTTTATAAGCTGAATGTTATAATACTTTTATTTATTTTGTGGGGTTTAAAATATCGGCTTGGCTATTTGGCGGCGCTGCGCCACCCAAATCGCTAAGACGCTGTCGCGATAGCCATCGTCTTTGTGGGCGATCTTGCAGCTCATTGTCACGATACGTCGTTTTCCATTTAAATTGCTTTTTTGCATTTCTATTTTATATGGAGTCCAAATTGCGTAGAAAAAATTTCATAATTCTTCTAAAATCCTAATCAACCCATTTTAAATATTTTGCTATTTTTTTGATTTTTTAATTTAATTAGCACTCAATTAGTGAAAATTCCACTAAATTTCTACTGTTTTTCCACATTTTCATTTATTGGAAAAAATGTTTTGTGATAGTGAAGTTTTTGGCACGAGGTCTGATTTATTATAGATTTATTTTGTTTTCCGTTTATTATAGATTATTTTGTTTTCTATTTATTATAAATCTTATTTTATTTTCTATGTTTCACGTCGAGAGATTTTTGCTCGTATAATTTGCGAAATCGTGCAGGCGCAAAAAATTTCACTAAATTTCTACTGTTTTTCCATATTTTCATTTATTGGAAAAAATGTTTTGCTATAGTGGAATTTTTTCTACGCGAGATGTGCATGCCGACGAGTGCACGTATCGCCTGCACGCAGCGAAGGGAGCAGGCGCCTGCGCCAAACCTCCCTGCGCAGGCGCCTGGCCATTAGCCGGTCCCTTAAAATATTTTTTTATAATTTTTCAACTCTTTAAAATGTTTTTTTGAGGAGGCACAACTTTTTTAGGTTAAAGTTTTTGACTTTCAGCTCAGACAAATAAGACCTAAATAAGAAGATTACCATCATCTTTGACGCACGGTTGTATTTTGGTTGTAGTTGAAAATGTTTTTTGTTTGTAGTTGAAAATGCTGAGAACCTCTAAAAAGAGGCATAAAATGTTAAGGAATTATTTTAAAAAATTTAGATCTTTAAAAAACCTCACAAGATATTAGGAAAATTATTTTAAAATATTACATGGAATGATTAAAATAACAAAATTTCTAAACCCAACTAAAATTGCGAATCAAAAGGCCTACGGCTGCGTTGTGACGTGCATGTACATGTGGGTCCCCTCGGCAAGATCAGCAGCAGCTGTCCTTCGTAGTGATGAGCGAGACCGTGTGGTGTGGTTCCATTATCCGCACAGTGATAGGCAATTACGGGCGAAGAGCATCCTGTGACGCGAGGTACATACATAAAACATTAACCGTAGCTGATCTAATCTACCTGTCTCTGGGAGATTAGGTGTTGTTTTTTCTTTCTTTCTTTCTTTCTTTCTTTCAGGCTATTGAGTTGAGAGCTACCATTCAACCCCCAACCTCTGTGGGCTGTGGCGCTGTCCTTCGTTGCTGTTGCTGCTGCGTGGTTTTACCGCTCGGTGTGGCCGACAGTTGTTGTGTGCCGGATGAAATGATGAATCCATCGGGTAGAGAATTTCGTAGCACGTCACGGTACGTAAAAGCCAGGAGGAGAAAGAGATGCCCTGCCTTTCTTTATATCTTCAGCTTTTCCTATCCGAAAGGCAGTGAGGGATACGCAGGATTCTTCCACTTTCCACTGTCATCGGCCGGCACCCTCACGGCCTCACCTCAGGTTACACCAACAAACTGCTATTAAAAGCCAAAGATAGATCGGTAGGTTTCTTCTTCAAAAATCAATTCTATATAACAAGGGCCTAACAGACCGGCCTCCGGTGCGTCCATGTCGACGCCTCCGCGCGAGCTTGCTTCCGTGCCGCCACGTCGTCGAAATAACCACGGCCGTTCAATCGCGACCAATAGTTGAATCCAGCCCTCCATTTATAATGTACATATAAAAAGATTTATTTCACCAAATTCTCCACAAGGCAGGACAATTGCTCAGGTGGTCTTTGACGTAAACTTTGGCGTGGCTGGCCACGGTTCGAGTCCCAGCCGCTCCACCTTTTATCCCTTTTTCCCCTACCATGTTATACCTTCTATCTTGCACCACGCTTATCCACATTGAGCAGCAATAGCACGTAGCTCAGCTGGTTCCCATATGCACACGCACTCGGCGGGCCCTGGGTTCGAATCCTTCGGCTTTTCCCTAGTTTTTCCAGCGTTGAGCTTTCCTTTTTCAGTTTTTTAATATGCGAAATAACTAAAACAAGCAAAAATGTGCCAAGGTTTTTTGTTCACGTGCAAGGCAAATCATTTCTTTCGTTTTCATTTTTTTGACAAAAAATAAACCTAAAAATGGTCATAATATCATGGTTAGGGTTCATAGACGATTTTAGGTTTTTTATGGCGCAAAAAAAAAAAGAAAACTAAAAATGTGTCGTAGTATTATGACGAGGGTCCATAAAAGAGCTATCCATTTTTGAGAACCCTATGTTTAGTTCATAAATAAATAAATAAATAAATAAGTCGTTCGTTCCTTTCATTCTATCTTTTTGTGGTCAACTAAAAAAATTATTTTATGACCAAACCTTAACACATTCTTTCCTTTCGTTCTAACCTTTTGTGGCCAACTAAAAAAATCTTTTAAGACCAAATCTTTACAAGATAGAACCATGCTTTCATGGTAAGGGCCAAAAAAAAATTTAGACATTAAAATAAAAAAACTCAAAAGAAAGCTTCAAAATATGTAACCTTAACCGTAGTTGGAAGGGCTCGTAAAAAAAATAGGTGGTAAAGATAAATAAGTTTTAGTAAAAATGAATTAAGAATAATAAATTAAAAATAAGTGAAAGAAATTTTGTTGTGGGAGTGTTAAAATATTTAGCTATTTTTAAATTTTGAACATTCACAAGAAACAAATTAGGAAATGCTTTATTACGTCGCTTTATCTGTTAATCTTTTGGTGAGCATTAGATACTTTCCTAAGTACGATAGGCATATAATACTGTCGTATGTTTTAGGGTTTAGAATGAAATAAAAAGGGTTTTGTATATGAACCCTAAACCCTAAACCATATAATACTTTTGAATGATGAAGTAAAAAACCCTAAACACTTCATTCTAACTTGTAATAAGCTTAGAAAAATCTAGAAAGCCAAACTATTATAGAATTGAATTGTGATTTCATCCTATGATTTCATAAAAAGATTTAGATATTACACCAAAAACATAATTAATAAATAATAAATAATGCGGACGAGGGATAAAAAAATGTTGGAAAAATATAATTAAAGCTGAAAGTCAACGGTCCATGGAATAAAAAAAAAGGCTTAAAAATGGAACCATAACCATGATTGCATGGTAAAGGCCCATCAAAATATTTAGTAATTAAAAATAATAGCTTCACAAAATAGATTACATCATTCTATCCGTTCGCTTTTTACTAAAAAATCTTTTCAATTTGAACCTCTACATTTTAATGGGCTATTGATTGGACCCTGATCAAAATAAAACGTTAGTTATTTCTTTTGTCTAATTCTTTATCGCTGAGTCCAATAAGACGGCGTGCCACGGGCACGCTTACAACGCTAGTATGAATACTACAGTTTTACTGATTCTTGAATGCTTAACTTTTTAAAATATCAGTTGCTTCAAAACTTGCGCTCTAATAACACTAAAATTGCATTGCTTACCGTGGTGCAATTCTAGTATAACTTTGCTATTTAAATTTTATTTGTTGATTTTCTATGTTTTATTACTATGTAGATTTGTTAAGTACACGCGCTCACATACCTTTTGTCTTAACATGTTTCAAGACATCATGTTTGTTTCAATCAATTTAAAATTACGCACCGGCAATACTAAAGTTGCACTTGTTAATAATGGAAAATTTTACTATAGTTATAGTGCAATTATATCAAAATTAATTGACACTTATTTTATTTTTAAACGATTGTGTGGTAGACGGTTTTCAAGTAAAAAGGACAAAAGACCGGTAGGTTTCTTCATGATGGGACAAAAATAGGTAAAAAGGATAAAGTGGATATTTTAAAAGTTTTCAAATCCATAGTAAAAGATGCTGGTTTTGATGATCGAAAATTAATCAGTCTGTATGAAAACTTGTTTATTTAAAACAAAAATCAATTGATTTTGTCAAGATCAACCAAACAATCTTATCGACTGTATTTAACAAAAACCTCGATTAGCTCCCATTTTGCCCCACACCTTTTCATTGGTTAAATTGGGATGTTTTTGAAAACCAAAACATCCCTACAATGCTCCTCTTTCCCCATACAATATCTCAGTCTCCTGCTCTCTTCAAGAGATATACCATGTCCACTTCCAGCCCCTAATGGACACAAAACCTGCTCGTTCAGTTGGATGGAAGGGCCCTTCCATGTTCAAGGGTGGCCTTGTTACATTTCTTAAAGTGGTGCTCTTGGTTATGCCCACCTATGTTCTGTAAATAGTCATTGCCACTTCGTCAATCCTACAGCAGATTGATAGACTCAAGCGGTCATTGTTGTGCAAGGACAAAAAAAACTGCGGCCATGGTCCTTGTCACGTCAATTGGAAACTTGTTTGCTCTCTTATTGATCATGGTATGGTGTCCTTGACTTAGGGATATTCAGAATGCTTTGCCTATGCCGGCTCTAGCATAACAAAATTTTGGCAACCAAGCCTTTGGTTGGCGCTAGCACCCCTATGGCCCAGATGATGTGTACCTTTTCCGAATGGCCACTTGTATTTTCGGACGATCAGATGCCTGGCGTTGAGGGTTTTTGTAAGTTATTTAAGGTTTTCATTGAATATAATATGTCCTAAAGTATATATTCCATGATTTTGGTCTATCTTCTACTTAATAAATAAATCCAACGGTCCTGTGACATAAATGCATAATCTCTTCCAGTATCTCTTGTGATCACATCATGACTGATGTACGTACGTACGGCCACATGTCCCGTACTCATAGCCGTTCGACCTGAAATGAACACGTTGGATGCCCCCTCCGGAGAGTTGTATGCAAAGACCAAAAATGCTCTATACCAGTATATGACCGGCTCCAAATTAACTAGTAGCAGACTAACAGGCCGGAACGGACGGACGCCAGGGGAGCGAAGGGATCCACACGCCGAACCACCGGCCGGCACCGCGCACATGCATACATGCATGCCCAGGCGCCAAGGCAAGGCGGCGCGGCCTTTTCCCCGGCCGCGCGCGTCCACACGCCACCGCCTAGCTCGTGCCCTCGACCTCCTGGGTGGTTGCCTGCCAAGACAAGGTGGTGTGCATGGCCGCATCGCAACAACCGAGCAAACCCAACGCCACCGCGCTGTACATGCTGCCCGGATCGACGGTTTCGATTCGGTTTGGTTGCACGTCCGCCTCTCCCGTCTCCACACCCCGTTCGCGCATGCAGCCCCACGCGCGCCCACCTCGCGCCCTCGCTCGATCGCACTCAGCTCGTCCCGGCCTCCCCGGCGCTAGCTAGCTGGCGATGAGCTAGCGAGCGAGCGAGCGAGCGCCGAGCTGGCGACGCATGCACGCGATCCCAATCAGGGTGACCTAACCCTGTCGCGCCGCACAGTGCTGCGATTGCCGCCCCCTGTCTCGGCTCCGACCCGGCCCCGTGCATTATTGCCTCCCCTAAACCTAGCTCCTTCCTTCCTCATGCATCCCGTCGCTGTCGCCTCCTGAAGCCCATCATTCGGTTCCGCCGCGAGTCCGGAACTCCGGACACTTCACGAGGCGAAGCTGAGAAAGGAACCGATCGAGGCGTGCGCCCGTGCCCCAGTGCCGGCCGGTGTCGGTGCTGCTCGCTCGCCGCACCCTACTTGCGGCCGCGAGTAAACTGCTAGCTATGGCACGAGCGCTTCTTGCTTCTTCGGTTAGCTCGCGTACGAGACACCGGTCTCTGTTTCTATCTCTGCATGTGCTGTGCGTATACTGATCAGTGATCACACGCGGCGGGCGCAGATGGGGGAGTTGGGGGGCTTCAGCGCTCGACGCCGAAAGCGCGCAGTGGATGCTTTTAATGCAGTGAGATTGGGAGCAAAGGAAAGCGCCGGTAAGATATGGCCATATGGTCATATGGGGGTGGGTCGGTTAGCTGGCTGCTTGCTGGTCTCGTTAAAGTCGTTTGTTTAGATCCCAACAGTGGCTAATTATGCCTTTTTGTTTTGATTATTAGTTGAGACTTCGGAGCTGCTGGTGGTTTCCGCTGCATACCCATTGTAATTACGATTTTGCTCAGGTGTATGTGTTTGAACAAAATTGACAACTCATATGAGCGTGTCGTCTTTCACATCTTCGGCGGCGGCGGCGCTTTTAGGGTTCAAATTCGGGTAGTTTTTTTTCGTGTCGGTCAGGCTTAGGGAGATCAGGGAGACGATGGCCCGGCAGTGGTGAGGGGATCATGGTGGGGTGGCAAGGTGGCGGTAGCGTCGCCAGAGCCGTGAAGAAGATTGAAGGTAACCGGAGGGAGAAAGGTCGCCAGAGAAGGAAGGGGAGGAGTCGTCGAAGAAGAAGGGATGAGGAGCGCTGTCGACGGTTGGGATATCGGTCTCAAGTCAACTAAGGTTCTTGAGAAAGGGAGATAGAAGACCTGCTGAGCAAGGCAAACAGCAATTAACGAGCATTAAGGAGACACAGGGTTTTTATCCTGGTTCAGGCCTCTCCGGGGAGATAACAACCCTACGTCCAGCCTTTCTCTATATCAAAGAGGATTACAAGAAGGAAACTCGACGAGACGAATAAGTCTCGACGAAATTATATGTGTATAGGAAGTAATACGCGATCTTGAACTCCAAGTCGTGCTGGCTTGGCATCAAGCTCTCTTGGATTGGCCCTCTGTACGCCGTAGGGGCCTTGTTTATATAGTGTTAAATAACCGACCTACCAAGAGATAATCGGGCCGGGCTAACTACGAAATCGTAACGAACTCGTATACATGCCAAATACATCCCGAGGTAGATAAGGTATACTACAATTCTTGTGGATCACGACATCTACTCCAATCCGGGAAATCACGTCCGGATCTTCACGTAGCCGTGCAGAACTCTGTTCGAGTCGGACTCAAACAGAAATCCTAGGCCATTACGCATCGTGCCAGCCAGGAAGCTGTTCGGCAAGATGCACATGTGCCTGATAGAACCTTCCAGGGAGCAGGCCCTGAGAGGCTGCTCAATTGGGCCATCAGGGAGTGGGCCATGGCAATGGACCGTAATTTTATCCCTGACAAGCGTGGTGTCGCCTGTGTTTTTATGAAAACACAGACGAATGCAGCGTAGTCGCTTCCTTTTAATTATGCAGTGCGTTTGACGATAAGTTTTAATTATAGGGTGTGTAACGATAAATGTATGGTTGCCCTTATAAGGCTGTCTTCAACAGTAATCTCTAAATTCGATCCCCTATAGCCTCGTATACAGGCTTCCTTTAAAAAGATTCTCCCCCTATATTTCTCATATCTCCAACAGCGTTCCCTATATAGAGAATTGTATAGGGAAAGGAGAGAGAACCCCTACATATAAGGGAATGAAGAGAAATCCTCTATTTTAGGGAACGGAATAGGGAACGCTGTTGTAGCACATAGGGAAGAATCTATCCCCTAATTTAGGGTAGAGGGTGTTTTAGGAAACCTTATTGGAGACAATCTATCAAGCTAACTTTATCTTTATGAAGTTCTAGTGTTTTTTTCTAAAGGAATTGCTGCCTGTTGATCTGAGGACTGCGAGTGCAATCAGGAACGGGTGGCTTTGATCAGACATCTCCAACAGGTGCCTTGTTTGCCTCTGCCACATCGCTATTCATCTATAATGTTAGATCATTGCCCCCAACATTTTATTCGCCTTCCTGCTAGCTCTATATATTCACTATTACCTATTAAATCTTTTATCTCCTCAACAATTTGTTCTTAATTTCAATGATACGATGTATAGGAAGCCCCAAATTAACTTTCTGGAGATGTCCTGATTCATCGGTTGTATGCATGCACGGATGAAAAGTGGTAACAAATAGAGCCCAAAAAATATTTTTTAAAATAAAATTGGTGGTTTGAGCACTCTCCAAAATACAACCTTATCTACTAGATTGTAATTTATTTTAAAAAATAATGTATTACAATATTATAGAAAATATTTTTTGAAACGAACATGTACATTTGGTTTTCAACACCGACCTGATCACATCTCGCCGTGCCTCGAAGCCTTGATCACCATGCAACCCACTCGACCACACCGCCCCATCAATGTCATTGGATTCGCCGCATCGCCCTAGTCCACGTTGGTTAGGCTGGTACATCTTGCATCCCATGTGGCATGGTCAATGTTGTCCAAAAGGTTGCCGCTAGAGGGAGAAGGGAGTAGAGAGGACGAAGGTTGTGCTCGGTGGCTTGGGACCATGATAGTGTAGCAACAGCCATCGAAGGGGGAGGGATGACCGAGATGGAGAGAGAAGAAAGAGATGGGGTAGAAGAAGACCAATTGCCCAATGTTTTTTTTCCCAATAATGTGTAGGATGGTAGCAACGAACCTCGTAACAAAACAACAATGGAGATAAGCCTAGGACTTCCATGGCCTCCTTTTCTGGAAGGTACAAGTAGTATCGGTACACATGGCATATTTCGTCGTTGAACTGTTGGCCGATCATGTTCAAAGCCTTGATTTTTGAATCAAGGATCTCAGCTCCTGAGCCTCCTCCTGGTTCCCTATCCGTCGTCGTTGCCTAAGCTCCTTGCTCATAGCGGTGGCGCGATCTCGAGCCTCGCGGGAGTGATGAAAGGTTCCCTCTTCTCCTCTTCCTCTTTGTTTTTCAGGAGCTTTCGGAGGCAATTTGCGGCTACGCTGTGGGTTTGTGCCAACATCGGCATATAATCCGTCCGTGTTGTCGACTGCGGATCCACCATTTTTGCTAGTGTTTCCACCACGTTGTCTATGCCAGCTGGCTGTTCTGAAGCGAACACCACCTTGGTCTCGTGTCGATGTCGGGTGTCAATCCGTCGTCAATGCAAGATCTCGCCAATTAGCAGTGGCTTATGATGGGGATTTGGGAGGTCTCATTAATTACACCATGCCACAATTACCCACGGCGGGTCCTCCACTAATGGGATCAGATCCCTTTTTTGGATGACACATCCATCATGGTGGTGGAGCTTGGCAGTGGTCAGATCCATACAAGGGACAATCTATCTTCATCGTGGATAAATATATATAAAGGAGGGGAAAAAGAAGCCACCACGTTAGTCCACATCACCCAGAATATTTCAGCCGTTCGATCAACGGTGGGACCAAATTATAACGGCCTAAATCAATCAAAGAAATTCTCACATAAATCAAGAAAAAAATAAAAAGATCTATGTCATTGATTTTGTGGGGCCGGATTATAACGGCTTAGATTAAAGAAGAATATTAGAATTTCGGCATAGATTAATCAAGAAATTATCACATAAATCAAGAAAAAATAAAAGATCATTGTGGCTTAGATTAAAAGAAAATATTAGAAATTCATATGAAATACTAAAATTGATATAATATATTAGAGATAAACTCTAAATCCGATCTGATATATTAGAGATAGATTATGAGTTAGAGATAAACACTATATACCAAAACAAATCTAACCTGCGCGTATCACATTAGTCCACATCATCCAGATTATTTCAGTCGTTCAGTCAACGGTGGGACCAAATTATAACGACCTAAATCAATCGAAGAAATTCTCACATAAATCAAGAAAAAATAACAGATATATGCCGTTGATCTTGTGGGGCCGGATTATAACGGCTTAGATTAAAAGAAGAATATTAGAAATTTGACATAGATTAATAAAGAAATTATCACATAAATCAAGAAAACAATAATAGATCAATGCGGCTTAGATTAAAGAAAAATATTAGAAATTCATATGAAATACTAAAATTGATATAATATATTAGAGATAAACTCTAAATCCGATCTGATATATTAGAGATAGATTATGAGTTAGAGATAAACACTATAGACCAAAATAAATCTAGCTGCGCAAACGCGCGGGCCACCTCGCTCGTTTAGTAATAAGTATGCCTCTTGAATTTTATTTTAAAATTCATATGGTTGTTATATTTTGTGTAACGCAGTCTTAGATTGAGTTTTGTGGTTTCTTTTCTTGTATGGACGTGTGGCCTTCCACTATTTTAAAAAAATGTTCAGGACCTCGAAGGAGCGCCCTAGTAGAATGCAGTAGTGACAGGAGGTATAATCCGATTCATGCTAATGGCTGTGGATTGATGATTCATGATCAATCCTTATAAACGATCGAAGTACAACGCCACCGCCTTCCACTCAAAGCAAAGCAAAAGGATCCAGCAGGAGGAATCGACGCGGGAGCAGAGGCACGGATTGGCCTCACTCCATGTTCAGCTCCTGCCGTGGCAAGAAAAGCTTTCAATGATGATGAAAAAAAGGGAGAATCCTCGGCACTGAACTCCACACAGATTTGGAGGCCGGTGGTTGCGCATTGAGCTTTCAACCAGGGCTTGCAAGACCCATCCAAGTAGGCGTCTCCTTGTGAGATTTTGGAGTTGGTGCGTACGTCTACCTGATTGCCATTAACAATCACCCTCCCATCAAGCATCGCACGTGCAAATGTGGAATGCGCGCAAGACTTGTGCATTGCCGCACCGCACGCGTAGAAGAGATCAGAAGCATGCAGCTGCTCGATGCACAAAAAAAAAAAAAAGAGCATGCAGCTGCAAGGCTTAACCAGCTGGAGAGATTTGGTTATTTGCCATTTTTGCGAAGCCACTTGTTTTAAGTGGTAAATAATCAAATTTTCCAACTAGGTGACAGCAGGTACAGAAAGCAGTAGCCACTGGCATAGCCGTGTGGAGTGCGATTTCCTTGTGCAAGACGTCATATGTATTGGAAAAACCTTCATGCCTCGATTCAAGTGCATAGCTGATTTTCTTCGGCGATCAACAACTCCGGCTTGCATCTCATTTCAATCTAGCTATAAAAGTGTGGAAAGTGTGGAGAGCATAACTGCTCTTTGCCGCTATCCCATTGCTTGCGCAGTCTAGGTGGGCTCGAACGCCCTGGCCCCTGGGTTTACATGTCTGGGACAGCTACAGAAAGAACAAAGAAGTATATATGCGTCTCTTCCTCCCTCCTTCGTCGGCCGCCGCTGCTTCTTTCTTCTTGCTCGGACGGATTAAAGATGTTGTTCGTCCAATCTCCCATTAATTTGGGTCAGCACTACTGCGGCATATACTGACCGAGGAGCGGCCGTGTCCGGCGATCGCTGTCGTGGCACGTCAGACCGCGACGGCGATGTTCTTCTCTTCCATGTGCCGCGCTCACCAGATTCTTCAGGCTCTTGACTCTTGAGTTTGCGTGTGGCGTGCTTTCAGCTAAGCATTTAGCCAGAGCGTAAAGTCCATCTCTTACCGTCGGCGGCTGGTTGGACTCCAACCAACCATGCAGTTTTCATGCATGACGTGGTATGCTTGAACAGATTTTGGGATTTGTGTCGTTGATCACTGATTCAAGCTCTAAAATTGTCAACTTTTTTTTAGGACAATGGGGGGCTAAAAATTGCACGTCCTATCAGATCGGACGCTTTGGTTTTGCCCATCACCGCACGCTTGCTTTATGGCGTGTGAAGGTGATTTGTTCCAATAGTTCAAATTACATGTTTCAGGTACATTTCACTTGTTTCATTAGTTTAATGTGTATGTTTCATTTTTGTATATCACACTTGTTTTGCTCATGCAATATAATTAATTCGATTTGTTCCAGTAATTCGAAGTGCATGTTCGAGCTCCACATCTCACTTGTTCCATGAGCTCAATGTGCATGTTCCATTCTTATAGCACACTTGTTTTGTTCCCATAGTTCAATTCAGTACTCCCTCCGTTCCAAATTGTAGGGAACGGAGGGAGTAGTTCAAAGTGCATGTTACAGCTTTACATCTCAGTTGTTCTAATAGTTCAATGTGCATGTTCCATTTTCATATAACACATATGTTTTGATCATGCGATTCAATTTATTTATTTTTCTAGCAATACATTTATTTTTCTATGTTCTTCACTTGTTCTAAAGCGCATCGCGAAACAAAGGAGCGTCCTGTTTTTTTACAGATCAAACATGCAACTGCAGAACTGCTGGTTCAACTTTTGTTTTTTTATGGCAATTGGGAAGAAAAAAAAAAGGGCCCATGAAGCTTCTAGTGTACGAGGTAGGTGGCCGCATTCTCATTGGCCCATCAGCTACACACCTCATGAGGCCGATTGCTCGTGTCAAGATCAGCATAGGGCCTAAAGAGAATCGTACTTCCTTGCATGTTTAACCCATGGAAAAGGCCCATCGCCCCTCTTCTTTCAGTAGAAATCTTTTAAAAGAAAATTGTATCGTATGCCGTTACAAAATTAGGATATTTTAGAAATGTCCCTGATAAATACTGGCTTCGTTTTTTATATAAGTCATATAGTTTAGATGATCATGTTTATAAATATAAAACATGCAAATAAATTTAATGATATTTTTCCTTCTCTACACATATTTATTACACAATTCTTTCTCATGCATTTATAAAGAATTTTCTCTCATGATGTTCTCTTTCATTTCAAGTCATTTATAACATGTGTAGCATGATCATTTTCTCTTCACTTTCTCTTGATTTCATGACATCCTTGTTGAAAAGGTGACTCATGTCCTACTCTGATTAGAATTTGAAAAGGTGTGGTACAAAACAAAATTTAGGAGAGTTCTAGTTGGACTAGAATTCTTTTTTTTTTTGTAATAGGTTTGGATGACACTGTATAAACCCCATGGGGTGTCTAAGGAGACACAACAAGTCATAGAAACGAGTTTCATCCAAAACAAGGTGTACAAGAGAATTAGAAGCTAGGTTTTCTTTAGCACTATAGATTCTTGTATAGGGCAAGGATATAAGAATCCTAAAAGGTATAAGAGGGTTGTGAGAGAACGTCAATCTCTTGTACTCTTTTTGAGATTATGCTTAAAGAATTTGCGATGGCTTTGCCAAATCCCTCTCTCTTGTATTCAATATTTCGATGTTATTTCAAGTCTTCTACTTAAGTGTATCTTGTAACTCTGACAAGATTTCGGCACAAAATTAGATTCCATGTAGAAAGGCTATTAATAGAAATGTCATTTTTTTTGTTTATATAATGAAACTAAGGGCATTACCAATAATGAACTCGTTTATTACCCATTTGATATACCCAACAATGTATTAGTAGGGTAGGGATTTAAATACAAGAGAGAGAAATATGGAGCGACTCAAGGCGTAATGATTGAATAGTGATGGGATAATCTAGGAATAGTCCTAACATTAGACATGCCCTAAGACCATCACCAATAGCGTACTAACTTAGGCCGGCTCAGCCACTATTCGTACCTTATTTACATTATTCATCTACATTTCTCTCTTATATTTTATTCGATACAATACAGAGACGTTCTAATTTAGGACCCATGCTCTAACATCCACTTCTTCTCCTTCTCCAACCCTTAATCCTCATTTGTCTCCTCTCCCTCATTCGCCCATCACTGGTGCCTCCCACTCCCACCCTTTTCCGTAGCATGCCACCCCTACCCTTGTCATCAACAGTAGCCACATCAGGATGTGCTCGTCGTGGACGAATCGTCATTGCTGTGAGTGGAGAGTTATTGGGTAAGGAGGCGTCAAGGTGGCGAAGGAGCTTATGGTGATGAAGAAGCTTATGGTCAAGGAGATGTAGCAACTTGGGAGGAGAAGGCTGGAAGCCACACACATGCACACACAAGAGGAGATTGGCTATGGGGGGAGATGGTGACGATGGGCAAACTTGGGAAGAGGATAGAGAGGTGGTACCACATGCGAGGAGGGGAACTCGCGAAGAGGACGGAGAGGCAGTGGCACGTGCAAAGGAGCTCGGGTTGGGCAAGGGAGAAGGCGATGCACGCTTGGATGAGAGCTTGTGTCGAGGATGGTAAGGTGATGTTTCACATGTGGACAATAGCTTAAATCAGGAAAGGGAGGCGGCGGCTGGCGGTGCGTGCAAAACAGCTCGAGCTAAGGATGGGAAGGCTAGTGTCACACGTGTGGAAAGGAGCTCGGCCCAAAGATGGGGAGGCTGCGTCACTCCACACAGCTAGAAGCGGGAGGGGGAGGTGATTGTGCACACAAAGGAGCTCGGGCCGAGAGGGGGAGGTAATGATGAGCATATGGGAGGTAATGATGAGCGTAGATGGACTGAAAGCAGGGATAAGGATGTGACAACGTGGGTAGGAGAAGGGATCAATGATTGTCCGGTGAATGGAGATGAAGAGATATAGGGAAATAAGAAAAGGAGGAAGATTGACATTACATTTTGAAGGTGGGAATGAAAGGCAACAATGTTTGTAGTGGCATTTTTTCAAGGAATCTAACTCTATAATGGCATTAGGGTTATTTCCTATTTTGTGGTGACATTTTTTGGATATCTAGACTTTCATAATGGCATGTAAGCAGTTTTTCTTAATAAAAAATGAAAATCACAATCACCAACATGATAGGTAAAATTAGAATTCGGTAGCAGTGATCTCTCTCGGGGAGGAGGGGGATGTTTACAAGGTAGCTAAATGAACTGGCCTAAACAAGATGGGTCCGCACAGAGTTTTTTCTTTTGTGCCTTTCTTATTTAAATTATCCAATCATGTCATTTTTGGGGATTTTTGAAGATTTACGAGAAACATTCTTACATTTAGTTTCAATTGTCAAAAGGCGCTTTTCACATATTAGAATGTATAATAACCTGCTAGGCTACCTGCTAGCACCTACTTCCGTTCATCCGTTGGGTCTAGGCCCTCGTACTATCAACAGGTCATTTGACCACCTTGGGAAGTCTATGAAGAGAAAATAGCATAGATCAATGTGACATAGGAGTTATGGCTCTGCTTAGTTTGTCTTATGGTGAGAGACCATTTGGGTGTGATAAGTATTTGAAATGGTTTTTTGATCTAATAGGTGTTTGAGTGTGAATTTGTGAGGACCTTGAAGTGTGAATGAGTTTTTATGTTTATTTACTTTGCTCAAATCAGAAATGTCACAACACAAAAAAAATATGCGCAATGAAATTCTCTACAACTTTCATATATAACACTTATTTTTTCGAGCACAGGAAAATCACCAAAACTGCAAAATACTGTTGCTGTCTGAAAATTATCGGATATTCCGATGTTGGGTCCGATTTGGGGTCCTCTGTCTGGAAAATATCGGATAGTCCGATATTTTTATCGGATAGTCCGATGTTGGGTCCGATTTGAGGTCCTCTGTCTTGAAAATATCGGATAGTCCAATGTTTATATTGGATAGTATATTTTTGGACCAAACGTTTGGATATCATGTGGACTAATTTGCAGGGAGTTTTTGGGACTAATGTGGATCAAGTTGAGGGAAACTTGGGTCCGGTATACGTGTGCATGTCTATTGGTGTGCAGGTGACTCGGAGTGGATCAACGCTGGTGATGGGACCAAGGACGTGGATGGATCCATAGTCCAGGTGATCGAGGGTCACGTAGGATTGATTGGAACCGGTCTAGACACGTGGACAAGGATGGTTGGGCGTCATGGTTTCCAAGGTGCGCGAGCGGAAGCGGTCCAAGGGGAGTTGGACCCGTGGCGAGCTCGGCGGCCGAGGAAGACGGTTTTGTGAAACCGTGGACGGTACAAGAAGGCTTCGGAGTGGCCCGTGGTTTTGGGAAAGCTTATAGGCTGTTTGGTTAGCTGCATTTACAGAGATTTGCATCTACAGATGCAGAATCTTGCTTTTTTTCTTGTGTTTGGTTGCCCGCATCTGGTTTTGAGCCTGGCTCTGTGGATGCAAGATTCTCTATGCAGTCTGGCTCTGAAGAAACACAGAAAATGAACGTTTCTTTGGATGCAACGTATGGCGGCCTCGTGTTCTGCGCATGGGGCCACAGTCAGTCACCATATCAAGCCATGCATGGACTGCTAACGTGGCGGTAAGTTTTTATTTTTTTCCTTCTTTATTTGTATCTTTTTATTAGCATATTTGATTACCGAACCGATTACAAAAATGGATTTCTGACATTTTTTTCGAACAAAACTAGACCACACTCGCTATATAAATTTCAAAATAATTAATTTTCAAAATATTTGCCTACTAAACACTCAACCAAACACGGTCTCTGCATCTGCACATCCCGTATCTCACCAGCCTGGCTGAGTCGGACGGGCCAGGCTCGTGAGAGAAGGCAACCAAACAGCCTATTAGGCACTAAGCTAGGCCAAACCGGGTTACCGGGTCATGTGGAAGGCACCACTTCGTGAAGGGTGTAGTTGAATAGGTAGTCACTTAAGCTAACGGGTTTCGGGTTAGTTGTTTAGTGGGAGGTTTTGAGGCTTTTACAGGAAGGAAGTGGTTTAGAACTAGGGTTAGGAAAAAGGATGAGAGCCCAAGGGGATTGAGTACCACAGATTCGAGTTAAGCATTCCTCCGCAAGATTTCGTCAATCAAGTGGGTATTTGCAAATTTGTGCTTCTTGCCTCCGTTGCACATTTCTTTCAAGTTCTTGTTGATTTTGGATTGATTCTCGTTGGTTCCTTTTTGGTGGTTGTTTGGGGTTGGAGATGGTTGAATCTTAACATATACTTGCATCTAAACTCAGCAGGAATCATCCCCCATGAGCAACCCTAATGGACGGGATGGATTTGAAAGTTTTGTTGTTCTTGCCTATCCTTGACCTCGAGCACTTACATTAAGAAAAGGTTGGGTTTTGGTAATATTCCTTTAGATCCCCTCCGGTAGTGGATAGTAGGCTCTTCCAGGAATCTATGGTTCAAATTTGAGACAAATCCTATGGGTAGATTTTGAACTAGGTTGATTTTCGTGCCCGGATGTTGTGCTGAAACTATTGAATATCGGATAGTCCGATATGAAATAGGCTAAAAATGGCTACAATTTAGTTTGGCTCCTATTCACCCCCCTCTAGTCGCCGTTCTCGATCCTTATATGGTTTTATCCTTCTCTCTCTCTAAGAGGCTGTTCTCCGGTTGATTATCCGCTGAAATTGATCTGTGGCCACTTTGAACAATCGAAACTGACGATAAAATTTTGAATTAAAGAGTATTTCAATTTTGATTTAGATATATATTTGAGAAACAATGTCTAAAAGTCAACCGAATAATCTATCAAAACATGATTTGAACGCCTAGAAGATTCTCATATGTCTTGAAGCTATTTGTCAAAGCTCTCAAAGCTGAATGAAATCTATGTAAATCAAGAACAGAGCTCTTATCATGTCTGATAAGAAGCATTATTGTAGCGAGATAGCTAAATAGTTTTTTTTTTTTGCGCTACCTGAACTTGCAAATGCACGTGCAGTTAATAACATTTAGAACTTCTTCATGACTGAAACCTTCAACTCTATGTATATAGAATAATTTTGGGAACAATTTGACTTGTCAGCGTGCAATCCACGAATTGCTATAACAAATTTTAGCTATATCATATATGGATACATATAATGATTACGTGGAGCATTGAGGGAGAAGGCTCCTACCAGGCTATACGTACTACCCCACTGCCTGTCTGCCTCCGTCCTTGGTTCATAATCCCTGGAACCCTCAAGCCTACCATTACAGTTCTGCCATTTCAAGAAACGGGCTAAACAGAAGGAGGCAGCATCCCACTTGTGCTAAGATATCCCATTTCCACCCATAAACGGACGGGTGCCTGGTGCTGGTAGTCCGCCGTGACTGCGAGGGGGGCGTCGCCACTTCGCCGTCGGTACGTGCAGGCTTAGGTTCCCCATCACCACCCAACGCAATCCCGCTGCAAATTGCGGACGGCAAGAGGCAGGTGCATGTGGCCCGCGGCGCCACCGCCGCCCGACGGCGACGCGAGCGAGCGACGACCAGCCGCTACAGTGCTACTCCGCCTCGCTCGCCATCGCGGAGTGGACGTGACGATGGTGGCTGGGCGCGCCCGGTTCCGGGATGCGAATCCACCCGCGTCTCATCTCATCCATCGGTGGCGGGGACCTGCACCTGCAGCACGGCGGGTAGCAGCTAGGCGCTAGCCCCGCACAAAAGGCGCGCGGAAAGGGAAAAGCCGAAAGCGAGCGCGAGAGGCAAAAAGGGCGACTCGCCCCGGTCAACGCTCCCGACCTCTGTAGTGTCCTGTGCCCGTGCCACGAGCGGCCGTCTCGGCCCAACACGTGGTGCAGCGTGCAGGCCATATATGGGCGCTAGATAGATAGATGCCTTGGCACCAACGGTTCGCGTACCACGAGGTCCACGACCCCAGTCACACCACTACCGCTAGTACGTACCAAGGCGGCGTAGCGTTTGGACTTTGGAGCGATCTTCGGCTGGTGTTGTGGTGGTGGGCTGGTGGCGCACTACTAAATTAAATAAAATTGCGTGCTCTACGTACGGGCGCGCGCGTGCCGGCCGGGGTTCGGAGGCCGCGTCGGCGCCGAGGTGGCGTGCTGGCGCGCGCGGGGCCTCGGCGGCAGGGTGCGCGGGCGTGTGGCGGCGCCGCGCGCCTCGCGACCCTCACGCGCCTCGGCCTCGCCGGTGGCGCGGCCGTCATCGATCGGTGCATGCATATGCCCACCACCACCGCCACGGCGCCACCACTCATTACCCACCCGGCTTGGTAGTAGGGAGTAGCGCTCAAAAATCTGTATATCATCCATCTATCGCTACGCTGTTTCACTTTCACTTTCCAATCGCGCATGCAGAGGAGCGAGCGGCGAGCATGCGTGGAGACGAAAGGGAGATGATTCCGTTCGATACGTGCGTGCACGACGTTGCTCGATCGTGGAGTCGCTGTTTGGAAAGGGCACTCTTAGTTGCGGCATGAAGTAGAGTGATCGATCGATCTGGCCGGCTTGGTCTAACCAGGATGTATCATGTATGTGGATGGCTGCTGGTTAGTGCTGGGAGTTGGATCGTGCGCGGCCGGCTTGGCATGGGCACACCGTACTTTAGGTCACTGCAAAATAGACCAACTGGCCAGCGCCGCGCGCATAGCAGGACACCGGGCCATGCCATGCCAAGCACCACAAAAGGGAGAGCTTATGTCTCCTCGTTAATTTCCCAAGTCTTGACGCGAGGTGATGGCGTGGAAAAAGAACATTCGACAACGCTAGTAGTCCAAACAAGACATGGTGACAGACTGTGAGGGAAGGTGAACTTTTGTAGAGGGAGGTGGAATCCTCGATGGTTAATCCGCGACGTGGTGGGAAAAAAATCGTGCGCGCATGCATGAATGGGCAACATGCGAGGGAACGGCTACAGGTTTAGACTAATCCCTAAATTCGGTCCCCTATAGATACACAGTCTTCATTTAAAAAGATTCTCTCCTTATATTTTTCACATCTCCAACAGCGTTCCCTATACGGAGAATTGTATAGGGAAAGAAAAGAGAATCCCTACATATAAGGGAATGGAGATAAATTCTCTATATTAAAGAAGCAGCGTTCCCTATACGGAGAATTGTATAGGGGAAGGAGAGAAAATCCCTACATATAAGAGAATGGAGATAAAATCTCTATTTAGATAATGGAATAGAGAACGCGATTGTAGCACATAGAGGAAGAATCCGTTCCCTATTTGAGGGTAGAGGGGTGCTTTAGGGATGTCTGTTGGAGACAGCCTTATGGCTAAGAGCAAGATGGTAGGAAAGAAGTTAGGGTTTCGATTAAAACATAGGGGTGAAGCCATGAAAGGTTGGCGATGGCATATTGGTATGAGTGACTAGAGGAAGGAGAGACCTACGGCTATGGATTTTGTGATTTTGAACCTGCAACTCGAGTGATCGACATTGCATCATGGCTGTAACATAAGCATGTTGTTTCTTTTATTGCTGAGTATGTATTTGATCGGACAATATCTGTATTTATTTTTGTTCGTAGATTTTTAAGACTTTGTATTGGTTTTTCCTTTTTCTATTTGCGAAACCACGAGGTGTTTTATTTCCCCATTATGTCTTCTAAATTTTGTGTTTATTTAACTAGAAATGAAGCTACCAGTGTACCCTCTAAGACACACACTAAACGACTTGAAGGTCGACTCCACTAACAATAGCTCCACCTCAGGCCCGCCCTTCCAGCCGTCGTCATTGTCAATGCGGCAGGGCATCCTCCCCTTCCCCTTCTTCCTTCCTCCCTTCCTTCGTTGTTGCCACGACACTGGCTCACCTCCCCCGATATGAGTGGGTGGCTTCGGCGGTGAATTGGCTAGATCCAGCCGCGGACCACCCAGATTCGGTAGTGGGATGGCTGGATCCAGCGCGGTGGAGAGTAGGACTAGTGAGTTACTTGTCGGTTTCCTCCATGAGCCCTCTCCCTAGGTAGTTATGGACCCCTCATCCATCTGCACTCCTGAGGAGGTCCATCGCTCTCCCCTACCTTACTTGGTTGCTCCTCCCTCGCCGATGTGTTGTGGCAGCGTGGATCGGCGGATACAATCTTGTTTTTTGATACCCTAACTTATGGCCTTCCTTTAGTGTGGCTTTAGGGGGGGTGCACCAGGCGAAAGTCCTGCAGCTTGGGTCGATGATGGTGACGTCGTTCGGCGCTCCTTGGAGGCATTGTCGTGGGTTCCACCTTTTTCAGAAGGCCAAAGGCTCAGACAAAACCTATTCCATGCAGATGAACGATGGCAGCATGTCTGGCGCCGCTCTTTTGTTGAAGGTGTCGTCTCTTGTGCTGTTGGTTGGCTGCCAGTTAGAGCTTTTTTCTGTTGTTTGATTGTCATTTAGACGTTGCTAGGTGGTAGTCTCAGTTGGGTTGCTGCATCACAGTGTTAGGTCAATCGTTGATGTTGTGTCGTTTTGCTGCTGGTGGTGACCTATTGTTGTAGTGTTGATTTCTCATCCAAGTAGTGGTGTGGTTGATTTTAGATGGAGTCGACATGAGCGTTGAGGTACAGTGTGGTACGATGCCTTATCCCTTGTTGTTATTACTATTATTTTTTCTCCTTAAATAATTTAATAGAGCTTCTACCACAATTTGTTTCGAAAACATTTAAACCGGACGAAAGCCACCCCGTAAACGGTAAACCTATCCAGCCAGCCATTCCAAACGAACTCACGCAATGCCGCCATGGAACACCCGTACCCGGGTACCTCGATCGCATGCATGGTACCTGCCAGGCTGCCACTGCCAGGGTGGGTGGAGCCGTGGAGAGGATCGCTGGCCCTGGCCTCACGTGACGGGACGACAAACAGCACCGCAAAGCTGCCCTCCCTTTAATCGATCCCGACGCCCAAAAGTGATCGGTACTACTGCCTGCAGGCGGCTGCATCCCCGGCGCCCACGGCAATGGCCGCCCCCAGCCACCATCCGCATCAGCATCAGCATGGGCGCGCTGCCACACTCCGCACCCGTACTCCTCTTGCGGCAGGGCTCGTCCGCCACCACCCATGTCATCTGTACGTGCCGAACCAGATGCCTCGCACCCTCGCAGCCTTCTTTGCGTCCTGCCACTCGCTCGCTTTCCACCCTCTCTCTCGTGGCCGAGCGCAATATCCTATCTATCCTGAACAGCCCCGTCGACGACGAATATATAGGTATCGCGCGGTGAAGGAAGATTTTGGTTGAGGATGAGATCGGCCCGCGGGGCGACCCGCCGCTAGCTGCCAGTGCTTTTCCGGCCGACCGCATCGCGATCCGGATGAGGCGTGGTGGTGCGCCGTGGAAGGAATCGAACTATAAATAAGCCGACTCGTTGATCGATTGAATCGTTTCAACTTTGCTGCTTTTGCTGCTGGTACGTAGTGATGTAGGTTATAGCTAGGAGACGGTCCGTGACGACAGCGGATTCCTGTTTAAGGTCCAAGGTTTCCTCACCGACTGTTTTATTGAGAAACTGGTGCTTTATGCCGTTGAGATGAGATGATCAGTTGATCCTTGATGCTAATTGATTATTGTATGGCTCCCACTGATGTGCCGAGGTAAACCAACGATATGTTTAACGGAATAAAATTTCAGGTAGATCAACAACTATGTCTAGTGGTACGATAATAGGAATGACTACAAATAAAAAAAATTAGATGCTGTTACGATAAGATAAAAAGAATATCGCAGTAAGGTGAATAAAATGTTTAAATATTAGCATCAAAATGGCTAAAATATTGCAGTAACCAAATATTACATCAAATCAGATAATGTTGCAGGATGTTAAATTACATTTTTGCGATAACCAGCTGTCACAACCCCGGCTTCATCGGGATCCACTCACAATCCATTCTTTAGTCAGGAGATCAATCGAAGAACTTGAGAATGCGACAATTTGTTGAACATCATCACACAATCACAATAACTAAGAGAAATTACATATTATGCAAAAGTAATTGTTACACAACTACTTATTACACTTGTTTGATTAAGTATGACATAATAATGTCTATAATATACCAGAGTGCGGAAATTCAAATATGCAGCGGAAAAAGTATGTTGATGCTCCAATCCAACCCTTGAGCGCTAGCTAATCCTCATCAAAGTCCAGAACAAGATCCTCCTGATCCTGTAGATACACCGGACCTAATCCTTCTCCTGAATACAAATTTATCCGTGGTTTTTGTATAGTGAGTACACGGCTACCCAGCAAGAGTCCTTATAAATGATGCAAGGATAATAACAAGAACATGATGGTTAATTTGCATAAACACCTATTCTAGTCAATATTAATTTAAATGTTGTGAAAGTATTTGTTGAACAGTTGATAGACTCCCAAGATAACAAACAGAGCTCGGCTTCGAAAGCCCCTCTACAAAACTGCACAAGCCTCGAATACTCAAAACCAAAAACCAACCCATCAGGTTATTATTAAACACATGAGACTACCATGTACGGCCTACCTCCCCTCCCATAACCGTGGGAACGGCTATCATGATAGTTTTAACTCTGTAGAGTGTAGCACACTTTACCCATAAGCCGAGTGGTACTTTTGCATCTTACCTCTTCCTTAGGAGCCCAGACCAAGTAACAATACAAGACGATTCATTAGTTCCCTCTGTTAACACCGATACCCCCTCTAAGATTTAGCACTCAGGCCACCTCTTGAGCCAACGGACCGCAGCCCGATCTTTTCAAAGTAAATTGTGTTAACAGTCTTCCCTAACTACTAAGTCAGGACTAGCACATGTTGGCCGACATACTAATTCTAGCACTTATGGTTGCGCTTGTTCGGTTTGGCTAGATTGGCACACGTCCAAAGTCCTTAGACCAAGGTGACTACCTCCACACAATCCACATTCCACAAAACCACCTGACTATGCCACCTTTAGTCAACACACGCCACGTAGGTTTTAGTTGATTAGGTTAAAGTAACTCAGCATCTCCAATCATACCAAGTCACAAGAATAATTAAATGATGAACCTAAATCAACTACCAACCCACGAGCACTAACAACTATGCACAAAGGATAGGCTAGGAATAATAAATAAGGCAGCAATAAAGGCTAATTCACAGGGTCAATGACGCAGTGTGAATATTAGGTTTCTACCCTTCCCATCAATTTATGCATGAGAAAATAAATAGAAACAATAACGGGTGAGTTTTGTAAATTGGGAGAGCAAGATGCAACTATCTTGCCTTGGTAGTACTCCGGGTCTTGGAATCCTTCTCCGATCGGCTCCTGGAAACCTCCCGAACAACGCAGACACGGACATCTACACGTATATGCATATATGCAAGAAACAGTAAAACAATTAACATAACATATAGCTCAATAAAATATATAAAATTCTAGGGGATTTATGTAAAATAATGGCTCTGAAATCACCTAATTTGGAGTTCGGATGCTCCCGGAACAATTCCTGAAAGTTTAGGATAAAACAGAAAAGGCTGAAAAGATTCAACCGGTTAAAAGAGGGAAAACCGGCTGAACCGGCGGCGGCTCAGCAGCAGCAGTGCAAGAGGGCGGACACGGCAGCGGGTTGGTGGCGCGGGTGGGTGATAGCACGGTGACGCGTGGCAACGCGGTGGTGGTGCGAAACCACACCTGCGCTGTATGGCCGAGGCGGCGCGTCGACACGCGCGGCGTGTTGCGATTGGTGACGACGACGACCAACTCGACGGCGACGCGTGGCGAGGCGGGTCCGCGCTGTCTTGGCGGCGGACGCCGCGCATGCGCGCGCATATCTTGATGCGGCGGGCGCTGGCTGGCTGCGGGACAGTGTCGTGCTGAAATTCGGCGGCGCGGCCTTGCTGGACGAGGCGCCCGGCGGTGAGGACGGCAATGGCGGGCAGCAGCTCAACTCCGACGAGCTATATCTCCTCCGTTTCTTGACCAAATTGGGCGATCCATATATCCATCTTGACCGTTTCGACGAGATCTACAACATGGCACCATCTAATCTTGAGTTTGGCCACGGCACAAAGAGGGATCTGCAGAAAAAGGGTTTCGGTGGGAAGGATTTTGACGGCTAGGGTTTGGGACTTGAGGGATTTCGTGATGAGGACTTAGGACAGGGGTCTTGGGTGGTTTATATAGTGTCTTGGACGACCTAAGCTGGGCCTTGGGCTAAAAGGGGTTGGATTAGAACTCGAATTCTAATCCGGGTAGAATTCAGATAGGCTGCGGGCTTGTTTAGCAAGAAAACAGAGTTTTCTTGGGAGGATTGGGCTAAATTTGGAGGGTAATTCGGATTAGGCTTCAAAAAGGTCCTGTCGACGGTTGGGATATTGACCCAAGTCAACCAAGGTTCTTCAAAGAGGAGATAGGAGACACGCCGAACAACCACGACGACAGAACGAGCAGAGACGGGGGTTTTATCTGGTTCAGCCTCTCGGGAGAGATAATAGCCCTCGTCCGACCTTTCTTTATATCAAAGAGAATTACAAGGTGGAACTCGGCGAGATCGGCGGTCTCGGCGAGTAGTATCTGAAAATCTAAAGTCCGAGGATCTAAGCTAGATGCTAAGATGTAAAACTCAATGCCGGGGATCCTCTAGCGTCGTAGGGGCCTGTTTATATAATCTGAGCAAACCGACCTACCGAGGAATATCGGGTAGGGCTAACTACGAGATCGTGAACGAACTCAAGACATGCCAAATATAACCTATGGTTGATAAGGTAATCTCTAATCTTGGGAATCACGACTCCTAATCCAATCAGGAAACCACGTCAAGGTCTTCTAAATGGCCGTCAGAGAACTCTGTTGAGTCGGACTCAAGCAGAAGCCTTGGCCATTACACATCTCGCCACCAGAAGCCGTTGAAGAAGACACACATGGGCGGATAGAACCTTCCAGGAGCCGGGCCTGGTAGGTCGCTTCGATTGGGCCGTCGGGGAGTAGGCCATGGCAATGGGCGTAATCTAATCCCCGACAATTAGCCCCGAGACTCAAGTGGGAGAACTCACTAGAGTGGGGTCTTCCTCTTGAGACTCCAAACCACGAAGAGGAAATTTATTTCTGAGGGACATGTAACGATCGATCAACATGTTAAGTTTCAACCGAACAAGGCGCTGTTGGTCCGAACAAACACCTTTCGATCGAAAGCGGCCCGTTCGTCGAGCAGAAGCAACATCTGCTCGAGCGGGACACTCGACCTTGGTCACGAACCTTTGGAAAAAATAGCCGTTGGCAGACTTCAACGGTAACTTCCTATCGCTGCGCAGTGAAAACAGACGACCGTTTTACCCAGCCGTTGTGGTAAAAACTAGCCGTTTGTGACAAAACCGTTGCAGAGCCACTCACACGGGACTATAAAAGTACCCAAGCTGCCTGCGGCCAGCCACTTCTGCTCTCACGCCTTTCCTCTCTAAGCCCTAGCTCCAACCACGCTCAGCATCAAGCACCCAAACTCCATCACCAACCCTGCTCGTCCAGCCCTGGGAATCGCTATGGCCAAATTCACAGGCACTAGCTTGACCGAGGAGGACCTTAGGATCTGGGAGGAGGAGGGCCACATCGACACCCAGAATGGAGGTCGCCGGAGAGAGGATACTCCCGAGCCGCTCGAGGAGAGTTTGTCGACTTCAGCGATTCGCCTTTATCGGGTTGAGGTCTCCGAGAGCGACTTCGTCGAGGCCTTCTTGAACATCACGGATTGGAGGTGGCAAAACTCAATCCGAACTCCATCCTCCAGATGGTCGTCTTCGCACACCGGCGAGGGCTATCTGAGCATCGATCCACCGGTGGGCCGTTCCTCCACTATTACAGTGACGAGGAGCAGCTCCGCCGCTTCAGCCTGGGTGCTACTACCTCAAGCTTGGCCACCGCCGCAAGCGACACGCCGTACCCTCGCCCACCGCCGCTCGACTCGATGGGCGCGTGGTGGAAGTGAGTGGTTCTCTGACAAGCGGGCGGCGACAACAAACTTCGTCTTCACCGGAAGGCGCCAAGCAAAGGAACCCCAATGCCTCGGTAGGAGATGTCCGCCGAGGATTGGTACGACAAGGAAGATCACCTCCTCGTGAGCCTCGGGCTCACGGCGAGAAAATCATTCGATTTCACGGTGAGCGAGGATCTGTCCATTGCGGAGGAGGTCCTATCCTTCTACAAGATAGAGGGATGGGAAGACATCACAAGGGAGAGCACGGGTAA
The DNA here is from genome assembly GCA_036346415.1 of Raddia guianensis. Lineage (NCBI taxonomy): Eukaryota > Viridiplantae > Streptophyta > Magnoliopsida > Poales > Poaceae > Raddia > Raddia guianensis. The sequence continues at coordinate 33,431,913 of CM070536.1, forward strand.
GTGCCTTTAAGACTCAACCTCTTCATTGGTCATTTCCTCCGAACAGGAATTAACAACTCCATCTGTCCGGGAAGAGAAGCCAACCGACGCGTGGGTGACCGAGCGGGTCGACGCCATGCTGAAGGCGGCGAAGAAGGACGGCGAGGTTACCGGCGAGGTAGCCTATACCTGTCCGAGGAACGTGCTCGTCCGCACAGAAGAGGTAAATCACTTATACCCAATCTGTGTTGCTAGACTTGCACCGTGGTCCTAATGCCAATGCTCGCTTCTCAAAAGCAGGGAGGACGGTGATCCTTGGAGGGATCGTGGAGGAGCTCTCCGGGTCCGAGAAGGAGAAGGCGAAGAAGGGCAAGGTAAAGATAGCCACTAAGCCCAAGGTGGCGGCTGAGCCGACGCGAAGCTCATCATACACAATGCCGCCACCGTCGAAGAGACCACTGCGCGACAGACATACCGAAAGCGGACAAAGCGGCGCTAGCGGTCGGCCAATGAAAGAGACCAAGCCCTCCTCCTCGCCGAAAGCAGAGCGACGAAGAGGTAAAGACCATGGCCCTCGGCTTAGGCGTTACATAAGCTCACCTGGCCGCATGGATCGGCCGCAGCAATCGAGAAAGCGAGTAAACTGGAAGAAGAAGTCGCACGCAAGGAAAAACTTCTTGCGCTGCGCGAGAGGAGCGCTTAGCTCACCAGGGAGCTGAGCTCATCGCCGCGAACACCCAAGGGCCAAGGCGAGAAAGCCGCCAAGGAGCCCCCGAGGAAGAGGCGGAAAGTTCCGGCGAAGAAGATCAGGATCAAGCCTTCCACGGCAGGTATGTAGGAATCGATCTTTTAGATCTCTCAACCTTGACGCGTTAGACTTAACGTCCATCTCTTTTCATCACCGCCCAAGAAGAGACCGCCATGCACGACGCGAGGAGGCGCTTGAGCGATCCGCCGCCGCCGAAAGATCTGCAGCGCGCGCGCGGCGGTGGTGGCGTGCCTCAAGGACAAAGCGGCGGCGTGGAGCTGCTCCCGCCAGCTCCAGCCGAGCGACTCGGCAGCGCTCAAAGGCGCGGTGGAAGCGGCCGAGGCGGCGGCGGCGCTGCCTGCGCGCCACGGAGAGCGGAGCCAAGACGACGGCTCGAGAGTTGCCAGTGGGGACCGAGCAACCGGTCTGCCGAGCACTTCGTCGCGGCGGCTCACCCCGCGGCAGGATTCTCCGGCGAAAGCGGTGGAACCCGATCGCCAGAACAAGAAAAAGCCCGGCGTGTCGCGCAGACGTCTGCCGTGGAAATATCAGCGCCACCAAGCGGGCGACTCGGTCTTGCGAAGACGTTGAGCGGAAGAGAAGAAGGGAAGGGGAGCGCGAGATGAAAGCGCCGCCCGTCGCTCCTGCTCTGGCGAATCGCGCAGCGGGAAGAAGGAGCGAACAAGACGGCGACGGGAACAACGCACCCGTCTCATCCCGCATGAGCGGGGCTTCGTGACGCATGGCCTCGAGGACCGCCTGCATCGCGGACTGAAGCAACGACTTGGCAAGGTAAATACTAAGACCACGTCTAGCTCAGTTGGATAGCTTCACCGCGAAAGCGGCTAACTAGTCTTCCCTCTCAGGTCTTGAAGGACACCATGGAGGAGCTCGAGGACGGCGTCACCATCGAGCGGAGCGCCAGATTGGCGTCCTCCGGAGCACCTCGAGACGAGGGAGCCCGAGGCGGGCCCTCTGCACCACCCCAAAGTCGGCCGGTGGGCGAAGGTGAAGAGGCTCAAAGTCAAGCGGCCAAGAGAGGCGTTCTGCGAGTCTCTCCTAGGAGAGGCCGAGGAGCTTCAAGCAAGCCATTAAGGCGAAACCTTTGTGGAGGAGAAGCCGGGCCGCACGAAGTGGCTCGAGAGCAGCTTGCCGCGTTCCCAACGGCGGGATCGGCTTCTGGCGGAAGCCAAGAGATTCAAGGCCCAGCTCGCCAAGGAAGAGCGGACTTCATGGGTCTCAAGCAAAATCTCAACCCCGTGGGCTTCACAGGAGAGATCGAGGAGATGTGGGATGGCGGTGAGGCAATCACCGCGGAGAAGAAGGTCAAGGAGCTGGACGAGCAATTCAAGACCGTCGAGCAATGAGTAGGCAGGCGAGGTTCTCGACCACCACCAAGGCCAAGACCGAAGAGGTCGAGGCTCTCCGTCTGGCGACGGAGCAGGCCAGAGCGATGGGAGGAAGCCGATCGTCTCCGAGCTGAGGCCAGAGAGGGGTTCAAAGCCCAAGGGGAAGTCCTGCGCCTCAAGGAAGTGATCGAGGAGCTCAAGGAACAACTCGCTTCTAGATAGCTGTAGGGCTGTAACCCGAGAGGGACTTTTGTACCTGCAAATTTTGTTAATAAAGACTTACCCTTTTCCCTACAAAGAAAGAGCAGCAAAAAGACAAGGACGAACAGAAACTAAGAGAAAAGCGAACAGCGCTAAAAAGTTTAAGAAAACCGGTAGAGCGCTCTGCCTAACTCCCAGCCCCCGTTGTGCATCTGCTCGGAAACCTGAGTTTGCGAACCCGAACAGGTGCACAAGAGAAAGAGCGACACCCTAGCCCCCGATACGGACGATGCTCGAGAACCTAAGCTTGCGAACTCGAGCACGTGCGTAGAGAGAAAGAGCGACACCCGTACCTTGCTCGATTCATTCCGTAGTCGCTTTCGTTGGCGTAAGTTAAGCGATTCAGAGTAACCGAGCAAGGAAAGTGCCTCTGCCATGGGCTTACGAGAGCAGGCTTTACCAAGTGGTCGCGCCAAGCAGTAAGTGCCTCTGTCGCGGAGGGCTTACGAGAGCAGACTTAGCCGCAAGGTGGAAAGACCGTGTTACGCAACCCTGAGTTTAGGTACTTATCGAAACCAGATACGGGTAGGGAACAATCCTTAAGATTGAGGAGCCAAGAGTTCGCAAGGCCGGGCAGCCATCAAGTGTTACCAGAGAGAAAGAGGTAGTCTTCAAAAGGCAAGAAGTGAAAAAGGCGCAGAGGCCGCGAGAATTCACTTAATTATTGGATTGAACTTTACATGGTGCCCGAGAGACTTGGACGAACTAAGGCGCGAAGTTTACAAAAAGCGCAGGCTAAGAAAACACGTAATAGACCTACACAAAGAACTTACGGTGGGTCGATGTTCCAAGTCTTTGGTCGACTCTCTCCGTCCTCCATAGCCAGCGAACAGCCCGGGCGGCAGTAAAGAAACGACCAGTGAGCAGGCCTCCCAATGAGGAGTTAACTTGTTGGCATTGGACAAGTTCGGACACGGCGCGAACGCAGGTCGCCCGCCTTCAAAACCCTTGGTCGGACTGATTTGGCGGCGTCGGCGAAGATCTTCTTTGGTAGCGCCCATTCGACTTGTGCCCGGTCGCGTGTGCCTTCGAGGAGGTCGAGATCAAGGAGGCGCTTGCTCGTCGTCAACTAAGTTGACCGAGCTCGTCTTGAGGCGAACCGAGTACTATTTCGTGAGCGGGATGGCTTCGCACCGTGAGACCGCTTGGAAAGGAGTTTCCCGGTTGCCGTGTCAGTAGTCTGAATCGCCCAGAGGACGGAAGGAACCGTCGACCGAACTTTGTTGTGCTCGCGAAGAGTAGCAAATACCCGCCGTTTAATACCCCGACTATCTGTCAGTTAGCTCGCTCATTGCTCCATTGCTCGTGGATGTGCCACGGTAGGCGAACAACCTTGGTGCCCAAATATTCGCGATATTCTCGAATAGCTCGCTTGGGCTGGTACCGTTATCCGTGATCAGCTTATGGGGAATCCCAAAGCGCGTGACCACGTTGCTTTTGAAAAAGCGCACAACCGTTTTGGCGTGAAGAGACGACACAGGCTCTGCCTCGATCCACTTTGTAAAAGTGTCTATGGCTACGAGCAGGTGTGTATAGCCCTTGTACCCTTTAGGGAATGGGCCGAGCAGATCCAGACCCCACGTGGAAAAAGGCCAAGAAGGGGGGATCGTTTGGAGCTCTTGGGCGGGCTTATGTGCCTTCCGGCGTGAAATTGGCAAGCCTTGCACTTAGTCACGATGTCCCGCATCTTGTAACGATGGGCCAATAATAGCCCATGCGGCAACGCTTTGCCAACGAGTTACGAAGGGCGTGGTTGCCACAAGCACCCTCGTGTATGTCCCTAAGAAGGAACACACCTCCTGTTGCGAGATGCACTTGGAGAGAACTCCCGAGCACCTTGGCGGTAAAGGTGCCATCCACAAGCTTGTATGGAAGCGGCACGCCTTATGGCCGGAACGCTTCGGCTTCGTCGTCAGACGGTCCCATCGCAAAATACCGGACAAATGGCGTTGTCGATCCAGCGACACCTTTCGATAACGGAGACAGCACCACTGTCTCTGTTGCCTCGTCCGGAGACGTGATTGAGGGCTTGTAAAGGTGCTCGGCGAGCACCCTGCCGAAAGCGAGTTCGCGTGAGATCAAACTTGGATAGCTGGTCGGCCGGGAAGTTGTCCTTCACGGGCACGAAGAGCACCGAAAAATCGAAAATGCCGCTCCAACTTCCTCACTTCAACCGGTATCGCGCCATTGAGTCATCGCAGACCGATACTCCTTATTAACGATTGATGACCAGGTTTGTGAACCTCCCTTCACAGTTAGCCGTTGGACACCAAGCGACTTGCACGCTTAGTCCCGCGAGGAGGCCTCGTACTCTGCGGCGTTATTAGTCGCCGCAAAGTGTAGTTGGATAGAATCTTTGGAGTTGCTCTCCTTGAGGAGATGAGAACAAAACCAGCCCCGAGTTTCGGTCTGTGAGCCATCGAAAACATGGTCCAAGAGGGTTCATCAGGTTGCTCGGGAGCTCCTTGGGATTTAGGCGGGCAAGTCCATTCAGCGACAAAATCAGGTAGGACCTGTGACTTAATAGCAGTTCTGTCGACGGTTGAGATATCGATCTCAAGTCGCTAAGGTTCTTTAAGATTGAGATAGGAGACACGCCAACAACCACGACGACAGAACGAGCAGAGATGGGGTTTTATCTGGTTCGAGCCTCTCGGGAGAGATAATAGCCCTACGTCCAGCCTTTCTTATATATCAGAGATGAATACAAGAGGTGGCTCGGCGAGACGGACAAGTCTCGGCGAGATTATGTGTGTACAAGCGCGATAATGCGAAGATCAAGTGCCAGGAGCCCCTTTAACACGCCGTAGGGGCTCTGTTTATATAGCGCTGAGCAAACCGACCTATCAAGGGATAATCGGGCCGGGCTAACTACGAGTTCGTAACATGCCAAATACATCCCGAGGTAGATAAGGTATACTCCAAGTCTTGGGGATCACGACTCCTAATCCAATCCGGGAAACCACGTCCGGGTCTTCACGTGGCCGTCTGAATTCTGTTCGAGACGGACTCAAACATGATTCCTTGGCCATTACGCATCTAGCCGACCAGAAGCTGTTGGCGAGATGCATATGAGCTAGATAGAGCCTTCCAGGAGCCGGGCCTGGCAGTGTTGCCTGATTAGGCCGTCGAGAGTGGGCCATGGCAATGGGCGTAATTTTATCCCGACGGCTAGCCCCGAGACTCAAGTGGAATGACTCACTAGAGTGGGGTCTTCCTCTTGAGACTCCAAGTCACGAAGAGGGTATTTTTCTGCTACAAAGGCGTGCAACAAAGCGATCGAACAGTTATGGTTCAACCGAACAAATCTTGTTCGGGACCGAACAAACCCGCCGGCGCCGAGCAACTCATTGCGTCAAACGAGAAGCAACGTCTGTCGAAAGCGAGCACTCGACCTTCGATGTAGAAATCGAAATCCAGTCCCAAGCGCAGAGCTCGTCGCGGGGACGAGCCTTCCGGGCGAAGAACCGCGGTCGAGGTGAATCACAACCCGATCGGTCGAGCCGCAAGAGAACGTGTGAAATCAACGCTTTACCCATGACGTATTCCTTGCGGCGGTGTTAGCGTTGTCTTGGCAAAATCTGAACCGGCGCTTGGAGTGCATTGCGATGAGAATTGGCTTACGATGGGCTTGCCGTTCGCGATGAGAATCGACTTACGGTGGGCGGGACTCCGTTGGTGGCGCACTACCTTGACTTAGCCGAACCGTGAAGGTCGATCTGCGGGCAAAGGCAAGAAATCATCTGTGGCGAGTGAATCGGTTCACAGGCATGCGTGAGCAAACCGGGAAGAGAGGGATGCAGACATCGGCTTTGGTGGGGAAGCCTGGAACCTCGCCACGACCATCACCGGAGTCTGATGTTCCCCGTTCATGTATCCCCTGCAGAAGACAAACAAGAAACGAGCAGCAAGGGGAAAAAGAGAGCAAGAAAAGGCTCCAAGAAGAGCAAAGCGAGTTTTAGAAAACACGCAAAAGACGACCTACCCGCACAAGACATAATTTTTTCCGGGTACGTCCCCTAATAGCGTTAGTGTCACCTTGACGCCAGGAGTGCCCGTTGCGATGAGAATCGGCTTACGGTGGGCAGGACTCCGTTGGTGGTGCATTGCTTCGGATTACCGTGCCAGGAAAGACGTAACATGGATAAAGAAGACGTGTGCGGGCAAGTGCAGCCCCGCTGTGGCTAAGACCGCTAACCAGGGAAGATGATTGGGACCTTAGTCGCAGGCGAAACGTGCGAGGCGAAATCTTATCCGGGCTTGGACCCGTATAGCGTTGGTGTCGCCTCGGCGAGTGCGGAACCAGCGCCAGGAGTGTCCGTTGCGATGAGAATCGGCTTACGGTGGGCAGGACTCCATCGGTGGTGCACCGCTTTGTTAACCGGGCCGTCTGAGTCATTGCGGATAAAAGACATGCTCAGACTGGAGGCGCTCACGGAGCGAAGACCAACGAGGTTTTGGAAAACCAACGCTAAGGAAAGGCTGGAAGCGAAAACGTCATCAAGTTGCGAAATTCAGCTCAAGTCCCAATCGACCAAGGAGAGGCGGTCCTTCGAGGAGCCGGCCGAAAGCGACTCAAGACCGCCGAGCGGCGCTTTGAATCGAGCGAGAGTCGACCGAGTAGCTTTTGACGACTTTTCACCGCAAAAAGAGAGCGACAAAAGACAAGGACAAGCGAAACCAAGAGCAAGGCGAACAGCGCTAAAAGTTTTAAGAAAACCGGTGAGAACGCTTAGCCTAACTCCGGCCCCGTTGTGCGGTTGCTCGAGGACTGAGTTTGCGAACTCGAGCAGTGCACAAGAGAAAGAGCGACGCCTAGTCCCGATGCAGACGATGCATGAAGACTGAACTTGCGACTTCAAACACGTGCGTAGAGAGTTAAGCGACACCGTATCATGATCGACTCGTTTGAAGCGCTCGTTAACGTAAGTTAGGCGATTCGAAGGTAACCGAACAAGGAAAGTGCCTCTACCGCGGAGGGCTTCACGAGAGCGAGCTTTGCCAAGTGGTTGTGCCGTGAGCGGTAAGTGCCTCTGCCATGGAGGGCTTACGAGAGCGAGCTTAACCACGAGGCCGATGCCGTGTTATGCAACTCGAGTTTAGGAACTTGTTGAAGCTAGATACGGCGGGAAAACCCTTAAGATTGCGGAGCCAAGAGTTCGCAAGACCGACTGACCATCAAGTGTTACCGAGAGAAAGAGAGTCCGAGAAGGCGAGTGGTGAGAAGGGCCGCAGGGGGCGCGAACATTCACCGCTCAATGGGTTGAACTTTACATGGCGGCCGAGACTTGGACGAACTAAGGCGAAATTTGAGAAAAAGCGGCTAAGAAAAAGACCTACGAGGAACTTACGGTGGTCGATGTTCCAAGCGCTGGTCGACTCTCCCGTCATCCACACCAGGCGAAACGGCCGGGATCCGAAGAATTTTGATCCAGATCCCGAGCACGGCTCATCGCGGGGACGAGCCAGGCCACGGGCGAAGAGCCGCCGCGAAGAGATCCACCGAGCACGGAGCTCGTCGCGATCAGACGAGCAGCGCTCGGGCGAAGAGCTGCCGGCGAGAGATCCAACCCGAGCACGGAGCTCGTGGCGAGGACGAGACTTCTGCGCGGGCGAAGAGCTGCCGGCGCGAAGAGATCCGATCCCGAGCGGAGCTCGTCGCGAGGACGAGACGCTTCCGGGCGAAGAGCGCCAAGCGAAGAGATCCAACCCGAGCATGGAGCGGGGACTGATCTGAAGGCGATCAAGATCGAAGGATCGATCCGATCTGGCGGGGAAGAGACATCCTGCTTCGAGTCATAGTCCTCGGGAGAATCTCACGGTCGCCGATAGAGTTCGACATGCTCGTCTGCGAGTCCCCACGACGGCGCCAATTGCGGACGGTTGAGATATCGATCTCAAGTCGCTAAGGTTCTTTAAGATTGAGATAGAGACACGCCAACAACCACGAACAACGAACGAGCAGAGAGCGGGGGTTTTATCCTCGTTCAGGCCTCTCGGGAGATAATAGCCCTCGCCCAAATTTTCTTATATATCGAGAGATGAATACAAGAGGTGGCTCGGCGAGACGGACAAGTCCCGGCGAGATTATGTATGTACAGGCGCGATAATGCGAAGATCAAGTGCCAGGAGCCCCTTTAACACGCCGTAGGGGCTCTGTTTATATAGCGCTGAGCAAACCGACCTATCAAGGGATAATCGGTAGGGCTAACTACGAGTTAAATAACGAACTCGTACATATAAATACATCCCGAGGTAGATAAGGTATACTCCAAGTCTTGGGGATCACGACTCCTAATCCAATCCAGGAAACCACGTCCGGGTCTTCACGTAGCCGTGCAGAATTCCTGTTCGAGACGGACTCAAACATGATTCCTTGGCCATTACGCATCTAGCCAGCCAGGAAGCTGTTCGGCAGGATGCATATGAGCTAGATAGAGCCTTCCAGGGAGCTGGGCCCTGGCAGGCTGTTCGATTGGGCCGTCAGGGAGTGGGCCATGGCAATGGGCCGTAATTTTATCCCCGACAAGTTCGGACAGCAAATAACAGATCAAACTCTGCTAGTTCCATTGCCCACTTAGCTATACGTCCGCTAGATTCCTTGTTCCGTAGGATTTCTCCCGGAGGGCGTGGTCGGGACCAGATTTGATGCTTGGAAGTAGTGGCGAAGCTTCTGGAGGACATGAGCAAGGCGTGGAGTAGCTTCGGACCTCGGTGCGCGCCTTTGATCCGTGAAGTACCTCGCTCACGTAATAGATTGGTCGTTGTATGCCTTCCTTTTGACCGCTCAAGACCGCGCTCACCGCTTGTGGCGTGCAACCTAGGTGCAAGAGAGCCGCTTTCGCCATGCCGCGGGGTAGTCAAGACGGGAGGATTGGACAGTATCGCTTCGATCTTGGAAGGATCTATCGGCTTCTTCCATCCACTTGAAACCATTGTGCTTGCGCAGGCCTTAAGAAGGGCAGCCCACGTTAATTTGACGGAAATAAATCGCTTAGAGCAAATTATCCGCCCAGATGAGGCTCTGTACTTCCTTTACGATGGTTGGAGCTCGCATATTTTCAATGGTCTCGATTTTTAGGATTGGCGAAATACCTTGCGTAACCAATAACATAACCGAGCAACATTCCGATCGAACACCAAAGGTACACTTCTCTGGATTTAATTTTATTTGATGCTGGTGAGATTACGAAAAGTCTCGCGGGTCTTTTACATGATCTGGAGCATACTTGTTTTTACAACTATGTCGCCGACATAGACCTCCGTGTTTTTTCAGCAACAGCTCGGGAAGGTCTTCTCCATTAATATACCGAACGTGGCACCAACATTGCAGAGCCAAAGACATGGTCGATAGCGAGAAAGTGCCGAAGGGGTGATGAAGGCGATCTTCTCTTCATCCTCGGGAGATGCTTATTTGGTGGTAACCGGAGTAAGCATCTAAAAACTTAAAGCTAGGCATCCGATCGCATCGATCGACCACCGGTCAATCTGAGGCGCGGGAAGTTGTCCTTAGGACAAGCGGCGTTGAATCGTGTGATCGACACATCCTCCACTTGCCGCCTTTCTTCTTTACAATGACAGAGGTTGGCTAACCACTCGGTGTGACCAACCTCGCGGATGAACCCGGCGTGGCGGTTTGCTGTCGATCTTTGATAATCCCTGTTTGAATTCAGCGGCGAAGCTTACGGCGAAACGAGCTTTTGTCGGTTGGACAACCGGTTTGTGCTCGATGACCTCGCTTGGGACTCGGGCATGTCGATGGCTCGAGCAAACACATCTCGCATTAGCTCGGAGGAAGGCAATGAGCTCGCTTTCCTATTTGGGGTCCAGATTGGCCCCAAGTGAACTATCTTGGAAGTATCATCAGCGGCAATGGAACTTCCTTGGTTTCTCCCCGCTAAAGGGAGACCCTAGAGCGTCTGAGACTTGGTCTGCGGAACTTGAGACGGCCGCGGCGGAAGCTGGTCGACCAGGGCAAGGGATCGCTTTCGTCGCAATCCGAGGCGACTTTGTAGTTGCCCTTGACCGTGATCACACCGTTAGGACCCGGTATCTTTACGCAATGGTAAGCGTGGTGGGACACGGCCATAAACTTACCGAGAGATGGCCTGCCCAAGATTGCGTTGTACGCCGATGGGAAGTCGACCACGTCGAAAGTGATCAACTCTGTCCGGAAGTTGCTTGGGTTGCCGAAGGTGACAGGCAAGACAACCTGCCCCAACGGCTTGACAGCTTCTCCCGGAACAATCCCGTAGAAGGGCATTGCGACTTCCTTCAAGTTGGAACGAGGAATCTGCATCTCGTCCAAGACCTTAGCAGAAAGCAAGTCCAAAGCGCTCCCGCCGTCCACTAAGACACGGCCAACTCTCGCGTTGCTGATGGTCGGGGCGACCACCAGTGGGAGCCGCTGATGCTTGGTCATCCCAGTGGGGCAATCCTCCTGAGAGAAGGAGATGGGGACCTCGGTCCACTTCATCGATTCAGGCTGAGGTTTTGCCTTTTCGACGTTGTGGACCTCCCGAGAAGCTTCCTTGAGGTGCGCAGAGGTATAAGCCGAGGAGCCGCCAAGATGACGGCGATATGGTTCACGCTCTTGATATTCATCATCATCTTCCGATCACCATCGTCGGTTTGGCGCTTGGCCTTACCGGCATCACCTTGTTCGGGCAGGGTGGGCATTGGGCCCTTGCCGTTGTAGAAATCTTCGAGTTTTGCAGCCCAAGTTCTACAGTGGCGTATATCGTGCCCGTAGTGTTGGTGGAATTTGTAAAATCGGTCGCTCGGACCTTTCTTGCCTTGTCCGCCTCCTGGCGAGCTTTTGCCCTTGTAGTTATTGTTGGGCTTCTTCTGCCCATCCTTGGGAGGAGGTGCGCGATCTATATCTGCGACGGTATTGTTCGCATCACCTTTATTCTTCTTCTTCTAGGACTTCTTGTCACCAGGGTTGCTGCTGCTCTTCTTCTTCTCATCCACACCAGGTTGGGCGGGCAGCTCGCCCTTGTCAAACGCCTTCTTGTACTGAACGCGCTCTGCCGCGTTGGCATAGCGATCAGCCGCCTTGAACAGGTCGTTGGCGGTCCAGGTCTCATTGATCTCGAGATCCTGGGTGAGCCGCTCGTCGCGGACTCCGTTTTTGAAGGCGCGGACAACAGATTCGTCCGAGATGTTCGGGATCGTGTTGCGGATCTTAATGAAGCGCTTCACGAAGTTGCGGAGGGTCTCCCCGTTCATCTGGATCATCTGGTGCAGATCATCCTCCTTGCCCAGACGCACGTAACAGCTCTGGAAATTGGCGATCAGAGCGTCACAAAGTTGGTTCCATGAGCTGATGGAACCCTCCTGCTGATTGAACAGCCACATCCGAGCAGCACCCTCAAGGACAGTCGGGAGGTAATTAGCCATAACGAGCTCGTCACCCCCGGCCGCCATGATGGCCGTAGCATAGATGGAAAGGAATTCCTCTGGGTTCTGAGTCCCATTGTACCTCTCCATGTGACCGGCTTGAACTTTGAGGGCCACCGGACGGCCGAAGTTCGTCGAGAAAGCCCTACGACCCAAAGCATATGATCGGCCACCTTCCCGCGAAACCTAGTCTTGAAAAGACGTTGGTCTGCTGGCGGGAGGAACTCTGGCTGAACGGGATGATTCGCCTGGAGAAACTCTCTCCGGACAATCCACCACGCTCCTTCCTCGTGGTTGCGACGACGCTCCCTCACGAGGGGACCGTCCGTGATCATCACGTGCGCGCTTGCCTCGTGGTCGCGATGACTACGAGGACTCGGCGAGCGACGGCGACCACGGTAGCTTGCTCATGGGCGATGATTCTTCGACGGTGACGAGGTCACGCGATCGATCGAGCTGTCCGAACCATTCGGCGGTTTGGTCAGGCCGCTCGAGGAGTTGTTGACTTCTCCTAGAAACTTTAGGCCTTCAGCCAAACGCTTTAGGTTAGAAGCAACAGCATCACCCATGCGGACGAGGTCGGCCTGGTTGGTAGATCTAATCACCGAAGCCATGGCGCGAGTCGTTCCGATCTGCTCTAGGGTTACGGGACCCCGAGGCATCCGCGTTACCCCAACCGGTCCGATTACGCTGGGAACTAATCCGGACGGAGAAACTTCTGCCGGAGACTTGGCGAGGGCACGCGAGGTGGGTCGCGACGCGTCGCTTGCACCGATCGCGAACCGTGCCTGATCGATTGATGGAATCGTCGAGGTTGCGGCGAATGACGTCTTGCTCGCGAGCCAGCGCGACCTCGTCTTGATGCCGAGCGAGTTAATCTGCCCGACCGCCAGCCGCCACGGCCGTCGCGGGATCCTCGAGGTTCCTACATCGGCCATGTTAATCTTTGCGGGGGGCCATGCGAAGATATGCTAGACGGTGTCATCGCTGTGTCTCACGGTAGAATCTACCGACATAGCCTTGGAATCCGATAAATCTAAACCGTCGTAAAGATCATCGCCCGTAGTCGCGTCAATAACGGAGTGCGATCGAGGCTATCTACGCCATATAAGCGGAGACATCGCGCCGGATGCGAAAGTGTTCGAGACCGAACGGATCGATCTGAATCGGCGAGGATGAGACATCTGTCGCCGAGTCGTAGCCCTCGGGAAGTATCTCTATATCGGCGACGGAGTTCGACATGCTCGATCTGCGTGTCCCCACGGACGGCGCCAAATTGTCGGCGGTTGGGATATCGACCCAAGTCAACCAAGGTTCTTCAAAGAGAGATAGGAGACACGCCGAACAACCACGAACAACAACGAGCAGAGCGGGGTTTTTATCCTGGTTCAGCCTCTCGGGAGATAATAGCCCTACGTCCGGCCTTTCTTTATATCAAAGAGAATTACAAGGTGGAACTTCGGCGAGATCGGCGGTCTCGGCGAGTAGTATCTGAAAATCTAAAGTCCGAGGATCTAAGCTAGATGCTAAGATGTAAAACTCAATGCCGGGGATCCTCTAGCGCCGTAGGGCCCTGTTTATATAGTCTGAACAAACCGACCTACCGAGGAATATCGGTAGGGCTAACTACGAGATCGAATGCTCAAGACATGCCAAATATAACCTACGGTTGATAAGGTAATCTCTAATCTTGGGGATCACGACTCTAATCCAATCCGGAAACCACGTCCGGTCTTCTAGTAGCAGTCGAGAACTCGTTGAGTCGAACTCAACAGAAGCCTTGGCCATTACACATCTCGCCACCAGAAAGTTCGCTCGCAGACACACATGGGCGGATAGAACCTTTCGTGAGCTGGCCCTGATAAATTGTTCGATTGGGCCGTCAGGGAGTGGGCCATGGCAATGGGCCGTAATCTAATCCCCGACAGGTCCCCTCCAAATTTGAGCACGAGATTCCCTTGTTTGCTCATTATTTGATGGGTTTGATGAGCTCCCGACAAAACGGCAAAACTTAAAGGAATCACGAGCTAGCTTTGGAATTTGGACATGAAATTTTGATGGTTGCTTGATGATAGCTTCAAATAATTATTGGAATTTTTTCAGAATTTTCCTAAAGGTTTTCCTAGGGTTTTGGCTTTAAATCTAAATAAAAGTAATTTAAACTAGGGTTTTGTATATAACAATTCCCTTTTACTTAATTTGAATGTTTTTAAAAATACAAGTGACATACGACAAAATAGAGGATGTCACACCAGCTGTTACATCAAATCATACGATGTTGCAATATGTTTAACCAAAATGTTGTTGTATTTAAAATCAAATATTGCAATAAATATTTCAATATTTTTAATCAAATGTTACGGTGCACATGCATGTCTTTATGACGAAACATTGCACGGCCATATATGCACCCATATATGCGACCCATGCCAGTCGGCCACCGCGTCGCACATTGCACGGCCAGAAAGGATCAGAGCCGCACTTTCCAAAGCAAGACGCGGCCTTTGGCCACTACTAACGCGATTGGACCAGCCGGCTCGATCGAGCTCGCGCGCACGACTAGATTTGCGGGATAGCACATAGCAGTTACGCGATGGGAACATGGGATCATGTGGCCGTGCGCGCCGCGCGCGTGCCCCCGCGCGCCGGGGGTCAAGCCGGCGCGTGTCGCGCCGCGTCCAGGTGGCCACCTCCTCGCCGTCCGATCCCTACACGGACGGCCTCGATGGGTCCCCGCGTCGCCCATGCCCCGGGAGATCAGGCTTAGGCTAGCACCGGCTGCCGGCGGGAGTACGACTGTACGAGGAGGGAGGGGACGAGACGGGTGCGAGGTGGAATATAAATAGGGGAGACGGGAGAGCAGAGGTCAGGAGCTGCCAGCCAAGAATCCCCGAAAGCTGCGACCTTCCACTGCAGAAAGGAGCGAGCTTGCTTTATAGCGAGAGGGGGAGAGGGAGATGTCGTTGAAGTCGCCGGTGGCGGCGGAGGAGCGGGCGGCGGCGGCGATGGGGGAGAAGGGGCAGAGGTGCCCGGTGGAGGAGGTGGCGCTGGTGGTGCCGGAGACGGACGATCCGTCGACGCCGGTGATGACATTCCGGGCGTGGGTGCTGGGGCTGACGTCGTGCGTGGTGCTCATCTTCCTCAACACGTTCTTCACGTACCGCACGCAGCCGCTCACCATCTCGGGGATCCTGGCCCAGATCCTGGTGCTCCCCGCCGGCCGCTTCATGGCCGCCGTGCTGCCCGACCGCGAGGTCCGCCTCCTCGGCGGCCGCCTCGGCAGCTTCAACCTCAATCCGGGGCCCTTCAACGTCAAGGAACACGTCATCATCACCATCTTCGCCAACTGCGGCGTCTCCTACGGCGGCGGCGACGCCTACTCCATCGGCGCCATCACCGTCATGAAGGCCTACTACAAGCAGACCCTCAGCTTCCTCTGCGCCCTCCTCATCGTCCTCACCACTCAGGTCTGTACTCTGTACCACTAGCTAGCTGCCTAACCGGCTCCATATTTGCACAGTTAATTGTTCACATTCACTTTCGATCAATCACTGCACTCGATTTTAAGTTGTTCATGCAAGCTAGCACCAGAGTATGATGGGAAAAAGCACAGAGAATTGGCGAACGTGTCTTGGAAGTTGGAACTCTTTGTCCATTTCATCTTTAATCTGGCACGCGAGTGCGACGTCCAAGCAAATCGGTCCACGAGATGTGACTAATGCTACATAATTTAGATGCGTTTAGACCGATCAAATACTGCGCTGTTCTAGTTTGCGTCCAGGCTGATCAGTCACCGAGATGTGACTAGTTTCAGTGGCCGGAGTTACCACTTACCACCCAATCATGGATTCATGGCACAAAGACTCAACCACTTGAGTGAAAAGCGGTTTGAAAAATCTCACGGGCTTGTCTCACCGGCCATGGGCCCTATGATTGTGGTAGAAGGGCCCTACGAATAATTGCAAGATTTTGCGCCTGTGATCTGCATTCGTACATGTTCCTCTTGTAAAGCTTGAAGTGAGCAATTTTACAAAAGTTCCTTAGTTGCAAATCTTACATCACAGCTCCCTCCCGCCACGGGCCCACTAACACATGGTCCACATGTTGTTTTGATATAATTAAAACAGTACCAAAATGCTAATTTTGGCCGCCATTTACTATTGCACTTTATTTCACGAGACCCAATAATACTGTTGTTTCCTGCATAACTTTTCAAAACGCATATAAACATAACATATGTTTTTAATGTATCCAATCTAAATAATTATGCGCTCCCTATAGTTTTTGAAACATATTGTTTTAGATATGTCTTAAGTAATAGTATAAAAATTATATATATATTTTAACTATTTGGATTGGGCAGATGAAAGTCATACTATAGGTTCATCTCAAAAAACGGTTCCATAATACCATTTTTTTTTTTTTGCAAATTGTATAAATAAATTGTATTGGTAGTTAGCGGTCAAGAACTAGAGGGAGTAAATATACCTAGAGTTTTAAAAGTTTAATTGACAAATTGTATACTCACAATGTATCTGGGAGTGAATGTAGTACTAGTCTAGCTTGAGCAACAAGAAATTGAGGTGTTTGTTTTTTCCCGTTTAATTTGCATATGCGTCTGAGTAAGCTAGAGCGCGGATGCAGTGCGGAGTGCTGACGTTTTCACTGTGCTTTATACCTGGGTCCTTGGACGCTGCAGATTCTGGGCTACGGGTGGGCTGGAATGCTGAGGAGGTACCTGGTTGACCCTGCCGAGATGTGGTGGCCTTCTAATCTTGCCCAGGTCTCCCTCTTCAGGTATAATTTAGGCAGCATAATCACTGCCTTTTAATTCATCTAATCCTGCTGATCTGATAATGGCAGGAAGAGCAGAATCGATTAACCATATACTACTAGCAGTATATTATATCAGTATATGTTAACCACTGACGCAACGCAGGGCGCTGCACGAGAAGGAGGAGGGCGGCGGCGGCGGCGGCGGAAAGGAGTCAAGCAAGGGCCCGTCGCGGATGCGTTTCTTCCTCATCTTCTTCTTCGCGAGCTTCGCGTACTACGCGCTGCCGGGGTACCTGCTGCCGATCCTGAGCTTCTTCTCGTGGGCGTGCTGGGCGTGGCCGCACAGCATCACGGCGCAGCAGGTGGGGTCCGGGTACCACGGCCTCGGCGTCGGCGCCTTCACGCTCGACTGGGCCGGCATCTCGGCCTACCACGGCAGCCCGCTGGTGGCGCCGTGGGCGTCCATCGCCAACACGGCCGCCGGCTTCGTCCTCTTCATCTACGTCATCGTGCCGCTCTGCTACTGGCGCTTCAACACCTTCGACGCCCGCAAGTTCCCCATCTTCTCCAACCAGCTGTTCACGGCGGCGGGGCAGAAGTACGACACCACCAAGGTGCTCACCCGCGACTTCGACCTCAACGTCGCCGCCTACGAGAGCTACGGCAAGCTCTACCTCAGCCCGCTCTTCGCCATCTCCATCGGCTCCGGGTTCCTGCGCTTCACGGCCACCATCGTCCACGTGCTGCTCTTCCACGGCGCCGACATGTGGCGGCAGAGCAGGGAGGCCATGGGCGCCGCCACCATGGACGTGCACGCCAAGCTCATGCGGCGCTACCGCCAGGTGCCCCAGTGGTGGTTCCTCATGCTGTTGCTAGGCAGCGTCGTCGTCTCCCTCCTCATGTCCTTCGTCTGGAAGGAGGAGGTGCAGCTGCCGTGGTGGGGCATGCTCTTCGCCTTCGCCCTCGCCTTCGTCGTCACCCTCCCCATCGGCGTCATCCAGGCCACCACAAACCAGGCACGCGCGTGTGCCATTCATCACCATCCCATCTGATTTGTTTGCCGCATTGCGTCACTCACTGTCATATATGGTTTCTTTCTCCTGGCACGCAGCAACCGGGCTACGACATCATCGCGCAGTTCATGATCGGGTACGCGCTGCCGGGGAAGCCGATCGCCAACCTGCTCTTCAAGATCTACGGGCGGATCAGCACGGTGCACGCGCTCTCCTTCCTCGCCGACCTCAAGCTCGGCCACTACATGAAGATCCCGCCGCGGTGCATGTACACGGCGCAGCTGGTCGGCACGGTGGTCGCCGGCGTGGTCAACCTGGCGGTGGCGTGGTGGATGCTGGAGAGCGTGGAGAACATCTGCGACGTGGAGGCGCTGCACCCGGACAGCCCGTGGACGTGCCCCAAGTACCGGGTCACGTTCGACGCGTCCGTGATCTGGGGGCTGATCGGGCCTGGGCGGCTGTTCGGCCGGCGAGGGCTGTACCGCAACCTGGTGTGGCTGTTCCTCGCCGGCGCGGCGCTGCCCGTGCCGGTGTGGGCGCTGAGCAGGGCCTTCCCGGAGAGGAAGTGGATCGCGCTCATCAACGTGCCGGTCATCTCCTACGGGTTCGCCGGGATGCCGCCGGCCACGCCCACAAACATCGCCAGCTGGCTCGTCACCGGCACCGTCTTCAACTACTTCGTCTTCCGGTACCGCAAGGGGTGGTGGCAGCGGTACAACTACGTGCTGTCGGCGGCGCTCGACGCCGGCACGGCCTTCATGGGGGTGCTCATCTTCTTCGCCCTCCAGAACGCGCACCACGACCTCAAGTGGTGGGGCACCGAGATCGACCACTGCCCGCTCGCCTCCTGCCCCACCGCGCCGGGCATCGCCGTCAAGGGCTGCCCGGTGTTCTGACCCCCCGGGCTAGCCGGAGTGCCGTGCCGTGCCATGTATGTAGGTAGAGCAAGCATCGGCATCGGGGAATTCAGGCTGCCATCGATGAACCGATGCAGCAGGGCCTTCACCCTGTCAATTGTCACTCCTGGTTTTTTGTTTTCTACGAAGTGGTGCTATGGCTAGTTTATAGACCATCATGCCGTTCTCACTGCATTAGGGCAGAGCTTATACTGTCGATAATGCGCCATTAGAAGTGGAAGAGCACTGATGTGTTAATGCAAACAAATTCAAAGTAGCAGACGAACAGAAGGCGAGAAGACGCCGTCCCAAACTTCATAATCATTACTGAGAATACAAAGATTAAGGAAACACACATTCAGGCATTCAGCGTACCATAGTACGCTTAATGGTAGCTCCTTAAAAATCATGACCACCATGCTATTGCACACCTTTGGGTAGATTCATAAACACAAAGCATATGATCCATGAACTCTTTATAATCATACGACCATCACACTATCGCACACTTTTGACTATCGCACACTTTTGACTATTGCACACATTCATCACACTGTTGCACACCTTTAAGTAGAGTGAGAAAAGCAAAGCATATACTTGCTAAAAAAAGCAAAGCAAATGGTCCCTGAGCCCCTTATAAGCTGCATATCACCATTCATCACATTATTGCACACTTATCAGCTGTCATCATCAGCACAGAGACATGAGATAGCACCTTGTGGTCGTCGACCAGCAGGCATGCTGGATGGTTCAGAGTGGTAGCTCAAAAATCTCGTCTTCCCTCGCGGCGATGTGCTTCCTGCAGATCCATGCAATGTGGCCATCATCTCTGAACCTAACTCGCCACAGACCAAATCTCTGTGCAATGTCCATCCCTGTCAAGATCCCTTGCCCTTTCAAGAAATCCACAAGCCACTGTCTAGCTGCTTGCATATCCTCCCCCATGTCACTTGCGCCACTCTGGCTGCTTCTGTTCCTCGCTTTTCCAAACATGGCTGCTGCTCCTAATGCCCCCAATGATGCGGTGGATGCAGCTGCGCCGTACATGGCTGAAGAGTCGAGGAGGTGCACCACCTCCCTGCTCAGGTCGGGTATCATTTCCCCCATCCCGACAATAAAATGTGCACCGATTTTCAGGGCGAAAGTTAACAGCTTCATGAACTTGCTCATGTAAGGTAGAAGGCACTGCACTGTATGATTGTCCACTTGAATCAAATCACACCCGACCTGATCCTCCACCACATGCATCTCTCTTCGGAATTCGCATAACATGTGCACCCGCAGGGATCGCATACCAGGCAGTATCCTTGTGACCAGCTTCTTTGAGCGGTTGTCCAAGCTTACAAGATAGAACATCTGAGGCACCTTTCTTTCCTCTAATTGAATGTTGTAGTTCATCACATAGTCCATTTTCCTATGGAGTTCATTCAGAAGGTGATACTCGTAGAACCTCAAGCTTGCAATTTCCTCCTTCAGATCCCTTATTCCTTGTTCTATTATCTTCAATCTCTGGAGTACCATCTCAACACCTTTCGCAATGCCCGATATGGAGGGATCAACCACATCTGCTTCAGGAATAATTTCGGACTGCTGCAGATTGTCAGGGGCAATGGCAAGTTCAGTTGCCAGATGCTGTAGATCATAGTACCTACGGTGCAAAACTTCACGGAAGTCATCGTCTGATAGAAGGTCCCTAGCATGATCTGATCCTGATCTTAAGATAAGTCTTTTATTGCTTTCAACTGCACCCCAGGTATGCTGATAATCGTACATGCTTTCTGCGGGCAACGACAGTAGTATTAGCTTTATTTTTCTTAGAGGTAGCTGCTGATCTGTACGGAACCTTTGTGATATGAGATATTTCACACAGTCGGGCCTGACAATGCTTTCCTGCAATGTCATGCTCGGTGATAAATTCAGTATTGTTGGGATAACTAACTTGTGTAGTAGCCTAACCATGTCAGTAACATTTTTAGTGGAGCATGCAAGCACGTCTATGGATGAGCCTAACTTCGTTCCCAGTTCCACCCTTACATGGATACCATTGATCACCGTATAAATAAGGTTTTTCTCCAAGTTGTACACTGCTCCTTGCTGTCCCGAAGGATCCAAACATTTGATTTTATTGTGCAGACGAACCTAGAAAAAAGTAAATTCTTTAAAAAATTGAATCTGCGTAGATATTATATTCAAGTCATATCCAGGTGTAGTCGGTATACGTTTCTCCTATGTTTAAATAGCAGGCTTGTCACCTTGTCAGCTACGTACTACAATAGTAGTTGAAATTAGTTCGAGAAATGTTTACCTGTAGTCTTGGAAAGAAGTCACTTGTCAGGAGCATGTGTATATCTTCACATTCAAGATGCCTTCCAGCATATCTGCACTCTGGTAAGGTTAATTGCCATCTTTGAGTTGCTTCGTTCATTTCTTCAAGAATTGCTGGTACTAGGAGTAAGGTGTTCGGGTTCCCGGGGTCCTGTTCATAGCATAATTCAAGTTCCAACAACATATCTATGATATCACTAGCCTGTAAGGATGCACCAGCCCTCCAGTTTGATCTCGGAATTTGGTTGCACAGCTTCTCTTGCAGAATGTTCTCCAAATCTTGTTTGTGGACAAAACCATTACCTCCTATCTTGGTTGATTTCAATGTAGCGAGTTGGCTGAGGACATCTTGACAGAACCATTCACAATTCATGATCAGAACTCCAAGCTCCTCAAAAAATATTATTTCACCCAAGTTATGCAGTGATTTTGCAATAGCACGTCTTCTTGTGTCCACTTTTTCCACATTATCGCGCCTTGATCTCAATTTTAGAGCTGGAATGTTGAGCTGGCACAACTCACAGAACTCAACCCATCTGATCACTGTTTTCTTATTCTTCAATCTCCAGTCATGCAAAGTCTTGATAAAATCATTGCATGCCTCGTAAACTTGAGGGACTTGCTGGAGGATTGTCTTCATTGTCTTCCGCAAATGATGAGTCAATCTACTTACTGAAACCAATGATCTTGAATCCACGGCAAAAACGGTCGGGTAAATTTCTGCATGTGAACTGAAGTCGTTTCTGAGCCTTTGTACAACAGTAGCAATTGGTTGAAGCCCTTCTGGTAGATGAGGTGCCTTGTCATAGTGGGTGAGAACTATAGTTACACAGGGCGTAAATGAGTGTGATACTCTCTGCCTATAATTTGAAATCAAAAACTTCAGCCAATACGTCAGCTCCCATTCAATCTCATCTATGCTTTTTGGATATTTAGTAGAAGGTTTTCCAACCAAGCTAGATACAATCATGAAAAAACTTGGACCACCATGCACCACAAACATGAAATCATGCAATACAAAACGTCCCACATGTCCACCAAGATTGCACAAAGTCAATTTTGTGTCACCATCAAAGAAAGAGTTCATCTTATTTTCATTAGGGCATGGCATTTGCCCAACTGGATTCGCCAGAGGTCTTACTACATCCATGTGAGGCAAATTCATTGAATTCATGCACTGATATATGGAGCTACACAGAGTGCTTTTACCTGAGATATCATGCAGATTCAAGCATCAGATATAACCAATTCTTACGGAATACATCAGGGGTTTGTATTTCTAGAATTTATTAACCCAAGTGAGAAGTAAGCAAATCTAGTTTTTTTAAAATTTAGAATGTCATTCATTTGAAGGTGATACAGATGTCAAAAAAGGATATTCAGCATAAGTTAATTGCTAACTCCACAAGTTAAAAGAGAAAAACATGCTGAATAAAATAAAACAAGGGTTGCCCTGTTTCTGCGTATATACTAGAAAAAGAAGGGCAGTGATAGACAACAGCCACACCTGCTAATTCTTGGCCACACAGAAAAACTCGGCAGCAAGTGGGAGTACTTAGTGGCATATCGAGAACATCATTTGGCATAACCAAACTCCCATTCTGACCCAGTTTCTCATATATTTGGTCTGTCTTACCAGCAACATGCAAAGGTGTTCCATGAAGATCGATTTCTTCAATCCAAGGATTCACCTGCAAAGTGTTCATAATGGCCTGCAACACTAGTTCCCCCTCAACTCCCTTGCACCCTTTCAAAGATAGACTTTGAAGGGTGGCATTCCTTTCTAAACTACTAAAGATTTTGACAACATCATTTGACCTCAAACTTGTATCATTGCATATTGCCAGGTGAATCAGGCTCTGGTTTGTCTCCAACATCTGCAAGATTGCAGCTATGCCATATCTGCCAATATTCGTTCGCTCTCCTCCAAAACTCAGAGCCTTCAAAGTAGTATTGGCTTGTGTCTGAAATGGTGAAAATGTGCTAAGAGGGCACAACAAATGCTCCAACCCAATTCCACCAAAACGGTTTCCATCCAAACTCAAGCTCTCTAAATACTTGTTCCTAAATAGCCCTGCAGCTATATACACCACCGCTTTGTCCCTGAGGCAACACCCAGTAAGCTTGACAACTTTCAGGTTCTTGTTCCGTTCAAGGACTCCTCTAAACTCTTTGGTCCATTTGGACTTAAGCAGGACACCTGACATGTCCAATGTCGCCACAGTGGTATTCCATGCCAAAGCACAAGCAATCCGTTGCAGGCCTGCAGTGTTAATATTGTTATAAATCCTCATGCTTCCAGATCCAGGAAGGAATTCAACAATTTTACAGCTGTTCATGCCACCTCTAGTATCACAACTGTGCCCCCACATATGCACCTCTGCTCTGCGGTTGCGTGACAGCACAGCAGAAACAAGTGGAGCTGCAGAAATGGAGCTCTTGTCAAGTATAATCAATACCTTCAACATATAGTTCACCTCAATCATCTTCGAGAGTTCTTCAGCCCCCTTCACACCTATGCAGTCCTCCCATAGCTGGAACTCTTCCACATTTCTGTTCTTTGCCAAAGCTGAAGCAAGCAATGTGGCTCCAGCAGCTCCAATTCTAGAGTCAGAGAAAACAAGTGTTGTAATGGTGTTGTTCCTCTGGAGCATTTCTGAGAATGGAGCTAAAGCACCTGCTGATTTTGTGCCAAAAATATTCTTTTGGAACTCCACATGATTCACACTCGAGCCAGGGCCTAAAAATGAACAGAGAAGCTGCATCCCCTCAGCCTGCCATTCAATACCATGAAATAGGAGGCTCGTCACATTTCTGTAGTTCTCTTTGTACTCCACAAGATGATGAAGGAACTTATACAGGAAGTTGAAATTACCGTGGTCTGTACATGTATGAACCCTTAGAGATTTCTCGCTTTCCATGGACAAGCCTGATCCCAAGTTTGTTGGAACCTGGTGAAACACGATGTTCTCCATTTCCTTGTAATCCTTCAAACCAATCTCTGCAACATCTCGTATGTACTCCTGGTTAGATGGTTGTGTTATCATGATCATGCTGTCACCCATTCTTCGAGGGAATGACAGAGTGTTGAATAAGGGAGAGGAAGCAAAGATGAGGGTTGGCTTTAGCATGCAAAGATGAGGGTTGGCTTTAGCATGCAAAGATGAGGGTTGGCTTTAGCATGCAAGAAGAGTTTAGATAATATAGGTAAGGAATAAAATGGTTCAATAAAAATATGGCACATATTGCAATCAGAAAGAAGGCTATGAAAAGTTGAGTGTAACACAAGGACATGCATCGATTCCTAGCTTGTCAAGGAAGCATGATAAAGAAAAGAATATAACCCTTATCTTGCTTTGCTGTCCTGCAGAGAGATGACTGAAGAAACAAATAAGTGAAGTTCAAATATACAAGGATTAGAATAAAGAAGTTTGAGGGGTTAAACGCCAATATTATTTAAGTAGTTTATGTACCAAGATCTCAATTTTTTGCTGAAAATATCATAGTTTTCCTCTAATTTTTGTAAAGTCATGCATTACCAAAGATGGCTCACTGTGTATGCTGCATCCTCCTATGTGCATCCCATCCAAAAAGAAATATGTGCTCTATCAGCACACACACATTATTAAAGAATAAATTTTGTTATTTTTTATTGATAAAGTTAACAAAAAAAAAACTTACCTAGGCATTGCCTTTACATTACTAAAAACATATCATGTTTTAATGTATTTTTTTATTGTAGTTTCATATTGCAATGTGTCAGCATCATGTGCTTCTTTAAAGGGAAAAAATGATTCCCAGATTTGTTCATGAAGTAAGGAATAAATGCATGCCGCCTTTAATTTAGATAACAAAAGGGAACCCATCCTTTCTCCCTCTTATTGTCCAGTCACTGACCATTATATATGAACTTCACACAGCTTGAGCTACCTACTTGTGGATTTGTTCGGTTCCAATATATTGTAAAGGAACTTAAGTGCTAGCACTTAGAAAGAAGGCAATGTATACTCGCTTACCGTGAAGTACAAGAAGAGTGAATAATTGGTATCTAAAGAAGCAAGCAGCAAAAAGGATAATTCTGTTGCTTTATTTGATCCTCCATTCCCTTGTAGTGTCAGCTCAGCAAAGTAAGATGAAAGGAGCTAGCTCCCCATTCCATAAAGGTTCATGTGTCCCTCTTCCCTTTATTTTCTTCATTTAATCTTATTGTCTCTGATTATCCTAGTACTTTCTGAATAATCATGATAATTAATAAATTTTAAAATTTCTATCAACTTCTAAACCAATATAATCCATAACCAAAAAACATGATTTTATAGTTCCATGATTTCATAGTATATAAGGAGATGTATGCCAATCTGGAACAACACTGAGTGATTAGTTCATTTATTATAAACGTTTGAAGAAAGATATGCAGATTGCTATGTCTGAACCAAAAATGGGAGATTATTCTACCATACCATGCTTCGGGACCTGCTGGAACAAAAGAACATAACAGAATTTTTGTATTACAATATTCACCGGTGTATGCATTTCACTGGTAGTGACAGAAGCCACTGAACCTGAGATGCAATAACCTCAATGTCATTCCTAATTAGATTCATCAGTGCTAAAAAGGTGTATTCAGCTGTAATTTTGTTTCTAAGGCTTGCGCTGCATACGATGCAACTGTGCAAGTACAAATGCAACACCAGTCATTTCTGCAATGATACTGATTACTCTGATGTTTCAAAATGAATCCTTATATAAATGTAAAAGGTACCTCTGAACATGGAATAGAGAAATAAGAAGCAAGTCGGATTTGAATTCACGCCTTCCAGAGCAATAAACAAAATCACAAAAAAATTCAGAGAAACTATATACCTTACACCTTCAAATGCAAGCAGAGGACCACAATTGGGACAAACAATGGTGCATAGCAGACGAGCAAACACCAGATGACGTCCTACAGCAAGCTCTTAGCTGGGCGTGTGGTCCTGGTGGTGCAGACTGCATGGTGATTGAACCAAACAAATCTTGTTATCTTCCCAATACTGTCAGGGACCATGCATCCTATGCCTTCAACAGCTACTGGCAAAAATACAAGAAGCATGGCGATTCTTGCTACTTCAATGCAGCTGCAATGGTCACTGACCTAGATCCAAGTATGTTTATTGCCTGAACTCTGAACCATTTTAGGAGCCACACCCCCGCGCATGTAGAAATTTCACTAACAAACAACAAGAGCAAACATGCACTCTGCATAGAGACACGTTTCAATTTAAAAAGGATATAGAAAACAATCTTTTATACACAACAAAAGTCAATTGTGATATTCTGTACAAGGTAGCTCTTCCATTTTCTACTTGCTAGTTGCTAGCTAGCATGAGTCTTTTAGAATTCTAATAATACCCATATATCTCTTTAGATAATAAAAAAAATCATGATTTCAAACCATTTATGACACAAGTTATACAATTATATGCTTGATAAACACAATTCACACCTCCAATGCTCGTGCAACTTATGTAATATCTTCATGGTAATCATGAAGTGAAGACTTACTTTTCCTTTAAACAAGATTGTTTCTTTCAGATGCAATCATAAATTAAAAGTAAGGGTGTCACCATGCATTATCACTCCTCAGAGATATTAAGGATGTCACCAAACCATATATAGCTTATGTTATCATAGAGCATGATCACTATTATTCTCATACCAACTGTTCGATGCCATCTTGCAGGTCATAAATCATGCCAGTTTGAGCTGGCACCCTGAATTACTGATATAATGATAGACAAAGAACAAAAAGAATAAAACTTTATGTTTCCAAGGTTTCTTCCACTTATCATTCAGGAAATGAAAAGTATAAATGTACTAAGAACACATTCTATCCTTCTGTCGAGAATATCGTTACTTAGAACACAGCCAGGGTGGAAAGCAATGGCTGTATGTTGCTCCATACTTCAAATGTCATGTTTCTATTATGCATATCAACTTTAATTAGAACCATTTCCATTTTTCAACATGTATCTGGTTTCATGTCTATGATGCATAAAAAGGGGAAAAGGTTCAAAATGTCTAGAACATAACAGACAGTCTATAGCACAACAGCCAATAACTACTTGGCCCTGCATTGTCTTTAGCCAGTGACACTTACCCATGCGGAAGATTCTAATATGATGATTGCAGCATAAGCAGATCAAATCCAAACCATTTCTATGACAAGTAGCACACACAAGATCCTAACTATTAAGTCTATCACGATGTTTATAGCAAGTGCACTTTAGGACATACAAGCTATGGAAGCGGCAAACCAACTTATAGCCTGAAGATCAACAACAGCCATGCTGATCTAACTGATTGTGTTCGTACAACCAACAATAAATGCCAGCATACCATAAAAAAATCCAATATTTGAATAAGACACATGACCGAGATGCCATTATATTGAAGAAACAGCAAATAGTTCCATTGGTGTGATCACAGATTGTAAGAACTAAGAAGTGTGTCATGCTTAGGGAGAAACAAAAGTGAGAACACAAGGAGAATTATTTTATTATGATTCTTCACTAAAGGTCATTACAGAGATGCGTGCCATATTGTAGTTCAGTACAAATGCATGACCTGAAACACCTAAGTGCAATATTTTTTTAACTGTCTAAATCACAATACAATTAGAAGAGAAGGCTGGCCCAAGCAGCTATAAACGCAAAGCCACCCAGTGGCGCCGGTGAAGAGAACTTCCTGTCTTCAAGATAAGCCACAGTGTAGCACCTAAATGAAACAAGGATCCTCCATTAGCCATAGTGTCACAATTCCGCCATTCAGATTCAGTGTAGTTCAAGAAAATTTAAAAAGACTCTTCTTGTTTCTTTGCTTTGCCACAACAATTTCAGTTTCAGTTAAATAGGAAAAACCAACGAAAAAATTATACTTACGTTCCAGAGAACAGCACAATTCCAGCGGCGAGAAGCCCTCCGAACTGAAAAGAAAACAGAACTGCACAGTCCGTGGAAATCGGGAAGCAGATGGAAATAGCAATCTAGAAAGCAAGCAGACTAACGATGTTGGGGCGCTTCGTGATGGGTGCCCCGAGCAACGCGGCGGTGTGGACGAGATGGTAGAGGGACGCGGTGTGCCAAACCTGTCCTCATTCCCCCCATTTGCAGCAAATAAATCGATAGGAAATAGGAAGAAACAAGGATGAAATGGAGAGGTGGATGAGGAAGGAACACCAAGAAGCCAAGCAGGTACCTCCTTGTACGCAGGGTTCTTGGGGCGGAACATGTGCGCTCCATAGGTGCCCAGTCCAAGAGCGGCAACACCTGCTCAGCCAGGCGTCCTCCAGTAGTCAGATTAAGGTAGCGACAGGAGGAGGAGGAGGGGCGGATGGATTACCGGAGACGGCGGCGACCTTGTGCCACAGCATTGGATCCGTTGTCACGGCCGGCACCATCTTCTTCTCTGGATCGTCTTTGTTGCTTGCTCGCTTGCTTCTGTTTTCTTTTCTTCTCGCTCCTCTCCTCCTCTAGTTTATCGGCGTTTTTTTTTTACCATTATTAAGTTAGTTTTTTTTTTCTAAAATACTATAGGAGTAAAATATTGCAGCTGTTATTATTTTCATATACAGTCCAAAGTACAGTCTGATCAATAGATCCCATGTGTCATCCTCTTCTATTTTCTACTCCTTCCCTCATTTCTCTCTTCTCTATTGAGTTGGTTGAGCTCCACTGCGGAGCACCAGCACCGCATCACCGCCTCAGGATGGCCACAAGAGCTCCTCAATAGACGCCCGCCCCCACGCACTAGCGGCGCTACAGTGCCCACAGCCTCTAGCTACCTACCGAGAGCTTCGTCTCCATCGCACTCCAGCACCACGGCAGAGCCTGCCACCAGCCCCCACACGAGATCCACCATCGTCGAGCATGCCGGAGCGTATCAACACCGAGGAATAGCCCACCTCGAGCTGACAAGGGAACGGGGCGGGGTAGCAGCCTAGCAGGAAGACCTAGGCTCAGGGCTGCGGGTTGGGCGGGGCACGAGCGCGTGCGGCGGGACGGCCAAGGCGTTGGACGGCGAGCTAGCCGGGGCGCAGGGGCGATGAGACGGCCAGGCAGTGGGATGGCGGGGGCGGGTGAGCGAAGTCGTGGGATGGTCGGGATAGGCGCACGGGGCAGTGAACGACTAGATTGGAGATGGGAGAGGAAAGGAAGAAAAACACAATAAATGAGAATGGCATATGGGACCTATTGTTAGAGTGTATTTTGGACTGTATTTGGAGTTTGTATGTCTTTAAAAAGCTTCATGATGATATGGATAAAATAAACCGCTAAAACAATGGCCGCACCTTGATTAAGCTTAAGCTACTTTGATTAGAGGTGTCAGCATGCAAACATTCAATTTGATAAGTCAAGCATAAAATATAGTGTTACTATACAAACGTTCAATTTGAGAATAATAAAGCTAGCTAGTCTTCGAAATAGTTGTTGTTGAGATTGTTTGTGATGAGACTTGACTGAGAGTTGACTGGAAGATCGGTTGTTGAACTGTGTTGTTGGCCCCAGCCATCGACTAAACATGCCCAGTTTCTTGACCTGAGCTCATCAAGTTACTTAGCTTTTAGGGAGGTGAAAGAAGGGTTGAAGTGGACATTTCAAAATGGCGGCACCGAAGATATCTATATACACATGAACGCCTATTCCAGACTACGTTGGTATGGCTTCCCTTTTGTTTATCGAAAGCTGGAATGTGAAGTAGGAAAGTTAGGATATACATTTGTGCAAGATAGTTTTTTATTGTCAATAAGCCTTTCCGTCCCCCTTCATGTTCGGTCACAAGGAAGTCCAAAAGCAGATGAGGGGAAGTTGCTTGTTTGAATCATAACTCAGAGGAGATTAGCTAGCGTAAGCATTGCTTAAAGATCGGAAAATGAAACTTTTATGGAAGATAAGCAAATGAAACGCTTTCGTAAAAAAAATCGTTGAATCGAGAGTGAAGTTTTCATTCTATACATGCCAGATCATGAATTAGTAACTGCATTCAATCTCCAAAAAGTCCAATTGTTTCGATTTTTGGGGAACGTTCGTGATAATCAAAACACAACGTTTCGGTGTGGTTTTAAAACTCTTAACAGTGTGATATGGTTATCTAGGTTCTGATTTACCGATGAACCACATAAGCTGGTTAGATGCGTGGGGCAGAGGGCTCATAGTACCTGGTACCGTGGCTATGCCGTGGAAGGGAAGGAGCCTAAATTGGCCAAAATCCATCTGTATAGTATCAAATTACTTGAAGAAGTAAAGTTGCGAGTGCAGACTATGAGAACAAAGTGTGCCTGCCAGGAAGCTACTTCCTACTGAAGATTTCTTGCTATTCTCAATTGCACTGTTAGTCGTTCCTTTGATCGATCTAGTATTATCATGAAAGGTTCGTCTATGCCGAATATGACAGAAACTTGGGTGTTTCTTTATGAACAATAGAAGAGTTTATTAATAAAATAAAAAGTCACTAGCTCACTCAATCGGGGCCTCCTCTATTTTTCTATGAGCCTCCACATTGTCTACCTCATTTTGATATTCTATAATTAAACTCCCTTTTCGAATAACAACCAATGAATCCTCGGTAGGCCACAGCGAACAAGCTCTCACAAAGATCTCCCGCATGTGATTTTCTTTTGTCCCAATTATTAATTTAACCTAACTAGTCCTTCTATTCCTACATCTGAACCTACTATTTATGTCGCTTTCTTAGCTAGTCAAAAAGTTGGAAAGGTCTTACCTAAACTCTTCTGATTGAGTATGAGGAAGCATAAAAAACAAGCTACTATTGTTTCTTCGTTAAAAATTGATGTTGAAGCTACCATCTCCAACTAGTTGGTTTAATTAAAGTTGGTTTAATTCTTTAATTGACATGTGAGGCGAAAAGTAGGAGGCGTTTTTACAACACACCGATGAAGTGTGTATGGACAATTCCACGAACTAAGAGAGCTTGTTGATGGCAAAGGAGACGTCAGGACAAGTCAGAGAGATTTTGCAAGGACCCAAAAGCTTATATAATTTAGAATCAGCCGATTGAAAAACAATCATTTGATTTACTTTCTTGCTCCCCCTTAGCAGCAGGAAAGGAGTCTATTTATCTGCCTAACTTTGGTAGATTTCCATCAACGCAATTCAAAAACGGAATTCCATGAATCCCTAAGGTGGATATGTCCGATGACTAAGCAGCGACGTGGAATTGAGTTTCTTGTCCAATGTAATACTACTAGCGATGTAAGCGTGCCCGTGGCACGTTGTCTGATTGGTCTTAGCGATAAAGAATTAGCCTAACATTTTATTTTAATCAGATTCTAATAAATAGCCCATTAAAGTGCAAAGGTTCAAATTTAAAAGATTTTTTAGTAAAAGGCGAACGGATAGAATGATGTAATCTATTTTGTGAAACTTTTTTATTTTTAATGCCTAAATATTTTGTTGGAACTTCACCATGCAATCATGGTTATGGTTCCATTTTTAATTCTCTTTTTATTTTTTATTATTCCATGGACCATTGACCTTCGGCTTTAATTATATTTTTCCAGTATTTTTTGTATTCCTCATGTGCATTATTTATTATGTTTTCGGTGTAATATCTAGATTTTTTCATGAAACCATAGGACGAAATTACGGTTCATTTCTATAATAGTTTGGCTTTTTAGAATTTATAAGCTAAATACAAAAGCTAGAATGATGTATTTAGAGTTCTTTACTTCATCATTTAAAAGTATTATATGGTTTAGGGTTTATATACAAAACCCCTCATTCATTTTTTATTTCATTATAAACCCTAAACCATAGGAAATTACTATATGCTTATCGTACTTAGAAAAGTATCTAATGCTCACTAAAAGATCAACAGATAAAGCGATATAATCAAGCATTTCCTAATTCGTTTTTTGCGAATGTTACAAGATTTAAAAATAGCTAAATATTTTTATACTCTTGTCGGTGTAATAAATACCAGAGTAGGAAGAGTCCTCGGAAGGCCAAGAGGGCCCCACACGTCGGTGAGGCGAGCAAGGCGAGCCCTCGAGGCAGAGAGGGCCCCACGCGTCAAAGTAGCGAGCAAGGCCCAGTGGCGTGGGCGAGCCTCTCGGGAGGCCAAGAGGCCCCACGCGTCGGTGAGCGAGCAAGGCCCAGCAACAGTGGGTGAGCCCCTCGGAGAGCAAGAGGACCCAGCGTCGTCGCCAGGCGAGCAAGGCCCAGTGGCGTGGCGAGCCCCTCTGAAGGAGGCGAGGGCCCCACGCGCCAAAGGTGCGTGGCGAGCCCCTCTGAGGAGAGCGAGGTCCCACGCGCCAGTGGGGCCCAGCGCGAGGCGTTGCGAAGGAGTCTTGGGACAAAGGCTCCCCTGCTGCGAAGGGCGAAGCGCATTTAATGAGACATCACGCTCGGATAGGCAATGAAGACATGATTACCGCTCTGATGACTTTTGCGGTCTGGCGGTAGCATCCGCCACCGTGGCACGTAAGAATTGGCCGGCAGAGAAGGTTTGCTTGAGGAGGCCGCCTGCGTCGGGAGGAGCGGCGGGGCCCACCCGCAGACTCACCGGTGTGGTGTCTGGGTCGAGGCCACTGCGAAGCCACGAGGCGCGCTGCCGCGGCGTGGGCAGCGCGTTTTCGTCTCTTCTGCCGAGTCGTGTCGATTATCTTGAGTATCTTATCTTGTCTACCCTCTCGGCTCTCTCCGCCACCAAAGCTTGTATAAAAGGGAGGAGAGAGAGGAAGAATCGATGCACTAGCATTCGTGCATTCAAACGCTCTGTAAACACATCCCCATTCAACCACAATCGGAAAAGAGCTAAGGCTCGGCGGGGAGTAGGGCTATTACCCACGAGGGGTCGAACACAGGTAAATCGGCGAGTCGCTCCTCGTTGTGCCCGACGCTCAAATCGAACCGAGGTTGATCGAGTTAGCTAGCGATCTAAAAATCGACCGGGTGTGATCCGCGATGGTTGAGCGGAGAACACGCCGTCGATGGCGCGCCAGTAGGGGAGCGCTAGCATCGGTTCAAACTCTTGACCCTTCTTGGCGGCGATGGCGGGCGGCGATCCGCGATGGAGCGAAGCGGCCGCTAGAGCCGCTGCCACGAGTCGGCAGCGGCAATGGCGATGGATCACCCGGCGGTGGCCGCCGCCTAAGGTTGGAACCTGGCGGAAGCGGCCGCCTCGGCCAAGCTAAGCGGCGCTGGCCTTGGAGAGTGCACCCGGACAGAACCTCCATGCGGCGGGGCCTTGTTGAGAACCCACCGGTTCCGGTGACTCGGGACTCCGGCGGCGCCGTGGTTGGCCAACAGCCCGCTACGTCGACGCCGCCAGCGGCAGGTGGTGCAAGTTTGAGGCGCGGGAACCGGTGTTTCGCGTCCTCGTTCTTTGATGCCCTCGCCTCCTCGCGAATCTCGATGAGGCGGGGCCAAAACGACAAAGCGGCGACCCTACGGGGCTCGGCCGGCGGCGTCAGTGTGGCGCGATCTCGGTCTCATCCGGAGGACCGCTACTTGCAGCATGGAGAAGACTGCGTGACAAGCTCCAGGGTCGCGACCGAAGGCCGATGACCATTTTGTCGCCCCACGCGACGGACCAACAAGAGGGCTCCGCAGAGCTGCCCGACGATGAGGTGGCGCTTCTTGGCGCCGCCTAAGCGGCGAAGCGGTGGGGCGAGACGCATCCGGAGCGAGAGGCTCCGGCGTCGGTGCAGCGCCTTTTCTAAGGAGCTGCGCCGCGTCGATGGCGGAACGGTTTCGTCCGCCCTCATCGAAAAAATATGACGGCTCCACCAACCACGATGAGTTTTACAGATCTATCTGACGGTGATGCACCGATCGAGGGTCGAGGAAGGTTACGGCGAACTACTTCCCGCGGTCCTCACCGTGAAGCCCGCGTGGCTCATGAACCTGCCCGGTCCGTGGGGTCATGGAAGGAGCTCTCGGAGCTCTTCGTCACCAACTTCGTGGCACCTTGAGCGGCCGGGGTAGAAGACGACCTCCTGGCGTGGAAGCGAAGAAAGGAGAGTCATTTGCCGCGACTATATTGGGCGCTTCGGTCAGTCCGCAACACCATCCCCGACATCTCCATCGACGCCGTGGTCACGGCATTCGAGAGGCGCCCGAGACCCCAAAGTCAAAGAAAGATGGCCACCGCGAGATCAAAACGCGGAGGAGCTCTTCACCTGGCGCTTATGTGCGCCCTTCTTCAAAGAGAGAGCTCGCATCCGCCCGGCCATATGGCGGAGGACAGCCATGGTGGCGAGGCCGAGACCTCGAGGAACCCCGCGGCAAGGACAAGAAGAAGCGCAAAGCGGCCGAGACCGGCAGTCATAGCCGCCGAGCGACGACGACAACGACCATGACCAGCCAAGCAATGGGCGGGCGGGCGAAAAAGGAGGAGGAGGTCGCGCGGCGGTCGACCCGTAAAGCGCGAGGCGGCGGCTATGGCGATCGCCGTAGCGCGACGATCCCGGCCGCGACGAAGGCGAGACCATCACCCCGTGAGTGGGGCGGAAGGCCTTCTTGTCCCATTCACGCAACAACTCCCACGACTTGGCGGATTGCCATGTCGTTAGCAAAATGGTGGACAAGCGAGTCCACGAAGGCGGCAGCAGCAGCGTCGTCCGTCGGCGGCAAGGGCAAGAAGGCAGCTCGCTTGGTTTTCGGCGGGCGAGCGCTGTTCCGTTATCCACGGCGGTTCGACCACATATCCGTCCCGCTAGCTTTAAGCGTGCGATGAGAAAGTGTCGCCGCCGTGCTGACTTTAAGTCGACAAAGCGGTGGCGTGGTCGGAGCGACCGATCGCGTTCGGTCGAGCCGATCACCCGGCCGATATCGCCGACCTGGTCATCTCCCGATCGTGGTCGCGCCACGGTCCGGAATGTAAAGCTAGGGCGGGTCTGGTAAACGGAGGAGTTCCTCAACCTCTGTCGCCCGGGTTGCCGCGGCGCTCGAGATCAGCGGCGGGAGCTTCGTCCAACGCTCCCATTCTTGACATCGCGCCGGGCCGAGTCCGTCGGCCGAAGCGCGTCGATCTCCGGTGGCGTTTGGAAACTCGACAACTTCCGCGCCGAGATGCCGAGTTCGGTGGCGGACTTGACCTCCCTACAACGCTATCTTGGGTCGGCGGCGTGACCAAGTTCATGGCGGTTTGCCACTATCGTACATCTTTGGTGAAGATCCGGGGCGGCCGGCCCATCGTCTTGAAAGTGGACGCCGGGGCGCTCACTGCGACAAGGCACTCTCGCTTTGGCGAAGCGTCGGTGCCAAAGGCGAAACTTGACTCAGGAGCTCCTCGGCGAACCGTGCCTCCGGTTCGTCGCGGAGGTTAAGCGTCTCCTGAGCGAAGTCGAGACGGCGAAGACCGTTTGGGTGGCGCCTCTCTTAGCGCCAAATAGGAAGGCGCGCTCGTCTCCTTCCTCTCTAACGCAGACGTGTTTGCGTGGCAACCGTCCGACATGGTGGGGTCCCTAGGGAGGTGATTGAGCACAAATTGGCGGCGTTCCCGGTCTGCGACCGGTCATCTGAAGGTCCGGAAGCGATCGGTAAGCGCCGAAGTTATCCGCCGGAGGTGGACAAGCTCTTAAGGCGGGGTCGTCCATGATGTCGCCCATCCTGTGGCTCGCGAACCCGTCCTCGTCAAGAAATCAATGGTATTTGGAGGATGTCGTGAACTTCACCGACCTCAACAAAGGCGTGCGAAGGATCCGTACCACTGCCCGCGTCGATCTCATCGTCGACTTCATTGCGGGGTGCGGCGGTATGCTTTCTAGATCGTACTCGGGTACCACCAGTTAGCATGGCGAAGAAGATGAAGACAAGACCGTCTTCGTGGCGCCCATGGGCGTCTCTTCGCTACACAAGGATGGCGTTGGATTTGAAGAATGCGGGCCTAACCTATCGAGGGCCATGCACATCGCTCACCGCCCCAAATAGGGCGAAACACGGAGGTGTATGTTGATGATCCGGTGGTGAAGTCCAAGAAGGCGGAGGAGTTGATCGGCGACACGGAAGAAACCTTCACCAACCCGAGGAAATCTGCATCAAGCAACCCAGAGAAATGTGTGTTGCCGTTCCGTCAGACAAGCTACTGGATTCCTCGTCTCCAGGAGGATTGAGGCGAACCGACAAGATCGCAGCGATCGAGAACATGAAGCCCCAACGCGACTTGGCGGATCACGATGCTTGGTGGGTTGCTTGACCTCCTGGGCGCTTATAGCTACTTTGGGGATAAAAGTCTCCCATTCTGAAGCTCCTAAAGAAGACCAACCAGTTCGAGTGGGCGGCGGAGGCGCGGGAGGCGTTCGGCAGTGCGAAGAAGTATCTCACCTCCCGCCCGTCTGGTCGCCCGGACCAGGCGAGCCGCCGATCCTCTACGTCGCGGCAAACCCCAGCGGTCAGCAGTCTTTGGTGGCGGAAAGAAAGGCGTTCAGCGCCCATTTACTCGTCGACAAGGTCCTCCACAACGCCAAACAAGATATTCCACACACGAGAAGATGCTCTACGCCGTCTTGTGGCGTCCGAAAGCTGCGCCACTACTTCCGGGCGAAGTTACGGTGTTGACCAAGTATCCCTTGCGGAGATCCTCAACAACATGGCGACGGTCGCGTCGCCAAATGGGCCATGGAGTGGCAGAATTCGATATCAAATTCGCTCCCGAACGGCCATCAAAGGGCAAGCTCGGTGGAATTCATCGTGAGAGTGGACTCGGCGGACCACGAAGCCGAAGACACCCCACACCCTCGCCGTGGACTCTCTTCTTGACGGCTCATTCCGGCCGAGAAATTTGGTGGCGTCGTCTGGTGTCTCCATCGGTGATGTCGTCCGGCACTGGCGGTCTTTGGACTTCCGTCACCAACAACGTCGCGAATATGAAGGATCGCCGCCGGCTCGGGCGGCCGACCCTTGGCATCCGTGCTACAAGTAAAGCGACTCTCTCACGGTCATCAACGAGCGAGAAGAATTTCTCTGCTTTCGGATCCCGTCATGGCGGCCTACAGGCGGAGTGCGCCCGGTTGGAGAGGCACCGAGGCTTAGGCCGTGCACATCCTCGCCGCGACAACTACATGGCGGATGAATCTGTCCCGCATTGCCTCATCAAGGGCACTGTTCGGCCGGGTCTTTGAAGAAAGACTTACGCGTGGCCGTCCGTCGCAGCCCCCTCTGGCGGGGCGACGCTTTCGACGCAGCTCCACTTCGAGGAGACGTCATCAACCTGCTGCTGCTCCCGGTTGGAGGAGGAGGCGGAAGAAGCTGCTGAGGCGGTTGAGGCGGAAACGTCGAGCCAAAGTGAGTACGTCGGCGGCAATGTCTGAGCGTCGTCACACTCGTCCG
This sequence comes from Raddia guianensis, assembly GCA_036346415.1. Lineage (NCBI taxonomy): Eukaryota > Viridiplantae > Streptophyta > Magnoliopsida > Poales > Poaceae > Raddia > Raddia guianensis. The sequence continues at coordinate 33,468,993 of CM070536.1, forward strand.
GAAGGCCGGTGGATGGATCCGATCCTAGCCTACTGCGGGATGGAGTGATCCCGATGATGACGCGTCGTAATTTGAGAAGATAGCGCGCAAAGGCCAAGCGCTACATACAGTAGGTGGGGACACAGATCGCTAGGGCGCAAACGGAGTTCTCTTGAAGTCGTCACTCGGGAAGCGGGGTGAAATTCTCTACGAGATCCATGGAGGCATGTCAGGGAGCCATTGAGGCCGGGCGTTGGTTGGGAAAGCTTTCGCCACGGCTTATTGGCCTCTGCCTCCGGGATGCCTTCGAGTGGTGAGGAGATGCGGCGCGCCAATTTCATGCTAAGCGAGATCCACCGACCGCCCGAGACGCCGCAGACCATTCCACTCTCTTGGCGTTCATGATGCAGGGCTGGATATTACAGGCCCGTTCATGCAGGCGGCCGGAGGTTATACTCATCTGTTAAATCGCCATCGACAAGTTCACTAAGTGGGTTGAAGCCTCGCGGTCCGGCGATCACATCGCGCGGCTATCAAGTTTATGAAGAGCATCTTCGTCCGGTTCGGTGTCGCCAATGCGAATCATCATCGACAACGGCGCTCGGTTTAAAAGCGCCGATTTCCAAGGCTCGTGCGAAGAGTTGGGTACCAAGCGTAGCCGCCTCGTTCTGCGCACCAAGAGCAATGGGCAAGTGGAGCGGCAAATCTGGAAGTACTCAAAGGACTCAAGACAAGGGCTTTCGATCGCTGGAGAAGCGCGCAAGCGCTGGCGGAAGAAGTCCCCACGTGACAGGGCGCTGCGGACAACTCCTAACAGGCCACCGCGCGACCCCTTCTTCCTCGTGTACGGCTCGGGCGGTGCTCCCATCGAGCTCGCCTTTGGGTCCCCAAGGGTGGCGGCGTTCAGCGAAGCAGAGACCACGACCGGCGTCGGATGAAGTGAATCTCTGGAGGAGATCCGAGACGAAGCGGCGTCCGGGCGCCAAGTACCAGCAGAGGCTGCGTCGTTATCAAGCAAAGGCGGGTGTGTGTGAGAACACTGGCGATGGCGACCTCGTTAGCAAAAGTCCAAGCGCAGTGAGCGCCACAACTATCTCCCACTGGGAGGCCCTTCAAGGTGGTCTCGATCTCCTTGAGCTCGGTCGAGCTCGCATTCGAGGATGGTCGTGAATTGGCGAACACTTGGAGCGTCGGCGGTGAGAGAAGTTCTACCGTGAGAAGCGGTCCAAGAGCTTTTTTGGCCTTCCTTTGGAGCCGAGCGGCGAGTCTTCTTCCTTCACTGCTTCGCCTCGGGGCTGCATTGTACAAAGCCATCTTCAATAAGAGATAAGTCTGTCTCCTTGTGGGCACCCGTTTCTTTTCGCCTCAAGTTTGTTAGAAAGCATTCATTGAAAGTGGTAGCGAAAAAAGTACTCAAAGCGGATGGCCCTTAGTTGCAGGATGACGCCTGCGACTTCATGGTTAGGCGGCGAAAGCGAAGGAAGCGGAGTTCTAACTTGGTCGTCGGCTCGGTCTAGGCAATGCGCCAAAAGCGGCACCGGCGACTAGACCACTTCCGAAAGCTAAGTTCTCGCCACGCCGACGTCGTGTCGGTTCAAAAGAGGCCATAAGGGTTGAAGTAACGGATGCACGAGGAAAAAGCGCTCACTTTCAATAAAAGCTCATCTAAAGCTTTTGGCGATCGGTGGTTTAGCTGGAAAAGATGCATTAGAAAACATTCTACCGAAAGTCGGTAGCGAAAGTACTTATGGTGATGGCCCTTAATCGCAAAAACAAACGCTTATAACTTACTGTTGGTGCGAGGCAAAGCGGACGGAAGCGGGTTCTAACTTTGGTACTTATGGCTACCAACAATGGCACGGTGACTAGACCACTTCGGAAGCTAAGCGCTTCGCCACGTAATGTTTAAGTCGGGTTCGCGAGAGGCCATAAAGGTTGAAGTAACCAGATGCTTAAGAAACAGCGCTCACTTGCGCGAATCGTTCATCTAAAGCCTTGGCGGCAGTGCCCGGTTCGATTTATAAGTTTAAATTGTGCGAAGTTCAAGTGAGACTCACGGCAAAAAGAGCAAAAGTTTGTTTGCATTGATAGGCAACATTTACAAGGCAAAAAAGACGAAGTCTCGCTTCTCCTCCTCGTCTTCGTCTTCCGCTGGGCGGTGCCGCCCATCATGGACCGCGTGGCGTGGCGGTGTCGACCGCGCTGCTCAAACCGGTCCAGGCGCGAAGGCTCCCGATGGCGACGCCGAGATCAACGCGCGTCTCGAGCAAGACAGTTGCTCAAGATGAACCGCGCTGCTTGAGAGCGCCTTGGCGACCGTCTTCGATCGCCCGCGTCCGCGAACGCCACCGGGGAGACAGCGCGAGGCTTCGCGGCTCGTCCCCACGGCGCCCAGGCGCGGCTTCTGCGGCCGTCTCCTCAATGGGGATGCAAGGTAACCCCGATGGATCACGACGCGTCCGGAAGCCGCGGTAAGCGATCGCGGAGCATGTCGGCGAGGTTCGGGCGCTTCAAGCGTTCAGCGGAGGTCTCGATCGCTTGTCGGCGGAGGCGGCGGCAGGCTGCCGCCGACCTCATGGTCATCGCCTCGCCAGCGGCGGTCTCGGCCAAGGCCCGCCCGCGGCTTCGCCGGCAGATCGCTCCGCTGCAAGGCGAGGGCTTCCTCCCGTCGCCAGGTGTGGGAGAGGTGCGGCACCTCGAAGAGCGCCCTCGTCGGGCGGTCACGGCCGAGATAAGCGGCGCCAGTGACGATGGCGAGGGTTCTCGGCCGCGTCGCCCGTGAACTCTCCGCCGCCGCAGAGCAGCCTCCGTCGAAGGCGGCGGCGGTGAAATTTGGCGTCGCGCTGAGCGAGCTCGGCAGCCCGGCCGCCCGCCTGTTCAGAAGGACAAAGCAGGTTCGGTATCGGCGTGTAGCATGCTAACCCTAATGTGAAATATGCGTAAGCGCGAGGAAAGCCAACTGAGCGGTGCGCCTCAAGGCGAAGCCGAAGGGGAGCTCAAGTCGCTTGTTTGCGGCGGTCTTGCTGCGGTCGCATCCTTATTGTCGCAGCGGCGCCGGCTCCGTTCAGTGGTGCCGCACGAGAAGCACCAGTGGCAGGCAGAGGCAACCGCGTCGGCAGCCGGCGCAGCAGGCGCCAACATGGATGGAAGCGAAGAAGACTGGCGCAGCGGCGCCAGATTCGGAAAAATCGCCGCGCTCTCGCCCGGTGGCGGGCGGCGAATGACAGCAGGCCCCCCAGGGGGGGCGGCGGTGGCGAAGCTTCGAGGTTGGAGGCGAGCCCTCTTTGGACTCGTCTCTCCTCCTCCTCGTCATCATCCACAGCGAGATGGCGGCGCTTCCGGGCCTTGCGGTCGGCGCCCTTGGCGAAGAGGTAGCGGCGCGAAGCTTGGGCGGTCGCCGAGGCGAATCAGCGGATCTGTAGTGGCCCGTGCCACTTGGACCCGCAGACCGAGAGACCTCCACGAGAGCAGCGCCTCAAGTATTGGTTGCGCTCCCGTGGATCCCGCAGAGGAGGATTCTGCGGCGTGAAGTGTCGCCGGCCGGTGGGGCGATAGCCCGCCAGCCGATCCGAACACGTCGTCCGCACGTTCCTGGTGGATGAGCGAAAAAAACCATAAGATTGGCGAGAAGGAAAGACGTACCGCAAGGTCGCGAAATCAAAAGAACGCGAGTATTCACCTCAAGAGCGGTGCGGGTCCGTCGTTGTCGCTAGTGAAACGCGTCGAGACGGGGCGCACCTTCAAGCGAAGCGGGCAAAAGCGGCGCCGCAAAAGTCCGCCACCACGTGGGTTCGGTGAGCCCCGGCGGCGGAGCTTCGGCAATCGCGCGCCATCATCGCTTCCACTCATTGGATCGTCTAGCCGGGCCCCGGTCGGCGGTGGGCTCTGCGGGACCGGGAAGGACAAGATCGTCGCGGCCTGGAGTCTTCCATACTGACCCACCGCGGTGCCGTCCTTCGAGTTGGACTTGACCGCGGGCGGAAGGCGGAGGCCTCGCGGGCTCAAAATAGCGACTCCCAACCGCTCGGCGAGCGCCCGTGTCGCAGAGATGAAGAGTCGGCGCCAGGCGGAAGGCTTGGCATCGTCCCCACGAACATCTCGCAGAGAGGTGGCGAAAATGGCGAGGCCATGATCGAGTTAGGGAAGGTGCGCGCTGGATCCCATAAGCGAGCACCCCAAGAGGAATTGAGTCTGGCGGGACAAGGCCCGCCAAAGACGCTCAGGAGAAGGTCACGATCTCCCGTGCGAGACTTCGGCTTGATGGTGCGGCGGCGGAACGGGCGGCGGTCGGCGGCACGAAGACTTCGGCCGCGCCACCGATCCTCATCGACGGTGGAAGCGGCGAAACAGCTCGGAAGGTGGTGCGGCATCCATGGCGGCCCCTTGCTGCGTTTGGGAGCCATGAAAAATTTGGCGGTGGCGGCGAAAGACTTGGTGGCGAAGAAAAAGAAGGCTCGTGGTGGTAGTAATGGAGGCAAGTAGCGGTTTGAGGACTTAAGCGCGCGGAAGGATTAGCCGGCGCCAAGAGAAGTATTTATAGGCGTGGGCGCGGCGCGACGGTTTGATTCCGCCAGCGCTGCGCGCCATCATTGCCTCGCGTTTGGTTTCAATAAAAGCGACAGTTCCCAAGGAAGATCGTGCGCGGTGGAGAATCGGCGTCTGGTCGTTGCGGTGTTGGGCCCCCACGATTCGTCTCCCATACGCAAAGTTAACCGGACATCGGCGTGGCGGTTCGCGTATCACGGTGGTCGAGGGCTAATGTCGGTGTAATAAATACCGGGGTAGGAAGAGTCCTCGGAAGGCCAAGAGGGCCCCATCGTCGGTAGGGCGAGCAAGGCCCAATGGCGATGGGCGAAGCCCTCGAAGGCCAAGAGGGCCCCAGCGTCGGCGAGGCGAGCAAGGCCCGCGTGTGGGCGAGCCCCTCGGGAGGCCAAGAGGCCCCCACGTCGGTGGGGCGAGCAAGGCCCAGTGGCGTGGGTGAGCCCTCCGGAGGCCAAGAGGGCCCCAGCGTCGGCCAAAGGGCGAGCAAGGCCCCATCGCTTGGACGAGCCCCTCTGAAGGAGGCGAGGCCCCACGCCAGTGCGTGGGCGAGCCCCTCTCAAGGAGGCGAGGTCCCACGCGCTAGGTGGGGCCCGCGACGAGGCGTTGCGAAGGAGTCTTGGTGACGAAGGCTCCCCTGCTGCTGAAGGGACTAAGCGCATTTAATGAGACATCACAGCGGATAGACAATGAAGACATGATTACATTCTGATGACCTTTTGCGGTCTCTGGTACATCCTTTGTGGCACGTAAGAATTGACCGGCAGAGAGAAGGTTTGCTTGATGAGGCCGCCGCGTCGGGAGGAGGCGGCGGGGCCCCCGCAGACTCACCGGTGTGATCAGTCGGGGTCGAGGCCACTGCGGCACGAGGCGGCGCCCGCAGCGGCGTGGGCAGCGTCACGTTTTCGTCTCTTCGCCGAGTCGTGTCGATGTATCTTGAAATCTTGTCGCCTACCCCTCGGCTCTCTCCGCACCCAAAGCTTGTATAAAGGGGAGAGAGAGAGGGAAGGGAATGCGTGCACTAGCATTCGTGCATTCAAACGCTCTGTAAACACATCCCGTTCAACCACAATCGGAAAAGAGCTAAGGCTCGGCGGGAGTAGGGCTATTACCCGCGAGGGTCGAACACAGGTAAATCGGCGATCGCTCCTCGTTGTGCCCGACGCTCAAATCAAGCCGAGCTTGATCGAGTTGGCTAGCGATCTAAAAATCGACCGGGGTGTGATCCATGATGGTTGAGCGGAGAACACGCCGTCAACTCTCACCATGAAATTTCTTTCACTCACTTTTAATTCTTTTTTCTTAATTCATTTTTACTAAACCTTATTTATCTTTAACACCTAAATATTTTTATGGGCCCTTCCATGAAACTATGGTTAAGATTACATATTTTAAAGCTTTCTTTTGAGTTTTTTATTTCAATGTCTACAATTTTTTTTGGCCCTAACCATGAAAGCATGGTTCTATTTTGTAAAGGTTTTGTCTGAAAAGAATTTTTTTTAGCTAGCCACAACAGGCTAGAATGAAAGGAAAGAACGTGTTAAGGTTTGATCTTAAGAAAACAATTTAAGCTGACCACAAAAAGGTAGGTCAATGAATGGAAAGAACAACTTATTTCTTAATTCATTTATGAACTAAACATAGGATTCTTAGAAAAGGATACCTCTTTTTATGGACCCTTATCATGATATTATGACACATTTTTAGTTTTCCTTTTTATGTGGCTATAAAAAACTTTAATCGTATATGCACCCTCACCATGCATGATATTATGACCTTTTTTAGTTTTCCTTTTTTTTGTCATAAAAAAGCTGAAACCGAAATAAATTATTTGTCTTGCATCCTAACATTAAACCTTGGCAGATTTTGTGTTTTTATTTATTTTTTTTTTTTTCGCACATTAAAAGAACCGATAAAGGCAATAGAGAGGCTGGGAGCCTAGGATTCAGGAAAAAACTTGGGAAAGGCTGAAAAGGCTCGCCTCGGATTCGAACCCTGGCCCTACCGAGTGCGCACGAATATGGGACTGGGTACCAACTGAGTTATGGGCTATTGTTGCCTAGTGTGGATAAGCGCTGTGTAAAATAGAAGGTGTAATGTAAAAGGTAAAAAAGGAGAAAGGTGGAAATTTGGGATTGAATCGTGGCCGACCACGAGAGTTAACGCCAAAGACCACGAGGCTGCTCATACTGTGGAGAAATTTGGCGAAATAAATCTTTTTATATGTACATTATAAACGGATGGTCGGATTGAACTATCGGTCTCGATCGAACGGTCGTGGCTACTTCGACGACGTGGCAGACACACGCTGAGGCGTCGACGTGGACGCACCGGAGGTCGGCTTGTTAGGGCCTTGTTATATAGAATTGATAGTTAGAGGCAACACATACCAAAAGGTTTTAAGAAGGAAGGTGCATTATATAACCAACCTACCCATAACTGGAATGGCGAGAGAGAAAAGTGCCTTCTTTCCCTCGAGTCATCAAGTACACATCTATAACATTTCTAACTTTATAATGACACTTATGAGAAAAGCCCACTTAATAATGCTCTGTATGTAAAAAATCCTTTTAAAGATATTTCAGTCCATAACACTCAATTTATGTGTCTCTTCATCTGTGTGTATGACATGTGCAACCGTCTAAGCTAATGATTGTAATTGGCTGAAATGCAAATTTCAAAGAGTCACTAACCGAAATATCCCCTTTTTTCTTATACACACCCCATGGAGGCATGTAATATTGTAATTACACTAACACTTTCATCTGATGTCGGCCTGCCCAAAGTAGTAGCAAGCTCCTACTGGACTCTAGGGGCGTGTTTGGTTGCCTATTACCGCTTCTCCCGGCAAGACTTGGCTGAGATGGCTACTGGCTAGGCTTACCAGAGCCAAGTTGCAGTGATGCAGAACGACGTGTTTGGTTCACTACAGGAAACACTTTCAGTGTGGGCGGCCAGATCAATGTCGGGGGCCTAAGTAAAGCCGCCAAAACAGACTGAATCTGTTTGGCGGTCCCAAATATGCATGAAACACTAATCGACCACTCCCTTGCTTGGTTGAATTTCAAAATTTTGCTCCGCCAAATATTACGTATCGGCGACATCAACAACACCGACATTGTTACCTCGAGCGGTCCGATAACGGTGGGCGTTTATGTGGACCCGTGCGGTCGAGCCTTCTCTCTGCCCTCACGGGACCCATGTGCGATCCACGGACCAAAGAAGAGCCGGGGAGGCATTTGTGTCGGCGGCATCGGCCACGACCGCCGACATAGATAAAATAGAAAAAAAAATCGGTAGCGGCGGTGCTCGAACCCGCGACTGCGAGGAGCACTGCAGCCGTCTGCATGTGATAGCCAAGTGAGCAAAGATCTTTAATCAACAAGTGTAGACTCCACATTGTTTTGTGTGTTCGAAGAAAGAGTGCATACGGCGGCTATAATTGAAGCGCGACATAGACCATCCTTGAGCCACCTTCTCTCTGCCCTCACGGGACCCACGGGCCAAAGAAGCGACCGGGGAGGCATTTGTGTGGCGACATAAGCATAGCCGCCGACATAGAAAAAATAGATAAAATCGAAGTGCGGCGGTGCTCGAACCCGCGACTGCGAGGAGCACCACGCAGCGCCATGTGCTGATAATAAGTAAGCAAGGTTATTTATTCAACTTATGTAGGCTCCACATTGTTTTGTATGTTTGCTTGCGTAGGCTTTGTCGGCGGCTTATTATTTTGCCGCCGATATAGGACAGTCAGTGTCGGCGGTTTTGAAATTAGCCGCCGATATAGACCTCTCAAGCCACCTTCTCTCTTGCCCTCACCAGGGCCACACGGGTCTAACCTAGGTGCCAGGTGGCTTCCTAGGTCATGCTGTTGGCATTAGGACTCCTTGGGCGAGGGAGTGCCGTGTTGGGTCAACCTTTATGGCGAGTTTATGTTGGGACCGTAAACCGCTCTAGCACGAACCATCACGTCGTGAGGTTTCAAAGGAATCTGGCCAGTAGAGCTCGAGCCGAGAGCGGCACTCCCTAGGGCAACAAGGTCTCATGCCAATTCCATGACTTAGGAAGACACTTGCAGCTAGCAAAGATCGCCGTTGGCCCGGGGGAGGGCATGGAGATCGGTGGAGGGCCTGTGTCGGCGGCAAGACAGTGAGCTAGCCCGCCTTCTCTCCTGCACCCCCGGGCCCACGGGGTGTAGGCTAGGTGCTAAGTGGCTTCATACGTCATGATTTTGGCATGAGTCCTCATTGGACCATGGAGTCCCGTCTCGGGTCGACCCTCTATGGCAACTTCATTTGGAACCATTAGCCGATCGAGCCCGAAAGCCGTCTGACGTTAAGGTTACAAAGGAAGTCGCCAGTGGCCTTCGAGCGAGACGGTACTCCCTAGACAACAAGGCCTCATGTTGATTCCATGACTTAGGAAGGCATTTTGCGACTAGCAAAGACCGTCGTGATCCCGGGAGGGGCATGGAGCTGAAATTTTGGCGGGTGGGGAATGCAATGTCGGCGGCGGCGTATCGCCGACATTGACTATACAATGTAAGCGACCTAATATAAAACCGCCGACATTGATTAATCTAACACAATGACTAAAGAAGTAGCCGTCGATCTGACCTCTCCTAAACCGCCTTCTCTCGGCTCTCCTCGGGACCCGGCGTGTAGGCTAGGTGCCAAGTGGCTTCTTATGTCATGCTTTTGGCATGAGTCCTCATTGGACCATGGTGTCCCGTCTTTGGTCGACCTCTACGCCGACTTCCTTTGGAACCATAAGTCGATCGAGTCCGAAAGCCGATACGCTGTAAAGGTCACAAAGGAAGTCGCCGTATAGCTCGGCCGAGGCAGCACTCCCGTTGCAATGAGGCCTCATGCCGATAAGCATGACCTAGGAAGCTAACCCGGCACCTAGTGTACCCGTGGGCCCGGGAGAGCCGAGAGAAAGCGGGCTTAGGGAGGTGTTGTATCGGCGGCCTATAATTAACGCCCGACCTCGGTCTATTTTATCGGCGGTTTAATAAATGCGCCTATATAGATTTATCTGTGTCGGCGGTTTACTAAGTGCACGACACTAACGTTGCCAGCGGCGAGTGGGACCCTCAAATTTTATAGCTGTTATGGGCATCGATGTCGGCGGTATTATTACCAATATCGGCGATCACGGTACCGACATTGCCTTCTTGATTACAAAAAGCGCGGCGTCGCTAAGCGCCGAGCTAACGCTCTAACGCTGCCCGTCGCCCGCCAGCAAAACAGCGCGCCGCCAACCCAGCCTCACGCGCCCGCCGCCGCTTGCTTTCCGTCCCCGCCCGCCGCCCTTGCTGCTGCCCCCAGCGCCGCCCGTTCTTCCTCGGCGCCGCCGCCTTGCGCGGCCGCCGCCGTGTACTGCGGCCTTGCCTTCGCCCAGCGCCAGCCCCTCTGCTCCCAGCTGCCTCGCCCCTCCTCTCCCGAACGCCTCGCCCCCTCTCCCCGAGCCGCCTTTTCTTCTCCTTTCTCCCCATCGGCCGTTGCTCTCATTGCGCCACCCCACCTCGGTGAACCGTCCTTCCTCCGCGCCACCGTCGGGACCCCAACCCGAGGTAATTCCTATTTTTTGTATGTGGTACCTATGTAAATCGGTATTTTGTGGGCGGCGACATTAGTGTTCTTAATTAATTACGAACTACCACGCTTAAGCGTGATTTTGTTGTTTAGTAATTGTTAATTAATTTTGGCGTCGTATCATATGCGAAACCGTAGTGAAACCGTTAAGGGCACAACAAATTTTCGTAATGAGACAGCAGACGGTGATTCGTTGTGTTCCATTTACTAAATATGTTGTGCTCAGGTATCCACGTTTGGACAGCCCACGGATGTTAGTATGAGTATGGTGGTCGTGGCCATGGGAGGTGCACGGGCAGGATTTGGCGGCGTAACCTGTTGTCCTCCTAGTGCATAACATGAGCAGTGCGCTGCCGTCGTTGCCTTTGGGGGGATCAAGAGTTATCTTGCGAAATTCCGACTTGTGCACCTCCGTGGCCACGACCACCATACTCATACCATTCCGTGGGTGGGTAAGCCTCCTATTTAGTTAGACATGGGCACATTAATCGTGCGGTAGACCGATAGCTAGTAACATAATATACTTGTTTCTTTTCTTTGTGTCTGTTGATTTGTTGTAATTGTTCAATAAAAGGTATAGGCGTAGAATTTAAAAACATGTATGACCGTACATATAGTGATTAGCGATGGAAGATCGAATGTGGATGTCACGATGGATGGATGAGGTGCAGGCGGCACAGACGAGTGGTTCGATAAAGCGAAAGAATTCGTCAAGATGCTTTTGAAGATTCCCCAACCCTAACATAGCAAAAGTACCTTGTCCTTGCGGTTTGCTTGAACACGGAGAAGATGTCGAAAAGGGAAATTAGCGAGCACATCAGAGGGCATGGGTTTAAGGCAAATTACTTTGTATGGGTATATCATGGAGAGAGAAGCGTCCGCCGCGATGCCTAGCCACATGGATTTTGGGGAGGGCTACGACGAAGTTGAGGTCGACAGATTAGACGAGCTAACGGATGATGTGGGTAGGGCTTTCGATCTCTCTCTGAAGAAGAGTCAGAGCCACTTGCACGTAAATTCGAGGAACTCCTTGAGTGCGCCAAAGAAACGCTCCATGGCGAACCGATGTGACCGTCTTTGTCTGCGGTGTCGCGTCTAATGGCCGTTAAGACAAAATACAACCTCTCAGCCAATTGCTTCAACGACCGGTGCAAATTGTTAGACAGCCTACTTCCGGTTGGACACAAGATGACTCCAAATCTTTATGAGTCGAAGTAACTTCTAAGTGTGTTAGGCATGCCGTGCGAGAGGATAGACTACTGCCCAAAATTCTGCATGCTTTACCGGAAGACCGATTCTGGGCTGACTTATTGCAAGCATTGCGGCGAGAGTCGGTACGTGATAGTTAAAGGACGAGATGATGTAGATAGACAGACAACGGTTGCTCAGAAAACCTTCCGTTTCTTTCCCATCTCTCAACGTCTGCAACGTCTGTATATGTCCAAGTCCTGACTAGGCACATGAGGTGGCACAAAGGCGGCAAGCGTGAAAGGAAGGCATGATGATTCATCCGTCGATCTGGAAGCACAGAGCATTTTGACCAGACAACATCCTGAATTTGCAAACCGATCCGATATGCGCATTGGTCTATCCAATCGATGGGTTCACACCATTCAATATGACCTCGCACCCGTACTCTTCTTTGCGATGTTGCCATCCCGTACAACCTTCCACCTCAACTTTGCACTCAAGGAAGAGTACATGTTTCTTTACATTATCATACAGACCCAAGTCTCTGGGGAAAAATTTGGACTTATTCATGCAACCACTTGTAGAAGAACCGAGTGACACATGGACCAAAGGGGTTTTGACACATGATAGTTACAAGGGCGAACTTTGGGATGCGAGCCGCCTACATGGTCAATTCACGACTTTCCGGCTGTGGTATGTTTTCGGGGTGGAGCACGCATGGAACCTTGTCGTGCCCTAAATGCTTGTGTAACACTGATGCATTCAAATTGAAAAGCGGAGGCAAGGCTTGTTGGTTCGACTGTCACCGTCTATTTCTTCCGCTCAATCATCCATTTAGGAGGGAAAGAAAAGCTTTTCGTAAAGGCAAAAGTATTAGGAACCAACAACCACCACAACGGTTCGAAATAGAGGATATCATTAAATAGCATGAAGGTTTGGCAAAGAACGGTTACGATGACGAAGACTATGGGAAGGTGCACCATTAGACTCATAAGTGCGAGATATATAACCTTCCTTACGCAAAAGATAAAACGACCTCACAACATCGACACGATGCACCGGAGAAGAATGTACGTGAGGGTTTAGTCAACTTTCTGTTGGGACATCAACATAAGACTAGAGATAACACAAAAGCTCGGTTGGACTGTCTTTGTGATTTGCGATCGACTGAGATGAATCTCAATAAAAATGGGGTGAGACCTAGGGCAAAAATCTTGCGACCGTGCCCAAGTAAGAGAGATCCTAGTGTGGATGAAGGAAAAGTTGAAATTTCCATATGGTTATCGACTAGCCTTCGTCATCTTTGTTAGTATGGACCAATGCAAGTTAAATGGAATGAAGACCCACGATTACAAAGTCTTCATAGGCGTTTATTCCCGCCGTATGGCGTGGATATATTAATGACGCTATTTGGAGAACTATGTCGGGCCGAGCTTTTTCTATAGAGGCGTGTACCAAAGAAATATCCGTCTCGAGGATGGAGGAATTGGAGAAGGAGATCGTTGTTATTGTCACAAAGCTCGAGAAGTTATATGTTCTGGTTTTTCAAGCTGCATGCAACATCTATTGGTGCACTTGCCATCTGAAGCAAAAATAGGGGACCGCAGCGCAATGATGTGGATGTATCTGTTGAGCGGATGATGAAAAATCTTAGATTGAAAGTGAAGAACAAAGCACGAGTTGAAGGAAGTATTGCCGAAGCTTGGATCACCCAGGAAATCTCATACTTCACGGATAAATACTTTGCGACAAAGAACAAGGTCCATGTGTCACAACCAAGATATAAGAAGGCACGACATATAAGTACTTCCGATCTTGACGTGTTCAATAATCAAGTTGGACGTAACGTTGGCAAAAGCACAACACGTCAATTGGGTGAAGATGAAAAAATTATGATCCAGCTGTATGTGTACGACAACATGGATGAAATGAACGTGTACATCGAGTAAGTAAAAACATTTCTTAATTAAGTTATAAACGCATAGTTATATTTTAAATAAACTAATGAAATACTTACACTTGTAGTCAATTTATTCAAGAAGAGTGGACCAAACACTCGTCGACCCTCGAAACAAATTGACAACCTCAAACGACGAGGCGTGGACCAAACCATCCTAACTTTCTTACATGGTCCTTTTACCACGTAAGTTTTTTATAACGTATAATATAATTACCTAACTCAACAGTACATGTTTTAATGAATCTTTTGTGCATGCTTGTCCTACTGATTATCAAAGACATTCTAGCGTGCACAATGATCTCCGACAAATGTCACGTGGATGCGATCGTAGAATTAAGATTCATAGATGTTATGATTGCCATGGATATCGATATCGGTCCGGCGGTAGAGTCGGCCCGTCCAAATGCAACCACGGTTAATAAGCGGCATCGTAAGTTATGTCGCAGAGGCGTCCTAGTGGTCTAGGCGTGAGAGTACTATGGGGTTATTGAGGAGATCCTCGAAATAAGTTATGAAGGTAACAACCAACTTTCGCTCGTGTTGTTCGGTGCGAGATGGTTCGATCCGGAGAGTGGGGTGTGGCGTACACCGAACTAGGTCTAGTTGAAATTAACCATAAGCACCTTTATCAAAGGCCCGGCGTGTTCATTCTTCCCGAACAAGTTGAGCTAGTGTTCTATCTGCCGTCGCCCACCCCAAATACAAAATTGGTGGATTGTCCATAAATGTCATCCAGTTGGTGGATTGCACGAACTCACGGAAGAAGACTACGAGCGAACCTGGGCGTCGAACCATTCCAAGAACAAAATTATTAGGGGAGTTGCGTTGATATTGGGGATGTGCTAGTAGAACCGGATGAGGAGGTACAAGAAAGCGAAGAGGAAGAGGAAGGAGAAGAGGGAGAAACCGAAGAGGACAATGAGGAAGAGGAGGAGGAGGAGGAGGAGGAGGGACAATGAGAAAGAGGAGGAGGAGGAGGAGGAGGAGGAGGAAGAGGAAGAGGAAGAGGAAGATGAAGCAGAAGATTTTTGAGGCATTCAATATCTGGTTTTGTACATTTATATATGCCATTTACTTCAATTTCTGGTTTTACACATTTATATATTTAATTAAGAGTCTAATACATTTATATTTTGACATTTGCGGGATGACAAGTCCTATGGCTAAAGCTTTGGCGAAGTCTTGGTAGGCGGAAGAAAATCTTGGGAGGAGTGGCTCATGGTCGGCAGCAGGAGGAGCTTCTTAGAGTTGGCGGCCGTGACCCACAGCAGGAGGAGCTGCCGAGGTGGCGGCCGACCCACAGCAGCAGCTTGACGAGTGTCGGCCACCTCCTCCAGCAGAGGTGCAGTGCCCACAAGCAGAGTTCTAGCCGGAGGAGGCCCTAGTTACAGTACCGATGATGACAATGCGGGTTTGCGGAGGACTCGAGATGAGACAAGCTTGGAGGAGTGGGGTGGAGGTGTCTGTTCGGAGACCGACAAGGAGGCTGGATCAAGGGCGTTCTTTGGAGGAGGAGGCGGCGGGAGGTGGCCGAGGATGAGTGGGAGGCTCTCCTCTGGGCGGAGTCCTCTAGCTCAAAGAGATTCGAGGCGGAACAAATTGTCAAAAGCCCCAATTCACTAGATGAGAGGGCCATCGCACACATTACAATGGGAGATAGGTATGTGTGTTAACCACAAATCTTTTATTTGATGCATTTCATTTGATGTATTCTATATGCAGATGGGCTTGTTTGTGAACACAAAGGCTGCTTTGGCCGGAAAACAACTTGGTGTGCTTATTAGGTCACTCTACCGGGCGAGTTGGCGAGGCGGGAATCGCCCCACGCTAAGTTGGGCCGACTCGAGCTCATAGGGTACGAGAATGGAGGAAGCTGTTGCCAAAGCGATCGTCGGCGAGTTCGGTAAAATGTCAAATTTCATTTATTACGATCGATGTTCCATGTTTATATCTTCATGCGTATCTTTTGTTTGAGACGAGGTACCAGCTTCCCCTGGCGAGGACTACGCCTGGGCTCGGGTAGTCATCGGCAGGATGGCTCTGGCTTCGTGAAGGAGGCCCTCGGGCTTGCCGTGTAGATCTTGTGATGAAGCACTACCGCAAGAAGGGCAGAAAAATGACTAGGAAAGCGACCGTCGGGAGTACCTCACATGAGACCAAGACCTCCATGGCGTCCAGTTGGATGGACATGTGTACACGTGCTTGGAGGGACACATGTATCATGTGGGCGTCCCAGAGTGGATCGATATGTCTAGGAGAAACAGGGAAAACAGGGACGCCGGCGCCGGTTTGTGCAACACCTACATGGGAGGCCTCGGCATGGGTCACGTGGCACGAGACCTAGTAAGCACACTTATGTTTTATCCACAAAAAATAATTACATTTCATAACTATATCTAATTAGGTCGTTATTTAATTCCACGCAGGAGTACTAGACGGGGGTTGAACCCTCGGGATTCGCGGTTTGGAGGGCTGCACACACGCTGTCGGGATAAAAATACGGCCCATTGCCATGGCCCACTCCCTGACGGTCCATTCGAACAGCCTACCAGGGCCCAGCTCCCTGGAAGGTTCTATCAGGCCCATATGCATCTGCCGGTCGGCTTCTGGTCGACGCGGTGCTGCGAACGACCTAAGTTCTGTTGAGTCCTACTCGAACAAGAGTTACGCACGGCTACGTGAAAACCCTGGGCGTGGTTTCCGGATTGGATTAGAGTCGTGATCCCCAAGAATTGAGTTTACCTTATATCTTGAAGGATGTATTTGGTATGGTGCGAGTTAGTTCACGTATTCGTAGTTAGCCCGACCGATTCTCCTCCGTAGGTCGGTTGTTCAACACTATATAAACCGAGCCCCTACGGCGTGTAGAGGGCACGTCCAAGATCATCGGACGACACGAGGTCTTTGCATATTGCTTCCTTGTACACCATAACCTCGCCGAGACTTTGTTGATCTCGCCGGGTTCCATCTTGTAATCCTCTTTGATATATAAGAAAGGCTGGACGTAGGGCTATTATCTCTCCCGAGAGGCCTGAACCAGGATAAAAACCCCTGTCTCCTGTTCGTTGTTGTTCGTGGTTGTTCGGCGTGTCTCCTATCTCACTTTCAAAGAACCTTAGCGACTTGAGATCGTTATCTCAACCGTCGACAGTTGGCGCCGTCCATGGGGATACGCAGATCGAGCATGTCGAACTCCATCAAGCGACCAGGAGATTCTCCCTGAGGACTACGGCTCAGAAGGGCATGATGTCTTTTCCCCTGCCAGATCGGATCGATCCCTTCGAACTTGATCGCCTTCGGATCTGGTTCCCGGCTCCGTGCTCGAAATTTGGATCACTTCGTGGGCAACTCTTCGCCGGAGCTTGCGTCTGATCCCCGCGACGAGCTCCGTGCTCGGTGGATCTCTTGGCCGGGCGACTCTTCGCCCGGCGCTGTCTGTCCTGCGACGAGCTCCGTGCTCGGGCCGGATCACCAGCCGGCGCGACTCTTCGCCGGCGCTGTCTGATCCCGCGACGAGCTCCGTGCTCGGGATGGATCAACTTTCGCGCGGGCGCTCTTCGCCGGCGCGCTCTGATCCGCGACGAAGCTCCGCTGAGGCTCGGATCAACTTTCGGCTTGGCGGCTCTTCGCCGGCGCGCTCTGATCCCGCGACGAAGCTCGCGCTTCGAGGCGGATCAACTTCAGCGCGGCAGCTCTTCGCCGGGGCTTGCGTCTGATCTCGCGACGAAGCTCCGCGCTGGGCCGGATCTCTTCGCAGGCAGCTCTTCGCCGGGCGGCGTGTCTCGTCCCGCGACGAGCTCCGTGCTTTCGGATGGATCACTTCGCGGCGGCGACTCTTCGCCGGCGCGCGTCTGATCCCGCGATGAGCTCCGTGCTCGGGGCTGGATCAAAACTCCTTCCGGATCTCGGGCTGTTCGCTGGCGATGGATGACGGAGAGAGTGACCAAAGACTTAGAACATCGACCCGATTCGTAAGTTCCTCGTGTAGGTCTTTTCGTTTCCTAACCGCACTTTTTCTTAAATTTCGTCTTAGTTCTTCCAAGTCTCTCGGCCGCCATGTAAAGTTCAACCCATTGAGCGGTGAATGCTCGCGCCCCCTGTCCTCCTCCTCACCACTTGTCTTCTCGGACTACTCTTTCTCTCTGGTAACACTTGATGGTCAGTCCGGTCTTGCGAACTCTTGGCTCCGCAATCTTAATGGTTTTCCTGCCAGTGTCTGGTTTCAACAAGTTCCTAAACTCATTGTTGCGTAACACGGCATCCGACCTCGCGCTAAGCTCGCTCTCGTAATCCTCCGGCGAGAGGCACTTACCGCTCACGGCACAACCACTTGGCAAAGCTCGCTCTCGTAAGCCCTCATGGCGAGGCACTTTCCTTGTTCGGTTACCTTGAATCGCCTAACTTACATTAACGAGTTCACAGAGCAGTCGATCGAGATACTGGTGTCGCTCTAACTCTCTCACGACGTGCTTGAAGTCGCAAGCTCGGTCTTCATGCATCGTCCGTCTGGGGACTAGGGCGTCGCTCTTTCTCTTGTGCACCTATTCGAGTTCGCAAACTTCAGTCCTCGGCGCACCGCACAACGAAGTGGGAGTTAAACTAAGCGTTCTACTTTTTCTTAAAACTTTCTAGCTACTGCTTCGTCTTGCTCTTGGTTTCTGTTCGTCCTTGTCTTTTCTTTGCTCTTTTTGCGAGAAAAATTTGCACGAAAGTCTTTCGGTCGAGACTCTCGCTCTGATTCAAGCGCCGCCGGCGGTCTTGATTTGCTCGGCCAGCTCCTCGGGCTGCCTCTCCTCGTCGATTGGGACTTGAGATGAATTTCGCAACCCCATGCGTTTTCGTTTTTAGTTCCTTTCCTTAGCGTTGGTTTTCAAAACCTCGTTGGTCTTCGCTCCGTGGCGCTCCCAGCGTCTGAGCATGTCTTTTATCTGGCGACAACACAGACGGCTCCTGTTAACCGGGCGATGCACCACCGATAGAGTTACGCCCACCGTAAGGCGATTCTCATCCATAGCGGGCATGCCCACCGTAGCCGATTCTCGCCATAGCGGGCACTCTGGCGCTGGTTCCGCACTACCGAGGCGACACCATCGGTACACGGGTCCATGCCCGGATAAGATTCGCCTCGCCGTTTTGCTGCGGCTAAGGTCCCGATCGCCTTCCACGGTTAGCGGTCTTAGCCACGGTGAGCTGCACTTGCCGCGCGTCTTTTTCATCCATACTCGTCCTTCACAGCACGGTAATCGAGCAATGCACCACCAACGAGTCCTGCCCACCGTAAGCCGATTCTCATCATAGCAGGGCACTCCTAGCGTCGGTTCGCGTTCGCGCGGTGACACTAACGCTATCAAGGGCGTGCGAAAAAATTATGTCTTGTGCGGGTAGGTCGTCCTTGTCGCGTTTTTTCTAAAACTCGCTTTGCTCTTCTTAGAGCCTGTCCTTGCTCTCTTTTTTCC
The DNA here is from genome assembly GCA_036346415.1 of Raddia guianensis. NCBI lineage: Eukaryota > Viridiplantae > Streptophyta > Magnoliopsida > Poales > Poaceae > Raddia > Raddia guianensis. The sequence continues at coordinate 33,487,715 of CM070536.1, forward strand.
CTTGCTGGCTCGTTTCTTATTTGTCTTCTGCAGGAAATACAGGAACGGGGAACGTCAGACTCCGGTGATGGTCGTGGCGAGGTTCCAGGCTTCCCACCAAAACCGATGTCTACATCTCTCTCTTCCCGGGTTTGCTCCGCGCATGCCCAGGGACCGATTCACTTCACCCGCGTATGATTTCTTGCCTTTGCCCGGCACTGACCTTCACAGTTCGGCTAAGTCAAGGTAAGCGCCACCAACGGAGTCGACCACCGTAGCGATTCTCGCCATAGCGGGCATGCCCACCGTAGTCGATTCTCGCCATAGCGGGCACTCAGCGTCGGTTACGCACTTGCCAAGACAACGCTAACACTGTCGCAAGGAATACGTAATGGGTAAAGCATTGATTTCACACGTTCTCTTGCGGCTCTGACTGCATCGGGTTGTGATTCACTTGGCGGGCAGCTCTTCGCCGGCGCGTCATCAGTCCCCGCGACGAGCTCGTGGCTCGGGCTGGATCACCTCGCACAGGCGATTCTTCGCCCGGGCGCGGGCTCCTCACCGAATGCGTCTTCGCTGGTCGTACTTTCGGTTCCTTTAACGAGCTCGTGCTCGGGACTAGATCTCCTTACTTGGTTCCTTTGGCGAGCTCTCGCTCGGGGGTGGGTCACCTTCCTCCTCGTATGCATTATGCGCTCACGGCACACGATCTCGTGCGGGGCACATCACCTTCGCTCTGGCGCGACATTCGCCGAGGCGCAATCTCTATTTTCTCGGGCAAGCTCTGGCAGAGAGGTGGTTCCTATCTTTTCCTAGGCATCTGAATGCCCGGATGCAAAGATCTGAGTCCGTCTCGCGACTTGCTATGTTCATTCTCCGGAAGATCTGATCTTACGGATGCGGTGGTATGCTCTTCACTACTAAGAATCAATCCCTCCTTGATGACGTTCAGCCTCAAGGAGATGATTCACCTCACTTCTTCCGATTTCTTTATTGAGGGCTGGGTACTCTGCTCGGACAGATGTCGTTCCCTGTTCGATACAACGAGTTGCTTGCGCAAAGGCGGGTTTGTTCGGTCCCGAACAAGTATTGTTCGGTTGAACCATAACTTGTTCGATTACTTTGTTGCGTCTTTATAGCAGGAAAAATACCCTCTTCGTGACTTAGAGTCTTAAGAGGAAGACCCCACTCTAGTGAGTCCTTCCACTTGAGTCTCGGGGCTAGTATCGGGGATAAAATACGGCCCATTGCCATGGCCCACTCCTGACGGTCCATTCGAACAACCTACCGGGCCCGGCTCCTGGAAGGTTCTATCGAGCCCATATGCATCTGCCGAAACGGCTTCTGGGTCGACGCGATGCGTAACGACCTAAGTTCTGTTTGAGTCCTACTCGAACAAGAGTTACTGCGGCTACGTGAAGACCCGGACGTGGTTTCCGGATTGGATTAGGAGTCGTGATCCCCAAGAATTGGAGTTTACCTTATCTGCGAAGGATGTATTTGGCATGAATGCGAGTTAGATTCGTATTCGCATGATTAGCCCGGCCGATTCTCCTCCGGTAGGTCGGTTGTTCAACACTATATAAACCGAGCCCCTACGGCGTAGAGAGCACGTCCAAGATCATCGGACGACATGAGGTCTTTGCATATTGCTTCCTTGTACACCATAACCTCGCCAAGACTTGTTGATCTCGCCGGGTTCCATCTTGTAATCCTCTTTGATATATAAGAAAGGCTGGACGTAGGGCTATTATCTCTCCCGAGAGGTCTGAACCAGGATAAAACCCCATCTCCTGTTGTTGTTGTTGTTAAGTGGTTGTTGGCGTGTCTCTATCTCACTTTCAAAGAACCTTAGCGACTTGAGATCGTTATCTCAACCGTCGACACTACGCCGTGTCGGCGGACGGGACCCGACCACCGATCTTGCGCGCTTTTCGAGAGCTGATTGTAAGTGCTTAAAACTTGTTATTTCAATTCTTTAGACAACCGTTGTTCTCGAATAAATATCACACATCTCAATTATTGGCGGGATACATATCTTTGGGGCCTTGAGGAGAAGCACGGGAAGAGGCTAACCCAGTGGAGATGCCGTTGACCACTGTGCTCTGTCTGACCAGTTTGGTGGGCGGGCTCCACGGCGAGTCTGGCGGTATGAGCGTCGTCGTGCCGCCCGAGCAGCACAAGCCGAGAGGTCAAGAGATGTCGACGACATGCCTCCGCAGACTCGTAACAAGCATATCGCAGAATTGGAAGAAACAAAACCGCAGACGAGAGGAGAAAGCGCGGCGAGATGCGGAGCGAGAGGCGAGGAGCGAAGGGCGAGAGGAGGAGAGAAGGGGAGCGGCAGCGACCATGGAAAATGTGAAGGCCATCCAAGAATGAGAACACTGCTCCTCCTGCGGTACCCAACAGTAATTACACATGCATTGCTCGCAAATTTGTGATTTCAGCTAAGTTCATTTGCTAATCTCTCCTATTGATCAGCATGGTTTCCAAAGAGGGACCGGCACCTCCGACCAACCGCAGATGCTGCGGTGATAGCCAGACGCGAGGGGCCCCACCACACGGTTTCCTTTCTTTTGCTCTGCTTCGTGCCACCACCACATTTCCGATGGCGTACTTTCCACCTGCACCGAGGCCTTCACGGGGGTAAGTTTGTGACCATGTCGTTTGATCCATGTCATTTTGTCTAACTCTGTATCCACTTTAAATGAATTGCCTCTAATTTTGCAACCGTGTCATTTCATCCAAATAATGTAATGCCTGTAATTTTAAAAATATGACATTTTATCTTCTTTTGCGGTGTCCGGCTCGAATGCTGTTTGCCGTGATGATTGTTTAGCGAGGGATGTTGATGAAGTACAGGGTCTCCTTTCGGCGGTTTTGTCGACAACATCCTCAATCCCGACTACGACTTGAGTGGCGACGACACGCACGAGATGTAGTTAGGGTATTCTAACTGTTCTTTGCGTACTTTCTAACTATTCGAACTATAAGGCTTGTATGTGATCTTGATTTGTACGCTACTGATAACATATGAATTGTAAATATGTGTGGTTGCATTTATCGATGATTTACAGTTTATGGGTGATGTGGTTGTATTTGGGCTCGAAATCGTGGTGGCAAGTTTATAAATATGTGTGGTTGTGAATGTGTGGATTGGGAATTGAATATATGTTGGGATTCGGGTTATTTTTCAGGTTGAAGCTAATTTTAAAAAATTGGTAGCAATATTTTGTGCTTAATAATATAACGATGTCGGCGGCATTACATTAGCCGCAGACAAGGATCGAATCAATGTCGTGGCGAGAGACGTGACCGCCGACACCTGATTAAGATCACTATCGGCGGTTCGATAAGGCCGCCGACAATAATATATATACGCCGATACTAATTTTATTTACATTGGCGGTTCCGATCTGACCGCCGATATTACTATATATGCGCCGATATAACTTAATGCCACGAGGGCCTAGGAGCTCGGCGGAAGGAGCTATGTCGGCGGTATGTGGAAACGACCGATATAGATTCGACACGTGTCGCGATCTCGATCGTGACGTGGACCCCACAAGACAGAGCGCCATGAGAGGATCGGGCCCGTTTGCCAAAGGCTATATCGGCGGCTCGAAATACCGCCGACATAGACCGACCGCACGAAAGACTTCCCCAGGTTTCCGTTTTGTCGGCGGGGCCGGCGACATAGATAACCTATGTCGGCCACGCAGCGTCGGCGAGGTTTTGTCGGCGGCTAGCCACCGACACAGTTCAATATCGACGGTATTTGGACCTGTGTGCCGCCGACACTGATACTGATTCCTGTAGTGGTTGCTTCACATCACCTTGGCCAGGCTACACAAAGCAAAATGTTCAGTTGCTCGCATGGACATCCTATCGCGACGAGCTCATCTGAGAGATGCCGCTTTCATGCCCGGCTTCGTCTGACTCCTTTTGTGCAACTTCAGAAGTACCGTTTTAACCGAATCCGACTTCTCCAACCATGGCCACCACCAAATCTGGCTTCCCCAACCGCCGCTGTCTTCGAATTTGATAATAAAGGCCTTGTACATTTCAGCTTAGTGTAGTGTAGCATTACAACAAAATTTGAGTGTCTTTAAAAAGTGGTTTAAATATTATAAAAAATAATTTAAAAATAGTTTTAGAATCTTTAAGAGAACTACTAAAAACCTGAAAAAAAATCATTACAAATTACTACACCAAATAGGCTATATAAAAAAGATAAATTGAAAGTGCATCTAGGCCCCTTTGTAAGTTTTGGTGATAGATGACAAGCGTCTTAAATATCTAATCAAGTTCATTCAGTGTTGGACAGTTTTAAATTAGAATATGGATAAGGAGGACTTGGGGAGATCATAAAGATTAAAGGAGAAGACGGCGTTTTATTTTAAAAATTGTAAATATTTTCTTTTGAATTGAGTTTAAGGACATGCCGTACTATTAAGAGGGATGCGATGGAAAATCACTTTTTAAAAGGTTCTAAGTGCTCTTGGTCAAAGTTTCTTAACACACTCTTCCCACCAAATAATTATGAGGGTGTTTGCTTTGAAATCATATCGGACTATCCGATATAGTCCGGAATAGGGATGAAAATGGTACGGATAATTTCCGACCGTCCAATCCAAATAGAGGCATAATAATGCCGAAAATATTGAGTGGATAATTTTATGGATATCCGAATCGACAAAGCGGATCGATGCGGATACAAATAATATCCGATGGATATTATCCGAGCTTTTCTTGGATAATATCCGATGGATATTATCCGATTAGCTAAATCCATCTATAAACTATCTCTATTATATTTCTATAGGATGAATGACTAACACATATAACAACTAGATGCATATGATTTTATATTTTTTTGCTTTATCGGGTATGATACTTACACACCATCATTTTCATGACTATGGGCCATAAAGTTGAGTCACAAAGGGATAACTATATGTATTTGGATATACTTATTTCTTTAGTATATGTTTTCGTGTATTATCCGAGAGAGTATCCGCGTCTGATCCGTATTTGTATCTGATATTATTCGTATCCGTATTTGTATCCGGTACTATCCGTATCCGAATCCGAATCCGTATCCGATCAAACTAAATGGATCAAATACAATATGAGTGGTTTCCGATCCGTATCCGATCCGTTTCATCCCTAGTCCGGAACCTTCCGATTGACCCCTCTCTATCTTCAATCCAGAAAAATATCGGAACATTCCGATAATTGTCCGAAACATTCCGATATGAACCGGAACCTTCCGATACACCTTCCCATTAACCCCTCTCTGTCGCAAGTCACAAAAATATCGGAACATTCCGATGTTGGTCCGGAACATTCCGATATCTACCGGAACTATCCGATGCTTGTTCCGATCGACCCTTCTCTGCCTCTAGTTACAAAAATATCGGAACATTCCGATGTCAGTCCGGAACATTTCGATACCTACCGGATAAATCCAATCCTTGTTCCGATCGACCCCTCTCTTTCTCATTTGCAAAAATATCGGAACATTCCGATGTTGGTCCGGAATATTTCGATATGGACCGAAACTTTCCGTTGCTTGTTCCGATTGACCCCCCTCTGTCTCTTTGCGAAAATATCGGAACATTCCGATGTTTATATCGGAACATCCGGTGTCTGTCAACAATAACGGCTAGTTTTGACTGCATGGGTATTTATTCCCCTCCTCCACCCACCGGCCTGGGTAGCCTCACACACTTACTCTCAACTAAACACTTATTGCAACGCTAGCTCTCCACCTTCCAACTTCACTCCACCATCAATTTCATTGATTGCATCTTTGAGTGGGTGAAGAAGCTAGATCTAGAGACTTCGTGTTGATCAAAGCTTCGATCTTGAGCACTTGATTCTTTCTCCAAGTTGGGTTTCCATCGGATTTGTTGCTCTTGGAGTTTGAGAGCTCCTAGACGGCTAGGAGTCGCCCTAGAGCCACCGGTGCTTTGTGTGGTGGTCGGGGAGAGTTTGTGAAGGCCGGTTTCGTCTCCGAAAGGAAAGAATCCATTGAGTAGAACCGGGAGTGCTTGATGCAACCCGGGAGGTTAAGGGTCAAGAGGGACCCCGGCTCAAGTGAGACTAAGCCGTCTTAACAGAGACGTAGGATCCCCTCAAGGATCCGAACTTCGGGAACAACTACTTCGAGTCTCTTTGTGTTTGTGGATCTCCTTTTTATCTATTCATTTTAGCTTGCTCTCTAACCGTATTTGGTGTATGATTTACTGTTTTATCTCCTTAGTGCATTTTTTGTTCTTCCTGCAAGATCGGACGTTCAGATTCTAGGTCAGATAGTCTGATTCATATCGAACTATCCGATACAAGCATCAGAACATCCGATATTGTTAGTTCAGCTACTTTGCTTTAGCTGTAATTTTTTTGAAAGCCTATTCACTCCTCTCTAGGCTACATCTTGATCCTTCATAAATTTTGTCGAAATGCTACGCTACGCTACACTAAGTCCCTGTTCGGTAGATCTTTTTGGGCCATTAATTGCGTTTTTGTTGACAGAACGCGCAGTGCATCGACTGCCGTTCGCACTAGTGACTTGCTTGCTTGCCTAGCCATTTAATGCGCATTCGCGTTTTTGTTCAGCGCATTGGAACTAAACTGAACGCGCACAAACGAACCACCGAAGACGCCCTAAGCTGAAATGTAAGACCAAAAATTCTGTTATGCTACCGACCGAGGCAACGTCTAATGCCATGGTCCTTGATTCAAGGCGTCTTGCTAGATGCGACCTCCCAAACCAAGGTGTCTTCCATTCTCTACGAAAGCCTGCAACCTTAGGCATATCTTTACCCGCACGACTCCATGCTACCATCCATGTAAAAAAAAATCAAATGGGAACCGATGCTATGCAACCACGAAAATAAACGTTTTTGGCCCGTGGCTAATGACCAAATTCTTGGTGTCATTTCTTTAAGTCAAAACACTTTGACTTTTGAACTTTCTCTTATGAAGGATGACTCAAGACTACAGTGCTGATGTCGGATAGAGCATGTGAGATGTAATGTGTTGTGGGATGGGCCGCGAGGAATGATCCATCTATATAAATTGTTTATTCACTCTCGTTGTGTTTTTTTTTTTTTGGGTTTGTCCAAGTTTTTCTTTTAAGTCTCTGCTGTTCTTTTGGGCTTAATGACCTAACAACTTAACATATTGGCCTTGTTTGTTTCAGATTAAATTAAATTAAATTAAATTAAATGAAAATTTGTTATTTTTGTATAGGCCAAATGTTGTAATATTTTGTAGTTTTTTTTGTGGGGTTTTAAATAGTTCTTCTTACAGTTCGCAAAGTATTTTTCCATATTTTTTTGAATTTTTTAAACGTATTTCGAGTGGGCCACAAATTTGCTACAGTAAAACGCAACTCAACATTAATCCGAAATAAACAAGACTGTCGGTGTAATAAATACTGGGGTATGAAGAGTCCTAAGGAAGGCTAGGAGAGCGTCGGGCGAGGGCCCCACACGTCAGACAGGCGACCAGACCCCAGCGTGTGGGCGAGCCCCTCTGCGGGTCCGGCGGGCCCCACACGTCAGACGGGCAACCAGACCCCAGCGTGTGGGCGAGCCCCTCGGCGGGTGGGCGAGCCCCTCTAAGACCCCCCACTGTCGAGCGGGGCCCACATGGCAGGAAGCGTCCCGAAAGGAGTCTTCTGGGCGAAGGCTCCCCCTGCTGCGAAGGACGAGTGCATTCAATGCGACACTACGTGCGGATAGACAGATGAAGAGATGATTACCGCCACAGTGACCTCTGCGCACTCGATCAATCATCACTTGTGGCGCAATGAATTGACCGTGAGAGAGAGTTCTGATCTTCAAGCTCGCCGCTTGCGCGTTAGAAGAAGCGGTAGGCCCACCCAGATCTCACTGGTGTGTTCTCAAGGCGAAGCTTACTGCGCGCGCGTGGCGGCGGCCGTCTTGTGTGTAGCAACACGTTTTCGTCTCTCTCTCCGCCCCACACGTCTTATCGATGTACTAAGCGTCTTTATCTTGCCTACCCTCGGCTCTCTCCGCCTGGCCCAAGGCTTGTATAAAAGGGGAGGAGAGAGAAGCGAGAGGGGGGTTCGAAACATTCTGTAACCACATTTCATATAAGCACAACACGGAAAGGAGCTAAGGCTCGGCATGAGTAGGACTATTACCCGCGAGGGGGTCCGAACCTGAGTAAACCCTGTGTGTTGCTCCTCGCTGCGTTCCACGCTCAAATCGAACTGAGCTCGGGTTGATCGGCTGGCAGGATAGAAATCTGACAGGGGTGTGATCCGCAGTGGTTGAGCGGAGAGCACGCCGTCAAAGACCATCATCTATGTTTTAAAAAGACATACATTTTGATTTTTCTGAGTCCGTTTTTCGCTGTCTCGGAGGTGGATCCTAACGCTTTAAAAAGCAAGTCAAACAAATGGATCCAAATTTCAAGACCATCTTAAAAAACTCTCCAAATTCAGTCATTTCAGCAATTCAGATCAGTTCAAAAGAACATAATCTAAATTTTGTTTAAGTTGTTATTAGTCAAGATTACGAAGCAAACACAAGGGATGAACACAAACAAAACCAATAAGGCAAAGAGCGGAAAGTAAATGTGTACGCGTAAGGAGACAAAAGGAATAAATCAAATAAAACAGTCGATTGAGAAATGTAGATGAATAGTGAGAAAAATGTGTAGATATATAAGCTGAAATGTTCTAATTTAGAACCCAATTGGTGACGACGTAAATAATCCATGATCATTTTTTTATAAATGACAAATCATCCGTTACTGCAATTAATCAGTGGTCATTTTTAATTGACAAATCACCCGTCACTGCAATTCAGAGCAGGGCAAAACGGCGAGAATTCCGTGCGTTTTTGGCGCCTCGCCACCGCCACGTCCGATCTGAAACTTTTGAATCCCTCCCTCCGCGCTCCGGCCCGGCCGGCACCAGTGGCTGCTGTGCTGCCCGGCGTGCAGCAAAAGGCGCCGACACTGCCACTCTGCAGCCAGGCGCGCAGGATCCCCTTCCCGAAAGACACGCACACGAAGAAAAAGGCGAACTGGCACGAGTAGGAGGGGAGATTTGATTATTTGCCACTCTCAAGCGCAAATGTTGAGAGCGGCAAATCATTTTTTCCGAGTAGGAGTGTACGACAACGACGCTATAACTCGGCCGTTTGAATTTCGAACGCCGCCGTGCGCCTCCGCCCCGTTCAACCCTCTCCTGCCTCCTCCACGGCGAACGAAGAAGCGCGCGGCGCGCGGCCGGAGATGAGGAAGGCGGCCGCGGCGTCGCGCTACGCCTCCTACGACTCGCCGTCCCCGTCCCCCTCGCCGCGCCGACCCGCCCACGCCCCCGCCCCTGCGGCCGCGACCCCGGCGCACGGGAGCCGGGCGCTGGTCGCGGCCAGATCCGGCCGCGCCGACCTGCGCTCCCACGCGGCGGCGGCGGCGGCGCCGCCCCACCATGGCAACCTGGGGTCCGTGCTCCGGAGGCTCATCTCCCTGGACAAGAAGCCCGCCAAGAACAACCTCCCCGTCCCTCCCGTCGCCGCGGCCGTTGCCAAGAACAGCAGCGGGGGCAAGCTGCCGGGGCTGTCGCGGAAGCTGCTGTTCCAGAAGGGGGCGTCGGAGGGCAAGCAGAAGGCGCTGACCGAGGTCAAGAACGGCAGCAACACGCGGACGCTCGCCATGGTGCTGCGCAGCGAGCGGGAGCTCCTCACGCAGAGCAAGGAGCAGGAGGACGAGATCACCGCCCTCCGCCTCCAGCTCGAGCAGAAGGACAGGGAGGTACGCGTAGCCACATGAACTCATCCCGTGCCCTCTGCATCCTCTGTGGAATCAATGGTGGACTGGAATCAATTTGCGGCGCTCTGCACGAGTAGGTCGAGCGGCTTAAGGACCTTTGCCTGCGGCAGCGCGAGGAGATCAGGGCGCTCAAGGACGCCGTGCTGTTCCCGGACGCGCAGCCGGACCGCCACCTCCGCGACGAGATCTCCACGCTCACCGGGCAGATCCAATGCCTCGCCGAGGAGCTCGCACAGGCACGTTCTTGGAAGATTTCGCGAGGTTGTGTCAACTTGAGATCCTTAGTGCCATCCTAATATTGTTCGGCTGCCATGGTTTCACTGTGGACAGGTCAAAGCCGAGAAGCACGCGGCAAGGTCGTGCTTTGATGACGGATACTGTTCTTCCCCTCGAACGCCGGTGCTTAACGAAGAGACTGCCTACTCACTGGTGCGATCGCCTGCTCCACCATTCGTTCATTACAATTGGATGATATCTACTATGCTAGTAAATTGTTTCCGATTGCTTCACGATTTGTTCGTTGCTGTCAGATTGTCCGCATGTCACTCCGTAAATTGCGTTTAAATTATCCTTATTGAATCAATGCCTAAGCAATCGGGTTAGCAACATGCATTTCTCTTTTGAATATCGATAATCCATAGGCCAAAGGCAACACAATCGCACACTTCTCAATTATATTTTTGAATATATCTTTAAAATTTGTTGTCTGCAGTCAATTTTTTACTGTTTCTTAGAAAGTGAGTTCCTACAGCAATCTGACATTTCCATTAACACCTCTGCAAAGCACCTCTAGTATGGATTCGATATATGTTTTTAGCTTCTCCAATGTAATTCATGGATTTTTTCGACAATCAACAGTAGTGAGCCCAAAAACGTTGTTCCAATCAACAGCAGTGAGCCCAACAATCAAACTCTTGATCAAGCAACGTGCTATTATGGTCTTGTTTTTTTAGATTTGAAAGACTAGTTACTTAGGAACAATAGTCTAATATTGCACAAGGTATTGTGACAGGAAAACAGGAATGCTAGAAAACGGATCATCATTTTCTCACTTTCCAATGGAGAAGGCTGATGCACACAAAGAATGCAGCGATGGCGCCAGTAGACATTACAGTGCCGCCAGCATGAATCTTTATGAAATTACCTGATTAAACTACATGAAACCACCTGACGATGCTACATGAAACTACACGAAATTACCTTAAACGGCTAATCCATTGGAATTGTTTCCAACCGGTCATAGTTAGCTAGCATCCCCCAGCAAAAAACCCATCAAACCCTTTTTGCCTTGAAGCTCAAACAAAATATCTCCTTTTGTCATGTACCAAACCAAAACAAGCACTTCAATTACTTAAATCAGAAGTACTACCATACATCAGAATGGACATGGTAGAGGAGAGAATATAAATTGTTTTTTTTGTCACCACTGTCTTGTGTTTTGGCCTGCTTGTTTTGCCGTCCTCCGCCTTAGGGCGTTGCAAAAGACATTGGTGTGCCACATTGTTAATAGGCTTCAATATTTTTTACATTACTTTTAGCATTACTCAGCTATTTCAAATTTTCATTTCATACTCTTCATTTTTGTAAGGACAATTTTTTTACCTATGTTTCATAATTAATTTGTTAGTTGTCGTCATAATCTTTAGTTTTATTGTCGTTGCAAGTTCTTTTGCAAAAAGGAGGAAAGACTAGCAACCTATAGCTTGAAAGCTGCTAATCTGCTATGCACTGCCACCTATTTGTATATGGTTAGTGTTATTAGTGTTATTTGACTTTAATATTATTTGCTCTTGCTGTTTGTTGTCAACACAGGAGTGTAGCATTGGGGAAGCGGAGACGCCGAACTACGGAAGCCCAGATGAAATGTTTGTCAAGGATCTCAATCCCTGCCTGACTCCATGCATCTCCAAGAGTAAATCCGAGGTATCAAATGCTGCTGTCAGCGCACCTTCTATCCACGTTCCAGCCAAGGTGAATCGAGTTGCCCTAACCATATCGCATCTGAACCTTGCGTTCTGCCAGGAGCACGAGGGATCCATCTGCTCGCATTGCAGCGGCAGCAAGGCGAGCCGATCGCGTGGCAGGCCGATGTCGAAGAGCTCCGATCATCACAAGCCTGCTTCAGGCATCAGCATCAGCAGCAGCAAGCGGCGAGTGTACAGATCCGACCAAGACAAGATCCATCGCCAGAACCTGTTCTAAGTGCTCTCGTCTCTCCCCGCCCTGTGAAATATCTACAAGAGTGTGTGGGCTCGTGATGGCCCAGTGATACGGGGTCTCAGGCTATGTAATAACAGTGCTACGAGTGTGCCATGCTGCATTGCTGCTGCCCGCAGCGAATACAATCTTGGTTTGTGCTTTCGGTGTGCATTGTTCATGCGCTTTCCCAGGAATTTTGCCCTCAATCGAGGAATGAATTTTGGTTGAAGTATAAGCTATTTTCACCAGCACGAATTCAAACCTGATTGTTTTTCAACCGTTAGCTTTTAAGAATCGAAGGGATTTGAACGAAAGAACTCTGAATTCAGTTGTTTTCTCCTGTAAGAACCGTTTTGGTTTGAGCTGTCTGTCCTCTACCAGCTCGGACTCGGACTCGGACTCGGAGCGATGAAGGGCTCCAAGAAGGTAGCAGCTAAAAGTCCCTGCAGGAGAAAAGGTGAGCCGTCGGATTACGCAATGGACGGCCCAGATCTCAGACTACCCGCATACTAGTCCAGCCCAACCACCATCCATTGTCTGGCTCGCGGCCTCCAATGGCGGTCGTCTTCTTCCCGACGCCCCGACCCCAAATCCCAAACCCCCAGATCTAAACCCGAAACCCCCAATTCGGCAATTCCTTCTCTCTCCGACTGATTCCCCCGATTCAATTCAGCGCGATGAGAGTAGCAGCGGCGTAGCCGGGCTCCGCGAGACCTAGGGTTAGGGTTTCGAGGTTTTGCGCTAGGGTTTGGCCCCGCCGCGATGGGTCGCTCGCGGGTGCCCAATTCCGGGGACGACGACACCAGCCACAGGTTCTTCTGCTCCCCGGCGCCCCGTTGCGCTTCATTCTGCTTGCTTACGAGCGGGTCATCTGATGCGTTGGTGGGTGGCTGTGGCAGGTCGAAGCGGAGAAGGGTCGCGTCGAGCGGCGATGCCGCGGACGCCCTCTCCGCGGCGTGCGGGGGAGCCGGCGAGGGAGGCGGGAAGAAGGCGCTGTACCACTGCAACTACTGTAACAAGGACATCTCTGGGAAGATCCGAATCAAGTGCTCCAAGTGCCCTGACTTCGACCTCTGTGTCGAGTGTTTCTCCGTAGGCGCTGAGGTCACCCCGCACCGGAGCAACCATTCTTACAGAGTCATGGTCAGTGCAGCTTCACTGAGCTTTGTTTTTCACTTTCTTTACTAGTCCGCTGACTGGTAATTGCCAGGCAATGCTTGCACAATCGGTTATCTTACAAAAAGACTTGTATTAGGCTATTAGCCTTACTAATATCACACCGAAGCAACCGTCTTTACTGGGTCATGTTCAATACTCAGTGCAGCTTCAGTCATCATATTTTCCACTCTCATCTTTAATCGCTGTAGCAACCTTACTTACTAGTGTCACCATGGCACAATACAAGTTTCTTCTGCTGAAGTGCTGATCTTCTAGCACATCATTTGTTAAATGGCTAACTGATAGCTGTGTCCATTCCATTTCCATGTAGTGTGGCTCTTCAACTTTTACGCAGTGTTCTACAATTCATTTAGAATCACAAATGATTGCTACCTTAGACAAAAATAAAAAAAGATAAAGAAATATGGTAAAACGCGACACTCCAGAACTAATGCCATCTGAACACTATACTTGCTTAACTCAACTGCACTTATATACGTCATCAGTCATGTGTTATGTCAAATACAATAATTTGTTTTTACATGGTTATATATTTGATCAATATTTATCAGTCCATCAGAACTGGTCATATTGGGTTTAACACATGCACACCCAAGTCATTGTGAGGTTTCCTAAATAATAGAAAAAATCAAAGTAATTGCAACCTTAGCACTTTAAATATTTGGTACTATTTATGGTTGTCATATCTAGTGAATGTGGTAAAGGATACCAAGAGTAGGTTCCCTGAATGATTTTTAGGCGTCTTTTCTTTGAACAAAAAGATCTATAAAGAAAATAGGATGGATCTTCCACCTATGCTATGAGTGAATCTTATCATCACTGGCGAGTGGTATCGTATCACCGTCTTGCTGCTTTCTTTATTTTTACTTTTTTGAATTTTTGCAACAGGACAACCTATCTTTCCCACTCATTTGTCCAGATTGGAATGCAGACGAGGAAATCCTTCTTTTAGAGGTATTTTCTGTGACAGTTTGCTCGATTACTTTGTTGGGGGTCAGACAGGTTTTGATTGCTTACCTGTTATTGAAGGGAATTGAAATGTATGGTCTGGGAAACTGGGCGGAAGTTGCAGAGCATGTTGGCACTAAGAGCAAGGCACAGTGCATTGATCATTATACAACAGCATACATGAACTCACCTTGTCATCCCCTTCCGGTAATTATTGCTCTACCTGTTAATTTATGATAATCAAAATCGATGCTTCTTCATTCAAGACGACCTAATCTTTGCAGGACATGTCTCATGTTAATGGTAAGAATAGGAAGGAACTTCTTGCCATGGCTAAAGTACAGGGTGAGAATAAAAAAGGTTAGTCACATTACATATCTTTTGTGGAACATTTGAAAAACTTTAATCGCTATATGTTAGGTATCCAATTTATCTGGTTTCTGAACTTTTGATTCCTTAAATTAAGAGCTTAAATACTGGACTGTTGTAGTACCAATGTAGAATGTGGGTCAGTTGGTTATTGCCTTGTTGGAACATTGGATGACACAATTGACAATTCGTGGCACCTTATTACTTGTGACTATAAAATTTGTTCAAGGAAGCAACGTCTGGTATTTGTGCGTTTGATATTTACAGATTATTAACCTATTGAGGGCACTCCGCCTACCTCCTTCGGTCCTTCATCCGCAAGGGCCAACACAGGAAGGCACACACGCCTCACCTCCATCCTCAGTAGAAGCCTTCGCAGAATCCGCCACCACACAGAATATGCCTATATAAACAGACATGGATACAATGATCTGCACAAATACACGAGCTAATAATCAATAATCAAATCAAATGAGGAAACAGATAAGGGTCCTGCTAGGATTTTTTCTGTTGGTAATGACTCCTAAGGATGCTAAGGTTGCTTCTGTGTGCCTCTGTGTATTCATTCAAATAGAAATGGAAGAGTAACAGTTGAGATTTAAAAAGATATCACACCAGTCACCATATTTACTTGTCTTTTTATGTCATGATTTGTCTCCATTTTTATAGGAGCTTCAGTGTTACCAGGGGATTTGACTCCCAAGGACGAGTCTCCATTTTCTCCTTCCAGGGTCAAGTATGCCTTTTTCTCTACAGATGTTTGTAAACATATGTGTTTGCTTTGCAAGAGACTAGCTACCAACTATTTGGCTTGCATAGGGTGGAAGATGCACTTGGAGATGGTCCAGCAGGTCGATCACCTTCAAATATGGCTGGTGGTATGTGCGTTAAAGTGACTACTTTGACCAATCAAAACCTAAAATAATATCTTTCTATATCATGAATGTATGCTACCAGGTTATGCTAATGCTGTTGAATCTGCTGCAGGTGCTAATAAAAAAGCTTCAAGTGCTGGACAATTTAAAGACGGTGCTAATTTGACAAAAGTTGAAGGTACAATCGTTTTAAAGATAATGAATCACTCTAATGTTCTCTATTCACTTATCCAAAATTGGCATCAACACTAATAACGTATATTTATTGTTCTCTTACCAGTGATGAGTGACCAGATTAAACCAAATAAAACAATCCTTATTATGTGTTCTTTAAAGGCTTTCCTGTTAGAAGTTTATATAAACAGGCTAGCAGCAAAATAAACTAAACATAAAGTACCTCTCTAGGGCATGATACGTGGAACATTTTGAAGTAATTAATGTTTTCTTTAGCATGGCTAGTTAAATCTTATATGCTGCTCCTGTATAACTATTCATATTCCTGTAAAATCACTTGTGGAGTAATGTTCTCTTAAGTTGCATGCCAGATGGGCACATGGATAGAAGTGTTGGTGTCAAAAAGCCCAGATATTCTGCGGACGAAGGCCCTTCTTTGACTGAACTAAGTGGATACAATTCAAAGAGAAATGAGTTTGATCCAGAGTATGATAATGATGCTGAACAAGCACTTGCTGAGATGGAATTTAAAGAAACTGATTCAGAAACCGACCGTGAACTGAAGCTACGAGTGTTGCGAATTTACTTGTCAAGGTTTGTTAACACTGACCACGAACTGTCAGTGAAAATGAAATATTTTGTTCATAGTTAATGAAAACAAGCTATTTTTTGCCGCAACTTTCATTTACTTTTCCCCCACTTATTCGAGAAGATTATGCTTGTTCTCCATAATCCATATATAATAGTTAGTATTGGGTTGAAAATAGTTCCATGCTCCTATTGCTTTAGTTCCTAGTGAATCAATACAAATAGTATTGTTTATATGTTTACGTCACTAATATGCGCCATAATATAATGTTTAATAACCCCAATAGTCTACCTGTAACTGTGTATATTTGAGTTTCTTGTACTTTTCATCTGACCTTTTTTTATTCATAGGCTTGATGAAAGAAAAAGGAGAAAAGAGTTCATACTGGAAAGAAATTTACTTTTCCCTAATCCTTTGGAGAAGGATCTTACAACTGAGGACAAGGAAGTTTACCATCGCTATAAAGTCTTCATGCGCTTTCTTTCGAAGGAGGAACATGAGGCCCTTGTTAGGAGTGTCATTGAGGAGCGAAAAATTCGGCGGAGGATTCAAGAGCTTCAGGTGTTATTTTTCTTCTAAATCTTACATGAGCATACATTTTTGTTTCTGGTTGCATTCATTCATTTTATTAAAGTATATTTAGTAATGCCTGTTCATTTGAAAGTAGACTATATGTTACATTTTGTCTGCAAGAACAATTTATCTGCATAGACATTTGAAAATAGTTCCACCATATTTTTATCTGCAAGAACAATTTATTCAAGTTTTCATTTGAAAATAGACAGTATTAGTGTATTACATTTTGTAGTTCCGCTGTTTTTTTCTGCAAGAACGATTCATTTTCGTGTTTCATGTCTTTGTGCTATAATGCTACATGAAGCTGGAAAGTGGGATTGCACATAAAATTTTGCAAGCAAAGGAACTAAGGTTATCAAATACATCCACACAGGCTGCGCTCTCAGGGGCTTATGGCTTATTGCCGTTTCGAAAAGCCAAATCGCTTTGGCTTCTCGAGCCTTTTTTGTTTTAATCTCAAAGCCTCTTCTCCATGCTCTCAAAAATAAAGTCAAACAAAGTCGGCTGGCTTCTCGAAGTCACTTTGAGAAGCTCTAGAAGTCCAGCTTGGTATTCAGCCCAGTGTTAATATTGCAGTGACCTGACTTCCCATGTTTGATGTTGGTGTTGCCCTTGAATTCTACTAGAGCGTACAGTCTTGCATACTAACCTTTGTACGCTGAGGCTGTGTATCAAGGAAGCTGTAATTTCTCTTTTCCTGAGAAAGTAAAGAAAGTTTGTTCCTGGCTAATGGTTATATATTTCCGATTAGTACCATGTTCCTGATTTTTTTTTTGTCATGATATTAGGCAGAGCACGTGGTAGTTGATCTTATATTTCTGGTCGTATATTTCTGGTAGTACCTATAATTCTGATGTGCGAATGCTAATTTTTTTTGGTTATTTTGTTTTGAATGATGCTCAGGAATGTCGTTCTGCTGGATGTCGTACACTAGCTGAAGCAAAGATACACATTGAGCAAAAGAGGAAAAAGGAATACGAGATGAATGCCCAAAAGTCTAAGGAAAGTGGCCAGCCCACTCCAAATAATAAAGCAGTACATAAGACGAATCGGCCTATGAAAATAGAGACAGATGGGAATTTGGACCTGAAGAAAGGTGGTTCGAGCTTAGATTCTGGCGGTAGGGATTCTCCGAAAACTACAGGCCTCGCCAGCACTAAACAGTGGGATGATTGGGATATCGTTGGCCTTCCTGGGGCAGAGCTATTAAGTGCCAATGTAAGCTCATTTCAAATTCCAGTGCATTTAAATTGAATAATCTGCACTCTTGTTTGTGTATATTAGTTTTATTGCCTTTTACTTTTAGTTAGTTGCAGGAAAGAAATAAGCAATCTTTTCTATTTCAGGAAAAACTTCTGTGCTGTCAGAACAGATTGCTACCTAGTCATTATCTGAGAATGCAGGAGGTATTGATGCAGGAGATATTCAAAGGTATTGTCGTCAAGAAGGAAGATGCCCATGTGTTATTTAAGGTTGATCCTGCCAAAATAGATAATGTTTACAATATGGTGACTAAAAAGCTGGGTACCAATGAGGAGGCTCCTACTGTTTAGCAATGCTCAGTGCCCCACTGTATGCCTGAAAACAAAATCTTGGTATTAATTTGCAGCATGATTGAGGCTCAGTGAAAGATGGTAGCTATAGTTAAAGTTTACTTGGCTGTAGTTGAATATTGACATTTGTGTCAGATGGAGGTACAATAAGGCATTCCAGCCAAATTGTAAAATTATCGCCCCCAATGGGATTGTGTAGCATGAGTTGCCGTTGCTGTTCATTTTATGAGGACAGTTGCCATTGTCGAGAGTATACCGTGTCGCTGATGTGCTCGTGCCTTGTTGTAGCTAGACATGGGGCCTGAAATGATGCATCATGTATGTAAACATGGCCCGTCCCATTTAATGTTATTGTTCCAATACCAGATATTGCTAATCACAGTTCACCCCTCTACCAAAGTGTTGCTTGCATTGTTCATTCAAGTATGTATCGTCAATCCCGTTATTTGCTTTCACACTTTGCCATGTGATTTCAGCGTCGTGTATGTGATCTGACTTGTTTCTAAGAGAAATAGCATGAAAAAATCAGTGCGAGTTGACACTAGTCACTGAACTTCTAGCAATATAAATATGACAAACCAACCATTCATTGTAGTTATTATTGGCAAGCAAATACCGTGCCATTCTTGAGCATCAGAGTATTGTAAAGAAAAAAAACCTACTTGACTCCCCCAACTATGGTAGGTAGCCACTTTAATTTCTATCTTGAAAAACTGGATTTTCGCTCCCCTCAATTATATGATGCATATGGAGTGGTTACAAATAGCCCTCTCTGAGCTCATCGATCATAGCAGTGAAGAACCTTGGCTTTAGCTCATCGACCCCCTCGTGCTCTTCCCGCGCTCGGCCACGTCGGGATCCGAGGGCGGTACAACAGCAGCGGGCAGAGGGAAAACGGCAAGGGGCAGTTCCTGAGGGCTGAGGGTCACCAAGAACCCTCCTGCGCTCAAGATCGGGCAGGGCGGCTTCGGCGCCGTCTACAAGGGCGTCCTCCTCAACGGCACGCCCATCACGCCAAGCGCACCAAACTGCGGATGCAGAAACCCTCACGTGGATGTCGAGTTCCGCAACGAGGTAAGATCATCATGGCTACGAGCCGTCCGTAGGGATTAGGGAAGAAGGCAAGCGGTTCTGCAGGGGAGGATGCAGGAGAAGAGAGTGCGAGAGAAAGAGAGAGGAGGCACGGGGTTGGGAGGGAGGGGAGGGAGAAAGGAGGATCCCTACACGGGGATATTAACCCCCACTCCACTTAATTTGCAAGCCTAGTCTCCTACGTCATTACTTTTCGCGAGCCTGATCCACCGTGCCAGGTTGCGAATTCCTTGCCTCAGTGCCATTATGCTCATATTCCAGCTTTTTTCTAATCTTTTTGCTCCTTTTTAATTGTGACTTAACAATTTTGCCCTTTCTCTACCGTGGCTAAGCCCAACCGCAACCCGATCGCAAGAACAGAGCAGAGCACGAGCCAGCCCTGCTCGTAGCTAGGGTTTTCGGCGGCGCAACGGGGATTGGGTGGAGTGTAGCGGCCTGGAGGCGACGGGGAGCAGGGTGAGGGGATGCTGTCTGGAGGCGACGGGGAGCCAGGCCTGGTACGCTGTGGCCTCCGTCCCCTGCAGCAGAGGCGGCTCGCCGCCGTCGCAGTCGGGCGCCGGCGAGCTTATGGTGCGGGGATGCTGCAGTCCATCCCCGTCAAGAGCAAGCAGCTTGGAGGCATCAGCGAGCTTGGTGAAGCATCTTCCCCCATCGTTGTTAAATTTGGCTTGCAAATGTGCCCAAGTGAACAATGTTTGGAGAGGATGGATCAAGGTCTGAACAATGTGCACAAGCTTGAAGGGTGAAGTAGCTGATTAGAAAACGGATTTTGCTTGAAAAAAATCTGAAATGACTTGTGTACTTGTGTAATGCAATCTGACAGAAGTTTGGCTGTGTGAATGTAAGAACGTAAGAAGTTTGGCTGTGTAATGTACCAATTCACTTGTACATATGCTCTAATGAATGTAATAATTATGCTCTCATTGCAGCAGCAGCAGCAGGAGCAGCAGTAAAATTTAGATACAATTCCAGGGCACATATACATGTAAAATTTGGTTGTTTGTCAAACAAAAGAGAGAATTATCAATGATCTCACACCAATCAGTTTCATTCAAAAATGCACCAATCAGTTTCATTCCAAAATGCACCAATCAGTTTGCAGAGAACTGCACTCCATGGATAAAAATTGCACTGGAAATACTATTTATCATAACAAGAGAG
The DNA here is from genome assembly GCA_036346415.1 of Raddia guianensis. NCBI lineage: Eukaryota > Viridiplantae > Streptophyta > Magnoliopsida > Poales > Poaceae > Raddia > Raddia guianensis. The sequence continues at coordinate 33,508,225 of CM070536.1, forward strand.
TTTTTTGGTTGGAGTCTTCCTTTTGGTCGGAGTCTTCTTTTTGGCTGGTTCATTACCCTTCTATGATTTTCTGGGTGTCAGCTTCTTTGTAGTTTGAGACCTTGTCAGTCTTGGGGAGGTGTTATGCTGCTGGCTCGTCCCCCCTTGCCCTTCTACATTGGCCGAACCCATTGCAACCCTCCTGCAAAGAGATTGATTAATTGTATGGTAAATGACATGAAGAAAGGTAATATAAAAAATGTGTACCTTCTTGTGACTGGTCTAGGACTACTTGCATAAGTGTTCTCCACAACCTTCTGCCTCTTCAGACTACTAGCACAACCCTCCTGTGGTCGGCCTTTGGCATGACTTTTCCTATAATTAAGATAGTATTATGTAGATGTGGGACATAAACAGTGCAATATTAACATGTATTCATACCTTTTCTTAGTTCCATTGAGATGACATTTTGAAGATGATTGCCTATGCCCTAGCTCTCCGCATCCTTTACACTTAACTTGCCACATTCCCTTGCTCCTAGGCTTGCTCTTCTTCAAACACCCAACAATCCTATTCTTTCTTTGTCGGTACAGATTTTTTTTGCCAAAGGTGGTGCACTTTGAAGGCAAGATCCACTTCGCCACCGAGATTTATCGATGGGGTTGGATGATACCTGCATATGCCATTTAGAAATTTCTAACAGAGAAGTAAGGATGCATGTAATCATCCATTCTGAACCTTTGTATAGTAGTTAGAAATGCCAATTCATGGCTACATGGTTTCCCTGAAACCTGCCATTCTCTACATGTGCAAGTATGTGATGCTAGGTTCACTACATGCCTAATAACTTCTAGGTCTTCATTTACTTTGGTGACCTCAGCTGAATTTTCACCTCCAGGGTCAACCTTGAGGTGTGGGAAATGCCTGGTCATTGCATTCAGCCGATGCACTAATGCAGGTAGCATTTTTCCTTGCAGCCTTTGACCAACCCTCCTCCTCCTGTCATACAATTGCATTGTCTTTGCTCTAATACTGTCTGCAAGCTCTGTAACAGGAAGATCCTTCAGCTCCTTGACCCAAGCATTCCAAGATTCTGCCAAATTGTTAGTCACATAATCACACTTGATGGCCTCAGAGAATATGCTTCTCATCCATAGCATGTTGTGGTATCTATCCAACCATGGTTTAACCTTTGAGTTTGCAGCATATATCTTGGCCATGTAGTGCTCAAACTTTGATGGAAAGTAAGACCTAGCTGCAGGGTACATGTTTCCATACACAGGCCCTTCAAATTTCTTGATGAAATTATCCATCAAGTGTCTGAAGCACTCTCTAACCCCTTACAAGCATCTGAGCTGATAGCCGGCCAGATAATGGTAAATGGTACATAATGGCTATAGGTGAGTGTTGCTTTCATGTTGAGACCAATAAAAAAGATGGGTGATCTTGTAGGGCCGTGAGAAGAGGGAGAAAGAGCATATTATGTTAAGTCAATCAATGATGAGAGATGGGAAGTTCAGGCTAAAGAAAATAGGAATCAAGTAGACATCTTTATTGTATTTCATTTTTTAAAATACATTATTACTTGTTAGCATCCATATGTATGGATAAATGATTTGTTTTTCATTTCTATGTGAAGTGATGTATATTACATTATATTTAATTAAATAAAATTCATTTTTTTATTATTGCCCATATTTAGAGTTATTCATGATCAATTTTGTAAATTATGTGTGACAACTATAATATCTATGAAAAAATAATATAATTATATACAAACACATTTAATAATGTTGCAATACATCATTTAAGTGATGCTGTCAGGTACTGACAATTTAATGCGTACATGTGATGCTAAATGAATGTTGCTAGCTAGCAACACATATACATATATATTACACCATTTTAGTTTGTGATGCAGCATACAACTAGCAACACCACCTATAACAACACATGTGTTATGTGATGCTATTGATGCCTGCAACACATATGCGTGCATATATCACCATATGAGCATGTTGCTATAGGCCAATCCCCTTGTAGTGCCAGATCCTCTGGCCCTCCAATTGCCTTCTTCACCAACTTCATAAACCAAGTCCAATTATTTGTCGTTTCTGCATCAAAGAAGGCAAAGGCAACTAGATAATCCAGTTATGGCATCTAACCCTGTAGCTGCTGCTAGATGACCATTCCATCTCCCATTCAGTGCTGTCGAGTCAATACTCAAATATGGCCTACAACCATGTGTAAATCCATCAATGCTTGCCTTGAAACAACAACAAAAAATTTATGGAAATATATGCCATCCCCAACCTGCTGAACATCAATCTCAAAAACACTGCCAGGTCTTAGATCGACCTCAGCCTTGAACCTATAGAGCATCTCAAAACTCTCCTCCCATGAACCAAACAACTGATTTGCAGCCAACTGTCTCCCCTTATAAACATTGGGATATGATAGAATGCAATTGTATTTTCTCTCCAAGCTTTTCCGTAGCTCTCCCGTTCCCATGTTAGGGTGCACTTTCAAAATGTTGATTGCCTTCTTTGCTATCCAATACTTGGAAGCCATGGGTGTTTGAATTCTTCCAGTGGATGTACATTTGTGCTCAAAATTGTTCAGTGTTATCTGCAATGAAATATATAGGTGGGTTAGTACAGAAAAATACAATTGCCCGAGCACAGACAAAATGATATGGCTAAGTTACTACCTTCACAGACTTCCCATCAGGCATCACCCTTGCCCCAATTGCCCAAGGACAACCATCACCCTTAGCCTTGCAGTAGCCCCTGAATCTATATCTATCACCTTTTTCTGTGGTCACCACAAATTGCCCTTTTATTGCGTGCGTCCTAAGTGACATCCTGAATTCTTCCATAGTTCCATATATGAAACCCACTGTCATTGGAGGACCTTCCTTATCACATTGGACAAATGTTTCACCAGGTATGTCATCGGTAATAGGAGGAGCCTATGGACCATCATCAAACTGGTCATTGTCATTAGAACTTGAAACTCCATCCTGCACAGGATTTCCCCCTTCCGCTGCACTACCACTAGGACCACCGTCCACATCATCTCTAAGACCCATTAGTGCAAACAAACCATCTTCATCAACCACTGGATTTGAAGACCCAAACTGGTCATCTCTAGGTTCACAAACCATTAAGCTTTCCCAATTATTTTGCACTGCACATTCATCATATCGGGTACTGCCATGATGGCTCAAAGTTGAAACAAATTCATCAACCACATCCTCCGTGACGCCACTTGACGCACCGTCTCCCATAATTTTGTTAGAGACGCAAACACTCAACTCAACATCATTCCTACCAAAATAGAAATATGCTTACATGAGTGAATGTTAAATCAAATTCTAGAGAAAAATGACTAATACGACTAGCTTGACAGCCCATCGCAAATGATCAATCAATCGGGTTAGGGACCTACGAACAAGGGGACGGGGGAGGCGTCAGCTTACCCACGAGGCATGGTGCGCCGCAACAATCGGCCTCGCTGCGCTGGGCGTCACGTCCCCTGCCACCGATATGGCTAAGCGCGTTGCCGCCCTGCGCCTGACGGGCTCCCGGCAGCATCCCCTTGGCCAGCAGCCTGCTCCCTGCCGCCGATCCCTCCCGCGTTGTGCGTCGCCGGCGATGCTGCTTGGTTGGGCGCGGCGCCGCCGATCCTCTGGCTGAGTCCTCACGAACCGTGTCGATCGATCTTCCCGCAAAGGGCTAAATCAATCGGGTTGGGTTAAACCAGGAAAAGGAGCAGAGGCAAATCGGTCAGGTCACATAAGAAAATAAAGAAAAAGAATAGAAAAGAATTAATAATGCTGAAAAATAATTCCAAATGAGTAAAAATGAGCTTAATGGCACTGAAGTAAGGAATTCGCAACCCCGGTGGCGCGGTGGATCAGGCTCGCGAAAGTAATGGCGTAGGAGACGAGGCTTGTGAATTGAGTGGTGTGTGGGTTCAAATCCCGCTTACACGTGGGACTATTTTTAAATAGATTTTTTTTTGAAAAAGTCACATCTTCTGTCCACGTGGCAATACTACTCCGCCTGGGCAGCCCCTGTGGCAAAACCGTTTTCAATATTGCTTGAAAAAATTATTTGCGCCACTTTACATAACTGAGGGGGACGAATACATGGTTTCTTAGGCCAAGTAGGCTAAGTGGCTTGCCTATCATAGTTGAGGCGTAGATTATATTTTTTTTCTATTACAAATATCAAGTATCATTATAGTTAGGAAGATTCTCCATAAATGTTTCTATCAGGGTGAATCGCCCCTATAGACCTTGATTATGAAAAGAGTATTTAAAAAACAAACAGATAAAAATAAGAATATTTTTCAAAATTGAAAGAGGAAAAAAAATCTTTCTGCCTAGGTGAATCGCCCCCTATAAACCTTGATTATGAAAAGAGTATTTAAAAAACAAACAGATAAAAATAAGTATACTTCTCAAAATTGGAAGAGGAAAAACAAAGAAATAGATGTATTCCTCAACTTATGAAACGTACATAATGTTATATATTATGATTTTATATGAATTATAAATTTTATTTTAAGTCAAGCGGAGTAAATCTATAAGGCTATTCCCAGTGGATGGTGTCATACTCCAAAATCCAAGACTGCCACGTAGGATACATAGTATCATACTACTTAAATGATACACCCTCTTCAGTGCATAGTATCATGCTGCGGTATCCAAGATAGCATGTGTCTAGTAAATTTATACATGTGCTATGATCAAATGTACCATATGAATCCTATGGTCATTTGTACTACATTTGTTTTACTAGTACCGGTAGTTTAACACTCCGAATACAAATGATGAGTGGCACATTTAAAAAATACAATAATGATAAAATAGCAATATATTACTTAACTTTAATACATACATAGGATAAAGTTTGTTACATAACAAACATGGAACTAGGCAATGTTCGATGGCCCAAACTTTTGCCATATATGCTCAACCAAGTCATTTCTAAGTTGGATATGAGTTGGGCGATGCTGAATTTCGGCATTTATCTGTAGTGTACACTGAAATGACACCGGCATGTCATCACGAGTGATTTCTGGCAGTTGAACACTCGATGTGCTTGCTGGTTCATTCAAATCGAGATCTTCATCAGCATCCTCTTTCTCATCCTCAACTATCATGTTATGGAGTACGATGCAAGCCATCATAATGTTCTCAAGCTCTCCTCGATGATGCAAACGTGCTGGTTGACGCAAAATACGAAACCGTGATCGCAACACACCAAATGTTCCTTCGATGTCCTTTCTTGCTGATTCTTGTCCTTCTCGGTCACCGGCAGTTGTATTGATTTTACAAATGCAGCCCATTCCGAATATATTCCATCTGCAAGGTAATATCCATGCTTGTATAGATTCCCATTGACATAGTAATTCACCCGAGGAGCTTCGCCCTTCAACTCTTTGATGAAAAAACTTGATTGATTAAGAACAGTGATATCATTATTTGAACCTGCAACACCGAAGTATGCATGCCAGATCCTAAGGTCAAAAGAAGCTACTGCCTCCAAAATAAGGGTAGGAACACCCTTATCACCTCGGGTAAACTGGCCCTTCCATGCATTGGGGCATCTCTCCCAATGCCAATGCATACAATCTATACTTCCTAACATACCAGGAAAGCCAAAACTCTCACCAAGTTGCAACAAACGCTCGAGATCCTCCATAGTGGGCCGCCTTAGATACTCTTCTCCAAACATAGCAATGACACCTTCGGCGAACTTCTTCATGCACTCCAAGGCAGTACTATCGCCGATCATCAAGTATTCATCGAGATTGTCAGCATCACTACCTTTTGCTAATTGGCGAATAGCTGCTGTACACTTTTGCAATGGTGAGAGGCCTGAGCGATTAAGGCCATCCACTGTAACATCCCAAATTTTCAAAACCAAATTTGGCACGTTAATAATTTCATTAAAATGCATAATTAAAATATTAAAACCATTTGAGCATTGAAAATCATCTTGGCATCATCCTTGCATGCAACCTTCTGGAATTGGGTTGGGTCATTAATTTTAAAGTAAAAAATTAGTGTCTTGGGTGCCAGTTATTTAAAAGTATTTTAAATAAATTTTGTCAAACCTTTGAAAGAAGAAAAGAGAAAAACAATATTAGAAGATAAAATAAAATAAAAACCACTTCTCCTTATCACCGTGGCCGAGCCTTCCCTACCCACCTCTTTCCTTCCCGCCTTTCTCCTCAAGGCGTGGGCGGCCCACCTCCTCCGGTCCAGCCCGCGCCAAGCCAGCCGTGTGCCCTCCTTGGGTCCGTCGCTGACAGCCGGGTCCCGCCGCCGTGGGCCCGGGCTGTCAGGTGTTTCTTCCCCTCTGCTCTCTTCCCGAGCCTCCTTTCTCCGGTTTCTCTGTCTCTCTCCCTTCTCTCTCTGGCTCCTTCTCCTCCCCATTCCAGCGCGTCGCCCGTCTGCGCGTCCGGCGGGAGACGCGCGCCCGTCGCCTCCGCCTGCGTCCGGACCCTTTGCCTCGCCGTCACGCCTTGCCGCCATGCGCGCCGGCCCAATCCGCAATAACTCACTCCGTCGGCGTCGCTGTGCCCTTTAATCCGCCACCCACTTCCGCTTTGCACATGGCGCGCCAGCGGCAGCCGCCGCCAAGACCGCGCCTTGACCTTGCTCTGCCGCGCCATCGCCCTCGCCGCCAGTGCCGCCCTGGCCGCGCCATCGTTTCGCCGCCGCTGTAGAGCAATAGCGAAGGTCTATCGGTGTCCTCCTCGCTCGCTGCGCTCACCGGCGACTTTAAGATCGAGCCGTTCCCGCCGAGCCGCCCTCGCCTATAAAACCGGCCCTGTGCCCTCCGTTGTCGCCTCGCCTAGCGCCGTGCCATGCCCGACCCTTCCCCTTGGTGAGCTCGCTCTCCTTGCCCTCTCCTCCGCCACCTCGTATCTCTCTCACGTCACCTCTCTCTCAGAGTCCGGCGCGCCGAGCCGAGGAGCACGCCGCCGCCGGATCCCCATTTCCGCCGTCTCTCCGTCGCGCCGCCTGGGGTGAGTCTCACCGCCGAGACCATCATTAGCATCGCTGTCGCTCCCTCTTCCTCTCCCCGCACGGAATCGGTCGCCGGTGGTCGGAGTCGCCCTGCCCTTCGCCCGCGATCGCCTCGGTGCGAGGTTGAAGGTGACGGGGATGGGAGAAGTCCCGATCCGCTCGGGCCGTGGGCTTCGCCTTGTTACAGGCCGACCGGCTTGGCTGGTTTGTTCTTTATTTTCGAAAGTTAATTTAAAAGATTTTAGCACAAAAGATTTTGCAGATTATATCAAAAGCCATTCCAAAATTCTGTAAAAATTCTCAAAGATACCTAGCGACAAGTGGGTTTTATAAAATACTAAATCAAGTCTGCACCCTTTGTAACCACTGCATTTCTATTAGCTCAAATGTTTAGGTTCCATTATTTCATTGTGCATACAAAATGAGTTTAACATCTCTCTTTAAATAAAATGCATAAAAGCATTTTGTGCCTGATGTACTGTTATTTCCATTTGTATGCTTGGATCGTGCTCGAGTAGGAGGCCAAGGTCTTTGAGACCCGTCCGACGTCGCTGGTTGTTCCTACCGTCGTCCACCAAGGCAAGTCCCCCCCTTTGATCATATTGAGAAGCCATTTTCGGTTATTTAGAAAATATTTATTAGATTTGAAAATATGCATGCTAGTTTAAAGGATAAACGCCGTATTTGCTAGAATTAGTTATTATGCCAAATAGAAAAGGTAAGAAATATGGTAGGATAAACCTAAGGTTAAAAATATGAATTGCTCATATTTAAACGCCTTGTTGAGGTAGGATAAGCGTTTAAAAATCATTTATGCGAATGATGCAATCATTTGTGTGAAATGAGATATTGTTGAGAAATGTTTGGGAAGGATGATTTAAAGGATAGCGCATCAAGGGTGATGCTTGATAGGAAAAGATTTTCCTCTTACCCCAAAATCTTTCCGACTAGGGAGATATTTTGTCGGTTGGTGCGATGGCACCGGGTTTCTTGGGCTAAAATATAAACTCTCCCTAGTCTAAGGACTGCTCATCCTATAATCCTATGAGCGGAGCCATTACAAGGCGACCTCGAGCTCCGGTATGGGGCGGACCCGTCGTTGGCCTCGTGGTTGATGGTCTTGTGGCGAAACATCGTGCAGGTGCGTAGCCTCTCGAGGTAAAGCGTACCCACTCGCAGAGTTAAAGCTGTCATGATAGCCGTGCTTTCATGATTATGAGCGTCGATGGGACTGATTATATGGTAGATTCTTCATTTAAAAACCATTTTTGAAAAAGGGATTTAAACAAAGGAGTTGAGAATGGATTTGAGAAAGGTTTTGATAAAGATTCCGTTTGAGCTGGGAGCCACCGGTGATATTCCGAAATGGGTATCGGCCTATCGGAAAGTGTCACGCGAAAACCGGACTGCAAGTTTGGAGAAAAGAAAAGAAGAAAGAATTTTGTTCTCGCTATGGCACTGAGGCCAAGTGGCGAGAACCGTTTGAGAAGAGCCCAAAGGAAATGTTGAGATTCAAGGTTTCCAAATTGCTTTGTCAAAACTAGGATAAATAAATGCATTTCTGCAAAATATCCTAAGCCCTCCTCTTGTACTAAACCCCATCCGCATATATCCCTGACTTGCGGAGTACCTTTGTACTCACCCCTGTTTCCCCTTCTCCCCCTTTAAAAATTTCAACAGCCGCGGAGCTCCCCTACGACTCTGCTTTCGAGGAAGACCCGGACTACGAGGAGGAGGAGGACTACGAAGACGAAGAGTAGGGTTGCGTGTCGCCTACCGCCGTTGCCTGTGGATTAGCCACTAGCTAGAATAAAGTTGTGCTATGTTAGGTCCTTGTGTGACCGTCTGTAACTCAGATCTCTCGCTGCGTGCGTGCTTGATGTATTAAATTGTGACTCCTTTTGGGACCCGTAGTCCCCTACGTTGTAATAATGTAATTCGAAGGCAATGTATCAGTTCTGTTGATGTGTGTACTAGCCATGATCTTCTGGGACTAGTACTGTATAACACATTAGGGTTCGGTCATTTAGACCGGGTCCGACATCCACCCTGGCAGTAAAATATGAAGACCAGGTGCCCAGTTTCTCTTTGATGCGTAGAAACAGATGTTTGTTCATTCAGAATCTTCTGCAAAAGATTTTGTCGGAGTAGAGCGGCTTCTCAGAAAAATAATCACTCCATAGCTGCTTATCATATTCTTCACGAGGCTTTGGGATATAGTTCCTTGGACCACTTCGGCTATAAGATATCATTCCTTCAACGTTGGCCTTCAAATTTGTTAACTAATCTTGTGTTTCTTTTCTTTTCAGAGTTTGTTTTATTTTCCTAGCTGCGTGAGTTGCCTTGGTCAGATATTGCATTCCTGATCATGGCTAGTTTCTAGTTATTTAGTTTGCTTGTAATGCGGCATGATCGCAGCTCGTGGGATGGCGCGAGACTTACTGCTAATCATGGCGCAATTTTAGGCTGAGCTGGTGATCGAGCCATGGTTTTCGCTGGTACGGGATGGCGTGCCGAATTGGGCGGATCGTGGGCGTTATAACTCTTTCGGCGTGTTGAATAAAAGGAAGAGTAAAAACCCGTAAAAGCTGCGGTTGTTGAGCGGCACAAACTCTCTTTTTTCGATGATCTTTCGCATTTTCAGATGTGCTCTGCCGAACTTGTGCAATGGCGTCGTGAGATTCGAGAGGAGGTGAGAGCCGAGAGTCGGCAGTTGGTATCGAGCATTGTCGCGAGCTCTCTCTCGTGAAGACTATGTCCAACGTCCACACCGGTGAGGGCGTCAACACCGGCGACGACGGCGGCGATGGCGGCGGCGGCGGAGGTGTCGTCGAACAAAGCGGCGGAGAGGTGAACAACACCGGCGTGCAGCAAACACCACCTCGTCCCTGGGCTCGGGTAGATGGCAGAGTCGTCTCTAGGCCGCGAGCTCGTGGTGCGAAGGGTGGTGTCGCGGTAGCGGCTTCGGTGGTGTACCCAATGCTGACGAGGACGAATTACGTCGATTGGGCATTGCTCATGCGGGTTAATCTCCAGGCTCAGGGTCTCTGGGAGGCCATCGAGCCTGGCGGTGGCGACTACCGCGATGATCGGCTCGCATTGTCTGCGATTCTCCGTGCTGTCCCGGCCGACATGCTGCGGACATTGGCGGCGAAGGATAGCGCGAAGCAGGCATGGGATGCGGTGGCGAGCATGCAAAAAGGTGTCGAGCGCGTCCGGGAGGCAAGGGCGCAGAAACTTCGTCAGGATTTCGAAGGTATCAAGTTCAAGGATGGTGAGGGTGTTGAGGACTTCGCCTTGCGTCTTTAGGGCCTCGTCAATGACCTCGGTCTGGTTGGTGAGACCCTGAATGAGGAGGCGGTGGTGAGGAAGTACCTGCGGGTGGTGCCAAAGAGGTATGCCGAAATCGCCATGTCGATTGAAACTTTGATGGATTTGAAGACCTTGACAGTTGAAGATTTGACCGGCCGGCTGCTGGCGGTGGAGGAGAGGCTGGCCCGTCCTGACATTGATGAGGCGGGTGGCTTGCTCCTCACCGAAGCAGAGTGGGCTGATCGGATGAAGGGGCAGGGAGGCCCCAGCAATGCCGGCAAGACCCCCGGTGGTCAAGGACACCGTGGCAAGAAGCCGGCCAATAGCAACAAGCCTAATGGGAAGCCATGTCGGGACATTTCGCAGGACAAATGCAGAAACTGCGGCAAACTTGGGCATTGGGCAAGGCATTGCCGAGCGCCCAAACGCCCTCAAGAAGCTAATCTAACCATGCAGGCTGATGCTGATGAAGATCCCAAGCTGTTGATGGCCGAAATTGCTGAGGAGCAGCACGACCGGCTGGCTCTCAATGAGCTGCATGTTGAGGCTCATCTTGGCGTGGAGGGGGACGAGCGTGATGAGTCCTGGTACCTTGATACCGGGGCGACAAATCACATGACGGGGCGGCATGAGAACTTCTCTGATTTGGACAGAGCTGTGACTGGCTCGGTCCGATTTGGGGATGGTTCCAAGGTGGCCATTCAAGGTCGTGGCACTGTCCTTTTCACCAGCGACAACGGCGATCATCGAGCACTCACTGGAGTGTACTTCATTCCACGTCTGCGGAACAGCATCCTGAGTCTTGGTCAGCTGGATGACATTGGGTGTCAAACTATGATGGCGAATGGGGTGCTCACTGTACGGGATCGGTAGCAGCAAGTCTTGTTCAAGGTAACAAAAGGTCCCAACCAGTTGTATGTGTTTCGACTAGCAATTGCACATCCTATATGCCTTGCGGCTCACTGTAATGAGGAGGCATGGAAGTGGCATGAGAGATTTGGTCACCTAAACTTTCAGGCTCTGAAGATGATGAGTGCAAATGGCTGGGTGAAGGGGTTGCCTCAAATTGATCAACCAGACCAAGTCTGTGATGGATGTCTTGTTGGAAAGCAGAAGTGAAATCCATTCCCAAAGGTAGCAAAGTACCGAGCTGAGAAAGCACTAGAGCTTGTTCATGGAGATCTGTGTGGTCCAATTTCACCAAGTACACCCGGTGGAAGGAGGTATTTCCTACTGCTCGTTGATGATATGAGTAGATATATGTGGGTAGTACTGCAGAGGACAAAAGATGAGGCATCTGCAGCGGTGAAGAAGTTCAAGGCCATGGCAGAGACCCAATCGGGGTGCAAGCTGATTGCTCTTCGCACAGATCGTGGTGGTGAGTTCACATCTGCAGAGCTGAATGATTTCTGCGCAGAGCATGGAGTTCAGCGTCACCTCACTGCCCCTACAGTCCTCAACAGAACGGGGTGGTGGAGAGACGCAACCAAACTGTGATTGGAATGGCTCGATGCATGCTCAAGGCAAGAGGAGTCCCTGGTCAGTTTTGGGGGGAGGCGGTGCAGACTGCAGTATTGATTCTGAATTGTTCCCCTACAAAGAGCTTAAAGGGCAGAACACCTTATGAAGTATGGCATGGTAGTAAGCCTGCGGTGCATTTCTTTCGCACATTTGGTTGTGTGGCTCATGTGAAGAATACCTCACCCAAGTTGAAGAAACTAGATGACCAAGCACACCCATGGTGCTCATTGGCTCTGAACCGTGTTCAAAGTTGTATCGAGTCTACAATCCAGTAGATAAGAAGGTGCATGCCACCAGAGATGCAGTGTTTGATGAAGTGGCAAGGTGGCCATGGGAAGGACAGGATGTTGGGGAATCAAATGGGAAGGATAGTGACTTCACGGTTGAGTATGTTGTGTGTCCAGTGACAAGGGAGCGTACTTGCACTTATGAGAAAGGGGACAAGTCTCCCAATGCTATACAGAATGTAGCTGGCAATAGCATTTCGGACTACAGTGAAGAAACTCCGAAGGATAGGGTTCAGTTTGTCACTCCACCAGATTTGAGCTCAAGTCAGTTTGATGCTGATCAAGGTGATGTTCCATGTCGGTTAAGAAAAATCAGCAACATAGTAGGCACTCTTGAGGCCCGAAGATTGCAGGAGGAGATCGAGGGAGCAGAGGAAGAGTTGCTGCTAGCTGAATTTCAAGAGCCAATGACCTTTTCTGAGGCCGAGAAAGAGCAGGCATGGCGCAAAGCAATGATAGAGGAAATCCAGTCTATCGAAGAGAATGAGACATGGGAATTGACACAACTACCAGCTGGACATCGGGCAATTGGATTAAAGTGGGTGTTTAAGCGGAAACAGAATGAGAAAGGGGAGATTGTCAAACACAAAGCCCGTTTGGTCGCAAAAGGATATGTGCAGAGACATGGTGTCGATTATGTGGAGGTGTTTGCACCTGTGGCACGATTGGACACCGTACGACTTCTAGTAGCTGTGGCAGCACACTTCGGATGGGAGGTGCATCATATGGACGTGAAGTCAGCGTTTCTCAATGGTGAACTAGAGGAGGAGGTTTATGTCTCACAGCCTCCTGGTTTTGAACACCCACAAGCTGAGAACAAGGTGTATCGTCTCAAGAAGGCATTGTATGGTCTTCGTTAGGCTCCTCGGGCATGGAATGCAAAGCTGGATGCTAGCCTTGTATCAATCGGCTTTGAGAGAACTCTAACTGAACATGCAGTGTACAAAAGGAGCAAGAATGGAGCACAGATTGTTGTAGGGGTGTATGTTGATGATCTGATCATCACAGGTGCAAATCCAAGTGAGGTGAGCAGGTTCAAAACTGAAATGATGAAATTGTTTCGCATGAGTGATTTGGGACTACTCACTTATTATCTTGGAATTGAAGTTTGTCAAACTAGTCAAGGCACCACACTCTGTCAGACTGCATATGCTCTGAAATTGCTAGAGAAGGCAGGGCTTGTTAACTGTAATTCATGCCAGACCCCCATGGAAACCAGGTGTAAACTGAAGAAGGAAAGTATTTTTCCTGAGGTGGATATCACACAATATAGGAGTCTTGTGGGAAGTCTTAGATACCTGGTGCACACAAGACCAGATCTTGCTTTTTCAGTTGGGTATGTGAGTAGGTTCATGGAGAAGCCTCATGAAGATCACTTGGGAGCAGTGAAACGAATTCTGAGATATGTGGCTGGAACCATCAACTATGGCTGTCATTTTGTGCGTGGGAACAAAGATAAAGGTCTGTAGCTAATGGGTTTCAGTGACAGTGATTTTGCTGGGGATGCAGATGATAGGAAGAGTACTACTGGAGTAGCTTTCTTCCTTGGATCAAGCTTGGTCGCCTAGCAGTCTCAAAAACAAAAGGTTGTAGCACTATCTTCTTGTGAAGCTGAATTTATTGCAGCAGCTGCAGCAGCTTGTCAAGCCACATGGCTGGTGAGGTTATTGGAGGAGATCACTGGTTTCAAGCAGGAGACAGTGACCATGAAGATGGATAACAAGTCAGCCATAGCTTTGTGCAAGAATCCGGTCTTCCATGAAAGAAGTAAGCACATTGAGACTAAATACTACTACATCAGAGATTGTGTAGAGTCTGGTCAGATCAAGGTGGAATTTGTCAGCAGTGAAATGCAATTGGCAGACTTTCTGACAAAGTCTCTTGGGCGGATCAGATTGAAGCATCTACTGAAGGAAGCAGGAGTTTCAGATGTACGGGAGAACAAGATTACGGGGGAGAATGTTAACTAATCTTGTGTTTCTTTTCTTTTCAGAGTTTGTTTTATTTTCCTAGCTGCGTGAGTTGCCTTGGTCAGATATTGCATTCCTGATCATGGCTAGTTTCTAGTTATTTAGTTTGCTTGTAATGCGGCATGATCGCAGCTCGTGGGATGGCGCGAGACGTCTTCTTGATCATGGCGCAATTTTAGGTCGAAATGGTGATCGAGCCATGGTTTTCGCTGGTATGGGATGGCGTGCGAATTGGGAGGATCGTGGGCGTTATAATCGCTCGGCGTGTTGAATAAAGGAAGAGTAAAACCCGAAAAAGTCTGCGGTTGTTGAGCAGCACAAACTCTCTGTTTTTCGGTGATCTTTCTGCATTTTCAGATGTGCTACAGTTTCTGAACTTGTGCAGCGAGCGTGCGTGAGATTCAGAGGGAGGTGAGAGACTGAGAGCTGAGAGCTGACAAAATTCACAACGATATCCCCCATCAGATCCTCAAAGGCATCTTCCTCTTCGATAAAATCATCTAGCGAGTAGAACTCCATTGGATCTTCATGATCATCCGGCAAAGGTTCAGACTGACCATCATCCATGTCGTGCAGGAAGAAGAAATGAACAAGCAAGAGAGGATGTCTGCAGTACGTGAGCCAATGAACTGTATATATACATCCAAGCACCATGTAGCTTTCACACGTAAAGGTAGCATTCACAAATATTAATTAACAATTAGCTTTCACACATACATGTAGCTTCAATCCATTAATATCTCTTTTACGGTCAGTTGGCGTGTTGCTGTTGAACTCATCTGCAACTTGACCCCAGAATTTCTCGTTCTTCTTGGCATTGCCGTCGATTGGGTCGTTAGAATGCTTCAACCAAGCACTTGCCTATAATATGTCCAAGAAATAAATTAAGTACCATTCTCAATAATGAATTAATTAGAGAAAGACAAGAAAAACTGATTACCAATCTAACTTCTTCATCATGTGTCCAATACAACCTCTTGGCACTCCTATCAACCTCGACGTTATTCTCATCATCAATGTCAATTGTCACATTTTTCTTAGTTCACATTGCGAAGGCCTTTGGTGGAGTCCCTTTAGAAAAGGGTCTTTGGTGGTGGTGAAAGAACCAAAGTTACGAGTAGTACCAACAAAGCGGAAATTTTACGAAGATGCTTGGGACCTTGGTGAATGGAGAAAAAGGTGGTATTGTAGATAATTTAGAAACCCACCAGGAGGATACAGCCTGAAATATCATTGACATTGCTACTTTCAGACCTTGCTAAAATTCAGACATTGTACTGAGATACATCAGACCTAGCTACTATCAGACATTTACATCTAGTATTTTTCAAATAGTCACTGACATCTTTTCTTTGATAAATAATAGAGCTTTCAGAGAACTCATAAATCTTTAGTACATCCACTGAGTCCTCCAAAAAAATAGCATATACAGAACTTCTTGTACAGTCGCACCATTTAACGATGTCAAATCCCATTACCCTATCCACACTACGAGTGAATCCATGTCGCAAGCAGAGTACGAGAGGAATCACTGTTGTTCTCAAATGAAAAATATAAACGAAGATTTGGTTCAGGAAAGGTACCATGGATTCACGCATGGGTTGGCCTGAGAAGAATCAACCTCGCCGGGGCTACCAAAGGAGGAACCGGGCAACCAACCTGCTGCAGCAGCGGCAGGGGTACTTGGTCGTAAGCTAGGGATGGTCGCACCGCCCAATCGACGAGACAATGCTGGGCTGGAGCGAGCAAGGGTGCGTCCGCATGGTTGCGAGCCTTCTTCTTCCCCTTGGAATTGGAAGCCATGGATGCGAATGCCGGATTCAAGGGCGCGCCGCCGCTCTTGCTCTGCTGCAGATCGAATGAGGCGCACGGGAACGGCCGGAATCAGAGGCGCGCCGCCGCCCTTGTCCTGCTGCGGATCGAATAGAGGTAGAGGCACACGAGAACGGGAGGAGTATTGGCGCCGGTCTGCGTGGGCAAGGAAAATTGGGCGCGAATTCTACGGACGGAGCGCGCCCAGCACACTGGATCCGCGCGAAAGGAAAAACGCGTCCGGAAGACACCGTAGACGTCCCCGGTGCGGTATCCTAGGAAAACCAAGATGTTGGATACGGAGCCGGAGCGGTATCTCCAGAATGATACCGCTCTGCTCTCTCTCCTCTTTAACTCATATGCCACATCAGCAATCTGTCCTACATGGCACGTATTAAATGCGTATGATACCATGCACCGGGAATAGCCTAAGATAGATATGAAATTATAAAGTTCCAAAATAAAAAGGTAAAACGAACGACACAATGCATGAGAGCTGTGTAGTATATGCCACCGCTTAATCGGTGTACTCGGAACTTGCCATTCTTTTTTTTTTTGGTTTTTGCGCTCAAAACTTCGGTAATGCAATTTTCGTCGAATTTGATCGCTAAAAATTCGTTGATCAACGTACAAAATCACACATACACAGTCGATTTGTTTCACGCTATCCGGAGGACTACTAAAAGTTCCAGCTCTATTTGTTAGTGACCGACGCTTCATGTTGGTAGACAACAATCAACTTTGTTAGGATTTAGAGCCCACTGTAAACAGCACACGTATGGGGCCAAAACGCAGAGAAAGGGCTCCCCAGGTCTTAACGGACTTAAAAGCCCAACTGGAGCAACGACTAAGGCCATGGGCCCACTCAACCCAAAAGACTAGCCCTGTTAGGTGAGTGACAGCTCCACCTTTTAAGTCGTGCTCCCCATCATCTATTAGCGATGTGGGACTAAACCCAACAATCTCCCCCATCACACATCGGACCACTCACAACCCAAAAGACTAACCTCCACCTTTTAAGTCGTGCTCCCCATCATCCCCATCACACATCGGACCACTCCCAACCCAAAAGACTAACCTCCACCTTTTAAGTCGTGCTCCCCATCATCTATTAGCGATGTGGGACTAAACCCAACAATCTCCCCCATCACACATCGGACCACTTCGTCCAGCGAATGTGCGGAATTAACGCCATCCCCATCACACATCGGACCACTCCCAACCCAAAAGACTAACCTCCACCTTTTAAGTCGTGCTCCCCATCATCTATTAGCGATGTGGGACTAAACCCAACAATCTCCCCCATCACACATCGGACCACTTCGTCCAGCGAATGTGCGGAATTAACGCCACTTCGTCCAGCGAATGTGCGGAATTAACGGAGATGGAGATGTGGGTCAATGTGCGGAATTAACGGAGATGGAGATGTGGGTCAATGCCTGGCTCTGATACCACTGCAAACAGCACACATGTGCGGAATTAACGGAGATGGAGATGTGGGTCAATGTCCGGAATTAACGGAGATGGAGATGTGGGTCAATGCACAGCTCGATACCACTGCAAACGGACTGCGTATGGGGCCATCAATGCACAGCTCGATACCACCGCAAACAAAGACACGTATGGGGCCAAAGCAGAGAAAGGGCTCCCAGTCTTATGGACTTAAAACCATTGGAAAGAACGATTAAGCCGTAGTCACTCAACCCAAAAGACTAGCACCCAGGTGAGGGACGGCCCACCTTTTAAAGTCGTCTTCATCATCATCTATTAGCGATGTGGGACTAAACTCAACAAACTTCCAACTCGCCTCCTTCGCTCATAGTGATCTATGACTCGCTATAGAGTAAAAGGTCAAATAAGAGTATCATCATTAATATTACGTCTATTCCTACACAACCTTTTTCAAGTGTGCATAGAGATGCCACTTTTTCGTGAGTTTTTGTTTCCTGGTGATGGTGATTGGTGATTGGTGACTGGTGACGCGATGCGCCTCGTGGTCATGTCTCGTGCGGTAGAGTACAAGAAGACGTTTTTTTCGTCTCAAATATAAAGAACTACCGACTCCGGCGAGTGTTGGCTGGACGCTGGGAGATTGGGATTTTTTTTTTTTTGAGAATTGGGAGATTGGGATTTGGGAGGTAGTAGTTGGCTTGTGCGGCGTTCGTGGCGAGGGCCGAGGGGCAGTCTCACGGAGCCGCGCCGCATTGGCCGCGAGGTATACAAAGCAGTGGCAGCAGCGCCGCAACAAAGTGGTGACCGCCAGCGCGCGCGGAGAAACCCACGAGGAACCGCGGGGGAGGAGGAGGAGGAGGAAGAGGGGAGGAGGAAATGGCGTCGGCGGCAGTGGCGGCGGCGGCGCTCGCGGTTGCGGCGCTTGCGGCGTTCTGCGGGACGGACCCGCTGCGGCTGGGCAGCATGGTGGACTTCCCGGGCTTCGAGGCGCACCCCGTCGAGCTCCCCGACGCGGCCGAGATGCCGCCTCACGCGGACGCCGCCGAGCGCCTCCGCGGCGCGGAGATCCGGTTCCGCGGCGAGGTCCAGGGCCCCGAGAGCGTCGCCTTCGACCCGCTCGGGCGCGGGCCCTACACGGGCGTCGCCGATGGCCGCGTCCTCTTCTGGGACGGCGCCCGCTGGCTCCACTTCGCGCACGCCTCCCCGAACTGGACCGCCGAGCTCTGCGGCCCCAAGGCGTCGCCGCTGGAGTACCTCGCCAGCGAGCACATCTGCGGCCGCGCGCTCGGCCTCCGCTTCGACAAGCGGACGGGGGACCTCTACATCGCCGACGCCTACTACGGCCTCCTCAGGGTCGGGCCCGAGGGCGGCCTGGCCACGCCGCTCGCCACCGAGGCCGAGGGCGTACGCTTGAACTTCACCAACGACCTCGACCTCGACGCCGAGGGCAACGTCTACTTCACGGACAGCAGCATCCACTACCAGAGACGGTCCGTGATGTCATGCATTCGCCTCTCCCTTCTCTTATGCTTTGTCAGCTTCATCCCATTCTCATCATGTTGGTTGCATAATGTTACAGTGTACTACTCATAATAGTTTAGTTTTGACTAGTAATTAATGTGTCAATAGGTACCATGGTATCATCGGTGGACTGGTCCCTCCGCATCTCCCCTCTAAAACACTATTAGTGTCCCCTCTATCCATCACTCTAAAATTTCTTTATAACTTGCACTACCCTCTAAAAGATTCCTTCCCTCCAGCAGCCCCCTCTATATCTGCTACAGTATTATAAAGAAGCTGTTGGATTTGCTTTACATAAATTAGTCTCTATTTATAAACACTGTTTAATGCTCATCGATCGAATTCTTTATACATGTTAAACATGACACACACTTTTCTACCAAAAAAAGAATTGCACAGATTTTGAAGCAATTTAGACTATATCCAACCGTTTTCCGTTCGTTTCATTTCCTTTCATGTTCCCTTCTTCGACCTTGTACATTACAGCTTACTATAGCTTAGCGTAGCGTTTTAGTATAATTTATCTTTTTTATATAGCTTATTTGTTGTAATAATTTGTAATGATTTTTTTCAGGTCTCTTAAAGATTCTAAAACTATTTTTAAATTATTTTTTATAACATTTAAACCTCTTTTTAAAGACTCTCAAATTTTACTGAAACGCTACGCTACGCTACACTAAGCTCAAATGTACAAGGCCTTCATATTATTCTCTTTATTTCCTACCATGTGCAACAACATCCCTTTGAAGGGATTCATATAGGAACGGAGAGAGAATCCCTTTCCGTAAAGGTAACGGTGAAGAAAATATGTTAAGCAGCTGAAGGGAACCATAATCCCTTCGAGAAGGGAAAATGGGTGGGGAAGGGACACCCTGGGGATAGTCTAAGGAGCCTGTTTGCAGTTGGATGTTTTTTTTAACGCAGCTGCTCTCTTTGGGTTTCTTTCTAACGATTTTGCTTGAAGGCTAAGTGATGTCTAGTTGGACCTCCTTGGTCGTTTAGAGGTGCTATCAGTGTTATATAGTAACTTGGATTAGTTCATTCAGATGTGGCCATTCATTTGCAGGAATTTCATGGAGCTTGTTTTCTCTGGAGATCCCTCTGGGAGGCTTTTGAAATACAATCCACAAACAAAGGAAACCACTGTCCTCCACCGCAACCTCCAATTTCCCAATGGTGTGAGCTTAAGCAAGGATGGCTCATTCTTCGTCTTCTGTGAAGGATCCCGTGGCAGGTCTATATACTGTCATCCCCACTTGGTTCAGCACTCTTTACTTAATCAAACACTGATTGTTGCGTCCTTGTTGAGACAGGTTGAGTAGATACTGGCTAAAAGGGAACAAGGCAGGTACAGTCGATCTCTTTGCCATCCTGCCTGGATTCCCAGACAATGTGAGGACCAACGAGAAGGGTGAATTCTGGGTTGCAATCCATTGCCGGCGCAGCGCATATGCCCGGCTCATGAGTAACCATGTCCAGCTCAGGAAGTTCTTGCTCAGCCTCCCGATCCCTGCCAAGTATCACTACTTGATGCAGATCGGCGGCAGGCTCCATGCGTTGGCCATCAAGTACAGTCCTGAGGGTGAGGTGCTCGACATCTTGGAGGACACTAAGGGTGAGGTGGTGAGAGCTATTAGTGAAGTGGAGGAGAAGGATGGGAAGCTCTGGATAGGATCTGTTCTCATGCCCTTCATTGCCGTCTTTGATTATGCCAACGCTTCCTAGTTGCACACCTCTATAGTTCAATGAGAGGATGACTGATCCAAATAAATTCAGGCCTTGAAGGAAACCTAGCCACCTAGGATTGCTTTGTGTTTTGATCTTCTGGCAGGCATGTAACTCAGCTGACATTAGTCTCTTTGGCAGTCGAAACCTCATTTTTCTTTGTCCATATTGCCGGATTTTTGGCGATAGGAACCTCGTGTCCATATCTGTCAGTTTATGTTTGATCCGTATCAATTTCTGGCTGTTCTCATGCAGAATGCAGTTCTCCAACTGTCCACAACAGTTTTTTGGAAGAGTAAATTACCTAGTTACTTTTGCCACGTAACAACTGCCAATCAGGCATCGTGAATATCATTACCGTTAAATTATAGCCTACGCCTGTTTCTTTTCTAAAACAATAAATTTATAAGATCATTCACCAAAGGTTACGAATGTCGGTAATTCTTTTTTCTCCAATTAACAAGGAATTTTTTTCATTATTTTTTATTAGTGCGAAAATTTTAAAGATTTTAGGATCACTGTGACGGCCCCTTGAACTATGTTCATATATATAATAATCCACTATAATTAGCGGTGCAGATTTTTTTCTTCGATTAACATGAAAATTTTTATTGTTTTCGATTAACGTAAGAATTTTTAGGATTTTAGAATTAACATGGTGGCTTCATTGGAATATGTTTTTTATATAATAGTAGATTGTTGGTGATTGAGAAGCAGCCCACCTTGAGATGGGCCTCAGGCTGATTCCGTACCACCCGCGCCTGACGAAGGCCCGAAGGCCGCCTGGCAGTACTAAAGGCGTCCGCCGCTAGGTCTCCCCGCTTGACCAGTCAACCACACGCCCTAGGTTCCTACCAGGGCGTGGCGCGCCTCCGAGCTATCCTTGCTTGGAGGAAGGTTTCACGAGACGATCACTTTGTTCATGACAGTGGTGACAATTGTCGTATCCCACCGTACTTTCTCCGGCCTTGACCGGAACAAACTGTGTCTCCCCAGGAATCCGCAGCCTAGGGAAGGGCACGCGGGCAGCCCGGTTTATCGTTTGCCTTCTGTGGCAGGCAACGGATGGTTGTTACGCTACGCGACGCTCCCGACGGGCGGCACGAGGCTGGCTCGGTCCAGTCAATGCTATATTGGGGATAAAGGGAAAGTGCTTTCTCCCTAAAGAAGGTTTTCTCCCCGTATCGGCGCCCTAAGACAAACACGTGTCCAATACTAACCAGACCAGCTTCTCCCTGCAGGCTTCGGACCAGACAGAGCCCTGGAACGAGACAAGAACATCGCCACTAAAGTAAAGACCGGCGTGGAACCCACCGAATCAGCTCCGGGCAGCCCACCACGCCTATAAAAGGAAGGCCTCGGACCCAGTCGAGGCAAGCAGTTCCAGCCAATTCAAGCCACCAAGACAACACCTGCATCCGAAGCTTCCTTAGCAGTAGCCTTAGTCCTTAGTTGGCACCGTTGTAAGCTCGGAATCGGTGCCTCCAAGCCCGATCTCGGCACCTCTGTACCGTTTTCCACCATATAATCAACAAGACTGCAGTAAAGCTATTACCCGGCAGTGGGGGCTCGAACCAGGGTAAATCACTTGTGTCTTCACGGTTTGTATTGCTTTCCCTTTTCCTCCCCCTGCACGAAGGATCTGTACTCGGACCACCGAATCGCACCAGGCCCTTGTCCGGGAAGACAGCGTGGCCTTAGCCATGTGAGCTTAGCCCGCCTGCCGTGTTCTTGAGAAGGGTGGTCGTTGGGCCTCACACCAACTACAAATTTGTCTGCCGGTCCATGGCCTCGCTGCTCTTCAGGAGCGCGTTTCCCAGACACCGACATAGATATATTGATACTATTTAGTTTAGACCTGTTTCAAATTTCCATAAACTATGATTTTTGAAAAAAAACATAGAAAACTATGACCTGTTTATTACATGGTTTTCATAAACTAGCAAGTTTTCAATATGTACATAAAAAACATGGTTTCAACAAGTTTGAAATATGTTTAATATTACAAGAACTATCCTGTTTCTTACATACTCTTTACTTTTAAATAAGGATGCCAAGCATCATCAAAGTAGAACCAAAACAGTGTAAATGGAAAGTAAATCCTCTGCAGTTCTATCACTGCATGTGGACGCGTAAGGTGGTGGGCCCCAAGTGTCAGTGGCAGACTGCCCTTTGCAGTACAGCAGAGGATACACTTTTGTGTAAATGTTGGTTAAGAGTAGAGTTAGAAAAAAAATTATTAACCTTTTTTAAATAATTAATTTAAAATTAACCCTCGGCAAAAACTATTTGCAGATCTGACCCCTTTGGCCGCGCCAAGTCAGACGGCGCGGCTAATAGCCTCTGCCACGTCTACGCATGTGGCGCATCAGAGGGTGCCACGGACGTGCCCGCGGCCGGCCCCAAGTGTCAGTGGCAGACTGCCCTCTGCAGTACAGCAGAGGATACACTTCCGTGTAAATGTGGGTTAAGAGTAGAGTTAGAAAAAAACTATTAACCTTTTTAAAATAATTAATTTAAAATTAACCCTCGGCAAAAACTATTTGCAGATCTGACCCCTTTGGCCGCGTCAATTCTGACGGCGCGGCTAATAGCATCTGCCGCGTCTACGCATGTGGCGCATCAGAGGGTGCCACGGACGTGCCCGCGGCCGGCCAGCCGCTGGCGTGGAAGCTGCGGGCCCCACCCTGGCCGCGCCACATGCGCTGGCACGGCGAGGATGGCTCCGAGGACGCGTGCAGGCGATCGAGAACTGACAGTGGGCCACCCTTGCCGTGCCACCCCGCATGACGCGGCAAGGTCAGAAATAACCCAAGCCCCAGGACTCCTCCCACGACTCTTCTTCATTTTTCTCATTTTCCCTTCCTTTCCTCTCTTCCCTAACCACTCTTATCCTCCTCCATTGCCAAGATCGGGCCGGATTTGTTTGGGGAAAGGCGTCACTTCATCATGGCAGGTAAACTCCACTCCATTTGTGCGTTTTAGATGTAATTTTTTGTACGATTCAAATGATTTAGGTTAGGGTTAGGGTTACACGTAGCATGAAGATGTGTGGATTGCGTAGTGGATTTGTCTCCATTAATGATGAATGATATATGGTAATGTTAATCCGTATGATGTATGTGTAGGTGTATTAAGTTAGAAAGTATAGCGAATGATATATTAGTTTTTTGTGGAGTACAATTTGCTAGAATAATTTATTTTTCATTTGTATTCCCTTCGAGGCGAAGCCATTTCTCAAGTATGGGGATTACCCTAGGGGTAAGGATGCTCCAGTTTGGTCCTCTCCGTTTTCGGTTCCAATTTGCGAGCATGGCATTCCTGCGGAGGTTCAACAGTCGAGGGACCCTGATACTGCCGGTAGAGCCTTCTACACTTGTGGTGTGAAGTTCAATTACTGTATGCCGTATTCTAGCCCGTCGTGTTGGTTTTTCGAGTAGATCGATGGGCCAGAAATGTACGACCCGAGGATCCGATTGTTTCCATGGCGCTCCAAGGACACCAAGCCAATTCAGCATTTTAGGCGTTGGGTTCCTCCTCCGCCAAACCCCCCGGAAATGACAGCGGAGGAGAAGGCGATGGCAAGTGCTAGTCGGGTAGTGAACCCTCCTATGTGTAATTGTAATGTTGAGTCCAAATTAGTGCGGCCACACCGGGCGGCGGGTGGGCGGCGGCGGAGCGCTGAGCGGGAAGGAAGAAAAGAAACCCGAGCGCAAAGGCTAGGGTTATTCTGACCTTGCCGCTATGCGGGGTGGTGCGGCAAGGGTGGCCCATTGTCAGTTCTCGACCGTCTGCCTGGCGTCCTCGAGCCAGCCTCGCCAGCGCCGGCCATGCATGTGGCGCGGCAAGGGGGTGAACCCAGCTTCCACGCCAATGTTGGCCGGCAAGGCGTGGCGTCGTGGCACAAGGTCTGCGGCGAGAGTTATTAGCCGCGCCATCTGAATTGGCGCGGCCAAAGGGGTCAGATCTGCAAATAGTTTTTGCCGAGGGTTAATTTTAAATTAATTATTTAAAAAGGGTTATTTAATTTTTTTTCGAGTTACAAATACTAAAAAAACGAGCGAGGTGGCTTGCGCGTTTGAGCGGCTAGATTTATTTTGGCATATAGAGTTTATCTATAACTTATAATCTTTCTCTAATATATCAGATCGGATTTAGGCACATAGAGTTTATCTATAACTTCTAATCTATCTCTAATATATCAGATCGGATTTAGAGCTTATTGTAGGCATAGTTCTTTTTTATTTATGTGAGAATTTCTTTGATCGATCTAGGCCGTTATAATTTGGTCCCACCGTTGATCGAACGACTGAAATAATCTGGGTGATGTGGATGAACGTGGTTAGCGGTGGGAATGGGGCGGGTACAATCGGGGAAAATGGGTTGGGTTTGTTAACGGGTCCACTGTGGATGGGTCACAACGGGTTTGAATAGGAAACGGGGCGGGGCGGGTTATCCCTTGAACTGGTTGGGTTAGGGTTGGAACGGGTTACCTTTTTCGGGGTTGAAACGGGTTGCAACCCGTGGAGATGAAATGGGGGAGCACCCATTTTGCCCCGACGAGGCCAGTCGCAGCGGGGGCTAGGGTTGCCACGGGCGGTGGCGGCTCACATGAGCGACGCGAGACGGCGGCGGCTCCCCTCGGGCGACGCGGAGACGGCGGCGGCTCCTGCAAGTTCTTCCATCTCCATCCCAAGAAGAAGAGCATCGTCTTCTTGGGATCCCCGCAGGTTCTATCAGCCAAAAGCTCCCAGATTTCGGTTCTCAAATCCACTCCGGTGGCTAATCGGACTCTGTATTCCAGGTCGCCGCCATCATGACGCAGCCGCCAGCCGCCAAGAACAGGGGCAGAAAGCTGACGCCGTCGGCCGTCATGCAGCTCGCGCTCGACCGCGGCTTTCCCAGCGACCTCATCTTCGCTCCCGAGCATGCTGGAGAGGTGCTTCCGCCGCAAAGCTCTCTTGATTGCTGAATGTACAAGGGTATTTAGTTCGTAGTGTTTATGATGCAATGCAGGAGTCCTTTCTATCAGACTTGAAAGAAGTGAGACTAGAGCTTTGCATCACTGCTGCTTACGGGACCATTTTGTCTCAGAGGTTTCTTGATATCCCACCTGCGGTATGTCCAGTTATCTAGTTATCTAGTTATTTTAGCTTTGTTATCCAATAATTATTGGTTTACTTTGTTGGATTTTTTTAAAGCAACCTGGTACTTTGTGCTAACATCACAATAATTGTATAGCATAATACATGTTATAGTCAATTTTACAATGGTTGAGCAGTTCTCTAGCTAGTAACAGTATCACAAAAGTAAATTCCTGTATGACTTGTCTTAAAACTATTTGAATTTAATTTGCAAGCTTATGTTTACCGTATAGATATCCTACTATGTTTGTCGTGATTGTGGTTCATTATGTGTAAGCCATAGCCCATATGTAGGCACCAGTTAACACAAATCTGTTTCAATATTCTTTTGGTACGATTTCATTCTCCCCTATTATGTGCCTGAGTCATCATGCTTTGTTTTATTTTTGCAAGATGCTATGTATAACATGATGCAACCTCTTATCGTCTTGTTTCAGGTGCTGAAAACTAGCTTTTGCTTCCAAAAGCCAGAAGCATTCCTAAATAGCCAAGAAGATTGATGAGGGGTCGCTCAACTCACTGGCTGCAATGCTGCTGTGATGTCTACTTTGTTGTTTGCAATTGGATCAGTGAAGGAAGAAAACCTGTATTCAACTCACATGTTGTGTTGGTTCAGAAGTTGAGCCTGTTTATTGAGTGTCGTGTTGTCTGAACTAGGTTTGATGTTGCTCAAATCCTTTTCAATCATACCATACTTGGATGAGGGATTTTTATTTTGCATTATCAGTTTGTTTATCATCTGAAGTTTAGAACTGGTGATGCCACTTATCTCATTCAGGTTCAATAGTTATTGATTTCCTTGAAGAACAACTTGAATAATGGCATTATCCATTCACAATATTAGGAGGGCAACAGCCAACCAAGGCCATTTCCTATTATTCCTGGGACGAACACTTAAAACATTCGTGCATTTTGTTTGCCCATTCCTATTTATTCAGTAATGGCAAGCATTTGTGATTAATTTCGGCTTTTATTCAGTAATCCGTAATGGCAAGCATTTGTAATGGCAAGCATTTTATTCAAGCCTTCGTGGTGGTGATTGGTTGTGCAAAGCCAAATTTGAGACTCAAGCTGGCCGTACTGGCCGAGTGAATGAGAGCATGTACAGCATGCATGAACCTGCGATGGCCAAATGGGGTGGAATGGGTTGGTAAAATGGGTTCAACCCAAATTTAAAAAACGGGTTGGTTTGAAATGGGGGAAGTGCATACGTGGACATGTATGGGTTGGTTTCAATAATCAAATTTATGGAATGGGTTGGGGTGGGCAGAGGGGCAAATTTTTTCTGGGTTGGGTCGGATTAGGGGTGGGTTTAAACCCATTCCCACCCATGAACGTGGTGGCTTCTTTTTCCCTCTTATACTCCCTCCAGTTTGATAATTTCTGTCGTTTTAGACATGATCTCACATACCAAGGAAGTATT
This sequence comes from Raddia guianensis, assembly GCA_036346415.1. Taxonomy (NCBI): domain Eukaryota; kingdom Viridiplantae; phylum Streptophyta; class Magnoliopsida; order Poales; family Poaceae; genus Raddia; species Raddia guianensis. The sequence goes on from CM070536.1 coordinate 33,535,419, forward strand.
AAATATCTCGTAGTAGTAATATGGTCAAATAAATCTTTGTAAACAGTGGTTGCTCCCACTTTCCCATGAGTTGCATATCTGAGTTCAATTTTGATCTACACTTTATTTACATGTACATCCAACAAATGGTTACAGGCTAATGAAAGTTCTAACTGCAATCAATGCATCATAGAACGATAGGAATTTTCCAACTAAACACAAAACGCTCCAGCGACAGGAATTATCAAACTGGAGGGAGTAGATAGTTACCATGGTTTCTGTTAAACCATAGCTTTAACATGAAATTATGAAAATATTGTGTGATCAAACATCGCCGGAGGTACCGGATGGAAATGGGATATCATTGGCGGAACTTTTTTTTTTTGAGCAGCAGGTCATTAAAAAATAGATTGTTTGACCTCACACATGACCACACGTGCACAGAAGTACAAAACAAATGCCCACAGAGTTCCAGCGTTTGCCATGTTGTTCGATCGGTCTCTCGAGAAACAAGAGACGAGAGAGAGAGATGAGAGATGTGGACAATCGGGACCACCGTTCGCCTCCGAAGCATGCGGCCGGCGTGGTCCATCCACCCCAAATTCCTCTTGAAATGTCAATCCATGAACACAGGGTTTGCACAATTGCACGTGTGCACGATCACTTTTGCTGTATTATACGGAGTAAATCCTCCGAAGCATATGCCAAACTAGTAAACAAACTCCAGAACGCAACAATTGACGCGCCGATTAATCTTTGCGCGTTCAGTGAGCAGATGATAGCCGGACAAAAAAAAGAAGAATCGCGCTTGGTGCGATTGGTAGAATTCGGAGGAGGAGGAGGAGGAGTCGATGCCACCGTCGAGTCGGCGATGGTGACGATGGCTACCGGCGCCCGGAGGAGGCGCAGGAGCTGGAGCCGGAGGAGGAGACTCTGCGCCAGAAGCCGGCGCCGTAGAGCTGGGAGCTCATGATCTCCCGCTCCAGTTGCGACGCCGCGTCGTCCGCCTCCACCGGCGCGGCCTCGGCGGTCGCGATCATCGCCTTGGCGCTCCCCGACGGCGACGCGGCCTTCTTGCCCGCGCCTCCTCCCCCGCCAGCGCCTCGGCGGAGGCGACGGCGGCGCCGCCGCCTCACCCGCCTCATGACGCCCGCGGGAAGCCTGACCGCGACGAGCAGGAGGAGGTCCAGCAGCGCCAGCGGGCAGCAGCAGCACACCGCGGCGCAGTTCGCCGCCGCCTGCCCGGCCGCCTCGCCCCCGCACCTCGGCTGGGGCTCATGCTCCTCCTCCTCCTCCGCAACCCCTCGGCCGTATCCGCCCTCCCGCATACGCCACTCCCCTCTCCCCTCACGCGCCTCCCGATTCTCGGAATCCTCGGCAACCAACTACCCCACAAAGCGCCGTGCGATTCAGCGATTCCCCCACCGGTACACAGATAAAAGAGGGTAGGAGGACAGAGAAAATGAGAAATACCTCTCCTAATGGTTGGTGGAGATAGAGAGAGGGTAGACTGAGAAGGGATAGAGGAGGCGGCGGCGGCGGCGATGGCGTGGCCGTGGCGTCTCTTGCCGCTGCACTCCGCACCACGGAGCAGGAGAAAAAATCAAACCCAAATTTATTGCGGCCGCCTGGTTGCCCACACGCAGACGCCCGAACCTCCCGGCCCTCACATGCACGCAGCGGCACGCCACTGGGCTGCGACGGCGACGGCGACCCGCCGGGGGTGCCGCGTCCGCGTCGGATGAGCGGGCTCCGACGCGGCTCGGCCGCTCCGGCTCCGAGGGGTGAGCTCCTCTGATCTGACGGCGACGCTTCGCAGCTGAGCGTATCCCACGGATCAACGAGCGCTTCAGAGTCCGACGTCATGGGTTTTGGAAGCGGTGGCTGCGTGATCGATTTGGTCTGGTCAGCCTTGCCACTTGGGCGCGCTCTTAAAATATGCCGATCGTGCTGACGAGTACGAGAGCTGCAGAAGCTTCTACCATCCGTCCAAAGGTAACGAAACAACCAAGGATGCTCGATCGGCGACTATACAGGTTTCTTCTGCTTCATTTTCTGTTAAAGGCATGAGTTATTAGAGCGTTACTAGCAGGGTTAGCGCGCTTATTGCGTGCCACTGCATGCACCCCTATAGTCCTATACGTGAGCAAATAAAGATGTATCACAAAACAAATATATAAAAAAGCATTATATCTTTTGTTTGTTGTTTTAAATTTTTTTCTTCAAATTAGTTGTTAATGTATAAATCTTTTCATAGGTTATTACGATGACATTGCGGTGTTTCTTTAAAGTTTTTTTTTTGCAGAATTTTTTAAACGGTCACAAAAGTTAGAATAAAAGAAAAGAATAAATTATTTCCAAATACAACCATTTGTAAATCCAAAATGTTCTAAAAATAGCTAGATTTTTTTGTGTGCATCTTCATGGATGCATGCTTTTAAACTATAGTTATATATTTTAAAGGATTTTTATTTCTATTATTTACTAATTGATATTGTAAAATTTAACATTTGTAATGTTTAAATTCAATTATGGATCCTTACCATAAAATTTTGATTGCATTTTGGAAACTTTTAAATTATTGATTTTTTTTTTGCTTGCTACAATAAAATTAGAATGGAAGAAAAAACAGGTTATTTGTAACTTTCTTTTTATTTTTTATTTTAATGCTTAAATATATTTATGACCCTCGCCGTAAAATCGTGGTTTTAGTTTGTAAGGTTTGGTGTTGGATGTTTTTTTTAGTTGACAAAAAAACATTAAACGAAATAAAGAATGTAAGGCATGGTTTTCAAATAATTTTTTTAGTTTAAAAACGGAAAGATAGAATCAAAAGGAAAAAATAAGTTATTTCTTAATTCATTTCTCCACTAAATCTAGAATTCTTAGAAAGGTTTAACTCTTTTTGTGGAATATCATGGTCTTATGGCCCAATTTTTAGTTTTTCCTATTTTTTTAGTTTTGTTCTCATCCTAAAAACTGAAAAAGAAAGGAAAGAAATGATTTGGCTCATTTTCTTTTTTTTTTTCACATCCTGAAAAAACTGGGGGAAAAGGGACCAACGAAATATTTTGGATTTTATTTTTACTTCGATGTTGACGTGGCGCGCCCTGGCTATGACACGTGGAAACCACAATAAATTGCAAAAAATCTAGAAAATTTATGGGTGAGGGAGACGGGAATCGAACCCGCAACCTCCACTCTCTCAAATAAGCAATAGACCAACTATGATGTGCATGGTTTGTGTTGAGTGTGAGCTAGAGAGGAGAAATAAAATAGGAGAAGTTGTACTATGGTAGAGAAAAAAGCCTGGGAAAATAAGGGCCGGTGGAAGTCAAACCCAGGACCAGCGATATGAACGCTATCATAGTAAACCAGCAGGCCAGACGGCCCGCGTTGTTGCGACTTCCACCAAAAAAAATCTTTTATATATAAGTTTTAAATGGACGCCCGGATTGAGCCGATGGGCGCCATCGTGCGTGATCGAACGGCCGTAGCGCATGGAACTATACAAAGCACACATGCGTCAGCACGATGTTACCTGCTAGCGCTTTAATATATAGTACTAGAAAGGTAAGCGCGCCCATGACACGCCATTCGACTGCTCTTAGTGGCAAAGAATTAGTCTAAAGAAATAATAAATGTTCTTATTTTCATCGATTCAAACCGGTAGCCTATTAGAGTGCAAAGCTAAAATTTTGAAGTTTTTAGAGCAAATGGCCAACGCATAGAGTGATGTAATCAATTTTGTAAAGCTTATTTACTCTTAGGACCTAAATATGTTGATGGACTCTTACCAAGAAACTATGGTGATATTCTCACTTTTTTAGCTTTGTTTTTTTCCATGGACTCTTGACTTTAAACTTTAAACATATTTTTTGAAAGTCTGCTTTTTATCTTTTTTTTGTTTTTACTTATTGATTATCTTTTAGGAATTCTATCTAATGCTTAAAATCTTTTTATGGAACCCTATCATGAAATTGTGGTTCAATTCTATAAAGGTTTAGTTGTAGGTTTTTTGGCTAACTAATAAAGGTAGAATGAAAGAAAAGAATAAGGTATTTGTTAATTTGTTTTCGGTAAATACTAAAAAGTTTAAAAACAGCTTTTTTTTTATAGACCCTTACAATAAAATTTGTTTCATTTCTATTATTCTTAATTCATTTTATGGCGAAACTTATCGTTAACATGTAAATATTTTTATGGACCCCTATCATGAAATTATGGTTAAGGTTCCATATTTGAATCTTTGTTTTTAGTTTTAATTTTTAATGCCTAAATCTTTTTGTGAATTCACCATGAAATTGCGGTTCTATTTAATAGAATTTTGATTTGAAAGGAATTTTTTAGTTGGGCACTAAAAAGAATGAAAGGATTTTTGATCTCACCATGAGGGCATGTACAATGGTACAGACAGCTGCTGTCTCTAAAACATTGCCATGTCACTTACAGACAGCTATATAGACAGCACATACAATGGGTTGTCTATAGAGCTGTCTGCGTAGTTATTTAATAGTTGAATTGAATTTAAAAATTGTGGTTGTCAAGAGGCTGTAAATTTAAAATGAAAATTTTAAAAATAAAAACAAACGATAGATAATAAAAAATTCAAAAATAAAAATTTTAAAATTTTAAAATTTATATGCAAGTGTGGTCTAGTTTTGTTTGAAAAAATGTCAGGAACTCATTTTTGAAATTGGTTCGGTGATCAGAGCTACCAATCAAAAGATATAACAAAAATATAAACTAAAAAGTGTTTTTGATATGTGTGCCATGCATACAGGAGAAAAACAGACATGCTTGAGAGTGATTTCCGGGCTCATGGCAGTGCTAAGCGCCGTAATCGCTTGCCGTCGCTTAATAGCGACGGTCTCTTCGTCTCTCTCATCCAGCTCAGAAAAAAATTGACGTGGCACATGCTATAGCCTGCTTAGAGACTGCTGATTTGGCCCGTTGTACATGCTCTGATACAATGAGTCTTTTTTAGGTTTTTTTTCTATTTTTTCTGCACTCTAAAATATCTTAAAACAAAAGGTAACAAATGATGGGCTAACTCCCCTGTAATAAAATTCTGAGCCATTTCCTTTTTTTTACGGGCCTTATAAAAATATGGGGAAAAAAAGAACAAAAAGTGAAGTTAAGCTCAATTGATGCTTTGGCCAGAGCAGCTGGGATTCGAACCCGCGCCTGCCACCCGAAAGCTAGCGCCCCTAACTAACTGACCAATCTCCCCGTGTTCTTGTTTTGCCGATAAAATTTGTTTTTATATCTAAAGTTCGAATAGACGGTTGGATGTAACCGTCGCTCGCGATCGAACGGCCGTGAGCCACGGGTGATGTGAACAATCTCATCGTGCAGGAGCGGATGTACAGTACCGGCGTATCTAGCGCTTTGTATTATAATAGCAATAGATACTTAGTTCCATCGTGAAAAACGAGAACGAAACCATTATATACAATCGACATAATGGGGGGAAGGCTCTAGGGTGTGATTGATTTACCTGGCTGGCAAGCTCGCACGATGTAGACGCTGTATGTTTGGTTGCGCGCTCGCTAAAGCCAAGTCCCAGGTGTACAGATATATTGGAACATGTAATGCATAAGAGCATCTCCAATGGTGCAGCTAGCTGCTAGCTATAAACAAGTGCCATGTCATCTATAGATAATATATAGTTAGCTTCTCCAATGGGACTAGCTATAACATTGACTATAATATTGAATATGGGTCCACATGTAATAGATAGTAGGTGCATTGGAATCAGCTATAGACTAGCTGCAAGTTAGTAATTAGCACACCCTCCTCCTCTCCTCCACATAAGCAAAAGACTAAGTTGAAATCCTTATAGCTAGCTGATATGGTACCATTGGAGATGCTCTTAGTAGCGCTCGCTAAAGCCGAGGCAAGGTGGGGCATGATGACACGGCTTTGAGCACGGCTACACGCAGGGCGGCGGCTGCGTGCCGGATCAAGGGCGCACGGTGTCGGGTGCGCGGGTGTGGCTATGTCCCGACGTGGAAGCCGCGCGAGCTAGCACGGTTGCGGGCCGGTAGGCTGCTGTGAAAAAAAATTGTCAAAATACGACTACCACTCTCCATGAGTGGCTTCATGAAAATGCAACTAATATCTCAATGACATGTAGGACTAGAGTGACATTTTGACAAATCTACTTCTAAATAGTGGTATTTTGTCAACTCCCCCGCGACGGCGAGCCGCTTCGGGCGGCATACAGCAATGACACAAAGTTTCGGCCGAGATAAGGCTAGAGGTTGGTGACGCTTCGGCGACGACTCACGCACATCGTGGAGGGGTTTATATTTTTTTTTCTTTCCGGTGTTGTGTGCGTTAGGGCATTTCCAACCTTACCTCTTTTTCATCCATAACAATCACCGTAGCAGAGAGGGAATAAAATATAAGAGAGAAAAATGTATAGAGAGATAGAGTAATAATACAAAAGTGGATTAATAGGGATGAGATAGAGAAACATAGCGGTTGTATTGGGCATGCCCTTAGAAAAACCGATGTTGGTGGCTTGCTCACGGCTCGGGGTAGACTTTTAGGGCTCATTTACAAATTTTAAACATAAAAACGTCTCTGACTCGTGGCTTAGTTCGGAGGTGCTACCGAGCCTAAGCCGAGCCGTTTTTGATTGAGCTCAACCGAGCCAGGCTCGGCTGGTTTGCACCCCCTAACGTTGCGTGCGCGATTGACATGGTATGCTGGAAGCATCGACGGCTTCGAGCCGGGTGCTACTTCTTTCCAAGACACGATATTCTTTCAGAATTTCGGGCCTATTCCAAAGGTGGTGGAAAATCGAGCGGTATTCGGATGTTGTATGCGTATTTATTGTGTCCCACTTGAGAAACATGCACCAGTGGGTTTGTGTCATGACTCGGAAAATAGATTGAAATCCTAAAAGATTCATATCATGTAGATTCAAACAAGAAATTGCACACCCGGCTGGTCAGCATAAGGTTTGTGACTCCGAATGATCGACAATGGGTTAGCTCGCATATGACTTATCGATCAGCTTCGTGTCGATGACTACGAATCAGCGGCAACAGTGTTCTTCTCATACATGCAAAAAGAATTTAAAGATTAATAAATTCATCTATGCATAACGTTCACTATCTTCTAATTGTCTCCGATGTTCACGAGAGTTTTGTGTTGATAATGTATTACACAACCTTGCAACTACGTGTAGTCTGATGTTGTCTGATAGATCTAAAATTGTAAGAATATGAAGACACAGAGATGAAGGTGGAGAATATTTTATTATTTTTCATTAAAACATACAGTGAGAGAGAATCCCTCCTGTAATAATGTCCAATTTGCATAGCATCATCTTTGACAAGGAGCCCACACGGACCCTTTATGAATCACACGGTTTTTCAACGGAGCCCAATCAATCATGCAACTAGTAACCACTCGCGAGGTAAATCAACTAACCAGTCCCACAATTGGAGTTCTCTCGAATCTCACCTACTAAAAGATGCACGAGCATCAAAACCTATTGAAAGATGCTCGTGTCAGTCGTCACACTTTTTAATATTCCATATGATGTCGATGATCAACTCGCTAAGCTCATTTTTAGTTCTATGTGGCATGAATTACCGAGTAAAGCCACCAAATCCTCAATTCAAGCTAGTCCAATGTTCTGACAAAGCTACACATGGTTTGGAGCTTGAGCAAGGACATTGGCCACCAAAGTTGCAACGGGTGCAAAGTTTTTGATAGGACCAACCTTTGAGCAGATTTTGTGTTGGCTTACTAATGGACGATGTCAAAGCAAAAGAGACCCGTAGAATTGAGTTAGAAAAAAAAAATTGCATTTTTTGAAATCAAAGACAAGGAGATAAGCCATAGAGAACATAGTAAATTCTAAGGACATCATCACACTAGGCCTAGCTTAGATTGACCCAACTTTAAAAAAAAAAGCTTAGATTGACCCAACACTATTCAGCTTTTATTCATCTACATTTCTATATTTTTTATTTTATTTGCTATATTTCTATTTTATTTGCTATAGTACTAGGACTATTTAAATTAGATCCCTATTGATCATGCTCTAAGGAAAGACATTAAAAAGCACATGGCAGCCCATTAAAAAAAAATCAAAATACAAAAACCTACTGGACGTTCATCCTGGCAAGTTTTAAGGTAAAAGAACAGTAAAAATCAAGCCTGCATGAATTATTACACCAGAATCACTGCAATTATCTGCTTACAACTGGAGCGCCGCATTCTGAGGACTGAGGGTATGCCATCGACCATATAATAGTAACTTATGATACAGGAGTGCATACAGCACCGATAACCGGTACCTACAGTTTCGCCAACGAAAAAATCAGGTTCCCTAGGCTTCATAATCTTGTTGAATCAGTAGCTTTGCACCTCCAGATGATAGACCAAAAATTAGGAATCGAATTGCATATCTCAGGACCTGTTGACGTTTCATGCTAGACCACCAGAGAATAGCTGGTCGCAAAGTTGAGTACTTTCTGCTTAAAAATTTTCCATCCTATAGAAGCCAAGGATGTTGCGACCGAAGGTTGAGTAGCGCGCCGATGAAGTTAAAGCCAAACTAGCTTGTTATTCATCACATCAGTGAAGGAACCTGATACTGGCGAGCAGGTTCACAGATTGGCTCGGCTGTCGAGAAGCAAAAGCTGCTTGGTTTCAGCGACATGAATCTTGATGGCATCAAGATCATCTTTCACCTTATCGGAAATGTGAAACATGGAGTCCTCCAAATTGAAAGAGGTTTTATCTCGCAGAAGCCTACCAAGGTCCTGCATCGCTTGATCTAGCTTCAGATTGAGCTCATCCAAGGACATCGTTTTATGCTGCAATGACTCCCCGCATACTCTGATCTCTTCCTCCTTCAAATCGACTTGAAATCCAGAGTCTTGATATGCAACCAGCAAGCTCTGCATGTCACCCTCCAAAATCTCTGTCAAGGTGTTATCACGGACAAACTTCTCAATGTCGGCTTCGAGCAGGGTAAGGCAGCAATCCTCTATTTCTGTTTCAAGATGGGCAATCTTACTATCCAAATCGTTACACTTGTTCATGCTTTTTATTTCCTTTTGCACCATAATAAGTTGTTCACGGAAGTTCTTCAGTTCACATAAAAGCTTTACTCGCTCCTCCTCAATTTTCAGCAGCTCGGATGCCTTGCCAAAATTCTTGAATTTCTGCAATGGAGTAAAGGTATCTCGATTTTCAAGAGCAAAAAAGACCCTTTCTTCATCCTTCTTTTCAGCTTCAAAAGAGTGAAGTTTAAATTTAATATCATCAATTTTGTTTCTCAACTCGGTTTCTAATGTGTTTGCTTTTGTACGTGTGGCAGCAAATTCGTTCCTGTGAGTTTGGAGTTGACACAGTTGTTCCTTCTTCTGATTCATCAATTCCATGTTGACTTCAAACATGGACGCAGCCAGGGATTTGGTTTTCAAATCCAACTTCCAACATAGCGCTGCAGCTGAGAAATACATACCTTCCAAAGCAATTTTTTTCTCCTGTGATTTTGACAGCGCAGAATTAAGGGCACTTATATATTCTTGGTCTTGCCGTGCGCCTACACAACACAACTGAATGCTTGCTGAAAGTTCTTCTGCCTTAGTACTAGCAATCTCAAGCTGTTTAAAAAATTTTACTGCATCCTGGGCAGTCACAAGTTTGTGTTGGACATGCTCCAGCTTAACTTGAACAAGCTGCAGCACTTCTTTGAAAGTTACTATTGCAGAGTCATGTACATGGTTTCCTCCAGGATTCTCAGCATCTGATGCTTCATGCATCTCAGCATCTCTCTCTCCAAATTGAATCTCTTCTGTAGTTTCAGAATTGTTTTGCTCAACAATTTTCCTTTTGAATTCGTCTCTTTCCTGCATAGCTTTCTCGTACAAACACATAAGCTTATCGTTTTCCTCATGCATCTCATCCAGCTGAAGTTGCAATTCTGCGAATTCAGCTCTTGAAAGGTTACTGTCACTGCAACTTTCATTTACTAACTTAGACGCTGCTACTTCACCAGATGAGTCATCTACATGGTAATATTTTGCACCATCTGGTAGCTCCGTCTGGCTCGCATTTGTAGTATTCCCTCGATAAGATGGATGGCTACTTTGCTGCTCATTCACAGCTTCAGTTTGAGGAATGGCAGGATGGTTTCCATGTTGATACTCCTCAACATTGACAATGGCATGTTGATAGAGCTCAACTAATCTCTTGTTGTCCTCGATCAGAACCTTAAGCTGTGTTCTTAGTTCTTCATTCTCTTTGGCCAACCCAATTGCAGTTTCATGAGCTTCTGCTTCTCTTTGACTTGCAGTTGCTATTGCATCAACCAATGTCTTAAGTTCGGTTTGAGCATCTGGCAGGCCATGTTCATCTTCCTCAGATTGCTGTTGGCGCCCCACATCCTTGATTTCTTCATTTGCATCGTTGCATTTCTTAACTGCCTCCAACTCTAAGGACAACTCATCAACACGACTGCAGAATGTTCAATATGTAAAGTAATATTATTGTAAAGGTAGCTGGTAGCATACAAAGGTCCAATCAAGCAAAAGTCAATCCTAAGCCACAAAGAAATTGCCTGAATTGCTAATATCATATGAAGGTGAAATATAAAAACAGAACCAAAATGAATTGCTGGGGTCAGTATACACCTGACTTGACCATTGGAAACAACAGGTATTTCAATTAATGCTACCGACTTTTCAGGAGCACACAGGCAGTAGCACATGTTTCTTAAACTTCAACAAACACATCAATAACTAATATCTCCAAAGTCAAAGATCTCAAAGGAGCACAGAACAAGAAAAAATATGTGGACATGCATTACTAGTCTACCAAACCATCAATTTTCTTAGGCACTTACTATACTGAATGAAATGCCTATAAGTTATCATATTTTAATTGGTTTAGCTAAAAATTGAACGAAGTAGCAAGGAAAGCAAGGGATTTCTTCTCTAGAAAAAAGACCAGCAAGTCACAACACCCCCACTTAACAACCATAACACCTGAAAACCAACAAAAGTTCATAGATACATGAAATTCAACATGCAAAAACTCACATAACTAATCCGCCATAGAAACTGTTTTCTTATAAGTTTGCAGTGACTAAAATAACTATTTGACAGATTGTTTTAGAATTCTGGACGTTACCATATATTGTAAAACTCAAACTTAATATAGCTAAGGATTAGGTTTCTCATAGTCCACATATTTGGGAATTAAGTCAGGATCTGGAGTTTACTGTGGACACGAGGGTCCCATAATCAATATCATATTATCATTGAATGTTATATATTAGGAATCATGAGTGCATTACATACAGATAGCAAAAAACGACCAAGGTTAAAAAAATTGATGGTGATATAACTGTAGCACATGCTAACAACATACACTAGATCCTGACAGGAAATAGCTATATACCTCTCAAGTTTTTCTTTTGCTTCAAGGCAGGAGCTCAGATTTTTACGTAGTGACTCGATTTCTCTCTCATTTTGAATAGCCTGTAGTGTAACATTGCAGACTGATGTTACAGGAACTAAAATGAATAAGAGTGCCACCAGCAAGGGTAAGCAGATTTATAATATCAGATGAAGCTTGTAATGCCAACCTGCAAACGAAGAAACTCATTTTCCTCGTCACTAGCCACCTCCCCAAATAATGAGAGGTCCTGCATGAGTCATTATGAGTTTAAGCCAAAAAGTAGGGCACACGGACATGCAATAACATCCTAACGTAAAAGCCTTTAAAGATAGTTGACATTGAGATCAATAGCAAGATCATAAAGTATTTTAAATTTCATAATTGGTACTGTTTATTTAAAAGTAAGTGAACAAGCAAACCTTGTTAACAGGATCCTTCTCGTGCATAAGTTTCCAATCAAGTGCTTCTAGTAGCTGCAAGCTATGCGACTTAAGTGAGTTGAAGTCATAATGGAAATAGTTAAGGTACAAGAAACTATATGACTGATAATTCTCCCTCTTCTTTTAGATCTCATAAATTCAAAGTGAATACCTTATCTTGTAAAACAATTATCTGCTCGTGCATCATTTCCCTCTCTCCTTCATCAACAAATGTTTGCAACCTTACCATTTTGGAAATAACAAGTCATCAAGTTTCCAGCTAGCAACACGAGGTAGATTGGAAAGCATACATGGTAAACCTTTGGTGGAAAACAGAAGAAAATGGATAGCAAAGCAAACCTTCGAAGCTCTTCCTTCAACTGTAGGTTTTCCATGGCAAATCTTGTAACTTCTGGATTGCGATCCAGTTGGCCCCTTAGAGCCTCTATTTCTTTCACAAGGTCTTCCTTTTCCTGTAAGAGATGTGCTTCAGTGGATAGCTTCCCTGATGCAACTTGCTCCAATCTTTTAATTCGATCTTCACGAAAACGAAGCCTCATCTTGAAACTTCGCACCTCTTCTGTTTTTTGAGTTGCCTGCCATGCAACAGCAAATTGAAATTAAGAGACCATATTATATTTCCAGAAAGCTTTGGTTTCCCAAAGTTCTTGTACAGTTGACACACAAATCATAAGGAAAAGAGAACTACAGACCAGCTTTTCAGCAATCAGCTTTGCAGCAATTGTTGCCTTCAATTTTGCTTCTTTTTCCTGTTCTCTCCTAAAAGCAGCAACAAGTGCAGCATCGTATTCTTTCCTCTGAATACAACATATAGAGAAAGATAAAGTAAGCAGATTATCAAACACAACAATTTCAACAATCCAAAACAGTACATGAATACCTGTGTAGCCCTTTTATCAAACATAAGTGGACTGAATGAGCTGTAACCTTGATCCCATTTGAATGTGCCAGGAGAATCACAGATAAATCCACTGGAACTAGCACATTCTGTTTTATCAGAATTGACAAGTCCTTGCAGGCGGCTAACCTCTTTCTGCAATTATTGACTGAGCATAAGACAGCATGTAATCATTTACATACATATAAGAACTGTACAGTAGAAATGTATAATATATTGGCCACAAACAGTTCTTAGTCAATATGAAACACCAATCATAGCAGAAAGATACAAAATTAAAAATACATATTTTTGTAGCAAAAAATAAAATACATATCATCTTCAGTCTTTATTGTCTTCACATGCACATGAAAATCAAAGTATCCTCCATACCTTAAGGTGTTGAATCTGTAAACGCATGCTCAGGACATCGCCAGAGGCGTCCTCATTTATAATAGCCTAAAAATATCAAAAGTCAGCTGAAGTTTAAATGCTCAAAACCAGTAATGAAAACCACATGTTGATTACATACATTATTTCTTATGTATTTAGCCCGTTGAGCGAATTTTAATGTGCTTAATGTCTCAGCTGCACAGCTATTAAAATAATAATAATGTCAGTGATATGAAATAATTGTAGGTCTGTAAAAAGCCTTCAGAAAAGGATATGTTTGAAAGTCTACCAGTGAGATGGGCTTATGTTTGCTATTATGGTTGTTTTTGAATTTCCTCCAAGTGAATCCTGCAAAATAGAAAGAGAAGGCATCAGCAAAACTATCTTGCTCCTTATATTATATATATAAAGACTCAATTGAGATAATTATTCACAATAATGAAATTTGTCAACTCAAATATCTCTACAGCAGCCAACATACAACATAAAAAAACTTGTAACACTTCAGTTGTGCATGTTACCTGTAGGAGAAATGTCAATTTTGAATCACGATAGGGAACATGGTGTGACTTTTTGTTTGAGACAGCAATAAGATTTGTAATAACAAGTCTGCAGCAATGCCATCACGCAATAGTTTAAGGATTACATTGAATTCAAAAAAGCTTTGACAAGTTCTGTATTATATTTATAAAACATAAGAATTGAAGTTGATGAACAAACCCCAAAGTTGAAAGTGACTTGTTTATGTTGGTAGCTTCTTTTAGCCGTTCCCCTTCAGCACCAGAGCTTTTTTGCCTGTAAGGCACATTCCATTCATGCTGAATAGGAAACTGAAAGTGAAAAAAAGAATATATTGGCAGTGCCAATGCAAGGTTCTATATGGCAGTTACCTCTCTGATCCCGCAAGGTCAACAAGGTTCAGACGTGAAAAACGATGATGGTTGATGCCTTGAGATTCCCACTATATGGTTAACAATTGAGTTAGAAGAGTAAGAACACAAATGTGTACATGGATTAGGTTAGCCACAAATATAAGCTGGTAAGTATGTCTGTTATTACACAGAAATTTTACCAGCCTATCTGCTATTACACAAAAATTACAGAAAGTTATAAACAAGTTGAAATGCTCCCACAATTTATGAATACATGTCATTCTAGCTTTCCAGTTCAATCACCAAATACATGTCGTTCTATGGTTGAGTCGGATAATTCTTATCATTCTTTCCTTATCAACCCATTCTCTTAATAATGCCATCATATTTAAAATTTACCTTACCAAGCATAATAAGGATTATTTAAAAGGACATGCTCAGCCCCCAAAAAATAATAACTACACCCCCATCCATATATTTCATGCATGTGCACCCTATTATCAAAGAAATGATTGTGGTTATGAATGGATTGGATGAGGGCAATTAGGTCATTTCTTTACTTGCCTTCATCAAAGTGTGAAAACTTAAAACACCGTCTATTTAGGATCAGAGGGGGTAACGGTTTCTTTATATACCTTACTCTCTATAAGACAAGTGAAAACACTATGAGAACGGCTACTTGCGCGGTTCATATTGGTGGCCGCCACCTTCCTGTTTGCTGCGCCCTGAAAAGAAAATGTAGAATATTTGTCAAATTGGTATAGTAATTGAAACTAGCAAGTATATGTCAGATATTAGATATAAATCAGCTCAGAGAAGCTTAGTACCACTAATGGCAAAGGCTTATACTATTCTAAAAAGTAAATACAAACTTCAGTGTAACATGTAAAGCAAAAATGTATCAATCGATTTCGCCCCAAACATGGTGTTAAAAATTCTTGACCCCACCTTGTAGCAACTATTGTATATCTATCAGCCCTCTAACCAGTTTTCCTATTTGAATTTCTGCTTAATATATGTATATGCTATAACCCAAAAAAAATCATGTGAGTCACTTAAAGTATTTAGTCTTGTATACCAAGCATTTGTCAAAATGTTTGCTAAAAGAATCAAATATAAGTCACATACACGGAAATTTAGAGATTTGGTCAATATATTCACAGATCTGGATGGTGGCCATGCATTTAAAATGATTAATGCACAATATTGCAACATTGGTCCCCAAAAAAAAATTGAAAAACTGGCAATAAAGAAGTAAAGCTCATAATTAATATTATATAATGTTCTAACACTGTTAACTTATAGCAAAAGTAGGGCAGCTTCATAAAGGATTTGTTACAATAAGACATGGTACACCAAATAACTGGTTTGTGAACAGTCATGAGCCTGATTACCAGGTTACACATGTGAACAGTCATGAGCCTGATAAATGAAAGAGGGGTCCCAGTCCTTTTATTTGGGCATATATCAGACCTACAACTACAAGGCCAATCTTTGGACCACTGACCTCAACAAGTTGTTGCATCACTTCTCGAGCATTTGAAACGTCATGTTCCGTTAGGCTCTCAACATGGACACCCTTTTTGGCATCCTCTCTTATCTGCAAAAAGAAACAGGAGCTAAGCAGATCATGGTTCAGATTATTTAATTTTGAAGAAAGTAAGCATTTTCTACAGCATCATAAAAAAAAAAGCAGCCAACAAACACATAAGAACACACATTTAAATACTAAAATTTGATTTTTGGTGAAATACCTGCAAATTTACAGAATTTGGATTGAGCAAATCCAAAATCTGCTCATTATATATCTCCAGAAATGAACATTTGCAAGTAAATCTGAGCTTTTCATCTCTTCTTGTTTCCTTTTCCTGCAAACAGCAAGGATCTACTTTAGCATAGAACAGCATGCTTTGTATAGCACATTATTAATGGTCAGAATCAACAGATAACTTGCCTTCTGGATTCTTGAGAAGAGATGCTCAAAAACTCGAGGTGTCATACCGCAATTCACATTGTTCCTCCGCGTGCCATTTTCTATATCTCCAAGCATAGTATGTGTTTTGCCACTACCAGTCTATAAAATCAGAGAGCTAATTAAGAACAGTAAGTGGTTTGTAACAAGTAATTTGCAGCAGTGGATGGAGCGTTACTCACCTGCCCATACGCAAACATGCAACTATTATAGCCTGCCATGCAGTTTTCCACCATGGGCACCCCGGCAACCTTAAACAAATCCTCCTGTACATCACAAACATAGAAGCATTTACACTTCATTATCATCGTCATACCTCAAATTTTCGAGGAAACTCCCGCAAAATGGGCAGAGGGAGGGGAGGGGGGGGTCAGCATACACAACCTTATCCTCAGATTGTTTCCGTTTGACCTTTGATGATACAAGAGAATTCTCTAAACTTTGTGACAAAAAGAAGCATAGACTACACTTCAAGAAACAATTTCTTTTCTACGAGAAAGTTGCCAAAATGTCATCTCAAGAGGTAGCTTTGTCAAAATGTCACTCTGCCCTATTATCATAGACACATATGGTATCACATGTTATTGAGATACGAGTGGTATTTTAGCGAATCCACTCGTAGGGAGTAGCATTTTGACAATTTTTTTCTTTTTCTGCTCGGGGCTTAGACTACATTTTACGGGAAATATAGACAGCACGTAATTACAAAAAGAGTATACCTGCGTGACATGCTCATCCGCGACCAGGTCGAAGGTGAACCGCGACTCCGGATGGCTGGTCCAGGTGATGCTCTGGCAACTATCCTGCCTGACACACCTCTTGTGCCCCTGGAGCGATATCTCGCTGCTGCTGAGCGGGCGGACACGGATCACGACCTGCAGGACGGTGAGGTTAGCGGCGACCAGGCGCGACGAACTAGGTGTTCGACGAAAAGTTCGCCGATGAAGCGGGCACCACGCAGGCATGAGTGATCTAGGAGCGGGAAAAAGGAGGTGCCGAGCTCGCGGTGAGGTGAAGGGAGGCGAACCGGAGCAAACCTGGACATTGTTGTCCTTCCAAAAGGAAGGGTCCTCCTGCAGCTCGAACCGCGCGGGGGCGGGGCCGCCGCCGTGCTCGTCGCCGCCGCCATCCGAAGGCATTGCGACCGCTGCTGCGATGGAGACGGGGATGGACTTGCGGTGGTCGGGATCTGGGCAGAGCGGCGGCGGTGACGACTGAGGTGGCGATGGATTAGCCGGGGGAGGGTAGTGTTTGAAATGGGAGCGGAGACGACGAGACGTTGCCCAAATTCGAATTTGGGGTCTCTCTCCATAGGCGGCCTGGAGACCTGGACCCAAACAATTGAGGTGGGGCCAGAGGTGGCCAACGGGCCGGCCCGGTTTGGCCCGGTTCGGGCCCGTTTGGTTTGTTTACTGTGCGAACCGGGCCAACCGGGCCACTGGGCCTAGGTCTCAGCCCAGGTTCGGTTCGCATAGTAACCAAACCGAACCGGGCCGGTCGGTTTTATCTGGTTCGGTTTATTTTAATTAAAAAATCTAAATAAATTAAGAAAAAACCACTATATTTTACAAATATACACTATAAATTGCGTAGATACACTATATATCATTAAAAAAAATATAAATGAATATATTTAATTAAATAAATATGCTACAATGATTTAATCAACCTGCCAAACTGAAAAACAGGCAGGCTCGACGGCCGAGGCCGAGGCCCAGATTCGATTAGCTAAACCCAATTGGTTGATTGAAACGATCTTTGGCCGGCGATTAGTCCGATTTGGTCCGGCCCGTTTGGCCAGCTCTAGGTGGAGCCCTCCATATAGCCAGCTTACCATTACCAAACCACAGATCAGCCTTGTTCTTTTTAGGTATAATTACGGTGACGTAACACTGTAGCAAATTTGAGAGCTCTCGAAAAAGGTCTAAAGATTATAAAAAAATAATTAAAAAATAGTTTTAGGATGTTGAAGGACTACTAAAAGCCACGAAAAAATCGTTACGAATTATCACAACATATAGGCTATATAAAAATAACAAAATTTGTTACAGTACTATGCAACGGCACGATACGCTGAAAAGAACAAGGCTTGGTAAATTATGGCCTCTAAACAATTCATTGTTTTAGTTTAGTTTGATTCTATTTAAAAATTTTACTATTTTTTATATGGGCCATTTAGGAAACACTTCAAAAAATTTTTAAAAAACTTTATATATTTTTTCAAAAAATATAAATAAATAATTTGTTTAGCCTTTCTATATTTTTTTAAAAAACAATCATTTTTTTAACTAAAAAAAACTAAACTAAGACAGAGAATTTTAAAAAAAACATGCAAGGGTTTGTCTACGGCTCGAACGTCCGCAATCTCGTGGTCAACTTCCGCCCAATCGTTGTAGGAGTTGGCCGACTCAGGTAGGGATGGCAATGGGTCTGGGTCCTTTGGGTCCAGGCTCTATGGACCCAGACCTACAGGTCCAATCTTGGACCCAGACCCAGACCCAAAAACTATAATGGGTCCGAAGTCAGACCCAAACCCATCGGGTCTATCCAGACCCAAAAATTTATAAAAACACAAAATACCATTCCATAATCAGTAGCAAATATGCAATACAATTATGTCACATATGTAGTAATTAGTAGCATTTTAAAAGCAATTAAGCACAACATTCATCTAGCCTAGAGGGGGATCCCGGGCGTGGTGGAGGTGGGATCTGCCCGTCGGTTAGTCCCCACATGTCAGAGGTACAGTACGGGTCTGGGTCTGGATACCCACGGGTCTAAAGTGAGACCCGGACCCGAACCCAGACCCGGACCCGGACCCGAGCTTCTATACCCAAGGGTCCATTTTTGGACCCAGACCCGGACCCATCGGGTTGGGTACCCAAGGGTATCCGGACCCATGGGTATTTCTGCCATCCCTAGACTCAGGCCTTGTTTGTATCAGATTAAATTAAATTAAATGAAAATTTATCATTTTCGTATAAGCCAAATGATATAATATTTTGTTTTTATTTTTATGGGATTTCAAACAGTTTTTCTTATAGCTCGTAAAATATTTTTTTATAATTTTTTGAATTCTTAAAATGTATTTCGAGGGGTTACAAATTTACTGCAGTAAAACTCAACACAGCTTTAATCTAAAACAAACAAGGCCTCAGTGCGCTTGCGAATGTCGTGGCAAATACGAAAGCAAAAATTTAAAAGAAAAAGGACCCAATTCAAACAGTGACAATAGTTATAGTACCACACGTGTCGCTTTATATATTTATAAAATTTTGTTGGATAGCACCATGCCTCACGCTCGACGATTTTTAAAAACGGACGGTTGCAGTCAGCCAAGCAAAATCTTCCAATAAGATAAATAAAATATTGTAGTATATATAAACCAAAATATTGTATATTTGAAGCCAATAATTGCACCAAACGATAAAAAAAAAAATAGTACAATAGTCAACTGTTGTATCAAATCAGACAATGTTGTAGCATCTTAAACTAAACGATGCAGTATTTAAAATATGAAACAAAAAATAATATGCTGCTGTAACATTTTTTACAACATTGAGAAGTAAGACAGCAATATTTAAAAGTAAGCACCGTAGTATTGAAAAAAAAAGTTGTTGCGACAATAGATCACATAAGCATTTGACTGAAAAGCACTAGAACATTTTAAGTAGAGCACCGCGACATTGAAAAGTACCTGCTACAACAATTGGATTATAACACAACAACATTCAAGTGAAAGTACTGCAACTTTTGAATTAGAGCATTAGTAGGCACTGAAACATTAAAAAGTAGCTTTTGCAATATTTGAATTAGAACACTGCGACTTTTGGATGATAACGCTGCAACATTGCAAAATAAGCACTAAAAAATTAAAAAGTATATGTTGCAACATTCAAATTAGAGCACTGTAGCTTTTGAATGAAAGCACTACAACATTTGAATAAAAGTATTGCAACGTTAAAAAATAAAGCCTCTCCATTCTTAGCAAAATTGAGCAAACTAAGCTCAAATTGGAAGTAGAGACCAGCTCAATTTAAGTTTGGAAGCATATACAAGTTTAAGTTAGTTCGAATGTCGTTTTTCTTGATAAATTTTGATGTAGAGATAATTATGTTTCAGTACTTGCTTAACTGGATAAAATTGGGAGGGGAATGGAGGGGCAAAATGGTATTTTCACCATTCTAAACCAACAAAAATTGCTCAAAAAGTTTGAAACGTGGTATATTGTCTAGGCGCTAATCAACTTTGGGGCATATATATGGGGACAATCAACTTTGGGCATATATGCAAAGGCCTTTCAACTTTGGGGCAAATATCTAAATTCCTTTTCTTGTTGAGGCAAAAGGGCTTCTTTAGAAAAAAAAAATAGTATATTACCAACTACCATGATGAAGGAACTAAGAAAGAAATTCATTAACAAACATTGTTGAACTTCAATTAAAAATAAACAGACTAACAAACCTTAACTTTAGAAAGAGACATGTAAACTTAAAATTCTCGTAACAACACAAGAAAAAAAGGGTCCCTTAACCTCCTCTCTGACTCTCTGACAAATCATCGGAGTTGAGAATAGCGATGGGTCAGAATTCAGAAGGAATGACGAGGTGACGACGACTTTGGTGGGCCGATGGCGCCCGCGGTTTGCTTAGAGTCGCCTTGATCTCAAAGCAATGGCAGTGATGGAAAAAAGAGGCAAAAGGCGTTGCTCTAGCTTCCAACACGAGCCACATGAAAGCTCATTGCTTACTAGAGGTAAGAGCATTCACACCAGACACTCTATCCTCACACTCCATTTCACTATTAGCTACCCCCTCTATCATTCCTTCTAAATTTTCTTCACATTTTACACTATAGTTTAAAAGATTCGTTCCTTTCATCAGACACTATCCAAAGTTGCAGTACTTTGGAGTGACTGTTACACAAGTTGGGGCTGGCGCTCAAAAAAGCAACGAGCGATTCACTATTTTTTTGGGCATCATCAGCCATCAAGCAATTTCGAAATAATAAATATATTAAATAAAAAGATTAACAATGTGTGTCAAAGATGCCCATTTTCAATTCTTAATAGGGGAATCCAGGGACGTCCTCTGGATCTACCTATGTCGCCTTTTAATTAACGTCGTCTATTTGCGACCGTGGTCGGCCTGATTTGCTTGTTCTTATGTATGCCAATAAAAGTAATCAATCACAACACATCATAAGTTACAGCTCTTTCAGACATGCTAGGGATCTGACATCTAATTCTAGCATAAAAACCAGTTTTTCGAAATATGGACGATGTATTACTGAAACATGGACGATCTATTGATGAAACATGGTCAACACACTATCAAAACGTTAAATGTAACATAGACAAAAGCAACGGTGAAATATAGTAAAAGAGTTAAGGAGGGTAAGGCAGATCACTCAAGAGTAGGGGTGGAAATTTAACTCAAAATCACAAGCAGCTCGGGCTCGGCTTAGTTTCTAGTTTGGCTCGGACTTGGATTGTTCGCCTCCATGGGCAGGTCATCGAGGTGGTGACTGAAAAATGGACTTAGATCTGAGCGTGAGAGTCACAATGGCCTGCTCTGGAGGAGGCGGCGATGGCGGCCTCCTTGGCAACAGTTGGCGAAAGAAGAGAAGAATTATGCGCACTCAGCACACCATATGGCGCAGATGAGGATACAAAATTCCGTTATATGAAAATGAGTTGTAGGTTTTTAAAAAGTTGACATACGGCTCATTCACCTTTGAAAATAACAATCTGGCTTTCGGCGGACGAAAAATGCTACAGAACACATGAAAGGGGAAGTAAAAAAAAACTTTTGCAAAGCAGATTCGCGCCAGGTAGGGGTCGAACCTACGACCTTCTGCTTAGGAAACAGACGCTCTATCCACTGAGCTACAGGCGCTGTGTGTCAAGTCTGATAGCTTTGTTTATTTGTCATAGTAGAGCACTCGCCATGTTACCTTTTCCAGCCCCGAAGCGAGCAGCCTCGAGTCTGGAGCTAAACTCTAGGAAGCCGCGGAACGGGGGAACGGCGGCGGCCAGAGAAGCGAATAGCAACGAAGGCGACGCCACCGAGAGCAACTCGACCGACATGGCGTTGCTGATGGATCCCGGGGCGGAGCCCCTGACGGGGAGCGAGAAGGCGGACCTGGACGCTATCGCCGCCATCAAGGAGTCGGCGGCGAGCGAGTACAAGGAGCGGGGCAACCAGTTCGTCAAGATGGGCCGCAGCCGCTACGCCGACGCCGTCGACTGCTACACCAAGGCAATCACCCAGATGGAGCTGCTCCCCCCGGACTCCGCCCCAAACCCCGACGCCTCCGTTCTCTTCGCCAATCGCGCCCACGTCAATCTCCTCCTCGGCAACCACCGGCGCGCCCTCGACGACGCCCAGCAGGCCGTCCGGTTCTCGCCCTCCAACGTCAAGGTCTTACCCCCTGCCTTCGTTCTTGGATACGACGAAGAAACCTTTGCTTAATGTGTAGCGTTCTTGTAGCTAGGCGTACTATAGGGCGGCCAAGGCGGCGCTAGCTCTCAACTTGTTGCCGGAGGCGGCGTCTTTCTGCCGGAGAGGGCTCGAGCAGGACCCCGCTAATGAGGAGCTCAAGAAATTGCTTGCGCAAGTTGATGCGCATCAGAGTGAGCAAGATCGTCAAAGGGCTAAGGTTGCAGAAGCAATCACTGCAGCTAAGGTCTCTTCGTTCCCCACCCCCAAAGTTGCAAGCTTGACACTGCCTGGCTGCCGAATTACTATTCCAATGTGTGCAATTGACCGTGGTGTCAGGTGTATGTAGGACCTTGCTGCTGCTATAGAGAAGAGAGGGCTGAGGTTCGGGAAGGCAGAATATCAAGACCTTACAGGGTTAAGGAAGCCGAAGCTGGATGAGGGCGTGCTCCGCTGGCCGGTTTTTCTTCTCTATCCAGAAGTCATGTCAAGTGACTTAATTGAGGATTTTCCAGAGACTGATTTGTTCTGTCACCACCTTGATGTCATATCCTTCTAAAGTTACATGCTACCGTTCTTGTTTGGTTAAATACTGAATGCTTAGAATTGGGGGTAACATGATGGAATTTGTTCTATCCTTAGCTGTCAAACATGTTTTCAGAAATCTCCCCACCATTGCCATGGGATGAGAAGCACGCTTACACAAGGGATGCTGTTGAGTTGTATTATCAGGTTTTTGTACACTCCTTTTTTTTGAAAGTAAACAATTATCTGCTACTAATAGAGACAGATTGCTCAGGAAAAATTATAAGGTCTCTTCATAAACATTATAACAAAAACATTGATGCCCCTGTTATGTGTATGCAATTAGCAATCTCTCTGTGCCTCTCTCACTTACTCAAACTAATCCCCTTGAAGTTAGGGCTACCAGTCTGTCGGCAGATAGCATATTCTACTGAACTTGCAAAAAACTACACATATAAGTTGTCTCCAGAAGTAGGCACTAGTCCAACAACCATAGGATGCAGATTGTGTACCAAGACACTTTGATCCATAGTTTATGCTGCACATAGTGTTTCTTATTGCTATATTTATGTGCTGTCATCAGTAATTGGTTTATGTGCATCAAGATGATGGGATGGGGCATTTCATACCTGTACATCACTCTACTGATTTTGACAATGGGAGCCCTGAGATGAGAAAATAGGGGGGTTATTGACAACTTAGTTCTCAATAGCATCACGTTGATTATCATTGCCATTATCTAGTTCTATTGTTAAACTATCTTCAATTTCCAGCAATCTTTTAATCATTTGCTATTTCATTCACAATTGTTAGGTTTGATGTTACTGCTATAAACTATGTGGAAGTCAGCTTTAGCACATCAAAGCTTTATATGCCTATAGTCTTGCTTGTGATTTGTTGCTGGCTAACTGTTTCTTTTCTTTGATTCATTAGGTTGGTGTTGGCACACTTTTGTCCAAAAGTGAAAGATTAAAATATCTTGTAGAAGGCTTTATAGACTCAAGGTCACTTCCAGAAAGCATGCTTGATGGGGAGGATGGAGAACATGACACTGGCAAGGGCAACATGATGACATCATCAAGTATGTACACCACATTCTTTATGTCCCTTTTTCTTTTTAGGCTATGTACTATACATGTAAAAACCTGATATTTACATGATATTTTCATACTTTAATTTTTATTAGGCAATATATCTATTCTGCCATAAATAGAACTACATCAATAGGAAGAAGCTTTTTTGCTAAAAAAAGAAAATGGAAAGAAGCTTTAGTATTGTTAAATTGTTATGACATTCTTATGAATTTGATATTATTTGTAATGTTCTATTTATGGAAAGAAGCTTTAATGCGTGCTGGTGATGGCTCAGGTAAGTGGATTAAAGTAAAAGAAGGAAAAACTCTTCAAGAAATATTGCAGCATAAAGATTATATTATCCCCGCAATACCTGGTCTGTTCTTCTACCTCTGTATAATTTTGCATTCTTACATGTTGATGCATGCTATTCAGTGAAAAAAACCGCTCTCTACATGCAGTGTTCTATGTTATTTCAAGGAAGTCCACTTTTTATTTGAAGTTCAAGGATGGAAATTGGTCTTTGCCATAAAGCTGCAGTACAGTTCAGTTCAACATACCTGGATGCTGCTAAGGGTGCAATAGCCTATGGATATGATCAGAAAACAAAGGCTGCCCAATTGTTAACCGTTATATGATTTTAGATGTTAATCAGAGAATGAATTGCGCTAGTTGCCTAGTTGCAATATCTACGGGAATGCTGGTGTGTTTTCCTAGTAGCACTCTGCTTCATGATGGCTCACAGGCTCAGTATCCTGAGTTGGTTTCTAGAGCAAGGCCCACACAATTTGTATTCTGAATATGAATTTTAGCTGTGGAATTAATTTAGTGTTGGTAGTTTGAGATGGTGTTATAGTATTATTTTGTAATCCCAGCAGGCCAATTTTGATGTTATCCGTTTATATTGTCGATCGTTACCTGTGATGTTTGCTTAAAAGAACTCTATCCGATGCCATATATAACCAGGAACAGTTCATCTTGTTGGACACTGTCGTGGCATCCAAACTGGACACAGCAAGACATTGGTGTTGTCGGCTCGTGGACTTGCGATCGATGACCGAGCTTTCACTTGTTTTTCCTCATGTGGCTGCTTCCTACATTTTGCTTTTCAGCTGGATTTACGCGTTTGCTGTGATGCTGCAGTAACAACATTATCTGTTGAGTGACGCATTCTGCACACGGGGGCTTCCGTATATATATATTGTGTACGTTATGAAAAGTTCGAAAAACATTTGTATATGTACTTATAATCTTAATCTACCTATATATCAAGCTTTAACATCAAATTCATTCTATATTAAAAAATTTTAAAAACATTTTTTGGTCAATTTTAAACTATCCCAATTAGTCAAAAATTTATCTTTTTTATAACTTTTAATATAGAATAAATTTAATCTTAACACTTTATATATAGATAAAGTAACCAATAAAGCACGTTTAAAAATTTATTTAGAATTTTTTGTAACTTTTAAAAGTTGGTTTCCTGTATACATATAGGATATAGGATGCGTTGCCCTGCTGTTGAGCACTCGAGCCTGTGATGCAGTAGCAGATACTTCGCCAAAAACCGGGGGCGGAAGGCGGTTGGTATTCTTGCTGCATACTTGCACGCATGTTCACCGTGGCACCAGCAACCGCTTGATCACGCCCTATGCGCCGCGTCAGTGCGCCTAAACCGGCCGGGGTGACACGTGTCTGCCCCGCGAGCCCCGGAGGCCATGGACACGTCACACATGGCCACGCAAAGGAAGGGGAGGCGCGCGCATGAGCCGAGAAACGGCGCAAGGAAACAAGAACGGCCGCCTCCTCTCCGCGCGCATCTCTATCTCGTGCCGCCCGCGTCCAAGCGCGGCGCGCGCATATATGCAAAGCTCGCGCGACGTAGCGCTCGTCAGAATTCAGCACACCACCACATCGCCATCGCCATGGACGAGAGAGAGGCGGCGGCGGCGGAGGGCGGAGCGGCGCCTGCGCCGGCGATGAAGGTGGTGGCGGCCGTGGACGCGAGCGAGGAGAGCCTGCACGCGCTGTCCTGGGCGGTGGACAACGTCGTCCGGCACCGCCCGGGCGCGGCGCTCGTCGTCGTCCACGGGCAGCACGGCGCCGACCACTTCGCCTTCCCCGTCGCGGCGCACGGTATCCGTGTGCGACCTTCCCGCGAACCTCACCACATATGCATCCTTGATCCTACCGCGTTGGTTCTCCCCTGACACTGGATGCTGCCATTGGCGCATGCTGAACCGAAGCCGTCGCCTACGCGCCGGCCTCGTCGATCGAGTCCATGAGGAAGGCGCAGGAGGAGGTGTCCCGGAAGATCGTGTCCCGGGCGCTCGGCGTGTGCGAGCAGAAGCAGGTGCCCGCCACGGCGGCGGTCGTGGAGGGCGACCCCAAGGAGGCCATCTGCCAGGCGGTGGAGGACATGGACGCCGACCTGCTCGTCCTCGGCAGCCGCGGCCTCGGCAGAATCAAGAGGGGCGTGCAGTTCCAAGCTCCGACTGAATCAATGATCTCCTGCTGCCATTCTGAAAGACTGGAACTCTGAATCTTTTTTTCTTCTTCTTCTGGCGTGCAGGGCGTTGCTGGGCAGCGTGAGCGACTACCTCGCCCACCACGCGTGCTGCCCCGTGCTGATCGTGAAGCCGCCCAAAGCGCATGGCAAGTGAGCGAGCGCTGCTTGCTCTCCCGGGGCGTCCGTGAAGGCCGGGACTGACTGATCGAGGAACTTATCTTACTGCTGCATGAAGTGTCTTGTGTTGTCGATAAAGATGCGATCAAGCTGCTATGTGGTGCGCATGATGTGCATCCAGTGTCGAACGAAACTTGAATAAATCGACTTGGTGTACCGGTGCAGTTAATTAAAAGACGACTATGATTTGATTGGCCGTATATTATACCTGATATAGGCAAAATATTTGGTGCAAACCCCCTAATGTGTGCAAACCTGCAAACTTTAGATCTGATCCTTCGGATCTC
Source organism: Raddia guianensis (assembly GCA_036346415.1). Lineage (NCBI taxonomy): Eukaryota > Viridiplantae > Streptophyta > Magnoliopsida > Poales > Poaceae > Raddia > Raddia guianensis. The sequence continues at coordinate 33,562,399 of CM070536.1, forward strand.
GCTTTGATGGCTCGGATTGACTCAGGCGGGATTGCTCCACCCCACTTTATGCAATCTTGCACGTAATCCCCCATAAATTTGCCCCTCGTCTCCACTCTGCCCCTCTCCTCCAACACCGGCCTGATTGATCAAGCACCTGGCTGTTCGACTCCGTTGACGCATCGATTGCTCGTCTGCGCATGGATGACAGCGAGGGTGGCGAGCGGCTCGTGCACAACATGCCCACCAGGTCGCCGTCCTCCGCCGCGTTCGTTGCCGTCCTCCGCCAGATCGCTGCTGCCCATCGTAGTGACCGCCGGCAGGCCCCTACCACGACCACCGCCAGGCCGCCGCCATCCATCGTCATGATTGCCGCCCATTACATCCATTAATTCTCAGCCATCAAGTGAGAGCTAGTTAACTAGTTCAGAGACAGGTAGAATGCATGGTTTCCTGAATGCTTAATGCCATAGTAAACTACTACTAGTTCAGAGCTGTTCATGAATGCTGAATTCATGAATGCATGGTTTCCTAAATGAAGCATTCCTGACCTATCTTGCTTGATCGCCATAGTAAATTACTAGTACTCCTGTTTCCTTAATGTTGTTCCTGAATTCCATTCACCTGGGCATATGCAAGCATGGTTGTTGGTGATTCTGGTATTAAGACAATAAATATGAGTACAATTCATACCAGAAATTAAGGTATTAACACAGAATTTCAATTCCTTCTGAACTGAACTCATTTGAGAGGATCAAAATTGTACATACAGAATTTCTACTTCAAACAAAGATCGTACAAATTTCAATTACATTCTCAATCAGTATTAACACAATCAACGATGCCGAAGCCGAGTCCCCAGCTCGCGTTCTGCTGGATCCAAATGAGGAACAAGCCGGAGACGATTGGGCCGAAGTCGACGCAGAGGTAGAACCAGCTGAAGGACGACTTGGCACCTTGCCCTCCCGGTCGACGGTGCTGTCGTCGTCAAACTGCTCCGCCCCAAACAACAACAGCGACGACCGCACCCCGCCGCTCGACCGCAACGAGGTACAGTACGACTAACACGAAGGTCTGCGCGCCCAGCACGGCGATGGCGCACGGCGCGCCCGCGCACAACTCCGTGGTGGTGCGGGGTGGAGGCCGGCAGCTCGGGAGCAGATTGGAGTGGGGCGGAGCGCCTGCGGCGCGTGGTGGAGGAGGTCGCCGCCGCCCTCTCCCGAACCCTAGCTACGAGCAGCGCCACCACTCTACCCCTGACATTTTTCTCCCGATTAGCGGCAGAGGAAGAGGAAGTTATATTTTGTAGGGTGTTACGTGCAAGATTGCATAAGTGGGGTGGAGCAATCCCACCTGAGTCGATCCGAGCCATCAAGATGAGATCCGAAGGATCAGATCTAAAGTTTGTTATTCTTATTTATACTGGTAGATATACAACACGTACAAGACACGCAGTAAAGTTACAAGCACATATCCGTGCCGGACGAGAACAGAACCCATGGACACGCTATTATCACATCAGGAGTCTTAACTCTAAGCGTCGACCTTCTTATCTAATCACCACAGGATATATCTTCACGCATACAATCATACAGAGTAATGGATATAGAACGACACAAATTGCTCCGCTCAACAGCCATTGTTCACCTCGTAAACACAGGTAGCCAGAGATTGGTAGATACCATCGTAAAATTTTATTAAAAAAACGTGTCAAAATGTCTATCAATTATGTCTGTCGGATCAAACTGGTCCCTAAATCAAAACATCGGACTTGTTAGGTCCTCCAAATATCAAAATTAGACTTAGACCGGTCTTTGCACCTGTCAATGGAAGGGTTTTAGGGATTTTTCGTTGATGCGACATGATTTTGGTTGTGTGGCAGCCACATCATCTCCGCATCTCACTTTCCTCTCTAAAATCTCTCTCTTTCACCGCCAATGCCGACTGCTTCCCTCTTCTCTCTCCATTCCACACTTGTGTGGTTCTGGGAAACGATCAATCGTGGTAGTGAGTTCACTGACCGGCGATTTAATTTGTAGTTGGAATGAGGCCCAACGACAATCCTTCCCAGCAGCCCGGGGTGGCGGCCAAGCTCACGAAGGCTCTGGTCACGCGGTCTCCCCGGACCGTTCCTGGTGCGATTTGGGATCTATATACAGATCTGTCGTGCGATGAGATTCAGAGGGGGTGAGAGATGAGGCGAAGGAAATACAAACTATGCGAGACAAACGATTTTACCCTGGTTCGAGCCCCCACTGCAGGGTAATAGCCCTACTCTAGCCCTTGTTGATAATCTGGTGGAAACAGTACAAGGATGCCGAGGCCGGGCTAGGAGGCACCGGCCCCGAGCTTACAAGGGAGCTTCGGACACTGAGGTGGCTAGAATCTACTCTACTCTGCTACGGCTACTGCTACTGCTGAGAAAGCTTCAGATGCTCGTGTTGCTTGCCCTCCTAGACTTAGTCAATATGCTGGGCAGGCTTCTCCTTTTATAGGCGCAGCGGGCTGCTCGAAGCTTATACCGCGGGCCCCGCGCTTATCCGTGCTTTGTCCATCTTTATTGGCGACGCCCTTGTCTCGTTTCCGGGCTCCGTCCTGTCTGTGGCCTGCAAAGATAAGCTTGCCTGGTTAGTACTAGACACGTGTTCGTCTTGATGTGCTAATACGGGGGAGCAGCCTGCACAAGGAGAAAGCACTTTCCCTTTACCCCCAATATAGCATTGACTGGTCGGAGCCAGCTTCGCACCACCCGTTGGGGGCGTCGCGGAACGCGGTAGCTGTTGTCATCTGCTCAAGGGACAGACGGCATGGCGAACTGCTCGCGCGGCTCTCCCCGGGGCTACCAATACCCTGGGGAGGTACAGTCCTCTCGATCAAGGCCGAAGAAAGCGTGGTGGGGCATGACAGCTGTCGCCACCTGCCTAGGGGACAGACGAGCTGTCTGCGGGGCCCTCTCTCGGGCTAAGGATAGCCGGGAGGTGCACAACACTCCGAGGGAGGCGTGGTTGTTTTAGTCAAGCCCGGGGATGGCCTCAGCGGGCTAGACGTTTCTCTTGGTACGGCCAGGGATGGCCTTTCGGGTTCTTTCTACGCGCGGTAGGTCGGTACGGATCTGGCCCAAGGCCCGTTTCAGGGTGGACTGATTATGAATCACCAACACACAGACATCAACACCACCCTCTTGCTCAACGTTGGCTCCCGTCCTTACCCCGTGTTCTTTGTTGCCTCGATGCTGTCGAGCTTGCCCGTCCTTCCTCCTCATCCTCCTATGCCGCCTCCTTGAAAGGAGGCAAAAGTGAGATAGAAAAGTGTGAGAGAGAGACGAGGTGGCAGTGGAGAGCTTTTGCTGGGGTCGAGGGAGGTGACGCGTTGATGAACTCGATAGTGGAGCATGGTGCCGACGAGCTCCCCCCTCTCCCAGCATCGGCCTCCTCCTCTGTCGAAGACGTCATTGAAACGAGGGATGATTTGGCGGCCACGTGGTTTCCAAGTAAGCAAATCCATGTTGCATATGTGAAAACCCCTTGAAACCATCATGTTGACCGTTCAAAAAACTAGTTTGGTCCGGTTTTGGTGGTTCACGGTTAATTAGGTTCGATATTTGGGTTCATAAACCAATTCAATCCAACATGAATAGTTGATGGACCGAATCGACACCTTTTCCATGACAAAAAATTATATAAATGTCATCACAAAGTCAATTTATTTTAAAATGCTATTCTAAAACAATGAAAAAATGTATAAATACCTAGTTTTTCATCTCCACTCTCTCCTTCCCACTTTACCAATTTATACTCGCCTTCCTCTATTTTCATCAAATATGATATCCCTTTCTATCTTCCTTCTTCCCTTTTCTTTGTGAGTGCCTCCTCGTCCTTCATGGCACTCCCGTCCTTCCCCTTGGTGAGGCCCTCCCTCCACTATGTTGAATCTCGGTCTCCCGGATTTGATGATCTCTTTTCCTGCTGCGCATTGCTCAGCTACGATAACTTTGGCCTCGTTGACATCGAGCTGTTCATCGTCAACATGACATAGGAAGTGATATCTCTCGCTAGAAAACAAAATGGTCTTCAACGCCGTTAGAAATGCAATTGGATCTGGGCGATCATACATGTACACAACATGATGGTCGATTAGGAGACATCAACCTCGACCCCTCCAAACCATATGATGTGATATGGATACACAGCGAAGAGGTACTCAGCTGGGTCGTCCTATAAAATTTAGTTAGAACTTAGAAGGGGCCGTTCGTAATGTAAATTGCAAGCTCAAGCTCATCTGAGAAACGATGTGTGAAAAACAAATGCAAATTCGTTCTTCGCGTGATTCCCATGACACAACGTGATCCAAATTGTGCATGATCTAGCCGAAAAGGTTGGCCCCATCAACCGACGTGCCAAGCTTGTGGGCAAGACCAAAGGGCTGTTTGGTTGCCGGCCGTCGTGTGCCGTGCCTTCTCTCAAGGCGAGGGCACGCGCTGTGCCTTCTGGAGGTGGCCGAATCAGGCGTCCTGAGAAGGCGTGCTGACGAGCGCCGCTGTGTCGTTGACAGCCGGCCGAGGGCGTGCGAGGACGATGGCAACGAACCAAGCGACGGCCAAATCGAGAGTCAACTCCGCGGCGTCAGCACGACACGCGACGCCCAGCAACCAAACAGCCCCCAGGAAACAACTCTCCAACTATGCCTATTATACCCATTTACCTCGCAGGTTTGGATGGCCATCCTTAGCTCCAATGGGTTGGCTCCACCTCCCATCGATCCACACTCTAATCTTCACGGACTAGTGGAGTAACCTTGGTATTAGTAAGCACACACCGAAGGAGAGTATACAACTCCGTATCTTCCACAAATCAATAATAATAGATACAAGCCTGAGTTCCCCCCCTCCACCTCGCTACGTGGCGCCTCCCTGCCTCGCCAAGCCCACGTCGCCCCATCACCGCAGCCGTCCGATCGCGTGCGCCAGGAGATCCAGCCGTCCGTTTGTTTTTTTATCTATAAAACGATTTTTTCCGTGTTTCTCTCGGCCGCTTGGCAGGCTGGCTAGCTGAGCCAGCTCTCAGCCAGCCGTCCGCGGTTCGAATCCCACTCCCCGCCGTGTTTTGCTTGATTTTTTCCCAGGCTGGGCACACGCCTGTCCGCACTCCTCCCGCGCTGGGCGCGCCACAGGCGCGCTGAGGTGGCTAGTCACTACTACAACCGCGCAAGTGGTAGATAGAGTTAGGAAGTGTTAAGAAATTAATTAAGTGGCCAAATTAATAGTTGCTTAATCTTCAAGCAAGAGAGTTAGTAGTTGCTTATCCTTTAAGCAACATTATGTCTCTATATAAAGGGGATTTTCTTATTGTAAAGACTGTACAATTTACAAGTGATGATCAATAAAGAAGTTCACTTTACATGTCTCTCAATCTCTCTTACTCACGGTGCTAATAGAATCGAACACGTTATCAACACTTTGTCTCGAGAGAAAAGAGAGTATGCCTGATCGGATTCGCTGTTCTAAGCGAGATCTGATTACTCCTAATCACAGATTCAGGGAAATAATGGAGAGGAGAGTAACAATGCGCTACGGCTGCAACATGGAGCCTTCCTGCGCTACGCGATGTGTGTGGTGCCATGATCGGTGATTATCATGGTGAAGAAGCATCAAGAAAATCCCAGAGACGAGAGAAGAATTTGTGGTCTCCGACGCTGCACTGTAGTACGTATGTTGGATATATTTAGTCAATTCCAACTTCTATTGCTTGATTTCATTTGTGCGCCAGCGATTGATACACATTAATTACAAAAGTAATAATAATTAATTCTTATAGTGTTATACATGATCGCTGATTATGATTTGCAAAATGCCAAATCGGTAACCGCACTTCAGTGAAAACATGATTATTGCTTCACTGTTTAAGTATTCATTCAAGTGCTAACTGTGGTTAACACTACAATTTCCCATCGTGTGATGTGGAAAAATCCATGCATTGCATGGGCAAATGCTTCTTGGAAGCATCAGGGGCACAATACTAATTGTGTCATGCGATAGTGCTTGTAGCACTATGCAATTCATGGCCAAATGCACTTATATATACCGATTAATTAATCACATATGCACCTGAATGCAAGCATCACTGGCAGTTTTAATTGCATTTCTTGCCGGAAGGCCCGAAGTCGTTCTACTCATCCATGGCGGTATGCATGAGCCAAGTGATTGGTTGTGTAATTCAGTGCATGAAGCATGGTCGTTCTATGGGAAAAATTCCCATTTTGTGGATCGTGGATTGATCTAGCATTCTAGTCATGACCCGATTGCTAATCGCTGATTAGTGAAATGGTGAATTCGGGCATTGTCCATAGACTGGACCGAAAGTAATTGATAAAATGGTATGAGTGCTTGGGTCAAATAATGGGCAAAGATGGTAAGTAACTAGACTAGAAATTTTCTTTCGACTAAATATCCTTTTGTGGGTATCTTGTTGAGTATACTATCCCAAAAGGTTAATGGGATAACTCACTGAACGTGAGATAATGCAGCTTTTATGTGATTATACTGCATTATGAAAGTCTAGTTCATTGAATATAAATCAGACCCCCTGTTTTATTATGAGTGCGTGGAGATATACATTTTCCATTTAACATCACCACTACAACATATAAAATTAGGGTTATTTGAGGATTTTGGATATGAAGTTCCATTAATCTTATGTCCGCTAAAGGGGATTCTGAAAGTATGTTGTTAATAAAGATCGTATCTCGGCATTAGGGGGAGAAATGCCCAAAGATTTAAATGCCTTGATAATTTCTCTAAAAGAAAAGGGAAAAGGAAAAAGGATTAGATAAATGATTTTTATATTAATCAAGAGTTACGCACTCTAGTAAGACTAAATAAAGGTTTAGTTTATTCTCTTGTTTCGATGTGAACAGAGAACTTGCCAGAAATTTGGAGTTACCATTTACTATTGTGCAAATGGATCGCTAAGAGTGGAATACCCTGGGATAATAATATTTTCATCTTTGCAAAATTTGACTTGTTAGTCAATGGTCTAAATATGCGGGACGCCTGCGAATATTAGATCAAATGACAAGTCAAAATACCACTCCTATAAAATAAATATCATCATGAAGATGATAATCTTAGTTGTTTAATGCGCGCATGTTATAATACTGGGAAGATTGGAACAACCAAAAATATTTGTTTGGGAAATGATGAAACTCTAGGTAATAAAGGAAATATCATATTCTCGGTTGTGAGATATGAGATATGAGAATGTTTCTGATGATAAAAAGGATAAAGGAAACATTTGTCGACAAATATTCTACCTCTGAAAGTTGCTATAAACAGATCTATAATCAAAGCCCATGGCATATGGCACATGAAAGTGCGTATATCGGGTCTACAAAAGGCAACAGAGGTTGAACCATAAAAGCTAAAAGTCTGAGAGCCGGTGGGTCTATACTTAATAGGTCATTACACAAAATGTGGTGATGATAACTATGGTTCTTCTCATATTATTTATGTTCCAACATTATTCTGGCGAATGGCATAGATAAATATGCAGTAAATGGGTTTAAAAAATCCATAGAGATATCCTTTATAGGATTCTCAGTTTTCTTTGGGAAAGAAATCAACGATATTTTTGTATAAAATCTCATACTTAATAAGCCTTTTCAAAGAAAGAGCATCTTCCTAAGTTATATAACACATTACGAGAGAAAAATGTTTCAAGAAGAGTAGATTTCCGGAAGAAGGATAATCTTCAGAAAATGATTTTCCTAGAATGGAAAATATATACCAGTCAAAAGTTATAAAATATACCAATTGTCCATAAATTTGGATAATGACCCTATATGACCCGATGGATATAAATGAAATCTCAAAGTTAGCCACATGAGCACGTGATATGTGCATCTCCTAGTAAAATTTGGAGATTGGTGATATCCTCTAGTACCTTCAAGGTTCTAGGTATATTGGTGTAAATCGTTAAATCGATTAATCCCCTAAATGATAAATGTGAAAGACTAGTTATACTTTGCTCTATAGTAGTACAACCATACTTGGTAAGTCCTAAGAATTATGATATTTGGTTGTATGTATAATCACTAAGAGAAAGTATTAAAATGTCAAGACCATGAAGGTTTGATATAATATATTCAGAAGATATATGAGATTCTTTGGAGATACTTTGGGACATGTAGTTCCTAATAATAATGCTTTTGAGCATTATGTATCAGGCCTAATATCGAAGTCAATTATTGACTACATTAATGCAGGTCTAAGTGAAGGATATTAGACTGGCATTAAAATATGTTTAAATCTCCAAAGTATAAAGTATAAATATGATGGGATTATTGGACATTGGATATCTGTCAAAATTCACAAAATCTTATATTGGATATATGGTGGTATGACTTTGATGAAGTCATGAAAATAGACCTAGCGGTAAAATCCACCAAGTGTTACATTATGTGAGACATCACATGAAGAAACATGGCTTAAAGAAAATGGTTGGCCATATGTGAAGTCATATAACTTTAATGCAATCAATACCCCGTTATTATCTAAAGAGATAATATGACTTGTATTGCAAAATACAAATGGGTTATGATACATCACAAGTTTTGAAACATTGAGATGTAAATATTATACAAAGTCATGTGAATTATCGTTAGAGATTTATTCACTGATTAAGCCTTTGTCAAGATCCATTCTCAAATACAAAAAAATTATTAGACGACTTTGTATATGTAGAGTTTAGGAGGAGTAAACTCTTGAACTATAACCCATATGAAACATAGATGATCTTGGAGATCATATATTGCACTCTTTTTTCTTTGTGAGTTTTTTCTTAGTGGAAGGTTTCTCACACTAAGGTTTTTAACGAGGCAATATAATAATACAAGTTTTTATATGCATTATGTCCTTTTTCTTCGTCCATTTTTTTCGTGAGGTTTTTGGAAGAAGTTTTGGATGAGACATATACATTCAAGGTTCAGACTTCATGGAATGAAGTTTGCGAAATGATGTTTATTGGAATGATCTTAAGGATCATATATTGTGCTCTTTCCGAGGCAATATAGATACATGCACTGAAATTTTCTCCATCTGTTTTTCCCATGTGGTTTTCAGAAGGAGTTTTAAAGCATGTATATTTATGCACTTTTCGCCCTCCATTTTTCCCACCGGGTTTTTGGAACGAGTTTTTAATGAGACATATGATGATATATATACTACTTGGTAGTATATACTGTTATTTTTCTTCATCCGTTTTTCCCGAAGGATTTTCGGAGGAAGTTTTCAAGATATAACTATTCAAGTAATTTGTCCAAGGGGGAGTGTTAAGAAATTAATTAAGTGGCCAAATTAATAGTTGCTTAATCTTCAAGCAAGAGAGTTAGTAGTTGCTTATCCTTTAAGCAACATTATGTCTCTATATAAAGGGGATTTTCTCATTGTAAAGACCGTACAATTTACAAGTGATGATCAATAAAGAAGTTCACTTTACATGTCTCTCAATCTCTCTTACTCACTGTGCTAATAGAATCGAACAGGAAGGACTTGCAGCCGGATATCATATCAATGCCAGGCTTAGGTGCAAGAGGAAAAAGGAAAGAGAGGGTACTTTTGTTTTTTTGAATTATAGTAACATCTATACAACTCTCATTGTTTTATATTGGCATTTTTACCAACTAAATTTCTGGTGACACTTCTATGATTTCGCAACTTAATTGACCTTTTCCTTTGTCGAAGCACAAGCACTTGTATCAAAAGATCAATCTCAACTATTCCAGCTGTGGGTTTCTGCTGAAAATTTGCCATAAACAATGGTCCTTTTCAGCACGATCAGAGGGCAAAAAGCAGGTATTTGTTTTCAGTTCGATTTGCCCAAAACATGACAGTACACAGATTCATCAAACAACATCACAAAAAAAATTCCTATCGCAGTGATTGCTTAAGTGACCTACATAGAAAGATTCAGCATACCCATAAGATGGAACAGCACTGAAACTGCCAATGCATGCTCCATTCCTACACGGGGACACCATCATATTGCTCCCAGCCACCTAGTCTGTCTGCAGGATCGTAATTTGTGAACAACCGGAACTCATTTCCTAGTTTGTTTGAGTGCTGAGGCTTGAAACCGCAGGGGTGCACATTGAGGAGCTCCAATGCCCGGTCCTTCTGCACTTCCCCTGGTAAAAGTTCAGATCATGAGAACCGAGAAGTTCATTACAGACAAACAAAACAACTCAACTTGAAGAATGCATTTCGGTATCTACTACCATTCTACCAGGGAGCCGGAAAAGGAGGCATGTGGTTCAGCACACCACAATCATGCTTTGGAGACATCAGAGATACTTTTACACTTGCAAACATGCGTAGATCAGATGCTATCTGTATCAATGTCAGCTACATCAAACACGGTGGCATACAACGTTATGATCTTATCTTGAATGCTGCAATTACGACAGCATAGATCCAAACAATTGTCCTAATGAGGAAGTAGTGGGTTAGGGGTTGTTCTCGAGATGTAGCGAATCTGCTTATCTCCGTATGTCGACGAGATAGGGTGTTTGAAAAACTAAATTCTTCGACGTATTGATCCCGACTTAAGAATCTTAACGCAACTAATTAGAACTTATTAAATATTAGGAATTAAGTGGAACTGTTTCTTAGAGGTTGTTCTCGAGACGTAATATATCTGATTCTGATTATCTACTAAAACACTTGGGTGAATTTCGCCAGCTTGTCGAAGCGAATTTAAGAAGTTGTTCCGCTTTGTTCCTAATATTTTTAAAAGTTTTTATTAGTTGCTAAGTGAAGAAGTTGTTTCGCTTAGTTCCTAATATTTTTCAAAAGTAGCGAGGTACTTCTACCAAGGTCTTACCATTGACCATTACTCCATTAGCCCTCTCGACAATACTAAGGTGACTGGTGAGCCTATTGCATTGTTTGACATTAGTCCTTACCCTTGAACTTGATTGCAAAACAAAATTAAACCAGAAAGAAAGGGTAATGTTTATTTTTCAGTACCAGAGTGTCCAGCAGTATCAGTCCACACAGCCATGAAACAGGAAATGATGCACTGATTCAATATAACTATATCGGTAAATTCACTGTTCTAAATAAGGGATTTAACCCCTAATCTGTCCTCCTCCCTCTAGTTACAATAAAAAAATTAGTTTTAATTAATCTTGACTAATCTCCAGTTCCAAGCTCTTAACCGACCGTCCAACCAGCGGCTAGCATCTTCAAGGGTAAAACTAACAAAAGATAACTTGCAGATCAATAAAATGCACTCAGATACAAAAATTTCACAAGCCTCAAGTACCTGTTAGTAACAGCAGGAATGAACCTTCAGGCTGCGCGAGGTAAGACACCGTCTTGGCAACCTTCTCCAAGCACTCCTTACTCTGCAGCACGAGAAACGATTTGCTATTTCACCTCACGTTTTGCTCCAACTGAGAATGAATCAAGAACAGCGTAATCAGCAGCAGGTTCAGGTAGGGACCATATCACCATACTAAGTAAGGAGGGTCGGCGACGACAATCCGGTACGCGTGCTTCATCGCCGGCGGCAGCTCCTCCGGCTGGTTGTAGTCGTAGAAGGTAAAGTCTCCGCCGTACTGCCCGAACCGCTCGTCGTACTCCAGCAGCTGCGTGGGCACGTACGCGTGGCTTTTCTTAAGGTAGGCGTAGAGCGTCGGGCACGCGATGCAGGCCACGGCGGCGGCGGCGGCGGAGGATCCGGCGGCCAGGCGGGCCACCTCGTCGGCGAGCGCCCGTGCGGTGCGCTCGTCGTACCAGAACTGGCTCAGCCGCCAGTCCTCCGCGACCAGCTCCACCCTGCCTTCCTCTCCCCCTTCCCCGCCCCCTTCATCCCGCTCATGCCGCCGCTGCTCTGCCAGGAACTCCCGCAGCGCCGCCGCTGACGCGGCGCTCAGCTGCGGCCGGTCGTCGTCGCCGTCGTCCTCTCCCCGAACCTCCCCCCTCATTCTCTCCTCCTCCACACCACTCGCCATTGCCGCCGCTTCCTAGCCGGACTGAGGGGAGGCGGCGCTTTGCAGTAAAACCTCTCGAGTCTCCACCGAGTCCACCACTCCACCCCGACAAGAAGAGCACATGGGCCTTCTAATGGGCCTCCATTGACACATGCTGTCATGAATGGGCTTTAGGCCCAGTAGAAACGAAGAGCGGCAATGGAATCGCAGCCTCGTGCCCTCGAAGGGGGGACTAGAGGAAGCGGAAAGGCAGAGGAGATGGAGGTGTGTTTTCAGCGCCTGCGCCTCCGTATCCATCCGGGCGTGACGAGCTAAGCGAATTCAATCCGCCGCCGCGTCCGCCGTCCTCTCCGCGGCGGCGCCACCGCTCGCCGCCGCTGACTCCCGCGGCAGCGACCGGCGGGTCAACAGGCAGGGGGGAAGAGGCGGTGGTTACTGCTTTCTCTGCTCGTCGCCTGGGCCGGTCGCCTCCACGCTGCCGCATTCGTTCCGCCGCGCCCGACTCTGCTCGCCGAAGCCCATTCTGCGTGCGACGGCGGGTAGATCCACCCGCCGGCTCGTCTGGCCGCGGTTGTGGCTGTGCTCGCGCGCCGTCGTGTGGGGGCAAGGGACTGACGAGCGCGTGCGGTGGGATTGCTTCCTCTGGAACCTTTTGTGGGCGCCGATCCGGTTTGGGCGCAATCCGCGGCAATGTCGGGCTTGTCGGCGGCGGGGGAGGACATCGTGCAGCACCTTTCGTCCAATTCCAACCCGTCCTCGTCTAAGCTTGCCAAGCTCGAGGCCCGCATGGCCGGCAAGGCCGTTTCAGTGCCGTCGCCGTCGCCGCCGCACCATCCAGTGGTTTCCTCCGCCTCGGTCACCACGTGCATGGACCAGGAGGAGCTGCCTGAGTCCTCCTCATCTTCCGACGATGATGTCAGCCCTAAAACTCGAACTTTATCTACTGCTTCCTTCTTCTTCTTTTGTTCTGAAGTACAGTACCGTATTTATCTATCTTCGATTTCCTTGCTTGCACATTACTTACGATGCTATGATCTTAGTTTCTTACAATTGTAGCTACCCTACTTTCGCTCATCTAGCCTTGATCCCAGACTAACGATCACCATGTTTGCTGATTAGAATTGTGAGGAGTACTTGATACAGAAGAACACAGTGAAGCGTCCAAGATCTCCAGATAGCGACCATGGCCTAGCTCTTGGAAATTTTGAGGTTTGCCCTTCTGTTAGGAGTCAAGTAGAATTAAACAGTACGGGCTATTCTATTTTGTACTTGCTTTTAATAGTCTTTTGTTTGATGCATTATTTTTGTAATTGTAAATATAAATATCAGGGATCAGCTAATGAGTCATTAAAGGTTTTAGAAATCATGGATGCAAGGCCGTCCATAGATAACTCAAACAGAAAAAACCAACGCCGTGGAAGGGGGCGTGCAGGAACAGGCCAAGGGCGTGGTTCAAAAACTGCAGATCAAACACGGCCAGCTTCAACTTCCTCGTTAATTGTTGCAAATGGCCAACACGACAAGTTAATAAACACGGTATGACCTGCAATTTTATTTCAAGGTCTTTGTTTATGTTCCTAGATCCTGATTCACTCGTGGTCAAATCTGGCACTTCAATATCACACACAAATGCTTGTGTTATTCTTGTGTGATTTCTCAATGTCTTCAAAACCTTTATGGGATATTAGAAATTCCTATGATTTGGTTTGCTATCAATGAGATATTAGATATATAAAATCCTAATTATGATACAGAATAGTTACCTTTTTTGTCATGGGCGTGGATCCAAGGCCTAGTAGGGCAGGTGCTCACGCCGCACCCATGACAGCAGAGTAGCTTCCAAGCTATCTCTTCTAGCTATTTAGCAAGTAATTGCTATATAAGATTGTTTCCTTTTAATCAGATTTGGTTCGCTAGGTGACTGTCCTATAAGGGGTGCATTGAATATGTATTGGTTTAACCAAGATATATATCAAGAGTCATTAGACTACCTCCCTCCTATCTTCTCTGTAATTGTAAAGTGCATCCGCCTGGTCTTGCTTTTTGGGTTTACGGCCATCTAATCTATGCACGAGACATTCTTGTTTATGGATAAATTTTAGTCATTGACGAATGTTGAATAAACCATATAGCAAATATAACCACCTTCAGTTCTGTTTTTTTTGGGGCTTACAGCTTACAGCCTTTTACCCTTTTTTTTAAGTCAAACGTTTCGAAGCCGTCTCTCGAATATCTCAAAGCTGCTTCAGAAAACTTTCAAAGCTCAATTGAGCCAAATGATCCAGCTTCTCGAAGATGAAACCCGTATGTTCAGCCGCAACCATACAAACTTGGATTTTACTAACCGATGCAAACCAGGTCAATAAATAGGAACTAATGTTCCATAACACGTTAAAATTACACGTTGTGCAGGATGAGTATTACTGCATCCAGGAATTTGAATTTTTAGATGGGAAGAACATTCATAGTTCTTTCTCAAAGATAAGCTTGATATAATTTGATTTTAAAGACCCGACTGTATTGTAATCTCCCAAAAGATTGTACATATTGTGACCAAGGCCTTGTTCTTTTCAGCGTTACGTACCGTTGCGTATTACTGTAGCAAATTTTGTTATTTTTACATAGCCTACATGCTGCAATAATTTGTAACGATTTTTTTGTGGCTTTTAGTAGTCCTTCCAAAGATCCTAAAACTATTTTTAATTATTTTTTAATCTTTAGACCTCTTTTCGAGGGCTCTCAAATTTGCTACAGTAATACTCCAACGCAACGATGCACTGAAAAGAACAAAGCGCAAATGACACTATATATGGTAGTTTATTAATGCAGGTTGTTGTAGTGCAATATACCAATAAATATGTTAAACTCATACACATATATTATGATGAACCGTTGTATGGTATTTATAACACCCTACTATACAACGTTTACCCTCATATGCTAAGTACTTTCCAGCAGGAATCTCGATCAAGTGCTCTACTTGGCAATGATGACAGGACTGCTTTACAGGTATGCGTCATGGTGTATCTCCCTTCTAGTCTTCATCATAATTTGGGTCTGGAGCTATCTGGGTTTGTAATATTTGTGCTGATCCTACATGTCCTTGTGCTATCCATACACGTCCTGTTTGTCTTCGGGCTTCACATCTTGGTTTTTTCCTTTGAGAGAACTCTTTCTTTTTACCTCCATAGTTTCATTTGTGCCTGGTTATCACAATTCCATAAAGTAGCCTGTGCATATAGCATGAACAGCCTTGGTGAAATATTGTACTGGGAGTCTGGGACATGTTATATGAATCATATTTATAACAGTAGGAATTAGGGATACTTGTGGAATGTTGTACACTGGACAGACATGTCTAGGATTTGGAGTCATTTCTTTCTGCTTCAAATTTATACACTGAAGCTGCCCCTATTAATTGTTGAATAGGAAGAAGTATCACTATTACGTGGTAAAGTTGCATTTTTGGAGGAGGAACTTAGCAAATCACATCATGAAACAACAAACCACCGCCAACTTAGTGATAGGTTAGCAAAGGTAAGGAAGTACTCACTATGAGCTCTTGTTTTATTATAACTTACCTAGGTTTCTGACATGTTAACTTTGCATTATTCTGCCAGGAATTGAAGGATCTCAAAGATCATGATCAACAAAAGAAATCAAAGGTTGTTACACTTAGAGACTTGCATGTTTAAAGTGGCTTATGCTTATCTAGCTAAAATACTATTTTAGCCACCTCAAAAAGCTTTTATGAATAACATAAACAGCGTGGACCAGCTTTGAGAAGTAGAATCAAAAACCTCTCGAAGTCCAATTTTGACATCAACTCACTTCAGCTCAACCAGCATATTCATTCGTCTCAGCCATTTCGAACATGCTCTTGGATATCATAGTGGCAGACTATTCTTATCTTACTCCTATCTTATAACCAACCATCTTTTGTTAAGCTGATCTTCATTATGTTCTCCTGTATACATTAGTTATATCATTTTATTCTGACAGTTTAGAACTTACTACTTGTGCATATTTTTTTACGAGTAACTGTAGGGAGCTGTTCGTGCCTTACATTTACATCTTGAATATTGTAATCTGTTAAATCGCATGTATGCAATAACTGTTTTTCTGATCAATACAGTAGAGAAGGTCAACTTGTTACACAAGGGGAACTTTAGGTGCATGCACATGTGTATGCATATATGATATGCACCTCAGTATCTTATTCCTTTCATTCTAGCTATGCAACAATAACCATTATCATGACCATGCGGTATATGTGCTTAATGGTCATTTTTATCAATGCAGCAAGTTAAGATCCTATCTGATTTGCTGATAGCTGTATCAAAAGCAGAGAGGCAGGAAGCACGAATGAGGATAAAGCAGGATTCTTTCAGACTTGGGAATGTTGGTGTTATGAGGTAATCTCTTGATGTTCCTGGTGCTTGGTAAATTTAGTTTGATGATGTATACCAGCACGGGTATTGTCCTATTGTCTTTCAGAAACAGGTCGGGTAGCATGATCCCTCAGTTGCTTTATAGATGCAGCATGCCTTCTAGTATTGACAGCTTTTCATCTTTTTTCATTTTGTGTTTTGGGTATAGACTATCTATTGCAAATTTTTCATTTGCTATTCTGTGCCATAACTCAGGGCTGGAACTGTAATATCCGAAACATGGGAGGATGGTCAGGCAATAAAGGATCTTAATTCTCATCTGGTTAGTTTCTGCATCTCCATAGATCTATGTATTACAGTGCAGCCTATAGATTATGTCATTCCATTCTAAAAGTTCATCGGATAATGTTAAGAAATTTGATTATTTTAATGGTTAAACTTTGATCATGTTACTTGTTCAGTTGTTAATACCCAGTCAGTATCAATATCACTTCATAAGGCACCTACTATATACCATCAGTAGACAACTTCGTACCATATTCTTATTGTTTAATTTTGATCACAGCCACAAGTTACTAGCCTTAGGCAAAAAGCGTCTAACAATCTTATAGAATTTGTTTGTCTTATTTAATTGAACATCATGTTAACAAGGCAAACATTTTCACTCCTAGTATACTGTTTGGTGTTAGACTGGACGTGCTAGCTTATTTTACTGATGCACGTAGTTTAGAGTTTATAAAGCTTCATAAGACACCGTATCTGACTTGCAACTTTAAATGATTTAGATCCATGAAGACTAAGATTTTCTTAGTTCCACTTGGTCTCGTAGAAACCAAATCTTAAATACTTCTTGCAGTTGTGCATTTGCACATGAATGATAGGTTTTATCATCTCTGAATAATGTTGTAGTAAAATATTACTTCTATTCATATTCATTTTTACATGATTTTTCCTTGTAGCCTTCTGTATAATATCAACTGTTGATTGTAACTTACCTTCCTTGCTGAATTGCTCATGTGCTTGAACCTGTAGAAATCTTTGCTGGAGACTAAAGAGGCTATTGAAAGGTATCGTAAATCACTGAAGAAAAGACAATCAGGTAATGGTTTTTTTTTCTTTTAAAAAATATTATCTTATGCCGGTTCAATTTTTTTTACAAGCTATCAATTGAGCCATCTTGCATTTTTTTGGCACAGAGTTTTAGTGCATGACCTTACTTGCAATCAAAGATCTGAAATGAAAACAAAAGAATTTCCATAGATTTATACCAATATTATTACAGTCCATTCCTTTTATATGAGGATAAGTTCCTGCTTTCACACAAGCAAGGAATAAAAAGACATAACAGCTTAAGTGACATGTTTGCTGGCGCTATTATTATTGTTTTTTGTGGTCATTGTTATTTGTTCTGGTTTTCTATTGTAGATAAGGGTGATGGCAGTGATGCTGAAACTAGCATGTCTGAGGATGATATTCTCTTACAGGATGAGATATGTAAATCTCGGCTAACAAGTATCAAGCGGGTAGATTCCTTTTACCGGCAATGCTGTTTGGTTATTTAGCACCCCCTTCCTCCCTCTCTATCCCCTTGATAAACTTGCATGGATTGTATTTTAGGAGGAAGAACAATATTTGAGAGAAAGAGATCGGTATGAATTGGAAAAGGGTAAACTTATACGTGAAATGAAGCGTCTCAGAGATGAAGATGGATCACGCTTTAATAACTTTCAAATTCTTCACCAGCGTTATGCACTCTTAAATCTTCTTGGAAAAGGAGGATTTAGTGAAGTTTACAAGGTATATTGTCGCCTCATCTGTACATATTTTAAACTGAATAGGAGACATGTTAACCTATTTAATCTATTTTTTTGAACCAAATTTAATCTATTTCGAAAGGCCACCTTTTGTGTATTGATAAAGCATCTGCACCTACTTTGTACAAATTTGACGTCCCTAAGAAAATTTTACATGTAATTGTTCCTTTGAACAGGCTTTTGATTTAGTGGAGCAAAAGTATGTGGCATGTAAGCTTCATGGATTGAATGCTCAGTGGAGTGAGGAGAAAAAACAGAGCTACATACGACATGCGATTCGTGAATACAACATCCATAAGACTTTGGTGCACCAAAACATTGTTAGGCTATGGGACATATTTGAGATTGATCACAATACATTCTGCACCGTCCTAGAATATTGCAGTGGTATAAATTTTTCTTAATTACCTTCAAATTTCATTTTGTATTGGTAGTTTGATTTGGTTTTTTCATTACTGATATCCATTTTATGGGGGTCTCATTATTGAATACCTCTTGTTGCCATAACTTTATAATACATAAATGCTACACATTTATTGTTTTTGGCCCGACATTTATTGGTGTTCACCAAATACATTCATCTATGATGAACTCTTACTTCAATAAACTTCTTCCATTTTTTATGTCGAACCTTAGGTCTGTTCTTAGGAAAGATGGTAAAAAGGGTTTCCAATAGTAGGAATTAGAAGGAATGTATAAACCAATGCCTCCGTAGATTTGGTATGATCTCTTGTAATTACAACTTCCAAACATTTATTTGTCATTTAAGATTATTTACCATATGAAGCATGTTTTGCATTTATAGTCAATGGGTTGTGAAGATGTCACTAATATTTGAGCTAGATTTTAGCAGTATTACTGATATCTAATGGAGGCTGAGGTGGGTTTTTGTAGTGTTGAGCATGGCACTGACGCTTGGCTTCACTTCATAGAGATTAGAAGCTATAAAGATAGGCTTTTTTTTTTGGGAAATCTATGCATTTTTGGGACCTTCGTGCTCCATGGTTAGAACCTCTATGGGGCCCCAACGGTTTGGACTTGAATAGGTTGAAAAAAAGACATACAACCTTGGCAAGAACGACGTTCGGCAGAATATATGACCCATGCTCCTTTAGGCTCTTTAAATTCTGTGGGTGGTGTAGCTACCGAGATCAATGCAGTTAATTATGTCTCTCCTAGAAGTTGGTTAGCGACCTCCCATTTTGTTCTAGGATTTTTCTTTTTTTGTGGGCCATTTGTGGCATGCAGGAAGAGCCCGGGCTGCTGCAGCAGGCTTTGAAAAAGGAATCGATCATGTCTTGTTAAAGAAAAAGTTTCTTCCCTTATGGAGAAGTTGTTTTTAAGTGAACTGCTGTAGTGGTTTTTGACAATGATTGTATTAGCTAGATCTACAACTCTTAGATGAGTTGGCCATTGCATGTAATAATGCTGTTACTAATGTTTTATCCAGGCAAGGATCTTGACGCAGTCCTTAAAGCAACACCAATTCTTCCAGAAAAGGAAGCACGAATCATAATTGTTCAAATATTTCAGGGCCTTGTTTATCTTAACAAGAGGGCACAAAAGATCATCCACTATGATCTCAAACCAGGCAATGTTCTCTTCGATGAGGTTGGTGTTGCAAAAGTTACTGACTTCGGCCTCAGCAAGATAGTGGAGGATGATGTTGGGTCTCAGGGAATGGAGCTTACGTCTCAGGGAGCAGGGACCTATTGGTGAGAGCATTCACCTTTTCAGTTGATCCTTTGTACTAGTCCTAGGAAAATTTAATACCTGTTCTAGTGGAATACATTAGCTGCTGGGACATATTTCTAGACCTGATGCAATAATGCGTTCTAAGTAAAGTAACATCTTTGGTGTATCGCCATAAAACCTTCTTTTTTGGACGGAATTATCTATTATTTTTGAACATATGGGATTATAAATTAAATTTTTATCTGTGTTTGCACATCATTATTGTTTTGGAGCGAGAAACTTACATTTGTAATGTTCTTGTTTGTTATTTTTCTAGGTATCTGCCACCAGAATGCTTTGATCTCAGCAAAACACCATTTATTTCATCCAAGGTAATTGGTATATGGCAACATGCTTACCTCTAATGTGAATAAAAATCGTTCTATCCTAATGTGTCGAACCAGTATGAGCAAATTATAATTTCAGTCTTATATGTCTTAGATACATCCGTCATCCACCAATAAATCATGTTCACCTGCCAAATATAAAATATTTTATAAGGTCCTAAGACAAATATTTGCTCTGTTAATTTGATAGTCAGAGGGACTATCTGATTTTAATGGGGAAAATCAGATGCATCAAACACCCTTATTTGGCCCCAGACATGTGTAGATTCAGCATATCTTGGGTTCACTGGACCTCAATGCTAGATTATTGGGAGTGAATAACCATGGGAAATGGTTAGACGAAGTGGTGGAGGTGGTACCGTAGAAGGCTGGGATTTGTTTGGTGTCGTCTGGTGGGTGAGAAGTTCGGCGGCACTGAGCGCCTTGGCAGGCAGCAGTATGGCCACTAGCCATGATGAGGGTAGTGGTTCACTGGACGGATGGGGGTGGAGTGATGGATTGATCTGTTGACCGTCGGCAATGGGGAGTGAGGTGGGTCACGAGAGGGTGGTGACGAGGAGTAGGGCTGATGGTGCCGTCAGCAATGGCGGAAGGGGTGGGCAAGGGTAGGGGTCTGTACTTGGTGGCAGCAATAAGTTGAAACTTAGGGGGAAGTGGCCAGGTGCAAGAGATTAATATTGAAAGTTGTTGGGTGGATGTGCAATTTTTTATGCAATGAATCAGAGGAATAATCCCAGTTAACCCCCTTTTTTTATTGTTTGCACTCATTTTACAAGCTTCCTGAACCTCCAAATTACACAACACTGATAAGTGGTCAAACCCAGATGTGGAAACTTCTGCTTTATTTGTAGTGATGGGTAAAATATCTTTTTGATTTTATGCAGGTGGATGTTTGGTCTGCTGGAATAATGTTTTATCAGATGCTCTATGGGAGGCGTCCTTTTGGCCATGACCAGACCCAAGAGAGAATACTTCGTGAAGATAC
The DNA here is from genome assembly GCA_036346415.1 of Raddia guianensis. Taxonomy (NCBI): domain Eukaryota; kingdom Viridiplantae; phylum Streptophyta; class Magnoliopsida; order Poales; family Poaceae; genus Raddia; species Raddia guianensis. The sequence goes on from CM070536.1 coordinate 33,583,637, forward strand.
AATTATCAATGCAAGGAGGGTGGAATTCCCTTCCAAACCAGCTGTTTCGAATGAGGCAAAGGTATATTTCCTATTTTCGCAGATGCTATGCTTATATATACATTCTGAGCAATGCATTATATACAATATACGTGTGAAAGGAAACTATCAGTTTGGTTTAGGCTTTGTTCTTTTCAGCTTAACAACTTAGCGGCTTAACAGCTTAACGGCTTATTTATGTTTTGAAAAGAAATATGATTTGGGTTTTTTGAGTTTGTTTTTTCGCTGTTTCGAAGGCAGCTACTAACGATTTAAAAAACAAGTCAAACAAAATGGATCCGAATCTCGAGATTACATCGAGAAGCTCTTCAAATTCAGTCATTTCAGCCGTTCAACCGTTCAGATTAGCCCAAAAGAACAGATTCTTAGACTTATGTTCCTTTACACTAGTTTTAATGGGTGTCGGGAGTTATTTAACAGCTGATGAAAAAATTATACAAAACTTCTTAAAGTCTTGATTATCGGTTGTGTGCTTATGTTGCTAGTTTCACAAATTTTTGATCTAGCATTACCAGTTACCCCTTCCCGCAAATGGAAACTTTTTAGTTGTACTAACAGTATAAAATTAAACATTGTTGTGCCATGAACATTCACAGGAACTGATACGTCGTTGCTTGACATACAATCAATCAGAGAGACCAGACGTGCTAACAATAGCCCAAGACCCTTATCTCTCTTATGCGAAGAGGTAACAATATTTTGGATGGGGGAGCGCTATCGGGAAAAGATTTTGGACGAGCTCAAGAATATCCCAAAGAGTTTTTCTGTATATTTTGTAAATTTCTGTTGGCCCCATAACATTGATGACTTGAAGCATCAAAGGCCTGCCCCTTCGTAATGTGGAGGGGGGCAGGCATTGATTTCAAGGGCCATGTACCCTTTGATATTTCTTGATGCTCTTGTGCCCCCCATGCATAAGGAAGGAAATTTGGTGGCACCCGGTGCCACCTAAGTTGTATGGCACCCGTATCCGATGATTGACACGTGGCATCACCAATCTTCCAAACATCTCCCCAGAATACGCAGTCTTAACAAAAATCCCTAGCTGCCAAACCAAATCCCCACCGCTATCGACCGTCGCCTCCTGGGCGTGGCGCCCTGCCGTCGCGCCACCTTGTGGACATGGTGCCCCGCAGTCGCGCCGCCTCCTCGGCATGGAGTCCCTCTGTCGCGCCGCCTCCTCGGCGTGGGGCCCCGCCATCGACGTCGCGCGCCTCCTCGGCATGGAGCCTCTGCCGTTCTGCCGCCTCTGGGCGTGGGGCCCGTCGTCGCGCCACCACTGGCGTGGGGCCTCGTGCTGTCGTCGCCTCCTCGATGTGGAGGCCCGCCGTCGCGCAACCCCCTGGGCGAGCCTCGCATCGTCGGCGCCGCCTCGGCATGGAGCCCCGGCGTCGCTGCCTCCTCTGCATAGAGCCCCGGCATCGCCTCTTCCTCCTTCTGGAGCCCTTGGTCACCGTCACCGTTGTGGAACCCCTCCGTTGCTATGGCTGCATTGTAAAACTTGTTTTGGTTGACTGTGAGCATGTTTTGGTTTTGACTGAGCATGTATCTTGTATGGAGAAATGTTGCTACTCCTCCGATTCATTGTGTTTTGAATAGAAGTAGTACCTGCAACATGGAAATTATGGTTGAATATGTGCTTCAGTTGTAAATTGTAACCGAAAATTTTCGAATTGCAATTGTATTTAAGTGATGGTGGCTTCAATATTACTTCTGCATATTGATGTTTCAGTCCGACCAATGTTTTAGTTGTAATCTGGAATTTACCCTGATTCCCTTCGTCGTGTACGAGAGCAATTCAGGGAAATTTAATTTTTCAGATTTCACAGTAAACAACCGGATGCATTCAGCTTTCCCAATTTGAAAAATTCAAAACAAAATTAAAACCAATAGCAATTGTGCATTCAAGGAAAGGAGCTAAACCAAATTTCAGGGTTGTGCATTCAGGGAAAGGAGCTTAACCAAATTTCAGGGAAAGGAGCTTAACCAAATGAAGATTGTATGACTATGCTCCTGAGCATGCTAATCAATGTAAGGTGTCATGGTCTCAATACAGAAAGTGGCAAGATTAAAATACCAGATCAAAAGTATGCCATATATCATTGCCTTCCATATACAAAAGTATGCCATCTATATGGGCATTTCAATTACAAAATATATCCACTTCCATATACAAAAGTATGCCATCTATATGGGCATTTATTTTACAAAATATATCCATTTCCATATACAAAAGTATGCCATTTATATAAGCATCAGATGAATTTTGGTTTATCCTTGTTTTCATTGAAATTTAGCCTTCGAGAAGCAGACGATATGGTAGCTTCTGGGTATCCTTGAAGCAACAAATTTGTGAATTCTCCTTGAATGGTAGGGAAGGACATTGTCGAATAATCAAGAGAAGACATGTCATTTGTCCGGAGTGGTTCCTAAACCGATAGAAGTAGAAACGATGGCAATGTACAAATGTGACATGAACATGCTGATTTGGTTTGTTGATCTTACACTGGATTGGGAAAGTCCATCTACGAATGTCTTTTCAGAGGGAGTTGGATCTTCTCCTGGTAAAAAATCAAAGAAAGTGAAGCATTAGTATTTAGTGAAATTAAAAAGGGAGCAATCTTAAGTTAAAAGAGATACCTTTTTTTCTAGGTTTCTTGGTTGATTTCTTATTTCCTTTCTCAAGTACATTTTTTGATCTTTTCTGAGTTGGACCTTTTTGATGTGGTGGAGCTCTAAATGATATTCTCGTCTTTGCAACATCTTCGGTGCACTCAAGAGTAGACTCTAGAACATCTTTATCTAAACTTATTTTGGTTAGTAAATCTTCTACTTCTGATGCCATCTTATCTATGCTATTTTTGAAGTGATCAACAACCTCTTTTGAAATTGAACACTTCAATGCGAGAGATATTGCCTTCCGAGAAATGCGAGCACAACGTGCTTGTAAGCTTTCCATGTTACTCGGTGCTTTATAAGAAAGTGATCCTTTTTTGCATACTTTGTCCATCTATTTAGTATGTATTGCGGTGGCAAGATAAAGACTCGTATAATATGTTTGCATAGTATACCTACATGTGCAGGAATTTTTGCTCACAATTGAAACAAATCATATTAAGCAATAATGATACAGGTGAGTGAATACAAACCTGAGCAAGTATACTTCTGGCAAGAACATTATGAGTCCATACTCTCAAAATTAAATACAACAATAGCTTCATCTTCCTCTTTATTAAAAGTTGCTACCATGAAAGTGCTAGTTGTACCCTCCTGATGTGTCAGTGTGCATAACAAAGGAAATTGTTTTTTGAATTCATCTTCGAAATCAGTAAATAGGTTTCTTGTATATGTTTCAGCTGCAGTCTTGAGCATTGGTAAACTAGAAACATAAGGATTTGGATTGTTATTTCTTGACTTATAGTCCTCATACAACTCATTACGGCGAAGACGAACATTGCATTTATCATATTGCACAAGGAACTCTGAAATTGAAAGCTTTCGACGGAAAGATTTCTTGAAGACGTTATTCATACCTTCGCTCCTTTGTGTTGAAGTCATATCAGCACAAAAAGAATCACGACGATAGATAGAAGCCCACTTCTCACAAAGCGAATATAGATTTTGTAACCATGAATTATCTTGAAGGTTGTAAGTAGTCAATAATTCTTGCCATTTCAGATTGAAGTGACTCACTGATCTTTCTTCATATATACAACTCTTAAAATCTGAAAGAAACCTACAATGGTTGGGAATAACTTGACTAAGATGCTTAGCAGCATTTTGGTATATATGCCACAAACAAAGACGATGACTTGTGTTTGGGAACACCATTCTAATTGCCTTTGCCATTGCAGAACACTGATCAGTGAATATTGTGACAGGTTCCTTTCCAGACATTGCTTTAAGGAAGGTAGTGAACAACCAAAAAAAAGAATCAGCGGATTCATCAAATAGCAATGCAGCTCCAAAAAGTATGGTTTGCTTATGATGGTTAGTTCCAAGTATGGGAGCAAATGGCATTAAATACTTGTTTGTCTGAAATGTGGTGTCAACTGACAGTACATCACCAAAGCAAGCATAGTCATCGATAGATTGGCTATCAGCCCAAAAGAAATTAGCAATCCTACCATCTTCTTTATCTAGCAGAATAGCATAAAAAAATGAGGGGTCTTCGCTTTGTTTGTTCTCCAAGTAGTCCAATAAAGTTTGAGCATCATTTGCTTCCAAGAATTTTCTACGCTGACTGGCAATATAATTGTTGCAATCCATTGGCAGAAAAGGCACATTCTGATCTCCCCCACACCACTGTTCAAAGAAACCATAAATTTCAGCTGATTTAATCCCCGCTTCTCGCATTTTTTCAATAAAGTGTTTATCACCCTCATCAATACGACGCTGTGATCTGAGCATATGTGCCTTATTTGGATTCACATAAGGATGATTGTGATTAAGTTCTACTTTTCGCATTGTCCAAATGCCATCTCTAGAAATCGTGAATCGAACAAATGCTTTGCAAGATGATCTTGTTGAAGCACGCTCCTTTTTTGTTTCATCGGTTGGATGAGTACTTTTTTGGCCTTCATTGCTGCAAACCATATACTTAGCACACAATGTTTTATCCGGTCTTGTTTTCGCATGACATTTTCGTATACTGAAACCAAGTTTGCCCGCATATGCATTATAGAAGTCATAAGCGTCTTCTTCTGATTGAAATGTCATGCCCACCTTTGGTACATTTTCAGATGTAGTATTTTGATCATCCACCTGCCCATAAGAAAATATGATAAATACATGTATTAATAGGGGAAGAACACTATATAATCAAGAGGCCTTACGAAAGCAGGTGCATCATCTTACTTTATTGATGGAAAACAAAGGTCTATTTACCAAAATTAGTTTTAAGACCGTACTGAAACTATGCACAAGAGTGGTTATATACTAATCTTACCTTAGGGGTCACTTCACTAGAATCATCAGGGCTCTTATCATCATCAGAACCGAGGTCTTGATTGGTGGTGGCCCCGGTGACATCTTGGGCCAAATTTGACATGACGACAAGCCGTTGTAAGTGAGATAAAACACAATCTAATCCATTGGATCAGCTAACTACATTTCAGTTATCAAAGATCAAAGAATGATATCAAAGAAGTTATGATGAGACCAAAGAAGCAATCGAAGAACAACTTTTTCTAACAATGTCCTTACCAGCAACTCGAAGAAGTTCTCTGAAATCTATCGCCAGATGACGTGCGAGCTGCGCCCAGGCTATCACGCGATTAACCCTAATTAAATGGGGAGGAGGAGGTGCGCGCCCAGGCTTATCTCGCGCGCGTTGCTGGGCTGGTGAAAAAACTGGGCTGCTCAATTGCTTTGAGATTGGTGGAGCCACGTGCCCCTTATCAGATACGGGTGCCACAAATGCTTACCTGGCACCGGATGCCAGGAAATTTCTTTCCACAAAGCTCCTGCGTTGGTGTCCATCCGTATAGTAGAAGTAGAAGGGTCAGCGAACACGGACAAGGTTTTGAGCCCCTTAAAAAGAAAGAATCTAAGCAGAAATAACGAGTAATTAAATAGTATAAGACAAGTGTTCCTTATCAGTTGTTTGAAAATATATAAAATTGCAGTCGATGTTCTTTTACATTACTACTCCATAACTAAATTTGCATATGGTCAATATTATAAAAAATGCACAATAAACTATGTAAAAGATTAATGTACTACTTTGGTTTTATAAATACTGTGTACCATGTTCATCATAGCAAAATTATATTCAGTGAATTTACATATCCATCAAATCATATGAGCAAAAATAAAACACGAGCAACTCGCTAATAGTGCATTTTTACAACATTGACGTTATGTAAATTTAATTATATATTTTAGTGTAAACACGTTAACTAAGTTTTTTTTTTATCTATTTTCAGTCTGATGCCCATAATTTAACATGTCACATTCAATGTTGAGATAATGGAACTGAAAAAGGTGGTTCTAGTATCTTCGTGACCATCTGCTCGTGTTTTTTCACACAATATCAGATGTATCAAACATTTTGAATTATGAGACCGACTAGTTGTCAATCAACTGAGTTAATTAACTAACGGTCGATTTTCTAGGCCATTGGAAAATCTCTCCCCCTCCTCTCTTTTCCGGTTTTCCCCTTTCCCTTGCCTCCTCAATATGTTGTTCCACACCTCCTCCCCCTGCCTTTGCCTCTGCCGCCTACGATCGGCGTCTTACCTCCCCCTCCCTGACGCTATCCCACCCAACCTGACTCAATCCGCCCTCCTCCGCTGCTCCCCACCATCGTTTCCCGGCCTCTCTTCTAAGTCTAGGGCAGCATGAACCCTACCTCTAACCCGAACCCTAACCCCAATAGTGCGACGGCCAAAGAGGAGGAAGAAGGTGGCACCAGTAAGATGCAAACGAATAAAAAATCAGTTGATGGTTAAGAATTTTTTAGACAATTGATGTCTAGCAAAGTCGATTTTTAACACTATCTAAGTCACACAATTTTCATGGTTCAGACACAAGCTAAAACGACTTCATCTTTTGCTGTATGAAATTGTGCCTTTTCATGATTCAGAACCGAGCATACCCCAAATCAACAAAAAAGAAAACGTAAAGGAAAAAAAGGGGAAAAAAATGCATGGCAGGAAGAGAGCAAGAACTCCCTGCGCGCTGTTTCAATAGCCTATCTCCATCACTATACCACCAGCCATGGCTCATGGATGCCTGCCTCTAGTACGTGCTGGGCTGGGTGGTGAGCCCGTAGCCGAGCGGGAAGAGCGGGTCGTAGTTGGCGTCGCCGTAGTTCATCGGCAGCTGCTCCACCGTCTTGAACCACGTCCGCGGCAGCTTGCCGGTGAAGCCGTAGTCGCCGAACAGCACATCGGAGACACCCTGCCCCTCGGTGCCCGGCAGCCACGCCGCCACGAGCGCGTCCACGGCGCCCAGGAACGGCTGCACCACCACCGGCCGCCCGCTGATCACCACCGCCGCGCACGGCACGGCGCCGCACACCGTCTGCACCGTGCTCGCCCCGGGCTCCGGGATGGTCAGGTTCATGCTGTCCCCCTTGGTCTCCGTGTATGGGTGCTCCCCCACCACCACGATGGCGTAGGCGAAGCCGCCGCTCTTGACGAAGCCCTCGTCGGGGTTCTCCGCGAACACCACCGCCGTCGCCGGGTCCACGGCCGCCTTCACGGCGTCCAGGATGGTGGTGCCCACGGTGATGCGCCCCGTGTCGCCCTGCCACTCGATCGTCCACCCGCCGCACTGGTACCCCAGGTTGTCGGCGTGGCTGCCGGCGACGAGGATCTTCGCCGCCTTCTTGGGCAGCGGCAGCAGCGGCTTGCTGCCGCTCGTCTTGCCGTTCTTGAGGAGCACCAGCGACTTCCTTACTGCCTCCCTCGCCAACTCTCTGTGCTCCTGCATCATCAAAAGCTCAGCATGTCAGTGTGTCTTCAGCTTAAACCAATCACATTCCGATTGCACTTGCACTGCACAACAAGAGAATAGAGTGGCGTTGCATGTTCAGAGTTCAGTACCTTCTTCCCCAGCTGATCGGCCAAGGTTGTATCGGCCATAGGGTTCTCGAACAAGCCCATGGTGAACTTCACGCGCAGGATCCTCGTGACGGCGTCGTCGATTCTGCTCATCGGGATCACGCCGCTGTTGACGTGGTTGGTCAGGATGCTGATGAACGACTGGTAGTTGTTGGGCACCATGATCTGCAACATCACATTCGAGATTCGGTCACACCAATTAATCATCTCTTAGCTGATGATGCGACCGAAGCTGGGAGCTTCTAAGTTCGATAATGAGCTTACCATGTCAATGCCGGCAAGAACCCCAGCCTGGACAGAGTACGAGTAATTTGACCCTGCAGGGCTTGTGATCCTGTCAATGCCTTCCCAATCTGATATCGTGAATCCCTGCAAATCAAATGCAAAAACACAGCAAGGTGATGAGCATCTGGAGATCGGAGCAATGAACTGTAAGAATGGTGATCTTGCAGCAAGCTTTGACCTTGAAATTGAGCCTGCCCTTGAGGAAGTCGGTGATGAGCTGGTGGTTGGCGTGCATCTTGACCCCGTTCCAGCTGGAGTAGGAGATCATGACGGTGGAAACGCCCTTCTGGAGGGCGTTCAGGTACGCCGGCATGTGGATGCTCATCAGTCCCTGCCGGTCGATGATGGTGTTGTTCTCGTTGATGCCGTTCTGCGTGCCGCCGTCGCCGACGAAGTGCTTCGCGCACGCCGCCACCTTGTTCCTACCCACGTCCACCATCAGATTGACATATTACATTGCATAATATTGCATATTTCCATTGCACCAGTAGTGAACAGGAGTGTTCACGGGGGCTTACTTTCCGGCGACGTAGGGCATGCCGCTCGTGAAGTTGGCAGGGACGTCGCCCTGCAGGCCTGGGATGAGCTCGGTCATCTGCTGCACGATCCGGTGATCTTCGCTGTAGCTCTCGTAGCACCGGCCCCACCTCGGATCTCTGCATACCTGCATGCTCATCCACATCAAGAACATGAGAAAAAAAAAATCTCCTTTCCAATTCAAGCAAACCACTTGGATTGGTCCCAAGATTTTCGGTTCGGTGGCTCTTACCGCGATGCACGGCGCAAAGGCGTACTGGATGCCGGTCGCTCTCACCTCGAGCGCCGTCGCCGCGCCGATCCTCTTCACCAGATTCGGATCCCTGTGCAGTTCAAACATAAATTACAGTCTTGTTTTTTGGGCAAATTTTAGCTTCCTTTTCACTGGCATTGCAGATTCGCAGCACGGAAATGGAAATGCAAAGAAAAAAATAGACTTTTGAGGGGCAAATTTGAACTTGTTTTCCACTGGCATTGCAGATTTGCAGCACGGCGAGGATGGGAGATGGAGCGTGCCTGGTGGCGCCGAGGCCGACGTTGTGGGGGAAGATGGTGGCGCCGTACACATTGTTGTGGCCGTGGACGGCGTCGATGCCGTAGATCATCGGAATGCCGAGCCGCGTGGACAGGCAGGCCTTCTGGAAGTCGTTCACCATGGCCACCCACTCCGCCGCCGTCGCCTGCTTCCGCGGCACGCTCCCGCCGCCGCTCAGCAAGCTCCCTGCCACAAACGCATAAGCTCCAATGCAAGGAAGGAAGAAAAGAGAACCAGCGGCCGATCGACGGCCATAAACGATGGCGGCGGCGGAGCTCACCGATGAAATTGTCCTTGAGGACCTGCGGCGACGCGACGAGGCGCTCGATCTGCGTCATCTGGCCGACCTTCTCCGCGAGCGTCATCCGCACGAGGAGGTCGTGGACTCGGGCCTCCACAGGCTGCGCCGCGTCCTTGTACAGCACGTAGTCGCCGGCCTCGCCGGAGACGGACCAGAGGAGGAGGAGGAGCGCTGCGATCGCCGGCGCCGTGAGCAGCGCCATCTTCTGCCGGAGCAGGAGCGGGAGCAGCCGCCTCTTCACCTGCCCATACCATTGCAGCGACGTGATGAGAATCCCTGTGAGGCGGTCCTCCAGGGGCTCGAGAACGCCGGCGACGGCGAGGCCGCCGGCCATGGCGGACGGTGGTCGCCGGTCAATCTCGAGGGCAGCCGGGGTTCACGCAGAGGCGCAACAGCATGGCAAGAAACCATGGTCCGTGCCGTGAAGCGACTTCTCGGCGCAGACTAACGCGTGGCCCGTCTGATTCTTGCAAACAGCGTGCGAGTTTTTAACTACTACTGGGCCAAATTAAAGCCATTTTATCAATCGCCACTCTGAAAGCTACACAGATCTAGATAAGCCTAACATTAATTTTAAGTTTAATCGCCATTTGTTTACGGCATGGTAACTTAGTAAGAAGATCCGTGCAGTTGCGGAGATTGTGCACTACAACAGCAGGTGAACAGTGAAAATGCAAACAAGAAACTGTTCAGGGTAGAAACAGAAGTTCAAAACAATTAGACAAAAAACCACTGGTTGCAAACTGATGCATACTCTACTGAAACCGATCAAACGGCAAGCAACTGAGCCATGAGGCAGCCAAAGCCAATCACCAGAAGCAGAGGAGGATGGGGATCCAAGCAGAGGAACAGGGAGCCTTTAGCATGAACAGGGAGCAGGCAGAGGCGAACAACAACCACCACCCCAGCAGCAACGACTACTGCTGCTATATCTACTGCACTGTTCTTGTGAGAGCGAAGGGGGCAAAAGTACTCTCGCTCTCGCTCTCTCAGATGGTAAATAAACAAGCAAATTCAATGCGTTAGTTGCAACCGGTTGGAAATGGAATCCCACACCACAAAGCCACCGTCTTTGCCTCTCCAAGACCCAACACGCGTGAAGCCCAAGCACGCAATGAAAAACGCTAGTGCAAACTGCAAAGGACGCATGTGTGTGTGTGTGTGTGTGTGTGTGCGTGTGTGTGTGTGTCCGCTACTCAGTGCCCTGCGTGTGTGTGTGTCCGCTACTCAGTGCCCTGCTGCTAGTTTCAGTAGAGTTTGGAGTGTTCGGGACAGGAAAGAAGGCTGCCTCTTCTCTTACCAGAAAGGAGCCGCGAGGAGGGAGGGGTAGTAGCTATGGTGGATGGGAAGAAGATGATGGGGGGCAATGGCTGTTTATATAAACCGAGCAATGCGATAAGGATCAAGCAGTGGTTGGATCAGGGGCCGTGCTGGCCATGGAGCCTTGAGCCTTGAATCCTTTCCCAGCAAATATCCCTCCTCCTCCTCGTCTTTGCCTTTAGTGGGGATAGCGAGAATTTATGATCCGAATTGTTGGCTTCCGGCGAGGCGGGCGGCGACAACTGGACGGAAGCAGAGCAGAGCAAAGCTCTGGGCACACGTGATCTCCTTTCCCGTTCCGTTCTCATTCGTCGACGCGAAGAGTTACACTTACAGCTTGATGGCCAATTGATCATGGCGGAGTGGTAAAGTAAAGAGAAGGGGGGAGAAGACGACGACGACGAGAAGAAGCGCTGAACCACGCACATGATGGGGCAAAAGCGCCGCGGGAAAGAGCGCAAGAACGCACAAGAATCCCCTGCTTTGGCCACTCACTTTCGCTAGCTTCTTGGCGAGCCCCATGCGCGCGAGGGCGCGGCCGCCGGCCTGCGCACGATGCGGCGGCGAGAGCCAAGAACGGGAAGGGACACGGCGGCGCAGGCGGGACCGGAAGGCGAAGGAGGAGACGGACCATTGTCGTCGGGGACCAGAGGAGGCGGGCACGGGGATAAATAGCGGCGCAATCGATTGGTTGCTTACCGGAGAGTGCAACCGACGAGGGACGTGGTCGCGGCGTGGCGGGTGGCCGGCGCAGGGCGACGACGGAGACCGAAAGCGACGCCGCAACCAGCAGCCTATCTGCAGTATCACAAAGCTTCACTCCTCCCGAGCCCTCCTATCCAGATTCCAGCCACGGCTTGCAAGCAACTGCCCCCAAGCAATGGCCGGAGGAAGCAGAACACGAGGAGGAAGATGATGGGAGGTTGGGCAATGGAGGCGAAGCGATTTATAGAGGAAGAAGAAGCAACGAACCAATCAAGAACCGGACGAGCACGAGCATGCAGAGCATGCAGCAACGGGCAGACACGACAGGGGCGCAGGGAAAGCGGACGGACTCGCGTGGACTCGCGGCGAAGGCCCCAACGTTCGGATCGGGGGGCGCATCCGGGGCGCCCGTGGCGGAGCGGACGGCTGGGATGGGGCGCGCCGTGCGAGTTGGGGGACGTGGCCGCCATGTTGAGAGCGCCCGCACGTTCCCGCTCGGGTTCTGTGGCCGCGCCAACGGCTACCAATCCAGGCGAGACAAACGCACGCGCGACGACGTGCTGCACCTGCAGCCAGCCTCGCGGATCTCCGTGCTTCTCATGCGTTCAGTCCGTCCCGTCCTGGATGGATGGATGCCTCCATCTGTTTGTTTTTTCCATTGGTCTCCGCTCCCGAGATGCGCAGTATCCCATTATTTTGTTCAGGGGCACTAAATTTTGTTAAACAAATGGCAATACCTTTACGTTGAGAGAAGTGGCGACTAACAATGACAGTGTGAACAAAAGACGCAACGAGCAAAGTAGCATCAGAAGGCGCTAAGCAGCCACTAACAACGAAAATTAAGAGTTAGTCATAGCTAACAAAGTACTGTGGTGGCAATTTCATGAGGCGTGTTCAAACAACCTGTGCAAACTCGAACTAAGGATCTACCAACTATTAGGTAGGCCACAAACTAAAGTTGGAAGCTCATGATCTTTTCAACAAAATGAGGCTTTGGAAGATTTTTGGGTTAAATATCCGATTGTTTCGTTCTTTCCACATGCTTCAGAAAGTGAGAATTATGAGTATGTTGTCGACTTCCAAGCTTTGTTTGGATCAGAAAGACTATCCCACTAGGTCTCAGTAGAGAAAATATCATCGTCAACAAGCACAGTGGTCTGGCGAAAGCTCGGACCGCAAAGGATTTCGCTAGCGCGGTTGTGCACGGACCGAGAAGGTTGGTGATGGCTCGGCTGTGGCCGTTTGGCTGCATGGCAGCGGAGCTGGGTAAACAGGCGTGGGTCGAGGCCTCGAGGGGCGCTGTGGACCGTACTGAGGCTGTAGCTTGGGTCTTAGCGTGGGATAACGGTGCGACTGTTCAAAAATCAGGAGAATTGGAGGAACCCGAGGCCGAGACCAATACGACTCAGTTGGAATTTCAATTTCAAGACGGATTGGAATCTCCTCACCACGATATAGTTAGGTACAGTGAAAGACAGGATGCATAGCAGAAGATAGTTTTTTGGACGCCAAGAAAAACTCAGATCTATGGCCTGAAACAACCTGTTTGAGCTTGGGTTCTGCAACAAGCATGAGATGCAAGGTTTTGAGGTTTTGAAGGAGAAGTGCTCAAAGGTTGTGAGGTGGTCTAACATGTGGAGAAGATAACAACGATCTGTGCAAAGAGGAGAGCGGATCAAGTGGTTTGATGGAAATCTGTTCAAGGTCGAGAACGGATTAGGTGATGAGATCGGAGATCTTTTCTAGTTGGCGGATAGATTGGACGGTGTAAACCGTGATCGACAGGATTAGATCGATAAAATAGTAGGAACTAGTGCAAATGTGGCGGTGCCTAAAAGAGACTCGAAAGGCCACGATGATGGTGTTACCTTCAATATCAAAAATGCAGTTAATCGGAGCATGGATATTGAATTTGGTTGGTCTTTTTCATGTGACACACAATATATAATAAGTGGTTTTTCTACAAGACTGGTGATTTTGTATCGGTCTACTTTGGCGGTAACACGGTTTATCGTGCCACTAGAGTAGGAGCCATCAAGATCATGATTTGGTCTGGTGTGCTTGTGTTGATTGAGAAGGAGCGCACAGAGTTAAAGCTCCGCAGACGCAGACAATCGTGCCAAACTGCGTTACCAAATATCATGCCCTCGGTGTCGTATACATCTTGCGTACCGATTAAATTCCTAACAAATTCATTCAACTAGGGCTTTAGGAGTAAAATATAGAAAAAATAAAAAAGAGCGTGAGACGTCGAATCACACCGCAACAAAAGCTGCCAACTAGCCAAAGGCCAAACCTCACCATAACTCAACGTTGTCACATGGGGACCAACATCCTCACACGGTTGGACACCAACGTCAAAACAACGACACCTGCGTTGCAACGCTGGCAACACGGCGCACCCAAAACCGCTACAAAAGCGGCAATGACTCAGCTAACCAAAAGATGTTCTAGAGAGCAACCAACTATGCATATCACATATGTTTTTTTTTTTTGAGAAAGAACCACCTTATCATTCCTTAAGCTTCTGACCAAATACAAACTGATCCCTCTTTAAAAGAGAAAATGCAATCAAGACTCTAGAGGATTGCATCGAAGAACCATGGCCGGAACTTCCCCTTCTCACCACGCCGTCACTGACGACGAAGAACGACGAAGACGGTGGGAAGAAGCCCATCTCCTCCCACCAGAACCACACAGGGTAAAGGATCCACAGATCAAAATCAAGCATAAACGTGAAGGCACAGAAATCCAAAGCTGGCCAATACAAGGAAGAAGGAACCACGACACCACCGACCTCAACCGCCTTCGGCACCAATTCCGACGCCGGAGTCTTCTGCAACAAACACCACTTACCACTTTCTCCACAAAAATCTCCTCCTAAAGACGAGGAGTCTTCACCCTAGACAGGAGCTTGAAGTAGTGACAAAGCCGCCATCCGCCAAATATCTGCAGAGGAGAAGCAAGCTGCACTCCTCCGCGGAAGCTCGCCGGAGACGAAGCTCGTCGCCACCAAGAACCTCCCCTCCCCCGGGCTCTCCTTATTCTCAAACTGAAACCTACATCTACTCCTACTGCTGTACACAGCCCCACCTAGATCTGCACCTCCTCCATCCCGGCGACGACCCGCAGGCCGCCGACGGCGACGGAAAAGGCCAGATCTAGGCGAAGCGAGCTCAACTTCCCTGTTCGCCCTTGCTACCGCCGAAGGGATAAGCTCGGGCCGCAGCGGCTTTTTCGTGTGCTTGTTTAAGATTTGAGTCATGAAAACGCGGTCCCCGTTGCTTCAAGAAGCACTATCACACATGTATGCAAGTTTGATGTTAACACCGTATGTAGGCAAGTTTGATGTTAACACCGTAAAATTCATGCAAAAAACTTCAAACTCGAGCTCGACACGCTGGAACTTCCATGGGAGCGGCAATTTTTCCTTTGTTTTTGAAAGAGATATGCTTGCATGGCCAGGATGGATGTTTCATTATGTTGGTCGAACACCAACCAAGCAACATTGTCAAATAAGCGGACAAAAGAAAAAGGATTTCACGAAAAACGTGGTGGACTGAAGAAGATAAGGATGCGTGTACCGTAAATCTGTGATTGCTTCGAGACTTGCGATAGTACTATATATCTCTTATCATCTACGTGTTTGTTTATTATTCACTGATTCATAAATCAGAGCCGCAGAAAACAAATTGTTGGCCGTCTCAAGAATACAAACAATGACCACGCAATCGGCGCATATGCATCATGTTCTTTTTCTTGCAAAACGCCTTCGCAATAAAAAGCAATAAATATCCTTCTTTTTTTACTACTCTCTTCTCCATTTTGAACGGACTGACTACCATCCGCTGACATTGTTGTCAATGACCACCGCTGGGCGGGCGTGCAACCATGTCGGCGCAACCTTAACATAGGATGACATGATAACATGCTTATCTCAACATATGGGCAACTTGGCTTGCTGCAACAATCAACGCAGCGGCTCCAGCACAAGCCAACATGGCCACGTGTCATGCCGAGCTATGGTCAATGTCGGCGGGTGGCAGCCGGCTCGGAGGAAGAGAGGAAATCGGGAGAGAGAGGAAGAACAGAGATCGAATCACTTTAAATCTGAATATTCAAGGTTTTTTTTTTTTTTTTTTTGTCATAAGTCACGCCGAGCGATGGTCATTGTTGGCTAGTAGCAGTTGGCTCGAAGGAAGAGAGGAGAATGGTAGAGGGAAGTAGAACAAGGACCAATCACGATTTGTATCGAGGGAGTTTTTTTTTCTTCAGAAACTACATGCAATGGGGAGTGAGACTAAACACAAATCTTGTACTATAGGGCTGTGATATTGTAACCTCTAAAAAAACCTCTACAACCTGAAAACTCTTTACTCTCCACACTACTAGCTCTTAAAAATTCATTTCTTTGTTACAGACACTGTAACATCCAGAATTATAAATCTCTAATAATAATGTTTTAGAGAGTACTGCATATGCTTAAAAGATGGTAGTATTTGAGGGATAGATGTATGATTTCAAGAGTACGTTATTGCACTTTTTTTTGATAAAATAGAATTTTCATTCGATCATTGACCAAAAAGTTATAATAAAAAGTTTTTACAACGAAACTCCACCAATAGAACCAACATTATCTACTAGAAACAATATCAAGATCAACATGCGAGTGTGTTTGGTCCGTGGCCTCCAGACTTTGCCCATGAATAGTCACGACCAATGAAAGGCATGACCTTTTATTGATAATTTTTATGTTGTTTGATGGAAAGTCAATTGAGGGTGACAAATTTTGATAAGGTTATATGGTATGTTTTGTTGGTTGCCAATTGAATGTGTCGGTTATTCTCATAGTCAAATAAAAATCATAAAAACTCCAATAAAATTTAATAAATTTAAAAATACCTAAAACTTTGTAATTGTAATTTTAAAACACATTAGAACATAAATTTTTAAAAAGGTGAATTATAAAATACAAAAAATATTAGGTAAATTATAAAAAAACCAAAGAAAATATGAAAAATATATAAATGGGTTGGTTTGGATTTTATATGAATTGTAAAAAATACTTTATGCAATCTGGACACTGTGTGATAGATGTGGAGTTTGGAAAATGAAAATCAACTTACATAAATAAGGACACCACTAGCTCCATAGGGAGGGATGGCGTCGGCGAGAAGTCGTTGGCCCTGAATTCCTTTCTTTCTTGATCCAATTCCAAATATCGGCACCGAGACTAGAAGCAACAACCTAATATTCGAACTCCGAAGTGGAAAAACCCATGATTTCAGTGTGAGATATCAAAATTAAGGCTTTTCTCGTTAAAAATTAAGGGTTGAAGAAAGGGCTACTACTTAAAGAGAGACGTTCCCATACCCGGTTAACTGATTTAGGAGTCTGCATTGCCAAGGTGTTTGATTTTGGTGCCCTGGAATGGCCATCGTGTTCCACGTAGAAAATGTGAGGCCGAGTTAATTTTTTTTAGGGCATGCAATTTGAGGGCCATCATCCAAATGCTAGCCAAATCACATAGGCAGACTTCTTTTGTCATGGCAAACAAAGGTTAAAAAATCAAACGGTCCCGCATTTTTCCTGCTTGGATCAAATATTTATAACATGTGTGATGTAATACTTACACTAGTAATATCATACTTGAAATTTTATGCATGTTTTAAAACACATACTTTTTTGCAACGCCGACGACAAGCTTGAGGAAGACGTGGCTGTGGCGGTGTGTGTTGTGTTGGAGACGCAGCGATGGCGTGTCAATTGCGTGCCAGCGTGAGACGAGATGTGTGCAATGTTAGCGTGGCCAGAACAAGCACGACATGGGCAGGAGCGCATGGGTACCACGACGAGAGATGGGGTGGCGGCCCGTGCGGCCTCGCACCATGAGTGGCGAGACAAAGTTGATGGTGGCGAAGGTGACGATGGGTCATGGACATTGTACGAGTGGCGTTGACATCGCTGGCGTGATGGCTCCTGGTGGCCGCACAGGGTCACGACATCGTGGACGTCGCTCAGTCTCAACATCATGGCTAGAGATGGCTCTCCAGCGCTGACCAGGATAGGAGGGAGGGGAAGAGGCTGACGACAAGGGCTCCAGCAGTGGCACCAAGCACGTCGATGAGAGGTGGTGCTCTAGGGACAGAGTAGATTAGGTAGGAGAAACTAGGAGAAAAAGTGGGCTAGAGATATTGGAGATTCGGCCGTCGCTGGGTGGCAGGCCGACTAACCGGTTAGCAATGAGGGATGGCAGCGAGGTGGCGTGGCGTCGCTGGCACGAGAGGGAGGTGGAGAGGCCGAGACGGATAAAAGAGGGGGAATATGTAAAAGAGAGGAAGAAATGACAGGTGGAACACACTTTTTCGCCTAAACTGAACTACCACCCCCTATTCCTAGGGGCTCCATATCACCCTTCAAATGTGATAAAAAAAATGTATCTAGGTAGTCTCTTAGAACCAAGCAACATATAAGAACTCCTCGATCTACTTAAACTCCTTTTTTTTTTTTTGAAAAAGGGTGTTTCTTCTACGATACAAAGCTTTTCTTAACCAATCGTACCGAATAACTAAACAATTCAATTTTCTGAAACCATGTCACCATAAATCTAGTAAACAGGGACGGATCTAGCACTGGGTTAGATGAGCTCCCCACCTACGCTGTCTATGACAGTGAAGCCCATCTTAAACCCACCTATAATTTTTAGTGTAAAATAGAAGGGAAGAAGAGACTAAACTTTAAACTTAGACATTGAGCTAAACTTTAGCCCCTCATATTATTTTTGACTGTTTTTGCTCCTGCCGGTAAACATAGCAAATCAGGCTTTTATCAGCGCATTACAGTCAGCACCTAACCTTGCGGCGGTCTCGTATTTCTTGCTAATAATAATTGATGAAACGGTGAGAACTGAGAACTATAGGGCATGATCACTACAAATGACAAAGTAGTGGTAAACTTTGTTTGTGTCACCGGCCGTAGACCTTTCCACCCGTGATAAATCAAGCTTTTGCCGTTCCAATATTTTTTGAACGAAAGGCAGATGCTCTGCCCGATTCAGTTAAGTGGAAGAACTGTTTAAAAAACAATACAACAGTAGTTATAGAAAAAGTAAAAACAAGAACAAAAACTACACTATACAAAGACAATAGCCAGACATCAAGGCTCACTGGACACCAAAGCTAACTAGTCATGGTTAACAGAGCCGAATGCCGCCTCCCTGTAGAGGAGATCGATCTTAATGAGCTAGACAATTTGGTCCGTGCTGGCATAAACAAGTTGGAAATTTCGCCCATTGCGCTCCTTCCAGCTCCAACACACGTACAAGACAAGACGATCAAAACGGCGTCTGGAACACTTAGGGAACACCTTTTCTTGCTGTGAACCACCAATCACTCACACTCAACTCCTGCCCTTGCTGAATGTAAAACTGAGGACAATTGCCTTCATGCAAGAGTTGGGCCACCCCCTCCGCATGAGGTTATTAGCTCTTAAGATCTTTTTTTGAAGAGCAACCTAGATGAAGAATTTGCATTTCGGTTCGGCTAGTGCCATCCAATTTGCAGTGAAATGGCATATGGGACCGCACCTATGAACTGGGCGTTGTAAGCTGAGCAGGCGCTATATCTCCCATTGGACGACCATCTCCAGGTACATGAGCAGCACAAACAGGAAAAAGTGAGAAGGAGTGGACCTACTGTCATAAAACACAATATTGCACAAGCTTTACAAATTTGTCAAGTCGTCTGAGACACATGATACAGCGTCTATTATGCAGTCCTTTTTTGACGGTGTAACCCTTCTTACTGCTTTGGAGAAGCAAAGCAGAGCTATCTCACATAGAGCTCTATTGTTTAGCCATCGATCATACCAGAAAAGACAACGCTCCCCGCCGCCCATCGAGATAGCGACCAAAGTGCTGAACAGGCTGCGGTCAATATTGTCGCAACTCACAAGGCAGTTCAGTTCCAATATTTCGGTCACTAAAAATCCATCTATGCATGATTTCTTACCGTGCCGGCTTTGCGGCCGCGGAACGCTGTTTTGGTCGCTAAAAATGCCCAAGTTTTGCGGCCACGCAACGTTATTTCACGTCCCTTTCTACCAATTACTTGTACGGAACCACTGCTACGTCGGAGAAACAGCTTGTGCCGCTGAGCTGCCGGTGACTGTGCAAGTGCTGGGCATGCAGTACACGCAGGCTCGCGGTGCAACGCAGCGCGCGCGCGTGCACGCGCGGGTCAGCTTCGCTCTCGCCTCCGTCCTCCGGGCGCACGCGAATCCCTCTGGAAATCGCGGTACATCACGGCGCAGCGTCGGGGTGTGTGTCGCACTCGTGCGGTGGAGGCGAGGCGAGGCGTCGGCGTCGTGATGGCGGTCGCGTGCGCGCAGCCGTGGGCGGGGCCGCGTCGATCTGAATCTGATGATGGATCGATGCAGGTGGGGACGCGCACCGCCAGTGTGCGCGCAGCGCGTGGCCTGATCTCATGAACTGGCTCGCGTGGGACAAGACAAGGCACCACGCAGGGGTCCATTGATGGGTGGATGGCGTTGGGACCGGCCGAGAATTTTATGTGTATATATATGCTTCCCTTGATAACGGACATGACATGACCAATCTCCGAAAGTTACATGGGCTTTGCTCTCTTTATTAATCACTTCTTTTGTTTATTTATTGAGTAGATTAGACTCGCGCACATGGCTCATGCTGCTCCATTTTACTATTTCGTGCTTTATCTATTTTACGCTCTGAATTTTTTGTGCGTGTTTTGCCCTTCATTATTAAAATCTCTTCTCTAACTCTATCTATAACTACAATGTTTTAGAGTATTTGTTGCGGATGCTCTGAGCCTAGATTACTCTTGCACGTGTGTATCTTCTAAAATGTCCATTAATATCACATGTGAAGCAAGGGAACCTGATATTCTACGCGCGTGTTTCAGCGTGTAGTTCGGAGGAGGAGGTGATCCCCTGAGTTCTGTTAACACAACGAAAAGGTTGTTTTTTATTTATAGAAGGGGGCGTTTCTATTTTTGAAGAGGGCTCGTTACGCTACACTTATCTTTTTCTTTCTATTACCGACCTAAACTCTACAACCTGGCAAACTTAAATTATTACCATGTTACGAGGCTTCAAATATTAGATGGATAGCCTATCCTAAAATTAAGCCAAGACTAAACTTCAAGAATTTGTAGAAACGGTTTTGAAAAACTGATCCACTTGGTTTAACCTATTTTTGTGAAGTTTGAGGAGTTGCTTCAAAATTTTCAAAAAATGAGCGATTTTTTTTCGAATGGAATGAGCTAGTTGAGAAACCACCTGCAAATGGTGTGCGGGTCCCAGGGGGTCCCAGGTCACAGCACTGCAACCCTCAGCATCCGACCAACTGAGCTGAGATCAGTTTTGTAGCGAGTTTTGACTTTTATAAACATTTTTGCTAGAGACCTCGTACATTTCAGCTTAGCGTTTTACTGTAGCAAAATTTAAGAGTATTTTTTTGAGAAATTTTAGAGTCTTTAGAGAGAGAGAGGTTTAAATATTGTAAAAGAATAATTAAAAAATAGTTTTAGAATCTTTAATATAACTACTAAAAATCCGAGAAAAATTATTACACCAAATAAACTATATAAAAAAACTAAATTTTGCTACAGTAAAATACTACGCTTCGCTAAGCCGAAAAAACAAAGCCAGAATGGCAACGAGCAGAATAAGCTTTTCTCTCCTTCGAATGCTCTCCTTTTCTTAGCCGTGTCCCAACGATGCATCGAGGACGGGGCAACTTACCATACGACTCAACCTTGGCGACAAAAAATTGAGATAAACATCGCCCGATAGGATGCTGACGCCTCTGCTATTTGTCCACAGGGGTGCATCCGTGATCGGTGCATATCCTTTCCCGGCATACAAAAGCAAATAGTCAACCATAAATGGCATTACTACTCTGTTTGCACACGACTACGGCGAATCGAGAAGATCGGGTAGCTAGCAAGATAGAGCTGTGTATGTGGATAGCCTACGCACACCAGCGTCCGCATATTCCACTGGCCACCGCAAGAAACGAACACAAGGTTGTCGGCCAGGTAAGTATATGTCATCGGCGCAAATCCTAACGACTTATCTCATTGGCTCCGTAAACACACGACGATATATAGGGTCTGTTTGGTTCATAACCCTCATTCACCGTGCCAGTGAATGGTCATGACCAATTGATGGCATGACCTTTCGTTGGCAGTTTTTGAGTCGTTTGGTTCAAAGCCAATTGAGGGCAGCCAAATTTTAGTAAAACATGTGATATGTTTGGTTGAATACCAATCGAAAATGTGCCATTGTTCTTTCGGTCAAATAAAAATCATATAAACTCATATAAAATTTAATAAATTCAAAAATATGCAAATAAAATTGATTTTAAAATGCAATCATATTAGGTCATAAAAAAATAAAAAAACATTCCAGAAATAAAAAAAATGAATTACACAATGCAAAAAAAAGATAAATATAAAATATATAAAAATAGGTTGGTTAGAATTTTGTATGAATTATAAAATTTGTTTCACATAATTTGGACACCATATGAAGTAGATATGAAAATTAGAAAAATAAATCGATTTTAAATCAACTGACTGCTGGACTATTAGTCGTTGTTAGTCGTTGCTCGCTGCTTGCATTGCGTGACACCGCACGTGGGCCCGTGGCAATGGTGCGCCGTGCCAATACGTTGGCGGCCGATTCTGGCGCCCTCGTCGTTGCGTCTCGCCTAGTGGAAATTTCAGGGCACGCCAAATTTTCATGCCTTCTTGCCTTTAAATGGTTACAATTCAAACGATGGCCAAATCCCCATGGCAGCCATTTTTTTGGCATGGCAAACCATGGCTACAAACCAAACACGCCCATAATACATTTGAGCCTAGACCCGCGTGGCTAGTCGTTCAAATTTCAGAGCGCGAGAAAAAGGTATGTCATCAAGAGGCCATACAGCCGACGACACAGCTAACCCACTTACGGCAAGAAAACGGAGCTTCGTCAACGTGGATGCCCAACAAAGAGACCCCTCATGTCAGTGCCAGACTATGTCGTCAGTCGAAAGTAGCCCGACGACAAAGATGGTTTCTGACATGTGGAGCCTTCGGGGTAGTTCTAGATTTATTAAACTTTAGTAATAAAAGACCAACACTGGCAGGTGTGTTGTTGGTCTCTATGAGGAAGATAAAAAAAATGAACTAATAGTCCCCACACTAAAATGAAGTTGACCTAGGTGGGGCTAGCCAGCTTTGTTCTTTCCGATTAAGGGAAAATTTTAATGAACTGGTTTAATATCAGACGACTTTAGTCGATTTTCTGGATCGTAAACTGATCTCTATAGGGCATGTAAAAGATCTGACGGAAGCATGTAGGTACGTAAGAAAATTGACTGGGACTTCTCTAAAAATTGTCTGATGATTATCAAAAGCAAAATTTTAATCATAAAAGGTTGCGGCAACTCGAAAGAGGTTTTGGATAGTAAAAAAAAAATATTAGAGAAAATTACACCATTAGTCCCCAAACTTGTCCTGTCTGTGCATATAAATTCGTAAGTATCGAAACCGCTTATTTAGATACCCAAACTTGCGAAACCGTTGCAATCATGTCCAATTCGTGGGTTTGGGGGGTTTCGAGGGTGGTTTGCTGACATGTGGTCAAAGTCAATGCTGATGTGGGAGTAAGAGAGAGAGAGAGAGAGAGAGACCGACGGGGAGGAGGAGGAAGATCGGCGGCGGCGCTAGAGGCGGCGCGGCGCAGTGACGGAGCCACCGCAGGCGGGGCAAGCTCCAGCGCAATGGTGGAGGGAGAACAGAGAGAGAAAGAGAAAGAGGGAGTGTGTGAGAGAGAGAGAAAGAGAGGAGTAGAGATACCAACAGGGAGGGGGAGGAGGAGGAGGAAGGCCGGCGGCGGCGCTAGAGGCAACGCGGCAACAGGCGTTGAGGGCGGCGTTTGAGGCGGCTCGGGGCCGAAGCCCGGCCCAGTGTGGAGCGAGAAGCAGAGAGTGGAGAGAGAGAGAGAGAGAGAGAGAGAGAGAGAGAGAGAGAACGACGGGGAGGAGGAGGAAGACCCGCGGCGGCGCGGCGACGGGTGGCGCTAGGAGGGAGACCGAGACGGAGAGGGGAGTGGGCAGAAAAATCGAGGGAGAGAAAGAGAGAGAGGCCGGGTAGGAAGAGGGGAAAAGGAGAGAGGGGGGAGAGAGAGATCAGGGTGGCTCGCGGCTGGAGGCGGCGGGAAACTTCGGCGGTGGGGCGGTGCTCCAGCGGCGGCGGGGCTAGGCGACGGGCGAAGGCACCGAGGTAGGAGGAGATGGAGTGAGTAGAACGATGTTGGAGGTTGGAGCTGAGAGAAGAAAGAAAATTAAATACGGGGTGCAAAATGCAAAAACTAGCCATATCAGCATTGACTTTGGCCGCCATGTTAGCAAGTCACCCTCAAAACCCCTCAAACCAGCGAATTGGACCTAATTGCAACGATTTCGCAAGTTTGGGTATCTGAATAAGTGGTTTCGATACTTACGGATTTATGTGCATAGGCCGGACAAGTTTGGGAACTAATAGTGCAATTTTCTCAAAAATATTATGAAAAAATATTTTACCGAGAATAAATATTTAAATTCATGTAAAGTGACCACAAAATACTACCATTTGGTTTATATAAAAATAGTAAATTTCTACTATTAACTTTTAGTATTAATTTAATTAAAAAACCAGGCTAAGGCCCAGCTTTTGGAACCCACTTTCAAAAAGCCAGAAGCCCTCAAAAGCCAGATTTGTACTATGATCTGAAAAGCAAGTTTTTGGTGGCTTCAGTAATTTTTGCGGGATGGAAAAAGGACACTACCCCTATAGTTCTAATTATTTACCCGCAAATGCCATCCAATATATACCTCTCCTTCAGCCCGTTCCCATCTACAACTCCCCCACACGCTCCTCCCCCGCCGCCCTCTTCTCCATTTCGCCCCATCCCATTGTGTCTCCAGTGCTTCCCCAGCGCCCTCTCCTCCCACCTCCCTCTCCTCCCCTCCGCCCCTCTGCTCTCCCGCGTTGTCCCTCTCCTCCCTCGCCGCCCCCCTCCCCCGGCCGCCTCCTCCCTCGCCGCCCTCTCCTCCCCCCCCTCTCCTCCCTCCGTCCCTCTGCTCCCTGCCCGCCTCCTCCTCGCTCGCCTCCTCTCCTCCCCCAGCCTCTCCTCCTCTCCCACCCCTCTGCTCCCCGCCTCCCTCTCCTCCCCGCCCTCTCCTCCCCACCGTGCCTCCTCCCTCGCCCGCCCTCTGCTCCCCCGCCCTCTCCTCCCTCACGGCCTCTCTCCTCCCCATGATCCTCTCCCCTCAACACCCCTCTGCTCCCCTCCCTCCCTCTACTCCCCTCCTCCTCTCCTCCTCCGCCCTCCTCCTCCTCGCCGCCCTCTCATCCCCCACCTCCCTCTCTCCCCTCCTCCTCTCTCCCTCACCGCCTCTCTCCTCCCCCTGTCTCAGAAATCTTGGACAACCTGAATTTTGAAATTGTGAGCATTTGCTGTCATGGCTGCTGCATATAGTTCATCCATTGTTGCATCTGGTTAGTTTGTCATAGTTAGGCTTATGTTACATATGTGAGACATCAATATCACTGATTTGTCCAATGTTATCATGATTTTTTTTAATTGGCTTCATATATGACATGCACATATAATTTGGTGATATAGTGTTGAAAAATTTAAGATTGACAAGAAGGCAAACTCTACCGAGAAAGCCGATTGGGATGCCCATGCCACTACAATTTTTTGTAAAATTGCTTGTGAGGAGATCAAGGCTGGCAACAGATCGCTTGGTGTGTTGACTACAAAAGGGTATCAAAATTTGTCGCAGAAATTCTATGGTCAGACAGAAAGGAATTACAATAAAAAAAACAACTCAAAAACCGTTGGGACAACCTGAAACTCCTGTATACCTTTTGTTGTTGCTGGATGGCCGGGGTCTGTGCATGACACGAGGGTATTCAATGAGGCATTAAAAAATTATGCGGATAGATTTCCATTTCCTCCCGAAGGTATCATCATTACCTACAAATTTTTTTCATTGAATCGTTACTATCATATTGCTTACATACATTTTTAATTATTAGGAAAGCATTATCTCGTTGATTCAGGCTATCCTAACTGGAAGAGTTTTCTTTCTCCATACAAGGAGGAGACATATCATCTACATGAATTTCGTCAAGGACGAGACCCTAGAGGTAAAAAAGAAGTGTTCAATTATTTGCATTCATCTCTTCGGAATGTGATTGAGCGATCATTCAGTGTTCTCAAGATGAAGTGGAGAATACTATTGCACTTGCCTAGTTAGTTATTCACCGAGAAAGCAGTAAAAAATTATCATTGCTTGTATAGCCTTGCATAACTTTATTCGAGATAGTGCTTTGAGAGATGATCTCTTTGATAGATGCGACGAAGATGAAGACTACATGCCGGGTGTTGGGTAAACATTGCCATCTATACCAGAAGCACTTGGACATGAAGAAAACGATATGAATGCCTTTCGCGATAGTATTGCTGATACGTTGATGGCCACGAGAGGATAAAAAATTAGCAGGTACCTCATTTATGTAAAACTTAATGTAAACAATACATTATGTTTAGCAGAATGACTAGTGATGGAATCAGCAAAAAAAAATGATCCCATATCTGTGCTGTTGTTCATGAATGTGTGTTAGAGAGGCATTATTTTAATTTTTAATGTCACGTGCAAATTAAAACTAACATATATATATAATAAAAACAAATAAAGAAAATATAAATAAAAACAAATAAAGAAAATATAATGGATCAAGGGTATTCTAGACATTACACATCAATACAGCTCAAAAGCTGATAACCAAAACAACCAAAAGCATGGTTGCCAAACAGGTCCAGCTTTTGCAAATATAGTTTCTGGAAAAACTAAACTACCGAGATCGAAAGTCGAAGCGAACTTTTAGAAGGTTGCAATTTCAAACAAACAGACCTAGGATCCTGGCAAAACGCCCATTTTGGGGGGCCATTTACGTGCACAGCGGCGCTTCCCCGCGAGACGGCCGTCCCCCGAGTTCCGACTCCCGCCACGTCGGGTAGGCTCGCGCTCGCGCCGCGACTCGCGACGCCGACGCCTGCCGATCACTGGCGCGCGCACGGCACGACTCCTCGGGCGGCCATGCGCGTGCGCGCCTGCCGCTGTGCCAGCCCAAACAAAAGCCTTCCTCCACTCACGGCCCGCGGGCCGCGGCGGCGTGGGCGCGCGGCCCGGCTGTTTCGGACTCGGACTTGTCGCCGCCATTTCGCTCGTCCGTGCCTGAGATGGGTGTGGCCGAGCTACCTGGGGCTTGGGACTTGGGAGGGCTCCGTGCCTGAGATGGGTGTGGTATCACACTATCACCGGAATGGTCAGCATCGGCCTTCTATGCTGCTCAGAGCTACTTTGTGGCTCACATAACTCATGAATATGCGCAATGGAACATGTGGAGCTGATAGGATCACTAGTGGGCAGGGCACAATCAGTGTACTGTGTGTTTGGTTGGATCACTATTAGGCGCAAGCCTATGGTACATTTGGTTGAGCGCCGTTATTCATGCCAGGCTACCAGGGTCACAATGGAGAGAAGAGGACAGCGCGAGATCCTATTCACTAGGCTCATCGACCTGATTGTCTGTCCTTGTTGCCGTTGCTAAAAAACCTGCGGCAAAATATTGTACATTTGTACCATGTCACATGTCACGGCACCCATCAGATCTGGACCGTCCATCGCGCTAGTTTCAACAATGTGATGGATTCCAGAAACATGTCATGCACGTCTAGGGAGCTAGGAAGGGAAACCGAGAACAATGCCAAGCGCCTGATTTTTTATTACCCAAACCACCGACCCACACGGCCACACCATGCACCAACAGCCACAAGAATGCATCACTCGTTATTGCCCACGAAACCAATCCAACACAAACGTAACAATGTGTGTAGTATAGGCCCCGACCGAACACGCAAAACACTGGACTCATCACAAGCCACTCGCGCCGTCCTGTGCCAGACGCCTCTATTTCCTCGCCTCCGTGGTGAGCCCGAAGCCGAAGGGGAAGAGCGGGTCGTAGTGTGCGTCGCCGACGTTCATCGGCAGCTGCTCCACCGACCTGAACCACGTCCTCGACAGCTTCCCGGTGAAGCCGTAGTCGCCGAACAGCACGTCGGCCACGCCCTGCCCCTCCGTGCCGGGCAGCCACGCCGCCACGAGCGCGTCCATGTCGCCGACGTACGGCTCCACCACCAGCGGCCTGCCGGAAATGAGGACGACGACGCACTTGATGCTCTTGCACACGGTCTGGATCACGCTCGGCCCCGGCGCCGGGATCGTCAGGTTCAGGTTGTCGCCGAACCCCTCCGCGTACGGCGGCTCGCCGACCACCACGATCGCGTAGTCGAACTTGTCTCCGGTGACCACGCTGCTGTCCGGGTTCTCCGAGTACACCACCTGCGTGCCGGGATCCACGGTGGACTTGATCGCCGACAGGATGGTCGTCCCTGTTTCGTCGCATTGTCACGCATTAATTTTACCGATGGATTGTTGCTGTTCATGGATCCTTATTCGAAATGTTTGCTGAAAACTACAGCGAGTGGAACAAGGACTATCGATTTAATTACCAGCAGTGATGTCATTGCCACTCTGTCCTTGCCAAGTGATGGTCCAACCTCCACACTGATTGCCCAAGTTATCGGCGTGGCTTCCAGCAACAAGGATCTTACCGGCCTTCTTGGGAAGTGGCAGCAATGGAGTGTAGGCAGATTTTCCATTCTTCAGAAGTACCAAGGATTTCCTGACCGCTTCCCGTGCCACCTCACGGTGCTCCTGTTAAGGAAAACAAGTTCATCAGTAAATCTTCGAGACGTCTGAAATGTAAGAGGAGACGAGGTGTTCTTGACTGACCTGCTTTCCGAGTTCACCAGCAAGGCTAGAATCAGGGAAAGGGCTCTCAAATAGACCCATGGTGAACTTGACCCGCAGAATTCGGTACACAGCATCGTCGATTCTGCTCATAGGGATGATGTTGTTTTTAACTTGGGATGTCAAATCATCTATAAACTCTGTGTAGGTATAAGGAACCATGATCTGCAAATAACACATTTCAGAGCATATCAGCAAGGGAAGGTATATTTTTCAAAAAAAAAAAAAAAACAAGGGAAGGTATATTGTTTTTATAATAGTTGTAGAAAACAAAATGGCATTAGTTAAGGATGTGTTATACTCAGTAGGCAAGGGTCATCACATAGACAATTCACTTATCATGATTTATAGTGAAGCTCATGCTTTACTGGATTTTCAAGGGAGGGTTCAAGTGCACACGATTTGAGTATCTTACCATGTCAATACCAGCACCAACTCCAGCCTCAATTGAATATGAATAGTTCTTGTGTGGAGGGGAAGTGATCCGATCAATGCCTTGCCAGTCTGAAATCACAAAACCCTGTTTCCAAAACATACCAAGAAAGTAATTGCATCAGTATACCTGGATTTACCTGAGGAAAATAAATGGAAAGAGCAATCGTCTTCTTTTGTGATGAGCAACTTACCCTAAACTTGAGCGTGTTCTTGAGAAAATCTGTGATCAGGTGATGGTTTGCGTGCATTTTCACCCCGTTCCAGCTGGAGTAAGAGATCATGACAGTGGAGACACCTCTGATGATAGCATTATAATAAGGAGGCATATGGATGGTCATCAGCCCACGGGTGTCGATGATTGTGTTGTTCTCGTTGATTCCCATAAACGTTCCACCATCACCAACATAGTGCTTTGCACATGCTGCAACGTTCTTACTGCACAGGTATGCAAGTGAGACCAAAATTAGCTCCACCTTGTTATGAAACACTGCTTTTCACGTCTGAGCAGGAGGGCATAAGCCAGATAAACCGTTAGATGTAACATTACCTTCCAGCAACATATGGTCTGCCTATATCATTGGAAGGTACATCACCTTGCAAGCCAGAGATGAGTGTGGTCAACGACTGAACAACCTTTGGGTCTTCGCTATAGCTCTCATAGCAGCGTCCCCATCTTGGGTCTCTACAAACCTGGGTAACATCATGTAAGTTGCATTAATGGAGTTCCTAAGGATTATATAAACACGCGTCTGCAATCCTGTCCATACTGAAAGATCTACCATGCAATAGAAGTATTATCAATTACCGCGACACAAGGAGCGAAGACATAAGGAATTCCTGTAGCTCTAACTTCAAGAGCAGTTGCTTCTCCTATTTTCTTTATCAACTCTGGATCCCTGTAAGACAGACCAATAAAATATATTAAACGAGCGAGGTGGCCCGCCCGTTTGCGCGGCTAGATTTGTTTTGATATATAGTGTTTATCTCTAACTCATAATCTATCTCTAACATATCAGATCGGATTTAGAGTTTATCTCTAATATATTATATCAACTTTAGTATTTAATATGAATATCTAATATTTTCTTTGGGACCGACTTCTCATCAGGCGTCTAAGACTTATTTATCTCTCAATCGATTTTCTGAGCCGTTGATCAAACACCTCCATAGGACACATAAAAGATCCAACGAATATCCACGTATGTGAGAAAATTGACTGAGAGATAAATAAGTCTCAGTCGCCTGATAACTAGCAAAGGTGATTTTCTTTTAATCTAAGCCACATAGATCTTTTATTTTTTTTTTCTTTGATTAATCTATCCCGTTATAATTTGGTCCCACAGTTGATTGAACGGATAAAATAACCATATTATATCATCTTTAGTATTTAATCCGAATTTCTAATATTCTTCTTTTAATCTAAGCCGTTATAATCCAGTCCCACAAAATCAACGGCATAAATCTTTTATTTTTTCTTTGATTTATGTGAGAATTTCTTTGATTGATCTCGGCCGTTATAATTTGGTTCCACCGTTGATCGAACGGTTGAAATAATTTGGATGATGTGGACAAACGTGGTGGCTTCTTTTTCCCCTCCTTTATATATATATTAAATAAAGGCTAATAAATGCATCACATGATTACACCACAATTTGTGATTTTTTTCACAAAACTGACACAGTTTGTTAATCAAACAAAATATACGCATTCATAATACAGGTTTAAATGATTTCAATATAACCTCCGCATGAAAAAAAATATTTTCATGAGAAAGCAAGTTTCTACCTGGTAGCTCCAAGCCCAACGTTGTGAGGGAAGATAGTAGCTTTGTAGACGTTGTTGTGCCCGTGCACAGCATCAATACCGTAGATAATCGGAATACCTAGGCGTGTAGAAAGAGCACCCTTTTGCATTTCAGTAACCATTGAGGCCCAAGCCTGAGGAGATGCCTGAGGAGAAGGCACACTGCCTCCACCACTCAGTACACTACCTGCATCACAGCACACAAACGTCAAACCAGCCCTTCACCATTTGCATTTCTTCTTTTTTTTTAGTAAAAACCATTTGCATTTCTTGAGCATGAGAAAAATTGACGGCATACCTATGAAGTATTTGGATATCACATCTGCTGTGGCATTTTCTCTCTCGATTTGGGTCATCTGGCCTATCTTTTCGGCGAGGGTCATCCGACCAAGCAGATCCTTGACGCGAACACCAACAGGCTGCTTGGGATCTTTGTACAAATAATCTGCTCTACCAGACACCACCAAGCAGAGCATGAGGAGAGCAAAGCTTATCTTGCTAACACTCCCCATCTTGCACCGTGTGTGTAATTAGTCACCAATGATAACCTTTATATAGACCTATGGCAAGGATGTTAATCATATGAGTAAGCTTTCAAAGAAACTTATCCAAAAAAATACTGTGCTATTAAAGGACAAGACTCTTGTTTGAACAAATCATAAAAATCAAACTAGACCAGTCAAAGATGCTCTGTGGCCATCATCAAGAAGAAAAATGATACAAGGGGGGCACATCACTGAAAGCCGTGGTAGGGTTTTCCCTTCAGTTTCGTTGTTCAAAACGCGTGCCGGAAACCAGCATGCTTTTATAGGGAAAACAATAAGCTACCTAATCTGATCCGTAAAAATTTGAAACTTGCCGGCAAAGAATGATAGAACAAAACGCGAGATGGACAAAACAGGGAAAAAAAAAAGAGAGAGTATAAACAGAATACATTATTTAGGAACCCTTAACAATGAAGACTGCATCGGCTGAACGGCTGAAATGACTGAACTTCGAGAGCTTCTCAAGGTAGTCTCGAGATTCGGATATATTTCGTTTGACTTGCTTTTTAAAGCGTTATGACCTACCTTCAAAACAATGAAAAAAAGAACTCAAAAAACTCAAAGTATATGTGTTTTCAAAACGTAGATAAGTCGTTAAGCTGTTAAGCCGTTAAACTGAAAAGAACTGGGTTAATTGGGAAGAAACAACAAGAAGCAACCTAACCTTGATTAAACGAAATCAGCCGGCACAGAACAAAGGCAAGAACATAAGAAAAAAAGTACAGTGCAGACTCAGTCTGAACAGAACTGTCAAATGTCAGGAAAATGCATTCACAACCAACCTTACAAAGCCAGTTATCCTGGATGTATAAACCTGAGAATGAGAATGCACTCAAGAGAAGGAACCAACTATCCGCATCCGCAAGAACGCAAATGCCGGGAGAATGGCGCTGCACAGAGAGACTCTCTTCTGGCTTCCTCTCAGAGCTCCAGTGGTTGGTGCTGCCTGAGAGGGGCGAGCAATGGCTTGTCC
The DNA here is from genome assembly GCA_036346415.1 of Raddia guianensis. Lineage (NCBI taxonomy): Eukaryota > Viridiplantae > Streptophyta > Magnoliopsida > Poales > Poaceae > Raddia > Raddia guianensis. The sequence continues at coordinate 33,615,637 of CM070536.1, forward strand.
TGGGAGAGCAAAGGAAACCCGGACTCCTCTTATAGAGCAACGATGCAGAAGTGCAGGGCAGTGACCCGCCCCAAACGCCCGCGCCGACATGAGGATCGCACGGCAATGGAAAAAACAAGAAGAAGAAGAAAAGAAAGCGAAAGAAATCGGGGGCTTTGATTAGCACGGGTGGACCGACGCGCTGCTCGGCCAGGACGACGACGACGGCGGCTAAAATAATACTATTACGCAGGGAAAGCGAGCAAGAAACCAGCAATGGCCATTGCTCGGCCATCGATCGCGTGGCTGCGGCACCACGGGAGGGGCAGAGCGGGCGAGGCATCTTAATCAGTTCGAACGTCGCTGTGGATGGCATGATCAGTGAGTGGCTGATGAATAGTTAATTCGTCGTTGATATTCTCCACTCCGCCACGCAGCCACGCGCACCGACTGCGCCCTGTGCGCCTCGGCCGAGAGGCTACGGCACTGCGCTGCGCAGGTAGCGCGGTGAACGCTCCACGCCGCACGGCGGGGTCAGCCACGTACGGCCGTCTCGCCGCCGGCCGGCGTCCCTCGCGGCGGCGGCGGCGAGCTTTTCACATGGAAACTAGGCTACAGGGAAGGAAGCTCTTGATGTTTACGATCATGAGACACGATGGCTTTCGCACGCAAACTCGTGCCCTGTATCTCACGCAAACTCACGCAGAATGGGACAGCTTAACTACACAGGAAGATTTATGAACATAAATCCGCTGAAACTTTGGCCTCGCACGAGCGTTAGTACTACTAACCACTGCTACTATTATAATAGTACAGAAACTGAGAAGCATCTCGACGAAAACGAATTAACTATGAGGAAACCCCTTTTTTCCCCCTCATTTCTTCAAGGTGGCGATATGATGAGCGGCGTGCACGCCAAGCCCAACCGATCCACCGATCCGGCCGACGCGGGCGGAGACAGGCTCGCCCCTCCTCCACGTACGTGTGCATACGCAAAACGCAAGGCTAGCATTCATACATACGAGAGAGCCAAATCGAAGGTGGCGAGCTAGTCACTCTCCACTACGCCACAAACGCCGAGCCCATGCGACGCGAGCATGGATGGCAACAACTGCTGTACACTGCCATGCTAGTGGCAAGGTGGCACAGCACAAGGACGGTAGCTCGCAAGCACGCGTCTACCCAGGCAGATCTTTCTTGGAGGCGCCCTCGCAATCAAGCGAAGGGAAATGGTCGACACTGGCGCGGGAAGAGGAGAGACAGAGCGATTCTAGGCGACGTGCTGGAGTGTGCCGGAGACGGGGAAGAAAGGAGGACGCAGCCAAAGAAGCCAATCAAGCAAGCAATGGAGGGAGAGGGAGCTAGGCTTCGCCGCTTACCGCCACTAGCAGCTGGAGGGCGACGCCGTGATGCCGGCCGCGGTGTGGCTGCGCCGGCGAGAGGCGGCGCCACGGGAAGATCAGCGCGACAGCGCGGCGGCGCGGCGGCGGCGGAGCAGAGGAGGCAGACCGGAGAGTCGGAGACGAGGGGACGACACGACAGCAGTAAAGGCCTTTTATTGCTGTGCTGCTCACGCTTTCTCACTGTCACTCTCCGTCACTCGCGCCCTTTTTTTTTCTTTAAACCTTTTTTCGCGGCTTTTTTTCATCCCCGGGAATCTACCCGACCGCGAGGAAACGACCGGGGTTGTGTAAATTTGACCGTGCGCGTGTCCGGCGGCGGGGACCGAAGGTACGGTGACGCGACGATGCTTCCACGATCTCGCTGAATTGCGGGCCCGTATGCCCGTTCAGTTTGTAGGGCCTACGAGCCAGTGGCGCGGGTTTTGAATGGTTACGAATTTACGATGGGCGAGACTGCGAGAGGCTGTGACGTCTGACGGTCTGAGCATCCTTTAGTTTTCTTTTCCCAGCATCATAGGAGTACAGGATCGACCAAAAACATCTCGGATTACTGTCCGTCAACTTAGTGGCGTAAGCATGATGAAAATCAAGTGAGGCATGCCTAGAATTCGATATGCATTTATCCTCGGCATAATATACGGAAACCGGGGAAGAAAATATGAATACAAAGCTAAAATAATGCAAGTTAACGATCACATTAATTTGACAGTCAAATTCACTAACAAAAGACAGAAATAAAAATATAAAATTAGGTTTTCGACATGGTAGCACTACAATTACTCAAAAGTCAAAAATGACATAAAAAGCCTCATAGCCATCTAGCATTCTAGCCTGTAGCACCGAAACAAGCATAGATGAACATCACTTGCAACCCATCACCCATGGTCTTGCTCCCATTTTGTTCCCTCGAATATTCATACAGCTTATGGTGAAATTAAATATGCAAGGTATTTCATGCAATCCATGTTAAAATCCCACTAAAAATGCATGTATATCCCCAAATTTGCGCCCTAATCACGCATACATGAGCCCTAATTCCCAAATCGGTGCCTAAATCAAACATACATGAACCCTAATCCCCAAATCCGCACCCAAATTGACTCCTTCTCCCTTGTCTAGCTCATTCGACCTAAATCCTTGCATATCCACCCGCCGGCAACCACTAAATCAAGTAGTCTAGAACGATTTTAGACGGATTCCGAGGGGGCGAGAGAGTGGACCTCGAACAGGTGGTGCTGCTCCCCGTCGGGTGGAGGCGTGGAGTTGAGCCTGAGCCGTCTGCTGTGGAGGCTGGAGGTCAAGGTAGCCGCCGCGCTCACCTCGATCCTGTCGGGCGCAGAGGGCAGCAGCCTCGCTACCGCCAGACGCCGCCGCACTCACCTTTTCCGCCGACCGCCCCCAATCCCATGCGGCGTGCGTGGTGCGCCCGTGCGAACCCCGACGCCAGGGAGCGATACAGAGAGGGGAGAGACCGAGAGAGAGAGAGAGAGAGAGAGAGAGCGATACGGAGAGGGCGGTGAGAGAGCGATACATAAAACTGTGCTGTGGCCTTTGGAGATGTGGGCCGAAGTCAAACCATGGGCTGAATTGGTCCATCGGCTGATGCGCGCTAGGTCGGCCCGATCTTCTGATGAGAACGATACGTCGATTTGGTGTAGTGACGACACTACCAATACACGGGATCAGCAACCGAACAATCGCAAAGTCACCACACGAGGCGATCAACCGAGTCAGGCACGATCGATCCTTGAACTGCTAGCAATCGAGAACAAGTAAGAACAAGTTGATAACTGATAAATCACGAAACAAGGGTGAGGTTCTGTTTCTCGTCACGGGTGGTCTAGTCGACACACGCGAACACGAGGAGGGACGCACACGGGGTCAACCAAACTCAACAAAACCTAAGGATAGAAGAGGAGCGACGGCCACATATATAGCGGCGGCCAGGGGTAGTGGGGCGCCCAAGGGAAGAGCCACCACCAAACCCTAGTGATACATGAGCCATAGGCCAAAAAATACGGTGACGCAGCACCTTGAAATTCTGGCTCGAAATATTGTTCTGCATTTTCCCATCGCTTTTGGAGTGAATCTGGACATGGGGCTGGATCCTTTGGACAGCTTATCTCCTAATCTTTCCAACGAGTGGTCATACACCGAAAACGGAGTCCGGGAGCCCGAGTTATGTCCGTTTGAAGTTGACGTGCTGCTGGATGGCCGAACCGGGCTTTTTGGCGTCTTGGGCTTCCATGTGGGCCTTCCTTGAGTCATTGAGACCTCGCGAGTCTTGGACTTGTTGCGTTGCTTCTTCGCAGAAGGCTTGAAAGGTTGGGCTTCTGAATTAAGACCCTCGGCAATGAAGATGGAGCAGCGTCGGTCGTCGTTGGAGTGGTCGAAGAGGAAGGAGGGGCAGCGGTCACACTGATCGTATCCACGCTGGTGATGTCCTCATCATCGGCCCTATCTAGAGCAAAATTAACTAGTAAAGTGGTATACTAGACCTAGGGTATAAGGGGGTCCAAAAAATCGAGCACGGGCACCCCTAGTGGTGGGTCCGTCCTTGCGCCAAGTCGAATTACTAATTTAAAAGTTTTTAAAATTAAATTCGTTGAACCTGAATGAATTTTAAAAAAACATTAGTTTTTGCCGTTTAGTTTTCAGTCCAAACTGGTCTGATCTCTTTCAAATGCTTTCGTCCTCCAATTCAAATTTTGTAAAAACAATTTCAAGGTTTTTGTTAGTAATTTTTCACTATTAACAAGGTTTCGATTTTTACTGTAGCATGAAGTCGTGCACCGTCTTCAACACACACTACCGATTGCTGGTAACCGATAAGTTAACTGGTCTCAAACTCAATCAAATTGGCGATCTTTTTCAGACCAAATTGGCGATCCTTTTTCAGACGGTACCACAGGTTTTGTGAATCAATGGTTACACTATTCCTTTCATTCACAAATATTTTACGTTTAAGATACGAATTGACCAGAATTTTTAATACTTAAGATACAAATATACTTTAAAATATTTACATTGGCCACACAAAAATATTATGTGTAGATTTGTTTTTAAAAGTACTTTAATAATATTAAATTTTTAGTAGTTTTATAAATAAACTAATACGATGATTAGTCGTCAAAGTTGTGCCAAGTACTAGCATATAATCTTGTTAACTAGTGCTGCATGGTTATTATTATCCTCCCCAAATAAAGACGTTGGCTCGTTGCCCGTTGCCCGTTGCCCGTTGCGGCGAATTAGGCAACGGTCGAACTAGTTCTCCGCACATGCGCGGACAAGTAAAATACAGCAACAGCTGAGTTTGCTCTCGATCGCCCCGTTCATCTCACGGAAACAAGCGCCTACAAGAGGCTTGACCCCTGCGACCATGTTAATCCAAATTTCAAACTTGTAGGTTTTCCGAGCTCCCCAAGCTTAACTATTTAGAAGGTACTCTCTCCGGTCATAAAAAAAAAGTCGTCGTTGATTTTTATACACGACTTTGACGATTCGTCTTATTCAAAAAAATTATATAAATATTATTTATTTTGTTATGATTTGGTTTATTATTAAATGCATTTTAAGTATGATTTATATTTTTACATATTTGAACTAAATTTTTGAATAGGATGAATGGTCAAATGCGTGTCCAAAAGTCAACGACAACTTTTTTGTGACCGGAGGTATTATATTTTGGGATAGACTAGTTTGCAGGCGCCTGTAATTTGGTCAAACGTGCAGGCGCCGAAACTTCCAACGAAATATAACGTTTCTTCCAGTAACTGAAAAGGTGGAAAAACAGTATAAATGTACTGAAACCTTTAACGCCGACACGATTTCGCAGTTTCGCTATAGCAAAAATAAATACATAATAAACAAAAACAAAATAAATCTATAATAAACAAAAAACAAAATAAATATATAATAAAAAACAATATAAATATATAATAAACAGAAAACAAAATAAATCTATAATAAACAAAACAACAAAAATAAACCTATAATGAACAAAAATAATAATAAACAAAAACTATAAACAAAAACAAAATAAATCTATAATAAACAAAAACAAAATAAATATATAATAAAAAACAATATAAATATATAATAAACAAAAACAAAATAAATCTATAATAAACAAAACAACAAAATAAACCTATAATGAACAAAAATAATAATAAACAAAAACTAAAAGTTCCACTAAATTTATATTGTTGTTCCACATTTCTATTCACCGAAGAAATGTTTTAAAAGATGGAACTTTTAAGCTACTGTGTCCAATACAGCAAATAACTCCAGTCTTTGCTTGTTTTATGCAGGCGCTAGCAAAAGCTCAAATTGCGCTACCGCCAAATAGCAATCCCGTTATATTTTTAGTTATTTTACGTAATTTTTAAAAGATTCTTAATTAACTTTTTTATCTAAAAATCAAATAAACATATAAACCGAATCAAAGAATACCTTAATTTATTAGCCAACGTTTCGTTCATACCACTACGATTTGTGGTTGTTTGACACACGTACTCTTCTTAGCTCCTGACCCAAGCGTTCATCGACGTTTTCATTTTCGAACTCACGTGGCCTTGCCGCCTTGGTTGCTTGATTTTCTAGCTGGAAAAAGTACACCATGCGGCACTAATATAAGAAGATTAGTCATGCCAAGAATTAGCCCGCGACCAAACACACACAAGATCGCGCAACTCGTAGGTGCTAGCTCCCACGAGTATGATTTTTATAAGTGGAAAAGTTTATAAGATTTTTATTTCTTGTTGATAAGAATTCAGGTGCGTGCCACTGACATCGCTTGACCGCGGGTACGTATGATTAGACCGCGAAATACCAGATAGAAATGTGAACAGCCCGTTGCGATCAGCGCCCTACGACGAGCTAGCGCCTAGCTGCCTTGCGTGCGCCCCCATTTTTGGCCATCCACTCTATTAGTCTATTCCACGTTCACATCATCGATCGATCTGCAGAAATTTCCGAAGCCAGCCTGTGCTCCGCCACGGCCACCGAAATCAGCCCTGCTGAAAACGACATGCATGCACGACAGCACGAGTGCTTCTCCTAGAAGAAGAAAAGGAGGATCACTGTTCATTGCTCCATCACCGATCATCTTTTCTCTAAGTGCATGTGACAGCAGCAAGCAGTAATCAGGAGAGAAGATTGATAATCTGCAGTTTATATTACTGCATCAGTTTTATGTACGATCCGTTAGTTGTCGAACCATTTAAACAGCCTAATTGATTCTCTAGCAGGCAAAATAATTCAGTACTTCATCTAAATAAGACAATCACAGTTAATTATTTGCTTAGATTATACTGTTAAGACTGTTTTAATTAGTACTTGAGCAGCAGATCACTAAAAAGAAATTTAATTTGCTATCACCAATGTGAACATTGTGTTAACTAAAATGACTGCGATCAGATTCTTTTTAGGCCTGATATGCTACAGAGTTATAGGTTTTGTATTTACCAACATTAATACATCGATCCTATCATGTTTTTGCTATCACAATCTTGTCTTTTTTATGATTTTTGTTACTGAAATTAACTTAAAAGAACTTGTTGAATCTGCAATTCCTTCAATGTGTACAACATTGGATCATTGCCTCGTCACTATTCATTATTCCATCACCAATCATCTTTTCTCTATATTCACTGTTTACCTCCTTGGTATTGTGGCCTACAGCAGGTCAATCAAAAATATAGAACACTGCTTCAGATGCATGTGCGTTATCCTTCTCTCGTGAGCTGATCAGTCTAAACTTATCCTCCAGCGAGGCATGCATCGCCACCATATATACAGCTCCCAAATTCCATATCCCAATCGATCACGCAAACGCGCGCAAGAGGAAATGTCAGAGGTTTTCCCATCCGAAAAGGATCGCCTGCACTTGAACAGGTGCAGCTTTCCCGCGGCCGTTCGAGAGGAATCTACCTGCCAATTAATCCAGTCTAGATAAGAGTTTAAGATAGCTCAGCTCACGTACTGCACGCAACGCGACTTGGAGCCGAACAACGCAGCACAGCACGTGTGGCCTGTCCTTGCTACCTCGTCTCCAAGGTTTTCTCACTTTACACTAACGAAGAAATGCACATGAGATCACGTTGAAGAAATGTAACTCGTCTGCACAAGGTCGTTTAACTTTTCAATTAAGTTTAAACCACTTCAGAAATCTAACAGTTGGCACGTGCATACATTTTGGTGTAGCTCCATGTGGGAAATTCATTCTTGTTGGAGAAATATACTGGACCAAAGATCTGAATCGCGCATAAAACCGGAAGATCCAGATCGCGACCAACGATCAGAGAATCATCGCAAGAAAACGAGCCGTTTAGGTGCCTTTTGCAGGTACCGGTTGGGAAAAAAAGAGAGAGAGAAACAACAGTACTAATATAAGTACAAAATGCCTAGCATGAAAAAAAGGGCAGAAACGGACGAGGAGACGAAATGAAAAGGTCAGGAAATATCCACTGTTTCAGTATGCACGAGCCGCAGCATGCATGCACTGACACCGGCTCACTGTATCAGTACCCTCGCTCGCTCGATCTCGATCGTTATTATTAGGTGAAGTACTAGCAGCTGCACATGCAGCGAAGGGCCCGGCCAGCTAGGCCGGCGAGGAAATGGAGCACAGATCAGTGAAGCCGGACAACGAGCCAAGCTGATGAGCAGCAGCAGTAAATGGCCGATCCTGTTTTCCCTCTGTACCGCGCTACTTGGTGCTGGGCCGGTGCAGAGTGATTAAAGCATCTTAGCTGATACTTCAAAACACCGTGACTTAAATAAAGTAGTTAATAGAGTATTTTTTAAAATATAATATAAACCGTTAAAAAATATAAGAAGAATATAGTTAATAGCTAATAATAAAATAGAATGGAAGAAGAGGGTGTCTGTGGTGATGCACTTACAGGTCTGGGAGACTGATCTAATCGTCAAGAGTAGGGATGAAAACAGAGCGGATAATATCCGGACCGTATCCGTATCCGACATTCTTGTTTTCTTAAAATGGTAAGAAATTTTAGTATCCGACGGATACAGATACAGATAATTATCCGAATAGATCAAGCGGATAGCGGGGCGTATATGATATCAACGATATCCGATGGAAACGGAGCGGATACGGATATCCGGGAAAAAAATAGCTACCCAGATAGTTAAATGGACAATGACCAAAGACCAAAACTTGGGCAGCAACCCATCTAGCAAGTTAGCAGCTAATACGAGGCCACAAGATACATTCTTAGTCCATCACGATAGTCCTTCACATTGGGATGAAAATGAAGTGGATAGTTGCTACATGTGTAATGTGTCATTAGTATTTAGTCATCATGTATGGTCAATTTGTGAACTATATATACACTTTTAATATCTTAAGTTGAGACTAACAATATCGCATTATGTTATGTTATTTAAATATTTTATACTAATAAAATGTTGTTATATAGTATGACAATGTAATATCCGGTATATATTCGTTTTGTTTTCGGTTATCCGATTTTAGGTACTATCTGTTTCTGATTTAATATCTGATCCGCTTTAATGTTATCCGTATCCACGCCCGATTAGAAAAAACCGGATACAGATATGATAAAACCACTGTTCGTTTGTATCCACTGTGTTTTTGTCCCTATCCAAGAGAGACATGGGGATTGATTGGCATGCACCGGGATTTGGGAAGCAGGATGGGATCAGCAGGGAGACGCTGCTTGGTTGCTTGCCCTGCTGCATGAGTGTGGCTGCCGCCTCTGGATTTATAGCGAATTGAATCAAGCTGTGCAATGCATCCTGCCGTGCCAATGCGGGGGCTGCTGTTTAGAGCTATTGCTCGTCATTAGGGATGGATGTGGTTGGTGATGCCGTGCGTGTCGCCGCCGTTACGAACGTAAACAAGGAGAAGAGGAGAGGTTAATTAAGTGGTAACCAAACCTAGCGGTTCACCCAACAACTCCCTCCATTCGCCGCCGTTACTGCTGAACGCTGATGCCGGTAGGAAGTTTGGAGCATACAGTACTGGCAAACAGGCTATGCAGAGAGGAGACACAGGCCAGAGTCAAGGGTTGCTTTCCCCCTCGCCTTGTCGGACTATGGAAGGAAATTTTGTGGCACCGTTGCACCTAGAGAGAGATAGAGAGAGGGAGGAAATGAGCTAGAGAAAGAAACAGGAGGAGAGAGAGGGAAAGGAGGAGAGAGATAGAGAGAAAAGAGGGTGCCATGATACCTTATATGGCACTGGGTGCCATATAATTTTTTTCCATCGGACTATACAGGCTCCACATACACAGGCGCTCTTGTAATTCACACTTGAATGCCGCTCAAGCCAGGTTTTTCTTGGCTTGGAAAACCTTCGCGTGTATAAGGCTGAATTTAGAACTGTTATCCCGGAAGTAGGAGATCCAAACCAGACTAAAAAAACTATTGTGTCGATCGTTCGATATTATGCGAGCTCTTTGGCCTATGAATGTCCTAGCACCCCATCGAAGGGGGCCCGTTGATTCTCATTTCAACAAGTAAGCTTGGCAACTCCGGTTCCTATTCGCCGAGAGATGAAAATTACTTTTCAAACTCATTTTTGTCCGCTGCAACAATGCTAATCTAACACAATGCCAAAATCCACACACATCTCTTTGGACGCGGTTCTTGAACAGTTTTGGAAACCGCTGGGTTCAGTTTTTAGGCCTTTAACCGCTAGCCACAGCTGGGCCTAGGCGTGGCGCTCGTGAGATGATTCCAAGCGAACGTTCCAGGCTGCAAAAGTGCAAAGGCCTATATAAAGTGTGAGCGAGATGACCCGAGCCGAGAGCGGGCCAGTGGGCACGCTCACAAACATGGCTATATAATAGCTGGCCCAGCCTGTGCTTGGTCCCATCTCGATGTCGCGTCGCAAAGGGAGGGATGGAGTGGGACCGTGCCAACCCATGCCGGGCCGCCGGGCCGCGCTGCGCTGCTCGCCAGCGACGTGACGTGACGTGTGAAACGGTTCAGGTGCAGGCTGCAGCCACGCCCACTTTGGTCTCGCTCCGCTCGGCGACGCAGAAACGTTTTGTTCTCGATGAATTGTTTTATTTTGGTTGCCAGGTGGGTGGTGCCAGGGTTGCAGAATGTTTTAAAAAGATATAGGGTTAAAGAGGTTAGGCATTTGTCGGCACCCGATTTACAAGATCGGATTCCACCTGCGTAAACCCGTCTTAGTCCGAGGATCGTGGTTTAAGATGCACGAGATATCTGAAAGCGAACAGTCTAACGATATTATTATTACAAACGGAACATAGTCCAAGACTAACAACATACAACGGCTCGCAGCCGCAAATCGAAAGACACAACGATACAAGCCTAATACAACATCTATAATTTTATTCATCCCACAGGCACGGAGGCTGTAGGAACGCGTAACCCTAATCTTCATACTCTTCATCGGAGAACGCCTCCTCGACGTAATCCGGGTCCTCCTCCTCGGACGGCGGACCATACTCGAATGGACCAAATTGTTGAAATTTTGAAAGAGAGGGAGAAAGGATGGTGAGTACAAATTGTACTCGCAAGTCCGGAAGTATGCAAATGCGACTCCGTCAAGGAATGCTTAGGTTATTTTATGAAATGCATTTATTAGCCTAGTTTTGACAAAGCAATTTATAAACAGTAAATCTTAATCACTTTCTTTGGGCTCTTCTCAAACGGTTCTCGCCACTTGGCCTCAGTGCCATAGCGAGAACAAAATCCTTCTTCTTTTCTTTTCTCAAAGCGGCTAGGTCCATTCCATGCGACACTTTCCGGTGAGCCGTCACCCAATCCGGAATATCGCGGTGGCACCTAGCTCAAACGAAATCCTTCTCAAATCCTTACTCATCTCAAATCCTTTCTTTAAAATCCCCTTTTCTAAATTTGTTTTAAAATGAAACAACTACCATATAATCAGTCCTCACGCTCATAACCATGAGCACGGCTATCATGACGGTTTTAACTCTGCAGAGTGGAGTACGCCTTACCTCGAGAGGCTACGCACCCAGACGGTGTTTCGCCACAAGACCATCAACCGCGAGGGCCAACGATCGGGCCCGTCCTATTTCGGGCTCGAGGTCGTCTTGTAATGGCTCGATTCATAGGATCATAGGATGGCGGTCCTTAGACTAGGGAGATTTGATATTTTAGCCCGGTTTGAAACATGGTGCCCTCTGCACCAACCGACAAAATATCTCCTAGTCGGAAAGATTTTGGGGTAAGAGGAAAATTATTTCCTACTCAGCATCACCCTTGATGCGCTATCTTTAAATCACCCTTTTTCCAACCATTTCTCAAAACATTCACCTTTCACACAAATGATTGAATCATTCCGCATAAATGATTTTAAGCATTTATCCTACCACAAACAAAGCATATAGATAAGAGCAATTCATATTTTAGCCTTAGGTTTAATCCTACCATATTTCTTACCTTTCTATTCGGTCACGATAACTAAGTCTAGGAAATACGGTATTTAACTTTTAAACTAGCATGCATAATTTCAAGTCTAATAACATTTTCTGAATAACCGAAAATGGCTTCTCAATATGATCAAAGGGGGACTTGCCTTGATCGGTTCCGGGGAAAGCGAAGGGGACGGCGTCGATCGGGTCTTCGAGAGCTTGACCTCCTAAACGCGCACCCGCATATGCAAAGCAATACAACACACATAAGTAAAATATTTTATGCCATGCTGTTTTTAGGTAATGGGACATGCAACAACTTTTAATGCATTTTGTTAAAAGAGAGATCATGCCAAATGACTCATGCGCGAATGCAATGATGCCATTATTAATCCAAGAATACTTCTAACAAACGCATGCTGCATGAATGGCATGACAACAATTATTTCTTAAGGTCCAGGGACTGCTAAAGCATTTTCTTTTCATTTAAAAGAAATATTACGGCCATTTCCAAAATGCGCATGAAATAATGCACCTAGAGCTAGTTATTTAGCCAACAAAGGATGATTCATGCATGACATGCATATGTATGATTTTATAAGGTTCAGAAATGATTAAAGTATTTGCGAAATTTTTCCGAATTTTTACAAGGCTCTAGCTATTTTACAAAATGATTTATCTGAAGTCGTAAAAGAAAATAAGGCACGGCCCCCTTCGGCTCTGGGCGGCTCGGCCGACACGGCCCAACAACGGGCGCCCTTAACAACGCTGCTGGTGAGGCTCGATCGACGCTGGTGGCAAGCCGGACCCGCCGGCCCCACATGGCGGCGACTCAAGACGGAGGAGAGGGAAAACAGAGGAGGAGCACCGCGCGGCGCGCAATGGCGGCGACGACTCCAGCCCGGGCTCGATTGGGTGCCTGAGGGAGTGACGGGCTAAGCGAATGCAATGGGGATATCGGTAGCGCCGCGATGCTTTCGGAGGTGATGGCGCTTGAAAGCACGACGGCAATGACGCATGGCGTCCATGGCCGCCGGGAGAGACGGATCAACACCGATTCCCTTGGCCAAAATCAACCGAGAGAGGAACATGATCGGTGAGCTCACCGAGGCGGAAAGGACGACCAGCGGCGGAATTACGGTGGCGGCGGCGCGCGGGCTCCGGGACACGCGGACCACGCAGCTCAACCCGATCTGGCGGCCGCTCCACTGGAATAACTGCGCCACCCGTGGTAAGGTCGAACCGAAGGAAAGCGAGGGTGAGGTAGGAGGGAAGAAGAGGAGATGGCGGTGGAACGGGGCGAAGGCTCACCGGCTCGGATGAAAGGAAATGTGTCGGCGCAAGGCGGAGAGCAAAGGGGAGCAGTTCCCCATTTAAAGGCGAGCTCCGCCCGGAGAAACCCTTGATGCGACGAGCGGTTAGGTAATCGCCGGCGCCGATTCCGGCCGGTGCCGTGAAGGCGAACGCATTGAACGCGAGGGGTGGTCCGGCCGGCGATAAGACAAGGAAGGGTAGGGGACGGAGAGGGGTCCGGCGGAAGAGTGTAGGGGCGGCGATGCATGGGGAAAGGAGCCATGGCGAGGCCCCGGGAGAGAGGAGAGAGAGGTACAGCGGCGGCGAGGCAAACGGCGGGCGCGAACAGAGGAACAGGGGAGAAGAAGAAGGGAGGAGAGGCTGACGCGGGGGCTCCATCCGTCGGCGGCTCCGCGCGCACAGAGGCAAAAGGAAGGAGGCAGCATGAGTTGGGCAAGTGAGGCAAGACCCCAACAGAGGAGAAGAGGGGCCGCGGGAGAAAGAGGGAAAGGGGGCGACCGGGCCGAAGCTTGGGCCGAGGAAGAAAATAGAAGTTTTGAATTTCCTGATTTCCAAAGAACCTATATTCTCCAAAACCTTTTTAACATATTAATTATTTTGGGAAATATTATTTTGTTTGCCCAAAATTTATAATACATTTTCGAATAACCTCACAAGGGTATTGGTTTTAAGAAAATATTATTTTAAACCAATTACCAAAATTCTCCACCAAAGGGCATAGACTTGGAAAATTTAAATTATTTTTCTAATCTAAATGCAATGCATGAAGTGATGATGCAATATTGAGTGATTTAACATTTTTAAATCATGCACTTAAGAAATTATTAACGTGCCAAATTGGTTTTAAAAATTTGGGATGTTACAGCATTGCAGAGATTGTTTTTTTAGTAGCCAAAGGTTTTCGTTACTTTTATAAAAAAAAATTGTTTCTTTGAAGTTTGTAGTGCATCTATTAGGATTGTTTATTTATGTAATTAGTACAATGGGCAAAGGCAGATCCGCCGTATCCATAGTATTGTCGAGCCCTGGGCTATGCCAATAAATAACAAAAAGAGAGAACATAAGTACATAATCAATATGATAGTTTAGGCATATAATTTATTATAGAATAAACACATAAAACAACATTAGGAAAACACAATTTAGACTATAGACCATAAAATGTGTTTTGGGTATCTAGACAACATTGATTAGTTGCTAACTACGCATCTAGTCCATGACACACCACACACGGTCTAGCGACAGAGTGCATGGAGGAATAGTTAAGTTGCAACATAGACGGCTAATGGATGTCCAGTCAAGACAACAAATGATAAGGGTCTAGGACGTAAAATTAAGACATACATAATAACACTTGTTGAGAGGAACAAGGCCCTAGACTAAAGGCCACACAACCATATATAGACATGGATCCACTCCTAAAAAGTTCCATCTCTCTTTTATTTTCACATGGAATGAAACAATAAATATATCCGTACAATTCATGTTTCACCTAATTTTTTCCCTATACTCTATTATCATTGGTGTATCTAGAAATGCTCTTGCAATTGATAAAACCGTGTAGGGGGTCTAGGGACAACAACTAGTAGTAACTAGATGTGCGAGACGAAGCTCTAATGAGTCTAAGACAAGGTAAAACGAAGGGAAAAGACATACGAGAATGACATGTGAGAGTTTAATTAGTTTAATTTTTTAGCTTTTGTACACTAGAAAATATGTAAACACCTCTATTTCTCGAAGTGGGCTTTTTCAACATAAGAAAAGAGAAGATGTACAACTTTAGGCCATCTTCAATGTAGGCGCTTAAAGAAAAAACCGAATTTTTTTACCATGAAGATAGAGAAGGTGCTTGCATAGATGCTTAGAGAGGTGCTTAGAGGAACTAAGCACCCATACAAGCTTTTATGCGTTGAAAATAAGTTTTTCTACATAAATGCTTAGTGACGTGGCAGCACTCTCTCTCTCCTTAAACACCTATTATAAACGTTTTGCATTGGAGATGACCTTAGTCTGGTTTTGCGCTAGCGTGCCCTCGTAGCCGTCCCCAGACACTGCCAGCCCACCACTAGCATTGTCTTCTAAAGTTTCAAACGTCCTACCACCCTTGAACTTCCAATAGCCGGCCCGCTTTCCTTTTTCCTATTCCCTTTTATTTATTTTTCCATATACTTCATTTTTTATTTTATTTAGGGGGCATCTTTATTTTATTTAGGGGGCATCTTAGATCTTTGTTTGCCGGTTGCTTTTCCCCCTATTCTTTTCTTTAATATATGTACTTTGAATATGTTTCTAGTTTTATTTTTTATGTTATTCAATTCAAGAGCATTGTTTTCTTTGTCTTATTACTTTCTATTTTTTCCTGTGTTTTTAAACATATTTCGTCTTTTCCTTTTCTATTTGATTTATTCAATGGACATCTCAAATCTGAAATCCGGTGCAATCAAACACCACCGGGTTGGTTGCTTTCTTTTGCTATTCTCTTTTTTTTGTACTTTTAGTTTTTGTTTTCCTTTTTTTCATTGCTAGTGCTATTGAAGGGGCATTTCAAAGGTGAATGCGAACCGCCAAAACCAACCCCCATGTTTTTTATTGTGTAGAAACAACCGTATAAGAGCATGCACAACAGGCTCCGCATCAAGGCTGGCCGACATCTACGCGCACACGGACGGGATCAAAATTCAAACGTTGTTGTGTCTGCGCGGGTGGGCGGGAGAGCCGCTGCTTGCACGCGCGAGCAATTAACGCGTGATGCAGGCCAGCAGATGCAATGCCTGCTGGCCATGCTCTATACGAATCTCACTATGTTTTGTAGGAGTATTTTGCAACCACTGTGTCAATTCATACATTATACCATAGTCTAGAAACAGTGTGTCCACAATTGGAGTTTTTTTATTCATTTTAAAACGACTATCTTATCTCTTTTCATCAGCAATCCATCCTATAAGGATGTGCTTGAATGAACTATCCCGGACCTATCGATACCATTCGCCTTGCTTCACTATTTGGTTGGGAGAAATCATGCTAGACAAATCGATCTCACCAACAGGAATATTTGCTATGAGATGATGGACAAACGGATCCCACCTGAAACAATAAGTTCGCTTCGTCCTATGGTCAGTCCCGGATGAAAAAACCAAATGCACCATAAATGGTTGCAAGCACGAGATGTCGCTGGTGTGTGTTGTAATGGTTCTAAACCGACAAAAATACTAGTTAAAAGACTATACTCTGTACATAAATTGTAGTAAAAAAGATAAAGTATACACAATCAATTATAGATCACATTATATTATATTAAACATATATACCGACACATTAGTGACGATTCATATATAATCAATACAAATACAATGGTGATTCGTAATTACCTATGTGCCACTCTATATAAAGAGTGGTATAATATCCTATTGTCACTCTCACGGCACTTACATGCGGGTGTAGGATATATGTGTCAATGAAACATGAGTGGTAAACTGAAAATTGTTTATGTTTGAGAGTTGCATATGTTTGATTGTGAATTTCATGTTTATTACGGTTTGTCATGTGCTTTTTTCAAAGCATTTAACTTTTGGTTTCTCAGTAATATTTGTTGACAATCTTGATGTCACCACTTGTAAAAGGTTTTGGAAAACAACTCCAACGAAATGGACACGCTTCTCGAATATCCCAAAGTACAAGCTTCAATCATAATCCCAACCATATCAATTAAAATCATCCTTATTTCCAATTCCGACGGGCTAACTGTTTTTCGTAACCCCTAATTCCTTTTTCCGAACGGAAGTAACCCCTAGCTAGTTCTGACTCGACGGCTTGGTCGTGAGTCCGAACCCGAACGGGAAGAGCGGGTCGTAGCGCCGGTCGCCGTAGTTCATCGGCAGCTGGTCCACCGACTTGAACCAAGTCCTGGGCAGCTTGCCGGTGAACCCGTAGTCCCCGAACAGCACGTCGGCGACGCCGTGCCCCTCCGTGCCAGGCAGCCACGCGGCGACGAGCGCGTCCATGGAGCCGAGGTACGGCTCCACCACGAGCGGCCGACCGGAGACGAGGACGACGACGCACTTGACGAGCCCGCACACGTCCTTTATCACCTCCGGCCCCGGCGCCGGGATGGTCAGGTTCTGGTTGTCCCCGGCCGTCTCGGCGTACGGCGGCTCGCCGACCACCACCACCGCGTAGTCGTACTCCCCGGCTGCCCTGGCGACGGCGGCCTTGTCCAGGCGCTCCGAGTAGTCGATCGCCGTGCCGCCGTCCACCGCCGCCCTGATGGCCTCGAGGATCGTCGTCCCGGAGGTGACGTTGTTGCCGGGCTGCCCCTGCCAGGAGATGGTCCAGCCGCCGCACTGGCTGCCGAGGTCGTGGGCGTGGCTGCCGGCGACGAGGATCTTCCTCGCCGCCTTGGGCAGCGGCAGGACGGGGCCCTTGCCGCCGCCCTTGCCGTTCTTGAGCAGCACGAGCGACTTGCGGACGGCCTCGCGCGCCACGTCGCGGTGCTCCTTGTGGCCGAGGTGCGAGGCCTGGCGCGGGTCGGGGAGCGGGTCCTCGAAGAGGCCCATGGTGAACTTGACGCGGAGGATGCGGCGGACGGCGTCGTCGATGCGCTCCGCCCGGACGAGCCCGCGCCGCGCCTGCGACGTCAGGTCGGCGACGAACTCCGGGTAGTCGTAGGGGATCATCACCATGTCGATGCCTGCGTGGATCGTCTCCTGGATCGAGTGGTAGTAGTGCTGGTGCGGCGGCGAGCTGATCTTGTCCACCGCCTGCCAGTCCGTGATCACAAACCCCTGCATGCACAATGCCGCAATTAATGTGCAATGCTGTACATTCAGAAATGAGATCGCTTCTTTTAAAAAAGTATATTAACGCCTCACATGACGGCCCATTGTCAAATCGGTGAACCGTAACTATTTCTCCTTTTCTTTTCTTTTTTTACTCGGGCTTTACCCTACAACACCTCAATCTCTCTAACCGCTGTTCAGAGTTTCAGCATGTGGCGTAAGCTGGAGCTCATAACCTGTACGTGTACTTTTTTTCTCTCCCCGTTCTAAATGGAAGAGCAGAGCAACCTACTAGTTTTTTCTTAAAAAAAAAGATTTTTGACTAGTGCGTACGGCTCCATGCACCTTCCTGAGTCCTGATCAATTCCCTTCCCCTTTTTTTTTTTTAAAAAACTTTCCTTTCTTTTTTATCTCCGTGTTCGTGCATGGCGATGGTGGTGGTCACCAGCGGTAGATACTGAAGCCTGGTTTGGGGGAGAGAGAGGAGGAAGAGGAGAGAAAGAAGAATAATATGATGGTTTGAAATATATATTTTTTTAATGTAAGGTATATGTGAATAGAGAGTTGGTCTAAATGAAAATCTTGGTGTCGAATGTGTGGTCGAGCCGCATATAACCATGGGAACGGATATCCAATTTTTTACATATTTTTTCTTTTTGGAAGAGTAGGTCGTTTGCCCTTGTAAAAGCAATTCCTGAGCTTCTTTTTCCTCCACTATTTTTTTTTGGCAAAAAGCCCCTAAATTTTTTACACAAAGCAATCGGGTCCATCTTCTTCTCCTCCTCTATTCCTCTGTCACCCCGGTGACTTCCTAGTGGCGTGGTTGCCAACGGCCACCTTGTCCCCACAACGCAACCACGTCGGCACCCATGGGAACACTTGGCACACGGCCGTCTTCCTTGTGGCCGAGTCGACATGTTGAGCCGAAAGCAACCGGCAAGTGGCGGGCTCCGAACCGGTTTGCATCGTAAATTTGAGGTGGTTAGGGGTGGCTGACTTTCTTTGAGGTAATGGGAGGAAGGGGGGGTGCATTGGTTGGAGGGAAGATAAATTAGGAAAGGGGAAGTTTAGATTTAGGGAAGTTAATTTTCTTGTTTGGTTGAAGGGAAGTAGGGAGAGGGAAGATGAATTAGCACTTAAATAGAGGGAAGTTTTTTACCCAGAGGACCTAAGGAAGATTATTTCGACATACTTCCCACTCCTCTTCCACAAGGATCCTAAGTAATATTCTTTCCGCATACTTTCCACTCTTCCACTTCTCCATCCATTGCCAAACACTAGATAGAGGAATAGAGGAGGAAGAAGAATCGAACCAAATTGCTTTGTTTTGAAAATGGTAGGGATTTATCTGTAAAAGACCATGTGAGAGAAAGATTTGTCTGCGCACAAATCTCAGCGCACAACCAAAGACTTGGATAAGCCAATAAATTGTTTGGCCAAGCATGGACGTATTTCTCATTTTGGAGTGTAGTGTTGAACGGATCACCCGGAAGCGCATGGTGTTCTTGAGGATGTCGGTGATGAGGAAGCGGTTCTCGTGCATCTTGACGCCGTTCCAGCTGGAGTAGGAGATCATGACGGAGGAGATGCCCTTGATGACGGCGTCGTCGTAGGGCGGCATGTGGATCCGCATGAGGTCGTGGAAGCTGAGCACCGTGTTGTTCTCGTTGATCCCGCGCTTCGTCCCGCCGTCGCCGACGAAGTGCTTGGCGCAGCCGGCCACCTTCCTCGGCCCGGCGACGAAGGGCACCCCCTTGGGGTGCCGCGTCGGCACGTCGCCCTGCAGCCCCGTCACCATCGCCGTCGTCATCAGCTGCACCAGCTTCGTCTCCTCGCTGTAGCTCTCGTAGCACCTCCCCCACCTCGGGTCACGGCAAACCTGCAGCATTCCGTCGAACGCCACGCACGCATGGCGGTGATCGCATCGATCTCGGTTCAAAAGGCGCGCGAAAAGGGTAAGTACGTTACCGCGACGCATGGCGCGAAGGTGTAGGGGATGCCGGTGGCGCGGGCCTCGTGTGCGGTGGCCTCGCCGATGCGCTTGACGAGGGCGGGGTCCCTGGTGGCGCCGAGGCCGACGTTGTGGGGGAAGATCGTGGCGTTGTAGACGTTGTTGTGGCCGTGGACGGCGTCGATGCCGTAGATGATGGGGATGCCGAGGCGGGTCTTGAGCGCCGCCTTCTGCATCTTGGCCACCATCTGCTGCCACGCCGTCGCCGTCGCCTTCTCCTCTGGCGCGCTGCCGCCGCCGCTCAGCACGCTACCTGCAGCAGCAGCAGCGCACATCAATTGCACATCAGCCAATGAGCCATGCATGGCATACGACGGCGCACGCGTCACCGCCGGCGCCGGCGAGCGGCGGCCGGCCGGAGCGGAGACGAACCGATGAAGTACTTCTGGATGACGTAGGCGGAGGCGTTGGCCCGCTCGATCTGCGACATCTGGCCAATCTTCTCCTCCAGCGTCATCCGGCCGAGGAGGTCGTCCACGCGATCCCCGATCGGCTGCGTCGGGTCCTTGTACTTGACGTACTCCGCTCCGGCCGCCGCCGCCGCCGCCAAGAACAGCGCGAGGAGGAAGGGGACGAGAGGGCATGCCGCCGCCGGCGAGCGCCTCGTCGCCGGTGCAACGTGCATTGTCACTCCAAGGTGTGGACTGTGGAGCGAGCTACGACTCCAGGTTACTCAGCTTCGTTAACGACAGCTCGTGGATTTATAGAGATGAATTAATCATCAACGCAATTTAAGTGTGACTATTTCTCCCTATCCTTTCATGTAGCTGGAACGTATGGAAGCTGCCGATCCGATCTTAACAGAAAGAGCGGATAAAATGGGTCAAGTTCCCGGTTCATTTGCTGCTTGATCTGATCTTTTTACGAACGGGTCCTGCCTCCTGCCAACCAGATGGTGTTGACCAGTGTGGGCCGAAAGTTCTTGAAGCCCAACTCCGCAGCTGGCTGCACCGCTGCACGCACGTATCATCATACCTACCATAATTGCAAGATTTCCATGGCGAATGCTGATCTGATCGCCCAATGTACATGTTCAGGCTGCAACCTAGTGGCAATAAAGATGCAAAGATCGAAGCAAGATGGTCAAATTCACCCCCAAATTAGGTCACTTGTGATGAAAATATTTCTACTACACATTCCAGCACTAAGACGTCAAGGTGCCCACTTGTTTTTATTCAAAGAAAGGGCAGGGACTGTGCTTAATTCATAAAGTGGACTAGCTCAAGAGTGGTTATCAAATTGTAAGTAGAAAACACCAAATGGAATGAAACCATCTCTTTTTCCAAACGTAATATTCCTAACCTCAATTGTAGGAGGAGTAAGGCATGCTACCTTTGTTGCGCTAATGAGAATATCCACCATCTATTTTTTCAATTTCTAGATCAGCGTGGCATGTTGCTCATGGTATTTTTGGTTTAAAGGCTCAGGAAGCTGGACTTATTTGTTGGGGCTAAGAGCGGAACCAAAGCAGCACCAACGCTGCCCCAGGGGCAAGGATCAGTGGGGCTCGTGCCATTGCAGCTTGTGGCAGCCAACAGTGCACACTTAGCACAGTCTTGTGCTGGCCCCAAGTTGGGGCGGCGTTGGCAATAAACGGTGTAAATTTAAGAGGCCACAGTGCAATTTTCTGTTTTTAGTTTACTTCCAAATCCGCCCATACTGGACGTCTAGGCCTTACCATCATTTGACATTTTTACTAATCAAATGGCAACCAAAGTTTGGCCAAATATTGGCAAGAAAATAAACTATATGGTAGATATTGGCAGCCAAAGTTTGATAATATATGAGACGTCTGCTAAATTTGGTCAATGCCATCAAATCTTTTAAGGCAAGTGCAGACACTGCCAAAAATAATAAGAGCGACTGACAATAAAAGGTATTCAAATTACCTTCTTCCCTTCTATTTCACACTAAAAATCACAGATGAGCCTAAGATAGGGCTCCACTGTGTAGACACCGGTGTTGGATACGCACCCGCATAGACATGAAAACCAAACCAAGTTTTCTTATGACAAGATTAGCAGATCGGATTTTATTCCCTTTCTCCTCGTTTCATTATTCCCTTACCCAGTTTGGATCCATGGATACCATCAGGCTCATCAGTCATACTTTAGCTGGATTGAATCAACAACATTCAAGTACGTGCCATTTGTATACAACAAAAAAGCTTCCACTACAAAAGTCACAAGAGCTGAACCTTACAATCCTGTAGTAATATTTAACGTCTTAGGTGTTCCGTAATTCTCGTATAATTTCAAAATTCGACCAAATTTCAGCACATTGCACAACAAGAAATGAACATCTGTATCCGGTGAGCATTCCATGTAGATAAGACTAGTAAATAGTTCAGTTCCAAGTTACCCAAATGGAAAAACAATTTCAGCGGAAGCATAGTTGACAATCGAATCCACACTGAGCCAGGTAACATGGTTCAAAATGTCACTTTATCAACTATAATGAATTTAACATCTGACACTAAAAAGAATGGTGGCTCCAAAATTCCAAAAACATTATCCTCTATGTACCAAATCTGACAAGATTCACTGACTGAAAAATCCTCCCCAGAGAGAAAAATAAAGGCAATAGTGAAATATACAGGTACAAGCCACACTCTGTTAGACACAATCAAGGGAAGGTGCTTGCTGAAGGTTTTCCAATAGATTTTACCCTGGAAGAAGAGCTTCCAAAACCAACACAGCAAGCTCAAGCAACAACAGCAGGGCCCTGTTTCGGGGGAAATGGGGTACAATTAGAATATCACAAAAAAAACCCAGAAAGCTATATAAATAGACCACACTAATTGAAACAATATTTCCTTGAGGGAAAAATGTGCATATTTAATGCACTTTGCAAGAAGCAATTTTTCCCCCTTGGGTCATGTGAATTGTTCTAGTTTTGATTAATGCCACATTAGGGTCAAACATAAACAATCTCTAGTATCACCAAGGGTCAAACATAAACAATCTATTTGTGATTTTTAATCTCACAGGTAAGGTTATGTACACCGCCCCCCACCCCACTTTTGCGGGAGTTTCCTCAGAAACATTGGGGGTATGATGATGATGATAGTTCTTTTTTATTAGGAACCAATGATCTGGAGATCCCTTGAAGATTACTATTAGGGCTTTTAGGGCTAAGTATACTATATACAAGCAAAAAGATGGTGTTGGGTTAACCATGTTCGAGTGAAGAGAATGGCCCCTAATGGAAGCAAACTGATTAACCGAGAGCTATGCCAGAAGTATAGAATTATACAAACAATGTTTGTCTGCCAAAGCTGAACATCCTCTGCACACAGAGAGTCTGTGAACTGGAAGGATGATGGGCAAGATGGCATGCCCTATGAACCATAATGCAAATGTATTATCATAGTTTGGACCAGGGAAAAATGCAGAATCTAGAGTAGCTGCATGCCTTTAATATAACCACTAATCTTCCTAATCACAAAATTAGCCAGTAGATTTTCATTAACTTACTTTTGCTGTTAGATTTGACACAGCTATTTGGAATTTCTCTCTTGTTCTTGAGCCAGCAACATGACTGGCCTTTGCGACCTTGCTGAAGGCACCATTCAGCCAGCTTGTCCCAGCAGACACATACCTACAGGTATAGGAAAACAATAGCAAAAAGAATCAGTAATAAAGGCTTGAAGAACTCACGCTAACATAAGTGGTCGTCTATTTTCCCAGAAGTGGTAAAGTGTTTGAAAGATACTTTCATCAAGAAAGTTAGAAGAAAGTATAGAATTGCCAAAAAAAAAACGCATTACCTGATAGCAAAACTCAAAATGCAGACATAATTTGCTTAATTGAATAATAGTAAAAGCAAGGACAACAACAGACCTGTTGGTTTTCACAGCAGAGCCTGTATCATTTAGCCTGCGCTCTGCAGCCAGCAAAGCAGACATTGTTTTGTCAGAAACATGTAACCTTTGATCCACAGATTTCACCTTTTCATTTACAACTGTTATCCCACTGTTTATCTTTTCTGAAAGGCCAACACGCCTATCAAAGGAATTGATCTTAGCTGATGCATTCGCCCTTAATTGATGTTTCTCGTCAAATGCTTTAGCTTTGTTCACAGCATCCTGTCGCATTGCAGAACCCCTTGCAATCACAGTTGTCACAACATCATGAGCCCTGCTGACATAAACACGGCCAGAAGGGGGGCTGGCATTGGCCTATACGGTAGGTTGAGAATTTTATAATCAGTACCAAGCATGATCCACTACAATATTATAAAAGAATACAGGCCTAGGGTCCTGTTTTTATTGTGGCAGGAGGGGAATTGGGATCGTGCAACATTTCATTCATTCAGTAAATAAAATATATGAGATATTGCACTTGTTTATCACTCGTCCCTAATATCCACCTCTTATAAGATGCCACTTAGTTACTCTGCCCCCCTGATCAATGAGAAGTTCATAATAAATATAATGGAAATGAAAGACACCTCAGTAGGTTGCTCCATATCCGCAGTATGAATTGAACTGGTACTTGTCACCTCATAGACCACAAGTTGCTACATGATTTTCAAAATGGAAATGGATATGTCCGTCAAAAATAAGGGTCCACAGAGAGTATTGGCATCTGTGTAAAGTAAATTAGTTGAATAATGCACCTGCTCAGAAACAGGGATGTAGATGTAATCTTCAGCGGCGGTTATGTTCACAACTCGATCCACAATTGTCGCTCCCTGAAAAAAGGAAAATCGGATATATTGTTTCATGCCAGTATGAAGGGGGAAACCTGCACAATATTTTGTTTTTTTGCAAGGCTGTCGATCTATGAAGGATGGTGACATGTCAAACAGAGAGCGAAAAGGAAATGTCCTAAGCAACAGATTCACTGGGCCATCATCTGTGCACTGGATTTCATATTGAATGCATACAAACAGGAAGAATCTCTGCAGCAATGGCATGTTTCGGTTTAGATTATCATGTTGCACTTGAAGCGCCTTTACTGGACTTGTCTACATGATGCACATAAAGAAATAACTGGTGTGCTTGGTCCTTAAATGGAAAAAACATAATCATATAGTCAATGGATCACAGCGGTAGGCACTAGGCAAGTAGGCATCGGCTTTATAAACTATGCTGCTAACTTCCATGCCAATCAAAATAGGCATTAAAATACTCAATGTTTATTTTAGTTTAGTATACTCCACAACGGTCAATGGCCCTTCAAGATTTTAACCAGCAACTAAAAATACTACGGAGTGTCGTTCAATCAATTGATTGCCAGTGCTTCATGATTGCTAGTGCATGAAGCACATGACAATGTGGCATACTTTAAAATAAATTAAAGCAATCAAATTCAAATGTGGATTTTCTTTCCAAATAAAGAATCCCTTTCAACACATCCAACAATCACCACATCATTTTCTCCCATTCAACTGGTGCTAGTATGAAAAAGAACTCCAGTAGAAAGTCGACCATAGTGAATATCAAGTTTTTTAAGGATTTCATTTTTTTTTTCTTTAGTTGCACATGCAAGCCAACACGTATCACAGCGACAACTAAAACCCGTTTTAATTTTTCTTTCCATCACAACACGCTATTAGTTACTACATCGATAGCAACAGTCACAAAGATTGGATTCTTCAGGCCCCATGCATAAGCATCTCAAGAAGAACCCCTAAAATACATCCCTTTTTTTCAAAAAAATAAGGAGCCCAGATAGTTTAAAGAGTTCCTATTTGTTGCTTGGTTCTAAGAGGCTACCTAAATACACTTCTTATCACATTTGAGGGTGACAGGGAGTCCCCAAGAATAAGGTGTGGTGGCTTGGTTTAGGGGTAGGAGAAAGAAAATAGGAAATGTTTAGGGGCTCTCCAAGTGTGTGTGTGTTTTGGCAAAAATCCTTAAATAATAGTTAGAGGGTGTGTTTAAGAGGTCTTCTAGGGATGCTCGAAACATTTAACGATACTATTTGCAAGAGTCACACACTAGATCACTCATTATACATTTATATCAATTCAAACAACACCAAACAATCCATGAGGCCATACCGACAGCAGCAGCGCAATCTCAAGGGCCTTGGGATCCTTGAACGTGACGTAGGCCGTCCTCCCCGTCGCCACCCCGTCACTGCAGCCACCAACCAGAGCCCGAAATCACAATGCGGTTAAACGGGGCAATAAGCACCTGCAGCAACGTTGGCAAATCAAACGAACAAGCAGGTAGGAAAGCGGCGCTCACAATCTGATGTCGACGTGCTCGATTTCGCCGGAGAAGGAGAAGAACTCGCGCACCTCGCGCTCCCCGGCCAGATCTGAGATATTCCGCACCCGCACCGTCCTCACCTTCCTCCGCGCCTCCTGCACGCGAGCAAACCACACCACACCGTCAGAAACCCACGCCCCCAAACCCCCAACGCCGCCGCCGCGGCGGAAGAAACCCAAAAATGCCCACCTCCATGGCTGCCGCGGCGCCGTGAACGAAAAAGCAAGCAGAAATCGGGCGAAGGAACCGCGAATCCGGCGTCGCGAGAACCCGCAGGAGCAACGGGGCTCGGGCGATTCGCAATGGTGTGCGTCTCCCTCCCCCCGCGCGCGGCCGCTGCTACTTTTCTTGAGCTGTTCGCTGCGTTGGTCGCCGAGAAAGTTATCAACGAGACGAACCCAACTCCCTCCTACTCTGCCTCAAAGCGAAATACCCCTTCTGCCCATTCCACTAACGTGCAAGGCAGCGGCCAGCTCCAGGTGAGGATCCGGGGCAAAAGGGTCAATTCGTAAGGCGGGGTCTTACTTGGGCGACATGCTGGCTGCTGAGTTTGCTTCTTGACGGCGCCATCTCTCCTGACCTGTGAAATTAATTTTTTTATTATGAGTAACAAAAATAATTTAATTGACACGACGGAGGCGGGGGACCAGACAATCAGTGGAGGTAAAACGGGACTGATGCTGGGCCGCGTGGTGGGAGTACGTGGGCCTCTTGATTTGATTTGATATGGCCTTGTGTCATACGGAGTACTAGTTATTTGAGTGGGCCCACCGGCAGCTCAATCTAGGCCATCGCTTTCTGTCCCAACCACGGAGTAGGGAGGCGGACCGGCTGCAAATTTGGAAGCCGTTCCTCCCCCACGTGTCAGTGATCCAAAGTCAGAGGACAGTACTGCAGAGAAGCCCCGCCGTGCAAATTTTATACTCTCCAACATTTTTTTAAAAATGTGTTACTTAAGCTTAAAGCCTAAAGTTCTGTTTTCCTCAACTGATTTGAACGGTCGAAATGACTGAATTTTAATAGTTTCTTAAGATAGTCTCGGGATTCAGATCCATTTCATTTGACTTGTTATTTAAAGCGTTACTACCTACCTTCAAAACAGCAAAAAAAACAAACTCAAAACATATGTCTATAAGTTGTTAAGCCGTTAAAATGTTAAGCTCAAAAAGAACAGGGCCTTAATGCATATTTGTTCCTTCCTAACATTGCCTCACCTAATATTAGACAACCACAGTTTTTTGGGTAGGTGTTTGGTTCGTGGCACAACTGTAGCTTGCCACATTTCCTTAGCCACATGTCCCACTTGTCATATACTTAGGTTTTTTACTAACATTGCCACAAGGTGTGGTGGTGAATTTGGCACCACATATTATGTGACTTACCACACTTGCCCAATGTTAAGTTTGACAATGTTAGGTAGCTACCAAACAAGCCCTAATACTCCAACCATATTACAAAAAGGTTGACTTGGATATTATGTCAGTGTTTGATTGGGTCAAAACTATGAGATATTTATAATATAAAAATTTGAGAGCTCTTTAAAAAGCTAAAAAAGTAAAATTATATTTAAAAAATTAAGATCTTTTGTGAGAACAATAAAATCACGAAGAAATGATAATAAAGTGTTACTGTAACATCCTCATTTTTTTTTATGAAAAATAAAAATCATGCATGGCATTTGCATAAATTAAAAATTTGTGCATAAAATTTTAAAGGCCTAAAAATGAGTATGTTACTTTAAAAATAAAAGGTAGTTTAATTTTGATTTATGATAAAAGGCTTCTATATTTGTGAGAATAAAATTTAAATTTTGGGTGAATTCCTAAAAATCATATTTAAGTAAATTGTTTTGATGATTATTTTCCTACAACTGTGCAACCCTAGGTTACGGTTGTTAAAGTTCTAAAATCAAACAAATATATGGATGCCTTTCCAAAAATAAAATTTATATTTTGTCTTCAATAATTTTATTTGATAAATTATTTGGGAAAGAAAGAGAAGTATATTTTTGTTATATTGGATTTGCACCTATGGGAGCCCCTAATCTACACCTAGGTGTAGATTACAGTAATCTACACCCAGGTCGCCCCGTGCAGCGCGCGTGCACCAGGCCACACAAGCGGGCTCGCTACCAAGCGCGCAGAACGTGCGTTGGAACTGCCCAGGCGAGTATTCTCCACGGTCTGTTGTCGCGTACTTGCATTTAAAGCACAAAAAAAATCAGGAATAATCCCAACAGAATCGGTAGTAATTTGCATAAAAAAATCGACAGTAAAAATTAAAGAACGACAGTAAAAAATCGGTAGTAATCGCATTTAGCCAGGCAATTTGGATTGAGTTTCGAGAGTAAAGGGAAGTAATTGTCTTCTTTGGAGGTAATTCTTGAATGCTCGTAATTACCTTTGTGTTACCTTTTTTTTAAGTTACTTTTCATTACTTACATTACTTAGAGATCGTAATTGTGATTAAACAATGATTACTTTGCATTTCTTCCAATATAAGCATGGATACAAATATAGTTGGCGACCAATTACAGGTGATTACGATTCTAGTAATGCAAAGTAAAAAACAAAAACACATAAAAATGGACACAAAACTTCTGATTACATTTCATTACAGCATCTATGCACCATCCAAAAGATTGATCTGCCTTCAAATTACCAGAAGAAGGTAGCAGATCGGAGCCATGTAATCAAGACAAGAAGCATCAGGAAGCCTACAACGTGTGGTGCAATAGCAAGCCATGCATGAAGGAAAAAATCAAATCTGCTAGTTGATCAAGGCAATTAAACAGCCATGCACGACGGCCGACGTTGATGCTTCCTTTCCCACGCGCGGCGGCAATGGCGTCTCCATCTTCTCCGCATGGCGGTGGCGCATCCTCAGCTTCGGCGTCCTTCAACCACGCCGGCGGCGACTTCTCTTATTCTCCAATGGTAAGCAGCGGCCCTTCTTTACAGCGCAACGCCGGCATCGGCTTCTTCTCCGACCAATGCACGGCGGCGCCTCGATTTCAGATCAACGGCGGCTCCTTCCCTGGTGCGGCAGCAAGGGAAGCGGCGGCGGCTGCGTGCCTCCTCACGGAGCCGCTGCGCCTCCGCCTCGTGGAACCGCCGCCTCGCGGTGCCGCGGCGCGGAGCCGCCGCCGCCTCGCCGGAGTCGCCGCGCGGCCGCTGGGAACCGACGCGCAGTCGTTGGGAACCGCCGCGCCACCGCCTCGCTGGAGCCGCCACGCCGCCGCCTCGCCGGAGCCGTCGCGCCACCCCTGGGAACTGCCGCGCTGCGGTAGAGAGAGAGGACGGGGAGGATGTGGGGGAAACAATCGATCCACTTTTTACGGGCAATTAATTCGTAACCCCCACGAGACCAGCGTTATATACAAACACGAATTACTGCCAGTGTTGAAAAGGTGTTCCGTTCGATTACTTTGGATTACTGTCGAAATCGTGACATTCAAAGCTGGTTCGTTCGGTGTGAGGAATGGCTCGGTGTAGATTATCCTATTCTACACCTAGGTGTAGTATAGGATATCTATTGCACCTATTACTTATTTAGTCTCCTTTCATCCTCCTTTGGGCCCACTTGTCACCCTCTCTCTCTCTCCTCTCTCCTTTATTTCCTATGGGTAACAACCTGTTCATGCACAGAAGGAGAGCTAGCATATCTTCTTCTCTTTCATGCCTTTCAAAACCAAATTTAAGTGCATTTGAAATCTATGAATGCTGCAGTTTCTTCCTGCCGATTATGGCTTTTAACCTCCACCATTGTCCCTCCATTATGCACCCATTTAAGCCCCCAATGGTAGCTGTTATCACCGTTAGTGGCTACGTACTGGATGAGTGTTTCCCTCTCTCTTCATTCCTTCTCTCTTTCATCTACCATTGAGCCACTGCTTGTGCTTCAAATTCGATCAAAGCAACTCGAAGCCAATTGAATCCAATCAAATTAAGCTGCTATTTCACCATAGGATATGGCTCTTAATCCTTCCGTTAAAACCACAGTAATCACCCTAATTACTCTCTCTTCTCCCTCTCCACGAACAGCACACTGTGGCTTCTTAGTTCTTGCGATGTGCATCAATTGAGCACTCAAAACCCTTCATATGACCATGGTGGTAATCAAGCCATAGTGCCATCAGTTACCAGAATTATTGGGCACTCATCATGCACTAATTTGATCAGTTTCTACTGCCTAATTCGCCTATAAAATCCCAAACCGAGCTCTTCCCTCTCCCTTTGTTCCTTCTCCAAATTCGGCTCGGGTAAACCTCGTCTCTTTGATTCATCCTATTAGGAACATATGTGAACCTAACCAAACCCATTTTGGTGCTCTGTTTTAGGGAATTCGTACCCAGGGGCCGAGGATTTGTCACCGGAGTTGTTCTGCTCGCCGCCGCTACCGAGGAGCTCGTCGTCGAATTCGTCCCTGCCGTGCGGTAAAAATTCCGATTCATCTCTCCAGTAGCATCCCCATGGCGTCTAGAAGATTTCCCCTCGATCAATTGGGCTGGAGCCCCCCTCGCCGGAGCTCCCGCCGTCCATCCATGGCCGCCGCGCCCCCTCTGTGCCTCGCCGCCGCCTCGGTCCCTCCCAGCCCAATCCGCCGCCACCAGAGCCTTCCCCGAGCCGGTGCGAAGTCGCGCAGCCTCTTCCCCTACCCCCCATGCCACCGAGCCGCCGCCGCCATGAGCAGGCCACTCCGCCGCCGCTGAGCGCCGCCGCGCCGTCGCCTCGGGCCACCTCGCGCGAAGAAGCCGCTGCCGGAGAGTTCGCCGCACCACCACCGTCCTGATACGCCCTCGCCGTCGCCGCGCCGTCGCCGGAGCGCCGCCTCAACGCGTGCCTCCCTCCCCCTGGCTATGGCTGGAGGTTGAAGAAGCAGTTACATGGGCCGGCCCACCATATTTTCCCATTTTCTGATTTTTCAGAAAAGGGCTTAAATTCAACTAATCATTATAAATTCTCTGTAGATCAGAAAAATGTGAAACTAATTGTGTTAGTTTTTTAAAAGTGTCTAGTATTCTAAATAATAATTTGGTACTGTTTTGATACATATTAATTTCTGTAGAATTTATTGTTTATGAAATGTTGTAGGAATTTTAGTAAATAAAATATTTATAAAAATAATGTCGAACCAATTTTCCCAGGTTATTGCAAAAATCTAGTATTTTACTGCCAAGTTTTTTTCTGTAACTATGCATATTAATTTTGTATGATTTATTGTTTAACTAAATTGTAGCATTTTTAGCTATTAGAATATTAGTGCAAAAATTACTAAATCAATTTGTCATGTTCCTAACAGTGCCAAGTATTTTTCATAAAATTTTGGCACTGTTTTGTTAAAAATTAATTTCTGAAGAATTTATTGTTGATTAACTGTTGTAACAATTTTTATAAATAAAATAAAAATTGAAAAATTGTGAAACCAATTTCAAAAATTTATTTTGAACAGAAACAACCTTCTGTAAAATTTGCATATGCATTGCATTCATCTATTTTGGATTTCTCGCATGGTTGAAATTCTTTCCGTTATTATCGTACGTTAGGATCGGGCGACGAGGAACGATTTGCCGACGCACCGAGGGAGTGTGTCCACTGTGCTCAACAAGGCAAGTTCTGAACCTTGCCACCTACTAATTTATAATGCATTTCTATATGTTTCTGAAATGTGCATATATGTTAAATTTAAAAATGGCTATGTACTTAGCTATCCCCAAATATTTATTTAATTCGTACTAAAACATTCCTTGCTGCCATAGGACAAAATATAAAGTCTTATATTATAGCCCTCCATTGAAATTAGGTTTTGCTCACATTAGAATTGCTTAGAATTGCAATGTCCATAACTGCACCTGTTTAAACTGCCATGATGATGAATTACATGTGTTTTGAACAGACAGCTATGCCTGTCATTTTCAAAATGGGTGTAGATGATAGTGGGGAACTATCAGGATAAAGGTATTTTGCAAAACCTGATTGGGGTGGCTGGATGCAAGGTGGTGTGCATTATGCTGAGGCCAATGTTGCACGAGATCTGGGTCCAGTGCGAGATCCACCTTGATTCCCTAAGGACCGATTCCTTGAGGTAGTTGAGCTAAGTACTACAGTGCAACCATTGAGTGTCTGTGTGGGCAGGCCTTGGCTTAGTAGCTTTTGGATTCCTAGTTCGGTGCCCATCCGGTGGGACTATCCTGAGGGTAATTTGTACTATGCTGAGGTTAATGGTGCAATCTGCAGCCAATCCAGTGTGGTACTAAGCCGAGGCCAATGGTACCATACTACTGTGCTGTCGTGAACGGGGTTACCGAATTAGGAGGAAGACTGCCAAATGCCTTGTCAGGAAGACCCTTTGGCCCGGGAAATCATGGCTGTGTTTCTTTGCTCCGGCTCACCGCGTTTAGCGTTCCCGCGCGTTTAGCTCACCCACGCATGCACTACGTGGGCTGTCACTGTATCCATGTCCTGATGACCCAGTAGTCGGATGTGGGGCCCACGTGCAGTGAGCAGCGGACTACTGACAGCGAACCAGGGATGTGGGGTCCACGTGCAATGAGCAGCCGGCTGTAATTAATACACGTCGCAGCAGCTTGTCGGGTTATTGTTTTTGGCGGGACCGCTGACCGCTGGTTCGCGTTCCTGCGCGCAAAGAAACACAGCCCATGTCTCGTGGGTAAAGCGCGTAACCTCTGCAGAGTGTACAACTATCATGATAGCCTTGCCCGAGGTCAAGGGCGGACGATGGGGAGCTGCCTCTTTGGTAATGTTCGTTTTGATTTTCAAAATGTTTTTCAAAAGAGATTTATTTTATTCTCCTCACAGTGGGGAACTGTGAGTGATGAGGGTATAGATTCATGGTGGGGAACCATGATCTAGCCACTTGGGGAATTTTCAGCTGCGACCGATGGAAAGAAAGGAAATTGTAAACAAAATATTTGTTTAAATCATATTTTTCCTCATATTTCAAAATATAGGAAAAACCTTTGAAAAACTGGCTTTATGCAAAATAACCTTACACTTCCTATGAAAACCTTAGTTGCATATAGTCAGCCTCGCTTGTTGAATATTCGCGTACTCACCCTGCCTTTCATGCGGGCTGCTCATTCCAACGAGCAGGTTGCCACTAGAAGAAGATGTTCCTTGAAGAGGTGGTGCACGAGGATGAAGGTTCCACCAACGGGTTTCAAGACGAAGATTATGCGACATCTAGGAGCGCTAACTACAGCTTTCCTGTGGGAATCGTCTTGTTTTGCTCTTTTGAAGTTGAATTTGTATTTTAGTCTTCCGCTGAATTAAGGCCTCCGTGCCTAACTTTTGTAATAAACGCCACGCTGACGCATACTCTGATGTAAAGGCCATCTTGGCTATTATTCTGATGTAATAAAGTTTGTTCGTTTGATGGCTATGATCCAAGAGCTGTATATCTGTGACGTTCTAGCTACTGATCCAAGGTAAAGCACAGAAAGGACTAGAACAAGTAAAGCACAGAAGGGACTCGACTCCGTTCTCGGTTCCCGACAGTTACTTCATATAGCTTGTACAACATAACAAATTTTTAGAGATTGCTTTTAGTTTTAATTTAATGCGAATCCAACAAAGCTTAGTACATTTTCGAATGCAACCTTGACCATTTGGTTGTTATTTGCAATTTATTTATGAATTCTACAAAACATAAAAAATTAAAATGAATTTATAAGCATGATTTTTATATATCCAATCCAAATAATTTAAAAGATTTACATGGTTAAAGTTTTTAAAGATTGGCTTTGGACTAACATGCTTCTCTTGTTTTGCTAAGTAATTTAAATTTAATTGAATTTTTTTTCAGCAGATAAATCACGAAGCCGCCTCTAAAAATTCTTTAAAATAAAATAAACAAAGTCAAATATATTTGATAACCCAGGTTAGCAATTAGTTCAACCAATTTATTTACTCAGCTCAACCACCCCAAAGTCCGAACGGTTTTAAAGGTATTAGCGACCACTTACACAACAAACAAGAAAAGTACATTATTTTTCTTGCCCAAAATATTTTTTTATAGCATCTACTGCTCCTGAACCTATCTTTATGTAACGTAAATGCTCCTATAGAGAACGGTAAGAAAATTTCAGAAATGAGGAAGAAAAAACATTGAAGAAGACAAGATTGCATGAGTCTCAACTTGACAGCAGCTCAGCCTGTGAAGAAGCCTTGGCAGCCGTTCAGAAAGCCCAAAACGAACCACAGAAGCAGTGGAGGCTGCGGAGCTCAGTGTCGCCTCGCCGCCGCCTCCTACTCATACTCTCCGAGGCCCCTACACGCGCACACCTCTTCCCCGACGCCGGCGTCGCCTCCCTTCTTCCCCCATCTACCTCGCCGCTTCTCGCCATGCCCGCTGGGAGATAACCAGTCGAGCCTCATGTTATTGTGGTTTATTCTTTCTTTTTCGTTAATCTATAACTAAACTATCTAAACAAATAGTTCCAATTACTCGAATTCAGCAATGCACTGGTGCCATAGATCTCTAGGTAGTCAATTCAAATGCTGTCATCAGTGATTATTAGTACATTAATTGAAAAAAGTAATCTCCAAGTGTAATAAATTGGTATGGTTTTGGCAAACATACTTTCTCTCTCTCTCCACTTTTATAAGACGAACTTTTTTGCTAAGAAAAGTCATTTTATACGTTTTGATCAACAATCTATCAAATTATGTGAATCATTTGGTACAAAATTTGTATCAATATGGTCGTATCTGAAATTGTTTTCCATACAATATTATTTTGTGACAATTGAAAATAGATAATAAGATAAATTTAACGACCAAAATCTACCTCGGCGTCACAGAGGATGGACAGCTCGTAAGCCTTCTTGAGCAGACCATTCCGGCGCTTCGCGAACATCACCTGTCGGCTGATCTTGTTCTCGATCCGCTTCAACACCACCTTCCCGCGACCCATCTCCTCCTAAAATCTCCCCCTCCCTCTCTCTCCCACACACACTCTCTTTCTCTCTCAACCTCCTCCCCAAATCGGACTCGGAATGGCCGAATCGAGGCCTTCCCAATTCAGCAAAACTAGCCACCCCCCAGCTATAGTAGCACAGCGGTAGCACACTTCACTGTCTAGCTAGCGGCGGCGCACCACGCAAATTCTGGCGCATGTTTGTCGGTGTAATAAATCTGGGGTGCAAAGAGTCCTGTGAAGGTCAAGCGGGCCCACGCGTCGGTGGGCGACAAGGCCCCAAATACAAGGCGAAACCCTCAGCGCGCCGGGCGAGGGCCCCACACGTCGGTGGCGATCGAGACCCAGCGTGGGCGAGCCCCACAACGTGTCAAGCGGGCCCACGCGTCGAGCGGCGACAAGGCCCCAGCGCGTGGCGAAGCCCTCAGACGCCAGCGAGGGCCCCACACGTCGGTGGGCGTCGAACCCAGCGTGTGGCGAGCCCCACGGCGTATCAAGCGGGCCCCACGCGAGCGGCGACAAGGCCCGGCTTCGTGGCGAAACCCTCAGAGCGCCGGCGAGGGCCCCACACGTCGAGTGGGCGTCGAGCCCAGGCGTGGGCGAGCCCATGGCGTATCAAGCGGGCCCCACGCGTCGGTGGGCGATCAAGCCACGCGCGTGGCGAAGCCCTCGAAGCGCCGGGCGAGGCCCCACACGTCGGTGGGCGTCGAGCCCCAGCGTGTGGCGACCCGCAGCATATCCAGTGGGCCCTACGCGTCGGTGAGCGATCGAGCCACGGCGCGTGGCGAGCCCTGAAAGGTCGGCGAGGCCCCGCGTCGGCGGGCATGTGGCGAGCCTCGTCGCACGTAGGGTCTCCCATCTGTCGGTGGGGCCCGTGGCGAGAGCGTTCGAAAGGAGTCTTCGGCGAAGGCTCCTCTTCTGAAGCGACGGCGTATTGTGCGACATCACGCGGATAGACGGTGAAGAAATTATTACCGCTTCTGATGACCCTGCAGTCTCGGCGGTATCCACTATGGGCGCAAAGAATTGACCGGAGAGAGAAGATTTGCTTGAGATGGCCGCCGCGTCGGAGGAGCGGTGGGCCCACCCGCAGACTCACCGGTGTGACTATGCGGATCGAGGCCACTTGCGAAGCATCGCGAGGCGAGCTGCCTTGGCGTGGGCGCGCACGTTTTCGTCTTTTATGTCGCGTCTTGTCGATTACTAAAGTCTTCAGACGCCTACCCTCGGCTCTCTCCGCCAGTTCAAAGCTTGTATAAAAGGAGAGGAGAGAGAGGGGAGGAGGCACGTGAGGTGCAAACATCGCACTGGCATATGTGCATTCGAAACACCCTGTAAACACATTCCATTCAACCATAAAGAAGAGCTAAGGCTCGGCGGAGTAGGACTATTACCCGCGAGGGGTCCGAACTCAGGTAATCCGGTGTGTTGCTCTTTCTTTGCGTCCCAGCGCTCAATCGAATCGAAGCTTGGCCGATAGGCTAGCGGGATAAAATCGACTAGGGTGTGATCCGCGATGGTTGAGCGGTGAACACGCCGTCGGCCATGAGGATTTACATGAAATCACCGCCTCTCGCCGCCGCGGGTGCTTTGAATTTGGCTTCCCTGCTCCGTGCCTGTTCTCGTCGTGCTCCTCCTCACATGGGTCTTTGCTCTTGGGCCCCACTCCTTACTTTTTACCTTGCTCTCCCAATGCGGCCGCCACGTCTCGGGAGCATGGGAGGGAGCAAGCACGAGAGTAGGGATGTCGCGTTCGGTGCTTTGCTTGTCTTTGCGTTCTTGTCTCTCGTCAGAGTGCACTGGCTCTCCCACTAGAGATTTGAGAGCAAACGAAAGCGAGGCGATGGCGGAGGCGAGAGCGACAATGAGAGAGAGAGAGGGAGAATCTTTTGTGCTCGCGTGGGGTGCAGATTGGATCTCACCTCGCTCACCGTCTCACCCTAGCTTGATTTAGGTCACTAGTTACCCCTACTGTAGCTGCGCCGCTAGGCCTCAACCGAGTAGGCAACGACGCAGGTCGACCTCAAGTAAAGGCATGATGGCATTGGCCTCTGGCCCCGACCCCCAATAGGGCTTCAACGAATGCCCCAAAAATGCAACTCCCATTGGTACTCAGTACTCACTATTGGAATTTATTCGTAAAAGAGGAAATCGCTTGTATGCCTCAAATAAAATTAGACTATGAGGAGGGACGTTGGCTCTATCACACTATGTCCCTAGTAGACTGCGTAACCGCCTCGTTTAGTACAGTGGCCCACATGTCAGTCGCAGAAATTTGTGTCGGCAGTTATAAAAAGGCCGTCTAAATATAGCTTCTGTGTCGGCGGTATTTATGTTGGCTGACGATAGAGCCCTGCCAGCCCTGCTGGCAAGTTCTCCCTTGTTGGCCCCACATGGCAGAGACACCTACGTTTTGGTAAACTTAACGGCAACAGTTCGGAACGTTAGCTTACCGTCAATGCTTGATACAATGTGGTCGGCATTCGTTTGGCCGACGACATAGACTAATTTGGTGGGATCAGAAATTCAAATTTGCGGAGGCACGGTTTGTTGATCGGGACTATTGTCGGCGGTCTTATTTGAGCCGACGACATAGACTGCCCTGATGCTCTTTTGTGGGCGGTTTTAACTTTTACCGCCGACATTATTTTATCATCGGTATTTTAGCCGCCGACACTGATTTTTCGGTCGTCCATACAGATTTCGTTTTCTGTAGTGCCTGGACCCAGTCACCCAACTACCCAAGCCACTAGCCAAGTAGCCGCGGCCGCGGCCGCGCGCTCTCTCTCTCTCTCCCAGCCACCCAACTACCCAAGCCATTAGCCAAGTAGCCACCGCCGCGGCCGCGCGCGCGCTCTCTCTCTCTCAGTCTCTCCCCGCTCCGCGACGAGCCGGACGCTGGCCGCCGGGCGCGTAGCTGCAGCGGGGTGGAGCAGAGCGCGCGCGGCGCCATGCATGCATGATGCATGCGGGCAGCGTGCGTCCGTCTCCGTACTCCGTAGTGCGCGTCCTGGCCGCGCTTCCCATTTCCCCAAGGCTGCGCGCGCGGCCTCGGCGTCCGTGAGGCGGTGGCGTGCTTGGCCGCCCCCGGGCTCGAAACGTGGCGCCGTGGCAGGAGCTCTGCCCGCATCGGAGTTTCCACCGGCTGGTCCGACCGTGCTGCCGCTGCTGACTTCATCACACTAGCTGCCGGCCTCTTGGCAATATTGGCGCTCAAGTACCATGCATTTAAATGCCTAGTTTTCTTTTCTTTTTAATTCTTCTACACGAGACTACGAGAGGGTAATGTTTTTTTCCTATGCCGTACGTACAAAGACCGGGTTAAGTTAGAGTCAGAATCAGGCGATCATTAGGGCATGTACAATGCTAGAGAGAGCTGTTGTCTCTAAAATATTGCTATGTCATTTATATACAACTCTATAGACAGTGTATACAGTGAGTTGTTTCTAATTGTCTACAGTTATTTAAAATAGTTGCATAGAGTTTAAAAACTATGGTGATCGAGTGATTATAAATTTAAAACGAAAATTTTAAAAAAAAAATTAAGCAAACAATAGATTATAAAAAATTAAAATTAAAATTTTATTTTAAAAAATTATACGGCAAGTGTGGTCTAGTTTTATTCGAAAAAATATCAGGAACCCATTTTTTAAATCGGTTCATTAATCGGAGACACTAATAAAAAGATATAGCAAAAGCTAGAACATTAAATGGATATGTTGTACTGTACATATGCTGCATGCTATACTACCGGGCTGTTGTGCATGCCGCTTTTGTGCCTAGCGCCGGCGCTCGGTGAAGCAACGGCACCAACTTCTTTCTTCATTAATTATTGTACAGTTCAACAAAAATACGATGTGCCACTTCTAATAGACAACTTATAGACTGCTGAGTTGGAGCATTGTACGTGCCCTTATCACTCGCATTTAAGCCAAGAGGGATATTATCATTGTTGGTATCTCTTTGCACCAAGAATCGTATCAATCCATTGATGAGGTTAGAGGATCTTTAGCAAGTCTTTAACAATGTTATACAGATATAGAAGTATTGCTGAAGGCCCTTTATGAGTGAA
The DNA here is from genome assembly GCA_036346415.1 of Raddia guianensis. Taxonomy (NCBI): domain Eukaryota; kingdom Viridiplantae; phylum Streptophyta; class Magnoliopsida; order Poales; family Poaceae; genus Raddia; species Raddia guianensis. The sequence goes on from CM070536.1 coordinate 33,654,748, forward strand.
GGAATTTTATAGCAATGGATAGATGGGACGCTAATAGTATTTTAGAGTGAAGAGAGATATATATATATATATATATATATATATATATATATATATATATATATATATATAGGGTTGTTATGACGTTCTTAGATTTCAACCACTTAGAAACGTGATTCCCCCTCTGTGTCCATTCCTTTCTCCGTTACTTTGGTATGTTCACTCTTTGATCTGCTGTTCGGTTCAATTTGATTTGGTTGAATCAAAAGTTTGAGAGCTTTAAAAAGTATGAAAAAGTTTAAAAAATTTTTTTGTGATCTTTGAAAAAATTTCACAAAACCCTAAAATTTATTTTAAAATTTTGCGCTAAATGGTTTGTACAAAAATAATAATTTTTCACTCAACTGAATAAAACCAAACAAAGCCACGAATCAAATAGAGCACTCTTCTCTCTCACCACCAACAAGGCCTGTCACCATTTGCCGGCACATACAACTGAGCTTCCACTATTGCTACCCAACACATATAAATGGTGCAGACAAAATGGTACGTACATTTTCGACGCCCACTATGGCTAGCTAGAGACTATTCATCTACTATAAAAAGTTATGGTCAACGGCCAACATACATGACCATCTAGCATACAAGTAAACAAGAGAGAGCAACATATGAAGCACTCACTATATTTGAAGGTATGCCACGTGAAGCCGTCAATCATAGTTGGGACCCGACCAAGGGGTATGGTCGACAGTCATGTGAAGCTGTTGACCATAATGGTAGGGAGCATGGTCGATGACACCACGTGGCCATCAACCATAAGGGGCCAAAGATTCCATGCATGTGGACAGTCTTATGGTCAACGGCTCCACGTGGTCGTCAACCATAAGTTCAAACATATGGTTGGTGACATATTCAAATCGTCAACCATAATTTCAAAATATAATCGATGGCTACGTTAGTCGTCGACCATAAAATGACGGTGAACACTTCTGTCAGATTGTCACTTACGATTGACGACCGTATAAAAGCCGACGATCATATATAGTTTGGTAAATAGTTTTGCCGTTGACTATAATGTTATGTCCAATGACTTATTCTAGATAAATTATGGTCGACATCAAGTCTGTCGGGGATAAAATCACGGCCCATTACCATGGCCCACTCCCTGAAGGCCCAATCGAACAGCCTACTAGGGCCCAGCTCCCTAGAAGGTTCTATCAGACCCATATGCATCTTGCCGAACAGCCTCCTGGCTGGCACGGTGCGTAGTGGTCTAGGCTTCATGTTCGAGTCCGACTCGAGCAGGAGTTCTGCACGGCTACGTGAAGACCCGGACGTGGTTTCTCGGATTGGAATAAACGTCTTCCCCAAGAATCGGGGTATACCATATCTACCTCGGGATGTATTTGGCATGAATACGAGTTCGTTACGTCTTCGTAGTTAGCCCGGCCCGATATTCCCTCGGTAGGTCGGTTGTTCTCCACTATATAAACCGAGCCCCTACGGTGGTAGAGGGCACGACTTTACGTTCAAGCACATCCACTACTTCAGGCTTGTCGATCGCATACTTCATCCTGTACACCCATAATCTCGTCGAGACCTGTTCGTCTCGCCGAGTTCCCTCTTTGTAATCTCTTCCGCATATAAAGAAGAGCTGGACGTAGGGCTATTATCTCCTTGAGAGGCCTAAACCAGGATAAAAACCCTGTGTCTCCATGTTGCTCGTTGATTGCTGTTTGCCTTGCTTTGCATGTCTTCTATCTCCCTTTCTCAAGAACCTTTAGTTGACTTGGGACCGATATCCCAATGGTCGACAAAGTCGTCGACCCTTATTAAGGTAGACGAATTACCTCCTAGGCTCCTAGTGTAGACAGCTTTAGCCATCGAAAATAGGCGAATTCCCTGCAGCGGAAAGCGGGAAATGGACGGAGCTAGACGGGCTTGTGGGATTCATGGTCGTGAGCCGTGATCGCTGGTGTGAGGTAGCAAAGAGGACGCGTCGACTATTAGTAGGGCACTGTAGTTTGAGGCGAGCGAAAGGCCAAGGCATGTGCACGCATGCATGCAGAGCAGTGCAGACTGTGCAGTGCAAGTGGAAGCGGACGCAGCAGAAGAGCAGAACCCCACCGTGTACGTAGTGGGGGCGCGACATGTCGGGCCTCTCCGCGGCCGCCCTCGGGTGCCCTTTTCTGCAACGGCGACAACGACCCACCCATCATTTGTCAGCGGTGGTACTGGTTCCACTCCCATCTCCCTCCCTCCCTCCCTCCGGGCTCCGGTTGGCGCGGCCACGGTGGGCGAGCGATCGAGATCGGCACGTCGACCTAGCCGCGCCTTCCATTTTCCCCACGCGAGCTCAAGGTGCGTCTGCGTCGCCATCGTCGCCGCCCGTCTCGTGTCAAGGTGTCGCAGCTTCGGCAAGCCGCCTGCTCAAACTTGGCGCCGGTCGAGGCGAGAGCGGCGTTGGTGTCTCCACCTACCGGCTCCATCACTAATGGATTCTCCCAATTTCGCGAGGGCCAAAAAATATACACGAGGGTTGAAACAATGCCCTCGTAATAAAACATGATATCACGAGGGTATACTACCGCCCTCTTTAACAAGCATATATTTACAAGAGCCAAACAGTAGCCGTCGCAAAAAACAGCAGACGCAGGATACTCACGAGGGCCTACTTCTGGCCCTCGCGAATAACGGCGCAATAATTGCTCACCTGTGCGCCCCTGTGTGCACGTGGAGCAAATTCGCGAGGGCTCCAATATGACCCTCGCGAATAAGGCTGCCTCAGCAACTACTCGCGAGGGTCCTATTACAGCCCTCGCGACTAAAAGGCCTACAAGTTGAAAACCAAATCCCTCTGTAAGCCTTAAATCTCCCACACATTGTGGTCTTACCTCGTTCTTTCGAAAAAACTTGGTTAACTCCGGTATACCATGAAGGATTCTCCCCTAAATTCGAATCCGACAGAGAAACGACGGAGTCATCATCAGCCTCCGGAGGAGACAAGTGTTAAATAGTATGTAACGGGTAATGCGTAATGTCTGTAATTCATAAATAATGTATTATATAATTTGGTGAAATGAATTTACGAAATGTATACTAGAATGTTTAGTATATCGATAAGCTGATAGTGTGAGATAAGAAAGGGTTACTATCATAAAAATTTGTTTTATGTTTTAATTTTTTTTTCTATTGAAACAAATGGTACATTAAAGAATATTATTAACTCAAACATATTTTAAACTATTATTTGGCATTTTTAAAAATAATTTGAGTGTAGGAGGGAAGGAGAATATTTATTAGCAGCGAGGGTTCTTCCAAAAACCCTCATATATAAGTATTATACGCGAGGGCTAATATGGCCCTCGTATTTAAAGGCCTATAGACACGAGGGCCGTAGCATAAGCCCTCGAATAAATGAGTGCGTGCTTAACTCGCGAGGGCTAGGTGGCCCTCGTTATTAGTGATGGCTCCTGTGCTGGCCAGGGGGGGGACAGACTTGGTTCCTACCCAGCAGTGACGAAAGCTTATTCGCAAGGGCCACGTCGTCCTCGCGAAATGGCGGCGGATGGGTTATTCACAAGGGCTGACTGGCCCTCACGATAAGTTGGCTTATAGATCTGACCAGAGGCTCAATCTTGGGCCCACCCAGCAGTGACCAAGGATTATTCACGAGGGACAGCTGGCCCTTGTGAAAAAGCTGCGGATTTGTTATTCACAACGCGATTAGAGCGCGTATAGATCTGGCCAACTGCTCGGGCCAAAGCCTGAGCGCCCGTGCTGCCCTAGCCCACCTCTGCCGCGCTCGCCGCCGAATCCCACTGCCGCCCGCCGCTGCCGCTCATGGCCGCCCCACCTCCCCGCCGTTTTCCCCATCGCCGCCCCCTCCCGTCGTTGCCTCGCTCTTCGCCGTCATTGTCAGGGAGGTGAGGAGGAGGCCTACACCATGACGACGATGAGCACGAGCCGAGGAGGAGCCCAGCGCACCACGACGCCGTGCTTCGGCCCACCGGAAAGGTTTCTTCGCGCCTTTTTTATGTTTAAATGTTAGTTACGCGGGCTGCATGTGAACGTGTTTTCCTGTTTGAATGGTTAGTTACGAGGCCAGTGCGAGGACTTAAGCACGAGGGCTGTGGGTTTAGAGTTGATTATGTGCGATTATATTATGTATATTAACTATGTGCGTTTAGGATTAACGGGTTTAGTGTGCATGTAACCTAGCCGTACGTCACCCATTTAGGAACGCATAAGTCGTAATGAAACCAGACGGTGATTCGTTAGGTTTCATTACAAGGTGTGATTTACATTCCCGAACTGTCCAGTGGACAACCCACGAATGACCGTTTAAGTACGATGCGTCGTGTCGGCCGTGGATTTGGGACGAGGTTTCGGTTGCATGACCCTGTGGTTCTCCGGTGCATAATATAAGTGTCGGTGTATTAAAAACGATACCCCGACCGTACTTGTACATGGGGAACCAGTAGGGTTATGCTGCCGAAATTTGATCTCGAATACATGGGCGATACGACGCATCGTACTCGAACGGCCATTCGTGGGTAGGTTTAGAAGCCTTCCTAATTAGCCAAGTGTGAAAACCTCCTGACGCAAGTACGTATATGTATCTACTTGTTCGTGAAGGAATGGAAGAAGATAGGAAATGGATGTACGATGGGTTGGTGGCGGACGGACGACCCACAAATGCATGGTTTGAGGGACTCGTCAATTCGTGTCCCGAGCTTTCTAAGGGGCGCAAGGCCCTGTCCGTTGCCCTTGTGCTGAATGTGGTAACTGTCGGAAGAGAACTCGTGACGAAATAGAGATGCATTTAGTTAAGAATGGGTATAAGGTTGGTTGCCATCGGTGGGTATACCATGGGGAGAGTAATCGTGCCCAGGTTGAGCCTGCTGGACCCCCGAAGGTTTTGATGAAATAGACCGGATGGAGGACATGGTTGTTGATATTGGTCATGATTATGAGGGTGATGAACAGGATTCGTAGCCAGGCATGGCTGATTTCTTTAAGCTTCTAGACTCGGCCAAACAGCCTTTGCACGATGCAACGTCAGTGACGGTCCTTTCTCATTTGACACGTATGATGGATGTGAAGTCCAAGTACAACATGTCCATCACATTTTGTTATGAGATGCTGGTATGTTGGTGTGATGCCCTGCCCAAAGGACATAAGATGCCTAGGACCTGGTATGAGTGTAGAAGGTTGCTGTTGGGTTTAGGAATGCCATCTGAGAAGATAGATTACTGTGAGAACCTTTGCATGTTGTATTACAAAGATAACGAAGGGAAGGCCTGGTATGATCATTGTGGAAAGTCGCGGTACTTCGAGACCACAGACTCTAATGGCAACAAGTCTCGGTCTAGTGTGGCGAAGAAAGAGTTGCGTTACTTCCCGTTGAAAGACCGCCTCCAATGGTGTTTCATGACAAAGGACACATCCCGTAGCATGAGATGGCACAAGCTGCACAAACGAAAACCTGATGTGTTAGTTCACCCATCAGATGGAGAAGCTTGGAAGCATTTTGATCGGAAACATCCCGATTTTGCAGCAAAACCACGAAAATGAAGGACGAATTTATATTTCTTTCACTTATAGTGCTTGGTCCGAAAAGTCCTGGGAGAAATTTGGATCAATTTTTGCGGCCATTAGTAGATGAGTTGAACGAGTTGTGGAAAACAGGAGCTATAACTTATGAGAAAGTTACAAACTCTAATTTTCTCATGAGAACTACTTATCTGTGGTCAATTGATGACTTTCCTGCATGCGGCATGGTCTCTGGCTGGAGCACGCACGGCAAACTCGCTTGTCCGATATGCACGGGTGATACCGTGGCATTCACGCTTACACACGGCGGAAAGACAAGCTACTTTGACTGTCACCGAGATTTTTTAAAGCCAGATCATCCATTCAGAAGTCAAAAGAATAAATTTCAAAAAAATACCATTACGAAAGGTCGAAAGCGTGAGCCTCTCACAGTTGGTCAAGTCAAAGCCTGGCATTCAGCCCTAAAGATAAATGAAAAAGATCAAACCGAATATAAGGGCTACGGACCGTTCACCATTGGACACATAAGTGCAGTCTGTACCCCCTTCCATGTGTAGAGGGTTTGCTATTACCTCACAATCTCGACGTAATACACCAAGAGTCGAATGTAGCACAAGCCATCTGGGCCACAAACTTGGACATATCAGGTAAAAGTAAAGATAATGTCAAAACTCGATTGGACTCTGAGATTCTATGTGATCAGCCAACGTTTAACATGATAGAAGGGCAAAGGATGAAACCTAAGACACCATACTGCTTAACTAAGATACAAAGGAAAGAGGTTTTAGAATGGTCTCGTGAAAAGGTTAGATTCCCTGATGGGTACGCGTCAAGCTTTGTCCGTGGTGTGGATGTCGACGTCGGCAAGATACATGGCATGATAAGTCATGACTTTCACATCTTCATGCGAGGTCTATCGTCGGTCATGTTTCGGGGATATACCTCACGATGTATGGACAGCTCTTACTGAATTGAGTTTCTTCTACAGAAAGTTGTGCGTTAAAAATCTAAGCAGGACAGATTTGAAGAAGTTAGAGAAAGATGTTGTGGTGCTCGTTTGTAAGTTAGAGAAGATATATGTCCCTGATTTCTAGAATCCAATGGAACATCTTCTTATCCATCTACCTATTTAAGCACTGCTCGGAGGGCCAGTCCATGGGAGGTGGATGTATCCCGTGGAACGACGGCTGAAAACTGTCCGGGCAAATGTGAAAAACAAGGTGGTGGGAAAGTGAACAACAAGGCGATGGGAAAGAGAACGCCGGCTGAAAATTGTCTGAGCCCTATGAGTTGAGGTTAACCATGGAGATGAACCAAAGAGCGATTCAGGAGCGGTGGGAAAGAGGACAACAACAAAGGTGGGCTGAGTTCATGAGGCTCCATTTAGGGGGCAATTTCGTGCAGGTATTCCCATTTAACCACTTTCATCAGTTATATCAGATCCTCATTTATTTGCATTCACACCATATTGATCACCAATGTGCAGGGTGGGTCGAACAGGCAGATTGATCAAGGTGGCGGTTCTAATTACTCACCTAACGGGGGACCGCAGCCCTTTGTTCAGGCCCAAGATGCGGTAATTATTGTTATTTCATCACAGTCTAACCTAAAGTGTCAATTGAAATAAAACTTAAATTTTTAATACTTTCAGGGCTCTGCTCCATCAAGTCAGATCCAGGGAGTCGATCATGATGCTTGGCGCGAGTGTGCGGATGCTGGCACTGACGGGTTTCTAAGCCTACTAAGCAGTCCTTCGCTCTTCCCTGCTCCAGAGAGTGCTCCTTCGGTTTTCCCTCCACCGGACGGTACTTCTTCCATCTTCCCTAATCCGGATAGCAACCTGTGATAGGTGGAGACTATGCGTATGGACCTTTTATATGTATATGCTATGTATAATGGTACAAATGTTGTGTATGTGGATATGTGCTTTGTGGTATGTCGATGTGTTGAGTTCTGTGATGTCGATGTGTCGAGGAGTTCTGTGGCTGTGGATGTCGATTGATATATATGTCGACGATTGGGATATCAGTCCCAAGTCAACTAAAGGTTCTTGAGAAAGGGAGATAGAAGACCTGCTGAGCAAGGTGAATAGCAATCAACAAGCAACAAAGAGACACAGGGTTTTTATCCTGGTTCAGGCCTCTCGGGGGATGTAATAGCCCTACGTCCAGCGCTTCTTTACATGAGAAAGGATTACAAGGTGGAACTCAACGAGACGAACAGGTCTCAGCGAGTTTATGGGTGCACAGGATGTATGCGATCTTGCGATGCGATGATCTCGTGGACGTGCCACCGTCCCATCTACACGTCGTAGAGGCTCGGTTTATATAGTGTTGAATAACCGACCTACCGAGGGATAATCGGGCCGGTCTGACCACGAGTATGTAACGAACTCGTACGCATGCCAAATACATCCCGAGATAGATAAGGTATACTCCAATTCTTGGGGATCACGACGTCTGCTACAATCCGGGAAACCTGTGTCCAGGTCTTCACGTAGCCGTGCAGAACTCTTGTTCGAGTCGGACTCGAATACGAAGTCTAGGCCACCACGCACCGTGCCAACCAGGAAGCTGTTCGGCAGGATGCACATGGGCCTGAAAGAGCCCTCTAGGGAACCAGGCCCTAGAAGGCTGTTCGATTAGGCCGTCAGGAAGTGAGCCATGGCAATGGGCCGTGATTCAATCCCCGACAGTTAGTCCCCGAGCCTTAAGTGAGATGAATCATCTCCTTGAGGCTGAATGTCATCAAGGAGGGATTGGATTCTTGGTAGTGAAGAGCGTACCACAGCATCTGGTAAGATCAGATCTTCCAAGAGAATGAACATAGCAAGTCGCGAGATGGACTCGTGTTGCTGCATCCAGATATGAAGATACATAGGAAAGTATGAACGAAAATAGAGGAACAACCTCTCGGGCTAGAGCTTGCCCGAGGAAATAGAGATTGTGCTCTCGAGCTAATGTCGTGCTCAGGAGCGAAGGTGATGTCCCCCAGACGTAGATCGTGTGCTAGGAGCAGACAATGCATACGAGGGGGAAGGTGACCCAGTCCCCGAGCGTAGAGCTCGTCAAAGGAACCGGGTAAAGAGATCCAGTCCCCGAGCACGGAGCTCGTTAAAGGGACCAGAAAGTGTGACTAGGTGAAGACGTACCCGGTAGAAGACAGATCACAACCCGATGCAGTCAGAGCCGCAAGAGAACGTGTGAAATCAACGCTTTACCCATGACGTATTCCTTGCTACAGTGTAAACGTCGCCTTGGCGAGTGCAGAACCGACGCTTAAAGTGTCCGTTGCGATGAGAATCGGCTTAAGATGGGCTTGTCCGTTGCGATGAGAATCGGCTTACGGTGGGCAGGACTCTGTTGGTGGCGCACTACCTTGACTTAGCCGAACTGTGAAGGTCAGTGCCGGGCAAAGGTAAGAAATCATACGCGGGTGATGTGAATCAGTCCCCGGGCATGTGCGAAGCGTACTCGGGAAGAGAGGGATGCAGACATCGGTTTTGGTGGGGAAGTCTGAAACCTCGCCGCGACCATCACCAGCGTCTGATGTTCCCGTTCCTGTATTTCCTGCAGAAGACAAACAAGAGCGAGCCAAATAAGGGAAAAAGAGAGCAAGAACAGGCTCTAAGAAGAGCAAAGCAAGTTTTAAAAAACGCACTAAAGACGATCTACCCGCACAAGACATAATTTTCCCGGGTACATCCCCCAATAGCGTTAGTGTCACCTCGGCGTATGCGGAACCGACGCCAGGAGTGCCCGTTGCGATGAGAATCGGCTTACGGTGGGCAGGACTCCGTTGGTGGTGCATTGCTCCGGATTACGTGCGGAAAAGGCGTAGCATGGATAAAAAAGGCGTGTGCGGGCAAGTGTAGCCCATTGTGGCTAAGACCGCTAACCGGGAAGGCGATCGGCACCTTAGCGCGAGCAAGGCGTGCGGGCGAAATCTTATCCGGGCATGGACCCGTGTAGCGTTAGTGTCACCTTGGCGGACGCACGAACCGGCGCGAGTACCCGGTTGCGATGAGAATCGGCTACGTTTGGGCATGCCCGTTGGCGATGAGAATCGGCTACGGTGGCGAGAACTCGCCGGTGGTGCACCGCCGTTAACCGGGCTATGCAGTCGTTGCGATAAAGACATGCTCAAGCGCGAGCGCTACGGGAGCGAAAGACCGGGCTGATTTGTCCCTTTATTAACCAGGCAGGGGTACAGAAACGACCCTGCGTTCATAAAGAGCTAAATGTGAACCCGAGCAGCGAGGTTTTAAGGAAAGCACCTCTAAGGAAAGGAACTGGAAAACTGGAAACGTACCGGGGTTGCCGAAATTCGCGTGCATGCACTAGACGCCAACTTGTTTCGCAGATTCTTGCTGATCTGGAAGGAGTTTTGACGTGAGACCAGATCCGTTGGAAAGCTTATCGCGTCTACTTTCCGTGAAGTGGTAGAACGTCTGAAACGAAGGTCGTTTGTGGCCGGGGTGCCCGTGTCGGAGAGGTTGGCCTGGTTGGGGGATATGATCACCGTTGTTATGGTTTGAAGTCGTTCCCGACTCTGCTCAAGGGGTCCTGGGATCCCTGAGGCGTCCGCATTTTACCCGACCAGGGTCTGGTTATGCGGGAATTTGTCCCGAGCAGGTAGAACGTCTGCCAGGGGACTTGGCGGAGGTACGCGAGGCGTGTCGCGTCGTTGCCGCTTGCGCCGATCACGAATATGCGCCAAGGTTTGATTAATGGAGGCGTCTAGACTGCGGCGAACAACTTCTTGTTCGCGAGCAGCCAGCGCGGCTCCATCTTGCTACCGAGCAGAATTGGACTGTCCGATCTCATCGGCCGCGGCGGCCCGTGCACGAGCCTCCGAGGTCTCTGCGCAGGCCATGTTGATGCTGCGGCGGCCGTGCGGTGGTACACTAGACAGTGTCATCACTGTGTCTCCACAGGAGGAATCGATTGACATAGCCTTGGAATCCGAGAGATCTAAACCAGCGTAAAGATCGTCGGTTTGTAATCATCGTCTATGACGGGAGCTTAATCTAAGACCATCTCCGGAACATAGCCGAAGATTTTCGTCCCAGATATGGGAAGGTGATCGAGATCGAACGGATCGACCCGATCTGACAGGGGACGTGACATCCTGCCCTTCTGAGTCATAGCCCTCAGGAAGAATTTTCTAGTCGCTGAATGAGTTCGACATGCTCGAACAGGCTTGATCTATTAGATCCCCACGGTCGGCGCCAACTGTCAACGATTGGGATATCGATCCCCAAGTCAGCTAAAGGTTTTTGAGAAAGGGAGATAGAAGACCTGCCGAGCAAGACGAACAGCAATCAACAAGTAACAAAGAGACACAGGGTTTTTATCCTGATTCAAGCCTCTCGGGGGAGATAATAGCCCTACATCCAGCGTTTCTTTACATGAGAAAGGATTACAAGGTGGAACTCAACGAGACGAACAGGTCTCAGCGAGTTTATGGGTGTACAAGATGTATGCAATCTTGCGATGCGATGATCTCGTGGACGTGCCACCGTCCCCTCTACACGCCGTAGGGGCTCGGTTTATATAGTGTTGAATAATCGACCTACCGAGGGATAATCGGGCCGGGCTGACCATGAGTACGTATCGAACTCGTACGCATGCCAAATACATCCCGAGGTAGATAAGGTATACTCCAATTCTTGGGGATCACGACGTCTGCTCCAATCCGGGAAACCTGCGTCCGGGTCTTAACGTAGCCGTGCAGAACTCTTGTTCGAGTCGGACTCGAACACGAAGTCTAGGCCACCACGCACCGTGCCAACCAAAAAGCTGTTCGGTAGGATGCACATGGGCCTGAAAGAGCCCTCTAGGGAACCAGGCCCTAGGAGGCTATTCGATTAGGTCGTCAGGGAGTGGGCCATGACAATGGACCGTGATTCAATCCCCGACAATATATATATGTTGTGTTTTGCTGCTGTTTAAATTTGTTTCAAATTCATATTTGAAAGTTTTTGTTTGTTTGTTTGTTTGTTTTTTTCTGAAAATGCTTATTCGCGAAGGCTAAAGGCCCTCGTAAAAAAGCACAGGGCACAGAGGCTTTTCGCGAGGACCACATAGCCCTCGTGATTAGCGATGGGCGGACCTAGCCCACCACCAACGTGGGCCCATATATACGTTTGAGTGAGAGACCTCGCGATAAAGTCGCCAGCCACCAATCGCGAGGGCATAATAAAACCCTCGAGATTAACTATTCGCGAGGGTCATGTCCTCGTGTTCTGTCGTTATTTGTGGAGGAGCAGACGCGAGCACATATTCACGATGGCCGGCCCTCGTGAATAGTGAATCGCGAGGGCTTCTGTCTTATCGCGAGGGTTTTGAGCCCTCGGTATTGAGGGAGATTCTCGTAGTGCGTGCTGCCAAGCTTACTTTCTTCTCTGCGGCCATTCACCGGATAGGGTGTTTGGTTTGAGCCTCTGTCGAGTTTACATCGGTCCTTTTTTTCTTTTTCTTTTTCTTTTTGGTTTGGAGAGCCACATTATTCTTCTATCGTCCTATAAATATCGGTGGGATGATGCCGTCATTCATTCATTCACTCACCCCACACTAATAAGGCGTAGCCGAAACTGCCATTTGCAGCCTTCCCAGCGTGCCCACGTCGCCCGTAAATCTCGGCCCTCCATTTCCGTCTCGCTGTCTCCTGCCCAGCCCCTTGGATTCGGCCTGTCTACTTTGCGTAAAACCCCCTGTATTCTCCTTTTTGCCTCTCCACCTCCCCATAGGTTCGCATCCACGTCCTTTTATGTGCTGCACACTTCTCAGTTTGCCCCTCAAATTTTTTTCCTTCTGGCAGCGCTACCCTTTTTGCCTTCGTAGTTACACCCGGAGTTCGGATGAAATTACCCGCAAATGCCACTGCTTTTATACCGTTCTCCCCACGTTTCCCCGGCTCATTCCCATCCCATTTTCCCCTTTTCCCACAGGTAAGCCGCCTTCTTCTCCCGTCTGTGCGGCTGTTCGTCGCCGCCTGCCGCCTCCCGCCTGCCGCCTGCCGCCACCTCTCATCCCCACCGCCCGCCGCGGCGCCGGCCATCCCTATCGTGGAGTCTTCGAATCCGTCGACGACGACCTCGGCGGAGGCAAACGTATGGCCGACGCCCCTCTTTTGCTACGTCCCTTGCTTTCATATATGCATAGATCGAATCGTGCCGCGGTGGATCTGGATGGGTTGGGGCCTGGGGTTTTGGACTGGATCTGATTTGTTGCATGTTGGGTAGAGCTACTAGGGTTTTAGATGGAAGGATTCGTTTAGATCGGCGTCGGGGTTTGCATTTGCTTAGATTTGTACAATGGACTAATCTCGCAGCTACTGTGGCCTCATACGTGCTTGTGGTTTCCAAACTGATAATGCTGATTGCTTTCATGCCTTCTGCAGCTATATGTTATTAAACTGGCTACCTAAATTAAATTATGTTCTCCCGAGATGAAAATTTTGGTAGCCAGTTGCGGTAATAGCTTCCAGGAATAATTATCTTATCCACTGGTTTTATGATGTTTGATTTTCTTTTTGCTATCGATTTTTTGGTCAGCATGTTCAGTAAATTGCTTACCGGCTTTATTTTCTTCTGCTACATATTTGCAGTAGGATCACAAAAAAATCTAATTAGCTTCATTGAAATTAAGTTAAGATGCTTACACATGTTATTTTTGCTATTAGAAGTAGGATCTCCGGGATGATCATTACTAGGTACCTAATAATATTAGAATTTTTTCTCCAAACTGTGTGTCCCTCTACTAGGGAATGGGACTTTCAAATATTAATGAATTTCCCTTCATGAAAGCAATTGCTACTGTTATGGAGTGCTTCTCATCGGATCCTGTGTTGTTTTACTTCACCTGCAAGGCTTACCTGCTTCATGCTAATGCTTATTCATCTGGTTGTGGTCAAGGTCAGGCTGGATAAAACCAGCTCACTGTTCTATAGAATTCCATTCAGCTGTGCTATTTCATATATCCAATATGCTTGCCATGACCAAACGGTTTCAGCATCTGTCGTATTTCATGCCACAAAACTGGAACGCACCTGTATTATTTCAGTTAATTAAGTCTATTTTGATTCTACAGCTCACAGTTGATCAACAAAGATGGTTTGATTGAAGGCCACACATTACATGGTTTACTATGGTAGTATTATTTCGATGCAAATTGAGCTGAATGATTTAGTTTACCCTCTGATCTGTGGGTTTGCATATTATATTTGCCATCCTCTTGAGTATGCTCATAGTTCATTAGTTTGGTAGAACTAGGTTACTAGACCACATCAGCTATGGTCATTGTATACAAGGTACCGTTCTACAAATTTCTCTGCTGCAACAGGCATGTTTGCTTCAGTTTTCCCCTTTAAACTACAATTTCCACTGTGTTATTCAGGCCTGGAAGAATATTTGTTCTTTTGTTTCTTCTTTTCATAGCATTTTTCAGTTTACAAAGGGTAGTGTGCCTAGCATTTCGTCGTTTAGAATCGGTTAAGTAGTGTTCTATCTTTTAATATCCTGCATTTCTTTCTAGGTTCTGCAACTGCTATTGATCGAGCGTCACACAGGCTGAAAACTCTGATTGTTTCCGTCTTTTCCAATTCGGTGAACCTGTTCTACTCAGCTATTCGGGTAGTTTCTTGGGAGAAATATGTCTACATTTTTTCATGTTCCTTTACCCATTATTTGTAAATATATACAGCCAAAAATTGGGTGCCTTTGTAAATTAAAGTCATCCTAAAGTGCTCATTATTCAGTTTGCAAAGAATATTAAATAGGATAAGAATTTTCTTTATAGATTAAAGTCATCCTGCAATGTTCATTTTTCAGATCACAAAAAATTTTAAATAGTGCTCATTATTCAGTTCATAAAAAATACTTGCGTTTCCATATTCAACCATAGGAAATTTGTTTTTGCCTAACATCCAACAAATTATTACAATTCCAGTTTTCTTATAAAAACCATAAAATTATTACAATTTTGAAATTCAAATCAATGAGATGAAACATTTATTAAAAATTTGAATTCTTCAAATCTTTCCTTCATTCCATTCTTACAATGTTTTCAGAAATAGCATAGCACGTGCAAGTGTGCTTATTTTTAGAATAATGGTTTTCTTATGCCTTATAGATTGTTTTTGCTGACAGTTCCTTACAAAATAGTTGCATAAATCAGTAACTGTGTCAGCCCAGCGCGCGAAGCGCGCTTCTTGATTCTAGTCGTTCTTTATTTTACGCTGCGTTGTTCCGTATTAGGCCTGGAAGGCCTTTCATTTCTTTATGGGCTTTGCTTGGGGCCGATTTGGTTGCGTTGGGCCGTGAGCGACCACCAAGTTGTTAGCCAGTTTGTTATTACAAGTGGGTTCTTCTCTTCTTCTTCGGCAGCATGCCAACCCGCGGTAGATTCAACTTGGAACTTGGAACCGGCACGAACTGCTTTGAACTCCTCCTCCTCCCGCTGCGAGCGTAGTGGAATTCACGCCGTGTGGTGTTCTATCGGCCGTCGGCGATCACCAGGGGGGTGTTGTGGGCAGCGAGAGGTGGGAGAAGGAGATGCCACCAAGGTAGCGCCGCTGGCACCCTCGTCACCCCTCTTCCTCCTCTTCCTGGCTGCTGCTGAAGCCGTGCGCATAAGATCGATACTAGGTAGGTAGAGGCTTGTGTGGATGAGCGGGACGATAGGCGTTCGACTTTGGCTCCGCCCTCGACGTGCTCGACGGAATGACCAGGCGATCCTGCGCTCGCTTTCTCTGAGCAAAATCTTTGCGCTAGAAGCTAGATTTATGATGTGACCAAGTATTTGGATGACCATCCTGGGGGTGCAGATGTTTTGCTTGGGGCAACTGGTACTGTTATTCTGCTCCTGTTTGTGTTCCATGTCCCTTCGTCCCATCAGTTTGCGGACATTATGACCAAAGGACTGCACCTGCATGCTTATTCACCGATTTTAGGTCCGATCTTTGCGTCCAGGATCCTCCCACGCTGCAGGCGGGTGTTAGCGATGTATTGCTAATACCTGTACATGTACATTTAGCATTAATATATATATGAAAAGGAACCCCCCCTAATGGGTGTGGCTTCCCCCAATCTCTCTCTCTCTACATGGTAACCGACGTCACGAAGGGCATCGGCGGTGGTCTTCATGCGTTGGCAATAGTCCGAGATGGAGAGATCGCCCTGAGTCATCGAGTGAAACTCGTGGCTCAAGAAGATCGCACGCGGTCCCTTGTTCGCTTGAAACAATTCTTCGATGGCCACCCAAAGATCTCGTGCGGTCTGTTCTTGATCCATGGCGATGTCAAGAACATCATCCGCCACAGAACCAAACAACCAACTGCGGTCGCGATAATCCGCTTCTTCCCATCGAGGATCATCTGGACGAGGAGGAACAGTACCATCGATGTGGGTCTTGAGGCCAAACTTGCCGCACATGGACTTGAAGAGCGACGCCCACTTGTGCAGCAATCTCGCCTATCCCGTCGAACTACCGCAGCGCGCTGGCTGATCCTAACTGGCGTGCTGCTATGGTCGATGAGTTTCAGGCCTTATTGGCCAACGGTACCTGGCGTCTGGTTCCTCGACCCCCTGGTGCCAATGTCGTGACAGGCAAGTGGATTTTCAAGCATAAGTTTCACTTCGACGGTACACTTGCTCGCCACAAGGCACGATGGGTGGTTCGGGGTTCTCGCGGCAGACCGTGTGTCGACTACGACGAGACTTTCGGTCCGGTTGTCAAGCCTCCACAATCCGGGTTGTCCTCGGCATTGCCACGTCCACGAGCTCGGCCGATTCGCGGTGGGCGTGAAAAATGCATTCTCAATGGTGACTGGAGGAGATCGATCGCCAACAACCGCTGGCTTCATCGACCCTCCGCTCCTAACTCTGTTTGTCTATTACGAAATCTTTATATGGTTTGAAGCGAGCACCTCGGGCGTGGTACGGCGGTTTGCGACGTACATCCGTCGCATTGGTTTCGTCCCATCGACATCCGACCGTCCTCTTTGTTTACAAAGACGGTGGCGATGTCGCCACTGCTTTTCTCGTCGATGACATCATCCTCACGGCCTCTTCATCGACCTCCTCTGGCGCATCACCGGCGACTCCACTCCGAGTTTGCTATGACGGACCTCGGCGACCTATACCACTTCCTCGGCATCTCCGTCACGCGCTTCCTCTGCGGGCTCTTCCTCTCGGCTGACGATCGCCATAGATCTTCTCCAGCGTCTTGGCATGGCTGAGTGTCACTCTACCACGACACCAGTTGACACTCGAGCCAAGCTCTTTGCCATCGACGGCGCCCCGGTTGCAGACCCGTCTGAGTCTGAAGCCTCATTGGCGCCCTTCAAGACCTCGCGGCCGACTCGTCCCGACTTGGCGTATGCGGTCCAACAGGTTTGCCTCTTCATGCACGATCTCGCGAGCCTCACTTTCGCTGATCAAGCGCATCCTGCGCTACGTGAAGGGCACTCTCTCCACCGGACTTCACATCGGTACTGGTTCGGTTCAGTCCCTCACCACGTATTCTGACGCGGATTGGGCTGGCTGTCCTGACTCCAGGCGCTCTACCTCCGGCTACTGCGTCTTCCTCGGCGACAACCTGGTTTCGTGGTCCTCCAAGCGCCAGACGACTGTCTCCCGCTCCAGCGCCGAGGCTGAATATCGAGTCGCCGCCAGCATCGCCGAGTGTTGTTGGCTGCGCCAGTTACTTCAGGAGTTGCACACCCCGATTGCCTCTGCGACGGTTGTCTACTGTGACAATGTCAGTGCCGTCTACATGACGGCAAACCCCGTCCATCACCGCCGCACGAAGCACATCGAGATTGATATTCATTTCGTCCGCGAGAAGGTCGCCTTGGGACAAGTGCGTGTGTTCCATGTCCCTTCGTCCCATCAGTTTGCGGACATTATGACCAAAGGACTGCCTGTACAGTTATTCACTGATTTTAGGTCCAGTCTTTGCGTCCAGGATCCTCCCGCTGCGACTGCGGGCGGGTGTTAAGCAGTGTATTGCTAATACCTGTACATGTACATTTAGCATTAATATATATATGAAAAGGAACCCCCCCTAATGGGTGTGGCTTCCCCCAATCTCTCTCTCTCTACACTGTTGTTGTATTCTTGTTCTAGAAACATTTAGTCTCTTTTGACGGTTGGTTTGATCGTATCTGATAATCTGTTTGAAGGTAAGGATGCCACGGAAGAATTTGATGATGCAGGGCACAGCAAGAGCGCCAAAGAGCTAATGAAGGATTACTTTATTGGGGAATTGGACATGACACCTGGTATCCCTGAGATGGAGGTTTTCAGGAAGGGGCAGGACGCGGACTTTACAAGCAAGCTGGTGGCCATTGCGGTTGCGGTGCAATACTGGGCCATTCCGGCAGCAGTAGCTGTGATTTCAGTTGCTGCCTTATTATATGCGCGCAGGAAGTGATAATCCATTGCAACATTGATTGAAGAACAGAAGAACCATTTGAGGGGAACCAACCTCATTTTTAGTTGGTCATGGATAGAGATATGTACTTTTGTCCACAAACACCCGAAAAACATTGTTCTTAGATACACTGAATCAAATATTTGAGTGAAACTCATGAAACTATTTTTATCAATATGATGATCAATTGATGGATTCATTACTCTATTTAGGCCATCTTTACAATGTAGACCTTAACGAGGCAGCTGCTGGCATAATTGTTCTGTGCCACAGCTACTGCATTTTAACGTCATTTCTTTTAAGTATATCTTGCTTTCGATCTAAATGAGTTCTTTTTTTTTGTTTTGTTTTTTGCTTCACAATCTTCAAGTCGCAGAACCTACTGACTAAGGAAAAAAATTTGTTGCTATTCTTTTCATGTTGGGATTTATCAAAAGTTCTCCCCTGTTCATTAGTTTTTAGATAAAGATACTTATTTCCCTGACTGCTTCCTCCTTGTTATTTCCTCCAGTTCAATTTTCATCGTGAATAAGGTTTAGCAGCTGAGGAGTGAACTTCATAAAGGTGTCATGTAACTTATGATCTTTTGTGATTCTCTACTGGAAATCTGGAATTATTCCTGCTTCACCATCACTTGTTAGACTTGGAGAATTTCCATGTGTCCTGATTCTCCTGAGTTACATGGAAGGGTGCAATTGGCCTGACTTCAGTGTACAGACTACAGAGGTCTCGCTCGAATTGGATGGCATTGCTTGAAGGCGGAGCAAAAACCAACTTGTGGAAGGTGAGGACGCTGAGCTTCAACTTGGGGTTTGCTTGGAATTGCAACTAGCCAACAAACCAAAAGCTACGGGCGAACCATCCATCCACCCTTCCATTGTCATGCATCTTTCTCATGGATATTTATACCTGGTCATGGACAGCATACGACCTCCTCTGTCCTCGATGCTTCGGAGGAGGAGGAGCAGCACCATGAAGCTGTGCACAAGCCAATGAGTGGCGTCCTTTGAAGGAGGCCTTGTATGCATCACCGCACATGATGCATCGGAGATTCGGAGGAGCCGGATCCAACATCAGCTCTAAGGTGAAGTGTTTCAAGAAATTCATATGGTGCTATGATATTGTCATGCCTGCAATGATATTGTTATGTTTCTTGTAGCGCTTTGATTCTCAATTTGAATAGTGCCAGTTCCTCTGTTTTTATTAAAAATCTTTCCTTCAGTTGCATGAACAATTTTCAGCATCACCAATGAAATCTGTGGTAAGTATCGTTGAATATCATTTGGGATTTAGGAAGGACCTTTCCCATTATATGAGCTTACGTCGAAGTCCCGACAGAACAAATTACATAGAGCCCTTCAATCCATTCTCAAACTATTCGAGCATGTTAAATTTCACACACCAGCAATTTCATCCAAAAGGTTAAGTTGATAAAGCAAAACGGGTAATATATTTATTTTACCACCCCCTCACGTCTAGGCTTCTTCAAACCTCGATCAGTTCACCCAAAAACATTACCTGATGGAGCAAGGTGGACAATATATTTGTTTCAATATTCGTCTTCATGTCTAGTATTCTTCAAATCGTAGATGTGGACTCAAATGTGGGACACAAATATTTTCTAATAGTAATGTATAGTGGGGTCTCGAATTCAGGACTCGGTTCATCCAAAAACTTAACTTGATTGAGCAAGACCGGCAATATATTGCCGTGCACCTATAAGACGCGGACTCAAATGTAGACTGTAGATAATTTTTTAATAATGCGTAGCTGGGTCTTAAACTCAAGATTTCTTGGCTTTGATACGATGTTAAATTTCATACACCTACCAATTCACCTAAAAACTTAAAACAATAAAGTAAGGTGGACAATATATTTATTTCAACAGAGCAAAGATTAGCATGAAAAATACTACTATGCGAAATATGTTGGCTTGTAGCAGGCAACGTGCAATACGAGTAGCTTAGCTCCTCGAATCCTGGTATAGAAACTTTGTATAGGGGCATAACAAGCATGGTGCTTCTTTGTCTCGGGGTTGCAAGCTTTTTTTTAAAACGAACAGGAGCAGTGTCATTTTATTAAAATGAGGGTAACGCAAACCGTACAGAGATAAAAGGAAGAGAGGGGAAAGTTCTGCAATGAGAGACTACCGGTCAGGATTGCAAACTCAAGTTGCTAAATTTTGCAGATAGATTCGATGCGTATATTTTATGCTGTGATCTTTGAGGCTTCTGGTAATTAGATTTATACCAATAGAAAGATGCTGTTAAAAAGTCAGAAACAAAGCTTCATTTGGTCCTGCTATCTTACGGTCATCAACTAACCAACTAACTTTTTTCAAAGTGAAGCAAGAAAATAAAACTAAGGCTTTGTTGATTTTGCTCAACAGCTTAACGGTTTTTTTGAATCCGTTTTTTCCTATTTTGAAGGTGGGGCCATTGCTTTAAAAAGCCAAGTCAAACAAAATGGATTTGAATCTCGAGACTAACCCAAAGCTCTCAAAATTTAGTCATTTCAACTGTTCAGCCAAAAAAAAAACCTAAATGATCTCAATCAAGAACATCCTTTTGATCTCAATCAAGAACATCCTTTCTGTTCACAAATTTTACAACACATTATTATGGAATCCATACATTTACTACAAGAAAGGCAGTCATAAAATTCAATTAAAATTTATGGGTTTTCTATAAAATACAAAAGGTGCAACTGTAATTACCTAATTTGCAGTAACTAAGTTCACCAAAGTGCTGTGGCCAGTATATACCAAACAAGAGATTCATTTTGGCACTTTTTAACTTACAAAAACCACATATATCAGCTTTCCTCAGCGTGATACCCATCTCTTCTATACATCCGTGGAATCGAATGAACAAATGATCTGTTGCAGTCTGCAGCGCACTCCATGGAACATGACAACAACTTGAAGCTCGCTGAATCTCTTGATCCCATTCATCATGCATAACCCAACAAAGTAGCCAACACAATCCAAAATACTAAGAATGGGAGAGCCAATGGTTTTGTTAGAGGGCTTGCATTAGGCAACCATGGATAGTCATCAGGACGCGGCATGACGCAGTTATCACCATTGAAGTAAACACGGCGTGGGAAGGCCCATCCTTTATCAAAGGTGAAAGTCATGGCGTCCTTCCGCAGAAGTAGTTCTGATTGTGCATTCCCTAGAGGGCCAGCTTGCATGAGCAAATCATTGTAGAACTTTACTCCCCAGAACATCGCGGTATCATCTAAAAGGGAAGAAATAAACTTCATTAGAGAGAGAAAGAGAGAGATTGTAGAGGTGCATTTCAATTAACCAAAGCAAGAGCAGTTCACATTTTAACTTACTTATGCCACCTCCATATGGAGTGAGAGGCTTGTAATTGAAGCTAAACAGCTGGGTAATATTATCGAAATTAGGATGTTGAGCGACTAAGTTCCATTGTGTGTAATTCATGCGGTAGTTGAAGTTTGTAACAGTGATTTTCACTCTCCAGTATTCCTTATAGTTGAGCTTCACGTGCCAGTGGATTCTTATTGGGCACATGTGGGAAGTGCATTGGACAAGAGGCTGGCCAGTCCACTTGCCAGGGCCATCAATGGCAGATTGTAAATGAGGTGTATCTTCACTGTGAAATGCGCAAGCTTTGTTAGATCTCTTGCATAAAGCTAGAAATTTAGAAAGAAGCATATGCAAGAAACAGTCATGATAACTCACTTTACACAGCTTCCTGAACCAGTTCCATTCTTTTGGCAGCCACATGAGCATGTTGGGCAGTTCACAATTGTGTCATTGTAGAATGATGAGAGAGAGACACAACAGGTTGGGGTCTTCTGGGCAAGAAATTGCGAGTATGTGCATGTTACATTCCATGTCACTGCAAATATAGAACATCTTTGTTAAGAACCATTAAAAAAACATTACCACGTTAAATTTAAAGGAAACAAAAAACTCTTGTGGAAGTGGAACCATTCCTATGCTTGCAGCATTTGACACACATTACTTTCTAGAGAACAACATTAACTGAAATGTGCTAAATAAATACGTTTAATTAGACCCAGCACTCCAACAGTAACTTATTTTTGAAGAATATCAAGTAACATAGATTTTCGGTGATGAACAAAATGTACTTTTGAGAAAAAATCCCTTCTATTTCAATGATTTTGCTTTTTTTACTAATTCTACCCATGATGTACCCTATTATGCAGAATCCTAATTGAGGAGCAGGTACAAGCTAAACTACTATGACGATCGCTAATGCATTTCCAAAAAGTATACAAGCAATTGATAGCAAGCAGCAAAGAGCAATAGATGGGCAACTTACTAAGAGCTTGGGTTGCCCTGCGCCCATCCTGGGTCCAAAACTTTGTAGGCCTGCCAACAATAGCACGTCCGCACGTGTAACCCGGACCTGGGGCCTTAAGAGTGAAGTTTTTCGGCACCTTAACCGTCTTATTTGTAGTCCCAGCAAGACCTACACTAATCTGGAAGGAGGCAGCAGAATTTGCTGGGTCCTGATTAAACGTATTTATAACTCCTGCCTTGCAGCAATTGGCAATTTGCATGTTGTATGGGGTGCCCGGCAGCAGATCAACAATGGTGGGATCTTTCTTGCAGCAGTGGGGAGTGTTTCCCTTGAACTTTGAGCAATCACCCTGCTCGGTGGTCTGTGCCCCAACCATAGACCAAATGACCTCCTTCTTGGCCCACGTCCACCCAAGCTGCCACCCAGGTGCCTGGATGTGTCGGAATTGTTGATAGTTGAACATTGTGACAACAGCCTGCACATGATACATTTGGGGGAAATCATGACATATACAAGGTAACCAGATACCCAACACATGCTGATATATCAAAACCGTGATTTTGGTCTTATTTGGTTCGAAAAAATGCAAGCAATGAATAGTAATCTGTTAGGAAAAAACATCTCAAAATTTAAATTAATTCACGTGCATTCCACGATTTGAGGGCTGTTAATGCCCCCACGATTTTAGAAACTTCCCTTAATCAGAATCGCATGCAGAACCAAATTACTGCCGCCTGAGCTGAAACATGCTCATTTCGATTACTTCCGAACCGAAGACAGTAATTACTGATTCGTTTGGCTGGCCTCCAAACCGACCCTGCTGTAGATTAAGCTAATCTACACTCACAAGTAGATTAGGGCCACCGTGTGTGTGTGTGTGTATGGCCTAATTGCTTCAGTGGTTGAGATCAGTGGCAACTATTGATGTGGGAGGTGGTACTTACAACATAGCCGTCCGGAGTCCACTGCATAATATCCCATTTTATCGTGATGTTCCCGTTCGGATCCAGGGAATCATAAGCCTCTGCAAGAGCAAACCAAAAGGTGCATATCAGATACACGTTCCAAGCAAAAAGAGGGCGACTTGACACGACAGATAGCAAATCCTGTTTCAAATTTGCAAGATCCACCCACTTAAGTTCAATACTGGTACTGGATCCTTTTCTTAAGCAGTGGACTGCAAAAGACAATTTTACTAATCCGCTTATCTCCCGAACAGATCTATCTGGGCGGAGCTCTACATGAGGAAGTTAGTACAAGAATCAGCAGGCAGTGGCACGGGATATGGATAGTGTGAGACGGAAGGCGGAAGCTTGAAGTGCGGTCTCTCTACCGACTATGGAAAAGCTGCCGAATTTGGCATCAGGATCGAGCAAACACGGAAGGAGTGAAGTGAATTGAAGATTTAGAGCCCGGTGGGATGAGAACCAGAAGCCACCGACACCGAGCCGGAGCCACCGACACGGGGCAGAGCTTACGAGAAGCGGGAGTCGCATTGAGCAACACGCAGGCCCTCCGCCCCGTCAAACTCCCTACGCGATCGGGCGAGCGGATCTGACCAAACCCACATCCACTGATCCACGCCCGCCTCGATCGCACGGCGGGGCACGAAGCAAGCGGAAGGAGGAGGGTCCGAACCTGTGGTGGCCGGCGCGGAGAGGAGCAGCACCGCCGCGAGCAGCGCGGCGCAGCACGCCGCGGATCTGGAGCTCCCGGCACCGCCGCCCACCGCCATTCCGCCCCACTCGCTCCTCCGCCGACACACTCCCCCGCGCAGCCTGCAGGAAGAAGGTACAGCTATGCGCCCGCGCCCGCGCCTGGCCACCGGCCACCGGCCGCTGATCTGCCCCGCGGCCCGTCCGCGCGCACCGGCGAGCAATGGGAGGGAGATCTGAGGAGGAGGAGGCGGAGGAGGCGCTGGTGGTGGGAGTGTGGACTTTAAAGCATGTGCTGGTGCGGGCAGCTGCCGCCTCCCTCCCCTGTTTTTACCGCGACGAGACGCTGCTTCCTTCCGGACGCTTCCCCCCGCGCATCATTATCGCAGCCGTGTGTGTTTGTGTGTGGGATGGTGACGCCTCAACCTCCGCAGTGGTTTTACCGGAATGCCCTCCATCGCTTGCACAGCTGTTGGTGAAATGGTGATGTCTGATTTCCGACAGGGACATCCTCTGCTTCTGCCTGGTATGGTAGCGCAGTAGCGGATGATTTTGTTTGGGTTAAGTTTAGCGATTGCTAGTGAATAACAGACTGGTCAGGTTTTTTTTTTTTGGGAGAATTGCTCTCATGCCATTAAGTAAATTTGACCTTTCCAAAATACCACTCAAAAACTCTGAAGTTCCAAAATAACACCACCGTTTTCTTCGTTACACTCAAAATAGCACCACCACACACAATGGTTAAAATCGCAACAAATCCTCATCTCCTACGGTCAAAATCCCCACCGCCCGTCGACCTCGCCTCTCCCCACGGGCTTCGACCTCGCCTCTCGCCTCCCAGTAAGCCTCGCCTCCCGCGCCTCGCCTCTCCTCCCCACGGCCTCGCCTCCCGACCTCGCCACCCGCCTCCTTGCCTCCTCCCGGGCCTCGCCTCACGCGCCTCGCCTCTCCTCTCCTCCTCCTCCTCGCCTCCCCCCTCGCCTCCCGCCTCCCCTTGACCTCCCTCCTCGCCTCCCGCGCCTCGCCTCTCCTCCACGGCTGGGGCGTCGCCATCCTCGCATCATGCGACCCACGCTCGAACAGCCCGCCGGCCAGGCGGGGGATCGCCTCGACCTCGCCTCCCGGGCCTCGGCTGGGCTCGCCTCGCCTCCCTTTGCCTCGCCTCCCGCTGGCCTCGGCGGGCTCGCCTCCTCGCCGTCCGCCAGTGCTCCAAAGAAATGTGCAAATACAAGGGCAAATAATTTTTTTTGCTAGCTTCTGTTAGCTCGGTTAGCTTCAGTTAGTTCGTAATGGCGTTTTGGAGAGAAACAGCTAGCAATGGTGGCATTTTGGAACTGCCATGTCTTTTAGTGGTATTTTGGAAATGTGGTCTCAATTTAATGGTACGAGGGCAATTCCCCCTTTTTTTTTTCTGGACAAGGGCTTTAGCTTCACTTCCATCTCCGTTAGACGGAAACGAAGGCACACACCAATTTTTACAGATATCCACTTGTTTAAAGACTACAACTAGCAAAAGAGGAGGTGAAAGCATTAAGCTCTTTGCTGCTAATCAAAAGAAAACTGTAGGATAGTTCCAGAAAACGAAACGGAGCACATACAGCTCCCAGACATATTACAGATAGTTCTAAACAACCAGGTAGCTCGACAAAAAGAAAGCATGACGGCAGCTCTTTGCACTACAATCTTTTCTTAAACTCCTGAGAACCTGGCTTCTGCCGCAAATCATTCACAGCTTTGAAGATCCCATCAATTTCCAACTCCAACAACTCCTTGCCGCCATCTTTCATCAACCATGTCCAATATTTCAAAAACGAACATATTATGTAGATTGCAACAAAGGGATTTTTTTTATTTACCTTTTGTCAAAACAAGCCTGGTTCCTCATCATCCAAACCAACTAGCTGAAAGTAGCAAAACCCATGAATCTCAAGCTTCTATGAGAAGAGATAATCTTTTTTCCCATTACACATATTGCTCCAGATTGGTACGAATCTAATCAACTCCAAAACACTTAGCTAATAAGCTCCAAGTTAATTGGGCCAAATGCCAGCCCAAACATCAAGTGTTCTGCAGTTTCAACTTCATTGCAAAATTCACATAAAAGGTTACCATTCCACCCGCCTTTCCGTCAATAATTATTCAAAAAAGTTATATAATTATTTTGTTATAATTTGATTTATTATTAAATGTATTTTAAGTATTACTTATATTTTTGCATATTTGAACTAATTTTTTAAATAAGACGAATGGTCAAAGGCGTGTTCGAAAGTCAACGGCGACTTCATTTTATGACCGGAGAGAGTACATTTTTGTCATTAGACCTTTTAATGTTATTGCATGAAACCTAAAAGCTCACAGAAATTGAACAATATCAAATATGGTTTCAATTATTCTTTTTCGACTTTTGAAAGTGGTCAAAGTTTAATATGAGCTGATAACTATACAATTTTCTAAGATCTTACATTTTCAACCATACCTGAAGTGCTCTTTGCATCTTATCTATTAATCTTTTTATTTATTTATCTTCATTTTTAAAAACCAATTAAGCGCTTTGTTTCTTAGTTCATTGTTAGTCTCGAAGAGCAAAGCTTTTAAAAAACAAGTTCCTCGTGTGCAAACTTTTAATTATTGTAAATATCAATTTGCAGTGTTGAATCGAATGATGGGCTTAGCCTTATCGGGAATAGATACGGCTGAACGATTAGGATAAAAAAAACCAAAATATGTACGGGTTAAACTATTTGATCGGCAGCAACTACACGGATAGGCTAAAAAAATGGAGTCCATTAGACTACGTTAAAATCCTAAAACCGTTTCAGGAGCATATTGAAATTAAAAAGCGGCTTAAAAAAAATGAGCACAATACTTTATCATTTAATAGCTTTCTTGGGGATTTTCTCCTGTACATTCATAATGATTCATCATCGCTCATTTGTCATAGCCATTTTTTCTCGCTAGAATTAATGGCTGTCAGTTGAAGTGGAGACACTTCGACAGCAAACGATTTTATGCTGCAGCTTACAGGTGCTCTCAAGTCTCAAGTCTCAACTTCTGTGTTCAGATTAATAGAGGCAACTGAGCTGGGCATCTCGAGAGAGCTGAGAAGAAGACAATCCAATCATGCCTTCAGTTCGTTCCCCTGGTTGAAGCTGCAGGCTGCAAGTCCCAGTCGCTAGGGGCAAAACCGGGAACACCTCAATCACAGCCTGCATTAGGAGCTCGTTAAACTAACCACCTACGCAGCACCACAATGAAAGCTTAATAAACCACACATGCGAGCCGACACTGCATGGAATAAACAAAAGCGAGATGGCTCGTGATGGGTGTGGCAGAGAGACCCCTCCCTCTGGTGTTGTACATTTCAGCTTAGTGTAGCGTATCGCAACGTTCAGCATAATTTATCTTTTTTATGTAGCCTATTTGGTGTAATAATTTATAATGATTTTTGTCAGGTTTTTAGTAGTTCTCATAAAGATCCTAAAACTATTTTTATATTATATTTTATAATATTTAAACCACTTTTTAAATAATCTCAAATTTCACTATTGCGTCTATGACATGTGGGTCCAGAGCACACATTTCATTGTTGTATGGGTGACATTTTTTGCGAATTAAAAACTTTATAATGACATGTGTATAATTTTTCTATTTCATATAATGCATTTCTATGTAATATAACTTATAAAAATTATTTTTTTAGAATATTAACATAAGCATGAATATCGACTTTCAATACATATAACACCTAGTTTTTTTTAACTACATCTCATTATGTCATTCTTTTATTTGGATTAATTCATACAATATTGATGTGGTAACGTCTTGCATCGGTTCATCTCGGGGTAGGTCCGGATTAAGGTTTGCCCCGACCTGACCTAGATCCGGTTTTGTATATTATGTTACTCATGAGCCTAGTCCAACCCATTAACCGTATTGATGCACATATTACTATCACGCCATTACTATATTTGTGTATGTGGTTGGATTTTCATGTACCTAAGTGACTGGATTTGTGTATTTGATGGAGTTTTTATATGCCTAATTGCTTTTGGTTGGGATAACGTTATGAGAAATTTCTCTGCCCCGGTTCGGGTCAGTGCACCGCTAGTGCACTAGTGGCCCTGGGCGGGTCAAGGTTTTGTACATCCAGGGACCAGGTCGGGTCGAGGTACGGTGGATGTTGAGAATGGGTCGGACGGGTCGCGCCGAGTTGAGGCTTAACCTAGTCCCACCTCGTCTCATTAAGAACTCTAAACATAAGGTGTGGCAAAATTAGACAAAACTAACCTCCAACCAACTAACTCAATATGCGAATACAATGATTATCCAGTCGATCATATGATTACTTTCTTATAATTTCACTATTATTTCTGTTACTTATTTCTCAAGACTTGTAATTTAACAACATGAGGATGGACATGTGTATGTGTAATGTGTGGCTCGAGAATTTTTTAGACCATATTTATATTTTGGCTGTGGGTGATGTTAACTAATCGATTTAGGTGTTGTACTGGTTTCTTAAAAAAAACTTACGCACCATAATTGTTGCTCAAACTAGAACCTATCCACTGACTGTGTTGGGCTTGAAAAATCCCGCTCCCGTTGAACCAGGCCCAAGCCCATCTAGGCCGAAACAATTGGCTTCAAAAACGGGGTCAAGTTCAGCCCAACTACAATTTAGGCGTTGTTTATCTCATCGTTGAATAAAGTGAAGTTTTAGTGTAGCAAAAATTGAGAATTTTTAAAAAATGCGCTAATAATTTTAAAAAGTAATTTTAAAATAGTTTTACAATATTGAGAAGAACTACAAATTACTACAACATGTTGGCTATATAAAATAACAAAATTTGATATAGTAAAATTCAACTTAATTTTAAGCTGAAACAAACACGGACGGGCCTAGGCTGACGGGCCGGGCCATGTACCGGGCTGTCAAGGTCTTGCTGGTCCTTGTGGCCTTGTCCGATGCCCTCTCCTCGTCGGCTCATCCACGACGCCGCCAGGCCGCCGCCTCTGTCCGCCTCGCCGCTGTGCGTTGCGCCGAGGGCTGGGCATCCTCCTCGACAGTAGCATGCGCCGAGGGCTGGGCATCCTCCTCGTCCCACTCCCTAGCCTGCACAACCGGCCGACGGCCCCTCTCTCGGCTCTCCTTCTCCTCCAGCGCCGCCTCAATGCCTTCCCAGCTCGCTCCTTCTGCAGCTACCGCGGGGGCCCCGCCGTCGAGCAGTTCTCCGACGATGAGTACGACCATGAGTACGAGGATCACCAGGTACTACCTCTGCACAACTACCATGCAGCAAAAATTATACCTTTCCTTCTCCGTATTGTTCTCTGACTCAGCTCGGGATGCTAACCTCAGCCGTCGTCGTCGGTGGCGAACATCGACGAGTGGAGGTGGAAGCTGGGCATGCTACAGCGCAACGCGGAGGAGAAGGAGATCATTTCCAGGGACCGGAGGGACCGCCGGGATTACGACCAGATTGCCAATCTTGCCAAGAGGATGGGGCTCTACAGGTTTTGTACTCTTAAATTATAATCTACTTTCGGTCCTTAATTCCCTATGCAATCACCGAAGCATTGAATCTTCTTAATTTCCTATGCAATTACCAAAACATTGAATCTTTGTGGTGTTGCCTATGTTGAACGGCAGTGAGATGTACGGGAAGGTTATCGTTACGAGCAAGGTCCTTCTACCGAACTACAGGCCGGACCTGGATGACAAACGGCCACAAAGAGAGGTGAGCCCCTGCATTGCAATGACAAGAACTCACATCTTTTTCTCCTTGCAAATTGATGGTATTTACCATTTACCATTTAAATGGTGCAAATGGCATTTAACAGGTGGTGATTCCGCTAAGCTTGCAGAGGAGGGTCGAAGGACTTGTGCAGGAGCACCTTGACCGAGCACTGTTGCCATTAGGTAAAGGTGGTGGCAAGACAGAAAATGATTCTGGGAGGGCTGAGAATTCTGAGAATGTGAACCTGGATGAGCAGCAGGATTCTTTGCTCGATAGGTCAGTCATGGAGAAGATCCTTCAGAGGAAGAGCATTCGGATGCGCAATTTTCAGAGAAGCTGGCAGGTATGGCATGCTATGTGCCTGCATAGCTTTGTTTGTGTTAGATTTGAAAAAACAAACGGATGGTTTGCAAATGCCTTCTGCAGCATTTATTGTAGGTTGTGTTTTTGTAGCACTGCAAATGCTGCTGCTGCTGCAGTTCCATGGTTGTAGTAAAATCAAGCTTTCTTCTGCTTGTAATAACAGGAATCACCTGATGGTGCTAAAATGCTAGAATTTCGGAAAACACTCCCAGCATACAAGGACAAGGAAAGACTTCTAGCAGCGATTGCGCGTAATCAGGTACACATACATGTAAAACACCTGAAAGGAATTTGAGCAATATGCACGCAGTGGAAACATGTTTAGCAATTTCTGTTGTGTAATTTTATTTGTGCTAATATCCTTGTGCAATGCCAGGTTATAGTTATTTCTGGAGAGACAGGATGCGGAAAAACAACACAGTTGCCTCAATTTGTATTAGAGTCAGAGATAGAATCTGGTCGAGGGGCTTTTTGTAACTTAATATGTACACAACCACGAAGAATCTCTGCAATGGCAGTAGCAGAGAGAGTATCCACTGAAAGAGGAGAGAACCTTGGTGAATCGGTAAGGCGAACCTATCTTTTGTCACTGTAGCCCATCTCCAAAATGTTTAAGGACAAAAAGTCTTTACTAGATTTCCTCCATTGTATTTTTGTTGCATACAACCCTAGTTTTTTTAATAGGTTGGTTACAAAGTTAGATTGGAGGGAATTAAAGGAAAAGATACACATTTGCTTTTCTGCACCAGTGGTATTTTACTAAGACGATTGCTGAGTGACAGAAATTTGAATGGAGTGACTCATGTATTTGTTGACGAAATACATGAAAGAGGCATGAATGAAGGTTAGCCCTCGATGCTGATAATTTCATTTTGCCCTTTCTAAGACTTTATTCTTTATTTTAACTCATTACAATAGCTGAGTTATTATTGTTTTGGTTTTTTCAGATTTTTTATTGATAGTCCTCAAAGAGCTATTGTCACGGCGCCAAGATCTAAGGTTGATATTAATGAGTGCTACTTTAAACGCAGAGCTGTTTTCACGTTACTTTGGAGGAGCTCCAACTATCCACATTCCTGTGAGTTGATGCCATGTCAATATGTCGTACCAAAAACATGTCATGGCCTGTATCCATGTTACTCTTTTGCTAGCTTGCGTACCTCTGATACAATTCTAGGTGAACTTACATCCACCTCATTCTTCCCCTTATTATAAATACTTCAGGGATTCACACATCCAGTGAGGGCACATTTTCTGGAAGATATACTAGAGAGGACCGGCTATAAGTTGACCTCAACTAATCAACTTGATGATTATGGCCAAGATAAACTGTGGAAAACTCAGAGACAACTATTGCCTAGGAAAAGGAAAAATCAAATAACTACGCTTGTCGAGGTACTTTTTTGGTCAATGTACAGATCAATGACAGCAATTCTTTCTCAACATTCTTTAGATGTTATTTTTGTACTATGCAGGATGCCCTGAAAAATTCAAGCTTTGAGACATATGGTTCGAGGGCACGTGATTCTCTGGCAAATTGGAATCCTGATTGCATAGGGTTTAATCTAGTTGAGGCTGTTTTGTGCCACATATGTCGTAAAGAGCGACCTGGTGCAGTTTTAGTTTTCATGACCGGATGGGATGACATTAGTTGTTTGAGGGATCAACTAAAAGCACATCCATTGCTAGGTGATCCAAATAGAGTTTTATTACTTGCATGCCATGGTTCAATGGCTACTTCTGAGCAGGTAATTTTTCCTAATTTGTGCATATCTTATTGAGGCTATTTATTTGATGCCAACTGTGTCAATGAATCTGTAATATCAGTTTAATTGCCTACTTGCATCTTGTATACACGGAGGCACAATGTTTATTTGTTCATTGTTGTTCATATATGTAATCATCTTGTTTGTCACAAAATTAATTGCCATTCGCATATTCATTGATATCCGCAGAGGCTAATTTTTGAGAAGCCACCTCCTAATGTTCGGAAGGTAGTCCTTGCCACCAACATGGCAGAAGCAAGTATTACAATAAATGATATTGTTTTTGTCGTGGATTGTGGAAAAGCAAAGGAAACCACCTACGATGCTCTAAACAACACTCCCTGCTTACTCCCCTCATGGATTTCAAAGGCCTCTGCCCGTCAGGTAAATGGTTACATGGGATTCAGGCATTCAGCAGCACTTTTCTCCTACACAAATGTTTGGTATAGTGCCATGACCTTTGGCCCACTCTCAGCGTCATCTATTTTCTTTAAGATATTTGCTTACCTTTCGTACGTCCTATATCTTTTTAGTTAAGCCTTGTGTTGGCTGAGTTTTATGTAATTATATTATTACTTTTGGCCCTCTCTTTGTCATCTTAATTATCAGTTGTATATTATTTTCCTGTATGAGGGCATGCCTTAAATATGAGGTTTTATGTTTAATGGAGATGGTAACTTGGAGAAATCAAGGCCATTAGTTAATTCCATGGCAAACGGTCTTTTATGTGGCAGACCTCTAAGCTTCTCTTTCGCTCCCTCTGTAGTGATATTCCTCCACAAGCATCTCTATATTCTTCTATTTCTAATGAAGTTGTTTCAGTCAAGATATCCTTCCTTTCAGCTTTAATGGTCAACATTAATTTATCACTGGTTAAAATAAAAGCAAGAAATTTTCTAAAAATCAACTGAATCTCATTTTTAGAACTAAAAGTGAACGTAACATATTGATTTAAGATATGATCAGTTGATCACACTCAATACCGATGCTTACCTATCATCTTCTTTGCTATATTTCTCATAGTTTTCCCATTATTTATATGCAGAGGAGGGGCAGAGCTGGTCGTGTCCAACCTGGAGAATGCTATTATCTCTACCCTAGATGTGTGTATGATGCATTTGCAGACTACCAGCTTCCGGAGCTTCTTAGAACTCCTTTGAATTCACTATGTTTGCAGATAAAAAGTTTACAAGTTGGCAGCATTGGGGAGTTTCTGTCAGCTGCTTTGCAGCCTCCAGAACCACTAGCTGTATGTGTTTTAATGTACTCCAGCATTAGGACATTCCTTTCTTTTCTTTGCCATGTTAGTTGGATGTAGTTGTATCTTCAAATGCAACATTTGTTTGGCATGTACGTAACTCAAGTGGATTATTGGTTTTTGTAGATAGGGAAAGGGTTCATGATCTTAAGCCCTTTCTACTGCTATGTGGCTAATCACTTGATAAATATGTAGGTCCAAAATGCAGTGGGATTCCTGAAAATGATTGGAGCACTAGATGAAAATGAGAACCTCACAAATTTAGGTGTGTCTTATATTATGCTTCCTTGTTAGCACTACAGGAACATATGATAAGAGTACTGAAACCAATAAGTATTTCCCTGATCCAACTTTGTAGGAAGATACCTTTCCATGCTTCCAGTTGACCCGAAGTTGGGGAAGATGCTTATAATGGGCGCGGTTTTCCGCTGCATTGATCCTGTACTTACTGTGGTTGCTGGATTGAGTGCCCGGGATCCTTTCCTGTTGCCACAGGACAAGAAGGATGTATGCCTTTAATTTCCAGTGACTGACTATATTTTAAGTTATCAATATTACTTGTGAAACAATTCTCTTTCATAAGAAACTTTTTGAGAGAGTTTTATGTAATATTGAATACATGATACACCTGTTAGTTGGCAGGAACTGCGAAATCGAGGTTTTCAGCGAAAGATTTTAGTGATCACATGGCTCTTGTTCGAGCTTATGAAGGATGGAAGGATGCGGAGAGAGAAGGGTCTGGTTATGAATACTGCTGGAGAAATTTTCTTTCTGTACAAACTCTGCAAGCCATTCACTCTCTTCGGAAGCAATTCAGCTATATCTTAAAGGATGCTGGCTTGATAGACTCTGATGCAAATACAAACAATAGTTTGAGCCATAATCAATCATTAGTCCGTGGTATAATTTGTTCTGGTCTTTTTCCTGGGATAACATCTGTGGTGGTAAACAGCTGTTTACAATTACTCTGTAGTTTCAGTCATTAGGCCTTGTTCTTTTCAGCGTATCGTTGCGTTGGCGTATTACTGTAGCAAATTTGAGAGCCCTTAAAATGAGGTCTAAAGATTATAAAAAAATAATTAAAAAATAGTTTTAGAATCTTTGGAACGACTACTAAAAGTTACAAAAAATCGTCGCAAATTATGACAACATATAGGCTATGTAAAAATAACAAAAATTGCTACAGTAATACGCAACGGTACGATACGCTGAAAAGAACAAGGCCTAAAGAAAGCACTTGACTGTTTAACTAATTTGAGTTTTTGTTTTCAGCATAGAGAGAACTCCATGTCCTTCAAAACTATGGATGATGGCCAAGTTCTTCTTTATGCTGTAAGTGTGTACCAGAATTTCCGGAAGTGGTATAAATTGCCGTTGTCCTGTTTAGTAGCCCAGCTTTCGAAGACAATGCTCATTCCTGGATAGTCTAACATTATGCTTTATTCAGAATTCAGTGAATGCTAAGTATCAGACTATCCCTTATCCATGGCTGGTCTTTGGTGAGAAGGTAAAGGTAAATGCTGTCTTCATCCGTGATTCAACTGGAGTATCAGATTCCATACTGATTTTATTTGGTGGCGCTGTCACAAAAGGAAGCATGGTATGCTACATTTTTGGTCCAATGCTTTTGTCTTTATATTTTGCATGTTTATTACACTGATATGTACCTTCTAACTTGTATATTATAGGCTGGGCACTTGAAGATGCTTGACGGTTATATTGATTTATTTATGGATCCGAGCCTGTCTGAGTGCTACTTGCAACTTAAAGAAGAACTCGATAAACTTATAAAACAGAAGGTAAGTTATGCAATCAATTAAATTGAAAGATATTCTGCACACTTCATTTTACTAGGTATTTGCATCTTTGATTATGCAAATAAATAAATTATTAATTAGAAAAGCATTGGTCATACTATTTGGCACCAAAGTGGTTTGTATTTACTTTGGCATGCCTTTTGCGGAAGATAGCAAGAAAAATAAAGGAGAAAATTGCACATGCTATGTATAGAATGCAGTTGAGCATTAGTTTGCACCTTTCTTGTTAACCATCCTAGCTACATTTTGATTGTGTTTCCGATTCCAGCTTGAAGACCCGCACTTTGACATTCACAAAGAAGGCAAATACATTCTATTTGCCGCACAAGAGCTTGCTGCAGGTGACCCATGTGAAGGAAGATTTGTGTTTGGTCGGGAAACCAGCAGAGCAAGGCTTCGAAACGATGATGATGGTAAGAGCAACATTGTGAAGGATGGAATGAACCCAAAGAGCCTGCTGCAGACCTTGCTGATGAGGGCAGGCCACACCCCTCCAAAGTACAAGACGAAACACCTCAAAACCAATGAGTTCAGGGCCATAGTGGAGTTTAAAGGGATGCAATTTGTCGGGAAGCCGAAGAGGAACAAGCAACTCGCGGAGAGGGATGCTGCAATAGAAGCGCTGGGATGGCTGACACAAACGTCTGGTACAAAGCTCCAAGATGAGGGCGATGATTCCGCATTTGACCTGACTGATAACATGCTGAAGCTGCTCACTAGACCAAGGCGGCGGTCAAGAAATAATTCGAGAAAATGATTTCCTTTTTTTTTGTGAGGATACAATATATAGGTTTGCAAACCACATGCTACCATAGTTTGTCGGCGACATAGAGGCGTTCAACGGTTCAAGTCTACGGTTTTAAGTGCTGTCAGCTTCAAGCTTCTCCCTTAATGGAAAGATAGGTTATTGGTTACTGTCGAGAAACGTTCGCAAATATTGGATTCGTTCTGTACCATGTGTGTACTGTGTACAGTATGTGTCAAACTCAAATTTATGCTATCATGGTCTGGTTCTGGGCCGAATTACTATTAGGAACATCTGGTGATTCCCGCAAGATTGTGTATTGTAGCATCATGTATTCACAACATGTGATATATATAATCATATAAAGCCGAAATTCCTGCACTGAGACAATTGAGATAGAAATGCCGCGGATTTCGAAAGAAATCCTGCAAAAATTGCAAACATAGACTGTTCGTTGGTTCGTGCCAAAATTGGGATTGGCTGGGGCTAGTGGACTTTGACCACGCACACAAAGAACCCTCAAACTCATGCGGTGCCCCCTTCCAATTTGTCATCGCTTAGCTTCTTTTTTTTTCTCTAAAAAATCGGCATCGTCTCTTTCTCCTCTCCAGGTTGCAGGGAGACGGGGAATACAATATTACTAGAATCAAGAAGCGCGCTTACGCGCGCTGTGCTGTTTTATTGTACGGCTCTTTGAATCAATGTTTGTCTGCAAAGAATGGAGCAATGATTTTATCAGGATGATGATGAAATATTTGCAGGTGATATAAGTGCTAAAATTATAACTTGCGTTGTTCTAGCTTGGTCGAGGGATATATTACAGCAAAAGGATTGGTTATAGACATGTTTGAGTTACATTCAGCTGTAATTTAGCAGTATCCAGATCCGTAGCTAAGTCCAGAAATATTCAAGGAGAAGTAGAGCAGCTGGGTCTTTCTTGAGCTGTGTTTAATTTTCTTTCGAGCCGCTGATGCAGGTGAGCTTTGTCTTGATGTGACTAAACCAGTTTTTTTAATAGTTAGATTTTAAAAAGGGAGAAAAAGGAAAATAATAAAGCAAAAAGGAAAATAATAAAGCAGATACAATGTATATTTTTATTTGTTGATCGATGCAAGAGTTCTTTGTTTGCCGGGAAGCAAACAGTGACCTTCAAGTGACAGATTGCGTCTTTTGGATGGTAGAAATAATAAATAAATAAAGCTCCGCCTGCATTAAACTGGAGCTAAATGTATAGCAAGGAAAGTGTCAAAAGTAATGGATTACTGCATGCCTAGTTCCTTTTGTCCAATATAAAACATTACACTTCTATATGCACTTTCATGACTAATTAACATAACGTTAAAGGAATGCCACTTAATATCACAAAATTGACAGTAAAACAATGTTTTGACTGTAGTACATTTCAGGCTAACATTAACTGTTGATTCAGTCTATTCAGATGAAGTGAAACACAATGGATCCCACACAAAAATTGTGAATGACCAGTATCGGTTTTAAACTTGAAGGATACGTATTTGTGGAGAAACACTTGCCACCGCCATCTGAAAACAGGCTAAAAATTCAGAAAATATGGATTACACGAAAAATCAGATTTATTTCAGCATTATTAAGTCAAGAATCCTCTTACATTTGTGCATCCATCACTTGGATCTATATCCACTGGTCTCATAAGGCTGGGTAACAACAGGGAACAGTATGAAGATTGCCTGCGTCTTAACACAGCAGGAACAAAATTAGCAATAGGTATATAGACAAAATGCTCAAAACCTGTTTCATTTCGTAACTAAAAGTACCATAGTAAGGTAAATTTTTTTTGGCAAAGTAAGCATGTCTTTGAAAAATGCTTGGATTTGAAGGAAGATGGCTCCACTAAACATAATTTAATAAATATAGATTCCAGCGCACTACTTAGTAGTCAATACTCATCTTTTGGAAAGAACTTGGTCACATATTGGACATGCATCATCATTACTCAGTATTTTGTTACCATCCTCGGTACCTAAGCAAGAAGTTATAAATGACAGGTAAACTTAAAGCAAGCACTTATTCTGCTATGTATAACATGCACTCTGATTCAAGGATCAATGCACATAAAGAGAGAAGGAGCTGGTACATACATAAAAAGTGACCACAAGTGGTTGATATGGCTTACCCTTCCAAATTCCGCCAGCAAGCATTGCACTTCATCTTGCTAAGTTCAGTGGTAACAGAGTTACAGAAACCTACAGACAGAAACATGCATGTATTATCTGCTGAAAAACATTTTATGTACTAAGTGGAGTATAACACATAAATATGAAATCACTCTTTAAAACAATGCAGGAGGGATGAATAATAACGATCTCATTTTGCTAAATTACGGTGGCTACACAGAGTATCATAAACCTGCATAGAGAAAAACGTATATATTTCACTCTCAGTGCAGTTCAAAATATATTGAATATCATGTAGGACACCACAAATTCCACAGAGTTAAATATAACAAAAAAAGGATTTTATAGCCAGAACAGATCTAAAAAACTAATCTCGAGTTATCAAAATCTGATATGCGCACCAAATTAAAGAATCGTTTTATAAAAAAACTAACAAAATTTAAAGAATCGTTTTTACCAACTAACAAAGCAAGGAAAAAAGTTGTAGAGATGCACTTAACTAACTGCTAAAGATATCTGGTTATGAACTGCCCAACAAAAATTCGTCAGATTGAGTAAGAAATTCGAGACAAATTAAGGAACTGAAAGTCTGAAATCTACCACTTAAAGACCAAAGACCTAGTTAATTAATTAGCTAGAAGGAGAAAATTTGAAGAAGCAAAGAAACCGTGTTCGATCGTGGAGGAGGAGAGGCGGGCAGGCGTGGGGGAGATCCTGCGGCGGCTCTCTGGAGGCACCGTGGGGAGGAGGAGAGCCGAGGCGGGAGGAGCAGGCGTGTGGCGGAGGCCCTGCAAGAAAAGAATCGGTGGCGGCGACGACGGCGGCGGAGGAGGCGACAGCGGCGAGAACCAAGGGGGAGAGGAGGCACCGGCAGATCTGGAGCACGACGGGGCCGGAGCGGCGTGCAGCGTGGCCTGGGGCCGACCCGCTTGGCGGCGCGGCGGAGAAGAGGAGAGGGGCGTGACCGGATCTGGAGGCAGGGGGCGCGGGCGAGGGCGGTGA
Source organism: Raddia guianensis (assembly GCA_036346415.1). Classification (NCBI taxonomy): domain Eukaryota; kingdom Viridiplantae; phylum Streptophyta; class Magnoliopsida; order Poales; family Poaceae; genus Raddia; species Raddia guianensis. The sequence continues at coordinate 33,693,518 of CM070536.1, forward strand.
GGGAGGGGAGGCGGCGGCTGGAAGCTGGAGGAGCAGCGGAGGTCCTGCCGGCGGCGGCGGGCCGGCCTTGCAGGGCCCCCGCGACGGCGACGCTGTGAATCTCGGGGTGGGAAGAAGCGGAGAAGGGGGGCGGCGCTGGGAGGTAGGGGAGGCAACGCTCGGAGGCACGGGGATGGGGGCAGTGAGTACTGTGCACTGGTTTTGTACGATGGCAATTGCGGGTAAATAACTGCGAACCACAGGTGCATCTACGAAGGCCAAAAGGGCAGCTGTGTGCAGATCGAGAAACCACAGGGGTGTGGGCGAAAAAGCGAGCAGTGGCGGGAGAGCTGAGGAAGGGCTGGTGCGCGAATCTTCGTGGACGAAAACATAAAATCATATGATACAGGGGGTTTTATGCAAAGCGGACAGGACAGAAGGGGGGCGGGTGTACGGCCAGATGGAGGCCAGCGCGGCGCCATCGAACGGCCCAGGTTTTTGGGGCGACGTGGCTAGGGCGGGAAGGCTGCAACTGGCAGTTACGGCTACGCCTTATTAGTGGGGTGGGAATGGGAATGGGAATGTAAGGCTCAGCTGGTGGTTGTGATTCTCTATTCCCAACGCCACATGGCTTAGATTAAAGATGACCGACATTAGAGAGTAGTACTACTAGTTTACACGCAGAGGAATCACGCTCCGTCTTGTCCTTCCCTCCATCTCTACGAGGCCAAGGGCTAGTCGCTGGGGGCCTCTCGAACACGGCCCCCGTGGAGTCTTTCTCGGAAAAAAAAAACGCAATTGCTATTTTACAGGCGCCTGCAATTAGTTAAAACGTGCAGACGCAAAAAATTTCACTTTCTTCCTACTGTTTTTCCACATTTGCATTCATGGAATAAACGCTTCGTGATACTGAAATTTTTTGCGCGAGGTCGATTTTTGTATAGATATATTTTGTTTTATGTTTATTATAGATTTATTTTGTTTTCTGTTTATTATAGATTCCTTTTATTTTCTGTATATTATAAATTTTATTTTGTTTTCTGTTTTTTATGTCGAGAGATTTTTGCTCGTATAATTTACGAAATCGTACAGGCGCAAAAAATTCCACTAATTTTCTACTGTTTTTCCACATTTCTAATATTGGAAAAAATGTTTTACGATAGTGGATTTTTTTGTGCGAGGTCTGCACGCATGTACACGACATGTGCCTGCATAAATGCTGAAATTACAGACACCTGCTAGTGCCTCCCAGAAAAACCCATTAAATTCTACGGAATGGTATACCACCGTTTGATAGAAAAGAATGGGATGGTAAAGCCATCTCGTGTCGCTAGGCCACCTATGTGAACGTGAGACACTGCTCAACCAGTCAACCTAATTGGTAGAATATTTGCACTGGGGCTAGGCAACGTGTGCGTGCAGCATGTCTTGATTGTCTATCAATAAACCAATCCATCCTACCTCGTGAAACTGAATGATACTACATGAAACTATATGAAACCATACTTTAATGGTAAGATGTGCGATTTTTTAAAGACCACATGATATCGCATGAAACCATATATTTGACGTTGGACACGCACAAGAAGACCACATGAAACCATACTTCAAGTGTAGGGCCCACACAATGAAACCACATGAAACCATACTTTGACAATGGGCTCACCTGATGACACCACTTGAAATCATACTTAGATGATTGTGCCCACTTGACGAAACTGTGTGCATCAACAACGAGCCTACCTCATGAAACCAAGACACCACAATCACTCGACAATATCATGATACTCAACAGTTGGCGCCACCACTATGCTTGACGATACCATAATATACTCATTGGTCCCTCATACCCCCACGATACTCAGTGATACAAGAATTTAGCAATAGCACACTACTTAATGTTACCATGGTACTACCATCTATACTACGATACTTAGATGGTATCACAACACTCCATATTTTGAACTTGTGAAAAAACAATTTTTAAACTTGCATTTCATAAAAAACAATTTAAAAAAGATAAAAAAAACATGTCGACCAACCAAGCACCTAAAGCCACCAATATGTGAGCGGGCAGGGCTGGTTTTTTGGTTGAGGGCTGCTAGCGGACGATATATCGTTATAATGGTACAAATGTTTAACATAAAATCACGGTATAAAACATATAAAACACTCATAAAACACTACGAGAAACACGACGCACATAAAATGCACATAAAGCATGGTACAAAACATACGAAACCATGTCTCAAACATATAAACGACAATATCATCATCAATTAACTCTATAATACAAAGCGCTAGCCCGGCGCTACAGTTCTCGCCGGCCAGGGTGGCCATGTCGCCCCATTTTCCCGAGCGTGGCCACGTCGCCCGACTTTCCCGAGTAGAAGTACAAAGCCGAGCTTAGGTCATTTGTGGGCGACACGTGGCTGCTCTCCCCGCGTGTTGCGTGCTTCCGCAGTGGAGCTTTGTCTCAAGTTTATCTATCTGGCGCGTTGCTTGCTGGTTTGCGTGTCCTATTTGCTGTAGGTTCATCGTTGCGGCCTATCCATCTTTCTTTCTTCGTCTTTGCGGCCCGTTGTATTTGTGGGTTGCCTGCCACTTCTGGGCCCGTTCTGCTGTCTTCGTGTCATTTGTTTGGATTTGCCGTCGGCCCGTTTGCTCTATCTGGCCTATACGGTTTAGAAAAAGTCTAATTTACCTCCCTCTACTATTGCCTCGGTTCGGTTTTCCTCCCTCTACTCCAAAACCAGGTAAATTACCTCCCTCTACTTTTCATACCGTGCAAATTACCTCCCTCTGCTTTTTATACTGGACAAATTACCTCCCTCACGCCGGTTTTGAGTGATTTGGCGTCCTAATCAACTGGTTTTTGACTAATTAAATTTTAAAAAATGATAGAAAACTTAGAAAAATAAATAAAAACATTTTAAGTATATAAAAATATGTAAAATCCAAAAGAGAAATAAAAATATGATATTTGTGTACAAACCTATATTCTATTTTTTAGTTTTCTAGAATTTATTTTTCAACAAAAAACAGAGTTTTGTTGATGTGACATCATAATCTTGAGAAAATAAATTATAGAAAATTATAGAAAACTCAGAGAAATAGAATAAAAGTATGAAAAATCCAAAAATTTAATAAAGTGGTGCTTGCATATAAACATACATGCTAAAAATTATATACATGTTTGAGATTTTTTTTATTAAAAATACCTCCAATCATAAATATGAATTTTGGCTTATAGGTTTGTACAAGAATATTATATTTTTAATGCATGTTTGGATTTTACATTTTTTATAGGTTTAAAATATTCTAATTTATTTTTTCTGAGTTTCCTATAATTTTTTAAAATTTAATTCGTCAAAAACCCGTTGGTTAGGATCTAGGATTACAAAACCGCCGGTCTTCTCCGAACCACAAGTGGCGCGGAGCCGGTTATGTGGAATACGACGACTTTTATCTATGCAGGGAAAATGCGTCTAACGGGGCAATTAGAAACGCCGGGGAATGGCGTAAACGCCGACGGCGTCTTGTCCGCCCAAGAATCTAGCCTCTTGCTGGTAGCGAACCCTAGCAACCTCACTTCTCCCCATCGGTCGTCGCCGCCATCCTCACCGAACACCGTCCGCCTTACCCCACCTCACATCTCTCATCGGTCGCCGCCGTTGTCCCTCACGGACACCGCCCGCCACTTCGCCCCACCTCCCATCTACCCATCAATCGCCGCCGCTCACGGCCTCTCCGATCTTCACCGTCTGCCCCACCTCCTTCTCCCAATTGCTTGACACCCCATCGCCGCCGCCATCTCCCCACCCACCCTTTCTCCGATCTATTGTCCCCGCCGCACCGCGTCGATCGCTGCCATCTCCCCGCTTGCCGTCCTCCAATCTGTTGTCCCCGTCCCTACACGGCGGCCACCCACGCTGGCGGCGCTGGCTCCCAACGCGATGGACGCGGCTCCCAACTCCCAAAGATCGCCAAAGTGACGACTCGAAATTTTCTTTTCTTGCAGCCACAAATCTGAATTTCCTGTAATTTCTGTCATTTAGAGCCTCAAATCTGAATGCCGCCGTGTAGCAATATTATAGAAGCCATACAGAAGCCCTTAGCAGTAATATGCAATCTGCAAATGCAATGAGCAATGAAGTAAATAAAGAGCGGAAGATGTAAATTGTCAGATGGTAAGTGCACACATTACCTTTATTTCGAGTGTCGAGTCTACTACTGGTGATATTGCTGGGACTGGGAGTATTGATCTTCATTTGAAATAATTATTACCCATTGAGCTGCCCTTTAAATGGCCCTGAACTCATCCCAACTCTGTCATGTCGTCTAGCTGTTTGCCTGCCAGCGTGCATATATCATGTTATATTGGTCAGGCTCTTGACTTTCATACAAATACCTTCTTCGTCATGGTCTTTGCAGGGGTAAGCCGCCACTCTGAGGGTATCCTGGGAGGTATCCATATACTCCTTGGGGGTAAGGCGCGGGGTAGTAAGCTCCTGGGGGTGGGGGTAGTAAGCTCCTGGGGAGGGATAGTAAGCTCCATATTGCCACTGTGGCTGAGTGACATCACTGCTTGAACTAGAGCTGTACTCATGTGGGGCATGACCATGCATTCTTCCCCTGCCCCTATCGATGCTAGACCGAGGAGGCGCCCTATCGATGCTAGACCGAGGAGGCGCCCTATCGACGTTAGACCGAGGAGGCATTCTCTGCGAGCTTGCTTCATGTGATGAATGATCACCCTGAGTAAACTGAGCAGGTGAGACAGCAACAGGCTGGGAATGACCACCGCCAACATCAGCACCGTGACCACCACCGTCGTCGTCATCATCATCAGAGGCTGACGAACTCAAGTTAGATTCTTGATATGGAGGGCTCCGCGGGGCAAGTTCTTCAGAGGATTCATCACTGTCCATCTCCTCTTCTTCGCCCAGCATTTGTTTCTTTGGGTCACGCTCTTTGGGTGGATTTTTCTGCTTCCTCTTACCCACATGTGTTTCTCCAACATGTTTAGATGCCCACCCCGCAATTGTTGACACCCCTGTCTTCTTTCTCATATCACCAATGTCCGTAAGATCAGTGACGGCACGATTAGGGCCTGGGGCCTCAGTATCACTTAAGTCCTCGTCTAATTCCGGATCAGCATTTGACCTGTAAGTGTATAAAGAGCAAACACCGATGAGTACTTAAGGATACTTAACTTCGTAAAAAAATAATAGTTACATTCTTACCGTCCGCTTCGCATCCACTCAACGATTGGGTTCGTGTCATCTGTGAGTGAACAGAGAGAGTGGATCCATGTCTTGTGATTCGCCTTGTATTCCTTGTCTTTCTAATCTTAGACGAAGGTTGTAGTGGACGTACATCAAGTCGTGGAGCTTTTGATAGGATAACCTGTTGCGTATCTTGGAGTGGATGAAAGTAAAGGTACTATAATTGCGCTCGCATCCACTAGATGAGCAAACTTGTGACACTATACGCTTTGCAAGTTTTTGTAGATTCGATGTATCTGAGCCCATCATGTTCCACCACATCGATGCCACGAGAAACAAATCATTGCATACGATACAAGATCATTCCACTTGTACGATATCATTGTATTTGCATATCGAATTTTTGATTACCTTTATTTTGATCATTGGAAAGAGCCATCCTTCTGACAACCTCTCCAAATGAAAGAGCGGTCGTAACCTCCATCCTCCATCTCATTAAGTCTTTGCTTGCGTTATTTTCATCAGCAATTCTTTCAAAAGTTTTTTGGACATAGGGCAACATATTTATGTTCCATCCATCAGTATAGTTCACCTTTGGGTTAAGAATACAAGCTGCAGTAAATGAGGTCACAATGTAATTTAGAATTTTATACCAAATAAAATATTATATACTCATATTTATATATACATGTTTTAATAAGTGTGCCTTCACTAAGGGTCTCAAATCTCTTATCGATGACATGTATGACTCTCGTGTAATCTTCTTGACACAAGTTTTTTTCGAGATTTTGAAGCATGCCACGATATTTGATTATGACATCGCAGATGGTAGGGTTCTTATCTTGGTCTGCGAACCAAAGAAAGCTATAGATTGGAGCAACCATATGTATTGCCTTGTTCATTGCATCCCACCATTGTAGGTTACTCAAGCATCCATGGCAGTACTTCCCTTGTTCGGATTTAGCATACGGGTTTGATAGAAATTCATCAGAAGCCATCCATTTCATGAATTCTCCTCTCACTATAGGATAATCTGGATTTCCCGACGCTTATTTTTTGAGGCATATAGTCTAAACGCCATAGAAAATAGTCTAATCCGGCGTATGTTGTTATCCCGGCATTTATTTCGATGGCATATACATATGCCGGGTTATATTATACAAAGGCAATTGTAAACGCCATAATATATTGGTTTAGTAGGGCGCTTATAAACGCCGGGTTATGTGGAATACGACGACTTTTATCTATGCAGGGAAAATGCGTCTAACGGGGCAATTAGAAACGCCGGGGAATGGCGTAAACGCCGACGAAGTGCTGGTCTGGCCCAGTAAATCCAGCCCTCTTGCTGGTAGCGAACCCTAGCAACCTCACTTCTCCCCATCGGTCGTCGCCGCCATCCCCTCACCGAACACCGGTCCGCCCCTACCCCACCTCACATCTCTCATCGGTCGCCGCCGTTGTCCCCTCGCCGGACACCACTCCGCTCAGCCCCGCCCCACCTCCCATCTACCCATCAATCGCCGCCGCTCACCGGCCTCTCCAGTCTTCACTGTCCTGCCCCACCTCCCTTCTCCCAATTGCTTGACACCCCCATCAGTCGCCGCCATCTCCCCCACCCACCCCTTCTCCGATCTATTGTCCCCGCCTGCACCGCGTCGATCGCTGCCATCTCCCCCGCTTGCCCGTCCTCCAATCTATTGTGCCCCGTCCCTACACGGCGGCCACCCACGCGCGGCGACGCCGGCTCCCAACGCGCAGTGATGCCGGCTCCCAACTCCCAGCATCGCCAGGTGACGACTCGGAAATTTTCTTTTCTTCCAGCCACAAATCTGAATTTCCTGTAATTTCTGTCATTTAGAGCCTCAAATCTGAATGCCGCCTGTGTTGTCATACCATTTTGTTTGTACTGTGTTTGTAATGTGCGACTTTTAGGCTCTGCTTATGGTATCATTTATTGATTTTTGATGCATTTTCGTTCCACACATGTGCTTGAAATTAACTTAAGATTCACGGTAAATCGGAGTGATACACATGACTTAAATGAGTTTGTAAGACCGCTGCATGTATTCATTTTACCATGGATTAGTTTCGTATATGAAGTTTTGTTGTCTCTGTGATTAATCCATTTTCGTCGCAGCTTGTGGTTGTTGTGTGCATGGGAGGGATATATACAACGCTTTTTACCGGCTATAAATGTGCATGGTAATGTATAATTGCTGCTGGATTCAGGTTTATCAGTATTAAGCTTTTCTAAGCCATCAGCTATTCTGCCCTGACCAACCCTGCTGAAAATTTATGCGACCTGCAAAAGTTCTCGGCGCTTGATCTCAAATATCTTCTGTAGCGCATCCTCAACAACCTGTATCAGCAGAGTAAGAATCATGGTAATGAATTTTTGCCAACACGTAAAATATGCCCACTAGTACAGGCAAGCTACACACAAAAGAAGCACCAAAACCAGATCAAATGCATTACCTTTTCAATTAAATGTTTATTTGTTGTTAAAACCATCTAAAATTTTCCTCCCCAGGTTGCTTTATCATATATAATCATGTTGCAAGGGTAGCTAATGTATTTAATGAATTAGTTAGTCATTGATGAGTACAGGAAGTACTGAATAAAAGCTGTTACTTAGTTGACTAGCCAGTGACCTAAATGTCAAGACATCTTTTAAGGTTGGTCGATGGTAATGATGCCTTTCCCAACACAAGTACGCAGAAAACTTTCAATTGCTTTCATGTCTTTCAATATAAACACTTTTTTTAAGCAAAAGAGAAGTCTTTTGTCATAAGATATACCTAGGAATGACTGAATTCTTCAAATTTAATTATGATCTTAATTCTCACCATACCTAGACCACTGCTAATGTTGGGTGTCCTCATGCAGCAAACTATTGAGCAATGTCACCAAATCTGCGATATGGAGGTTGCGAACTGGGCTTTACAAACAAACAGAAAAACAGAAAACAGAAATAGATTACACCAGTTGGTGTAATTTCTGCTGTACTGTGGTGTATCTTGTAAATTGTAATATAGTTATTTTTTGCCCCTGCAGTAGATCATGCAGTGATTTACATGCAGTTGCTTAGACAAGATTGCCAATAATCTGGGCAATAAAACCACTTATGTAAATTGCATCCTAACTTATAGTATTTTCATCACATGCTTTGGTTCTAGGTCATTCGTGTACTATCTGACTAAATAGTTCATTTAACAAGGCTAACAATAGTCAGGCGATGTCAACTAGTTGTCACTTTGAATTTCCCTTAACTGTCTAAAGAGCATGTCCTATACTTAATGGCTGTTGAGTTTGGTATGCCCTTAGAGTAGGCTGCACAACTAATAAGCTAAATTTCAGTGTTTCTAGATCATGGTTGGACCTTTGGTGCAGGAGAGGGATGACAAATGGATGCTCTTAATTTAATAGCTGATATGACGATGGACGGGGCTGGTAAAATGTAATTTGATCTTATTGTCATTTTCAGTACATAGCCACCAGCTATTTTTTTACTTACCACGTTGATTCTCTTTAGAGCACATCCTTGATACTAGTGTTTATTGTATACAGGGTGATCAACGCATAGCATGGGTTGCCTGTCCTTTCGGTATAAGTGAGTCCTACTTTTCTTTCCATTTTGTGATTGCTCTTTATGTGTTCACCCTGAATGTTCTTTATGAATAGAATTTATAGCCACAATTTCTTAATGTTTCCATCCAACCAAATAAATGGACACACAAATGATTCACTGGTTATGTGGATAAATTGATCTTAAGTAAGACATATGCTACTTTATTTATAAATGTATTCATACAAGTTATGCCCAGGACCGGAATGTTAGACTATGGCTGTTCTATCTTGGAAGTAGAAATTAGCAAATTTACAGTTTAGAGCATCATAGCCTCTAATACTAGTGCTGATATTATCAAAGTACTAATTAAGCAGCAAGGAAACTATGTTTTTTGTTTAAATTTCAGTCATTTTGAACTGAATTATTTGCAGATCTTAAGTCCATTAGTTTTGACAATACTAAGGAACTTATATTATCTGGAGTGAATTATCTACAATTCATTTATAATGGGATTTGTATTTTCTTTTTTTTCGATAAAAGTATGTTGTTTCTTCCGTTTGAATTAACGATGACTTCAACAATTTACAGTTTGACTCAAGATTTCCATGGTGACAAAGAAATATTGGTCATATGAGAAGAGCATGCAGTTTGAAGTTATTGTGGCGTGTTAACTTGTACGATTTTTTTTTAGTTGATTAGGAAAGATTTTTTCATTGTAAATTAGTTCTTTAGTTGATTAGGCAAGTTTGGTTCATTTTTTAGGAATACTGTGGGTATCCGGTGATTTGGTCCCACAGCTATAAATGCGTGTTTTGTTCATTGTAAACTTGTAATGCCACATGCAACGCTGATGTATATGGAAGGGGAAAATATTGTGAAAAAATTATATATGTCATGATCATGGGAAATATCGTGTGATGCTCAGAATTGTTCTTTGTTGTAATGTCTCTGTGCATGATTTGGGTCTAATGAAATGATTTAATCGTACGGTAATCATGAATCACGATTAGTTCTCTAAACATCATTATATACAAACGGGGCAACTGTAAATGCCGTTGTATGTGTATTTGGTGGCGTATATAACTGCCATTGTTAGCTTCGATTCATGGCGTATATAAACGCCGTAATAGCTTGGATTCATGGCGCATATAAACGCCGTGGTAGGCCAGTTTTCCTGGCGTTTAAAAACGCCGTGGTAGGTGTGTTTTCCCGGCACAATTAAACGTCGTGGAATGTTTAAACGCCGGGAATGACTTTTCCCGACGGCACATTTCTTGACGCCATATAAATGCCACGAAAAGATCTTTTGGGGGCGTTTCTACGTTTTTTAGGGCATTTATAGGCGCCCTTAGAACCGGTTCGTGTTGTAGTGTCTGCACTTGGCAAAGCTCTGAAGAAACATGTAGTTTGTATCAAAACGAGTTGCACACCACTTATCCAACTCACCGCCGATGTGTTTCTTCATCATTGCATGCAATTTGTTTGAGTTATACAGCCATCTACACACTCTCCTTACACTCTCAATGATAGCATTGTGGTCTGGGAACTCCCCTATGTCCTTCAGCAATAAATTTATGGTGTGAGCCATACAAGGTTGCCACATTATGTTGGGGAACTGCTGACAGATCAATTTCACGGCCTTCTTGTAGTTCGAACCATTATCGGTGATGATTTGGACGATATTTTCAGGCCCAACTGAATTGATCACTGACTTAAATTCCTGCATGACAAGTTGATGTATACCCGCATTAATTTTTATCACACGATATAATAGGACTATAGAAGTAGGACAATAGGTGTATCAGTCTATGTATACATGCATTAATTTATTTGCATCTTAAGTTTGCCCAGTCATATCGACAGACTTGTAAAAAAACATGCGTCTATTGCAATATACCATGAAGTTCATGATGGCCATGCTTGTTGGTCCTGTCCAAGAATCATACATTATGGATAGATCGAAATCATGCCAATCCCGTCTCCATTGCATCATCTCACGGTCTATGTCGCGCTTGTTTTCCTCCAAATACCTTCCATCGATATCTCGTCCTTTTGGTGAACTTACACCCTCACCTGCACGATAATTGTTATTCATGAAAAAATAGTAACTATTAAGTAGTGATGTAAATATATAATCATGTATGCATGCTCACTAACCGAGCCTCTGCGTCTTCTTAATAGCTGCAATAAAATAAGGGTTATCCGCTTTTCTTCCCGGAATGCCGGCTGCATGAAACCACGATGACCATTTTTTTTCAAGTTTCTCCCTAAATGTTTTGTTTGCCTTTGTCCAAACACCCTCATCAATCCGTGGTTGCACGGTTTTGCGCGTGTCCGACTGCGACCTTGAGCCTGATCGGCTCAACATTTTTTTTAACAAATTTTCTTTCCCACCCTAGACCCATCACCATCGCCATCGCCACCACCATGCTCATAATAATCACCACTCGTGCCTGATTACGATGTGCTGTGATGCACCATGGCATGCCAGATCTGCTCTTCTTCACAAGACCCCAGTCATCTCATCCCTCCATTTCCACTCACATAAGCCTTCATGCCCTTTGCCTTCTAAATTCCTCTTTTATTTTATCTTCCTTTGCCTTTCTAAACTTATCAAGCTCCCTCTGAAAGTACGTCTTCACATCGGACGGGACTGCTTTACAAGACGCCACACATTTTCCACTTCGGCACGCCAAGTGATACTTAAATCTTGCTGCACCACCTCTATTTTTCTCTGTTCTACAGTACTTGCACCTAAATCCATTGCCTAGCTTATCGCCATGCTCCCAAACACTGTCGTGGTCCCACTCTGCCATTCCCTAATATCTGCAAAAATAAATTATTGCATAATAACAAATTTACAAATTACAAGTCTACTAGACTACAAGTCTAAAACTAACTAACCTAACTACTGAGTACTAACCTTATTAACTAACTAGCAATTAAGTATTAACTAACTAACCTAACAAGTAACAAACTAACAATTGACCTTATTAACTAACGGGGTAAAGTTAAGTACCTATTACCGAAGTACCTAACTAACATAAGTACCTGACTACTAAGTACTACGTAAAGCTAATTGAAATCTTGATCGACCTTATTAACAAATTAATCTAACTTCTAAGTTCTAACATGCTAACCTAACGTCCTAACCTAACCACTTATTAACTAATTAATCTAACATTCTAACATGAAATGCTAACCTAACCTAATTACCTAACCAAACTACTAATTAAGGAGTAAGGAGTAAGGTTAAGTACCTATTATTCTACTAAGTAATAGCCTAAGCACCCTAAGCAACTAAGCCCCTAAGCAAAAGTAATTAGCCACACAGTTAGCCACGCACGGGCCACATAATTAACGGCTAACCGCACTTAAATGTAGAAAAACTGCTCGGAAATACCGGCTAGCCGGCGCGGTCTCATGATTAACCGTGGCCTGGCGGCTGTGGCGCGGCGTGGCGCTGGCCGGCTCCTCTCGCTCCCTCCTGGCGCAAGCGAAGCCGCGGTTAGCCGTCGGATCCGTGCGGTTAACCGCCCCAGCGACGGTCCCGGCAAGCTTCGCCCGGCTTCCTCCATGGCGGTGGAGCTCGGATCTGGTGAAGTCTTTGGAGGAGGGAACGACGAGAGAAGCACAAGGAGATGGCTGGACGGCTGGAGAGGAGTGGGGAAAGTGAGGTCCAATGATTTCTCGTGAATCACGGGCTTGGGAAATGAAACCGAGGCACGGGAGCATCTCTACCGCAGGTAGCAGTGTTGCATATGTCCAGCACTGTGAAAGCATCTCTCCTAATCCTCTGAAAGCACTCCATGCCATTGAGATTTGTTTGCAATTAGTTTCACCTATTTAACACATACAATCACATGAAATAATGAGATATATTTACAATTTTTAAATTTTGTTTAAACCAAAATGCTTAGAATAATGAATACTATTTTTATAAATTTTATAGTAATTTTTACTTCAAATTTGAATTTGACGAATTTCGCCGAATTGCGGCCGGTTTATCCAGGCGGTTTCCCAAACCACGAGCTGGCGAAGCCCGGTTAACCGGCGGCTAACCGCGGTTAGCCGGCGGTTTTGTTATCCCTGGTTAGGATGCCATATCACCCGCGCGGTTAGCCGACGGTTTTGTAATCCCTGGTTAGGATGCCATATCACCCAAAACCGGAGTGGTTTCAAGTGAGGGAGGTAATTTGCATGGTATGGAAAGTAGAGGGAGGTAATTTATCCGGTTTTGGAGTAGAGGGAGAAAAACCAAACCGAGTCAATAGTAGAGAGAGGTAAAGTAGACTTTTTCCTACCGTTTATCGGTTAGCTTTGCTGGGCGTTATGGTTTATTTTTGCAGCTCTGTTCCGCTTGTCGGCCTGCTGGCCTGCTTAATCGCCTCGTGTTTGCCGTCCTGGTTGTTCCCGTCATGTCTTGCTGGCTGCTATTGCTGCTACCACCTGTCTTCTGTTGCGTGCGTGTCCTCCCTGTTTTGGTTGTTTATTCTGTTTTTTTGTTTTATACTGTTCGTTTTTTCGCTGCACTGTCGTTTTCATCGTTGTTTTGGTTGTTGGTTCTACCGTCGGTGTCGTTCCGCCTCTGAATGTCGTCTTTGCAATTTTCGGCAGGCCCTTCTTGTGAAGCTCCTTCACGGCGCCCCGGTTGGTTCTGTGCTGCTTTCGTGCTATCTTGATTTCTTGTTGCTTCATTCTGCATGCCCGTTTTTTGTCCGTGTTTTTCTCCCTTTTTCCCCTTTGCCAGTTGTTTTTGCTTATGTTGTTGTTTCTTTTTTTCGTTAGGGCCTGCGGTGGATTGGGCCGTTTGGGTCGTCAGCTATGCGCGGCTAATCGTCCGAAGAGGCGTGCCCTGTTGCTAGCCTCGCGCCGTCGTCTCCAGGCTTGCGTAGCGTTTGGTTCACCGCCTTCAGCTGGCCTCGGTAGCCGCCTAGCGGTCCGCGTGGGTGCTTGCTGCGCGGCGGCAGCGTCCACCGGTGGTGCTATGGCTCTGTTTCTTTCAGCTTATAATCAGATTATAAGCTGCAGCTTAAACTTTGTTATTTTTATAAGGATTTTTATCATCTATGCCATTATAAAGTGCTGGAAAATCACAATGGCCATTATAAAATCAATAATATTATAGATGCCATTATAGAGTGCTCTAGTTTCATGAATGCCATTATAGGCACTCTACGGACATATCGGCTCGGAATACGCTGGGAAATACAAAAATACGGTATGACAAGGTGGGCCCACATGTCATCCTCTCAATTTCTTCTTCCTCCTCCTTCCTCCTCTCCTCTGAGCTCTCTCCCTCCAACTCCGGCGGCGGCGGCGAAGCTGGCGACGGCGCTGACCGAAAGGGCGAAGGCGGCGGCGGCGGCATGCATGACGACGGCGGTGGCGTGTGGCGGCGGCGGCGGCGGCGAAGCGAGCAGTCAAGAACGGCGGCAGTAAGCTGCAAGAATCGCGGCGAAGGGCGAGCTCTTCTTCTTCCTCCTCCTCTCTCTCTTCGATGGCGGCGGCAAGCTCTTCTTCTTCCTCTTCCTCCTTTCCTCTCCTCGACGGCGGTGCCAACTGGGCGACGGCGACCGGCGAAGCTTCTGTGACAACAATGACATGACAGCAACGGCGGCGGCGGCGGCGGGAGGGAGTCATGATGGGGCGGCGGCGGCGGCAATGACGCGACGGTGACGGCGGCATGGCAATGGCGGAGGAGGAGTGTGAAGATGGGGCGGCGGCGGCGAAAGCGATGACGATGGCGGCGGCGGCAACGAGGGCGGAGGGGGCTGATGATGGAAGCGGCGGCGATGGCGGCGGCGACGATGGCGGCGGCGGCGGCGGCGGCGACGAGTCATGATCGCCATGGCGAAGGAAGAAGAAGCAATCGAGGATGACATACGGCCCCACAAGTCGGCCGTATTTTCTATCGTGTTATAGCTCATATATGCAAGAAATCCTCCGCAATGGCACCAGTGAAATGCAGAACCGAAAAGAATGGCATCTATAATATTAGTGATTTTATAATGGCCACCGTGACATCCAAACACTTTATAATGGCATACATGAAAAAAAATCCTTTTTGTAATGGTTATATTTTGAAATTTCTGATAGTTATTTTTTCGAAACTTTGCACAATTTGTCTCAAAGATCTCAAAAATATTTTTTTCATAATTTTTTTGACCCTTTAAATCTTCTATGAAACACCACAACCTTTTCAGATTATAATCTTAACCGCCGAAAGAAACACAGCCTATGTTTTTCCCTTCCATGCTGCTTTGGTGCGGTCGTGTTGGTTGTGTTTTCGGTTATTTTTATGTTTGCATCATTGTCATTAGGATCGGTGCTTGAGGCGGTTGCGCAGCATCTGCAGTCCAAATCGTTGCCTGAGACGGCTGCAAGGCGTCTAGACCTGTTCATGGGCGGCTCGGCCAGGCGAGCCCGGCCCGAAAAAGCCCGGCTCGACCGGTGCGTCGGGTCGGGCTCGGGCCTCGGTCTGAAGCCCGGCCGTCGAGCCGGGCCGGGCTCGGGTCCGAGAAAAATGTGCGATAAACTGTGGCCAAGCCGGTTTTCGAGCTACGGGCCCAAAACCGAAGCCCGAAGCATTGGGCCGGGCCAGGCTCGAGCTTGGTTCCACGGGACCGAGCTTATCCAAACCCGACCCAAAACCCGGCCGGGCCCGGCCGATGATCAGGCCTAATGGCGTCGTTGGCGCGCAGCGAACAGAGTTGCTAGGGTGCTGTTATGGTGCATCATCGTTCTTTACGTGTGCATGGCCGAGGTTAGTGCGGATAGCAACGGCGTTGCGTTTGTCTCCATAACGTGCCTTCTTTTCCCTTGGCTACATGTGTTCTTGCGCATCAGTTTTTTTTTTTATGTAGTCCAACGATTTTTTTCTTTTGGGTGTTGTTTTTTTTGCCTTCAGGTCCTGATCATTCTACGCCGGTTCTGACTGGTCCGCTTTTCGGTGGACGCCGTCGCCGCGATGAGAGCTTTGCTGACCTGATGAGTTCTTCTGCAGTTCTGCTACATACTGTACTGTGCCCGCGCCTGTTGATTTGTATGGTCCTTCGCCACGGGTTGCTCCTTCGCACCACCACTTCATTCGTCTTCGCCATCCGTCTCGCTATATTTCGGTGGAGTATGTTGATGCCATGCATGCTTTGATCGGTGGGTTTATACTGTTTTGCATGTCTTCTTCTTTTATGTTTTTTTTCCTGCTTTTATCTATTGTTCTTTGTTAAGATGTGTTTCCTCAGGATGGCAGTGGTGCTCCGATATTGTCTTTGTGTAACATCCCAAATTTTAAACACAAATTTGACACGTTAATTTTTTTTAAAATCATGGCATTAAAATAATTTAATAGTCATCTGCATCATGTCATAAGTACATCATTAATTAAATTGTTCACTTGATAAATAAAAATATTTGTGCATTTTAAACTTTATTAATGTTAACTCAGCATTTTCTAAGCATTGTTGACCTGCTGTGTAAATTAATTTGTATAATTTAGGATTTAAGAAAAAGTTCTAATTAATTTTTACCAGAGCAAACAAAAAGAGTAAATCTCCGTCTTTTCTCTCTGTTGGGCTTGAAGCCCTCTGTTTTCTTCGTGCTGAGCCTCGCCTGTCACTCCGTGCTACCTCTGCACCGTGAACTTATCTCTACCACCATAACTCAGCTGTCGCTTGCGAGTTACTCCACCCAACGCTCGTTTGCGCCGTGCATGCGCGCTCTGCACATTTGACTTCACCAAGACTGCGCCTCGCCGTCGTGTCTCCGCCGCTGTGCTCTGGCCGCGCCTTTGCGTCGCCGCCGCTGTAGAGCAATAGCATCTGTCCATCGTTGCTCCCGGCGAGATTAAGATCGAGCCGTCTCCTCCTATAAATTAAGCGTTGTGCACCGCGTTTCTTCTCGCCTTGCGCCGCGCCGTGCCCTTTGCTTCTCCTCGGTGAGCTTTGTTCAATCCCATAGTCTTCCTCCATTTCTTAGTCACTTCCTTACTCGCTTCCTCTCATCCTCCCTACCGCAGCGTCGAAATAGCCCGGAGCACCACCAAGTTAAGAAGGAAGCTGCCGCCGTAGCACTCAGTTCGCCGTCGTCTCAGTAAGCCTTTGCACACTTCTAGGTGTGCATGGGCATGGAAAGATGATCCCAGGGTGGCCGTAGTCTCCCCTACGTGTGCCATGTTGAGCTAGAGCTCCCATGAAAGCTATGTGAGCAAGATAAGAGCATGTCCTGTAGATTATGTATAAATACGTGCTTCGGCGCCGGAACCAATCGGTCGGCGAAACCGTAATTTTAGGTCCCTTTGGAAGCGCTGAGTCGAGAGGAATCCATTTTTGCAGACGGTTTATCGAGCGGAGGTCGCCACAGCCGGCTAGCCGAGCTCCAGTGAGCTCCAATGGAGTTGCCTATGTGTGCTGTGTTGTTGCTGCATGCATGCTTTGGCTAAAGGTTGAAGAAAGTGCTTTGAGATTAGTACTAGTGTGTGGATGACTAGCCCTTGAATAAGTGAAAACGTATGTGAGCAGAATACGCTTTCCAGAGTTCAAAGCGCACACATGAATATAATCCAAAATTTAATAACTCTCTATTTCTATTAATACCTGTAACAATAAAAACTAAACTAATCATTTTGCATTAACAAACAAATAACAAATGATTTTCAAAGACCTTAGAAAAATGTCAAAAATATTATTTTGATGCATACACTTGATTTAATAAAAAATAGTTATGCATGCATCACATTTTCATGCATATTTATTTCGTGCATGATTTTCAAACCAAAATTTGCATATAAATATTTCCCTGTCTGATGGATGGTTGTATTATCTTGTATGTGCTGTCCGCGTGGTTAGGAGCTCGAGGAGCGTTAGACCCGTCCAGCGTCGTCGGTTGCTCCTACCCGTCTTCTGACCAAGGCAAATCTCCTTGATCATACTGTGAGCCTTGTGCTTTGTTTTAAAAATGATTTATTAGAGATTAAAAACTTGCATGCTAGATTAAAACTAAAAATGTCGTATTTGGTAGTTACTAATTATGCAACCTAATAAATCATGTTAAGACTAGTGATAGGTTTAAACCATAAGGACGTACTATTAGTCTTGTGTATATATACTTTCCATTGATGGTAGGAAAAATGCCAAAAAAAGTAATATTATCGAAATGACGCAATGATTCTTGTGTGTGAAAATAAATTGTTGAAGAGAAAAGGATTGAAAAAGGTTTAAGAAAATTCTTTGTGAGAGATTGAAACATCGAGAACGATGCCATGGGTGAAAAATAAATTTATCTCTCTCCCCTAAAACTTTCCGACTAGAGAGAGACTTTTGTCGGTTTGGTGCAATAAGGTACCGTTTTGAGAAAACGGGGCTAAATTATTGTCTCTCTTCTAGTTTAAGGACTGCTCGTCCTATGGACCTACGAACTAAGACATACAGTATGACCTCGAGTCCCGTTATGGGACGGGCCTAGTTGTTAGCCGAAAAACCCTAGCGGAGACTCCCGGCGGTCGTCGTTGGTGTTTGAATCTAACGGCTTTGTGGCGAAACACTTCTGGGTGCGTAGCCTCTCGAGGGTAAAGCGTACCCACTCTGCAGAGTTAAAACTATCATGGTAGCCGTGCTCGCGGTTATGAGCATGCTAAGGGACTGTTCATATGGTAGCACTTCTTTTCCAAAAAGGGAATTTTCAAAAAGGATTTGAGTTGAGTAAAAGGTGTTGAGAAAGAGCTTTGATCTTGAGATAGGTACTACTGGCTTGCCTCATGAATTGGGTTCGGCCTATCATGAATTGCTTGCGCGGTTTCGACCTACCCTTTGTTCCGAGTTATTCCCCATAATGGGAAGACACTGTGGAAAAAACTCGCTACGGCATGAGGCCGAATGGCGAGAGTATTTTGAGAAGGAGCCCCAAAAGATAAATATCTGAGTTTACAACTTTCTTAGAAGTGCTTTTATAAAATTAGGGAAAGAACAAAAACGTATTTCCGCAAAACTACCCAAGCCATCCATTTGTACTAAACCCCATCTGCATATATCCTCGACTTGCTGAGTACCTTTGTACTCACCCCTATTTCTCCTTCCCCTCTTCCAAAATTTCAACAGTCGAGGAGGCCCCCTTCGACTCTCCATCCGAGGAGGACCCGGACTACAAGGAGGAGGACTTCGAGGACGAGTAGGGTTATGTCCTGCCTGCCGCTTTGCCTGTGGAGTAGTCTAGCTAGTAGAATAAATCGTGCCATGTTGGGCTCCTGCGTCACCATGTGTGTAACTCTGTATCTTGGCCTGCGTGCAGTGCTTGATGTACTAAGTTGTGACTTCCTTTGAGACGCTTAGTCCCCTATGTTGTAATAATGTAACTCAAAGGCAATGTACCATTATTGTTGAATTGTGTGTGCTAGCCATGATCTTCTGGGACTAGTACTGTATGCACAATTAGGATTCGGTCAATTAGACCGGGTCCTGACACTTTGCTTAGGTCTTATTGCATCGCTTTGAAAGGTTGGTCTCCTAGTGCTCTCCATTACATGTTGTTTTTTGTTTGTTTTGTTCCTGTGTTTATTCTTATGCCTGGCCCTGTTCCCTTGCAGATTGTTATCCATGTAGGTCGTACTATGGCCCTCCTTCTGAGCGGTGCCGTTTCTGCAGTGCTGTCTTTTGGCGGCGGGAGACTGTCCAGGCTACGCAGTCTGCTTCTTCATCGCGTTTGCGTTATAATGGCTGCTGTCGTGGAGGGGGGTGTGCCTACCGCTGCGTCGTCCATATCCTTCGCCTCTCTGCGACTTGATGAGTCTCGATGGTAGTCCTTTGTCGTTGCATTTTATGGACCGTAGCAGGATGTATAATTCTATGTTCACCTTTGTGTCTATGGGGGTTCATGTTGATCGGTCTATAAATATCGGCCGGGGCCCTTGCATCTTTCGTATCCATGGTGTGGTTCATCATCGGTTTGGTTCCCTGTTACCGATGCCTTCTCAGAGGCCTCAATTTTCTCAACTTTATATCTATGATATTGCTAATGAGGTCATTAACAGAATGAATGTTTTGCGTCCTCGGCGTCCTGAGGTTCCTCAGGGCGCGTCGGTTAATGAGGATACAGACATTCCGAGAGGTGCTGAGCTTTTTCGTTTAGATGGCCAGATTGTTGTGAGCCTTATTGTAATGTTGAATAGTCATAATCCTATTGTACAAACCTTCAGCCTTGCTCGAGATAGATTACTTGCTTCTGATGTACTTGAGCTGTCTATTCTGCTTGGGAATAGCTTTGTTGTTGCTGATCGCGCTTATTCTTTGCCTGTTAGCTCCGAGTTGGCTGGTCTTATTGCTGGTGATATGACTCCAGAAAATGCGCACTTTGATATGATTGCTCAGTCCCGTTCTGGTCAATTCAGGCATATCCCTCACACCCATCAGTTGCTAATGGCACTGCAGTATCCTTTGTTGTTTCCATATGGAGAACGGCATACAGGCATGCGTACGCGTGAGACAGACGATTATCATGTTCGTTCAAGGTCCGATGTCAATATGATGGATTATTATCGCTATGAGGCTCACTATCATCCTGGTGATTGTAATCCTATGACTTGCTGTGGTAGATTGTTCGAGCAATATTCAGTTAATGCTTTCTCATGTGTCGAGGCCAATCGTTTCTCGATTTTTTATTTCAATCAGGACCAGTTAAGGTCGGAGACATATCAAGGAATAGCTGATGCGGTTAGCAGAGGTGGTACTTCGGTAGGGATGCCGGGGTCAAGGTTGTTTTGCCTTCTTCTTTTACAGGAGGAAAACGATATATGAACGAGAATTATTTTGGCGCCATAGCAATATGCCGGGTATATGGGCCACCTCATATTTTCATTGCTTTCACCTGCAATCCAAAATGGTCCGAAATTCGTGAGGCTATATCATGTGAGCCAGGTCAGAAATATAGCCTGACATGGTTGTCCGAGTTTTTTCATATGAAGCTCGAGGAATTTGTTCGTGACGTGAAGGATGGCGTCCTTTTCGGGCCTACACGAGTAGGTTACAAGTTATCCATCCTCTTTGTTTTTTTTTTTCTCGTGTGTTTATTGTTCCTGTTTATGTTTTTGTCCCCCTTTTCACCCGTCCACTGTACTCGCAGCAAAACCAGGCCCAGTGGCTATTGCGGTTGTGCCTAGGAAAAAGTCCACCTTGCCCCCCTCAACTATTGAAAAACCGGTCAATCAACCTCCCTCAACTATCAAAACCGGTCAAATTACCCCTTCAACCAAAACCACCATGGTTTTGGATGACATGTCATCCTAGTCAGCATTTTTTTCTATAAAATAATTTCATAAAATTTAATAAATTGTGGAAAATTATAGGAAGCTCAATAAAATCATATAAAAATACCAAAAAATCTAGAAAAATATGTAGAAACTAAATATTCAATAAAAGTATAATGTTTGTATATGTAATTATATGCATTTTTTGTTGAAGAGTATCTTTTATTGATTAAAAAAATTAAGAATTTAGAAAAATTTTGTTTGTAGAAATTAATAAAAATGTAAAAGGTGAAAAAGGTAGGTATGCATTTTGAATGTTGAATTTAATTTTTAAAATTACAATTAAAAGGTCAAACTAACTTGCGTCCATCGCTTCCCTCGGCGCGCCACCTCAACTACTCATAGCGTAGCGCTAGGCAGCCCAATCCTTCAGGGCAAAAAAAATTAAGCCCAAGGAGAGGCCCACCGGCCACCGCATAGTCGGCGACCCTCTCCACCAAAGCAGGAGGAGAGCACGGAGAGGCGGAGGCGGAGGAGCGAAGAGAGGGGCACCGAAGAAGAGAGAACCCGGGCAAGGCGATCGGCGGCGATGTCGTCGGGCAGGTTCTCGCCGGTGCTGCAGGCGTCGGATCTCAACGACTTCATCGCCCCCTCGCAGGACTGCATCGTCTCCCTCAACAAGAGCTCCTCTGCGCGCCGCCTCCAGGTGCTGCCCCCCGCTCCCTAGCTAGGGCTTCCGTTTCCGCCCTAATTCCTTGCTCATGGACTCCTGGCTAGGTGGCTAGGTGTGCTCTGTAGGCATGGATAGGAGACTTATGTGGTAGTGGAAATGAAGAGGAAAGGGAGACATGATTGATTTTCTCTTCTACTGTTTAGTTGTCTGTGACAGAGACGAGGGGAGTGAGTAGTCTTATTAGCTAAATATGAACTACTGCATCAGATTTCCTTTGCTCAAATGGGTTGTTGTTTCAATTCGGAGAGAAAGCAAGTTACAGCTGGTAATGAGTGAACTATACATTAAGGCTGTATTTGCTGATATTAAGTTTCTTTTTTTAAAAAAATGGAACTCTTTGATCTTAGACCTCAATATCTTCTATGGGGCGCAAATAATAAGGCAATCTTAAATTTTGTCATGCCCAAGGAAAATCGCGAGACTACTCCCAGTTTTTTGCATAGCAAAATCAAGTACAGCTGCTTTTCCATAATTAAAAGCTTGGAGTCTTGTTGGAGCGTGACAACATGGACTTAACTGATGAACTCCTGGCACCGAGAAATTTCGACCTTTTCCTGCTTTTCCACAGTTTAGCTACTTACAAGTGCTGTATTAATCTCCCCAGTATAGAATAACTTCCTCCCTCCATCAAAACTGAAACTATCTCCCACTAGTTTAACACAGTGGAACCACTTTGAAAGTGCTAATTGTATCTCTGTGCACATGTAAACCAATAAATTAGCTTCACAGTTCACATCATTTCACATCAGCTCAACTAAAACTTCATAAACTCATCTTTATTGCTGCTGCTCCCCATTAACTGCAGTTATGCATACTATTCCCTATATTCCTGACCCTTCTGTTTCACAGATTAAACAAAAGGAAATTGCAGTAAACACAGAGCCTCCAGAGGAAGCAGTCAAGATTTCACTAAAGGATTGTTTGGCTTGCAGGTTGTTACCACTATTTATTATTCATCTCAACTGCACTAGTACAAGTCTGTATAATGCTAACTGTTTCATTTTTATCTCATAGTGGTTGCATAACATCAGCAGAGACAGTTATGCTTGAGAAGCAAAACCTGGATGATTTCATTAGTCGCATCAACTCTGTTAAAGCCGTCTTTATATCTGTGTCTCCCCAGTCAAGAGCATCACTAGCGGCATTCTTTGGCCTTTCTCAATCACAGGTAATTATCTGTTTCCCAGTCAAAAGTATCACATTGTCAGATGTTCTATAATGTTCCCCACAAGGTAGTTTGTCCAGAAATATTCCACTCCACTCTTATCACTCTTGATGAATGAAAGGGCACACTTTAATTATGATAGCAAAAGGGAATTCATTTTTTTAATCTTCAGGCTTTCAGAAAACTGACTGCTTTGTTCAAGTCAATGGGTGTAAAGGCAGTTTATGACACAAGCTGCAGTCGAGATCTTTCCCTTATTGAAGCATGCAATGAGTTTGTTTCACGTTATCAGCAAAATCAATTATCTATGGGCAAAGAAGCTGGAACCAGTCTTCCCGTTCTTTCATCTGCATGCCCAGGTAAAATTTGCATGGAATATGACACTACTTTTGCTACTGTGTAATCTGGGTACCAATAATACTGTCCGCTCTTTACATAATATTAGTATCTGATGGTTTCCTACTAGCTGTTTAATTAGTTATATTTCTTCTACAAATACGAGAGGACCAGTTTTAAAAATACGTGAATCTCTTGCTCCTTTGTAGGCTGGATATGCTATGCCGAAAAAACTCTTGGTTCATATATCTTGCCTTACATCTCATCTGTAAAGAGCCCGCAGCAGGTGATTGGTGCAGCGATCAAACATCATATAGTTGAAAAATTTGATCTCAAGTGAGTATTTTTTTCCCCAGCTTTAGGTGTTGAAGGTGTAAATTTTCAGATCTTTTTGAGATTTAAGAAATTCATTGGTATCTTGGTCACAAATAGGTCTCATTTATAGATTTTTATGATGCAAATTTGACCCATGGCAATAACATTTTGCAAAAACAGTATAAGATTATAGAAGTATTGATTACAACATATCCAGATATATAATTTTAATGTAGTCAATCAAACATTTTTTTTAACAAGATTGTTTGAAGCAAGAGTTGACTGTGCACGCTTGAGGTTGGAGGGAATATTGGTAATGGTCATAACCTAATTTTTCATGTTCCATTATTTTAGTAATAGTATGTTATGTATTTGGTGTAGTTGGATGGTTGCTTTAAACTAATACCAGTGGTAATATATACTTGTCATTTTTTTGTTTTTAACTTATATATATATTGTGTAGGCCATATGATGTTTATCATGTTACTGTGATGCCTTGTTATGACAAAAAGTTAGAAGCTGTCCGGGACAATTTTGTTTCCTCTGTGGAAGGTAAAGAAGTTACAGAGGTGGACTCGGTATTGACAACTGGTGAAGTTTTAGACTTGATACAGGTAACTAATTTATTTCTTGTTCTTTCTTGTAATATGTGTTTGGGAAACTATTGAGACACTTATTATCACGATGGTTGTGCAGTCAAAATCGATCGATTTCAAGACAATGGAGGAATCTCCCTTGGACAGATTGTAAGTTACCTTGTACGCTTGGTGTGTTGTTCTGTCTCTTTATGAATGAAACTCCAATGAAGTTCGAGATGACTGGTACAAAATCAGCCATAATTCGTCCAATTGGAAGTTATTGTATAAATTTAATGAATCTTGTATTTAATCATTTGTTGAGGAAAATAACCCAGAGAATAATTATATGTTATTCTTTATGTTGTGTGGTACATCATAGTTTATTTATCTTTTCTCGCCTATTTACCTGGGAATTCACATGTACTTATCTGCATTATTAATCAGATTATCAAATGTCAAAGAGGATGGCCATCTATATGGGGTTTCTGGTGGCTCAGGCGGTTATGCAGAAACGGTCTTTCGGCATGCAGCACGTACACTCTTCAATAGAGAAATAGAAGGACCACTTGATTTTAGAATCTTACGAAATTCAGATTTCCGTGAAGTTATACTGGAGGTAACTCAGTTCTCCCAGTCACATGTTGACCTAATACCATTCTGTTCTGTTCATGCTCAAACTACCTCATGATCACTCTATATAACATCTGTTCCTGCTAACAGGTGGAGGCCAAACCTGTTCTGAAGTTTGCCCTTTGCTATGGATTCAGAAACCTACAGAACATTGTTAGGAAGATTAAGATGGGAAAATGTGAATACCACTTCATTGAAGTTATGGCTTGCCCAGCAGGTATTTATAATATTGTGCTGCATGTTATTTTTTAGTGACTGGGTTTGGGCTTTAGGATAGATATAGGCTATGATGCCTTGACTATCTTTCCACAGGTTGTCTGAATGGGGGTGGTCAAATAAAACCTGTTAAAGGACAATCTGCCAAGGATCTCATCCAACAACTAGAGGATGTGTATATGCAAGATGTAAGTGGTCGAGTGCCCACTACAGTCATTTCTTGTGGTTCACAAGCGCCTTGCTTTTTTAGGGATATTTTTTTGTCTTAACCTTTCTTTGATCATCAATTTGAATGTTGCATTCATCTTATAGTAAATTCTCCAGCTGCACTTGCTATTTTCGTTATATTTTCTTTTGTACTTTTGTTGCTTAGAAACAACAGTACTATTTGCTTTGGTTGGTCCCGTATGCAATTAATGTAAGCATGCAGCCAACTTGCACGCTACTAATATATTTTTTGCCTGTTTTGCAAAAAATGAGAAAGAACCTCTATTGAACCGTCAGTGCTGCTACAGGGCCTAATAGTTTTTGGACAGTTATATAATTTCTCAACTCATAGGATCATTGATTTTTATCTTTCATCCTGCTTTACTTTGGTAACATATATTTATTCTTAAATTAATAAGAAATTGAAGAATCCTAAAAGGTTGAGGGGGTAAGCGTCTACCTTTACCTATTTAGAGATATTGTATTTGGAACTCCAATTTTTTCCTACTTTATGCTTCACATGTCAGGTATCACATATTCACATATATATACTTATATGATGTAGCTGTAATGCTTTATGTCGATTATATTTTTCACTAACTGCGAAACTTTTGTACTAGGTGTCGATATCCAACCCCTTTGATAACCCTATCGCGAAAAGATTATATGATGAATGGCTTGTGCAGCCTGGCTCAGAGAATGCAAAGAGGTATTTGCACACAGAGTATCAACCTGTGGTGAAAAGTGTAGCCTCACAGTTGCAGAACTGGTGATAGCAGGACATCGCTGCATTGGGAATTCCTATGGTCTCGAGAGGCACTTGTACAAGTCATCAAGGTGCCCCGTCTGCACTTAAGCAAATATTGGCAACACAGAAAGTTACACATGATATCAAAAGTTTTGCTCGAGAGCAAATGAGTTTTGTTAACAATAGGTTTTCAGATGCTTTCTTAGTAATGATGTATGATACCTCACAGGGGAAAAAGCAAGTTTACTTGTGATGTGTAAAGATGAATAAACAAGATAGGTTTCCTAGCTGATAATTCTATCCCATTGTCGTCTAGGTTGAGATGACATTTTCTGATTGCCATGTTGATAACGTTGTGTATTTTTCCGCTTATTTTGTAGCAGCGAATTTTCAATACCGTCCTTTTTAAATTATCGGCTTTGAAAATGGGAATGCTTTGTTATTATTTTAACATTTTTTTTTTCAGTGATGCATCATAAAGCTCCGAAAAAGTAAGTCAAATAAAGTGTCCTAGACTCTTCAAACTGCTTCATGAAGCTTAAAAGTTTAGCTTATTTCAGTAATAAACATTTCAGGAAATTAGATACTATAACATTGATCATATTGTAATTTAAAATACAATTTTAGCCACTAATTATTATTGTAATTTTTATTAAAAATCATCAAAATTATAATACTAAAAAGATGAATCTAGACATATAATATACACACATATATCTCTACCACATACATATATCTCTACTATTATAAAGCAGCTTATGATGGTGATAGTGATTTCACCAACTAACGATTTGGGTCTTTCAATCCACGGTCAACGACTCACAGGAACGTACCCTCCTCACTCCCAACCGCCTCCCAACACAGCCGCCGCCTCCCATCTCCGCATGCTTGCCCACCACACACCCAGCCGCTTTGTCGCCGAACTCCCATCTCCGCATGCTTGCCCACCACACACCCAGCCGCTTTGCCGCCGAACTCCCTCCCCTGTCGGTTTTCCTCTCCCTCCTTCTTCCTGGTCTCTCTCTCTCTCTCTCTCTCTCTCTCTCTCTCTGCGTGTGTCTCCTCCGCCACACACCCAGCCACCCGCCTCCGCCTTTAACACCCCAGCTCCTCCAGAGTCTAGGATGCTACTATCTCTACCAATTATTCTAAATTTCGGCAGCATCTCCTCTGTTTATAAGGGCATCCACGGCAGACAATTTATATCAAAAAAATATATAACCATTTTGCAACAACCACTAACCATATAAGGAAATACAACAAAACTGTAACGTTCAATTATACATGACGCTCAACTACTGAATATATTTCATACGAAGACTAATTTCACTAATTATGATGTGAGAGGTAGTGAGTGCTCATATCATGTGCTACTTTTCCACGCTCCATGCATGATGGTGTCATCTGTTACCTAAACACCAAATAAAAGCAAGAGTGAATTCGAGAAATACTTAACAAAGTATATGTATAAACATAGGGAACGATGAAACTTCAACCATGAATCCAATCAAAATAT
Source organism: Raddia guianensis (assembly GCA_036346415.1). Lineage (NCBI taxonomy): Eukaryota > Viridiplantae > Streptophyta > Magnoliopsida > Poales > Poaceae > Raddia > Raddia guianensis. The sequence continues at coordinate 33,720,972 of CM070536.1, forward strand.
CCTTCCATCTAATACTCCAAACTATTCACTTCTTATCCATTCGATGTGATGCCATGCAATGCACATGCGTCTGTATTGTGAGCTCATACTGATATAGCTAGATGTGATGCAATGCAATGTGATGCCGCACATTGCCCGTTTTGTTTTAGTCGGGGACTAATTACTCCACTCTCGTGGAGTGCCTACCAGGTAGGACTTTAGAGCACTCCGGACTAGTCACTTTTGCCTTTCTCACCGACCTCACCGGACTAGTCAAAAGTGACTTTCTCACCGACCTGGCTCATGCAACATGATGCAATAATGCAATGCCTCCATTCTTATACAACTCTCACATACCATCATATAACAATAAATATCACAATTACTCAACATAGCTAATAGAAACAACCACAAGCCATCCACATTAATACGCTATGCTTCTTTTACCAACAAAGCGAAATAGTGCAACCTCAGCATCAACCTCAAAGCCACTGCACCTATAGAGAGTATCGCAACAAATAAATCATGTAACCCACGTTGCTAAGCAATACGTAACTCTACTACTTAAGCATATAGTTTCGGCATCGGTTAGACCCCTATAGCCTAACCCATCCAATTCATCCACACTCTAATCGACCAAACCAAAACATCCCCACAAGAGTAACAAAGGAACTGGCATCATATTTGTAACCCGAAAATATATCGAGGTCGAGAACTCTAGCTCCTAATATCCCTTGATTATGAAGGTACACTCCACCATTCCTCCATCATTTGCAATCTATTCCGGTTGCGTCCGAAACCGGACAGCGGTACTAAAACAATTGTATCTCCTATACCGTAAATCTAACTTATGTGTGCTTGCACTCGTTGGAAAGCTGAGAACCTAAGCCACAATTCTTACAACATGAGCCCCCTCTGAAACTTATCCTGAAATGCCCAAATCAAGGCCTCAAACTACTGCAGTACTCGCAACCCTAGCAAAACTCAATCTAGCCATCTAATCACCTCTAACACCAAGCAAATCGCATCTAAACAAGACCAATCTTGCAGGGGAGAAGAGATTAATTACCTTAATTTAGGGCTTTATTCCCCAAACCCTATCCCCATTTTTTTCTCTCTTCCTTCCCCTTTTCCTGCATCTCTTCTTCTCCATCGGCACACTTCCCAGGACTGCAACTCATGTTTCCCCTTCTTCTTCTTCTTGCATCATCTCTTCCTCACTTCTCCAAGGCCAGCTGAGCCACACCACGACCTGGGAGGCGGCGTGGTTGGCAAAGAGGGGAAGGAGGTGGCTGGGCGGTCAGAGCGAAATGGCGACCAAGGATCATGCAGCAATGCAGCCGGCCACCTGGACTACACCACAGAACTGCCCCAATGCTAGCACAGAAAAGTTTCCTTCCTTGTGGCCAAACAGATCCTATCCACTGGAAGAAACCAGAAAAGCTAGATGGTTTCGTAGTAGCACCAAAAGTACAAGCAACAATACACCAGATAGAGGAAGCAATGGAACAATCGAAAAACAGGTGCTGAATACTTTCAGATTCCCCACAAAAAAACAAAGGGGGCTACCAGGCCAACCCTTTTTCCTGAGAACATCCTTTGTTAAAACTGCACCTCTACAAACTAACCATAGAAATATCTTGATTTTTAGAGGAATAGATGCTTTCCAGATAAAATTAAAGTCCACCACATTACCAATATCAGATATCAGCTGATAAGCTGATTTAACGGTAAACTTGGTACTAAGTTTGTTTTTCCATTCAGCTTCATCTTTCTTAGTACCATCATAAATACTTAACAAGTTTTCTTTAAAACTATTCCATTCCAATTTTGAATTACTATCAAGTTCTCTCCTAAAAGAAAAATTTAAGCTTTTTTCTACAGCATGTAACACCGAAATTTCTTGATCAAAACAAACATCATACACCACAGGGAACAAAGAGAGAATTGTCTTATTCTCCCACCAAGTATCACACCAGAAATCGATTTTTTCCCCATTTCCCAGCCTAAAAACTCTATTGCCCTGATAATATTTTCTCACCTTAAGGAGCTGAGCCCAACATGGAGAATCAGAGGGTTTAGGCTTGACAAGGGAGAGAGGACTATTTTTCAAATATTTTGAATGAATCAGAGAGACCCAAAGGCTATCCTTGATCTCTAATTTCCATAACCATTTACACAAAAGACTAATATTAAAGTCCCTCAAGTTTTTAACCCCAAGACCACCAAACTTCTTTTTAGTACAAATTTTCTTCCAACTAACCAAATGATACTTTCTCTTTAATCTAGAGCTGCCCCAAAAGAAATCTCTTCTAATTTTGTCTATTTTGGAGAGAAGATTGGGATAATTGACAAAATGCATTGAATCTCGTCGACGCTGACAAAATGCCCAAAGTTTGGAGCTCTTTTATGTTTTACCCTATAAGGACCATATTGTGAAAATAATCTTATAAACCAGTACCTTCCACTTCAATGGATAGTCCTACCCCTGAGAAAAGAAAAGGATTGAGTAGTTATTTGGTTGAGCTAGGGTTATGGATTCTGATTTTTTCGACGGCAGGGAGACCCTCTTGACCTCGATCTGCGCAACGCTTTTGTTCTCTAGCCCGTCCCCCTGCCAGTGGCGGCAGGGCAGGATCTATCCATCCGTGAGCCTTCTGGCTCCTGCATATGACATTCTCGGTGACTGTTGCTGCCATAATCCCGCCACCATCAAGGTACATATGCCTCCTTTCCACCTTTGGGGTTTCATTCTCTTTTCTCTTTCAGATTTTTGTCAACCTGGAAGCAACAGGTCATGAATGCTTTTTCCTGCCAATTTGTTTTGTTCCATGATAAAGTAATACTCTGCAGCCTGGTGCAACATGGAGCATGAGCTATGCCCGATGGTGAATTGTGTATATGCCTTTTCAGGTGTATCCCCGTCGGTGAATTCTGTATGCCTTTTCAGGTGTTTTTTTTTTTCAAATTGTATCGAATGGGGATCCTAAAAAACTGTATTGTGTCGGTTGGGGTTGCACTGGCAGTGATATAATCTTGCTTCTTTTATGCCCTTGGTGGAATTCCATAACTTGCTCCACAGTCCATTTACAACTTAGTTCAGTTTAAATTACAAAGATGTAAAGCACTAAAAGTTAAGAAGTGAATATATTTATATGCGGTTAGAGGATTCATAACGTATTTTTTAACTGCAATAAGATAGTTTACAGATGGCATTGTCTTGCAGCCTTATTAGGAAGGTGTCGACGGTTGGGATATTGACCCAAGTCAACCAAGGTTCTTCAAGGAGGAGATATGAGACACGCCAAACAACCACGAACAACAAATGTAACAGGAGATGAGTTTTTATCCCGGTTCAGCCTCTCGGGAGAGATAATAGCCCTACGTCCAGTCTTTCTTATATATCAGGGATGAATACAAGAGATGGCTCGACGAGACGAACAAGTCTCGGCGAGATTATGCGAGTACAAGTGCGCGATAAGCTAGAAGATCATCACCCGGCCCCCTTAACACCGTAGGGGCTTGGTTTATACAGTGCAGAGCAAACCGACCTACCGAGGGAATATCGGGCCGAGATCGTAACGAACTCATACATGCCAAATATGACCTAAGGTAGATAAGGCATACGACCTTGGGGATCACGACTCCTATTCCAATCCGGGAAACCACGTCCGGGTCTTCACGTAGCCGTGCAGAACTCTTGTTCGAGTAGGACTCAAACACGAATCCTAGGCCATTACGCACCGTGCTAGCCATGAAGCTGTTCGGCAGGATGCACATGGGCCTGATAGAACCTTCTAGGGAGCTGGGCCCTAGTAGGCTGTTCGATTGGGCCGTCAGGGAGTGGGCCATGGCAATGGGCCGTGATCTAATCCCCGACAGAAGGCATATATTATATACTCGCATGTTCCTTCTCTCTCTCTTTTCTGACGTGATGATGAGCAATATCAATTTGGTTCAATCATTCATGAATTTATATTTGCTAAGCAACAAGGATGCAATGGTTTCTAAGTAAAATTTTTTGTGGTACTTAAAAGTATTGCATGATTTCAATAGACATTTTTTTATATAATTTTCAGTAGGAGCCCAAGCACAAAGCATGGAAGATACATTCCTATTTCTACAGAAGGGGCATTTGATTTGATCTTCTAGGATACATCTTTGTAAACATCATAAAATTCTTGTGCACAGTATGCAAGCTGAGATGCACTATTTGTAAGAAAAAGGTATTGTTCTCTAAACTTCATGAATTTAAATATAGCTCATTCAAATCATAAATTCAGTATAGAGGGGTATTAGCCATACTGCTCATACATATATCCTCCCTTGGAGCAACATTTTTGTTAACAAACTCTTAGGTCTTCCATGAAAGAATGTAAACATTTTTATTAGTAGTCCCTCAGACTGTAAAAAATCATCTTATGTTGAAATATTAACTGAACTGTGTTATTTTAACCTTCATATTGCAAAACTACTTATCCAATAATGTTAACTTTATTTTGTTATTGCAAAAAAATGACTAACAACATCTTTGTTTTATGTTCTTGTTGCAGCTATGTGGTGCCCTTTTAAAACAGAAGTATCTGACATGGATTCATAAAACCTATGTGATTATACACTTTTTTAATTGTGTAACAAAATGCTTGTTGGTTCATGAATATGTGTATGACAATAGTCTTAGTTGTTTGTGAAGTGGATGCCTTCACCAACTAATGCAATTTGAGGACTAGGGGTTAAAATCAGTATAATTGGATGCCTACACCAACTAATGCAATTTGAGGAGTAGAGGTTATATGTGTAGCTAAATAGATGCCAATGCTCAGCTATGCTATTTCATTTTATGTAATTTTTTTTCCCACACATGACCTCGGGAAAGCAGACACATTGTTTTAAATACCCACCAATGAGAAAATGTTTATCATTGGTCATATTGACTTTTCTTGATATTTCAGATAATGTTGTGTACTATTTACCTCTGAACTGAACTTTCAAGCAATATGTGAACAAATTTTAATTTTATTCGGTGCATAAAATTCAGTTAGATTTATGTAGATCATGATCAGATCATTATACAAGGCATTGCAAGCATGCGGTGAACAGATATGAACAAATAATTAGTATTATTTGTAATGTATCATACGTATTGTTGAATTGCGTCCTATTCCTATATCTATATGACGTGACTGAATCTCTTGTACACTGAACTTTTTAGAAAAGTTTAGTTAGGGTAGTTGTCTGCTGCATTGGTGAATATGGTGAGATGCTGGTCAACAACATTAATATGCTGGAAGTGGAGGAGCCAATCACAGTGAGTTGAAAATTCGTGCCAGCCTAATTTGCTAATACATTGCCTTCTGAGAAACAAATATGCTATAACATTTTCCTTTGGTTAGTACATATTCTTGTAACCTCTTCAGGCGCCCATTGTGTCTGAACTGCTCTAAACTTGGTCCACTTATGGCACTGATTAAGTGATAACTCTTGGATATATTAAAATTTTACTTACATTATCCTTCCTGAGCTCCCTTATGATCCTTTGGCATTAATATGACCTATATTATCTGTAGTGATTGCCACCAAGAAAAGATACATGATCATTTATTTAATCTCACCTCTGCACATAGGGTTCACCGCAGAAATTTGGGTTTAGAGGGTTTCAATTCATTGGTTCTATGCTCCATCAGAGCATGCTGACATTTTTCTCTGTATTTTATTTAGCTGCATTGTTCTTCCATTTTACTCTTGCCAATCAGTTTGGTCACTTTCTCGACATGTTGTTAGTAATTTCTTATTTACATTTTTTGTAGGATTAATAATGAGCTAAACTGATTATTTGGAGTTATCAAATTGGAAGAAGTTGAAGTGTCCTTTTGCTTTCTATATTTTCTCTAATTTGGTGTGTAACGTTGTACTATAAGACTTATGACACAAATAAGTGTCAATGTTATTTTGTGGTCGATAATGTTGACATTATCTATTTTGGATTGTAATGTTTGCCTTAATGTGATGTAATGGATAACTCTCTATGTCAGTGTTTAATTGTGTCCATTAACTTTAAAAGTCATGTTTTACTTTTTGCTAATGACTCATGTAATGAAAACTTAATTTTATGACTCCGTAGCAGTGCACGGGCACTCTACTAGTAATTTAATTATTTACAAAGGTATATATGACTTAAAACTTTAACCATTTGGATATCATTTATTTGTGATTAGAGATAGACATCAATTATGCGAGTATATAATAAACACATAGCACTACATAAATACATCTTGGCATGTACCATAAACTACGAGAATGTTATTTCAGCTGAAAAGTTTAATTCAAAAATGTTGTGACCCTTTAAGAAAGGCTTTAAAAAATTTTAAGAATAGAAAAATTATTTAATAAATTATGAGAAGAACCATTTAAAATTTCAAAAAATAATTATAAGAAGTACATCGTTTGGTTTGTAAAAGATAATAAATTTTCAGCTTTTAATTTTAATTTTAATCAATCACACGTCGTTTGTGACAATGAAGCACACTATACATCCTCATAGATACAACCCGTTGACATTTGGTAGAGACATCGAATTGACCTGTACATAGCGTTTTTTAGAAGGCCTTTGCATTGCTAGGGGGTAAATTAAGGAGAAGACCAACTCCATTTTGTCGCCCGCTGTTTTCGTTTCCGGTGATTCTTGGGAACGGGCATGCGGGTCGGGTGAATTGAGACATGAACACCGCCCACCATTTGCATATTTGCGTAGCAGGCTAGAAGGTGCAGCTGAGCTGACTTCACTCCCATGCTGAAAAGAAAGACCTATCTTCAAGAAGGCAAGAAGGAAAAATCACTGACACATGTGCTGGCTGCTGCCTCGTTTTCCACCAACAGATACAAGTTCTACAGGGATTCAGGCTGGGGTGTAAGCTGGATCACGTCGGGGAGCTTCTCGAGCAGGTAGGTGAACAATCCGCCGAGCAAGAATATGAACACGAAAGCGAGCGCGATCTTGGCGAGGTAGACGGAAGTGGCCTTCACCGCCTCCCGGTCGAGGGGATCCTTTACTTCACCTCGTCTCTGCGAGAGGAGAATCTCATCTCATATGTTCTCATTCTTGAGAGGGGGAGGGGGGGAGGGGGGGGGGGGTCTGAAACTTTTTTACCCAAGAAAAGAGGAACAATGCAGGGGTGGCTGGTTGGTTTAATGGTTACCATGTCAAGCGGCGGCCCCCGGTGGGTTCCAGGCGTGTCCTGCTCGGTGACGGTCTGCAGCCGCCAGCCGCCGCCGTAGTCGGCGAGCGGCGCGGTGGGGCCGAAGCTGACGGGCTCCTCGCCGTCCTTGACGGCCTCGACGTGCAGCGCCGCCGGGGCGCCTGCGGCGAGCTTGCGGTTGACGGCGTGCAGCGCGTAGCGGGCAGTCGTCCCGGCCGCGAACCTCCGGACCTCGCCGGAACTCCGGCACGTCACCTCCAAGAACTGCCAACTCTCCGCTGTCAATTGCTTACAGAGAGGAGAATTCCAGGGTTGGGAGAGATGGGGAGACGGATTGGACTTACCGGCGGCGGTGACGGAGCGCCGCCGGCGCCGTCCTTTCCCGCCGGCGCCGCCCCGTCAACTCGCTGCTCCATCGCCGCGAGGCCTCGTAGTTTGCTTGCCTCCGGATTTGAGAAGACCGGCAAGGAAGCGGGCGCAACTGTGGCTGTGCGCGTGGTGGAGTAGGGGAATATGACGGTTGACCTTTTCTATAGGTGAGCTTTATACTGATGAGCTGGGATCAGGCCGGCCAGGAGGCCTCACATATACGGCCCAGGTAATAGCAAAGAGCGTCGCGTCGACAGGCATGGAATTTTTTTTATACTTTTTTATACTTTTTTTCTTTTATGTAAAATTGTATCTCGGACTGAACTTTAGACACAAATAAACGCCGATCGAGCGTTCAACCAACGATCAGGTGCCTATCGCACTTTGAAAGCACGACAGGGTCCCTACCGTCAATGGCTGTCAGGTTGGGGACGTTTTCTGGTACCTGTCTCACTTTCAAAGCACGACAGGTCCCACACTCCCACCAGATCTCAGGATTTCAGAAAAATAGTCTTTCAAAATTCATAGAAAATACTAAAGAGCTCGAAAAATACGAGGTAAGTTTCTGAAAATTCACAAAAATAAAGAGAGTCCAAATATAATATTATTTTTAATATTTTATGGGATTTTAGTCCCTGAAAAAATAGATAAAAAGTTAAGTAAAAAGTCAACACTTTTGAATTTGAAATTTGAAAACATATTAAAATGTTTTAAAAAGTATGATAGTTAAACTCTCCTCAATTTTATAGATTTTTGGATATTTTTAATATATTTTTCGAAGCTTCCTACTATTTTATAAACCTTATTTTTTTATTTGCTGAATATCATAAACCACGAAAATAAGAAATGGGCCACCCTTCACCTTTCTCATGGGCCTTTCCTCCCTCCTAGGCCCATGCGCCTAAGGACACCTATGGGCAGCGCCCACAGGCCATCTGCCCACTGTTCTTCTTCCTGAATTTTAGACACAAACTATTTATTTTCCCACCCTTGATAAAAAACAGAAAGGCGACATGTACGTGTCGTGCTTTGAAAGAGCGATAGGTACCTGTCGTGCTTTGAAAATACGACAGTACAAAGAACGCCCCAAATTTCACGGCCAAGGATTTTAGGAACCCTGTCGTGCTTTCAAAGTGCGACAGGTACCCGATCGTTGATTGAACGTTCGACCGATGCCTATTTGTGTCTAAAGTTCAATCCGAGATACAATTTTGCATAAAAGAATAAAATATATATATAAAAAAATTCACAGGCATGGACCTAGAACCGACGGAGCCTGACAAGTGACAAGTGCTCGCAATTTCTATTAGTTTTTTCGGAAACACTTGCACCCTGACGTCCGGTGCGCCGGACTTGCGCACGCAGCACGCGCGGACGCCAGGCGTGCAACGTGGCACATGCAAGGGTGGGTCCCACATCATTTTTTCTTTTGAATGGCCATATTTTTTTACTGGTTGCTCTAATCCACAAACCGTTTGCACCAACGTGTTGCTCGTATTTTTACGAACAAAACAAGATATATGTTGCCATATAAATCCTAAAACTTACCTGGTGAAACTTGGGTTTCGCCTGCTGAAACTTGGATTCATATTCGTAAAACTTGTCGAACTGTTAAGTTTCATCAGGTTTATTGCAAGTTTCATCAGTTTTAATGCAGGTTTCATCCAAGTTTCTTCAAGTTTCATTAGGTCAATTCAAGTTTCAACAGGTTTCATCCAAGTTTCATCAGGTTACATCGAAGTTTCATCAGATTTCATAAGCACACGACCAAGTTTCATCAACACACGGTGAAGTTTCCCTAGTATAGGTGTAGTTTCATAAGTGCCTTCTCATAGCTTCACATAAAAAAATTTAAAAAGTGAAAAAATAAAAAAAATAAAAAATATTTAAAATGGGTTGCTCTCTATTTTAGAAGAATTATGAAATTTATTCCACGTATTTTGAACACTGTTTGAATTTTACACAAAAATCAGAAGTTTAATTGGAAATTTAATCAACTGCACAACTAGCAACTCACTCGCACACGCTGCAAGACGGGCGTTCGGATCTCGGGTGCTGAAGATCCAACGCCCATGCTGGTCCGTTCAAGACGCCAAAGCGTCGGACGTCCGACGCTCAAGGCCACCTAGTTTTTTTTCCTTGCGTTTCTCGCGAGAAAAAAAAGGGAAAAAAGTGTAATTTTAGAAGGGAAACAAACTCTTACAGTTTTCAACTTGTATATTCAACTTGGTACAAGCAATATAGAAAATCACATAATGATCTGATGCATATTCAACTTGGTACAAGCAACCAAACACGTAGTTTTCTCCACATTTATTTTCCCACCCTTGATAAAAAAAAACGAAAAGGCTACAGTCCGGGAGTCCGGCGCCTCCGGACTCCTACGTAGCGCGCGCGTAACGCGGGGGGTGGGGCACTGTGCGCATGCAGGGTGGGGCCCATGGGTATTTTTTTTCTTTCAGCGACCATAATTTTTGACTAGGTGCTTCAATCCACAAACCGTTTGCGTCAACGTGTTCCTCGTATTTTTTGAACAAAACAAGATATATGTTGCCATATAACTCTTCAAACTTACCTGGTGAAACTTTGGGTTTCACCTATTGAAACTTGGGTTTCGCCTACTGAAACTTGCCTTTCATATTCGTCAAACTTGCCAAACTGTTAAGTTTCATCAGTTTTAATGCAAGTTTCATCAAGTTTCAACAGGTCTCATACAAGTTTCTTCAAGTTTCATTAGGTCAATTCAAGTTTCAACAGGTTTCATCCAAGTTTCATCAAGTTACATCGAAGTTTCATCCAAGTTTCATCAGGTTTCATTAGCACACGGCCAAGTTTCATCAGCACACAACCAAGTTTCGCTAGTATGGATGTAAGTTTCACCCTCTCCCAGTTCACATAAAAAAATTGAAAAAGTGGAAAAAAAAATTAAAAAATTCAAAAAGTATTTAAAATAGGTTGCTCTCGATTTTAGAAGAATTATGAAATTTATTCCACTTATTTTGAACACGGTTTGAATTTTACACAAAAAATCAAAATTTGATTGGAAATTTAATCAATTGCATGACTAGCAACTCGCCTGGCACACGTAGGCGCACGGCAGCGTTCGGATCTGCGGGGTGCCGACGATCCAACAGCCCACGCTGGTCCGGCCCGCGCGCTAGGCATCGGACGTCCGACGCCTGGCGCTTGCCTAGTTTTTTTCCTTGCGTTTCTCGCGAGAAAAAAGGGGGAAAAAGTGTAATTTTAGAAGGGAAACAAACTCTTACAGTTTTCAACTTGTATATTCAACTTGGTACAAGCAATATAGAAAATCACATAATGATCTGATGCATATACAACTTGGTACAAGCAACCAAACACGTAGTTTTCTCCACATTTATTTTCCCACCCTTGAAAAAAAAAACGAAAAGGCTACAGTCCGGGAGTCCGGCCTCCTGACTCCTCTACGCACCAGCACAGAATGTGGGGAGGGCACCTTTGGGCGCATGCAGGGTGGAGCCCACGGGTATTTTTTCTTTCGGCGACCATAATTTTTGACTGAGTGCTCCAATCCACAAATCGTTTGCGCCTACGTGTTCCTCGTATTTTTTCGAACAAAACAAGATATATGTTGCCATATAACTCTTCAAACTTACCTGGTGAAACTTTGGGTTTCACCCATTGAAACTTGGGTTTCGCCTACTGAAACTTGGCTTTCATATTCGTCAAACTTGCCTGAAAGGATCGCTATGCCGCCTAAAGGGGGGTGAATAGGCGAATAAAACGAAATTGCGGAATTAATAAAGTCAAACAGTAACCAGTCGGTCGGATGTTTCGATGCAGGTCGGATGTTCGATCGTCCAAGAACCCCGTGGTCGAATGTTACGATGCGGTCGGATGTTCGATGGCGTCGGATGTTCCGATCCTGGGTATTCAGATTTGTCGAAAACTGCGATGAACGATTTCGCAAACCAAGATTAGATCTACTCAAGAATACTCAGAACATGTCAACACCAATAGTAAAAACACCAAATCAAGACCAAGACGAAAACACAGCGATTTTTGTTTACCGATGTTCGGATCTTTGAAGAGAGATCCTACTCACCGTTAGGGAAGGCACAAAGCCCAGATCATCAAGACCCTAATCCCCTCCCGGCTATGCACACAGCACTCACCGGCGATCACTAGTTGAATCATTTTTCTTGCGGAGGTAGATTCGCACCTTCACAAACTCCGGAGGCACGCCACACAAAGATCGGCGACTCACCGACGACACCTAGCCGTCTAGGAGCCCTTCAAGCCTCCAAGAGTAACAAATGCGATGAAGAAAATAGGAATCGCTAAGTGCTCAAGAATTTGGATCTCTAATTCACGGAGCACTTGGGTGCCTTGATCTCTCTAAATCTAGATCTCACAACATGAACAAGAGAGAGAAAGGCTAAAGCTTTTTGAGAGATGATGAACAGGATGTATTAGGTTCAAATCAGGAGATTAGTAACATTTTGGCAGGTATTAGAGAAGGTTTTAAATAGGGAATCCGAAAACTAGCCGTTGCTGCAGTTAATCCCGCATCAGATGTTCAGACGCCATCGGATGTTCAGACGCCATCGGATGTTTCGACCCACGTCGGATGTTCCGATGGACTACTCTCTGGATTGCTTTGAAAATTGGCAGACTTGGATTACCATCGGATATTCCGACCCTTGTCGGATGTTCTGATGGCATAGGTTCTGTATGAGATGTATTTCGAGTGAAAAACTCATACGAACTTCGAGATACCTATTTTGTGCACTTAGGAACCTTTATATGCTTCTCCATTGCATCCCTCTTTATAATACGGCATCCCTAGGACTCAATAAACTAAGATTTACAAATAAATAATAGTCTTGTCGGGGATAAAATTACGGCCCATTGCCATGGCCCACTCCCTGACGGCCCAATCGAATGACCTACCAGGCCCACCTCCTGAAGGTTCTATCAGCCCATGTGCATCTGCCAATGCCCCTTGGCCGCACGATGCGTAATGGCCTAGGAATCGTGTTTGAGTCCGTCTCGAACAAGAGTTATGCACGGCTGCATGAAGACCCGGACGTGGTTTCCCGGATTGGATTAGGAGTCGTGATCCCCAAGATTAGGAGATTACTTTGTCTACCGTAGGTCATATTTGGCATGTATGAGTTCGTTATTTATCTCGTAGTTAGCCCGCCCGATATTTCTCGGTAGGTCGGTTTGCTCAGTACTATATAAACAGGCCCCTACGGCGCTTAGAGGACCTTAGCCAATAGATTTTCAGATACTACTCACCGAGACCTGCCGATCTCGCCGAGTTCCACCTTGTAATCCTCTTTGATATAAAGAAAGGCCGGACGTGGGGCTATTATCTCTCGAGAGGCTGAACCAGATAAAACCCCCGCTCTGCTCGTTCTTTGTTAGTGGTTGTTCGGCGTGTCTCCTATCTCCTTCTGAAGAACCTTGGTTGACTTGGGTCAATATCCCAACCGCCGACAAATGGCGCCACCATGGGGGCCAGAGATCGAGCATGTCGAACTCGGGCGGCGATATAGAGATACTTCCCGAGGGCTACGACTCGGCGACGTAATGTTTCATCCTCGTCGATTCAGATCGATCCGTCCGATCTCAACACTTTCCGTATCTGGGGCGGAGGTCTCGCTTATATGGCGTAGATAGCCGCAGATCGCACTCCGTCATTGACGATGACTACGAACCGGCGATCTTTACGACGGTTTAGATCTATCGGATTCGTGGCTATGTCGGTAGATTCTACCGTGGAGACACAAATGATGACACCGTCTAGCATACCTTCGCATGGCCCCCGCAGATTAACATGGCCGATGTAGAAACCTCGAGAATCTCCGCACGGCCGTGGCGGTCGGGCGAGGCCGGCAGTTAACTCGCTCGGCATCAAGACGAGGTCATTGGTCGCCGCGTGAGCAAGAAGTCATTCGCCGCAACCTCGACGATTCCATCAATCGACAAGGCACGCTTCGCGATCGGTGCAAGCGATCGCGTTGCGACCCACCTCGCGTGCCCTCGCCAAGTCTCCCGCGAAGTTTCTCCCGTCGGGTTAGTTCCCAGCGAATCGGACTCGATCCGGGCGAACGCGGATGCCTTGGGGTCCTGAACCCTAGAGCGTAGTCGGGAACGACTCGCGGCCATGGCTTCGTGATTAGATCCACCAACCAGTCGACCTCGCCAGATGGGCGTCGTTGCTTCTAACCTAGAGCGATTGGTCAAGGCCTAAAGTCTCTAGGAGAAGCCAACAACTCCTCCAGCGTAAGCACCAAACCGCCTGAATGATTCGACAGCTCGATCGATCGCGTGACCTCGCCACCATCGGCGATCATCGCCCATGAGCAAAGCTACCGTGGTCGCCGCCGCCGCCGAGTCCTCGTAGTCATCGCGACAACAGGGGCAAGCGCGCGCGATGACCATGGACGGTCCCCTCGTGAGGAGCGCGTCGTCGCGACCACGAGGAAGGAGTGGTGGGTTGTCTCGGAGAGAGTTTCTTCAGCCGAATCATCCTGCTCAAAGAGGAGTTACTCCGCATAGCAGACTAACGCCTTCTCAAGACTAGGTTCTGCCGGGAAGGTGGCCGGTCATATGCTTTGGGCTACTGTGGCTTTCTCGACGAAGCTTGGTGTCCGGTGGCCCTCAAAGTTCAAGCCCGGTCATATGGAGAGGTACAATGGGACTCGTAACCCGTGAGGAATTCCTTTCCATCTACGCCACGGCCATCATGGCGGCGGGGTGACGAGCTCGTTATGGCTAATTACCTCCGATCGTCCTTGAGGGTGCTTTGCTCGGACATGGTCGTTCAATCGCCAGGAGGTTCCATCACCATGGAACCAGCCTTTGTGACGCTCGATCGCTAATTTCCGGAGTCATTCGTGCGTCGGGCAAGGAGGATGATCTGCACCAGATGATCCAGATGAACGGGAGACCCTCCGCAACTTCGTGAAACGTTTCATTAAGATCCGCAACACGATTCCGAACATCTCGGATGAATCTTGTCCGCGCTTTCAAAACGGAGTCCGCGACGAGCGGCTCACCCAGATCTCGAGATCAACGAGACTGGACCGCCAACGACTGTTCAAGACGGTGACCGCTATGCCAACGCGGCAGAGCGTGTTCAAGACAAAAGGCGTTGACAAGGGCGAGCCGCCGCTTGACTGGTGTGGATGAGAAGAAGAAGAGCAAGAAGAACCACGGTGACAAGAAGTCCTGAAGAAGAAAAATAAAGGTGATGCGAACAATACCGCCGCTGGTATGGATCGCATACCTCCTCCCAAGGATGGGCAGAAGAAGCCCAACAATAACTACAAGGGCAAAAGCACGCTCGGGGAGGCGACAAGGCAAGAAAGGTCAAGCGACCGATTTTGCGCTTCCACCAAAGACTACGGGCATGATATACGCCATTGCGAGAACTTGGGCCGCAAAGCTCAAGACTTCTACAACGGCAAGGGCCCAATGCCCACCCCGCCCGAACAAGGTGATGCTTAAGTAAGGCCAAGCGCCAAACCGACGATGGTGATCGGGAAGATGATGATGAATATCAAGAGCCCGTGAACCATATCGCCATCATCTTGGCGGCTCCTCGGCTTACACCTCTCGACGTAGCCTCAAGGAAGCCGCCGAGGTCCACAACGCTGAAAAGGCAAAACCTCACTGAATCGATGAAGTGGACCGAGGTCCCCATCTCCTTCTCTCGGGAGGATTGCCCCACCGGGATGACCAAGCCTCGCGGCTCCCATCGGTGGTCGCCCACCATCGAGAACGCAAGAGTTGGCCGTGTTTTAGTAGACGGCGGGGCGCTTTGGACTTGCTTTACGCTAAGGTCTTGGGCGAGATGCGATTCCTCGTTCTAAGTCAAGGAGGTCGCAATGCCCTTCTACGGAATCGTTCCGGAGAAGCCGCAAGCCGCTGGAGCGAGTTGTCCCGCCAGCCACCTTCGCAACCCAAACAACTTCCGGACGAGTTGATCACTTTCGACGTGGTCGACTTCCCATCCACAGATAACGCGATCTTGGGCGAGCCATCTCTTGGTAAGTTCATGGTCAGAACTCCACCACGCTTACCATTGCGTGAAGATACAGCCCTAACGGTGTAATCACGGTCAAGGGCAATTACAAAGCTGCTCGATTGCGACGAGATCCCTCGCCTCGGTCGACCAGCTTTACGCTGTCTGAAGTTTCGCAGACTAAGTCTGACGCCTAGGGTCTCCCTTCACCGGGGAGAAACCAAGTAAGTTCCATTGCCCCTTGATGATACTTCCAAGATAGTTCACTTGGGGCCAACTGGACCCCAAATAGGAAAGCGAGCTCATTGCCTTCCTCCGAGCTAATGCGATGTGTTTGCTCGAGCCATCCGACATGCTCGAGTCCCAAGGAGGTCATCGAGCACAAACCGGCTGTCCGGTCGGACAAAAAGCACATTCGCGGAAGCTTCGTCGCTTTTACAATTCAAACAGGGATCATCAAAGATCGACAGGCAAGCGCCGTCATTGCGGGTTTATCCGCGAGGTTGATCACACCGAGTGGTTAGCCAACCTGCCATTGTAAAGAAGAAAGGCGGCAAGTGGAGGATGTGTGTCGATCACACAGATCTGAACGCCGCTTGTCCTAAGGACAATTTTCCGCACGCTTGTATTGACCAAATGGTCGATGCGATCATGGACGCCCAACTCTTGAGCTTTTTAGATGCTTACTCGGTTATCACCAAATAAGCATCTCCCCGAGGATGAAGAGAAGATCGCTTCATCACCCCTTCTAAGACTTTCGCTATAATGACCATGTCTTTCGGTCTGCGCAATATGGTGCCACGCTCCAAGCTTAATGGAGAAGACCTTCCCGAGCAGTATGAAAAAACTCGGAGGTCTATGTCGATTTACATAGTTGTAAAGAGCAAGTTTGCTCCAGATCATGTAAAAGACCGGCCGAGACTTTTCGTAATCTCACGGCATCGAATAAAATTAAATCCAGAGAAGTGTACCTTTGGTGTTCGATCGAAATGTTGCTCGGTTATGTTATTGGTTCGCAAGGTATTTACGCCAACCCCGAAAAAATCGAGGCCATTGAAAATATGCGGCTCCAACTAGCGTAAAGGAGGTACAGAGTCTCACGGGCGGATGGATGGCTCTCTAAGCGATTTATTTCCGTCAAAGGCGAACGCGGTCGCCTTCTTTAAGGCCCCGCAAGCACAATGGTTTCGAGTGGATGAGGAAGCCGATAGATCCTTCCAAGATCTGAAGCGATACTGTCCAATCCTCCCGCCTTGACTACCCCGCGCATGGCGAAAGCGGCTCTGCTTTGTACCTAGGTTGTACGCCACAAGCGGTGGCGGTCTTGACGGTCGAAAGGGAAGGCACACAATGACCAATCTATTACGTGAGCGAAGTACTTCACGGATCAAAGAAACGCTACCACGAGGTCCGGTTGCTCTCGCCTTGCTCATGTCCTCCGTGAAGCTTCGCCACTATTTTCAGCGCATCAAATCTCGGTCCCGACCACGCTCCTCTGGGAGAAATCCTACGGAACAAGGAATACAATGGACGATAGCTAAGGGGCAATGGAACTAGCGAGTTTAATCTGCCTTTCGTTGTCTGAATCGCTATTAAGTCACAAGTCTTAGCTGACTTTGTCGCTGAATGGACTTGCCGCCCAAATCCCGTGAAGCTCCCGAGCAACCCGATGAGCCTCCTTGGACCATGTTTTTGACGGCTCACAAGACCGGACACTCGGGGCTGGTTTTGTTCTCATCTCCCTAATGGAGAGCAACTCCGAGATTCTATCCAACTACACTTCGCAATGACTAACAACGCCGCGGAGTACGAGGCCTCCTCGCGGGACTAAGAGCGTGCAAGTCGCCGGTGTCCAACGACCGATCGTGAAGGAGATTCACGGTCATCAACCGGTGAACAAGGAGTATCGGTCTTTGCGATGACTCAATGGCGCGATACCTGGTTGAAGTGAGGAAGTTGGAGCGGCACTTTCGATTTTTCGAGGTGCTCTTCGTGCCCAGGAAGGACAACTTTCTAGCCGACTAGCTATCCAAGTATGGATCCTCACGAGAATCTGCTCCGGCAGGGGTGCTCGTCGAGCACCTTCACAAGCCCTCAATCACGTCTCCGGACGAGGCAACAGAGACAAGTGGTGCTGTCTCCGTTATCGAGCGCAGTCGCGGATGGGACAACGCCATTTGTCCGATACTCGCAGATGGGACCCTGCCCGACGCCGAAGCCGAAGCGTTTCCGGCTTATAAGGCGTGCTGCTCCATACAAGCTTGTGGACGGCATCCTTTACCGTCGAGGCGCTCTGGGAGTTCTCTCCAAGTGTATCTCGCAGCAGGAGGGTGTGTTCCTTCTTAGGGACATACATGAGGGTGCTCGGGCAACCACGCCCTTCGTAACTCGTCGACAAAGCGTTTAGCATGGGCTATTATTGGCCCACTACGTTACAAGATGCCCGGGATATCGTGACTAAGTGCAAGGCTTGCCAATTTCACGCCGGAAGGCACACAAGCCCGCCAAGAGCTCCAAACAATCCCCATCTTGGCCTTTTTCCACATGGGTCTGGATCTGCTTCGGCCCATTCCCTAAGGGGTACAAGGGCTATACACACCGCTTGTCGCCATAGACACTTTTACAAAGTGGATTGAGGCGAGCTCGTGTCGCCTCTTCACGCCAAAACGGTTGTGGCGCTTCTTCAAAAGCAACGTGGTTACGCGCTTTGGGATTCCCCACAAGTTGATCATGGATAACGAGCATCCGCCGAGCGAGCTATTCCGTGAATATCGCGAATACCGGGCACCAAGGTTCGCTTTACCTCGTGGCACATCCACGAGCAATGGAGCGATGAAGCGAGCTAACGGACGATAGTCCAGGTATTAAACGACGGTATTTGCTGCTCTCGAAAGCACAACAAGGCACAGGGTTGACGGTTCCTTCCGTCCTCGGGCGCTTTGCACTCTGACCGGTAGGCGACCGGGAAACTCCTTTCCAATTGGTCTATGGTGCGAAGCCATCCCGCCCGAACCGGTTATACTCGGTTCGCCTCAAGACGAGCTCGGTCAACTTAGTTGACGATGAGGAAGAGCGCCTCGATCTCGACCTCCTCGAAGGCACACGCGACCGGGCACAAAGTCGTAATGGCGCGCTACCAAAGAAGATCTTCGCGCACGACGCCAAGTCGATTCGACCAAGGGTTTTGAAGGCGGGCGACCTGCTTACTGCCGTCCAGAACTTGTCCAATGCCAACAAGTTAACTCCTCGCTGGGAGGACCTGCTCACGGTCGCTTTACTGCCGCCTGGGGCTGTTCGCTGGCTATGGAGGACGGAGAGAGTCGACCAAAGACTTGGAACATCGACCACCCGTAAGTTCTTTGTGTAGGTCTTCGCTTGTTTGCTTAGCCTCGCTTTTTGTCAAACTTGGCTACTTAGTTCGCCCAAGTCTCTCGCACCATGTAAAGTTCAATCCAATACTTAAGTGAATTCTCGCGGCCTCTGCGCCTTTTTCACTTCTTGTCTTTTGAAGACTACCTCTTTCTCTCTGGTAACACTTGATGGCTGCCCGGTCATGCGAACTCTTGGTCCCGCAATCTCAATGATCGTTCCCTACCCGTATCTAGTTTCGATAAGTTCCTAAACTCAGGGTTGCGTAACACGGCCTTTCCACCTTGCGGCTAAGTCTGCTCTCGTAAGCCCTCCACGGCAGAGGCACTTACTGCTTGGCGCGACCACTTGGCAAAGCTCGCTCGTAAGTCCCCATGCAGAGGCACTTTCCTTGTTCGGTTACTCTCGGAACTGCCTAACTTGCGTCAACGAGCAGACTATGGAATACATCGAGCAAGGTACGGGTGTCGCTCTTTCCCTCTACGCACGTGCTCGAGTTCGCAAGCTTAGGTTCTCGAGCATCGTCTGCATCGGGGTTAGGTGTCGCTCTTTCTCTTGAGCACTGCTCGGGTTCGCAGTTAGGTTCTCGAGCACCGCACAACGGGCCGGAGTTAGGCAAAGCGCTCTACCGGTTTTCTTAAACTTCCTAGCGCTGTTCGCTTTTCTCTTAGTTTCTGTTCGTTCGTGTGTTTTTTTGCTCTTTTTTGCAGGAAAAAAGGTAAGTATTTTATTGCGTTAATCATAAGTTTTAGGTACAAGGCCCCTTCGGGTTACAGCCGCGGTGCTACTTAGGAGCAAGTTGCTCCTTTAGCTCCTCAACTTCTAACTTGAGGCGCACGACTTCACCCTGAGCCTTGATTCCTTCCCTGCTTCATTCGAGGCGTTCGATCTCCTCCTTGCTCGCTTGGTTTGTACCGCACCTTCGCCTCGGATGGCCTCGACCTCTTGGTCTTGGCGCTTGTTGGTCGGTCGAGCCTCGCTCGCCAACTCATTTGCTTTCGGTAGTCTTGAGCTGTTCTTCCAGCTCCTTGACTCTTCTCTCTGCGGCGATCGCCAAGATCATCATCCACAAGATTCGCTCAATCTCTTCCTGTGAAGCCCACAGGGTCGAGATTTTTGCTTGCAGATCCGCGGAAGTTTGCTCTTCCTTGGCGAGCTGGGCCTTAAGCTTCTTGGCTTCCGCCGCGAGCTGGTTCCGCCAGTGAGACGCGTCGGCGAGTTGCTCTTCGAGCCACTTCGTCGGCAAGCTTCTCTTCATGGCGCCCGACCTTCACGGCTTATGCCAAGCTCCTTGGCTTCTTTTAAGAGAGCCTCGGAGGAACGCCTCTCTTTGGTCTTGTCGACGGTTGGGATATTGACCCAAGTCAACCAAGGTTCTTCAAAGAGGAGATAGGAGACCACCGAATAACCACGAACAAAGAACGAACAGAGACGGGGTTTTATCTGGTTCAGCCTCTCGGGAGAGATAATAGCCCTACGCCCAAATTTTCTTATATATCGAGACGATTACAAGAGATGGCTCGACGAGACGCGAACAAGTCTCGGCGAGATTATGTGTGTACGCGTAGCGACAATGCGAAGATTATGCCGAGGCCCTCTACACGCCGTAGGGCCTTGTTTATATAGTCTTGAGCAAACCGACCTACCGGGGAATATCGGGCCGGCTAACAACGACTACGAATCTAACTCATACATGCCAAATATATCCCGAGGTAGATAAGGCATACTCCTAGTCTTGGGGATCACGACTTACTCCAATCCGGAAACCACGTCCGGGTCTTCACGTAGCCGTCGTAACTCCCGCCGAGATGGACTCAAACACGATTCCTTGGCCTCTACGCACCACACCAGTCAGGAAGCTGTTCGGCAGGATGCATATGGGCCAGATAGAACCTTCCAGGGAGCTGGGCCCTGGTAGGCTGTTCGACTGGGCCGTCAGGGAGTGGGCCATGGCAATGGGCCGTGATTTTATCCCCGACAGCTAGCCCCGAGACTCAAGTGGAAGGACTCACTAGAGTGGGGTCTTCCTCTTGAGACTCCAAGTCACGAAGAGGGTATTTTTCCCGCTACAAAGACGCACAACAAAGCGGCGAACAGGTTATGGTTCGACCAACAAGACTTGTTCGAGACCGAACAAACCCGCCCAATGCCGAGCAACTCTGTTGCGTCGAACAGGAAGCAACGTTTGTCCGAGCAGAGCACTCAGCCTTCGATACAGAAATCGGAAATCCAGTCCCCAAGCGCAGAGCTCGTCGCGGGGACCAGACAGCGCCCGGGCGAAGAATCGCCGGTGTGGCGAATCATCTCCTTGAGGCTGAACGTCATCAAGGAGGGATTGGATTCTTGGTAGTGAAGAGCGTACCACCGCATCCGGTAAGATCAGATCTTCCGGGAGAATAAACATAGCAAGTCGCGAGACGGACTCGTGCTGCTGCATCCAGGCATTCAGATGCCTAGGAAAAGATAGGGGAGCCACCTCTCGGGCTAAACCTTGCCCTAAGAAATAGAGATTGCGCTCTCGAGCGAACGTCGTGCTCAGGAGCGAAGGTGATGCGCCTCCAGACGTAGATCGTGTGCTAGGAGCAGACAATACATACGAATGGGAAAGGTGACCCAGTCCCAGAGCGTACAGCTCGCCAAAGAAACCAGGTAAAGAGATCCAGTCCCAGAGCACGGAGCTCGTTAAAGGAACCAGAAAGTACGACCAGGCGAAGATGTACCCGGTAGGAGCCCGCGCTCCGGGCGAAGAGCTGCCCGATGCGAGGTGATCCAGCCCCCGAGCACGGAGCTCGTCGAGGGGACCAGATGCGCGTTCCGGACGAAGAGCTGCCCGATGCGAGGTGAATCACAACCCGATGCAGTCAGAGCCGCAAGAGAACGTGTGAAATCTACGTTTTACGCATGACGATTCCTTGCGGCGATGTAAGCGTTATGCGTGGCAAGTGCGTAACCGACGCTTGGAGTGCCCGCTGCGATGAGAATCGACTACGATAGGCATGCCCGCTATGATGAGAATCGACTACGATGGACAAGACTCCATTGGTGGCGCACCACCTTGACTTAGCCGAACCGTGAAGGTCGATCGGGCAAAGGCAAGAAATCATACGTGGCGGTGAATCAATCCCGGGCATGCGCGAGCAAACCCGGAAGAGAGGGACGCAGACATCGGTTTTGGTGGGAAGCACGAACTTCGCCGCAACCATCACGAGTCGATGTTCCCGCTCTCAGTATTTTCTCGCAAAAGACAAACAAGAAACGAGCGAAAGAAGGGAAAAAGAGAGCAAGAAAAGGCTCCAAGAAGAGCAAAGCGAGTTTTGGAAAACACGCTAAAGATTTACCTACCGCACAAAACATAATTTTTCCGTGTCGTCCCGATAGCGTTAGTGTCACCTCGGCGAATGCGTAACCTCGCTAGGAGTGCCCGTTATGATGAGAATCGACTACGATGGGCGGGACTCGTTGGTGGTGCATTGCTCGGATACCGTGCAAGGAAGGACGTAGCATGGATAAAAAAGACGTGTCGCGACAAGTGCAGCCCCACCGTAGCTAAGACCGCTAACCGAGAAAGGCGACGAGACCTTAGCCGCAGCAAAACGCGTCGAGGCGAAATCTTATCCGGGCATGGACCCGTGCAATACAGTGTCGCCTCGGTAGTCTTGAACCAGCGCCAGAGTGCCCGTTATGGCGAGAATCGACTACGGTGGGCATGCCCGCTCGCGCGAGAATCGGCTTACGGTGGGCAGAACTCCATCGGTGGTGCACCGCTTCGGTTAACCGGAGCTGTACAAGTCGTCGCCAGATAAAAAAACATGCTCGCGCGCGGGGAGCGCCAACGAGGTTTTGGAAAACCAACGCTAAGGAAAGGAACTAGAAAACTGAAAAGCATCAAGGGTTACCGAGATTCATCTCAAGTCCCAATCGACCGAGGAGAGGCGATCCTCAGGAGTCGGCCGAGCAGCACAAGACCGCCGAGCAGCGCTTGAATCAGAGCGAGAGTCTGACCGAGCAGCTTTCCCTGCAAAAAAGAGCAGCAAAAGACAAGGACGAACAGGAAACCAAGAGCAAGGCGAACAGCGCTAGAAAGTTTTAGGAAAACCGGTAGAACGCTTAGCCTAACTCCCAGCCCCCGTTGTGCAGCTGCTCGAGGACCTAAGTTTGCGAACCCGAACAGGTGCACAAGAGAAAGAGCGACGCCCTAGCTCCCGGTACGGACAATGCATGAAGACCTGAACTTGCGACTTCAAGCACGTGCGTAGAGAGTTAGAGCGACACCCGTATCCTGATCGACTCGTTCCAGGAACTGCTCGTTAACGTAAGTTAGGCGATTCCGAAGATAACCGAACAAGGGAAGTGCCTCTGCCGTGGAGGGCTTACGAGAGCAGGCTTTGCCAAGTGGTTGTGCCGTGAGCGGTAAGTGCCTCTGCCGCGGAGGGCTTACGAGAGCAGGCTTAGCCGTGAGGCTGGATGCCGTGTTACGCAACTCTGAGTTTAGGAACTTGTTGAAGCTAGATACGGGCAGGGAAAACCTTAAGATCGCGGAGCCAAGAGTTCGCAAGACCGGGCAGCCATCAAGTGTTACCAGAGAGAAAGAGTGGTCTGAGAAGACAAGTGGTGAGAAGGGCCGCAGGGGGCCGCGAACATTCACCGTTCAATGGGTTGAACTTTACATGGCAGCCCGAGAGACTTGGACGAACTAAGGCGCGAAATTTGAGAAAAAGCGCCGCTTAGAAACGAAGACCTGCACGAGGAACTTACGAAGCTGGTCGATGTTCCAAGTGCTGGTCAGCTTTCTCCCGACATCCACTGCCAGGCGAACAGCCCTCGGGATCCGGAAGGAGTTGTGATCCAGCCCCCGAGCACGGAGCTCGTCGCGGGGACCAGACGCGCGCCCCGGGCGAAGAGCTGCCCGGTGCGAAGAGATCCAGCTCCCGAGCACGGAGCTGGGAACCAGATCTGGAAGGCGATCAAGATCGAAGGATCGATCCGATCCGGCAGGGAAGAGACATCCCGCCTTCCGAGTCGTAGTCCTCAGGGAGAATCTCCTGGTCGCTGATAGAGTTCGACATGCTCGATCTGCGTATCCCCACGGACGGCGCCAGCTGTCGACGGTTGGGATATTGACCCAAGTCAACCAAAGTTCTTCAAAGAGGAGATAAGAGACACGCCGAACAACCACGAACAAAGAACGAACAGAGATGGGGTTTTATCCTGGTTCAGGCCTCTCGGGAGAGATAATAGCCCTACGTCCAGCCTTTCTTATATATCAGAGACGATTACAAGAGATGGCTCGACGAGACGAACAAGTCTCGGC
This sequence comes from Raddia guianensis, assembly GCA_036346415.1. NCBI lineage: Eukaryota > Viridiplantae > Streptophyta > Magnoliopsida > Poales > Poaceae > Raddia > Raddia guianensis. The sequence continues at coordinate 33,745,213 of CM070536.1, forward strand.
GAGATTATGTGTGTACCGGCGCGACAATGCGAAGATCAAGTGCCAGGAGGCCCCTCTACACGCCGTAGGGGCCTTGTTTATATAGTGCTGAGCAAACCGACCTACCGAAGGAATATCGGGCCGGGCTAACAACGAGTACGTAACGAACTCATACATGCCAAATATATCCCGAGGTAGATAAGGCATACTCCTAGTCTTGGGGATCACGACTTCTACTCCAATCCGGGAAACCACGTCCGGGTCTTCACGTAGCCGCGTAACTCCCCGCCGAGATGGACTCAAACACGATTCCTTGGCCACTACGCACCACACCAGTCAGGAAGCGGTTCGGCAGGATGCATATGGGCCAGATAGAACCTTCCAGGGAGCTGGGCCCTGGTAGGTTGTTCGACTGGGCCGTCAGGGAGTGGGCCATGGCAATGGGCCGTGATTTTATCCCCGACAGGTCTGCTCAGCCTTGAGCTTCTTCGCTTCGCCTTGGTAATGGCTCGGCTTTGGGCGGCCAGAGGGGGCTCACCGGGATCCTCGACCGAGATGCTCCCGAGGGATGCCAAGACGGGCGACCGCTCGATGGTGATACCGTCCTCAAGTTCCGCCATGGTATCCCTAAAGATCTGAGGGAGAAGATCAAGTTAAACACTTTGCGATATCTGATTAAACCGAACAAGGTTTGGCCTTGAGTTTACCTTGCTGCCGATGCTTCAAACCGCGGCGCAGCGGTCCTCGAGGCCATCGTCCACGAAGCCCCGCTTCGTCGGGATGAGACGGTGCGTTGTTCCGTCGCTACCTTGTTCGCTTCCTTCTTCTTGCGGAGCGCGTCTACTCGAGAGCAGGGGCAACGGGCGAAGCGCTTTCGTCTCCGCGCTCCCTCTCCTCTTCCTCTTTCTCTTCCGCCAACGCCTTGGGCGAGGCGAAGCCACTCCACTGGGTGGCGCTGTTGTTTCCGGGCGGACGACTTACGCGACCGCCGGGCTTTTTCTTGCTCCTCGGCGGCTGGATTTCACCGCCGCCAGAGAATCCGTCGCCTCGGTGTGAGCTGCCTCGCGACGTGCTCGGCAGATCGGCCGCTCGGTCCATACTGGCAGCTTCCGAGCCATCATCTTGGCCCCGGCCGTCTGTGGCGCCCTTGCTGGCTTCTTCTCTTCCCTCGGCCGCTTCACGCGCGCTTTTGAGCACGCCGAGCTGCTCACCGGAGCTCGGCAAGCAGTTCCATGCCGCCAACTTGTCCTTAAGGCTTGCTAGCCTCACCGCTCGCGATGAGCGCGTGTAGGTGCTTTCGGCGGCATGACCGCCGAGCGCCTCCTCGCGTCGTCGTGGCGATCTCCTCTTGGGCGACGAAAGAGATGATCGTTAAGTCTAACGCGGTCACAAGGTTGGAAGGTCAAAAGATCGATTCCTACATACCGCCAGGAAGGCTTGATCTCGATCTTCTTCGCCGAATTTTCCGCCTCTTCTTGGGGCTCCTTGGCGGCTTCTCCGCTTTGGCCCTTGGGTGTTCTCGGCGATCGCTCGGCTCCTAGTGAGTGAGCACTCCTCTCGCGCGAGAAGTTTCTCCTGCGCGTGACCTCCTCTTGAGCCTCCTCTGCTCGGCGACTGTTGCTTGCGCCAAATGGCCCGTGAGCTGCGAATAACGCCTAATCCAGAGGGTCATGTTCTTTACCTCTTCGCCGCTTTGCTCGGCGAGGAGGAGGAGCTTGGTCTCTTCCATTGGCTGACCGCGAGCCCGCTTGGTTTGTTCGGCGCCCTCCGTCGCCGTGGATGGTCTCTTTGATGTCTGGCGGCCGCCGTGTGTCGCGGGAGCTCACGTGGGCTCGGCCGCCACCTTGGGCTTTGTGGCCGCCTTGGCCTTGCCCTTCTTTGCCTTCTCCTTCTCAGACCCGGAGAGTTCCTCTACGATCCCCCCGAGGATCAGCTGGTCCTCCTGCGTGTTTTGGGAAGCGAGCATTAGCACTAAACAACATTGCAAGTCTAGCAACATAGGCTGGGAGTAAGTGATTTACCTCGTCTGTGCGGACAAGCACGTTGCGCGGGCAGGTGTACGCCACCTCGCCGGTGACCTCCCCGTCCTTCTTTTCCGCCTTCAGCATGGCGTCGACCCGCTCGGTCACCCATGTGTCAATTGGCCTCTCTGCCCGAGCAGAAGGGATTATTAGTTCCTGTTCGGAGGAAATAATCAACGTAAAGGTTGAGTCTTAAAGGCACTTACCCGTATTCTCCCTTGAAATGTCTTCCCATCCCTCTATCTTATAGAAGGGATAGGGCCTCCTCCGCAGCGGACAGATCCTGTTCGCTGTGAAGTCCCGAATGATCTCCCTGCCCGAGAGCCCGAGGCTCACGAGGAAGGCGATCTTCCTTGTCAGGTACCAATCCTCGGCGGACATCTCCGGCCGAGGCATTGGGGTTCCTTTGCCGCGCGCCTTCCGGTGAAGACGAAGTCTCATTGTCGCCGCCCGCTTGTCAGAGAACCACCTCACCACCACGCGCCCATCGAGTCGAAAGCGGGGGCGAGGGTACGCGCGTCGTCGGCGGTGGCCGGAGCTTGAGGTAGTAGCACCCAGTTGCTGGAAAGCGTGAGCTGCTCCTAAATCACTTGTAATAGTGGAGGAACAATTTCCGGTGGATCGATGCTCAGATAGCCCCCGCATGGTGTGCGAAGATAGCCATCCGGAGGATGGAGTTCGGATTGAGGTTCGCCACCTCCAATCGGCGATGTTCAAGAAGGCCTCGGCGGTCGCTCTCGGAGACCTCAACCCAAGCAGGCGAATCGCTCAAGTCGACAAACTCTCCTCGAGCGGCTCGGAGTATCCTCCTCTCCGGACAGCCTCCAGCTACCGGTGTCGATGTGGCCCTCTTCCTCCCAGGCCTTCAGGTCCTCCTCGGTCAGGCTAGTGCCGGTGAACTTGGCCATAGCGGTTCCTAGGGCTGGACGAGCAGGGTTGGTGGTGGAGTTTGGGTGCTTGATGCTGAGCGTGGTTGGAACTAGGGCTTAGAGAGGAAAGGCGTGAGAGCGTATGGTCATCGCGGCAGCTTGGGTAATTTTATAGTCCCGTAAGGGCAGCTCAAGAACGGTTTTGTCACGAACGGCTAGTTTTTACCACAACGGCTAGGTAAAACGGTCGCTTCGCTTTCATCAAGCAGCGATAGGAAGTTATCATTGGAATCGCCAACGGCTATTTTTCCATGTCCGCTACCAAGGCCGAGTGCTCGCTTTCGGACAGATGTCGTTCCTGCTCGACGCAATGAGTTGCTTTCGGTCTCGTTCGGTCTCTGTTCGGTCTCGAACAAGTTTTGATCGGATGAACCATGACCTGTTCGGTCGCTTGTTACACGTCTTTGTAGCAGGGAAAATACCCTCTTCGTGACTTAGAGTCTCAAGAGGAAGACCCCACTCTAGTGAGTCCTTCCACTTGAGTCTCGGGGGCTAGCTGTCAGGGATAAAATTACGGCCCATTGCCATGGCCCACTCCCTGACGGCCCAATCGAACAGCCTACCAGGGCCCAGCTCCCTGGAAGGTTCTATCAGGCCCATGTGCATCCTGCCGAACAGCCCTTGGCTGGCACGATGCGTAATGGCCTAGGAATCGTGTTTGAGTTCGTCTCGAACAAGAGTTATGCACGGCTGCGTGAAGACCCGGACGTGGTTTCCCGGATTGGATTAGGAGTCGTGATCCTCAAGATTAGGAGATTACTTTGTCTACCGTAGGTCATATTTGGCATGTATGAGTTAGTTACGATCTCGTAGTTAGCCCGGCCCGATATTTCTCGGTAGGTCGGTTTGCTCCGTATTATATAAACAGGGCCCCTATGGTGTTTAGAGGGACCTTAGCCAATAGATTTTCGCATACTACTCACCGAGACCTGCTGATCTCGCCGAGTTCCACCTTGTAATCCTCTTTGATATAAAGAAAGGCTGGACGTAGGGCTATTATCTCTCCCGAGAGGCTGAACGAGGATAAAACCCCGCTCTGTTCGTTCTTTGTTCGTGGTTGTTCGGCGTGTCTCCTATCTCCTTCCTGAAGAACCTTGGTTGACTTGGGTCAATATCCCAACCGTCGACAAGTCTTGATGCCTTTTTGCGACATATCCACTTTTGAGGGGTACACCATCACATGTAAACATGTACCTCATGGAATTAACCTGTAAAACCCCTGTGCACAATTCTCCAATACAAATATTAGTCCTATAATTGTTACTCATTAGTCACCAAAATCACTTTAGGGCCTAGATGCATTTTCAATCTCCCCCTTTTTGGTGTATTGATGACAACAATTATAGCTCACAAAGAAACATTTATAAACAAGAATATAGATGAAAGCTTTCCCTGAAACTATGGCAAGGATAACAACAAGAGCCCCCCCTATATCCTTGGCAAATTTGAATCTAAATGCGGTATGGCAGGATATGTCACACAATATGAATAGACTTAAATAAGAAGCAATTCACCATTACATCATCATCATAAACATGAACAATTAAAGACTTACAACCACAGCGTACCACATAAAGCATTGAGTTTAAAACATAGTTTTGCACACACTTAAACATTCAAGTTTCAAACATAGGAATGATAAATGATAACTTTTCTCCCCTTCGGCATCAAGACGCCAAAAAGAGAAAAACTGAAAATGGACTACTCAATCCACTCTGGATCACTGCTGCTGGAACTTCCATCACCACCACCTTGAACACCAGCTCCACCGGTGACTTCATCACCATCGTCGTCGCCGCCACCGCCACCGGAAGGAGGAATTCCAAACAGTCCTCGAGTATAGGAGTCAATGGTAGTGTTGGGAGACTTGGAATCATCAGAAGAAAGAGGCATACTAAGATGCTGCTTGATGTCTTGAATATGCTTGCGATTGTCGCGGAGACGCACAATGGTGTCCTTGACCCTTTCATTCGTCTTGCGACACATGCAAAAGATAGACTTCAGTATCTTTTTTATGGAGCCTCCAGAAGATGACGGACTGGACCTAGCTCAAGATGGGTCCGCGCTACCACGAGGAGCAGAAGAAGGCACCGCGCTATCACGAGTAGCCGAACCCCTCCTGGGCGGAGTAGCAGAAGTCCCGCCAGGAGAAGCCAGTACATGGGTGGTGACAAGGTAAGGGGTGTGCTTCATGTCAGCGTATTTTTCTGCCGCTAGACGAGAAGATTCAGAGATCCGACATGGGGGGTAGCACTGCTGCGCCTCGAACCGCCCTCGAGCTCCCAAGAACAGTATGAACACGGCGATGTACCCAGGTTCGGGCCCCCGAGGTGGGTAATAGCCCTACTCCTGCTGAGCTCTCGCTCTATGTGTGTGTATTAGGTATGGAATGAGGTGGAATGAGAGAACATGAGACTTCTCCCTCTCCCCGTGGTGGCTTGGTCCCTTATATAGCGTGGGAGAGCCCGAACCGACGGGGAGAAACAGGGGGGACGCATCTAACCTATTACATGATCATCGTGACCGGTAGGTATACAATAAATGCCGTCTTTGTCGTGGCCGCCGCCACGCACGCCCCGCTTTGCTTTGTCGCGTCCCATCGGTGGCAAAGTGGGGCCTATAGTCCCGCCGACCGCCACCGCTCACGTGGTCACCGATCGCGGCGCGGCCCGATCGCCGCCACTGCCGCTCGCCACGTATCTGGTCGCCGAATCGCTGCATATCCTTGTCGCCGAAGCCGCTTCGCCGGTGGTCGCCACAGGTCCTTGTCGGTATTTGCCGCCCACAGATCGGAGTCTGGGTCGCCCGCGACACGTGGAGGGCTCGCCCGCGTCTTTGGTCCGTCGCCTCACTTTGCACGGAGGGCTCGCCCGTCTCTGCCAGCAGGGTCTGGTCGCCCTACCGCCGAGAGACGCCTGCCCGATTCGGCGGTGGGGCCAAGCGTGCCGCCAATCCACTCGAACTGCACCGGTCTTCACGATCCTTCTGGATGACGCCGTCTTCTACCCCCTTTCTGGAGGAGGTGGAGAGGACACCCTGGTACCTTATGTACCGACACTTCACATCTAGCACAAACTTGAAACCAGTCACATGAATGATTATGCTCATCAGATAAGGAGCATAAGGACAGTTTCTCTTTGGATCGCAAGCACTGATCTTGATCTCACACCAGATGAAATCCAGAATATCAAAGGGACGTTCTCGCAGACCAATTTTCAACAGAAGATTGCGAGAGTAAGATAGCACACGAGATGCATCACCTTTCTTGGGACAAAGAGTCTTGCGGAGGATGCGATTGAGCACTTGGTAGAAGGGCTTCATGGTCTCAGTAGTTCCAGCCTTAGTTGGAATAGGCCCATCATACAAGAACTTCAGCTCATGATTCTTTAGGGCATCCACGTCATGGAGCTCCTCCATGTTGCCTCTAGTGGACAGCTTCAGGTGCTGATCAAACTCCCTCTTCGAGAAGTTGTACCAAACTCCGTCGCACATAAACCAGAAGAAGTCGCCAGCGGCACCCCTAGCAAAGTACAATGAAGCATAGAACTGACAAATAACTTCATCATTCCAATCATACTGAAAGCTCAAGATGTCAGTCAATCCCATGGTGTCACAGGCAGAGATGACCTAATTGATGACCGGATTGACTGTCAAAGCCATGCCTTCCCAATCAATAAATTGCATGCGCATGACTGGACTCTTCCTCTTCACAAAAGCAACATCATAGAAATCTATGAAAGAAGTTTCAGAATCTTTCATCGGGCCCTTCTTCCTTCTCATACTTCAAAGGATCCTCAACCCTGAGGTATTGAATCTCCTTGACATCCGCGACATAGTATCCGAGAATCTTCGGAGTGACATTTTGAGCGAAAGTCCTCGTTGACTTCTTGATCATCAACGGACCGATAGGATCACGGATATTGGCTCGCTTCCATTTAGCCAGTTTCTCATGGTAGATCGAAGGATCCTCATTAGGCTCGGCTGAAAGAGGAGCGACCGTTGAACTTGAGGTTCGTTGCCACTTAGAAGAAGACATCTGCATGATATATATGATGGAATCAAAGAATTGAAAGCGAGTGCTCAAAATCCATCCGGGTTAGTGAGTACCACGTCGGAACATCCGACGGGGTACAGCACCTGGCCGAAATAGGGTTTGACAAATCACGCATCAAACGACGAATCTGAGACATCAACAGATGGGGAATACTTCCATAAAAAAGATAGAAGCATATTTAGCCTCAAGATCGAACTAGAACAACACACATTGCACGTTCTAGAGGATTTCAAGATTTGGAGCTTTACCTTCAAAGGAGGGAGACGAGCAAGGAGGTGGCTGAGGCAGTGGAGAGGCGTGCAGGTCGCAAGATCTGCCGCCGTATAGTTCACCGCCGCCGGAAGTTCCGCCGTCGCCAGAAGATCCGCTACTGTCGGAACTCCCTGTGCCGCCACCGCCCAAGAGAAGAGAGAGAAGGTAAAAAACTCTAGGGTAAAAACCGTGGGGTAAAAAGGAACAGGGACCCACGCGGTTAAGTTAAATAGGAGACAAAACTGGGCCGAGTCGGAACATCCGACGGAAGTTCCGACGGAAGGTCCGACGGACCCCTCGCTGGACTTGATCGGAAGTTCCGACGCCGGTCAGAACATCCGACGGAACCCTCACTGGATGCCATCGGAAGTTCCGATGCCGAGCGGAACATCCGATCCCCCTCTTGCTGAATTTGAAAGTTTTAAACTCCAGACTCCTTGAGAATAGATAAGATACCTCCGGGAGGATAGAGGGGAGTTCTAAGAATTGAATTTACTCAAAAATGACCCGTAAGCATATCAGTCAATCAAACTAAGGTCATCCGTGAATAAATAGGATATGAAAATCCGAAGAGTCAAATCAATCAATTTATATATATATATATACCTATATAACTATGGTAAAATAGATAACAGGATTAAGAAAAACATTTTCAATCACCAAACAATGTGTGCAATATGTCAAGCGACATTTCGAGAGTCAAGAATATTCAAATCACTTCGCAACTCGCAGAATTTTCTCTCATCAAGGGGTTTGGTGAAAATATCAGTTAGTTGGTTTTTGGTTCTCATATGGGTAATATCTATATCACCTTTGGTTGAATGGTCTCTTAAGAAGTGATGGCGAATATCGATATGTTTGGTTCGGGAGTGTTGAATAGAATTGTTGGCTATTTTTATGGCACTCTCATTGTCACACAAAAGTGAGATGTGGTTGAGGTTAAGGCCATAATCTCTCAGGGTTTGCCTCATACAGAGTAGTTGGGCACAACAATGTCCTGCGGCAATATATTCAGTTTCGGCTGTGGATAGGGCAACGGAATGTTGTTTTTTGTACGCCCACGAAACGAGCGACCTACCAAGGAATTGGCAAGTATCGGAGATACTCTTCCTATCCACTTTACAACCGGCATAATCCGCATCCGAATAGCCGATTAGGTCAAAGTTTGACCCTCTAGGATACCAAAGGCCAAAGTTGAGAGTGTGTATCAAATATCTCAATATTCTCTTGGCTGTCACTAGGTGACAATCCTAGGGTGCAGCTTGAAATCTTACACATATGTACACACTAAGCATAATATTAGGCCTAGATGCACAAAGGTAAAGGAGAGAACCAATGATAGAACGATTTATCTTTTGATCGACGTCCTTACCATTTACATGTAAATCAAGGTGACCATTTGTTGGCATAGGAGTCTTGATTGGCATGGCGTCGCTCATCTCAAATTTCTTAAGCATATCTTTCACGTACTTTGATTGGCTAATGAAAGTTCCTTCTTTCATTTGTTTCACTTGTAGTCCAAGAAAGAATTTAAGCTCTCCCATCATTGACATCTGTTGACACCGAAATTTGGCATAAAAATAGGGTTATTTTAGTGGCCAAAAGAGGGTGAAAAATAGCATATTCGGCAAAAAAAAAAAGGAGCTAGATCGGCATACACTCGGGTGTCATTATTAGTTGATCGGCTAATATTTGGAAAAGATGATGATCGATTTTTATGCGTGCATATATACGTAGATTGATTAGATAGCCGATCAAAAGAGATGATGAACTGGTTAGCAGATCGGCTTATGCATTAATGGTATGGCAAATATATTCGGTAGCCGATCAAAGGAGAGTTCATATGATACAATCGGCTTTTGTATGTACGTTAATGGAGGCATGGATCGGTTTATATATACACGGATATATGCTAATTAATAGCCGATTATGCATAATAGCCGATTATGCTTAAACTAGCTGAAGTAATCAGCCATATTTATATATATGGAAAGGTTAGCACGTGATATACTAGTTATGGGCAAGGAACAAGGTTTATTTGCATAATCCTTTTGGTGAACCCAATGTGCATACGGGAAGCATATATGGCATATATGGCTGATTCGGTTAGATTTGGAAGAGCAAGTTTGGAGGCATTACGTGAAGAGAAATATGGAAAATCAAGAGCCGATCATGATGTTCACGTACTCAGCTATATGGCATATATCAAGCTCACGTGGAGGTCAAAAAAAGAAGGGGCACATCAGATTTATTCAAGGCCGTCAAGAAGAGCTTCACATCAATTAAATAAATATTATTATTATTAGTAATAGTATTCGAGTCGGTTTGTATCTAGTCCGTGGCTTGCACGATAAGTCTAGTCGGTTAGTTATTTTAGGTAACTAAGAGATAGAGTCCATGTCAAATTACCGGAATAGCCGGTGCGTCTTTAGTATAAATAAGAGCTTCCGTACAGCATGTAAAAGATCTATCTACCTCTCTTTCAATCAATAATACATCTACTATTTCGTCTACCTTTTACCCTTGTGCTATGAATCCGATCGATCCGCTCGTATCGGTTTTCAAAGTACATGTCGGCGTCTACTGTCTCGACTAAGATCGATCTTCTCGCCGTCAACTCCCTCGGTAGGGACTGCCTCAGTTCAATCCGATCTCCTCGCCGTCGGCATCGAAATACTATCTCTTGGTGATATTGTTGCGCATCGCCGTCTACCAAGAGGAGTTAGGTTTCGTCCGAAATACTATCTCTCGGCGGCATCGCTGCGCATCGCCGTCCGCCGGAGGTGTTAGGTTCCATTCTCGCTCTATCGGCTCGACGCCTCTTCAGATCCTTGTCCGCTTTGCCGCTCGCCACGATCCTTGTCGCCGAAGCCGCTTCGCCGGGCGCCGCAGTCCTTGTCGGGCGCTTCGCCCACAGACTTTGGAGCCTCGGTCGCCCGCTTTGGCACGGAGGGCTCGCCAGCGTCTTTGTCTCGCACAATCGCCGCTTGCGCGGAGGGCTCGCCGCCTCTCGGCCAGAGGGTCTGTCGCCTTACTACCGCCGAGACGCCTCGGGCCCAGTTCCAAGCGGTGGGGCCCGCGTGCCCGCCAGTCCACCCGGAACCAGACCCGGTCTTCACGATCCTTCTGGATGACGCCGTCTTCTACCCCCTTTCTGGAGGAGGTGGAGAGGACACCCTGGTACCTTATGTACCGACAGAAGCCCCCTGGCCCGCCCTGGGGCGCAAGCCGGGCTCGACGCATTGCCGACGCTCAGATGCACCCCTGGGTGGGGCTAAATCCGCCGCGCGTCGCGCGCTGGTCTTCTCCACTTCAGCCGGGTAACTCCCGGAGCCCCGCCGAGTGCCTTGCTCGGTGCGATTCGCCTGCATTCAAACAATTCACATCTCCCCGCACCAGCGGGGGGTTATATCACACTTTTTGCACAGAAAGAATAAACTGAAATTACAGGAGGAGCACTGTCGCTACGGTGTTGCCAGTGGGTGTCACTATGTCGTTTTCCTTCACCTTTCGGAACTTACGCCCTTGCGGTCTCTTGGGCCGACCAAAACATCGTCGGCTTAAGGTCGCAGGATTCCGGGTGGTCATAGGCCAGCAAAGCTTATGAGCAAGCCGCCGATGCTGCTCAGGTCGGACTCGCCCCCGCCGCCCTCCCTTTCTCGACACGAATGTTTGGCGTCCCCTCTTACCGACAAGGGGCCGTCAGGCTAGAAACAGAGACGACAGTCGTGCAGGACCAACACTAGCAACACACGGGCTAGGCAACTGAACGCCAAAAGCTTTAGACAGAACGTTCTGTTGAAAGTGAGCGCTTTTTCCTTAGGCATCTGGTTACTTCAACCCTTATGGCCTCTCGCAACCCGACTTAAACATTACGTGGCGAGCGCTTAGCTTTCGGAAGTGGTCTAGTCGCCGGTGCCGCTGTTGGCGCATTGCCTAGACCGAGCCGACACACCGGGCTAGAACCCGCCTTCCGTCCGCTTTACCTCGCACCAGCGTAAGTTATAAGCGTTTGCCTTTGCAACTAAGGGGCCATCAGCCTTAAGTACTTTTTCGCTACCAGCTTTCGACAAAATGTTTTCTAACAGACTTTTTAAGGCGAAAAGCAAATGCTCACAGAGAGGCAGAACTTATCTTTATACTGCCGATGACTTGATACGTCGTAGAGCTGCCTCCTCCCTGAACCGGAGGCCGAGGCAGTCGCACCGTCATCCCCACCAGAGCCGGGGGCTGCGACGAACGGTCGCGGAAGCCTTCTTTCGACGGCCCCGACCGAAGCATAGCCGACGCTGCTCCCTCCCTGAACCGGAGGCCGAGGCAGCCGCTTCGTCGTCCCCACCGGGGTCGGGGGCTGCGACGGACGGTCGCGGAAGCCTTCTTTCGACGGCCCCGACCGAAGCATAACTGAAGCGTCTTCGTCGTCCCCACCAGGGCCGGGGGCTGCGACGGACGGCCGCGGAAGTCTTCTTTCGAAGACCCCGAACGAAACATAGGCGAAGCTGTTCCCTCCCTGAACCGGAGGCCGAGACAGCCGCATCGTCGTCCCCACCAGAGCCGGGGGCTGCGACGGACGGTCGCGGAAGCCTTCTTTCGAAAGCCCCGACCGAAGCATAACTGCTGCACCCTCGTCGTCCCCACCAGAGCCATGGGCTGCGACAGACGGGGTGGCCTTACAGCGCCCGGGCTGGTCGTCGGGATAGCTTGGCTTGCCCTCAGCACACCTAGCACCCCGCACCCGCTCGCAGGCATCCCGGAGGGCAGCAGGCTGGCCGAACAAGCCGGCTCCCAGTCGTGCCTCCTAGGATATCAGAGAGCGACTGCTCCCCACTTCTCGAGTGATGCACTGCAGAGGAATCTCAGATGTAGAGCTTGGCCTTTCGCTCGTACCTCCGGTGGACGATCACCGCCGAGACCACTTGGACCCGCAGATGGCTCGGACGACATCCACAGACCCTCCCGGCCAAGGGTGGCAGGCCATGGCCGCCGATGTACTCCGCCTGGCCCGGCGTTTCCACCTTAACCGCCTCAGCAGTTGTTCCACCTTCCCTCCCTGAACTGGAGGCTGAGGTAACAATGACGTCGTCCCCACCATGCTCGGGGGCTGCGACGGACGGCCGCGGTAGACCTCTCTCGAAGGCCCCGACCAAAGCATAGCCGACGCTGCTCCCTCCCTGAACCGGAGGCCGAGGCAGCCGCTTCGTCGTCCCCACCAGAGTCGGGGGCTGCGACGGACTTCATTTCTGAACTTGATGCCACTTCATATCTGAACCGATGCACGGAGTCATGCTTCGCGAACATCTCGCACACCATCTGCCACAGCGTCGCCACGGCCATGGGCACCGCCATGGAGCCATGGGCGTGGCTATCGGAGCTTGGCGCTGGACGAGGAGAAGAGCTGAAGGGGCAGCCCTCACGCTGTTGCGCTGCTGCTGAACGAGGAGCGCCGCCGGGCGCCGCTGGACGTGGAGGAAGCAGGTCCCCACACCTCCGGCATGGACCGCCGCGCTGCCGGCTTGGGGAGAAGCTACGCCAGGAGCAGCCCCCTTGCCGCGCCGCCGGCTTGGGGAGGAGCGGCGACGGGAGGAGTTCCGCGCCGCCGTCCACTGCCGCTGGAAGATAGGAGCTGGGGGAGCCCGCCGTGCCGCGCCGCCGCTAGAGAAGGAGCCGCGGGGGAGGCCACGCTGCCGCCGGCCGCTCGCTGGTCGCATGGAGGAGCTCGGGGAGAGCTCCACAGCTGCCGGGCGCCGAGGAGGAGGGAAAGGGGCGGAACCCACGGCGCCACCGCCGCCACTGGAGACCGAAGGACGAGGAGCTTGGAGGGACCCACGCCGTCGCTGGCCTCCGCTGGAAAGGAAGCAGCACGGGGGGAGCTCGCCGCGCCACTGGCTCGTGGGCGCCGCCGGCCGCTGCATGGCGAGGAGACGCCATGAGTGCTGCTGCCTGCTGGACGGGAAGGGAACCGTGGAGGAGCCCCAGCCGCTGCCTGCGCCGGTGAAGAGGAGAGGAGCACGGGGGGAGCACCCCGGGCTGCCTCCGCCGGGCTGGACGAAGAGGTGGCGGGGAGAGCGCCGGGCCGAGCACCAGGCCGCCTCACTGGCCGGACGAAGAGGAGGTCGGGAGAGCGCCGCCAGGCCGGAGCACCCAGCCGCCTCCGCCGGGTGGTGGAGGAGCCGCGGAGGACCACGCCACGACCCGCAGAGGAGAAGGAGCACGGGGAGCACGCCCGCCGCCGGCCGAGAGAGGAGAACGCTGTCGCTGGGGAAGCCAGCCGCCGCTTCGCGGGCCGGGCGGCCGAGCCGCAGAGCGCCGCCACACCACCCACCGGCGCTGGAGGGAAAGGGGCGCGGGGGAGTCCACGCCGCCGCCGGCTCCCGCCCTAGAGAGGAGGAGACGTCGTCGCGCGGCTGCGCCGCCGGCCTGGAGAGGAACGGCGACGGGAGGAACTCCGACGCTGCTTCATCGCCATTGGAGGAGAAGAGCTGTGCCGCCGCTTGCTACTTGAGGAGGAGCCCACCGTGGAGGATGCAGGCGCCGCCATTGGCCGGAAGCGAGGGCGCTGGAGGAGGCCGCCGCCTGTAGGCTGCTGCCTCAAGGCATGGCTGCACGCCGCCACCGGCTTGAGGAGGAGCTCGGGGACCACGCCACGGCCGGCTCCGCCCTGGAGAGGAGGCCGAGGCCCGCCTGCAAGGCCGGCAGCAGAGAGGATGAGAGCGCCACCGCCTTGCCGCCGGAGAGGAGGCGGCGCCGCCAGCGCCACGAGGAGGAGACCGAGCCGCGCCGCCCGCCACCGCAGAGAGGGAGCAGCGCCGGGAGCCTCCCGCCGGAGGTGGAGGCTCCACGCGCCACCGACCGTCGCCGCTCTTGGAGAAACCGAGAAGCATCGGGAGGAGGCCCACGCCCCACCGGAGGAGGAGACCGGAGGGGCCACCACGCCACGCTGGTGAGGAGGAGGCCAGGGGAGCCTCGGCCGCGCCTCTCCCCACAGCCCCTTTCTCCCTTGCCCATTTCCGGCCGATCTAGATCTTCTAGAAGGGGAACTCGCCCTCTGCTCCTTGGCTCCCCAACTTCTACACCGCTGTCTTGCTCGATCTTTGCCCGATTTTGCAACTTCTGACCACCGATTCTTGAACTTCTGCCTTCGATTGCTGGGACGAACTCGAGGGGAAGAGGATTCAACACCTACCCCCCTACCTGGCGCGCCAATGTCAGCGTATTTTTCTGCCGCTAGACGAGAAGATTTAGAGATTCGACGGGGGGTAGCACTGCTGCGCCTCGAACCGCCCTCGAGCTCCCAAGAACAGGATGAACACAGCGATATACCCAGGTTCGGACCCCCGAGGTGGGTAATAGCCCTACTCCTGCTGAGCTCTCGCTCTATGTGTGTGTATTAGGTATGGAATGAGGTGGAATGAGAGAACATGAGACTTGTCCCCCTTCCCCGTGGTGGCTTGATCCCCTTATATAGCGTGGGTGAGCCCGACCCGACGGGAGAGAGAAAACAGGGGGACGCATCTAACCTATTACATCATCATTGTACTGGCAGGTATACAATAAATGCCGTCTTGTCAGAGCCGCCGCTACGCACGTCCTGCTGCCTTGTCGCGTCCCATCGGTGGCAGGTGGGGCTCAGAGTCCCGCCGACCCTGCCAGCTGCTCACGTGGTCGTCGCTACGGTGCGGGTCCGATCGCCCGCCTGCCGCTCGCCACGTATCCTTGTCGCCGAAGCCGCCGCCCGGCCACAGGTCCTTGTTTGGCGCCGCCGCCACAGATCGGAGCCCGGTCGCCCGCCTTGCACGGAGGGCTCGCCAGCGTCTTTGGGCCTGGTCGCCCGCGACGCGGAGGGCTCGCCCGTCTCTCGGCGCAAGGGTCCGGTCGCCTTACCGCCGAGACGCCTCGGGCCCGGGCCTCAAGCGGTGGGGCCAGCGTGCCGCCACCCACCCGAACTGCACCGGTCTTCACGATCCTTCCGATGACGCCGCTTTCTACCCCTTTCTGGAGGAGGTGGAGAGGACACCCTGGTACCTTATGTACCGACAGTCTGAAATATTGACGACAAGGTCGGCTTCTCCCACTGCCTCAACATCATCGGTAAATTCGGCGTCCTCAATTATGTCTCCGCCGAAGATGATTGTTCATGTCAAGACGTCCAATTCTTCATCATTGGAAAATCAAAAAGTCATTGTTGAGTCCCCGAAGGTTTCGTTGCATCAAGATCAGCTCGAACAAGAAGCTGATTCCATCGTGAGTTCGGTTCGGACTTTCAATACAGCCCAACTTGAAACAGCCAAAA
The DNA here is from genome assembly GCA_036346415.1 of Raddia guianensis. Classification (NCBI taxonomy): domain Eukaryota; kingdom Viridiplantae; phylum Streptophyta; class Magnoliopsida; order Poales; family Poaceae; genus Raddia; species Raddia guianensis. Next base: position 33,760,738 of record CM070536.1, read on the forward strand.
CGGAGTCATCCGAAGTCCGTTTTGGATGTTCGGATACACTACGGACAATAGAACGACGAGAGATTTTCGATGGATCTCGTTTCACGTCAAAAAGCCTCATGGATCAGCAGGAATCTTCAAAACAAGATGATGATTGCAATCTGTCCGGTGCCACGTTGTACAAAATTGAAGATCCTTCGGTATCTGAATCATCGGAAACCGTTGTTATTTCGCCTCGGGGGCTGCAATCGGTATCTAGCTCATCGGAAAGCATTGCTATTTCGCCTCGGAGGCTGGATGATTCGTCCGAGAAGCATGGAGAAGTGCTTCAACAACAAGAGTACATGCCTAAGAATGTACTCCCTCCAGTTTGATAATTCATGTCGCTGGAGCGTTTTGTGTTTAGTTGGAAAATTCCTGTCGTTCTAGGATGCATTGATTGCAAGCAAAACTTTACGTGGCCCTAGAACCATTTGTTGGGTGTGCATGTAAATAAAGTGTAGCATCAAAATTCGAACCTAGACATGCAACTCATGGGAAAGTGGGAGCAACCACTAAGCTACAAGCATTTATTTGACCATATGGAGTACTACGAGATATTTAATACTTCCTTGGTATGTGAGATCATGTCTAAAACGACAGGAATTATCAAACTGGAGGGAGTATGTGAAAAGCCGATCGAAATTGATGAAAATCGTTGCTTTAATGCTACATCACAGGGCGATAAGAAAGAAAATTCCGATGATGATGACATATTTTACGACTGTCAGAGTGAAATTGATGGTGAAAATACCGATAATGAGGTATATTCTAGTAATTCATTGGCTCCAACTTCACTTAAGGGCCTATAATTGTTACTCATTAATCACCAAAATCACTTAAGGGCTTAGATGCACTTTCATTGCCGAACTGTTAAGTTTCATCAGGTTTAATACAAGTTTCATCAAGTTTCAACAGGTCTCATACAAGTTTCTTCAAGTTTCATCAGGTCAATTCAAATTTCAACAGGTTTCATCCAAGTTTCATCATGTTACATCGAAGTTTCATCCAAGTTTCATCAGGTTTCATCAGCACACGGCCAAATTTCGCTAGTATGGATGTAAGTTTCATAAGTGCCTTCTCCCAGTGCACATAAATTTTTTTTGAAAAAGTGGAAAAAAATAAAAAAATTCAAGTATTTAAAATGGGTTGCTCTCGATTTTAAAAGAATTATAAAATTTATTCCATGCATTTTGAACACTGTTTGAATTTTATACAAAAATCATAAATTTAATTGAAAAATTGATCAAACGCACAAGTTGCTAGTCGCTGCCGGTGCGTTTTGCTAGTCGCTGCGAGGAGTGTCGGATCTGCGCTGTATGGATCGATCCAATGGCCCTGGCAGGTCCGGACGCCTGGCGCTCGCCTAAAAAAAATACTATTATTCTGTTTCTCACCTACGCACTAATTATCGGAGTGAATCGGAGCTTGCAACTGATCAGAGACGACGGCGTCTGAGCGCTCCTGCAGAAGGACGTGATGCTATTGAAGCAGGATGTTTTCATCAAATGCAAGAACTGAAAAAGCCAGAGAGAGAGAGAGACACTCACCAGCAGCCATCCGTACTCGCAGCTAAACGGATCAACGGCCGTGATGATCTTCCTGCCACCACAGGCTACGTATTGATCCAGGATGTACCCAGGAATCAGGATGGAGAGTCTGGCGTCCAGTTCCTCCTCGGCTACCCGGCACAGGCAGCCGTTCACGTCGACGGTTGTGAGGATCGACAATCGTGTAGCCAGGATTTTAGGTTTGGTTGGACCAATTTTTTTTTTTAAAAAAATAACTTACATGCCAACATATAAATATAAAATGTATTAAAAAACAATTAAACAAAATGCGAAGAAAACAATAAGGTTTAACAATAGGTTAAAGAATATTGCCATACTACTACTTCTTCTTCTTTTCGGGTTTACGCCTTCTAATAGCCAACCAACGGCGCCGAGTGGCGCGACGGCAACGGCAAGCCGGAGCTAGCGAAGGTTGAAGCCACCAAGGCCGATTGGTCGAAGCCCGAAGGGCGACGCCGCAGACCCTAGCCGGGCGGCGGAGGCGGAGGCGGAGGCAGACATGGAGGCCGAGACACCGGACCGGAGGAGGCGCCAGTGAAGCCGTGCTAGTAGGCGGCAAGTCGGGCACCGAGGCCTTGGGCGCGACGCCGCGACGGGCGATGGCGGTGGGATGGGAGTTGGGGACAGCGGCGGCGGTGACGGTGGAAGGGGTCACGGGCGGCGAGGCGCGCGCGCCCGCCTAGGATTGGATGGATCGGGGGGGCAGACGGCACGGCCGAGCGGGGATGGGGGTCACTGGAGCACTCGAGATTGGGGTGTTGGGCCCGCCTGGCATTGGTTGGACCATGGCCCAACGGTGACAACCCCTGGTTCCGCCCCTGAGGATCGAAGCCTCGGCAGCACTTGGCAGATGGCTCGTCCAAGTCACAGCATGCTGCCATCTGCGCTGCATGCCAGCTCCGCCAAGTCGCAGGCTGTGTCAAAATGAAAATGATGGTTAGGACATTGTTCTTTTTGTTTAAATTAAATTAATTTAAACTTGGGCTTATTGTTTTTTACAAACCGAAACGATATAATATTTTATAGTAATATTTTGCAAATGCAGTAGCTTTGAGAAGAAGGGTCACATGCTTCCGATGCATGCCAAGAGGAAAAGAATAAGGGGGGAATAAATCGGGATTGAGCTGAAAGTTGCTGAAAACGTTAATCTGAAAGGTTGTGATGCCTTAAAAGATGTCTCAAGAGTTAAAAAATTTATAAAAATTTTATTTTACGAACTACAAAAAGAACTATTAAAACCCCTATAAAAATGACTTTAAGGCATTGCGGCATTTGATTTATAAAAAATAGTAAATTATTATTTTGTTTTAATTTAAACCGAAACCAACGAGGCCTTAGGGTGTGTTTGGTTCCGCCATCTTGGATCAGGTCCAAGATGAAGCCAACTTATCAATTGAGGACGGATCGGTTGATTCAGCTTGTTTAGCTTAAATCTAGATAGTGGGATTGATTGATCGAGCATCATTTACTTTCAACCAAACAGCAGAGTGAAATGGATGGTCCGGATCAGTGCGGGATGCCCAAACCAAACACGTCCTTAGACTATCTCCTAGGGAGTCCCTTCAGGGGCCAAATTCTCTTCGCAAAGAAATTCTGATGGTCCAACAGAATCTCGTCGTGATTCTCGTCACAAGAAGTTTCTTCCTGCATTCCCTTTAGAACGAGATTCTCTCTTTGTTTTCTTTATAAATTTCTTTGAAGGAATGCTATTGGAGATAGTAGAAAATAAAGGGAATGAATATAGGGAAAAGAACGGGGAAAGGAATGAAACAAAGGAAGAAGGAAATATGGTTTGAGATGGTCTTAGGCATCAGGCCCGTCCCGACCATCACAGTCGCGTCGCGGATCACGCGAGGGCCGTGCATGAGGCCCAAATAACCCTCCCCTAACTTGTACGGCCACACCGGTTCATCGCGATCGCGCGGGCGGGGGGGGGGGTGAAGCAGCGACCGACGACGCCGCGCCGGCGATGGGCAAGGGCGGCGGCTGCATCCCCAGCAAGAGAGACCACCGCCCCCCGCCCTCCCACCGCAGCGCGCGCACCTTCATCCCCCCGCCGCCGGCGCCGCGCCCGGTCCGCATCTACGTCGTCTTCTACTCCATGTACGGCCACGTCCGCCGCCTCGCGCGCGCCGTGCAGCGCGGGGTCGCCTCCGTCCCCGGTGCCCGCGCCATACTCTTCCGAGTCCCAGAGACCCTGCCCCCCGCCGTCCTCGCCCGGATGGGCGCGGAGGAGGCGGCGGACAACGTGGGCATCCCCGTCGTCGACCCCGACGGCCTCCCCGACGCCGACGGGTTCCTCTTCGGCTTCCCCGCCAGGTTCGGCGCCATGGCCGCGCAGATGCAGGCCTTCTTCGACTCCACCGAGCCGCTCTGCCGCCACCAGCGCCTCGCCGGCAAGCCTGCCGGCTTCTTCGTCAGCACCGGCACGCAGTGCGGCGGCCAAGAGACCACCGCGTAAGCTTGCCAGCCCGTGTTCATGGCGTTCACGTCTTCCGCAACAAATCAACCATGGCTACCACCACCTAACCATGTTCATTGTTCATGTCCCCGGATGCGTGCATGAATGGATCGATGAAGCTGGACGGCGATCACGCAGCTGGCGCACCACGGCATGATGTTCGTGCCCATCGGGTACACCTTCGGGGACGGGATGTTCGGCATGGAGGAGCTCCGCGGGGGGTCGCCGTACGGCGCGGGGGTCTTCTCCGGCGACGGCTCCAGGCCGCCCAGCGAGCTAGAGCTGGACCTTGCCGAGCACCACGGCAAGTACATGGCCACGCTTGTCAAGAGGATGGTGCACGGCGCTCCCTAATTGATCTAGGAGAAGTACATGTGTCACTGACATGTGGGCCCTGTGCATGTGGGTCCATATGTCAGTGACCCAACTGTAGGGAGCAGTGAGTCAGAGGATCCCAGTTAGGGCTGGACCAAAAGATCGGGCTCGACTAGCTACTCGAGCTCGGATCGAGTTCGGTTCGAGCTCGGATCGAGCTCGAATGCTAAACGAGCCGATCTCGAGCCCGGTCCCGAGCTCGAGCTCGATCCCGAGCCTTAACCGAGCCCAACCGAGCCTGAATAATTATCATTGCATAGCATATTTCTCTCTTTAAATCTAAATTTTCAACCAATTCGAGCCGAGCTCGAGCTTGAAATCGAGCCCAACCGAGCTCATATGGTCTTATCGTCCCTTAAAACAAAGACAAATCCTTCATTCGAGCTCACCGAAGCGGATCTCGAGCCTAACCGAGTTTTTATCGAGCTCGATCTCGAGCCTAACCCTAAGCTCGATGTAATTCGAGCCGAGCCCTAGCCGAGCTCGAGCCTAACCGATCTCGAGCTTTGACAGCCTAAGCTCGCTCAGGATCGGCTCGAATCCACCCCTAATCCCAGTCCTCTGACTAGTTTCTCAATAGCACACTAGTTTTTTTGCTCAAAATAATAACAAGACTAGTTTCTCAATAATACTTGCGATGGTGCTGAGCAGCAGTCTTGTAGTAATACTGGTACAGCAGTGCCAAGAGAACCATCATAGATTTGTAGATAGAATCATAGACTTCGACTCGAGTCTCAAGTCTCAATGTTTGTGTTGCAAAGATGCCTGACATATCCTTAGCGCTGTCAGGAATTGAGTGGCATTCGCAATGACCACCAGTGCTCAATGTTTACAAAGTTTAGAAACAAGTATCACGGTATCGACGCGACAATTGGCATATATAATCATTGACTATGGAGGTATCAATAATAAGAATAATCTACGCTTGTAACTTGCAAGGCAACGAGGCTCATGGTTTCAGAGTGTTCGTGTCAGAAATTCCAAGTCAGGTTCATATTTTGGAACGAAGTAAAAAAAAAAATGATATCGGTTCCATGTTGCTCGCTCCCAAAAGAACTTAAAAAATTTCCAGATTTTAATAATTGTACAAAAGAATATGTCCACGAAAAAGGGTTAGGGGTGTCAACCCCAACAAATCTAGCCTTGTCCAACCAACTCCATACAATAAATGTTTGGCCTACTCTTTTTTCCTTGGTAGCTATCCCTAAGATATCAAACCTAAAGAAACCACTCAGTTTCCCACTCATGAAACATCTCTTAACAGGAAACAAAACTCTTACAGTTTCCCACTCATGAAACATCTCTTAACAGGAAACAAAACTCTTACAGTTTCCCACTCATGATGTCAATTCTTAGAAGGGGTAGCATTCGCTTTACTTTGTTTAGTACTTGCTTGGGGATCTTTCGCCATCTTGGATGTAGCAGCATCTATGGCGATGTTGCCCAGCTCCATAGCCATCGCATCTCTTTCGTCATTCTCTTTCCTCTGCTTCTCAGCTACACCATCAACAGAACTCTCTGTTGGATCTGGTAGCATTTTGGGTTGCCGTCGAAGGGGTCCAGCATTAAGCCATGGATGTTGAAGCAATTGAGCAGCCGAAGGACGCTTTTCAGGAACAAAATCAAGTATTGGAACAAGAAACTCTGCCATGTCATTTGCGTCTCTATCAGTGAATTCGTACTTCTCAATGAACACCTTGTTGAGAGGCCAGAACCGCAAGCGCCGAATGTGCCTCAAGTCCCCATAACGATTGAAGAACTCGCGTGAATATCGACCACCCAATGCAATCTAGGAAACAACATTGTCCTCATGATATTAAACTTACAGCATTTGCTTAAAATCAAGGGAAATGCACACTGGATTTACCTTTCGAGGCATCATCCCCAGTAGCTCCATCATCAATGCAAGGTGATCCTGCATCAAGTAGTAATTGCCCAGAATAAACTTCTAATCATTACATTCAAAAAATTGTAGCCTAGAACAACACAAATAAATGAAAAATCATTGCATGGCTATTTTTATTTCATATGGCATCTTCAAGCAAAGGCTCATTATTGGCAACTAGCACATCCCTATAGGAATTACTCAGAATTCTTTTCAACTAAGAAATCTTACTAAATGAGACTTGTCCATTTGATCAAACACCATATATTAGAGTAAAATAGGCAGAAGACAAAATGGGTTATTAATCATGCTCAAAATATGACTTTATCGCCTCAGTATGACTTAGCTTTGTTCTTTTATTTTTCGCATCATTTCTGAGCTCTGATTTTGCTCTTTTTGCAGTAATGGTTTAGATTTCAGACATGAAGCAGATAGATTATCCAAAGGATCAATAGTTAATGCATCTTTGAGAATAAATATGTGATTCATAGGTCTTAACTGTTTCATGATTAATTGAACTAACAGCTTCAGAACCAGATGATCAATGTATTACAGATCTACATTTGCAAACATGGATGCCATCACTCTTGATTAAAAAAAGAAGATAACATATGATATATTAGTATATTAACAACATGAGATTCTTGCACAATTCAAAATTTGCAAAACGACAGAACCTTTTGTGAAGTGTGAAAAGCCTGAAGGACAATTTAACTTATCATCATGAGGATATAAAAGGACAGGGCAGTGTGCAGACACAATTATAATTGCAAAAGGAAAGTCAATCTAGAATATTGATTAAGTTGGACTCAAGGCTCAACACAAAGCAAGAAGATACTGCAGATTTTTCTAGGGATGCAGACGGTTCAATAAGGGTTGGCCCTGTAGCTGGCCTGCTGACCTTTGCAGAGCAAAGAGCACCAGTGAGGATTAGGGTCAGACTTCCCCTAATTTTTTCTTGGCCCTAATGACCCTTGGGTCCAACCAACCAGGCTGGCATGATCTGGAGTCTGGACACAGATGTGGATAAGCAGAGATTGCCTGGTTGGCCTTAGAGGTCCTGGCTGTCAAATGCCAATGAGCACATATAGATATTTAGCTAGCCAGGGGATGGTGGAAAGCTAGGTCATGACTGTGGATGAACACGAAGTCAGAAACGGATAGATAGGTCATGGCTGTGGACGAACACAAAATCACGAACAGATAGATAGAGCTGTTCCCTTGGATTGTGTGCTGCTTCGAGTCGTACAAGCAGTAGATCAATTCTCCCCTTCGTTAAGGGAATAGATCAACCCTCTTCGTAATTAACCAGTGCAATTTTGGCTTCAACTACGTTGCTTGATTCATCTACCTAGTTGCTAGGACACGCAGTGGATTACTTCTAAATTAATGCTACTGCTTTAGTAATTAAACAAACAATGAGAAGATAAAGACAGAGACGCAATTCCTGTCTCCCCTGGTGCAGGTTGGGCGATGACTTGGCCACATAGGCATGGTCTCAGAACGGATGACGGTGCAGGCTGGGTGACGACATGATTCAAGCAGCAACTCAGGCACAGGTCAAACCACCATGGTTATTGAAATGTTAACACGAGTCAAAACGACCTATCACTTTTTTAACTTTTAAACGTGTTGAAACATAGTTTTAGGCATATAGTAAAACAATCATCTAGGCAAATATATATCATATATTTACCTGACATTTGTAGCTTTTCCATCTAAGTAGCTACTGGGTTACTTTAACCAGCCAGCCTAGCCCAAGTCTTATGGCCCAAACCGTCTCTTAACCTTTCATAGTTGGTTCCACTAGCCAGCCAAGAGCCAACTAAAAAGCTGTTGTGTTTCAGCAAGGGATTACAAGGCCTAATCACAAGGCCCAGCCCAAGTCTCCTCTCCATCTCCCCTAGGCCCCATCCTTTCTTCCCTCCCCGCTCTCAGTCTCCATCCTCCACTGAAGCCAGCGCCTCCACTTCTCCCATGTTTCAGCACCGCCTCCCTCCTCCCCTGCTCTGGCCACCACCTCACTCTCCTCCCTTGCTCAAGCCACCACTGGAGATGCTGGTGGCACCGACAGCACAGAGAACATGACAAACGGAGGTGCTTCTAGGCTCCGGCAACTGGACAGAGAAGAGAAATAGATAATAGAGCAGAGAAGCACCAGACGGGACTACTGGGCAGGGAGCAGCAGACCCAACAGAAGTCACAGAATGTTGTGTTGCTCTGCGCCTCCCAAGCGTTTTCTCATGTAAACAATGTTTAAGCATCATTTTCACGACACTCTAATAAGCATGAACGCCACAGAGTTAGGTTTGGCGGTGGCACAGGTTAGACGACATTGCATGCGTTTGACAGTTGACGAAGAAGCTGATTGAGTCTTGCATTAGTAGCAGGCAGCAACACCGGCGAATGGAGGCAGCACGTAGAGCAGCTCAGTGCAGAACTACAGACGTACACCAACACAGCAGGAGTTGGGACCAAGGGCCAGCCCTAGGGTTCATGACACATTGGCTCTAATTGTCCCTAAAGTCTTGTGGGCCGACCTAGGACCCTTTGGAGCTGAAATTTGTGGCGGTCCAAACGGTCAAGTGGGTTGACTCACACCTGTTTTATCCCTAGTATTTTCCAGAATAAAATCTGATTACCATAGTTTAAATGTGATAACTAACCAATAAAAGATGTTCCATATTCATTTCTTGATTGTTTTCAGAAAAATGGTTAGGTCCCTATCAAACCTAACAAAAAGTCATGATAGACAACTTAAAACTGAAGAAAAGAGTTATCCAGATAAAGTCATAGTGACATCATTTTCCTAATTTTGGTTATAAGATTACATCACAACTAGATAACACAAAATATACAGGTGTTAGGTGGTTAATTTCATAACATGCAGAGCAGAGTGCCAGATTAAAAGAAATTTGTTTTAAAGTACAGTTCAGAAAAGTAAATGAAGGGCACAGACCAAACTGGAATCTTGGGATGTTAGTTGTCACCATGTATTAAGTAAAGCGGGATAAACATGCTACCAGGTGATAATTGTAGTACCATTTCATATAGATATGAAAAGTATGTTACAGAAATCACAGTGGGAAAATAAATGCACATACCTCATCCCTGTCAAAATTATCGCCGCTATGTGGATCAAAGAGCACATCTCCTGTGGCAAGCTCAAAGCATATGCATGCAAAAGACCACAAGTCAGCAGATGTAGAATACTTAGAGCCCAGTATCACCTCAGGGCATCTGTATTGCCTTGTTTGGATATCACTTGTGAACTGTTTATATGTCCAACACGCATTTCCAAAGTCAACCAGCTTGCATTTTAGATCAGCCTGCATCACCATCCTCTTCCTAGTCTCTTTACTACCCCGCCTATGTCCTCCTGCTCTTTCCTTCCTGTCTCCATCCTGGCTAGGACTGCCCTCGTTTGCTGTACTCAAATCCCCCCTATCATCTGACCCATCTGTGTCAGCAGATGCCACAGCGCCACCACCTTCTGAAGTTGCAGCAGCTGCACGCTTGGCTTTCCTCCGAATCTTCTTCTTCTGGTTCTTGGTGAGGCCACCATTCACTGATGGCGCAGGTGCCTTTGGGGGCGGTTCATCAGACTTTGCAGCAGGTAACACCAGTGGCACACCTGAATTCCTGGGGTCCTTTGATGGGTCGATAGTGGACACAAGTAATATGTTCTCAGGCTTAAGATCAGTGTGGATAATAGATAGCTCTCGGTGAAGGTAATCAAGGCCAATGAGCACATGCTGGCATATTTCCTTAACCATCGGAAGTGGAATTCCACGGTAGTCCGTATACTTTATCAGGGTGAGTAAGTTATCACCAAGAAACTCAAACACCATGCACACATGGCTCCCATTAGGACCCGAGTGCTTGAAGTGGTCGAGAAGCTTTACGACACACCGAGAATCATCAGGATCACCGTCCGCGATCTGCTTCAAAATCTTGATCTCATCCATGGCCGCCTCCGTGTAGTGTTGTGCACTTTTCTGCACCTTCAGCGCCACATATCTCTGCACATGGAACCAACAAATTCAGAAACAGTACATGGAGGCAGACTGAATCTGTATACAACAAATTTTTTTTAATATATTTCATGTCGGGTGATGGGATTGACGAATAGAACAGTACTACGTATTGGCTATGAGTTTAACCACTCTAGCACGCTCCAAGGCAAACGAACGAACAGGTGGTGGGCACAGGCAAACTGCTTCAAGACACAAGATTAAACCGCATCCAGATCGACCTTCCTTACACAATAGCGCGCGAACCTTACAAGTAACACTGCAATTCGACGAGAACTTTTAAGGCAAGAGGGGCAAGCACATACGGAGTGGGCGGTGTCCCAGGCGAGCCAGACGGTGGAGAAATGCCCCCAGCCGAGCTTGGACTGCACGACGTAGGCGCCGTGCTTGAAGGAGTCGCCGACGCGGACGGCGTGGTACCCGCCGCGGCGGTAGTCCTCCGTGCCCTCGTCCTCCGACGTGTAGTCGCTGCTCTCCTCCACCTCCTCCTCCCCGGCGCCCGCCTCCGTCTCCATCGCCTCCTCCGCCCGCCGGCTCGCCGCCGACGTTTCCGCCATCGCGGGGGAGCCCCGGATCTGGGCGCCGGCGACCCCGCGGGGGTTAGGGTTTCTGTCGCCCGCCGCCTTTTCGGTGGCGGTGGCGCTCGCTTCGCCCGCCTCGCTTCCGCTGCTGCTGCTGCCGCCTGCCTGCCTGCCTCCTCTGCGCCTCGACCGCCGTTTTATTATCAGCGCAGCGGGAACGACTCTTTTCATCAACCCACTAACTAATCCTATTTAGTGATAATTTTGCTCGCAGAGGACAGGCTAACTAATATGTTCCGTGAAATCGCACGCTCCCCGCATTGTGATGCTCCATGGTACCAAAATACAGAGGAGATTTATTATGGAATTAAGAAAACATTTTAGTCTAAATTAGAGCGAAACCTATATAATAGAATCATAGAGTAAACATGGCGACTCCTTTGAACATGTTTTGATAATATTAAGGTTTTCGGGATGCAGTCGTGCGGCGGTGAGAGGCTGAGGGGCTATGTGTTGCAACTGGCCAACTGGGTTCTGAACAAACGCGCATGGTGCGTTGGATGCCATCTGAAGGTACAAGTTGCAAGTTGGCAGTACCAACAGCACGACCATTGAACACATTAAAATAGTAGATATAATGAATATATAGATACGGTGAAAATAGCGGTGAAACAAGGGCAAAAAAATAGCCATTCGAGTATTATAATTATCATGCATAGATGTTATTATAAAGTTTTTATTAAATAGAACTGTCACCGCAACATGTCTACTATCATGTGTGTCATTATAAAGTGGTGAAGTCTACGTAGATGCCATTATTAGATGTACATGTGATTCCCTTTGAATACCAGGTGTACCTTCCGACCGATGAGATCCACATATACACAACCTGGGCCCACAAGTAAGCCATCATCTTCTCTCCTTCCTCCTCGCAACTCTCTCTCTTTCTCTCCTCCACACAGTCCTTCCTGCTCCCTCCTTCCCTCTGTCCTCTCGGCCTCCTCCTCCCCTCTCTCTACCACCGCGCCACCTACAGCTCCATGGAATCATAGTCGCAGCTCCATCACTAGCTGGCAAGGTTGAATCTAGCGCACACCGTCGAGGGAAGAGAGAGAGGAAGAAGGAGTCGTTGGGGGAGGGTCTTACTTTGATGGTGTGTTATAACAGTGAGACAGAATCGTCGGATCCATGCAGTATTAAAAAGGGTTAATAGGATACATGTCACTGCCCAAACCCGAAATTCGAGAATTGCCATCGTTTTTTTTCTTATTGAATATAAGACATTATGAAAACATGTTTATTCGATATTTTCCACTCTGTACCTTTTTTTAATGGAACAATGGCAAATCTCGAAAAAAAGAGGTTTGTGTGGTGGCATATATCTGATTAAAAGTACAAAAAAGAGGACACATGTTGCACATAGTGACAAATATCGAATAAACGTGTTTTCGTAATGGCATATATGCAATAAGCAAATGAGCGATGGTAATTCTCGAATTTCGGGTTTGAGCAGTGACAAATATCCTATTAACCCATTAAAAAAATCCATTAGGCCAATTGGACAATACCACCACGGCAAAGAGGCTAGTCAACAGTCAAGCCCACAAATACTATTTGTAAGTAAAATTAGTCATGCATGTCTAAAATTAGTCATGCATGTCATTAATAGAATATTCTAAAAGTAATAAAAATTCATTGTGTTTGTTTTACTATGATTTATTATATAAAATAATTGCGTTATGTGCTTGAACAAAATAATCGAAGAAGGGTTGCTTAAATAAGATTCTGGCGTCCTATGGGAGGATAGGTTGGTCGTGTAGATGATTGTCCTCCTTGAACTGTTTATATGAAAGCAACGGAATTCGTCGTTTTGCTGCCAACCTTTTTTTTCCTAAGAATTTCTGGATGAAGAGGAAACTAGCTTGGTTTAATTAAGTCCGTGTTCGGATTCGGAACATGGTAAAAATACAAGGTTGATTCCAAGCATCAGCTGATCACGAAAATAATTTAAAACGACCATCCATATTGATCCACATCCACTATGCACGTGCATAATACGGAGTCATGGAGAGAATTACAAGGAAATGACGTAGGGGAAGCTCTGCTGATACTATATACGGTTGAGGCGCATGCTATTTGAAGATCGGGCCCATCAAAACAATATACAGCGGACTAAGTACATGTATATCACTTGTACCCTTGTTTGCTTAGCCTAATTGTGGGGTATTGTATTGGCCAGATGCATTCCTAGTTGGTGTAAAGGCTGGGATTTTATTCCATTATCTAAAAAAATTATGGGGTATTGTTCTACAACCAATTTTTAGGGGTAAATTGCTGCACCACAAAGTTTCCGCTCGATAGAAATGTCGAGGTAAAATCGATTTTCGCAAATGTACCATTATAAAATAAGATTCTAAAATATCATTGTGTAAGTTTTTACCCCTATATATCCTTCAGATTCACCTCATCAAATCCTGATCCCATCTTCCTCCCCAAATCTTCTTTCCTCCCTCCCTGCCTCGCCCTTTCTCTATTGTTAATTTGTTGCCACCTTGAGCCCATGCCGTCGTCGCTATCTTAGTCCCGATATTTTCCTGTCGTCATTGCCCCTGCATCAGGTTTGTGGTGGTACTGCCTAGGGGGCTGAGCTGCCACAGCCATCTTGAGCCCACGAAGCCGCTATTGTTGCCTCGCCTCTGTGCTGCCTTGGGGTCGATGTTGTCATCATTGCCTTTGTTCTACACTCACCGAGGCTCCAAGAGCTCAATGGAAGAAGGGAGAAGAGTGAAGATGATGGTGGGGATGGGCAAACTGGTCTAGAAAATATAGAATTGGTCTCTGGCATTCATGTGAGAGACTTAAAGATCAGTGTAGCTTCTGCTCATTTATTGATAGAAGAAGAGATACATGCATGGGTCAAGAACTAAAAACCGACCACTACTCACAAAGTACAAAAGAATAGCAAAGAGTTTAAAGAAAAAACACATAAAAACAGGGCGCACACATGTTAGCCATGATCATTGCAGAGCTCATTCTAATGGCATCCTTGCATATACCGACTTTACAATATTATTTTTATCAAGAGAAACTAGAGACATAATAGGTGCGTACATGTTCAATCTTCTTTGACACACAAGTATTAACTAGGCACATGTAGCGAAAATGACTACAAATTCACTCTGTCCCCCGGTTTAGGTCGGGACGAGGAGGTAGGTTTGGAGAGCGGAAGCTCTGTACTGTACAGCTCAAATGAGCCACCCCAGCCTAGCAGACTAGCAGCGCTAGGCAACAAGAAGCAAGAGGACGACGACACCGGCAACAGGAGGAATATTAACCAATCAATGAAGAACAATTGTTCACCAGCAAGGGTTTGTATCGCAAATTCCCTTTGCTATTTATCTTGCTTATTTGCAAAGCAAGCGAGATTATTTGATTAGTTTACGTGGGTTGTCACTTGTCAGGTCAAGTTAGGCTTCAACCCTTTTTGTATTGTTGCAGCTGCAAATATGAGATTTTTTTTTTTACATTTGAACTATCAGTGTACAACTATTCATTCCATCTAACAGAATACTATTGAACGCTCTAGAGGGTAAGAAGAATGATAAAAAATACATCTATGTTCCCTCCGTTTCAAATTGTAGTTCAGTGTTGACTTTTGAACACGCCTTTTTACCATTCGTTTTATTTAAAAAATTAGTGCAAACATGCAAAAGTATAAGTCATGCATGCTTAAAGTATGTTTAATAATAAAACAAATCACAACAAAATTAATAATATATATATTTTTTGAATAATACGAATGATCAAAATATCTAAAAGTCAATAGTGAACTATAATTTGGAACAGATGGAGTACTTGTTAATATAAAACAGAGTATTTTAAAAGAGCTTGCAAGATTATCATCCGGCTAAACTAGAGTCCCGGCGTAGATGGCCAGGGGAGATGACTGGACCACCGGCACTGCTGACAAATTAGTACACCATTTATCTTGAAATAACTCATGATCTCGTGGTGTACCGGCTGCATAAACGAATCATCATCGTCTTTCCAGCGAAAACAACGCGCGCACATGAAGGTAAAGCACAGTCCATCCAGCAAAATCAATTCATCCTTCAAGTGGGATATTACAACTATGATCATACGATGATTAGCTCCTCTGAAAGTTTACAGCATGTTCAAATTGGCTGAGTCGAACAAATAATATTGGTTGAGTTTAAGTGAGAGAATGTTAAGCTGAACTTCAACAGGTATTAAATCTACTTCTCGAAGTTGATAGGCTTGCATTTTTAAGATTTCTAGAGGTAACTTCATCGTCATCATACCCCAATGTTTTAGAGAAAACTATTGTAAAAACGGGGTAAGGTTAAAATCAGAGAGATGTTATTTCTGTTTGATCCTTGGCTATACAAGATAACCTTTCATAGCTTTATGATAAAAAGTATAGATAATTTGATTTACCATTTTGTTTTGTTCCATAATAATCTAAAGTTAAAGAATAAAAACATTATTTGACTCCATTTAATTAAAAATGGATAAAATTGGAGTATAGAAATAATTTCATTATAATAAAAAATAGCTAAAAACTAAAACATTTTTAATTAAGTTTAAGTCAATTTGAATATGCTCTTAAGCTATCAACAAAATCGGTAATATCCTTATACTTGACATTGTTGTGTCTCTCGTGGAAATTCCAAATGATAGGAGTCACACAGACGAATAGTTGGAAGACCAAACATATTAAGAGAATTGTCTGTTAGGCCCGAACAATTCAACCAACGAGCAGGTCAGGCGCTACTAAAATGATTACATAAAAGGAGCGACAAGAGGGCAGTCGTCTGCTCATATGCGTGCCTCCCATGGACCCACCCGCTGGTGAGGGCGCGTTGAGGGACGTGGACCCACCCGTTGGTGAGGACGCATTGAGGGATGGACGACTGCCCACAAATAAAATCGTGGAATGAAAACCCTCTTTTAAGAAAAGAGGAAAAAAAAACAAGTTAAGAATGCAGTGATTGGCGTAGTCCAGATGAAAAAAAGTGTGTTGCAAATATCCTAGAAAAAACAAAGGTGAGAAATCCAGAAAAGGTGCATTATTAATCCAGAAGAGTGATATTTCCTTTCCTCTTCTTTTCGGCCACCTATCAATGCCATACTTTGATGGAAAACCTGCAGATAAGGCTACACTGCCACTGTCCAGTCCTTGCGAAAATCTGCCATGGCTTTCTGCACTGCCGCTGCTACTGCCACAGCACGACATGCCACTCCGACTCACCTCACAAGCTCGTGGAAGCACGCCACCTTGTGCAGCACCTCGAAGATAAGCGCCGGCGGGAAGCAGAGGGCGGCGCTCGCCAGTGCAACGCCTCATCACGCGCATGCATTGGCGTCGGTGACGGCGGCGGAGGCGGAGGCGGAGGCGGCGGAGGCGCCGCGGCCGCCGGCCCCTCTCAGCGTGGACTACCTGGCCGCCGAGTTCGCCGGGCACGGCGTCAGCTTCGAGGCCGTCGGGAGCAGCTGCGCCGTGAAGATGGCGGTGCGCAACGGCAGCGCGGTGCACCTGCTGCTGCCGAGCGGCCTCGTCACGTCGTACCGGCCGGCCATGTGGCACGGCGCGCCGACGGAGGTGCTCCACACCACCGTCGCCGAGGGCGCCGGCGGGCTGGCCGTCATCCGCGGCGGCGCCTCCGCGGATTTCCTCCTCTGCGCCGCCGGCGGCGGCGGCGCGCAGCCGCCGCCGTGGTCGCCGGGCGGCGCGTGGTCGCTCCGCGACGTGCGGGGGGGCCCCACGGGCTCCATCGAGGTCGAGCTCGTCGCCGTCGCGCCGGGGGGCGCGGCCGAGGCGAGGTGCGTCGTGGCGCTGCACCCGGAGGCGCTGGCCTCGGAGTTCACGGTGCGGAACGCCTCGTCGTCGGCGGTGACGCTGTCCGGCGCGGTGGCGAACCACCTGCGCGTGAGCACGCCGGACGCCACCTACGCCGTGGGGCTCCAGGGCTCGGACTACCGCAGCAGGGAGCCCATGCTGTCGGAGTTCAGCATCATTCCGCCGGACTTCAGGACGCAGTCCGCGAGAACACGCCGGCGTTGGGCCAACAAGGGCTTCGACATGGCCCTCGCCGGAGGCGCCCGTGGCCAAGGCGCGGCGGCGGCGCAAGAACCGGACGGCGAGGAGGACGACGACTACAAGCATCTGACCGAGGAGCTGTGCCGGATTTACAGCCACGCGCCACGGGAATTCACCATCCTCGACAGGGTAAATTCCTCACGAACCCACTGTGAAAATTCATACAAAACACCTACATTCCAAGCAAAATCTAAATCAAAAACCTTGCAAGATTCAGAGACTCCTGAGCCATGATGAATTTATCGCGAGTTCTTGCGCAACGCAGGGCAGGAGGAACTCCATCTGCATGCACAGGAGAGGATTCGAGGAGCTGTACGTCTTCAGCCCAGGATCCAAGTACGAGTGGTACGGGAAACACGCGTACGTGTGCGTGGGCCCAGCGATGCTGGAGCCCGTGATGCTGGGGCCTGGGGCTACATGGGAAGGGGCTCAGTACCTGCGCAACCCAAACCTTTAAGATGGGCTCGCTCACTGGCAAAGTGGCAAGCAATTGCCCTGGACTGAGATCACACACAGTGTGTGGAGTTAGCAGATGTTGCTCATGGGCAAGAGGGACATGTGAAAATGGGCATGTAATAGGTTTGCAAATCTACTTATACTACTGACCACACTGCAGATGCTACACCTTCAGATCAAAAGACTAATGATGCTCAAGAGCAGAATCATATAAGCTCAACAGCCATGACGCTTTATATTTTGATCCGATTAACATCCCCATCTAAGGAGATGGATGCCAGGTTGCCAACTTAACGTTCCAACTTCCAAATTCTGTAAATAAACAACAACGACGACGACAACAACATAACATTCAGTAGCTACAGACTACAGACATTTCAGGAAGAGATTTTAAACAAAGAATATTAGCCCCGTTCTCTCCACTCTCCAGCATGTACACCTGACGGGGCGATTCAAGATGAAGGAAGAAGCTACCCCTGTTGAAGTCACTCTTAAGTAACACCTCCCTATAAATCAGAAGCTGTAACCATTTTGTATCATACAATGTTCTGAGAACATTGCATTGAAGAGTCTACCGTGCTGGGAAAACCTTTTACCCTTGAATCTTGCTTCAGGGGACATGAGCATTGGAGCCATCCACATCCTCAACACTGCCTAGTAAACATAAAGTAGTTAGGAGGTAATGACGCTTCCTTAAAAAAACACCAATTTTATCCCAAAACATAACAAGGGCCTTCAAACACGATCTTGCAATGATGATTGATTAAATTGCATTCAGTTCCAACAATGATCTATTAAATGGATGTAGGAAAAAAAAAATTCTCCTGAATGTATCTCAATAACTTCTGTTAAGCGTATATGGCTTTTCGTGTGATTTAAATGAGTGATACAATGATATATGTCCACTTATTATTGTTAGGTAACAGAAGTCTATCCAATCATGTTCTAAAAAATATATTAATCAAGTTGTTAAGTTTTAGTCGTACCCTGTAAGTGGCTTGGTCTGTTCTATGACTTCCCTTGACCTTTTCCTCCTATCTCATTCTATGGAGAAAAGCATCCCCTTTTGGTGCTCCGTATTCCCCACATGTTATATGTAAATGGTAAATAACCCAACAAAACTGAAGGATGGAACCACTATAATTTTTTGAATGAGTTGCACGAAGAAGGATGCACTAAAAGTAATTTATATATTTGTCATGAAAAGGAACACTGGAGATTAAGTAATGGAATTAATAGGGAAGGTTTTACAAAATTAAATCTGTAAGGAAGATGAATTGTAAAAGATCTGTTTTTGATAAGTAAAATTAAGATTTCTACGAATCAAAAGTGGCAAGCAGTATGCTTATTACCAACTTCGCAAAATATCTCATTGAAGATTCCTGCACGTTGGGCAAAACCATTTCCCCTTGAATCTTGTTTCAGGTGTCAGACCAACACATGAGTAATGGAACCATTCGCCTCCTTCACACTGTTGAGCAAACATAAAAACGTTATCACTTATCACTTAGCAGACATGGATAACTTCCATATGACAAAAAAAAAACTCCATGGCATAACAAATATTGGTATTGGACTGGCTCAACAAACGCTACCTAAAAGACTGGCTCAAAGGCTACTTTGGAACTGTAACCTGCATATACAACTCACCTTAATCGCACAAAATATTACATTGAAAAATTCAAAGGCACATGTCAATGGACCACGTAATATATTAGGCTATTGGCTCTAATCATTCCAGTGACAAGAAACTCTGCGAGTTCGGAGACTAGAAAGGAGAAATGCAGTAGGAACAAAATGTAGAACATCTGGCAATTGCAACAAGTTCTAGAATATATATGCAAGAGGAATTCTGCAAGCATGGAGTCCTCATTCTGAATGGTAAGAAGTAAAAGAAAAGCATAAAGATAAGATATCAGACGAAGATTCACCCACAAAATCATAAAGCCAATGCTACATTTCACTCTTTAAAAAAAGGAAAAAAAATATGTTAGAAAAGTTCTAAAGCAAAAGCATAGATGAGGCCTGACAAGGTTTACAAAATTAAAATCTAATAACTTAGACAACAAAAGTTCCAACTCCTCCAAAAAACTCACAAGATGAGTCATCATTATTTAGCACCATAAAGACTTACATTCTCATTGTCACAAGCAATCATATCACCATATGAAACCTGAAATATAAAAAATAAATAGGAATATCTCTTCAGCAGACATTTGACAGAAAATTGTCCATAAAAAATAAATACGAATCACTTTTCAGCAAATATATGCAGAAGAAATATCTGATGTGGAGATTGATGCAAATATAAATTCCACAAATATTATCGTGTAAACTTCAAAGCTGACCTGGTGACATATACAGTATGTTGGTTCATTTGGATCAATTGTTTGATCCAAATCCATAGACACAGTTGTTTTCTTGCTGCTACCTGGAGGAGGCATTAAGTCAAAGTCCATGCCCCTTTCCCTGTCCCACTCCCTCTCTCTGAACTTCTTTGTTGTTTGAGGTGTACTGAAACCAAGTCTGCGCTTGTCATCCCTGCTAACTACTGGAATTGGAGGAAGGATTGGTGGCTCATCTGGAGGTATCTTTCCTTCTGCAAGTGTGACAGACCAACCAATAGTCAGCTTGATGAAGAACTGAGGATGGTATTCCTAAACAATAAGTAAATCTGACAAGCATCGCATCACCTTGCTTTAAATCTTCTGCAAATTGGCCTAAGTCTTCATCAAGACGCTTGACGTGGCTCTCTATCTGTAAAGTTAAGCCCAAGGTACGTAAAGTAGATATCCTGTCATAAATAACCGATTTGGCATTGGTTATAGCCGGCGCCATTGGGCCAAGTCCAAGCCCAAGCCGGACCAACTTCAGTCCAGCACAACTAGGGACTAGGCCCATGGCGTAGGAGAGGGTTGTTAGTTACCTTATATGTCTAATTATGTTTCCTAGTATAATTCAGATTACTATAATAGATGTAAAGCCTTGGCCCGGCTATAAATAGGCAAGAGTTTTGATGAATAAAGCAAGCAATATTAGGGTTTAACCCTCCTCTATCCTGCCCGGGTGATTGGAGAGCCGCCGCCTCCTCTCATCCGTGCAAGACAGTACTTATCTCCCCAATTCTCCCACACCGTGACATATTTGGTATCAGAGACCTTCGATTCCTCCGCCGCCATGTCTTCCGACGACGAACCTCTCACGATGGCTTCCCTCAAGTCGGCTCTGTCCGGATTCTTCGCCGATATCACACCCAGTCTCGACAAGATTGCGTCGCTGGAGTCCTCCATGCGGGATCTCACGCAGCAACAGCAAGCCCATCACCTCGCCATTATGCGCCTTGAAGTGGGACGCGGCAAGGCCCTCTCCCCTACGGCTGCCATCGAGGAGGACGCCGAGACCAGCGATGCATCTGTTCCGCCTCCGGTTGCACCGCCCGCGCTGCATCCAGCACCACAGCCGGCCGCCCTGCTTCCCGCCCAGCAGCACATCGCCTTGCCGAGCGGGGGTGCCGGACAAGCTTCCAAGGCCCAACGTGTTCGTATAGCGTCCAGCAAGGAGGATGAAGACCGTACAGATGGCCACTTTCATAAGTGGAAGTTTCCCACATACGGTGGCGACGAGGATCCTTTTCCATGGTTATCTCGCTGCGAACAATTCTTCTACGGACAAAAGACGACAGAACGGAACAAGGTGTGGACAGCCTCCTATCATCTCACCGGACGAGCCCAAACTTGGTACACTCGTTGGGAACGGCGTTACGGCCGACCCAATTGGAAGGACTTTGTCCAGCTGATCACCAAGCGCTTCGGTCCGGAATTGAACAGCAACTCTCTTGGTGCTTTGGCCGCTCTACGACGATCTGGGACTCTCCAAGAATATGACGATCAGTTCCTTACTCACCTCTGCCATGCTGAATCCTTATCCGAACAGCAGGAGGTGGACCTATATACCTACGGGTTGCAGGAACCTCTTCGTTCTGAGGTCGAATTGAAGCATCCAATGGACCTTGACGAAGCTATGAATGTTGCCAGAGCAATGGATAAACTCCAACGCGCTCTTCTTACTGCTATGACGCCCTCCAAAGGGTCTCGGTCCAGCTTCTCTCGCCAATCAACCACTGCTGCACCTTCAACCAATGCTGCACCTTCGACCAATGCAACAGTTTCTACACAACTGGCGGTCTCTACCTTCAAGCGGCTCACTCCGAGTGAGATGGCTGAACGCCGCCGTCAAAAACTCTGCTTCAATTGTGATGAGAAATATTTTCCTGGCCATGAATGCAGAAAAGTGTTTTCCATCCTCGCGGTTAATGAGGATAGCGGTGACGAGGACAACGAGAGCGCCGAAGATGGCCACATCTCCTTGCATGCAATTTCTGGTGTCCGTTCAGGCCAAACCATGCAGCTTAGTGTACGTCTTGCTGATTGTGACGTCGTTGCCTTGGTGGACTCGGGATCAACTCACAATTTCATCAACGAGTCGCTAGCTCAGCGGCTTCCTACTAAACCGTTGCAACGCCAAGGTTTGGGCGTCATCGTGGCCAACGGTGATCGAGTTCCATGTTTGGGGGTCTTTCGATCTGTCCCTTTTGCAGTTGGTGGTTCCCTCTTCACCACTGATTTTTATGTGATCCCCTTGGGTGCCACCGAGATGGTCCTGGGTACTCGCTGGTTAGCAGGTCTTGGTCCAATTACTTGGGATTTCCAACAGCGCACTATGATGTTTCAAATTGCTAATCAGACTATCAAATTCGAAGGACTTCCTTCCTTGGGTGGGCCTCCTCAAGCCCTATCTTGCGACGGCCAGGAGCTTCTTCCACAACTCCTTGAAGAGTTTGATGACTTGTTTGCTGCGCCCTCTGGCTTACCACCACAACGATCACAGGATCACCATATTCACCTTCTTCCAGGCACAACGCCAGTAGTGGTACGTCCCTATCGCTACCCCGCCACTCAGAAGGATGAGCTTGAACGACAGTGTGACCTCATGCTACAACAAGGAATTATCCGCAAGAGTACATCCGCATTCTCCACCCCGGTTCTGCTCGTCAAAAAACGCGATGGATCATGGAGGTTCTGTATTGATTATCGTGCTCTCAATGCTCAGACGGTCAAAGACAAATTTCCAATTCCAGTTGTTGAAGAGCTCCTTGATGAGCTTCGTGGAGCTCGCTTTTTCTCCAAACTCGATCTTCGTTCTGGATACCACCAAGTGCGGATGCACCCAGATGATATCTTCAAGACAGCATTTCGCACTCATCAGGGTCTTTTCGAGTTCTTGGTTATGCCCTTCGGACTGTCTAATGCGCCAGCCACTTTTCAAGCGCTGATGAAAGAGGTTCTTCGTCCGTATCTCCGTCGTTTTGTTTTGGTTTTCTTTGACGATATCTTAATTTACAGCAATTCTTGGGCGGAACACCTTCGTCACCTGCGCCTTGTGCTTCGATTGCTCAAGAAGCACCTGCTGTTCCTTAAGAGGTCCAAATGCACCTTCGGCTCCGAAAGCGTCGGATATCTTGGACATGTTATTTCAGCGGCCGGCGTCTTTATGGACACGGATAAGATCCAAGCTGTGTTGTCATGGCCGGTGCCTTCTTCTGTTCGTGGCCTCCGCGGTTTTTTAGGACTGGCTGGCTATTACCGCCGATTCATTAAGAATTTTGGTGCTATGGCGGCCCCGCTCACGAAACTCCTACGTAAGGATGGCTTCGGTTGGTCTAACGAGGCATCCACAGCCTTCCAATCCTTGAAGGAGGCATTGACATCGGCTCCCGTCCTTCAATTGCCTGATTTTCAGCAACAGTTCGTGGTTGAGTGTGATGCTTCAGGGGCGGGTTTCGGCGCTGTTCTGCACCAAGGCAGCGGACCCATCGCCTTTTTCAGTCGACCAATAGCACCACGCCACGTCTCTTTGGCTGCTTATGAGCGCGAACTTGTCGGTCTAGTGCAAGCGATCAAACATTGGAGACCTTATTTGTGGGGACGGCCATTTTTGGTGCGCACTGACCACTACTCTCTCAAATTCCTCTTGGACCAACGCTTGGCCACAATTCCGCAGCATCATTGGGTCAGCAAATTATTGGGCTTTGACTTTACGGTGGAGTTCAAACCGGGCAAGCAGAATTTGGTGGCAGATGCTTTATCTCGCCGGGATGCTGATCACCTAGAGCTTTCAGCCATTTCTAGTCCCAGTTTTGATATTTTTGGTCACGTACGTGATGAAAACTCTTCGGATCCCGCTCTTGTTGCACTTCGAGACCAACTGCAGCAAGGATCTTTGGGGGACCCATGGGCTATTATTGATGGTATTCTCACATTTCAGCACAAGGCTTATTTATCCCCTTCTTCTCCGTTAGTCCAAGAGGCAATTTCATCAGCTCATATGGTCGGCCATGAGGGCTTTCAAAAGACTCTTCATCGTCTTCGCCGTGATTTTCATATACCCCAAGACAGGGCATTAGTTCGGGAGTTTGTTCAAAATTGTGCAACTTGTCAACGTAACAAGACGGAGCAACTCCAACCGGCTGGCCTATTGCAGCCCCTTCCAGTTCCGACGCAGGTTTGGACGGACATTTCCATGGATTTTATTGAGGGTTTACCAAAAGTTGGGGGCAAATCTGTGATCTTAACAGTGGTGGACCGTTTTTTCAAATATGCACATTTTATTCCACTCGCCCATCCTTATTCTGCTTCTTCGGTTGTAAGGGCTTTCTTTGATGAAATAGTTAGCCTTCATGGGTTTCCTTCGTCCATTGTGTCCGATCGTGACCCAGTGTTCACTTCTTCTTTTTGGAAAGAGTTGTTTCAAGCCGCTGGAACAACTTTGCGAATGAGTACAGCGTTTCATCCCCAGACAGATGGACAGTCCGAATCCGTCAACCGAGTTATCTCCATGTACCTTCGCTGTCTCACAGGAGATCGACCACGTCAATGGCTGCAATGGCTGGCTTGGGCCGAATATTGCTATAATACTTCATATCATAGCTCACTGCGTGATACTCCATTCCGCGTGGTCTATGGGCGTGATCCACCTTCTCTTTGCTCATATGATCCCTCTGAACTCCGCAATGCAGCTGTTGCCGACAGTATTTTCCAGCGTGATGAGTTCCTTGCTGAAATCAGAGATCGTCATCTGTTTGCCCAACAGTCGGCCAAACTCCATTATGACGCGAAGCATCGTCCACTGGAATTTCAACCGGGTGCCTGGGTTTGGCTTCGTAAACATCAGCGGCCAGCTGCTTCTCTTCCGGGAATTCAGCGTGGCAAGTTGTCCCCTCGCTTCTACGGGCCATACCAAATTCTGCAGCGCATTGATCCCGTCGCATATCGCTTGGATTTACCGCCCCGTTCAAAGATCCACAATGTCTTTCATGTCAGTCTCCTGAAGCCTTTCAAAGGGACTCCTCCAACTGCTCCTCCAGCGCTACCTCCCTTGTTGCATGGGCGTGTTCTTCCTCAACCCGCCAAGGTTCTACGTGCTCGTCGCCGTACTGATGGTGTTCAACAATTGCTGGTCCAATGGGAAGATGCTTCTCCATCTGTCACTTCGTGGGAAGATTTGACCTCCTTCCGTCATCGGTATCCAACTTTTCAGCTCGAGGACGATCTGTTTTCTGAAGGAGGGGGAGGTGTCATAAATAACCGATTTGGCATTGGTTATAGCCGGCGCCATTGGGCCAAGTCCAAGCCCAAGCCGGACCAACTTCAGTCCAGCACAACTAGGGACTAGGCCCATGGCGTAGGAGAGGGTTGTTAGTTACCTTATATGTCTAATTATGTTTCCTAGTATAATTCAGATTACTATAATAGATGTAAAGCCTTGGCCCGGCTATAAATAGGCAAGAGTTTTGATGAATAAAGCAAGCAATATTAGGGTTTAACCCTCCTCTATCCTGCCCGGGTGATTGGAGAGCCGCCGCCTCCTCTCATCCGTGCAAGACAGCACTTATCTCCCCAATTCTCCCACACCGTGACATATCCACACAAAGAAATTGCTTCTGAATAAATTGGAAGTCTATCAAAAGAAGACACTATTTATAGAATGGTTTCGGTTCCCCAAATTTCACTACTTATGCATGCTAAGCGCTAAGTCGACACTGTAATTGTAATGGTAGAATTAGGATTTGTGTATCTAATCTTAGGCTTCTTGCACTTGTATCCGGCTCTTCATATTCAAATGTAATTTCATGCTCCTGGTTAATTTGCAGCTGTTACCA
This sequence comes from Raddia guianensis, assembly GCA_036346415.1. Taxonomy (NCBI): domain Eukaryota; kingdom Viridiplantae; phylum Streptophyta; class Magnoliopsida; order Poales; family Poaceae; genus Raddia; species Raddia guianensis. The sequence goes on from CM070536.1 coordinate 33,786,398, forward strand.
TATCGTACTCTTTTAAACACCCTAATCGTAACATCTAAGAGTACTTGAGTTGAACAACAGAAGCACAAATGTTTGTCTTATATTTTAATACTTGTTTATGGAATATAGTTTGATTTCCACAAAATGCATATTGTTGAACAAAATTTGGACTTGAGAACAAAATGATCAACTAGATTATCAAGCAGTACAAAGAGAAACTATGTAACACAAAATAAAATGTGTTGAGGTACTAGTCAAATGCTTTCAATTTGGGAAAAAGATGGGCCCACATTCATAAGTTACAGGACTACAAGAACACAAGAGAGAGCAGAACCAGGTCATAAGCTTGGCGTGCGAGCAACACTTTCTCGGTGCTGAGACACAGAGCATTGTCCTGGCTAGCTTCAATATCCTTCTTCATCCTCTCCGTCTCGTCATCGTCCATGTTCGACCTGTCAAACCCATGGGATGACACTCCCAGCAGATACTTTATCTGCTCTTTGGTCTGTCCCATAATGCCTGGATAACGATAACATCAGGCACGGAATTACAAAACAAAATAGAGATTAGAGAAACATCAGTTCACCATCATATATAGTAGCAGCTAGGCTACCAGTGGACACTAGTTCTCTATCATCCATAGTATTATATTAACCAGTGAAAATTTACAAGAAACTAAAACAAAATCAAAATTTGCAGCCGAAATTCCCCCAAGAAAAGAGTGCTAAAATCATCACCATGAGCCCTCTCGTCGAGCTCATGCATGGTGGAGAGAATCCTCTGCAGGTCGCCGGCCAGGGTGCTCGAGTCTGCGAGACGAAATGGAACCGATAAGTGCAAAAAATCGAACGTATAATAGCAAAAAAAAATTCAAAAACAACCAAAACGAAAAACGATGGCCCGAGAGACGGATGCCAGCGATCTCACACTCCAGGTAGTCGTCGACGTAGACACCGGTGCGAGCGATCGCCATGCCTGTCGACGGGGGATGGACTCAGCAGGGCCTGGTCGGGCTCGATCCTTCGATTTGTGAACTAGGGTTTCGGGGGAGGAAGAATGCCAGGGAAAATCTATAAATTCAAGAAAATTTCCCCATTCGCGCGATTACGTCATTAACCTGGCTCGGTTTGGTTGGGCCTTGGGCCACTGGGGGTAGGGGGTAGTGGCCTGTCTGGTACGGTAGGCCGTCGGTCTCATACTCCCCTCTGTCCTTTCCATGGGCCCAGTTTTTTTAAAAAAAATATATAAAATTTGGCATCCCAAGTTTTTTTGGAGGAAGTATCCCAAGTTTGAAATTGACAAATTCTGTAGGATTTTGTCCTTGATGATGGCTCCTGCTTTTGCTGTAGCTCAATGATCATCTATGGACAACCTCATGGTCACGTGATTTATAGTACTCTAGGAAAACATATTTGCTGCAACCTCGTCGTTACAACCAGGGGTAGATCTACAGCGTTAGCACCGGGGTCAAGCGACCCCGGTGCCTTTCGGATAAACCGTGACCCTGGTGTCTTTCGACAAACTTTTCTTGTTTATTGTTACCCCATTAATATGTATACATATAAGCATATAATTTGAATCTTAAAAATAGTGATTTAGTGTTAAAACAACCACGACGACTCCAACGACTTGTTTTTCTGCCTCCGTCCTTGGTTACACCAAACCTATAAACCTCATTCCATCATCAAGAATGTCATCTAGGAGGAGAGTGAACAAAAACTATGATCGTCGTAATGCTAGAAGCGCTTGATTGCTTTGTGATGGAAGAGATGTACTTCACCTATTTTTCTTGGGCTAGCATTATCGTGATGTTTTCTTCTTTCGCAAATAGTAAAGAGATATATTTTAGTCTTCCTTTTCTTATTTGGTTGCAAAAAATCAGCCAAATATTTAAAAAACACAATTATAATTGACTCAAGTAATGTATAGTATAAGAGCAAATGCAAAATACTTTGGAACATGGGAACAATCGACAAAAAGTACTTTGAGACGTGATAACAAATTTCTGAAAAGAGAACTGCACGCACACTAGGAATTCAGAGCACCACGGACTACTGACCGCTGAGCATGAAAGCTCAAAGCAGGGACTGAATACTTATGAACGCCAATGCAGAGGCGCCTTTATTAGTAAAATAATAACAATGGCACGCTTAACACGCGACCTGACAGTGAGAACTGACAAAACACTTGACAGCGACTCGCTTCAACCGCTGGCCGCCGGCCGTGGCCTCGACCTCGATCGAGCTACGTCCGTACGCCGGCGGTCGGCGGCGGCGGGGCATCTTAGATGGTGCCGCCGTTGCAGCGGATGACCTGGGCGTTAACCCAGCGGCCGGCGTCGCTGGCGATGAAGCCGACGAGCGGGGCGATGTCCTCGGGCGTGCCGAGCCGCCCCAGCGGGGCCTCGGCGACGTACCGCTCCACCTCCTCCTCCGACCTGCCGTCGTAGAACATGGGCGTGGCCGTGGAGCCCGGCGCTACCGCGTTGGCGGTGATCCCCGTGCCGCGCAGCTCGCGCGCCAGGATCTTGGTCATGGCCTCCACCGCCGCCTTGCTCGCCGTGTACGCCGCGTGGCCGGGGCGCAGCGAGCCGACCCCCGACGACGAGAAGGTCACGATGCGGCCGCGGCCGTCTCGGGCCAGCCGGCGCGCCGCCTCGCGGCAGCATAGGAAGGTGCCCCGCGCGTTCACGCCGAACATGGCCTCGTACGCCGCCTCGCTCGTCTCCGCCAGCGCCGGGAACGACTGGTCCAGCACCGCCGCCGCCGCCACCAGGATGTGGAGCTCCCCGCCAAACGCCGCCGCCGCCGCATCGAACAGTGCCCGCACCTGCGCCGCGTCCGAAACGTCCGCCGCCACCGCGATGGCCCGCGGCTCCCCGCCGGAGGAGGAAGAGTTGATGACGCTCACAAGCTTCTCCGCCGGCGCCGGGTCCCCGATGTACGCCACCGCGACCCGCGCGCCGAGCGCCGCCAGGTGCTTCGACACGGCCGACCCGATGCCGCCCGCGCCGCCGGTGATGATCGCCACGCGGCCGTGCAGCATCAGCGACTCGGCCACATCACCGCCATTGGACGCAGCAGCAGCAGCCATATTGTGTGTGAGTATGAATGTATGATAGCTCGATGTAAGCACGGTGAGCATTGAGCGACAAAACTGGTTTAATGCCATCGTGCAGAGTTAAGACTCGCTGAAATGTCACTTTCGAATTAATACTTTATAACAATGTCACCGCACATATTGGCTGCTCGCCGGTTTGCCATTTCGAGCCTCTTAAAGCCATTTTTAATGCTTTATCCATTCACATGGCACGGAAAATAACTCTTCTGCCCTCGTTTTTTTATGAAAAATTCGATATATGTCATTACAAAGTGACGGGTTATAAAATATGCCATTACTTAATCGAAAATCTGCTTTCTTCAAAAAATGCCATTACTTAATCGGAATCCGCTTCGTGCCATTATAAAGTTGTGTTTCTTCAAAATATGTCATTACTTAATCGGAAATCCGCTCCGTGCCATTATAAAGTTGTGTTTCTCCAAAATATACCATCACAACCTAGTTAAGACCTAATCTTGTCGTAATCCTTCTCTTTCCTTCCTAATCCTTCTCCTTCCTCCCTAATCCTTCTTCTTCCCTCTCTCTCCCTCTCCACGGCAGCGCGGTGCTCCTCCGGATCGAACCGAATCGGTGGCGGCTCCCCTGGCCCGGTGTGGCTTCTCTCTCTCACGCCAGTGGCGGCCAACTCCACGTTCACCGCGGCAACGGCTGCCCGACGCAGCATCCTCTCCTCGGCCTCGACTCCCTTGGCGTAGCGGTGACGCCCCAGATCGGGCTCGAACAGTGCCGCTCCCCACACCTCCAGGACGCCAGCACAGACAACCGACGGCGTCCATTTGTCTCTTCCTCCCTCGACCAAAGGCAGTGGCAGCCATCCTTTCCACGCGCCGGCGCAAGCGGCGCCCTTACCTCTAGATCCCGGCGGGCCGACGGTGGCCTCCCCTACATCAACACGGTGGCGGCCTCCCCTTCTTCTCTTTGGCCCGGACAGCGGCGGCGACGGCGACGAAGAGAAGATGGATTAGGAGGAGGATTAGGGGTAATTAAGTCTAATTTTCCTCGTAATGGCATATATCAGATAATCGTAACTTTGTAATGGCATGAGCCCAATTAATCGTTTTGTAATGGCAAATTTTAGATCACTTCACTTTGTGATGGCATATATCGAATTTTCTCTTTTTTTTCATTGCCCCGTTTGACTCTGGTAAAACTCTAGCATAGATTTTCAATTAAAAAAAGTTAAAAGCGCTTGGAAATAGATTCCAAAAGATTAATTAAAATATATATTTTAAAATATTTTTAGGATCTTTTAAAAAAACTCTCTTGCTAGAATCTCTGGAACGAGCAAATCTCTAGAAGGAGCAAAACAGGAGGCTATTCGTTAGTCCTGTGCAGCATTTTTTTATTCAAAAAAAACCCACGGAGCTTTGCGTTTTTGCTACCCAAAACGGGTAAAAAAGGTGCAGAACGACAGACCGACAGTCGAGTTGGGAGCTCGGGATATTTCGTTGGGCAGCACATGGCAGGGCAGACATGTTTCGTTGTAGCTCGGTGCTTTCCTAATCTGTCCAGCTGTCCTTGCTTCTTCCATGAATCGACTCCAACTGTGCTAGATTCTTGGCCATGGCATGCATATAATATGGAGTTTCTTTGCTGAGAAAGGGAAGCCAGAGATATTTCTGGCAAGGATAAAGATCGGACACCGGTTTCATGAAACATTCAAACATGAAAGTCAAAAAAAAGCACACGACACCAAGATGACATGACATTTCAGGCATCAAAAGCAAGCCGACGAGGACTCACCAGTCACCACAGGCATCAGACATGAGACACGAGTCATCAAAAACCAGTTTTTTTATTACTTTCTTCAGTACTGCAGCACTTGAAAAACTACTTTCTTAATCTTGTCCAGATGTATAGAAAATTGGTTCCTTAGCTAACAATAACAATAACAGAGAGAAAACCTCCAATACACGAAAAAAAAAAGGAAGGGTTGCATAAAACCCGGTGTCACAAAGTATATCAGAGACTAACACAGACAAAACCAGTCATAATATCTAAAATAGATAAAAACTGAGCTACCTTGCTTTCCTGACACCCCCGCTTTTAGAAGTCGCGTGACAATTTTAGCTCCCCAAATCCTAAACCCAAGTCTAAAATTCATGCAATATTCCATAACCCCTTTAATTTGCAGATACTGCAAACCTGCTGAGCTTGCAGAATAGATTGCCTGCTGCGAGTGATAGATGTAATAAATATATCGAGCTAATTGACTTTTGCATCATGGCTTTCAGCTGCAGGTTTCCAGGCGTTCCGCACTTCCCCAGCAACAGGGGCACCCTCATTGTTCAGTGGTTGTTTCTGTGCCATGGATTTCCCATCAATTACATTCTTGTCCTTATCGTGAGAAACATTTCCATTCCCGTCATTGCTGCCCTGCATAAACGTGAATAATCAGGCATCAGAACCCACCATGGCCACCTTATCTGAACTACTACTAAAATTCTCAACAGGACGGGCTAACCACTGAAGGCTCTAAAGCATGTCTAGCACTTGCCTGGCCTTGAAGAAGCTGCTGCTTTGCTCTCTTTTCCTGCATCAACTTTTGCCTGTTCTCATAAAATGCAAAATCATCCAAAATTGAGGTCTTGCAGACATAGTCCTTGAAAATCTTGAGCATTTCAAGACCTTGCTCAAGCTTAACCTACAACATCAAGTATCGGGTTGTATCATTAGCAATACTGCCAAGCAACCAAGGATTATATAACTGCATCCACCCTGCTGCTGCTGCTGCTGCTGCTGCTGCTGCTTGAGTTCTAAAAACACCCTTAAGCCTAGCACATGTACAAGTACAACGGTTCATAACTTCCTATGAGACATAGCATAGCGGCATAGCCATACCCTGAATATAATGGAGATATAAATATTTAATATTTTGCTGTACCCACAATGCAATTATTCCACTTAATAAATATTAGGCACTAAGCAGTTATTGATAGTAGTTTTAAGCAAGGATACCTCCTGTGTGTCACGGCTGTTTGTCACAGGCTTATTGTCATTGTTATCCAATGTAATGTGCTTTAATATGTTGTTAGGCACATCCTTGACAATGTGCCACTTGACTGGAAAGCAGCCATTCCACTTGTCTTGTTGCCAATAATCCAGCGTCTTGTCAAAATCAACAGGACCAACCATTTCAGCAACACCAACAAACTGACCACTTGTGTTTACCTAAAGCCCAAGTTAGTCAATAGTGAATGCTTAAAAATAAATGGACAATATAATGTGGTATAAAATACTTACAGAGAAAAACAAGAACACTGGGCATTCACTGGATTTCTCCTGAGCGTCTTGGTATCCAGCATCCAGTTTCTTATTTCCATTAGGAGTGCTTGCCCACGCATTGTATTTGATACTCTTGTGAACATCATCCTCACTGTAAGATTTGATAACGAAAAACTTTGCCTCCTTGTACGTTACAGGAAAACTTTCCTGGTTAAATTGGCCCTTATCTGGAAGGACACCATTCTCCTGTTTCCGGATTGATGGGAGGGCCTGGCCTTTCACAGCAATAGTAACAGTAGGACCAAATGGTTTTTGGTGCTTGAATCCACCAGATCTTGGTCCTCTGTTTAGCTCAGTAAAGCCATCCTGATTCTCACTGCCAAAACCAAAAGGTGACCGGCCTCTAGGCTTGTATTTCATATCCACAACTCCCCACCGTCCATTGTTTCTTGAGTTATATATGTTTGACACATAACCAAGTCCAGCTTTCAGTGTATTCCCATATTGACCGTACTGCCCATATAGTCTGCTGTCAGGGTACATCCTTGTAGGATAACTAGGAGAGGTCAAGCCCATCCCGGATGATGTTATCTGTGCATGCATACCCTGCAAAAAAAATAAAAACCAACAGCTAAGCTTTATTGAGTGACGCTGCAGATTTCTCATGAAAGCTCATAGATGCAACTTTATCGTGTCTTTATGCTATGTGCACCATCTTAAGGGAAGGTGGTACATATCATAGAATCTAATATGAAAACAATAAGGATATGTGGGAGTAAGCTTTAAAACCAGTCATGCCTTGTCAGGGTTAATTATGGAGGACATCATATTACAAAGAAAAAAAGCTCTGCAACACAATAACAAGAAAACTGACTAGTCTGTAGAACACACCATGAGCTTTGTTGTTGGACGCTGGCCCTGATTTTTTGCTGAATATGAATTTGAACCATAAGATGTGGAACTAGCAGTCGATCTCTGATGCCCATTAGAGTAGACTGGTCCATCATACCACTGAACAGGAGAGCGAAAACTGTGACCATAATTGCTAGCCAAAGGTCCACCTTGCAAAGATCCTCTTCCATATGAACCACTGTTTGCTGCTGAAAAATTCCGGTGTGTTTGCTTATACGGTAGTGAACCATTGTTAGTATGTGCAATCCCATTAGCAGTCCCATTAGCACTTGATTTTGCTGAATCTACTGGAACACGTGCCTGCTGAGAGGCATCAGAGGGAAGCTCAGACTGAGAAGTGGCACCATTAATACCATGTGTCATATTGGTCGAAGCTGGTTGTTGGTAATATTGAGTAGGGTACTGATAATGTTGCGTGCCATACGACTGAGTGTCATGACCAACGGTTGGAACTGGAGAACCCGAAGGAAATGGGCCATATGGAGCATAACCATATCCATGGTACATGTCACCATACACATTCTGCTAAAATGGTACAGCAATGTACATGGGTTAATTTCAACTCTTATGTATAGGGCAAGTCAAAATCAATTCAACAAATTTCAAATGAAATATGTAGATGCGCACAGTTGCTATCTCCATGTTTTGTCCTTATATACCAAGACCCAAGTGAAAGCAGGTAATCTAACTATAAATTGGACTTGCAAAGATTTACTGAGCACGATTACACAGTTCAGAATGTTAACCCACCTGAGGCACCTCCATTCCTTCATGACCAGCATACCTAGAGTCCCACTCATTTGCTGAGCCATCATAACCTAGGTACCAGCACAAGAATCAAACTCCCAAACTAACGAGTCTGGTCATAAATTTTTTGCTGATTCCTATTAATGCGCCTACTTATCTAAAAAAAGCTTAAGCTAAATGCAGATTTATATACCGCTGGGATAGTAATAGGCTGGGGAGGCATATCCACTGGGCTGGTAGAAGAAGTTAGGATCCATGGCCTCCTGGAGCAGCGGCGTTATCGACCGGTCCACCTGCGATGCTGCGCTCTGCGCATCACCGGTGTTGCCAGATCCATATGGCATCCCAGAAGGCTATAATTACACACAAAAAAAGAGTTTTTATGGCATCCCAGGAGGCAGTGGCCAATCCACCGCCCGGGCAGGGGGTGCAGCTGCTCGGGCTTCATGAATGTGCAAGGATTATCGAGCCATTTATGGTTTGAACTTCCAAAAATGGAGGAAATTTCCTAAAGACAATATCAATTATTTTGAAGCGTTTGCATGTAAACTTTTTGAAAAAAAAAACTGTTCGGCCAAATTTGGTCCAAATTCGAGCTCACAAAATAGCGTGCGAAGTGTAAACCAGAGAGATATGAGGTTGGGAGGAAGGGGGAGAACCAGTGGAAGCCACACCTTGGCACTGGGATCCGCAGCAGCAGGCGGAGCAGCAGTCGCCAGAGGAGAGCGGCGGCTCATGCCGAATTACCGAGGTAGCAGGCGAGGCCGCGAAGGGAGCAGGGCGGAGCGAGAGAAAGGAAGGATTGGGTGCGATTTTGCGAACCAGGGAGCAAGGCGGCGACGGCGGCGACCAGGCACCAGCGGCGGCGTCAGCTCCGCAAGGCGGCTAGGTTTTAGGGAGGGAGAGGCGACGTGGAAGAGCGCGGAGGAGAGGAGAGAGGAAGACGCCGCCGGAATTCCATGGCTTATTTTATTACAAGAAAACAACGGGCCACGGCCCTGTATGGCCCGTTTAGCCCGGTTCACTGTATGAAACGGGTCTAACGGGCCATTTGGGCCTGGGTTTTGGGCAACCATGGTCCATAGAGTAACTGAGCTTGCCCGATTACAAACAGGTTGAGTTATTTTAACCCAAAATATATATGTGAATTAATTCATAGGGATTAATATACATATAATATAATTATTTAATTTAATATGTAGCATGCAGTGGCGGAATGAATTGAATCGAGTTGGGCTGCCGCGGCACAAACCAAGTCAGCCCGATAAGACGAAGTCTTGACCTAGATTCGGTTTGATGGACCAGATTGGACCAACCTAATTGGTCCCACTAGGCGTATGTATTTGGCCAAAGCTCAGGCTCAAATCTCGCTTTAGTAAGCTTGAGCTTGACAACATTTAAATTTAGTAGAAAATGTTAATTCTATTAGTCTTGAACAAAAACTTAGGTTTGAGTACACTTGATAAAAATTATGTTTGAATAACCTCTGATGACGTTTTTAAAAGTGGTTTTAATTACCACCGTGGTGTGGAGGTTGTCGTGTAGCGCATTACATGGCTATGATATAGCAAATGTTCATATGTAGGTGCCTTGAACATGAACTAGAATGTTCTATTCCTTTCTCACATGCATTTCTTCGATCTTCCCATCCCCTCTTCTCTCATGCATATGTATATCTTTCTATCTCTATCAAAGCGGCTCCCCAACCAGAGCACATCCTAGCTAAGAGTTAGCGTAAGAGAACCCAAGAACCTGAAATCATTTCCAACGGTGAAGCAACATACGCGCTTCGCGCTGCTTCATCGACCTTCTCCTAGCTTCGCTCGGGCTTCTAAAGCAAGTGGGGTATTCTAACTAGCCTAGGAGGTGAGGTGAAGCAGAGGCCTTGATGAGCCTTTCCTTACGATCTCTGAAGGAATGGGTCCCTAGCTTCACCATAGCCTGGTTCCAAACCATTGCGGTGTGATGAAGGAAGGACCAGCTTATGGTCAAGACAACCCGAGGGACAAACAATAAATGAGAGCATGCGCCTCGTGTTAGGATGCATCATTATATCCATTTCATAAGAGACATTATATCCATTTCATAAGAGACAAGTCCTAACTATCTCGAGTCAAATTAACCCCTTTTGTGCCTTTACTTTAGCATGAAGAGGAAGGGCATTTTTGTAAGGACATCTCTAATATATGTACCAATGGTATTTTCATCCCTCCTTTTTTGTTCAAGGGGTAGCTAAGTCATTTAATATGAAGTTGATTTTGCCCCTAGTTTTATTGAACTAAATGGGCTAGGTCCTTGTGTAAAAGTTCACAACTGTAAAAATAGATAGCCGCATGTACCTAGATGGGGTTGGAACCCAAAAAAGAGAAACCAATGTACACACCAAGAGTTCCACTACCTTAGTAAGTTAACTTTTGAGTTTTCTTTGATGTTATCTGCACGGTGCTTCGTTAGGCGTGTGCTCTTTGGGCAGGATACCCAAGAAATTCTCGGTTTTGTTATGCCCACTAGAAATACGTCTTGTAGAAAGAAATGGATCGGGTGCCACTTTTTAAACTTGGTTTTAAGTGGAATAGTGGTAGCAGTTTCCTAGAGTAATCTTGGGTAATATATAGAACATGACATATGTAGCTGGTCATGTGGCTTTAGCATAATCCCTGTTATTAAATTACTTGGGGAAAAAACCATTTTGCCTCCTTGAACTATTCACCGATTTCGGTTTTTTCCCTCAATTTCAATTCTGGGTAACTAACCTCACTGTAAGATATATACCAAACAATCTACCCCTTTGATCTAAAGAAGCCACGGTTTGTGCATAAAGGTGGCATCCTAGTCGTAGGTTTCCTAGAAAATAATTTTCTAGATCTAATGAATTGTAGAAAATCATAAAAACTCTATAAAATAAAAAAACACATAAAATACTAAAATGTAGAATCCAAATATGCAATGAAATAATGTTTGTGCGTAAACTTATATGCAAAAAATATGTGTTAGATGTCTTTTGTTGATTAAATAAATTAAGTGTTTAGGAAAGTTTCGTTTAGCTTCTTGAAAAATGGAGAAGATACTTTATCTTATTGGAATGGTGGATAAATTAAGAAAAAAATGGGAGGGTGTTAATTTGACTTCTTAAATTGAATTTACAAACTGAAATTCAAAGGTCAAACTTACATCGACTTTGAATTTACAAATTCAAAAGTCAAACTCTTAATTTCCTTCGGTTCTCACATTCCAAACTATTTTTCTCTAAATACTTAATTTATTTAATCAATAAAAAACAACACAAACATAATTTTCATATAAGTTCGCACATAAACATTATTTTTTATTATGTGTTTGGATTCTATCTTTTTTATGGATTAGTATAAATTTTTATTTTATATTTTGAGCTTCCTATGATTTCCTATAACCAATTGTACATTTTTCGAATTTATTTTCATGAAAATATACTGACTAGGACGATATGACATCTAAAACCAGGTGGATTTGGACTAGGAGGGTAGTCCGATGTGATTACCCCACTGACTAGGACGCCATGGCATCCAAAATCAGACGGACATGAACCAAGAGGGTAGTTTGTCCGGTGTGAATAGTTTATGTAGGTTGGTTACTCGGTTTTAGAATTACTATTGGAAAACCGAACTCGGTCAACAGTTCAAGAGGGACCTTTTTCAGTTACTTCAGAAGGAAGCAAGAAAAACCTAGCGGGCCTTGGGCTAGCCCACAACCCAACCAAGCCCATGCCCAATGGTCGTCCCCATTAAACTGCCTGCCTGGCTACCTAGCTGTCCCCCTGCTGCTCTACGTAGTTCCAATGGTCGGGCCTGGGGCCTGGGGCCTGGGCTTTGGAAGCAGTTTGTCGCGTGAAGAAAAATCTCATTTCATTTTGTCCCCTAATAATACTGACAAGCAGCCGATATTCACCTCCACTTATCTTTGCCCCCGATGACCACGTCCTGCGTCTTCCAAAACTCGCCGGGTTAAAAAATCATGCCCCAAAGATAGATGTTTGGCCGATTCTCAGACACGCGTTCGACGGAAACCCTAGACGGCGGCATGGAAAGGTGAAAAAAAAGGGGAGCAAATAATAGCATGCTGGGATGAGGTGTTACATGTAGTTGTGCTTTGACAAAGGGTAATTAAAACCAAATGTGAATAACAAATATTTTAATCAGGATAAACACTAGATTAGGTCATGTAAAATCAATAGAAAAACTTACATAAATGTATAAAAAGTTAGAATTAAGTGCGGTGGTACTAAAGCCAGAGCATGGATTCAGATTAACCATGAATGGGATTGTTTGTCATATTTTATATGCTTTGTTCGGGATGGTTTGGATTAGTTCTAGAAGCTGAATTCAAAAGCTAAAAGCTTTTAGAAATGATATAAATAAAGTAAATTGGCTTTGAGAAATAGATTAATCCTCTCAACAAACTTATTGATTCAGGTCATTTACAAAAGCCGACGGCGTTGGTTCATCCATCCGTTCCAAGGAAAGAATTTCTCATATTAAAACCGTCTTTGTAACATCTTTATAGGCAAATCGAACTAACGCGAGATTAAATATAGTCAGTTTTGGTAATCCTAAATGTAGTCAATCCATCACTTCGATTTTGTTCGATGATGACATTGCAAAACAACCCTCACTTCCTATATCAAATTTTGAGACTATGAATTATGAATTTAGATATGTAAATAATAAAATTTGAGGTTGAGACAGGATCTAGAATCAAGATAGGGTCGACCGAGTTCGGTTTATAACCATTTTGTGTTTACCAAATAGAGTGCCTTCAAAATTTGACCAATGTTTCAATCCTGGCCAACAAATGGCCTGTCCCTATAACCTCATATATAGGCTCTCTTTAAAAATAATCTCTCACTATATTTCTCTAATCTCCAACAGCGTTCGCTACACAGAGAATTGTATAGGGGAAGCATAGAGAATCCCTATATATAAAGAAATAGAGAGAAATTCCCTATTTTAGATAACGTAACAGGGAAATCTATTGAAACACATAGGGAAAGAATATATCCCCATTTTAAGGCAGGGTTTTCATATGTCAACTGTGGGAACGGCGAGCGCGCATAATTGGAGCGTCTTTCGTTGGCTTGCCAACGACCAACACAGGCGGGGCCACTTTCAGCCGCACGTAGGTACCAAAAGCAGCGAGCAACGAAGCAGTCAGCAGTGCAATTGTGCATTTTATTTTAAATTTCCTGATTCCTGATTCCTCTGTTTATTTCGTCCGATGCCACAAACTACATAAAACAAATTTTATAATTTATCTGAAATCCAAAACAATCATCTTCTAAAATCTCAAGCTCGAACCGTAAAACATCTGTACCAAAACCTTTAAATACACACTTTACAATAATATTTACAGCACACTTTATACCGCGCTGCTTTAGAATATCTCTTCTTCCCTCCGTTAAACATTATATATCTATATGATTTATTTTATTTTACCGCTTGTTGGGTTGCACGCGTGACGATTTGCTGGCTTTTGGATAAGAGGGAACGGCGTTGTGTTGTCAGCTTGGACGGCGACTCGCTGGTCGCTAGAGCGTTCTCCCGGCTGCCTCGCTGGCACCTCGCTCGTTTCGCCTCTCGAGTCTCCACTCTCCATTCTCGCCTCGCGAGTCCCGACGGGACGCGGCAGATATCTGCGTCGCGCGGCAGCCGCCTAGGCCTCACTCTTGGGAAAAATATCCGAAATAATCAACAGTAAAATAAAAAATTAATAAAATAATCCACTGTAAAAAAATTACGAAAATATCTCCGAGTCATGGCGTGTGGCTTCCATCGAACACGGCCAATTGGTAATTGTCGCCACCGAGGTGGCGGCGTTGAGTCTTGCCACTGGGACGGCCATATTTCACCGCCATACCCCGGTGGCCGTGTATTGGCCCCTTTTCTATATTGCATGGTATTGCATGTGTTATATTATATTTTATTGCATGGTATTGCATGTATATATAATTTACGTATTATATATATAATGCATGGTATTATATATATAGTGCATGTGTTATATATATGTATAATATGTATACTGCCCCATTTTACTAATATTATATTTTAATATAAATATATGATAAATATATACTAAATTATTATAGTTGTCCAAAAATATATAGTAGGTGGCGTCTAATTTTATTGATAATTGATTAGTAAAATGGCATGTCTAAAATAATTTACGTTGGGAGGTAGGTTTAGTTCAAGAAAGCCTCCATAATTTCCCAGTCAAGATGAGCTCGTAAGATGACAATGAGATGAACCACGATCACACACGCACACGCTTCTCGCTGCACCTTCCGCTCAATTTGCTCTCGTTGACTGACCGAGACCAAGACCACAGCGACCTGGACCTTCTCCCATGCCACGTTGCATGTACGTGGCGTATATTTATATACACATGTGACCGGATAGCATATAGCATATATACATTATAATATATGTATAATATAGATATATTTATATACACATGTGACCGGATAGCTTCTCCCATGCCACGTATAATTTTAATATATATGATAAATATATGGGCGAAGTAAAATTTGATACATGTATAAGCATGTGAATATACATTTTAAAACTCAAAATTGTATGTAATTTTACAAAATTGCAAATTTAAAATTTTAGCAAGTGTTAATAGTCGTTTGTACGGCAAACTAAATTTTATAAAGTTAGAAGCTACGAGATAAATAAAAACATTAAATACACGTAAAGTGAATCTTGTCATGTGAATAGACGTGTCGTGCATAGACTTGTTAACGGCAAGATATAAGTGCGAAGTAGTAGTAAATGCAACGTCACTAATCGCCATAATGGTCAATGCAATGTCAATAATTGTATGGAGAATAATTTCATGGCCAAACCGCCGAATGCACATAATAACATAAGTCCATCAATTACATTACTCCCTCCATCTCAAAAAACAAGGCGTATAAAAATTTGAGTGCTGTCCCAAAAAATAAGGCGCATGCATAATCACAGTCAAATCTTGACGCAAATGCCCCTGGTCGCATGCAGATTTGTTTAGTCGCTTAATTTCCATCCACGCGGGCGCTAATGGCATGCAGACTTGATTAGTTTCTTTCCATCCACGGCCTTGCCTTTTCGTTCGGCACGGCAATGAATTCCCGCGGCCTTGCCTTTCCTTCCGCCGGAACGACCGAACGGACTGCATGCAGTCCACTAATCACGTTGCACTTATCAGGATTAGGGGTAAAGGTGGAAAGCATTGGCGCGCGCCTCCCTGCGTTAATCTTCGTGCAGAATTTTATACGCCTTGTTTTTTGGGATGGAGGGAGTATTACACTTAGCGCCGACGACCCTTTGTCGTGTATGCACTTAGGGTGTAATGGTCAGGTGGATGCGTCGTACGCTGTCCAGCAGCCTGAGAAGGTCCAAACCGAATTTGATCCTCAGTTTGGTCCGCGGTTGGGATATACCCAGGCTGTGAACTTATGGCGTCTGTGACCCACCAAAATATGAAAACCCCCATCATGCTTTGTTCATAAGGGTCGCTTTGCCGTGCACAACCTGTGGAGGGACCGCATAGGGGTTTGTTCCCGTGTTGCAAATTTGAAGGACCCCATGGGGAGTTTGCCATTAGACCCCAGTGTGTCGGATCTGGTATAGGAATGTTGTATCCGCCAAGATATCTTGAAAGCTAAGGTTGGATGAAAATGCACTATCCAAATTGATCCTTCCATGTTTGCCCAATTTGCATCAAATTGGGTATCTTGTGTCTTCGCGATAGTCATCGTAGGTTTCAAGACGGCCTTCGTTAATATCAATCCCTCCTAGTGACTGGCCCACCGGTGGAGTTGAAGAATGGTGGTATTTGTGTTGGAAGGGTGTCGATGTAGAGGCTCGGGAGGTTGAGATTGTCGGCGTGGGCCCGAACCCGATGGTGTACGCTGTCCATGGATCGTGATCTCGCGAGCGCGGCAGAATCTTGGAGGAGGTGGTGACTTCGGTTATGCGGTGCATGATTCTTCTCGGATCGGGTATCCTTTCGCGATCTGTCTTGCGATCTATGCCCGCCGACCCCTAATCGCTCCCGTGGCGAGATCCCGCCCTTCTAATGAGGGCCTCAATGAATTTGAAGAAGATTGGTGGTCCGTGTGTTTGCGATACAAGCTCCGTTGCATGGTCATGCAACGAATCGACCTCTGTGTGCGCATCAACCATGTCATATGGTATTGAAGGAGGTATGAAGCACGCAATATAGATGAAACTATCGGCGGCGCACGTCGTGCGAAACATGGACTCGTTGGGCATAGCCCTCCGGTTGTCGGCGGTCTTCTTCTTTGCTGTGGTATCGCAGTGACATCCGGTCCTTGGACGGTACCATTCCATGTACCCCAAATATCGGTCTCGTGCGCGGCTCCATCGGTACCACACTTCGTCGATAGCTAACTTTCGATCCGCCGCTCGATGTGGGCGTGGGACGTGGGCCCAATCACGGTTCGCCGGTTGGACTAAGCTGAAAAAACACTTGTACGCTATATTATGAGTGGTACAAATATATTGAAATATTTAACTTATGATGCATACCCATGGAGTTGCGGATGCGGCGGTGGAAGTGGAAATGTTTGCGGTAGCCATCGGTGTCATGTACGAGCCCATTTCTCCGCGGTTTTGCGCTATCCATCGAAAAAGTAATTTTACTGGCGAGCTGACTTGCTCGCCCCCTAGTATTTGAACCCCTGATGTGCTTTGCTCTTCGGCGACCATTTTTCTGGTACGTTCGTTAATATCATTGAAAAGCGCATTGAATTTGCGCTGTTGGTTTTGCATGCACATTGTCTTGAACTTCTTCACTAGGGGCTTATTCTTGAATGCAGTGTATAGGTTCGCCCCCAGGTGACGCATGCACCATCGAGAACGAACGTCTGGCCACATTGGGGCATCACCGGTGGACAATACAGTTACACCATGTAGGATTCCCTGGTGGCGGTCAGAAATGACGCACACTCCAGGACGATCCATGACAACGTGAATCTTCAGAAGAGTTAGAAACCACAACCAGCTGTCATTGTTCTCGCTCTCCACAAAAGCAAATGCGAGAGGCAATATCTGGTTGTTCCCGTCAACTCCAAGTGCCGTCAGTAGAGCACCATAGTACCTACCGGTGAGGAATGTCCCATCGACACAAATGATAGGACGACAATGCCGAAAGCCCTCTATGCACTGGCCAAAAGACCAAAACAGGTGCATCAGGTAGAAGTGGTTGGGTGCGACACTTTCATCGGGGAGATATACAGCCTCATGGGCAGAAACATAGCATGTCCCAGGATTGGTCTCCTGTATCTTGCGGAGGAGACGGGGAGCCCAGTTGTATGACTCCTTATAATCCCCGAACAACAATTTCAGTGCCTTTTGCTTGGCTCGCCATGCTTGGTGATATGTAATCGACATGCCAGTGCGGTTCTGCACCTCGGCCATTATGGTGTGTGGTTTCATTGAGATATTGGCTTGAATAGCAGTTAGCAATATCTGCGCTATGAACTTCGAGTCCACATTACTGCTAATATTGCGTACCAACTCCTCCGTACAAGTGTGCGGCTCGTACCTACTGATTATGAAGTGGTGCTCATGTTTTGGGTGATGGGCGAACATGGAATGAGCACTCGGCTTCTTCACGCACTTCACCTCGTACACGGCGGCCGGACCGTGCACGCGAGTGCTTTCGCGCGTGTTGTGACACCAAAGTTCTTGATGAAGTGTATGACCTCATCCTTCGTGCTAAACTCTTGACCCTCTGTTATGTCATTATGCATACACCCCCATCGAGAAATATTCGAGTGATCCCCGATCACCCAATTCGAAGCATCCAGAGCGCGATAATACGCTATGGCGGGCATCGGGTCGTCCTCTTCTTCGACATCGTCTTCACCCCCTTCATCGAAATCATCCCCTAACGCATGTGCATCTATCTCTCCTTCCTCCATTGAGATATCCGGATCCGTGCCCATGCCGAATGCCTCGACACCGGGCGATGCCATACTACTAATTGGGTCCTGATCCGCATACCTTTCCGGCACTTCCTCATGTGCACTCTCTTCTACGGTGTTGCTAGGCCCCGCCTCCGATTGTCTTGCCTTAGGCAGCACGTACACACCTAAGTGGTACCCCTCTTCTACTGCCTTATTAACATAGTACGTCCAAGCTGACTTATTTCTCAGTGGCCACAGGTTGTATACGTACATTGAACTATTTGAAACCTGACATGGCCTAACACCGTGTAGAACAAGTTTGTATTCATGACGGTTTATACGGAGATTTCGAGCTATAACCCTCGCCAGCATTGGCAGCTCTATTGGCAATGTTATTGTGGTCTGCAAATGGCTGCATGTGTGCATGCTTACAAAATTCCCTTGCATTGGCACGGGTGCATCTCCGTAAAAAATAGTCAGTGCTGTCTCCATTTACGTCTATAACATGCACGTGTTCATTCATATTAATATTAAATATAAGTTTGTTTTTATATTTAACTATTATTTCAAACATTACATAAAATGTTAGCTTACGTGTTTAATACATAATACGTGTAAATAAGGGCTGAACATACAATATAGCAACTCCACTAATACTCCAAAGACCCTAATTATTAAGTAAAATGTCACTAAAATACATACAATTGTATTACTATTTGCATGCAAAATATAGATTCATTTCCCTATTATGTTTAATTAAGCTAACAAGAAAATTATTACATGAAAAATATAGTCACCCTTTTTAAAATGCAGCACACTAGCGTTAATTTGTCGCTAATTATATGTAATTTTGCTACGCACGTGCAATTAAAATTTAAACATTCATATATTACATGTATAAAAATTCACTAATTTCCATTATATTTGTACATCATTTTCTCTCCTTACGAACTAATTAATCACTAATCATATTTTAAGTTAACCTAACACAACAAGTTTATGTTAACTATAAAATGCGTGCAACAGTTATAAGATCGATCGGTTCAAAGTTCACGAAAAATTAAAACAAGCGTGTAAATTACACGAATATCTGAAATTAAGTGGTCATATTAAACTATCACCGTATGTACTTGTTACCTTCAGAAATCTGGTGCATCTTATTTCGCTCTCTGACATTAGTGCGTTACTACGGTGCTTGCGGTGCAAAATTAATAACAAAATAGAAGCAAGACCTAAGTCTTTGGTGCTTAGTTTAATTAATTAATTACGTGATGGTGATTAGTTTAATTACCATTAACAACATATTATGCCAACATCAGTATAGTCAGATAGCCCTCACATATCAATATATACATACAATATTAAGTACTAATATGGCAAGATTAGCATACAACACGCAAATAATATTAGCATAGAATATTATTATGCCAAAATTAACTCTTGCATATCGTGCAAACAATAACACTAATTTAGCAAGTACATCAAATTTAAATTCCAAAATATTCCCTCACGCCGAAAGCATAAAATATTAGCGAAGTCACACTCTGATGAATCCTCAATGAGGTATCGTGAATAATATACTGAATCGAACAATGAAAAGAACCGAAAGCGAGAGAGTGAGTGTGTGAAGGCTTTCTGCGTGTGAAGCTGCGGCGTGTGTGTGAACCGAAAGCGAGAGAGTGCGTGTGTCAAGGCCGCTCTGAGTGTGAAGCTTGCGGCGTGTGTGAAATTAATCGAAAGCGAGAGTCTTTGCGTGTGTGAAGGAGAACGCGGGACGCGATATATATAGAATCAATTTTGTGATCACTGTGACCTCTAATCAGTATTAATTAGCGTAAATCATGCAATTACTATTTGATTAATTAAAAACTCAACACTATTTTGTCGGTGAGGATTATTTTATTATTTTTTGGACACTATTTTGTCGGTGAGGATTTTTTTATTATTATTTTTGACACTATTTTGTCGGTGGAACATTATTTTAATATTTTTTTACGCACTGTATTGTCGGCAGGTATTATTTTAATAATTTTTTCCCGCACTTGCATGCAACGTCCGGTTAATTAGGGAGCCGGTCGGAGACGGTAGGTGGCCACCCGGTGGCGGCGGTGAGCTTCGCCGTCCGGGTGGCGGCGGCTCATGCGGCCATCCCGTGTGGCGGCTCAATTGCGGCGTCCGATGGCGGCCGCCACCGAGTGGCGGGACCCGAGGATATTTTCGTAATTTCCTTTTACAGTGGATTATTTTATTAATTTTTATTTAACTGTTGATTATTTCGGGTATTTTTCCTCACTCTTGAGACGGAAAATTGCATTTTTATCGCTGTACTGGTTGACCACTTACCATTTTATCGTTCTCTCTCTCCATTATCTCTCTATATCTATATACATGAAGATTAGAATATTCTTAAGAGTATTATAACTAAAATACTTCTATATTTAAAACATGACACTTGTCCCCTCCCTATCCCACGTGTGTCCTTCTCTACACGTGCTCTCCCCTAATCCCTTCGCATGCCATGCATGTGTGATATTTTTTTCATTTTTTTCCCATATCTTTTTACTGGAAGCGCCGATCCACAAACCGTTTGCGCCATCATGTTCCTAATATTTTTTCGAACAAAACTAAACCAATCTCACTTTTTAAAATTTTCTTTACTACAACAATAAACAAAGATTTACTACTTTGTGTTTAATACTTTACCACTTCTTTTTGTACAGTACGTGTGTAATACTTCGCTGTACAATACTCCTTTTATTTTACCTGTACAAATATTGTGTTTCATAAGTAGTAGTAAATTGTTTCTTACGATATAGTAAAGCAAAGTTTTACCACTAGCTAGTGTTCTCTGTGTTCAATACGTTGAACAATGCTTTACTACAATTGTAAACAAAGCTTTACTACTATGTGTTCGTTACTTTACCACTAGCCAGTGTATAGTACTACGTCTGTACAATATGTGCATAATACTCCGCTCATACAATACTTTTACTACTTTATCTGTACAGGCGCTGTAGCAAAGTATTTCATTGTACAATACTTTACTACATCACATATCAACACTAGTAAAAATATTTTTATGAACTATATTCTCTGTCGTAGTAAAGTATAGCATGAAAATAGTAAAGTACAACTCATTGGTGTAGTAAAATATTGTTAACAATTTTAGTATGGCAAGTGGGGTCTTGTTTTGTTTGAAAATTATTTGTAACATATTGGTGCAAATCATTCGATCATTGAAGCTACCAATGAAAAAATATAACAAAAAAAGAAAAAAATCATTTGTAATTACACCGCATGCGGCCTCACTACATCGAATATTAATCACGTATTATCTTTACCGCTGTGCAGTAGTCACTTACAGTATAACACAAAATTAAAGCTGATACGTAAAAGAGGTGGTCGGTGGCAAATTTGGGAGTATCGTAACTATGATACTCCTAGGTGTAACGTATCCTTACTCTCTCTCTCTCTCTCTCTCTCTCTCTCTCTCTCTACACTTACACACACACATATATGAATCAATATGTGTCTATAACAATAGATCAAAGTGATAAAATAGTACTCCCTCCATCCCTAAATACAGGGCGCAACTGCTACGGACACAAAGACCAAGGAAGCCAGCGTGACGCTTCGTTTCGCCCGCCGCATGTCGCGCTTACAATTTTTCTTGCATGAGTTTTTATAAGCGTTGCTTTCATGCCAAGAGACCAGCAGTTTGCATGCGACTCATTGCATGCAGCTCATTTGCCGGCTGACGAGAGCGGTTTGCATGCAGCCGCAGTTTGCATGCAGCTCATTAATGCACTTGATGTTTGCGTGTGCATGCAGGAGATGGCGCCTTGTATTACAGGAAGCTGAAGAAAAATGGTTGCGCCCTGTATTTTGGGATGGAGGGAGTAAATATCAATATTGAGAGTGGCAAAAATGTAGTTGTCCCCTCTTAGATGACGCCATTTTGAACATGAGCACGGAGCAAGCAGGCCACGATTTTGGGCACGAGGACAGCACCCGTCCTTGTGTCCTTATGCTTTTACGAGTCAAGAAATCCTTAATTAAGGCCCTGTTCTTTTAAGCTGATCTTAACAGCTGAACAGCTGAACGACTGAAATGACTGAATTTCAAGCGCTTCTCGAGATAGTCTCGAGATTTGGATCCATTTAATTTGACTTGTTTTTTAAAGCGTTAGGACCCACCTTCAAAACAACGAAAAAACGGACTCAAAAAACTCAGAGCATATGTTTTTTAAGTTGTTAAGCCGTTAAGCTGTTAAGCTAAAAAAAACTAGGCCTAAGTATCGATGCCCAGGGAGAGGTTCGGAGGAGACCTAAGATCTAGTAAGCATGATATAAGCGACGGACGCATAGTTTTTAAAATAAATGTGTGTAACTAAAAGCGTGTGATCATATAAAATTTATGATAACAAGATCTAAATATAATTTTTTCATGACAACGGCGTCATATTAAATGATATAAAGGATTCATAAATTTAAAATTGATATTTTAACATAATTATAAGTATCCAAGCTATATTCAAGCAAAAAAAGCAGTACTCAGTATTCAATGGCCCCAAATATATTAGGAGTGGCCAAGACTGTACTGTTGTACTCTTGCAAAATGGAAGCAAAGGGACAACAGTATATCTCACTAAATAATTTTTCCTCTCAATATATTGATTTCATATTTCTTAAGGTTATAATGTTACATGCATGACCATCTATTTATAGCATGGACAACCGGCGATTTATCAAAACCGCCATTAAAAACAGACTCAATTAGTTAACTAAGACTGTATCAGCTAATGTCCAGCTAGGGGTTCTAGTACAGGAACGTTCAGATATCTCTAGCTTATTTGAAATCAAGCCGTGAGTTCTCGGGGAATTGCTCAAATGACACTCTTTAAAATTTGCATTTGCTCAAATGATACTTGGGGTCACTTTCAGTAACTCAGATGATCCCACATGTCATACTCACATGGAAATTGACACATAAATTCAGTGTCATTTGGGCAATTTTTCCATGAGTTCGTTGTGGACTGAACATTTTCTAGTGTCCTTAGTGCAGGTGCGCACGATTTGGACACACTGTAATGTTAAATGAATTATCTATTCCATATCAAAAAAATGGGAATCAAACACTATATGTGATATGAATGAACCTTATGTTTGGTAAAGAATATGTGTGTTATGCTATCACACCTTAAACATGATGGCACACATGTTATGCTATTACACCTTAAACCTACAACCACTTTAAGCCTGAATCCATCTCAACCCAATGCATGGGAGGACAATGCATAGCACAATTTCTGAAAACGAACAGCCACTTTAAGCCTGAATCCATTTCAACCCAATGCATGGGAGGACAATGCATAGCACAATTTCTGAAAACCAACAGCAAGATGTATAACATGTTCAACCATCATCTTTCATAGTACAATGCATTTCAAGGTGTATTATTCTGCACAAACAAGCTGTCGGCACCCGATTTACAAGATCGGATTCCACCTGCGTAAACACGTACTAGTCCCAAGGATCATGGCTAGTACATACAGATATACAGAAACAGAACAGTGCCAACGATCTGATTATTACAAACGGGAACATAGTCCAGTACAAACACATACAACGGCTCGCAGGTCGCAAATCAGAGTACATAGCGATACAGGCCTAATACAACATCTAAAATTTTATTCATTCCACAGGCACGAGGGATGTAGGAACGCGCAATCCTAGTCTTCATAGTCTTCCTCGGAAAACACCTCCTCGTCGTAATCCGGGTCCTCCTCCTCGGACGGCGGGCCATACTCAGATGGACGAGCTGTTGAAATTTTGAAAAGGGAGAGGAGAAAAGGAGGGTGAGTACAAATTATACTCGCAAGTCCGGAATTATACAAATGTGGTTTAGTATAAGGAGGGCTTGGGATATTTTGCGGAAAAGCGTTTATTAGCCTAGTTCTGGCAAAGCAGCTTTGGAAACAATAAATCTTAACATTTTCTTTGGGCTCTTCTCAAACGGTTCTCGCCACTTGGCCTCAGTGCCATAGCGAGAACAAAATCCTTTCTTATTTTCTTTTCTCAAACCGGCTAGGTCCATTCCGCGCGACACTTTCCGGTAGGCCGACCCCCAATCCGGAATATCGCCGGTGGCACCTAACTCAAACGAAATCCTTCTCAAATCCTTTACTCAATCTCAAATCCTTTCTTTAAAACCCTTTTCGAAATTTGTTTTAAAATGAAGAAGCTATCATATAATCAGTCCCTTCGCACGCTCATAACCGCGAGCACGGCTATCATGACAGTTTTAACTCTGCAGAGTGGGTACGCCTTACCCTCGAGAGGCTACGCATCCAGACGGTGTTTCGCCACAAGACCGCCAACCACAAGGGCCAACGATCGGGCCGGTCCCATACCGGGGCTCGAGGTCATACTGTTATGGCTCAGTTCATAGGATCATAGGATGACCAGTCCTTAGACTAGGAGAGAGTTGATATTTTAGCCTAGTTTTCAAAATGGTGCTGCATTGCACCAACAGACAAAATATCTCTCCCTAGTCGAAAGATTTTTGGGGTAAGAGGAAAATCATTTCCTATTAAGCATCACCCTTGATGCGCTAACTTTAAATCACCATTTTCCAATCATTTCTCAACAATATCCACATTTCACACAAATGATTGAATCATTCCGCAACAAGGTTTTTAAGCATTTATCCTACCACAACGAGGTATTTAAATAAGAGACATCCATCTTTTAGCCTTAGGTTTGGTCCTATCATATTTCTTACCTTTTTCTATTTGGTATTATATCTAGGTCTAGTAAATACGGTGATTATTATTTTAGACTAGCATGCACATTTTCAAGTCTAGTAAACCTTTTCTAAATAACCAAAATGGCTTCACAATATGGTCAAAGGGGCTTGCCTTGATCGGTTCCGGGGAAAACGAAGGGGACGTCGTCGATCGGGTCTTCGAGGGCTTGACCTCCTAAACGCGCACACGCATATGCAAACAATACAACACACATAAGCCAAATATTTCATGCCTTGCTGTTTTTAAGGAAAATGCTGCAACCCTATTTTTCATGTAATTTTAATTAAACGAAATATGATGCCAAATGACTAATGCACGCATGAAATGATGCCATTACTAAACCATGAATACTTCTAACAAATGCATGCTGCATGGATGGTATGGCTACAAATATTTCCTAAGCTCTAGGGACTGCTAAAGTATTTTCTTTTTATTTAAAAGAAAAATTAAGACAATTCCTCAAATTCACACAAATAATGACATTACTAGGTTAGCTACTTAACTAAAAATGAATGCTACATGCATGACATGCATAGACATAATTTTTCTAGGGTCCAGAAATGGTTAACGTATTTTTACAGGATTTTTAGCATGCACAAGCTATTTTTAACAAATACTTTGGTGGACCGGGTAAATGATTTAATCAAAAATTGCAATAGAAATAAAAGGAGGAGGGCCAGCGGCCTTTGGGCGGCTCGACTCACGACCCATCAACAGGCCTTCGACAAGCGGCGGCGGGGACGATACCGCCGACTGACTAGTGGGGCCCGCCCGGTCCCACCTGTCGGCAGCACCCGCAACGGCAATGGGGAAGAAACAGTGGAGCGCCTCGGCGGCGGCGACAGCGCACATGGCAACGGCGACTCCGTCCACCGGAGGGCGATTAAGCGTGCGGGAAGCGAGACGCGAGGAAGGCGAACACCATGGTAGCCCTATCGCCCCGCGGGGTGAACGGTACAAGCGGCGAGGCGGCTCGCGGCGGCGGCGACGACGCGAGCATCGCGGCGGCGACGAAATGCGCGGCCGGGTCCCAATTACTCCGGGGATGCAAACGAGGAGGGAGCAAGGGGGCTACCTTTGAGCTCGCCGAGTCAAAGGAAACGGCAAGGCGGTGAGACCGCGGCAGCGGCGACGGCACGGGCTCCGGGAACGTTCGGGCCACTTCGCTCCAATCCACCGGCGCGAGCTCCACAAGGGCGACCTGCGTGTCAATACCGGGGTGAGGGTGAAGCAGGGGAACCGAGGGCGCGGTAGGAGAAGAAAAAGGGAAAACACGACCAACGGAGGACAGTGGCGCACCGGCTCGGGGTGAATGGCAATGCGGCGGCGAAAGGCAGAGAGCAAAGGGGGGGAGCAGTTCCCCACTTATAGGCGAGCTCCGCCTTGAACAATTTTTGACGCGACGCGCGGTTTGGCAAACGCCGGCGCCGATTCCGGCCGGTGCCGTGAAGGGGAACGCATTGAACGCGAAGGTGCCGAGGTGGTTTGGCCGGCGATAAGACAAGAGAGGGTAGGGAACGGAGAAGGGTCTGGCGGAAGAGTGTAGGGGCAAGAGATTTCATGGGGAGACGAGCTGGTGAGGCCCCGGGAGAGAGGAGAGAGGGGTACAGCGGCGGCGACTGGCGGACTCGGGCGTGGCGCGGGGAAGAAGAAAACAGGGGAAGAGGAGAGGCTCACGAGGCGGGCCCGCTTGCCAGAGACACAGCGCTCACGGGCGCAAGGAGAACAGCAGTGGTCAGGCGGCCATGGAATGGGCAGCTCATTGCGTCCCAATGAGAGGAAAGAGAGATGAGGTGGGGGAAAGGAAAAGGGGGAAGGAAAAGTGGGTCGAGATTTTGGGCCGAGGAGGTGATAAAGCATTTTACATTTTTTGATTTCCAAAGAGCTTTCATTTTCAAAGACTCTTTTTAAATGCATTAATACTTAGGGAATATAGTTTTGTTTCTCAAAATTTATTAACACGCTTCCAAATAATTCTATTTGGGAATTGGTTTTAAGAAAATATAATATTCATGTTAAACCAACTATTAAATCTTTCCACCAAGGGCATAACTTGGAAAGTTTAAATTATTTTTCTAATTTAAATGCAATGCATGCAATGATGATGATGCCATGATGCAATATATTTTAACGTTTTTAAATTATGCGGTTTTAAGAAATTAATTAACGTGCCAAATTGGGTTTAAAAATTTGGGATGTTACACAAGCTCAACTTGAAATCAATTTGCTCCGAAAATACTCAAGTTTGAACAAATACACACTCAAATGAAATTCTTGCCGTACGTGCCCCAAAAATTACAAATGGAGGAGGGGCGATCGGTGGTAGGGGTCCAGCTGTTGGGGGAAAGAGATAGGGAGTCGGGGCAAGGCGACATAGGCAGAAGGAGGCGCGAAAGAGGGCAGGGGGATGGGGATTCAAGCGGTGGCTGGGCAATGGCAAAGCACTGAAGCATTTGCAAGGAGCAGTAGAGCGAAAGAAGTGTTGGAAATATAGGCATTTTATCACTTCCGAAATTAATTATAAGGCATACCAGATGAATAACCAAGTATGCACACAACAGACTATTCATACTTGCAATCAAAGGGAACCCTAGCCGCACTCGCGGCTACTGGAGTCAGAGGATGAAACTTACGTAGGGATTGGCGAAGAGCGGAATGCGAAGAGGGAACGTCCGGCCGTAGAGGAAGTAGTCGACGTCGAGGTTCGCCGGCTTGAGCGGTTGCGCGGATGCGCTGCCCAGAAACCTAATTGTCGCCCTCCCGTGCAGGACTCACAGCAACAATCGAATCGAAGATCTGGCTCTCCCTCCTCCAAGTGCACGCAGAGAGGAAGGTTGACGAGGAACCAAGGTCGCGTGAGTACTCAACACAGCAGATGGAAACGCGAGTGAAAACGAGAGCAGTCTCCTGGAAGTTCCTGGAGATTTTATTTTCGAAGTCGTAACTGCCTCCCCACGCAAAAACGGACGCACGTTGCCCGCCGCGCACGCACGTTGCGAACCGTTTGCTCAATCCACAAAAATCAGACGTGGGGAGTTACCTTGCGAACGGATAAATTCAAAAAATAAAAGGAGATTATCGTGTCAGGAATAAATCCACTGCACGGCGATGTCGCAAGTTACAAGTCACGCGGGAAAATCATGCGGAAAAATGCGGTAAATTGCGTAGTCATGCGCGCGTGTGCGTGTGACTCTATCAAATAAACTCCCAGTCCCCATGTGCCTCATGACAAAGGGAGTTGGAAGCTCTTCCTTATATGTTTGTATATTTACCCATCAACTAGCAAGGTGGTACTAAAGTTTCATGTGCATTGGTATTTTTGCATGAATGAGCCTATTGGGTATGGGCCACATTCCAACAAGAAGGTGGTAAAGAGGAAGCAGAGAACGGTGTTGTGGGTGGATAGGAGAGCTCCAGTGATGAGGGCGGTGAGGATGGGGAAGGAGTGGTAGCGTTGGAGGAGAGCGGCGGGGCGGCGGCCATGTCTGGGACTCTGGGGAGGAGCGGGAGCTAGAGCCAAAGCGAGATTAGGGCAGAGAAGCAATTAAAGGATGCAAGAGATGAGGTTTTCTAGGGGGTCTTTTCCAAAACATGTTAAGTGGGAGTGGGATTTCCACCTCTGCTCATATGAGTTGCATGAGATGGATCCAAGGGTCCTGGTTTGGAGTTAATACCTTAGCACCTAAGTGCCCTTTAGCACTAGATATGTTGCTTGTATGATACATGGAAACATCTAAGTCAATGACAATAGATTAAGATGGTAAAAAACAAAGCACGAATTTTAAAGAGCTGCGCATACCAAAAAAATTCACTAGCGACACAACGGATCTGCAGAAGAGGCAAGACTGCGGGAGGGAGCAAGGGGCGCTGCGAGGGTGGAGCGTCAGGTGCACCACCACGGGTGCCCTGCGCCTGCATCATTGCAACCAGTGGCGATGGATGGAGCGGGCTGGTGGTGGCGGCTGCGGTTTACGAGTGTCGGGTGGCCTCAGGCCTAGATGTCTGGCCAGGCTTGCAGAGGGAACCATGAATTGATGACGGTCAACGGCGGAGCGGCTGAATCATAGTGCCGTACGGCCCTGTTTGGGAATCGAGACCGGAGCCATGAGGGCACGAGATCGAGGGGACATGGAGAAGTTGTCAAAAATATTTAGGTGTAAAGCTGTACACCCTTGACCCTATGTGGGAAAAATATGGCGTATGACACTCAATTCGTTTGCCTGGTGCAAAACGACATTAAATTGGGATGTCTGATATTGAGAAAAGTGGGGAAAATGAGGAAAAGAGGTGAAACAGGGAACGACATTACATGGTAAAATAGGGAAAAGAAGAAAAAGAGGTGAAAAATGGGCAAAATGTCACTGGTGTGATAAATTGGAGGGCACGGTGTCATCCTCGATCAGACGTCACAATTTAATGTCGTTTTTGTACCAGGCGAACAAATTAGGTGTCATACATCATATTTTCTTCCCTATGTGGGCTCATCTACGAGTCATCTTTCCATTTGGTCTAATACAAACTTTTCTTCTCAGACGCTTAGTCAATAGTGTGTGGCATTATCTTTTCTTTTTTCATTGAACATTTGTACATATAAGCAATTTGCAATGTACAGGCACGAACAGCTTAATTGACTCATTAATCGCGAATTTGGGATATTATCTAGCCACACATGGCTCAGCTTCTTGTGGACAGTTAATTTTTTTGGGTGTGTTTTTATGGGGTTTTCTTTAAAAAACTTGAACAGATTTGTCAACCCGAGCTCAAGGATGCATCGACTTTGGCAGATGAACGTGGTTCAAACTCGATATGTCGGTCCTCTTCTCCTTATATTGGCTTTCGTCTTAAATGAGCTGATTAGACTATCCCTGACAATATATAGTATCTAAAACTGGATACCTGTATGGCTGTATCCTTATTTAGGTAAGGTTTTCATACTTTGTCCACTCTAACAAAATATTTAAATCATAAAATTATATAGGCAGAGGAAAGGGAATGTCTATCATATATGATAGAGGAAACCTAAAATGAGTATTGTGGTAGAATTTAATAGAGCAACAGAGATAGACCCGTTATTAAGTTGTTTTTGGTCTCTTGTTGAAGATGGTCCATCAAAGTCAATAAACATGGGAAGTAGAAATCATAGAGCGGTGGTCGGGTTTGGAGGTTTTGATTGCATATCAATCGTAGATTTGTAGTATAGTATAGTTTGGAAATCAGAAGGCACGGATTTTGTAAAATAAAACAGAAAGAAAATAAATTTAAAAAAATCCAAGGAAGACGCTCTACTCTACTGGCCATGGCCACTGCGCGCTATGTCATCGGGGACTGTATGTTTGTTTGTGTGTTCTGGGTTGTGATGATTCAGATCAAAGTCCAAAGGAAAAAAAGCAATAATATTTAGTATATGTATTTCCCTTTTCTTCTTTTTAGCGTAATACTCTACCATTTGCATCTTTCCTTTTTTTCCATGCAATTAATTTTTTTTCCATACAATTAATGTTAGGATATTCTCCAATGCAAGATCACGAGCGACACCAGGAGACACGACGATGTTTGATAACGCAGTTCAGCTTTTGACTACATCTACGGGGCTCTGATTATGGGCGCTCCTCCCCAAACCATAATACCACCTTGCCCATTACAACACAGAGTAACCTACTTGTACACATATTCGACACAAGACCTAGCAAACTCCACCTATAGATGGCCAAACGGGCGGCCCGGCATGGGCCCATTTAGGCACGGCCAGTAAACGAGCCGTGCCGTGCTAGCCTATGGGCCGAGGCAACGGCCTAGGCACGACACGAGGCTTGCCAAGCCGTGTCGGACCGGCCCGAGGCACGGCTGGCCTGGTGGGCCGTTGTCAGCCCATTCAACTAAATAGCTGAATAAATTGGATGGGCGCTCCTCTCCAAACCATAATACCACCCTGCCCATTACAACATAGAGTCCAAACCATAATACCACCCTGCCCATTACAACACAGAGTTCATGTAACCTACTTGTACACATATTCGACACAAGACCTAGCAAACTCCACCTATAGATGGCCAAACAGACGACCCGACATGGGCCCATTTAGGCACGACCCAGCTAGGCATGGCCGGTAAACGGGCCGTGCCGTGCTAGCCCATGGGCCGAGGCAACAGCCTACGCACGACACGAGGCTTGCCAAGCCGTGTCGGGCCGGCCCGAGGCACGGCTGGCCTGGTGGGACGTTGTTAGCCCATTCAACTAAATAGCTGAATAAATGCTCCAATTGGCAAAAATGTTAGGCCACCAAGATTCGAACCTGCGACCTCAGCCTTGTTTGTCCCGCTGCTAGCCACTGGAACAACATTTCCTTTGTGTTTACTCATTGTAGTTTGTTTAAATATACATACTATGAAATAAAAAATAAAATAAAATAATAAATGGGCCGTGTCGCACTTGCGGCCTAGGCACGGCATGCCTCACCAGGCCGTGCCGGCCCGGGCCCTATGTTCATCGTGCGGGGCCGTGCTTTGGGTCGGGCCAAAATGTCGTGCCTCGTGTCGGCCCATTTAGCCCGGCCCATTTGGCCATCTATAACTCCACCTTGGAGAATATGACCTTCTCCACCTTTAAGTCGTTCTAGCGTCTTGCGCGAACCTTTGTACCCGAACTCTGGTTGCCCTCAAGTAGGCTTTCCAGTCCGCCACCTCACACCACGTCGTCCGTGCATGGTAAAACATGTCGCACCCTGGCCATCTGTATCCACATCACCGCTTTGCCTTTATTGACGTGATGCAGTGCCTCCTATGCAACATCCGGTCGCATCACCGCTCCCGCCGTTCCGATCTATCCGACATCCTTCCGTCGCCTACTGACCTCGCTAGCTACTTTGTCAGCCCGATCGCCACGCCTGGTCAATCCCTGCCAACTGTAGCCCATCGAACGGTTCAAGCCTCCTGCCCAAAGTATCCGACACCACCGATCGAAATCATCGATCGCCGCCATGCTCCACCTTACGCCGATAGGGCGTTTTCCGCGACGCCCGTGTATGCATAAACCTTGTGTCTCCCCTATATCTTCCGCATGGCCAACCTCGCCAACCAAACTCTGATACCACTTGTTATGATATGCGCCAATGCAAGATCACGAACCACATGAGGAGACACGATGTTTGGTAACGCAGTTCAGTTTTCGCCTACATCCGCAGGGCTCTGATTATGGGCGCTCCGCTCCAAACCATAATACCGCAACATACCGGGTGCATAGGTCACGTCCACATACCGGCCGCTGACCTCTTCAGGCCTATGCTACTATTATGCAGTCGTTGACCTGGTTACACCAGAGCTGCCTCTCTTTATATAGCGGAGGCCTGACTAGAGTCCGACTCTAATCTAAATTAACCCTGTCTATTACAACACAGAATCCATATAACCTACTTGTACACATATTCGACACAAAACCTAACATCTTGTTAGAGCCCGCTGCGATTCAGCCCATCTCATGGCCCATCAGCTATCCGACTCCCCCCAAGACTAGCACCTGGTTTCGAGCCCGGGTACATCTATTGGTCCAACTGGAAGCACAACCCAGGTCTTGGCCCAACTCAGCCCAAAAGACTAGTCTGGTGGGAGAGGGGTGCCTCAAACCCAACAATCTCCCCCATCACACATCAGACCATCTGTACTACATCATGCGATCTTCTGGAGATGTCTCGGATTACCGACCATGGCTTTGATACTATTTGTTAGAGCCCGCTATGATCCAGCCTATCTCATGGCCCACCAGCGATCCGGCTCCCCCGAGACCAACACCTGGTCTCGAACCCAGGTCCCACATTTATTGGCCCAACTGAAAGCACAACCCAGGTCCTAACCCAACTCAACCCAAAAGACTAGTCTGATGGGAGAGTAGGACTAAACCCGACAACTAATATACGGCATACTGGCGACAAGTATATTCCTGAACCCTAATACCAATTTTTTTTTAAAAAAAACTAACTCAACGGTGGTGGCAGATGCAGATAAGGAACTCAATTGTGATGCAAAAGCAGTGCATGTGCAATTCTGTTCCATGGAGAAGAAAGGAAGAGAGAACATGTGGGAAGAATCCACGGCTGGGACATTAAGGTAAAATAGTAGCATGGGATCGAGGGAATGGGCCCATGATGTTATCCTGGCAGACTTGCAGTTGCCTATACATGAATCGTTTTGTTATTTGGATTTTATGAATGGTAGCCAAGAAATCAGATTGTTGGATCGTACATATGCAAAAGGACAAATCATATGGCCAGCGGTAATGAGAAAATCAGGGGGGAAATAACATAGAGTTCACATGGGAAAATATGTATTTGCATTTTCATTTACACGCTTTTACAGAAAAATTAAAATGTTTCCTCTTTCACACAGTCAAATCATATGAAAAAAATGCTATCAAATTCTTCTATCCTTTCCTGTAAAACTTCCACCCAAAACTACAAAATGAAAAAACAAAACACAATTCAACTGTGCACTCCTATCACGTATGTTGTACTTTCATTTATCTTCTATGTTACCTTTTCCTGTCAACTTTCTCCACTCAAAATTACAAACTCGAAGATATGAAAAAAACACAACTCAAACCGTACACTCCTATTTTAAAAATCTTCGGTACTCATGAAATTCACAAAAAAGTTGTACCTGTTTGTATGTCATTTGTAAAAATATAATCACCCTGTATGCTGTTGTAGAAGAAAGTGGAATCGAGAGTTCTGTCTCAGCAGTGGCGGTGGCTCTACGTCAAGCAGGTTGATGTCAAGCATCAGTTGCGCTATATCATCCAACGAAATTGGTATGCTGCATTTTAGTTCATTATGGGCGTTAGATCAATGGCTACTGTTAGATTTTCATTTATGTAATCTATTGCATAATTAAATCTTTGTGCCGGTATTGATTATACCTTGAATCATCATCTAGCAAGAAAGAACTATTTGGAGTAGTTATTGAGTCATCAGTTGTCATTGTTTTCATCTTTCCAATTACCTGAAATTATGTCCATTGTTGTTACAAAAAACGAAAATAAATGTTGTCTTAGTTTTTGTTTACATCATTTTAATGTTCATGCATACTTGAAAATTGAAACATATGTAAGCAAACAAGGATGCACTTGCCTCTTGAGACAAACCCAGTGCACCATATTTGTCGTCCCAGAACATTGTTCCTATGCGATATATTTGGGTGATGCTCAAAACCTGTGAAATTTTCATATTATTTGATAATTGATGCTTGATGGTTGCCAAAATTCAAGCATTTAAAAGTTTGACTTGTTCAAGACTTACGGATAAAAGCTCATCTGTGATTTCATCCAATGTTTTATGAGACTTCTGATGTAAAACCTGCAATTTGATTTTATTTAGAACGTAGATAGATGAAACTTCTATGGTAATCAATAAGCGCATCTTGTCAGGCATACCAGGAACCCAACTGCCTGCCTTATGTGTTGTAGTTCATCCCAAGAAGTTCCTGCAAACTGCATAACGACAACACCTTTTAATCTGAAGTTTTTTGCTGATTGCTTTTTGACTTTTTTGTCTAGTTGAAATTACGCAAAATGTTAACTTCACCTCTTCAGTTGTTCTAAAGCACCACTGCTCCAGCTCAAGTAAACCGGCCTTCAAGAATTCTCCATTGCTAAAAGAGCAGCATTCACGGCGGAGTAGTAAACTGAATGAAAACGTAGATATCACATATAGTCCCGACTCATTATTTGTGAAGCATTTACTAATGATGTCTCACATGAAGGTGTGTAGTCAAGAAGTGTTAATTGTGGTAAATTGGACAGTATTGGTAGTACCTGTTGAAAAGCTGGACGTTCATAAATGCAAATACCTGGCTGAATGCTTTCCTAATTATTATTGAAGGTACCTACAGAATTAAATTGAAAAGGTAAAACCGCAATAGGTTCATAAATTATTACATGTTTCCTGGCTGCAAGAACAAGCAAGGCTAAACTCACATAGCTACTGTTCATAGTTTCCAGTGCCTGATTTAGGCATTTAACAATGCTTTGCCAATGTACACTTGATGCTTGCCTTGATAGTGCATTAGACTGTATGCTTTTCAAGGATCCTCGAGATGATCTCACACGAACAGCTCTTGGAGCCTATGAAGATTGAGAACTGTTAGAAAGATGGTTCTGTGTGCACAAAGCCATGGAGATACATGCATGATATGCTGTACCTGTATGCACATAGTCAAGAATGGACTTATATCCTTTTTCAGGCTATCTCTGATCATGCCATATATCTTCTCGACATACGCTGTTAACTGTTGCTTGAAACGAAGTGCTGGATATTTGGCCTCTACTGTTGATGCAGTGTCAGACCTTCCTGCCATTCCACTGTATCCGCTTGATATGCCTAATCCTGATGATGATGATCGAGCATTCTGATAGACAATTTTTCTATGTAAGATCATGCTTATGATGTGAACATCAATATTGGTACTAAATGGAGCTGGTAAATGATACTTGTGGAGAGCTTACCTGCATCATTCTACTGAATAGGTTCCCTGTTGTGGTCCGGCTGCGATTTGATCCTTTACTTAATGAACTGCTACCTTTAAAGGTATTTTGTAATAGATAGAGAAGAGTTGATGTTGTCGACAACCAGTAAGCTAGTTCTCCAGAAGTTGTGTTCTGTAAATGTACTCAGATGATGAGTTTCTCAACAACTTGTTCCCCAACTTTCTTATTTGATCAATTGATTTCAAAGGGAAAGTAGTATCCATATTTATTGGAATAATAACCTCAACAGATGATCTAATTGTATGGATTATTCGGTCAAATATATTAGTCTTCTCTGCTTCAAATGAGTGCCAGTGTAGGAGTGATTTGTAGACAACGCATGCTGCAACTGGTCTTCTGCTGTCATATCTCCTGTCTTCAGCCAGACTTTTGATAAGGGCATCATGATTTTCCTACGAAAGAGTAGAAATAAACATTTTTGAGGGTGAACTAGGACCTTGATCAAAGATCTTTTTCGCACTAATAATAAAAAGTTTAAAGCACCAAACTTACTTGCTGCCTATCCGTAAGCGACTTCTGTTTGCTTAAATTCTTTATCAGAGGAACAGCCAACTGCTCCTGCAACCATCACATATGTTCATATTAATTAAATATCCAAAATAAAACTTCTTCCTCTCTATTTGTTTCACAGGACCATGATATCGATATAGCACATACATTGAAGATTTTAATTTCTTCAAGCTGATGTTCACCATCAAGTTCCTGGTGAGGTTTTGGAATAAATTTTAGTAAACTTTGTAATTCTGAAATATAGACAATCTTATTAAATCCAAAATAATGTTTTCTTAAAGGTATCTTACCTCCATGTCTGACGGCTGAATCACTTTAGGAGAGACTACTGCTTGAACTGCTAGTGCTGAATTACTGCGAAGTAACTGATTCTCTGACTCCAACATCGCTATCTTGCTTTCCAGACTAAACAAATTGTTTTGTTGCGTTAACTAATGAAGTGTTCACATAAGGAGTGGATAGGAATGCAGATAAAGGATATAAATATCGTAAAATTTACCTCTCTATTTGTTTTGATTTATCCTCGTCTGCTGATGAAAGCAACGATTGTTGACGTAGAACCTGGTTTTCAGATTCCATGTTGGATAAATTTATTTCAAGTCTGCACCATACATTAATCATTAGGGAGTAAATGGTTGTGAAATGCAACCTCTAAGAGCCATTTTCTGCAAATCTGTAAAATCATTAATACCTTTCAATCATCCCTTGAAGTTGATAGATTTTGGAGTCTCGTTCTTGTGTCTCCTGTGACAACTCATCAGACTGTTTTTGAACCTCAAGAAGCTTCATCTCAAGATCTTTAGCCTTTGTTCTAAATGTATTGAGTTCATCCTGGATTCAAACATGAATATGAGAATTCTTTAATGAATAAAATTGCAAGAATCTTTCTATGTTGAGTAAAATTGTGAACTTTCAGTATGTTACCACAAGTTCCTTGTTTTGACTTGTCAACAGCTCAACTTTTGCATTGTCCACCATCGGCACCTCTACTATCTTTGGTGGTGCCTGTTCAATTGCTAATTTCGCAGCATCTTTCTCCTTTATTATTGCTGCATGGGCTTCCTCAAGCTTCCCTTGCATTTCTTGCAACACAGATTGTAGCTTTGCAATTTCTTGCCCCTTGGCTTCTTCAAGGTCAATCTATCAACAAGACATACTTTGGTAAGTTCACTAATGTCCAACGAACACATTAAACTATACAGAAACTAATGTACCAATATAAGTGAATTACCCGTAAATGCTTCTCAACATCTAATCGCCATGTGAGCTCCTCAACTCTCTTTTCCAGCTTGTCTTTTGCCTCTTTCAGTGCACCGGTCTCTCTTGCTTCCTGTTTACATGTTGCCTCTTACCATACATTGCATTAACATACACATGAT
Source organism: Raddia guianensis (assembly GCA_036346415.1). Classification (NCBI taxonomy): domain Eukaryota; kingdom Viridiplantae; phylum Streptophyta; class Magnoliopsida; order Poales; family Poaceae; genus Raddia; species Raddia guianensis. Next base: position 33,823,560 of record CM070536.1, read on the forward strand.
TACTTCAAATGTGAAACTGAACAAACCAGTCTGAGTTTCCGAAGTTCCTTTCTTGCAATACGTGCCCTCCACAAGCACTGAAGAATCAAAGAAGCCCATTTTTGCTTCTTGTAAGCAGCACAAGCTCTGTGCTGGCGCCATTGAGCCTGAAATCCATGAAGCCATTAATTGCGGTTGCTTATGAAAATTAACCCCATATCATCATTCAAACAATAACAATACAGACCTGGATTATTATAGCAGCCTTGGTGTCTCTTCTGAATCTGTGTTCGTAGCGAGCTGACATTGCACGAAATCCTGCCTGTATTATAATTGATGATCCATATACTTGCACATAAGCTTTCCTTGCAGAATGAGCACGTGCATGCTTCTGTATCCTAATTGAAGCAGCATCTCTTCTCATGTACTCAAAAAGCTTTCTAGCTAAGCGTGCTGCAGGATTGGATTACATTGTATACCAGTGTCAAATAAAAAATAAATACTGCCTTGACAAGGCATGAAATACTTAAGGCACAGCAGTGAAGAAATACCTCTCCAGAACTTTTGAGATTGAATCGAGGCATTTCTTAAGTTGATGAATTCCTTTCTCAATAGATAAGTTTTGATACGCCTTTGTAAAAATCGTGCAGCATTGGCCAATACTTCTGCTCTTCGAGCATCCAGCTCTGCCATCTGGCCAGCTCTTAGGAATACCTTTGTTTTTCCTATCTAATGCCACCCAAAAAAGTTATGTGGAATGAGTTGCAAATATATTTGCTGCATAAAGTTGCCATATCTCCATTTTTACCCATTGACATAGCTTACCTGATATCCCTTCAAATCCATTTTATCACATATTGCTGCACATGCGACCTTCTCATCAGAGCTGCAGTTGCACATGTACTAGATTCACTTTATTTCTGTTAGAGTATATTGGGCCTTGGGAGGCTGGCCCATTTAGTGTACTACTATTAATACTCCACTGTGCAATACAAGCAAATTGATTCTCCTAATTAGCATGGTATCAGAGCTCCAGATTTAGGGTTTCCTACCTCTTCCGCAACGCCGCCGGCAACCATGGCGAGCACTCCTGCCTCCACCGCCGCCATGTCCGCTGCACCGGCCATCTCCTCCTCTTCCACCACGGCGGCGCCCGCTGTTCTCACTACCACAACGGCACCCGCAGATCCGATTCCCGTCGAAATCGTCGCGGCCACCCAGGCACATGTGGCCGCCGTCGCGAGGGATGCCGTCGCCGCTGCCTTGGCCCAACTTCCTCCCAACCTGCAGGCCGCCATGGGCATCCACGGGAACCCCACGGCACCCCCCCACTCCGGATTCACAACGCCGCCGCCCACAAACCCCGGCGCGCCTCCGTCCAGATCTGGATCTGCGGCGCCGACCCCGGCCTTCTTCTCCGGCCCGGCGACCTTCCATGGCGGGCTTCCCTCCACCGCTGGCTTCCTCCTCTCGCAGCGACAGTACATCATCGACATCCTGGATCGTGCAGGCATGGCTGACTGCAAATCCTGCTCCACTCCGGTCGACACGAGCTCCAAGTTATCAGCAGCCGGTCCCTCTGTTGCTGACGCGACCCTCTATCGCAGCTTGGCAGGTGCGCTCCAGTACTTGACGCTCACTCGCCCAAAGATCACCTATGCCGTCCAGCAGGTCTGCTTCTTCATGCATGACCCACGGGAACCGCATTTCGCTGCTCTCAAACGCATCTTGCGGTACCTACGTGGCACCTTGGAGCTCGGTCTTCTGCTTCGTCGCTCCGCTCTTACAAGCCTCACGGTCTACACCGACGCTGACTGGGCAGGCTGCCCAGACACCAGGAAGTCCACATTGGGCTATGGTGTCTTTCTCGGTGACAACCTGGTGTCCTGGTCGTCCAAACTAGGGCTGGCAACGAGCCGAGCTCGGTCACCGAACGAACTAGGAAAAAAGCTCGGCTCGGGCTCGTTGAAAGCTCGGTCCGGCTCGTGAGCGCTCGCGAGCCTGATGAACAGCCTAATATGTGCTCTGAGGTTTGAAGAAAAGGTGTTTCAGCGGTTTCGATGGAGGATCGCCTTTAGGATGAGATTTTGAGAGCTTTTTTGGACGTATATTAGGGGTATGTCCAGTCATAGACATGTGGATAGGTCAATTACAAGTGGTATGAAATGAACTAATACCTAGAAGCCCATGAATCCACGAGCCACGAGCGAGACACGAGCTGCTCACGAGCTGAAAAAAAAAGCTCGAGCTAATTGACCGAACTAGAAAAAAAGCTCAAGCTCGGCTCGTTGGCCTACGAGCCGAGCCCGAGCCGAGCCAAAAACCGAGCTGCTCACGAGCAGCTCGCGAGCTCCGAGCCAATGTGCCAGCCCTAGTCCAAACGCCAGCACACGGTCTCCCGCTTTCAAATACGGAGGTTTAGTACCTGCGATGCGCCAATGGCGTCGGCTGAGACCTGTTAACCGCCACCGCTCCAGAGCTCCACGATCCACGCCAAAATACCACCTCGCTCATCTTGTGACAACGTCGTAGCGGTCTACCTCTCCACCAACCCGGTGCAGCATCAGCGCACCAAACACGTCGAGATCGATCTTCACTTTGTCCGTGAGCGGGTTGCTCTCGGTCTTGTGCGTGTGATGCACGTCCCGACGTCATCGCAATACGCTGATATCTTCACCAAGGGCCTTCCCAGCACGGTCTTCCTTCAGTTCAGGACCAGTCTCAACGTCTGCGCACCGTCCGTTCAGACTGTGGGGGAGTGACTGTCCTTTAATTGGATCGTATTTTTACTTATTTGGTCACTCTGTTTCGACCACGGGGAGTGCTCTGCGATTGTTTTGTACCAGTCTCAACGCCATGTTGCGTCGTTCAGACTGCGGGGGAGTGTTAGAGTATATTGGGCCTTGGGAGGCTGGCCCATTTAGTGTACTACTATTAATACTCCACTGTGCAATACAAGCAAATTGATTCTCCTAATTAGCAATTTCATAGGAACAAGAATATTTGGATTCAAATATGTAGCTTACTTTTCTCCTCTTTATTAGGTATCCTAATCAAAATGCATAACTGGAGCATCCATACGACCATACCTGTCCACAAGCTCTGGTGCAAGCATTCCAAACCGATCTATGAACTCATCGAATGCCCTCTTTGTTGGATAGCCAGCACAGCTGATCCGGATTGCTTCCAAAACACCCTGCATCATGAGCCATGAACACAATGCAATTTCTGAACCGAAAGGAATGCAAAACATGAAAAAGGATTGCTTAGTAACACGGTGCGAAAAAATGCACATGCATACCCCGCATCTCAATTGATTCAAGACATTGTAGTTCTCAAAGATGCCTGGCTTCAATACAGTATTAGGCTTCACACATCTAATATAATGTGGTTCTGTTGTACTCAGTGTTTCCATGAGGGCTTGTAGTTGTTGCTGCATGCATTATTACATAGAGAATCACTGAACATTCCAAGGCTAAACATAGAGATCTAGCTCCAATATAACACACCTTAAAGCGAGTACCGATGGAAGAAAATTTGGACTGTTTAGAAGTTTCTTCAGGCAACGGAGGAAAGAGATTTGCAACAAAAGGGCACCTTGAGGAATTAAGTAGAGCTTGATGTTCAGCCACCACATAGTCTTTGTTCTTGTCAAGAAACTGATCAGCTTGATATGCAACCTGTTTAGTATAACAGTCTATTCAAAATCCTTACTGATTTAACTAAGTTAGCATATTATCACTGAATTATTGCTTACATCTCCTGCATAGTGATTGATTGTAAAGGCTGTCCGAGAAAGTTTGGGTTTGCTGAAGCGCCTATGTGCCTTGTACGTTTGATACATCTTTTGTGCAAATGTTTCGTGTGTGGACTTCGGAAACATGCTGCATGGATAGGCATATGTCATATACTTACGCTGAAATGCTTTTGGTACGGAAAACTATCACATGCCATTATTTATTAACATATTATAATAAATAATATTTTCACAGTTGAAAGCGGCAGCTTGTAGATAGAGCTAGACAGGGAGTTTTATAAACATTATTTTTTTCCCTTTTCCTTTTTTTTTTGGGGGGGGTGGGGTAGGGGGGGGGGGGGGTGGCACTGAAGAGATCAGTAGTCATACCATGCCTCATCCAGAAGTGCAATTATTCCTCCAGGTTTCTGCATGCAATGTTCAGGTGTTATTGATCAGTACATACTTGATTCTTTGTAAAACTCCACGTACTTCTTCTAAAATGCTCAAAGATTACCTTTTCAATTAGGTCCAGCACATCTTGATTATCCACAAATTCCACATAGCTCCAGTCTATTTCCTCCCTTGTGTATTCCTCTTGCTCCATCTTGAACACATGCTGCGACAGAAACTGATGCGTTACATATTCTGCAGATATTTAGTATCCAGTGGCATATTTCTCTTAATATCTGCACGTCTGATCTAACGGTCTAACCTGATTAAAGTGCTGCTGCAACTTCTCGTTTGTCAAGTTGATACATAGTTGCTCAAAACTGTCAGATGAGTAGAATGTAAATATTTTGGGGTATTAATAAACTAGTAGTCGTGCTCAGATCTGCACAATCAACTTGCAACATGAGTACATGACAAAAGTAGAATAATGGCAAACCTGTTAATCTTGAAACTCTCAAATCCATATATATCAAGCACGCCTATTAAATTGGTTGCATCTGGATCCTGACCAATTGAACTATTAATCTTGTCCACAATCCTGCTAACCCAAAGAAAACCATTTTGTAGATTACATGACATCCAGTGGGGCTGGAAGGCCCAGTCTGAACTCTGAAGTGCTCAAAATGCAATTGCATCTCATTATCCACATTCTGATTTGGATCTTTCTAGCATTCACATATATCCTTATTTGATGTATTATAAATATGATATCAACATTCTTACCAGTCAAACAGTCTTGAATACACAGTCTTTGCTAAGGCATCACGACTCAGTGCAGCAGAATCTGGATCAAGAGGCTTTGTGATATTTCCATCAGGTGTTACAATAACACGCTGACATAGGGAGTCCTCAAGGGCCTTTTCCTCACACCTAAAATACACTTCATATCTGAGCATACCAGGATCACCAAATGTAGACCATTCATAATTAGCAAACTATACTTACATTAGCAGTTCTGCAACTGTTTGCAAGTGATATACTGATTTGTCATCCTTCAATTTTGATGAATCAATTTCCTGCCCTTTGGAGAAATTAATGTTTCCTAGATGAAGTATTGCGGCTACTACTCTAAATATTGCATCCTTGAAAAGTGCAAAGGATGAATTAGATCTAGCACAGCAAACTATTAATATTTTATTTAATTCTTATTATAGTAGTATAACCAACTTGTCTTCTTATAGCACCTGTTCTTCTTGACCAATGCCAACAATATCCATAGCATTCCTGGTTTCCATGTATTCTCTTGCATCATCCACATTAGCTACTTCATAGCAGTTTGTTTGGTTCAGGTAGTGAAATGATCTTGGATCTCCCACCTTAAACCTTTTTACATCCTGAAATCAGTGGAACATTCTAAAGAAGTTTGTCTTTGGACAATATAACCACACAGATATCAGAAGTTGTATTTAGGTGCTACTTGAGAATTACCTCCGGTGGTGCAGAACAAAGCATGTAAAAGCAGTGGTAGTTCCTTTCAGGATCAGAGACCTGGCACACCCGTGATCTTTCAAGGAGGTATGTTCGAACAGCAGCCCCGGATATCTTCCCATGTTTGTCAAATTGGATTTCAACAAACTTTCCAAAGCGACTGAGAAATGTGACATGTTAAGTATGGAAAATACAACAATCTATCATCAAAGTATAGTCACACTTGATAATTCAAAAGTCCACCTTGAATTGTTGTTCTTCACCGTCTTTGCGTTTCCAAATGCTTCCAGAACTGGGTTAGACTGCATCGTTGTTTAAAAAACAAGAGAGTTAGTAGGGATCTTCCAGAACAAAGAAGAGAAAGAAGATGAATAAAAATGGCGAGCCTTCTAACCTCTAGAACCTGTTGCTCAACAGTACGTCCCTCTGTTCCAGACCTTCCTCCCATGAATGCAAGATACCTCATGAGCATCTTTGTCGTCTCTGTCTTACCAGCACCACTCTCACCACTGACCAAGATTGACTGGCTCCCTTGATCATTGATCATTGCCCTGAAATTGTTGTCGACAACAATGAAGACCATCAGCTACAAGATTCAGCTAACCAACCGTTCACGGATCAGAAAAATGCACGAACAGAAGTGCAGAACACACCTGTAACAGGAATCTGCAATTGCAAAGAGATGGGGGCTGAGCTCCCCAAATGTGGCGCCTTTATACTGTTCCATCATGTGCACATCATACAGATGAGGCAGCCTCCGGAAAGGGTTAACTGCAATCAAGATATTGCCAGTGTATGTCTGTTGGATTTACAAAGCAATGACAAAAAAAATTAGCTGGAGCAAGTTTTAGATAGCAACCTAGTTTAAAAAAAAGTTCTTGGTAGAAACAAAGTTGCAGAATTCCTGATGAGAAGCACTCACGTATATCTCGTTAAGACCATACCGACAAGCGAGGTTATAAAGTACCCCTGGCTCGTGCAGATAAGCTAGCTTCGTCATGTCATCCACTCCTGCAGGTGGTGCCTCTGTGTCTTTGGGGTATATAGTTGCAATGCCTGCGACAATCTGAAACCAAAGGCCCAAAGCTTATATATATGCTGAAGCCTTAGACAGTAGACACCAATCACAAATGACAGCAACACGTATCCCCCAGTAGCTACTCCATTTAGGCAATTCTACGAGCAGTTGGTGTGCACAGTTCAATTGCCAAGATGAAGTGCAGCTTGCGCTCTCTCTCTCTCTCTCTCTCTCTCTCTCTCTCTCTCAATCTCAGTTGATCATAAAGGCGTACGTATTGCCGTATTGGACACTAGAAGTTCGAACAACGAGGAGCCGAGGAGTGATCATGAAACGCCGGCACCTCGTAGCCGGTGACGGGACGGGAGGACTCACCGTTCTGCCATTGGTGGTGACGACGGTGGCGTCGCCGTCCCTGATATCGGTGACCTCCCCGTCGATCCACGCGGCGTCGGGATCCTCCAGCCACACCTGCGACCCGACGATGATGTTCACCGGAGTCCCCTGCCCAAGAAACGAGAAATCACGTCAGCTCCTCAAGCTCCGGGACGCCAGGACGGCGAGACGAATCAACCCACAGAGCCAGCCACCATGAGCAGCAGCACACCACACACGGTGACACGGGCACAGCAGCTTAACAGCCAACAGCTCAAACTCGTCCACCAAGATTCAGGCATCCAGTCAGCTCACCATTGCCCGGCGCGTTGGATGGGCTCAGCTCGCCGCGGCGCCGTCGCTCATGGGAAGCTCGGGATTGAGTGATCAAGAACGAAGGGGCTGTGTTGCCTGATGCAAGTGCGCGCGTGCGCGAGAGAGAGAAAGCAACCAGGAAGGAAGGCGGCGGCGCGGCAGAGCGCATGTGCGGACGCGATGATGAAAGCAGAGGATTGGAGGGAAAGGAAAGGAAGGAATATACAGGCAAGCAGCTGGCGCGGAGGAGTGGGGTGGCGGTCGCGGGATGTGAGCTGGTTCAACTCACCCTTTTCGTCGGGCAAAATGTCGGAATTGCTACGCTCACTCGGCACTTGCACTGGGCACTCGCCCACTGCAGACGGCTCGTTAGCATCGAATGAAGTGGCATTGAAAAAGATATATAAAATAAACCCATAAATTATGAGTAGAGATCTATGTCTTGATTTAGATGAATTACAAAATTTTGTTTCGAGGTTAAATAGAGTTTATATGAAATAAATATAAAATTTAGAAAAGATATAACGTACAATGATATGCTAAAACCATCCAGCAACCGACGCGCAAGCAACCGCCTCCCGACATCGTGATAGCGCCGCCATCGACGTTGTCGTGAGGCGGGCGCTCATGACGTCCACATGCAGGAGCTCCTGGCGACGGAAGAGGCATGTCAGTGGGATCTCACCACCATCGACGAGGCTGTTGGGCATGGAGGAGTCAGAGTCAGAGCTTCCCGACAGTCCCCCTCCCTTCCGACCACCCAAGAGAGGCGATTCCCTTGCCTACTTGGATGCCTTGTGGCTAGGTTGGATCACCTTTCTCGGCAACAGCGTCTCCCTAGCCACAACGCTTTGAGGGATTGCGCAACCCCACCCTTTGAACGCTACGTTGCCGACTTGACCCTAATTACCCAACACCATGCCACGTCGTCGAGTTAGGTTAAGGCAGGCCGGCAGGGGTATTTTGGTCCTCTCACAAGAGAATAGAGGGGAAAAAAAAGGAGAAATTTCAGGAAATAGAAATAGTGTAGTGGAATAGAAAAATCACTTTAACAATGTCACTCACCTAAATGCACACCAACTTAATGATAAATATGGAGAGACAATAGTATTGAGTGTTAGAGTAGCAAATCTCTCGCAATTAGATATAGTACTTTGACGCTTCACCCCCTAATGCCACAATGGTTTACAATATGATATTTTTGTATAAAACTAAAAATTGATAGATGTCGTGACTTTATAGTCATGGTCATTTACGTAAAAAAGGTGGTTTGAGAGCATAATAAATTAGGGTTCGAAACATCAACGTCAATGTTAATTAATATATAAACAAGGAAACACAATATGTTGCAAACAACTAAAAAAAAGTAATGCTCTAGAATTTCCTACATGAATACACCTACTATTTTTAGGATTTGATACCTTAGAATCTCCCATGATTTTTATGATAAAACCATAACCTATGTATATGAGTTTTTGATAAAAGCACCCAACAAAATGTGGGATTATTGGACGCCATTCAATGATCTAGTTGATCTTTGATCTTCAATAACTCATCGTCATCTCGTATCCATACTAACCTTAACCTTCAACATTAGGTGATGTCCTTTGCAAACCATCCCACTACTAACACTTCTTTGGATCCTCTCACTCATGTAATATATGCCTCCTACTTCCCTTTCAATGTTGTTATCTACCTCTAACTCCCTCGCATCTAGGTCACTGTACTCACTTCCTTCCTCGAACTATGCATAATGTTGCCACCTATCTTTAGTCCAATTGTCACCCTAACCTCTTTTTATGTTTGGGGCATTTAATGAACAAGATCCCTAAATTGATAGTAGCGAAAGATGACAACACTGCAGAGGATGAGGATGTTAAGCTCAAGGGTGGCACTACTCAAGTTTGAGTGAGCCAGGGGCTCAGTTCATTTACTGATAGGTTTGGTCGGTCGACAAACGAGCTATAGAAAAGCTCGGCCTGGGCTCACTCAAAACTTGGTCCGGCCTGTGAGGGCTCGCAAGCCTCACAAACAAAGACACCATAGCACTTGAAGATTAAGAAATAAGAAGATTTACAGGGCTCGACCATTGAAGGTCTTAGGTTTAAGCCTTTGAGGGTTTTATTGGAGCATGATGGGCGCATGCTATAGTCATAGACGAACGAATGGATTGACTAATGGTGAAGAAGGACTAAATTAACGCATAAAAATTTAGGACTCCACGAGCCATGGGCTAGCCACAAGCGAGCCTCCCTCCAGCTTGGCTCGGTATTTGACCGAACTAGAAAAAAAAAAAAAAAAAGCTGACGAGCTTGTTCGCCTATGAGCCAAGCCAAAATCAAGTCGTTCGTGAACAACCGGCGACCTTCAAACCAGATCACCAGCCTTAAGCATGAATACCTAAGCAAACCACAAAATCATAAGCGCGAACATGCAAAATCGTATGCCAGGACGATTTGCGCGGTGAATTATCATTTTAATGATACGTAGCAACCTGTCAATTTTGCATCTCTCTCTATCTCTAAAAACATTTCTTTGCCAAAGTCGATTGTATTTCTGTGAACTGAATCACTGATGTATCATAAGCCGATCGTATTTCTGTGAACTAACGTATCATTAGCCAGCCCGTTGGGATTGCCACATAAGCCCCCACTATGAACTCATTCGCCCCGGCGGCGGGCCAGAGGCGTGAATCTTTTCCTTTGGCCGGTGGCAAAAAAAAAGGGCCGTTGGGCAAAGGGGAGGGAAAAAATCGGTGCCTTTCGGCCGTTGCATCGTTGGATTGAGCAGGCCATCCCCACCGTCTCGCTCTCACTCGCCCCCACTCCGCGTCTGCATTTCCTGTCAAATTTGACTCTGAAAAATGAAAATGCAGCAGTTCAAACGCTAATTGACTTAAAATTAGCATGTGGTGTGCCGCACTCTCGCAAACTTTGTCGGTCTGGCATGTAAAAGAAAAAAAATTGGATATTTGCCACTTCAAAAATCATATTTTGTCCGCCGCGGGCATCGATTTCTGTCTTTTGTACCCTTGGTCTATGAGTTTGGTCATGCTATTGAGGTAAAATTTTGGTTCTCTGGGTGCGAGCTTGATGATGTTTTTTTTTTGGGTATGTGGTAATGCAATTTAGGGCGGAAAGACAGGAAAATTTCTCTTTTACTCCTTTTTGTACGTCACATAGGTAATCTGTTCCATTTTTTATTTGTTTGCAATGGCTAATCTGTTTAGGGAGGAGTGAAGATTGGGTCAAGTGATTCACGCCTTTGGTTGTGTTCGAGGATAATTTTCAACTTATTTTTAATTTAATCTAATTTATTCAATAATTCTTCCTTTTCAGGTCACTGTAGTCTTACTGTCTTAACGCCTCTTTGTATTTTTTTTTTTTTGAGCAAGAGGTAAAAGACCTATGTCGGGGATTAAATTACGGTCCATTGCCATAGCCCACTCCCTGACGGCCCAATCGAATGTACCTCTTAGGCCCAGCTCCTGGAAGGTTCTATCGAGCCCATGTGCATCCCGCCAATGCCTTCTTGGGCGCACGGTGCGTAATGGCCTAAGATTCATGTTTGAATCCGACTCGAACAAGGTTCTGCACGGCTATGTGAAGACCCGGACGTTGGTTTCTCGGATTGGATTAGGAGTCGTGATCCCCAAGACTAGGAGCGTGCCTTATCTGCCTCGGGATATATTTGACATGTATGAGTTCATTCACGATCTCGTAGTTAGCCCGGTCCGATATTCCCCAGTAGGTCGGTTTGCTCGCACTATATAAATAGGGCCCTACGGCATGTAGAGGGCACGAGGCCCTTGCATATTGCTTCCTCAGACACCCATAATCTCGCCGAGACTTGTTCGCCTCGCCGAGCCACCTCTTGTAATCCCTCGATATATAAGAAAGGCCGGGCGAGGGCTATTATCTCTCCGAGAGGCTTGAACCAGATAAAACCCCATCTCTGCTTTCGTTCTTCGTTCGCATTGTTTGGCGTGTCTCTATCTCAATCTTCAAGAACCTTAGCGACTTGAGATCGTTATCTCAACCGTCGACGCTTGGCGCCGTCCGTGGGAACACGCAGATCGAGCATGTCGAACTCTATCAGCGACCAGGAGATTCTCCACGAGGACTACGATTCGGCGGCGGGATGTCTCTTCCCTACCGGATCGGATCGATCCTTCGATCTTGATCGCCTTCCCGATCTGGTTCCCACCTCCGTGCTCGGGATTGATCTCCTCGCGGGCGACTCTTCGCTGGGCGTCGTCGTCCCATGACGAGCTCCGTGCTCGGGGGCTGGATCACCTCGCACCGGGCAGCTCTTCGCCCGGAGCGCGCGTCTGGTCCCCGTGACGAGTTCCGTGCTCGGGGACTGGATCAAAACTCCTTTCGGGTCTCGGGGGCTGTTCGCCTGACAGTGGATGACGGGAGAGAGCTGACCAGCACTTGGAACATCGACCAACTTCGTAAGTTACTCGTGTAGATCTTTCGTTTCCTAGCTTCGCGCTTTTTCTCAAATTTCGCGCCTTAGTTCGTCCAAGTCTCTCAGGCTGCCATGTAAAGTTCAACCCATTGAGCGGTGAATGTTTGCGGCCCCCTGCGGCCCTTCTCACCACATGTCTTCTCAGACTACTCTTTCTCTCTGGTAACACTTGATGGCTGCCCGGTCTTGCGAACTCTTGACTCCGCAATCTTAAGGGTTTTCCCTGCCCGTATCTGGTTTCAACAAGTTCCTAAACTCAGAGTTGCGTAACACGGCATCCAGCCTTGCGGCTAAGCCTGCTCTCGTAAGCCCTCCGTGGCAGAGGCACTTACCGCTCACGGCGCAACCACTTGGCAAAGCCTGCTCTCGTAAGCCCTCCGTGACAGATGCACTTTCCTTGTTCGGTTACCTTCGGAATCGCCTAACTTACGTTAACGAGCAGTTCCTGGAAAGAGTCGATCAGGATACGGGTGTCGCTCTAACTCTCTACGCACGTGTTTGAAGTCGCAAGTTCAGGTCTTCATGCATCGTCCGTACCGGGGGCTAGGGCGTCGTTCTTTCTCTTGTGCACCTGTTCGAGTTCGCAAATTCAGGTTTTCGATCAGATGCACAACGGGGGCTGGGAGTTAGGCTAAAACGTTCTACCGGTTTTTCTTAAAACTTTCTAACGCTGTTCGGCTTGCTCTTGGTTTCTGTTCGTCCTTGTCTTTTCTTTGCTCTTTTTGCGGGAAAAGTCGCTTTCGTCGAACTCTCGCTCGATTCAAGCGCCGCTTTCGGCGGTCTTGAGTCGCTCGGCCACTCCTCGAAGGACCGCCTCTCCTCGGTCGATTGGGACTTGAGCTGAATTTCGCAACCCCGATCGTTTTCGCTTTTCGGTTCCTTTCTTAGCGTTGGTTTTCCAAAACCTCGTTGGTCTTTCGCTCCGTAGCGCCCCCACGCATCTGAGCATGTCTTTTTATCTGGCGACGACACATGCAATTCGATTAACCAAGCGGTGCACCACCGATGGAGTTACGCCCACCGTAGTCGATTCTCATCGCGGGCATGCCCACCGTAGTCGATTCTCATTGCAACGGCACTCTGGCGCTGGTTCCGTACTTTCCGAGGCGACACTAACGCTATACTGGTCTAAGCCCGGATAAGATTTCGCCTCGACGTTTTGCTCGCGCTAAGGTCCCAATCGCCTTTCCCGGTTAGCGGTCTTAACCACACCGATCAGACTTGCTCGACACGTCTTTTTATCCATGCTACGCCCTTCCCGCACGGTAATCGAGCAATGCACCACCAACGAGTCCCGCCCACCGTAGTCGATTCTCATCGCAACGGCACTCTGGCGTCGGTTCCCAGATTCGCCGCGGTGACACTAACGCTATCAAGGGACGTATCCGGAAAAAATTATGTCTTGTGCGGGTAGGTCGTCTTTTGCGTGTTTTCTAAAGCTCGCTTTGCTCTTCTTAGAGCCTGTTCTTGCTCTCTTTTTCCCCTTGCTGGCTCGTTTCTTGTTTGTCTTCTGCAGGGAATACAGGAACGGGGAACATCAGACTCCGATGATGGTCGCGGCGAGGTTCCAGGCTTCCTCACTACAACCGATGTCTGCATCCCACTCTTCCCGGGTTTGCTCCGCGCATGCCCAGAGACTGATTCACTTCACCCGCGTATGATTTTTTGCCTTTGCCCGGTACTGACCTTCACAGTTCGGCTAAGTCAAGGTAGTGCGCCACCAACGGAGTCCTGCCCACCGTAGTCGATTCTCATCGCGCGGCAAGCCCATCGTAGTCGATTCTCATCGCAATGGGCACTCCAAGCGTCGGTTCGCACTTGCCAAGACAACGCTATCATCAGAAAAGGAATACGCCACGGGTAAAGCGTTGATTTCACACGTTCTCTTGCGGCTCGATCGCATCGGGTTGTGATTCACCTCGCCGGGCGGTTCTTCGCCCGGAGCGCGCATCTGGTCCCCGCGACGAGCTCCATGCTCGGGGGCTGGATCACCTTGCACCGGGCAGCTCTTCGCCCGGAGCGCGAGCTCCTACCGGGTACGTCTTCGCCTGGTCGCACTTTCTGATTCCTTTAACGAGCTCCGTACTCGGGGACTAGATCTCCTTACTTGGTTCCTTTGGCGAGCTCTACGCTCGGGGACTGGGTCACCTTCCCCCTCGTATGCATTGTCTGCTCCTGGCACACGATCTACGTCTGGGGGCACATCACCTTCGCTCCTAAGCGCGACATTCGCTCGAGAGTGCAATCTCTATTTTCTCGGACAAGCTCTAGCCCGAGAGGTGGTCCCCCTATCTTTTTCTAGGCATCTGAATGCCTGGATGCAGCAGCACGAGTCCGTCTCGCGACTTGCTATGTTCATTCTCCCGGAAGATCTGATCTTACCGGATGCGGTGGTACGCTCTTCGCTACCAAGAATCCAATCCCTCCTTGATGACGTTCAACCTCAAGGAGATGATTCACATCACTTCTTTCGATTTCTGCATCGAAGGCTGAGTGCTCTGCTCGGACAAATGTTGCTTCCTGTTCGACGCAACAGAGTTGCTCAGCGCCGGGTGGGTTTGTTCGGTCCCGAACAAGTACTATTCGGTTGAACCATAACCTGTTCGGACGCCTGTTGCACGTCTTTGTAGCAGGAAAAATACCCTCTTCGTGACTAAGAGTCTCAAGAGGAAGACCCCACTCTAGTGAGTCCTTCCACTTGAGTCTCGGGGGCTAGCTGTCGGGGATTAAATTACGGCACATTGCCATGGCCCACTCCCTAACGGTCCAATCGAACAGCCTACTAGGGCCCAGCTCCCTGGAAGGTTCTATCAGGCCCATGTGCATCCTGCCGAACAGCTTCTTGGCTGGCGCGGTGCGTAATGGCCTAGGATTCGTGTTTGAGTCCGACTCGAACAAGGTTCTGCACGGCTATGTGAAGACCCGGACGTTGGTTTCCCGGATTGGATTAGGAGTCGTGATCCCCAAGACTAGGAGTGTGCCTTATCTGCCTCGGGATATATTTGGCATGTATGAGTTCGTTACGATCTCGTAGTTAGCCCGGCCCGATATTCCCTTGGTAGGTCGGTTTGCTCTGCACTATATAAATAGGGCCCCTACGGCATGTAGAGGGCACGAGGCCCTTGCATATTGCTTCCTGTACACCCATAATCTCGCCGAGACTTGTTCGTCTCGCCGAGCCACCTCTTGTAATCCCCTCTGATATATAAGAAAGGCTGGACGTAGGGCTATTATCTCTCCCGAGGCCCGAACCAGATAAAACCTCTGCCTCTGCCGCTTCTTTGTTAGCATTGTTTGGCGTGTCTCCTATCTCAATCTTCAAGAACCTTAGCGACTTGAGATCGTTATCTCAACCGTCGACAACCTGCCTTTGTATTAATAAAAAGGAGTTACAGAGTGGGGGGAGATAATGGCCCCTCCCTCGTGGGCCCGAAAGCCGGTCTAACTAATTACAAAGGGGGTGCCCGTGGCCTCCCAAAGACACAGGTCATTCAGGAGCAGATTAAAGAAAAAGGCGGTAGGTCTGTCGGCTTGGCCAAAAATCCTGTTGTTGCGTTTGAACCAAATCAGCCAAATGGTGGCGGATGTCGTTGGACCACCAGGCATTGAAGCAGTCAGTGTTTGCCCACCCAGCGGGGTCAAGTGGTTAGGCGTTAAGCAAGGACGCCAGCCTGGCCCAGATGAAGTAACTGAAGGTGCATTGGAGAAAAAGGTGCTCGAGAGTCTCCAGATTGCGCTTGCAGAGAAGGTAGAAGTATTCATTCGGGAGCTGCCGGCGTAGTAGGGCGTCGACCGTGAAAACTTGGCTGTGCAAGAGCGTCCAAAGCAAGAATTTGCACTTGGAAGGGGCCCATAGCTTCCACACTCTCCCGAAGTCCGGTTTGTGCACGCGGCCCGCTAATTGGAGCGGGTATGCTGACTTGACTGAGAAATGGCCGTTTGCAGTGAAGCGCCAGGGAAAAAGGTCCGATTCCTCCGGCGCTAGTTGAACTTGAGTTATCTTGCGGAGGAGCGAGGCCAGCTCTGGGATCAGCTGGAGGGTGAGATTGCGCCGTAGGTCTGTGATCTAGGTGTGATTTGAGAGGGCCTCGTGAACCGATCTATTCTTCCTTGCGGAGGCCCGAAAAAGACCGGGCGCGATGTGCCGCGGGGCAACACCAGCCAGCCAATGGTCATCCCAGAAAGAGGTAGAGGTGCCGTTGCCAAGGATGACTTTGCTTCCAACCCGAAGGAGGGTGTTGTCGAGATCGGAGGTGGCGGAGTGCTGGGGAGCCTAGGCGGGGCTGCGTGACTGTCTGCTGAGCCAGAGCCAACGCAACCTGAGGGCTCTAGAGAAGCGAGAGAGGTCAAGCACCCCAAGGCCCCCCAACGAGGGTGGTGAGCAAACTGTGCTCCAGTTAACACAGCCAGGGCCGCCTGGGGCACCAGTGCCCCTCCAAAGCCAACTTCTGCAGAGGGAGTCAAATCTTCCGGACGACCGAATTTGGTGGTCTGAGGACGGACATGATGAAAGTTAGCAGGGCCGACAGAACCGCCTTAAGCAGCGTGAGACGCTCGCCTTTGGACATGAGTGGACCTCGCCAATCCGCCAGCCTAGAGGCGACCTTGTCGATAAGGGGTTGGAAGTGGACGTGCCGGAGGCGCTTGACGGAGAGTGGCATCCCTAGGTATTTAATAGGAAAGTTGGTTTGGGCTGCTGGCAGGTCCTGGAGGACGTGGTCGAGGTCGAGCC
Source organism: Raddia guianensis (assembly GCA_036346415.1). Classification (NCBI taxonomy): domain Eukaryota; kingdom Viridiplantae; phylum Streptophyta; class Magnoliopsida; order Poales; family Poaceae; genus Raddia; species Raddia guianensis. The sequence goes on from CM070536.1 coordinate 33,840,069, forward strand.
CATCGCAATTGATAGGGACAACCTGGCTCTTAGAGAAGTTGGCCCGAAGGCCGGTGATGTTGCCGAATTCCCGTAGAATGACAGACAGGGTGGAGACGTCATCTTTTGAGGGCAGGTCTCTTTGTAATTGATCAGTGTCACTGAACTAGGACGCTGCTAATTCGATCCAATTTGCTTATAAAGATTCCACTTTTCTCCAAATCTCTCCTCTAGTTCTATGTTTATCTGGTTTGCATCAACATGAGTTCCTATTAGGAAAAAATTATGCATTGCTTCAGTATTCTCTTAGTCCAATCTTGATCCAAGGGCAGTATGGTCAATGCACATTTGTATTTGGGTGAAAAGAAAAAGGAAAAGGGGGGGAAGTATCTGGAGAGTGAAAAATTAGAGTTACCCATGTTTATGGTGGCATTGGCATTTTCACATGTCAACTCTTTTGACCGGCAAATTCACAAAGTGTGGTGTTTCAAGTGGCAAATACCCAATTTTTCCTAAAATGAATCGTAGGATCTGAATTGTTCGAGACACTGAGATTACCGTATGCTCTGAACTGCTCTCCAATCAAATTCATGATAGAATTTGACTTACTTTAACGCAAAATAAACAAACAAACAAATAGATAAATAAATAAATATGGCACCTTCCTTCAGAGGATATGGACCTTGGCAATCATGGTTCATGGAGTTAAGAGTTACACGGGCCGAACCAAAATGGGCCTGTGATGGGCTCACAAACCCAGTAGACCCAAAATCAGGAATGTACAGCAACAGGTTTCAGCTAGGAATAACTTACTCGTTCCATTTTTGGGAAAAACCACGCATTGGCAGGCTGGCATCAGGATTCAGCAAGGAAATCGATAGAGTGCACAAATTACAAGAAAATTGGCGATCATTGATGTTATATTCATTATTGGTTGCATAAGCAGCTACAAGCCCAATGCGATGGGAGGAAGAAACAATATAACCGCATATTAACCCCCTCATGGCTCGAACACCATGCTTTTGTTGGGCTTTTGCCCTGTTTTGGGCCGGTGGGTATTTGGCCCACCACGGGAGGAGAAAAGGGGGCAGCGCTGCCTCTGGCTGGGAGCTCGGGCAGAGCAAGGGTTCCTCGCTGTACAGGGGCGACGGCGGCCGTTCTCTCGTCTCCGCCTTGTCTTGGCGCGTGGTCTTGCCGGAGAGATGGTCGGGGACTTGGGGAGTTCGTTCTCCTCGCTTATATGGGAAGTCCGTGCTCCTCTTTGCGACGCTCTCTGGTTTTTCTCTCGTTTTCCCTCTCATCATCGCGCATCGCGCGCCGCTCTTCTTGCAGGTGCCTCGGCGCCGTCGCCGCGATGGGTCTTTGTCTTGGTGGTGCTCTCTTGACTCGGTTCCCGAGGCCACGGGGTGGTCGCCGTGAACTTGCCGCCGCGTTCTCGCTTCTCGCTCCTTCGTGGTCGCTTGCCATGGGGAGTGACGGCCAGATCTCCGAACCTTTTCGCTTGGTGCTTATTAGCACGGCGAATTGTTTTCGGGGCGATGCTTGTGCACGCTTTGCCTCGGCGTTGGTTCGATCCCAACGCTTCGTAAGTATTTGCTTAATCCTTCTCTTCGCTCAAATGGACCGATTTGGTTGCTTCGGGAGTAGCCTTGAGCTAGAGGCCGTGTTACCAAATCTGGATGCACTGCTCTGTGGGCTTCAAGTCTTTGCCGATGATGATTGCTTAAATTTGAGGTCACTTTAATCATTCTAGGACCAATTAACCTTGTATAGCACTCTTGGTCATCACTGTGGGTTAATTCATTTACATTGATATATTTGCACATGCTCTAGACCGGTTATTGGTGATTATCTAGTTGTTTGTGAGGTTAATCTCGTGGTATAGCTCGCTTTATCACTTAGTTTATCGCTGTCCTAGTTGTTTCGTGAACTGTTTAGGTGCTGTGCTAATTGGTGAATTATGATCTGTTGGTCTCCAAGTTGAGTACTGCTATACTTAGGACAATTAGGTCTTGATTTCAGATTAATAAACCTCTGATATATTGTCCAAACTGTAGTTGGACGGCTAAATCATTTAGCAACCCCAGTTTGCAATCTGAGAGCACTAATAAAGCTAAAATCTTGAGCTTAGTTGCTGGGTTTATCTATTTGGCAGCAATGATATTTGAGTTGATCATGTGTTTATATGTCTTTCTTGTCATATTTGAAGAATACATGACCTATGGTATCATTGGCTTGCTCTTAATTAAAGTTGTACTCATTTTGGAATATTGTTTTATATTGCTCATTATGCCAATTTTGCAACAGCTTTCAGCCTCCCTTTTCATCGAATCGAAGAGTACGGACGACAGGTAGCGTTCGCCGAAGTTGGGGAAGACGACCTGCAGGCGCAACCAACGGTGAACATGTTAGAAAACAAACCCATTCAGAGTGAAAGAATGTATCTCTGAAGACATGTTGAAGAGTTGGCTGGTGTAGCTTACAGCTATGAGCTTCCCTTTGTTCTCGGCCCTCTGTGCAACCCTGATGGCAGCAACAGCTGCCGCGCCTGATGCCTGATGAGATTCCCACCTGAAAACAGATTATCAAGAAGGCATCTTGAAAAAATGGGTCTTTTGGCCATGTAAGACGACAGGATGTGCGACTGGTTGTGTTAAAGTCTGGGATAATCCTCATGGTTGGCTATTTATGACCCCTGAGATCTATCACCAGCCCGTCAAAAATCTTAAAACAAGGAAGCATAGATTCACATGACTCACCGATGTACAAGGGCAGAGTTAAAATTCTGAAGGAATAATGAACATGAAGTCATGAACTACTGAACTCACCAGCAGACCTTCTTTCAATGCGAGCTGTTTTGCCATGCTAATTGCTTCATCACTCGAGAGCTAGCAGAGTAAAATACGAGATGTTAGGATATGCGTCGATGTAAGATCACGAACGATATCAGGAGACACGATGTTTGGTAACGCAGTTCAGCTTTCGCCTATATCTGCGGGGCTCTGATTATGGACGCTCCTCCCCAATCCATAATACCGCAGCACACCGGCTAACCAGGTCACGACCACATGCTGGCCGCTGACCTCCTCTTGCCTATGCTACTATTATGAGGTCGTTGTCTTGGTTACATCAGGGCTGCCTCCCTTTATATAGTGGAGACCTGGATAGAGTCTGACTCTAACACTAACCAACCCTGCCTATTACAACACAGAGTCCATGTAACCTACTCGTACACATGTTCGACACAATACCTAACAAACTCTACCTTGAAGAATATGGTCTCTCCACTTTAAAGTCATTCCAGCGTCTTGCGCGAACCTTGTACCTAGCCTATGGTTGCTTCCTCCTTTTGCAGCCTACAGCGGGCCGCCCAACGAGTCCTCCAACTCGCCGCCTTTTGAAACAGATGACGTCGATCTTGAAAAACATGCTTACTAGCTCCACCTGCAACAGAAGCCTCTTCTAATAGAAGAACCTCAGCACTGTCGCCTCCGGAGTCATATGTGCCTATTGCCACATTAGCGTCTGCTCCCTTTGGTGGACCTGGACAGTTCCTCTTCATGTGCCCCACTCATTGCATCTTTGTTATTTTTCTTGTTCTTCTTTTCGGTCCCATTACCGCCTTGATCACCTAAGATTAGCAAAGCAACAGAACGAGGTTCTTCCACTGTATCGTTATTCTTTCTCAATTGATGAGATCTAAGCGCCACAGTAATATCCTCAGTCTTAATGCTATCCTTGCCATACGTCAGCGTCGTAACCAAATGCTTAAAGGACGGAGGTAACGAACAAAGAAGAATAATTGTCTTGTCTTCATCAGCGATTGTCACCTCCAGATGTGATAGATCCGTGACATACCTGTTGAAAACATCAATGTGTGCTTGCAGATTTGACCCTTCGCATCTTCACCCATATATAACTTCGCTTGGATATGACTTCTCGGTCGAGTCTTGGACATGAACTGACTGACCAGCTTGTCACCAAATTTTCTTTGGTGATGACAACTCCATGACATGGTACATGACCTGATCTAAGAGACAAAAGCGTATGGTTGTCGCAATCTGCAACCGCATCTTCTTCCAATCACCGGACTCCACCTTCTCCGGTTTATTCGCCTTAAAAGCCACTACAATTCCCTGTTGCACCAGGATATCCCGAACCCTCGCCTGCCATAAACTGAAGTTTTCTGTACCGTCAAACCTCACGGTACCGAAATTTATATGTGTCGGCTTCATCCTGCCGACCTGCGATTCTACCAACGCCAATTGCTTGTCGATGGATGTATCGCTATTCGACCCGTTCACCATCTTGAACAGATCGTCAACAGCCCTCTAAGAACGCCTCCCTCCTTCGGAATCTCACGCCTAAAAAACTCCTCCAAAATCCGCGCTCAAAAACACTATTGATTGCTTTGGATTGTTGGATTTGGCTCCCCTTGGATCTCCTTTATAGTGGTGAGGCTGCTCTTCTCGTCCCAAAAACGAGTCTGCAGAAGACTATTTGGTCTCGGTCTACAACTCCTCGTTTTTCTATCGCTAGCTCGGCCTTATCTCTTCCTACAGTGCTTAGCTCGGGGGAAAACCAGGCGATTTGAGCGGAGGGCCGGATCTGGGTCGGCCTCGCCACGGTGGCCTTTAAGGTCACGGTGGAGGAGGTCTCGAGATCCGTGGGTGGTTGTATAGGTTTGGTAGATATAGTTTTGGGTTAGCTTAGAAGGGCCTCTCGGCGTTGGGGTCGTCGATTCGGGAGTGCTGGAAGCTCGTCTACGGCGACCTTCGTGGCCTTCTCTGCGGCGTTCTTCGGCGGAGCGGTGCCTTCAAGAAGACCTTGGCGGCAGCCTTGTCCGATTCCCTGGTGAGTTGGAGTTGGCTGTTGTTAGTAGGAGGAGAAGGTCTACTCGGTTTCGCTTTTGGGTTGGGTTTGCTGCTGTTGGTGTTTTGCTCGATGAAGGGTGCGGCTGCTGCTGCCTTGCCTTCGTCTTCCTCGGTAAAGGCCAAGATGGAGTCTTTGCCTTCGATGATTAAGGGCTCTGCCCGTGGCTTTGCTTGTTATTTCCATCACCCAAAGTGGAATGGTCTGGAGGATATGGGCTTGGAAGTTTCAACCTACCTGCGATTTAGGGATTTCGCTGTCGGTAGTGAACTCTGGAGGAGAAGCCGGTGGAGTTCTTCAATTTGGAAAATGTGTGTTCTTAGCCTAGTTGGAGATGCTTGTGTTGATTCGTCAGTTTGTACCGAACTTCTTGTAAGAGGTTTGCGCTTTGCTGAATGAATCACTTGAATGTCCTCAAAAAAAAAAAAACTCCTCGTTTTTCTCGGTGTCCGTTCCAAAGCAAATATTCCGCCTTGCAGTCCACGTGTGGGGCCAAACCTCCTGCCGATCTGTATGCATGCCGCCACGGGCCAGCTACCATGGGGCCCGCACCTCTGCATGCAGAACCGACTCGTGGCCGACTCGTGGGGTGCCTCAGGCAGGCCTCACCAGCACTTGCCGCCTTGTGGGACCCGCCATGGGGCTGCCCTGTCCCACTCCCAGCACGTTTGCACCAAAGAAAAAATTTCTGCCTGCCTGTGGGGCGCCTCCCAGCCAGCGGCTCATACAGCCATCTGCCCCATGCGAGGCCCGCTGTACCTGCACCTCTGCATGCCGCCCTGAAGGCCTCCTGGTAGCTCGCTCGCATGCATGCCATCATGGCAACATGCACATGCTGCTTGATGTGACAAGTCAACACATGCACAACCACCATGCCTGGTTCACCATAGAACATGAACCAACACACGCACAGCACCTGTGCTCCATGGGCCTACCTCGACGTCCATCGGCCATGAAAATACACTGAAAAAAAATCACTCCCACCTCCAGATCCAATTTATAAGCCCTCAAGCAGCTTTTTCCAGGTCCACCACCGTCACCACGCCGTCGTCCGTGCATGATAAGAAACACGCCGCACTCGCCATCATCAGATCCACGCCACGGCTTTGCCCTCGGTGACATGATCTGGCAGCTCACAGCAACATCCGGTCGCATCACTGCTCCCGCCGTTCCGATCTATCCGACATCCTTCCGCGCCTGTCGGTCTGATCGCGAACGCCGAGGTCGTCGCCATCGCCTGCCGACCTCGCCGGCTACTTTGTCGGTCTTTGATCACCTGGCCATGGTATATCCCCGCCAACGGTAGCCCATCGAACGGTTCGAGCCTCTTGTCCGAAGTGTTCGACACCACCGATCGAATTGTCGATCGCCGCCATGCTCTACCTTGCGCCGATAGAGCATTTTTCGCGACGCCCGTGTATACATAAACCTCGTGTCTCCCCTAGATCTTTCGCATGACCAATCTCGCCAACCAAGCTCTGATACCGCTTGTTAGGATATGCGCCGATGTAAGATCACGAACGACACCAGGAGACACGATGTTTGGTAACGCAGTTCAGCTTTCGCCTATGTCTGCGGGGCTCTGATTATGGACGCTCCTCCCCAATCCATAATACCGCAGCATACCGGCTAACTAGGTCACGACCACATGCCGGCCGCTGACCTCTTCTTGCCTATGCTACTATTATGAGGTCGTTGTCTTGATTACATCAGGGTTGCCTCCCTTTATATAGTGGAGACCTGGACAGAGTCTGACTCTAACACTAACCAACCCTGCCTATTACAACACAGAGTCCATGTAACCTACTCGTACACATATTCGACACAATACCTAACACAAGAAACTATTGAAGTCAATGGAGTAAACTGGTAAGAAAGATGTGCTTCTCTTTGTGCCAATATGTGAATCTGCTTGTATTTAACTCAAAAAGGTAGTCTATGTGTTCATTTGTCGTCCTTTTTTTCTGTATGTGGCTTTCCTGATAATTTGTTTAGCACAAAATATTGCAGTTGCTCTATTTACAGAACATGGAAAACAATACATGATTTTCAGTTACCTGTACCAATGAATTGGGTTTAGTTACTTACTTTGATCACTTCATCGAGGATATTGGCATCAAGGACACCAGGAACAAAAGCAGCACCAATACCTTGGATTTTGTGTGGACCTAAAAAACCAAAACATGGAAAATAGGACTGGTGAATTCTAAAAAAGACAAATACTACTAGTGTTTGTTGGGTTGATCTCGCGGTGGTCAAAAGGATGACCGAGTTTTAGGGCTTAACCGCCCATCGTTGCATGCCCCGATCGAGGGGGGGCAACGATCTAACCGACCTTGGCCTGGTCCCAGGTCACACGAGCCACATATATACAGAGGGTTTAGACTTGAGAAGGATTGATGAGAGCAAAAAAGAATAGAACCAACCCAGAAACCCACCGATCGGGTAAGGCTCGGAGTGACTTGAAGACCAACGCCAACACCGACCATCCTCGTGCGGTGCTCTCTCCAGTCGAGCTACATCGACGACTTGCCTACTACGACAATGGCGGCAAAGGACCTCAGCAGACCCATTGGACATCGCCGTGGCGCATCGTAAGTGCTATTCATTCAAGTGTTTGGGTGTTCAAGTGTCTGGCTAGAAGATCCTATGAGTACCGAACTCTATCAATGGTATCAGAGCCCGATCTAGCTTGTTCTTGAACCCTAATTGTTATGATTGAGAACAAGAAGAAAAGAAAAGGGGAAATAGATCGGCCAGAGCTCGGTTTAGGGTTTAACCCTAACCCTAGAACAGAAAAACTTTCGATTGTGGTCAATCCAAACCGAAATTGACCAAGATTTGGTCAAGATCAGAAAGAAAAGAAAAGGGGAATCGATAAATTTTGTTGAAATCGAAGTGATTTTGAAGAAACCCTAACCCTAGAACTCCCTGTTTTCCCCAATCCCTAAACCCTCTTCGAAAACTATCCCCAAATCGAGGTTACCCGAGCAGAGGAGGGGAGGAAGATGGCCCTCGTGGCCTTACCTTGTCGCCGCCGGCGACGGCGGCCAAGGGAAGAGGCGGCTCACTTGCCCATGATCTCTTGTGATTCTTTCATGCGGGCAAAGGCACCGCCCTTGAGACCCGTCGGCGGCGCCCCCCACCCGCAAGGGGCGACATACCGATGACAGTTCACGGGGCGCGCACCGCTCTTCGCCGCTTCGCTCTCGCCGCTTCTTCCTTCCGGACGGATGGTCGAGTAAGAAGGGCGGTGGCAAGGGGAGAGCAAGAATAGACCAGAGAGGAAGAGGTGGCTGGTCGGCGACGAACAGCTGAGCGCCGGCGAGGAGCTCGGCGGGCGGCACCGCCGTTCGGTCTCTCTCGTAGTGGAAGCCGGTCAAGGGCGGAAGAAATGAAACTAGGGTTTCGGGGCTGGCCGAATTTTTCGGTTTGATATATGAGCTCAAGCGAATGCTGACCGTTGGATGGAGATCGACGGTGATGATCTGGTAGGCGGTTTTGGGTCGGCGAGGAGCTTTGGCGCCCAGCCTTCGCTGCGCTCTGGCGCTACTGAAGGGTCGGGCGGATGCCTCAAGAAGTGAAAGTTGGCTCTTGTTCCGCTTTCACCCTCCGCCATTTTCCGAAAAGATTTATTTGGATATTGATTATGAATGTATTTTTTTTGGAGCAATTTCGGTGGCAATTAGATGCGAAATTTTGAAGAGAAAGATACGTAAAATCGAAACATGGTTTCCATACATGGTTTACTCGGTTTTCCATGTTATTTCCAAGATATACATTGTATATTCCTTTATACGTGTGTCTGGGCACTCTTTTAAGATTTTAAGCATTTGGAAGGTTGAGTTAAGTGCCCAAGAAAAGCTAAGTACTCGATTAAGATTGGCACTAAGAATAAGATTTAGCACAAGCTTTGATTACGAGATTAAATTTTAAATCTTGAGTTTTGCTCATGTTTCATTGCTAAGATTAAGAGTGTTTATTTTCTCGATTAAATTGAAACCAACGTGGATATCTAATCGGAAAATATTGAGAAGATAAGATTTTGAGCCCCTAATGATTATATCAAGTCTCTTTCTTTATTAAATCCAAGTTTGTCCCTAAAGAGATTATACATTCGGTTTTAGAGTGGTATTTCATCTTGACCAACGTTGATGATGAAATTCTCCATGATGTATAAGTTTTATGATTTGAACAATGAGACAAAGAAATTAGTGGGCTTAAAGTTAGGCAAGAATAATTCAAGTTTTGAGTTAGATGGTTTCTAGTACTTTTTATGTGCTAAGGAATTATTGCTTTTGTATGCATATAAGATTTTCTTGCCTGATAATGATGTTGTTTTTCCCGTACCACTTTTGAGTCTTCTCCTTGTCTTGAGAATACTTTAAGAATAGATGAATACAGTTCCTTTGGGCTGTGAAAGTTGAGCTATGAATCAATCAAGAAAATTGTCATCAGTCTTGGTGCAAGAGGCAATATTTATTTTCTGACCAACGTTGATTATAAATAATTGCCATGACATAAGATTATTTGTTTTATTCTATCTCTACCCAACGGTGACATAGAATTAGAACTTTTCATTGATGCTCAACTAGAATGTTTTCCATATTTTGATAAGTGTGGTTTTGGGAAATGTTTTATTTAAAGATTATTAAGTGATGAGCTATTGAAGTTGATTTCCTTCAATAAAGAAATGAGTACTTGTTTATGCATCATTGGATTAAGTTTTATAAGATGCATTGATATTTGAGTAAGAAATGAAAGAGAGAGCTCAGATGATTTTTTCCTTGTTATCAAGGATGATTGATTTCAAGTGGTTGTATGGCCTTCATGTTGACGTTAAGTTTTCTCAAATCAGAATGGAACCAACGGGAAATTCTGGTTTGGGATATCTATGAGAAATGGGACTGATGTGGCTCCTGCCACTTTTCATTGCCCATGAATGACAAGTTTGTCGAAGAGGCCCGTTGTTGGGCACAAGATGTTGAGTTTTGAGATACTCAAGATGGCCATAAAAGACTTTTAAAGTCATGAGTATAAAGTTTTTCTGAATTAATTTTCAAGAAGGCTCCTGAAAACCAAAAGGTTTTTGAGCCTGATATGAGTTTCAAGTGCTCATGATACTGAGCTAAGATATGAGAAATATTAAGGAAAAGAAAGATATGATCGAGTCTCCTTGAGACAAGGATGTCAAATTTTTTGAACAATCAAATTTTTGAGCAAAACAAAGATATGCATTGAGTTTCCTTGAGATAAGGTTCTCTTTATATGCTTCCATTGTAAAGATGATGATGATGATCAAATTGATCATATGAATAAGTGGTGACCGTGATTGATGTCACATTGCTTAAGACCTTGATAAGTTTTGTCATCAAGATTAATTGCTCATGGCTATATTCTGACCAACGTTGTTTATAGTCGTGAGTAATCTTCAAAACAATTGTTTTGAACGGTCTTAAGCATTTAGAATCATGTTTGAGTGAATTTTTTATCAATCATCTCTAATCAAAATGAAACCAACGAGAAGTTTTGGTTAGAGATGTAGAAATGGAAATGACTTGTTTCTAATTAAGAGACTATAATGTCAGCATTTTGAGAATGAGATGTAGCACACCGATATATTCTGACCAACGTTGATTATATCCATGTGTCGCTCATAAAAGAGAAGACATGTTCTTAAACTCTTCGTTTTCTACCAAATGGTGATACTGGCGTAATCATTGAGTTTTACATGGTATTAATACCATGGAAGTCAGTGGGATATAGAAATTGTTGATTAAATATCTCTACTGCTATACAAGAGTGTGTCCCTTGTATATCTGGTTGTACCCAGATAATCAGAGTAAGCTTTCATAAGAGTTGGAAGATGTATCATGATAAACAAGTGAAGTTTTTCATAAGAATTGGTACAAGATCATACGCACAAGAAACATCATGCTAGTAAGAGTCGGGAAGCAATTCCTGGATTTGGGGGAGTAATCCTCTAGTTCGATAAGATATGACTGGCATTAATGAAAAGATCATGATTACCATCAGAAGTAAAGTGTGTATGATGAAGCTAAGTGAATGAGGATACTGATTTATGCGACCTCACAAATAGTAAAGATTTCTGAGGCAAAGTCAACAGAAGTGGAATATCAGTAATGAGATTTTATCGAAATATGAAACTATTGTTTAGTTCACATTTCGAGGGGGAGAAAGAAATCCCATTAAGATGATAAGATGATATTCTTTTCACTTAGTGATTGCTGACTATTAAGAACCTTAGGGATGGATGATAAGTTGAGAGAAAGTCTTCTGAAAGAGTCAATACAAAGGACCATCATGGGTCCATAGAGATAAACATGACTCTAAAGGAAATAACGAGATAGTTAAGAAGTAATATCGATGGTGTAGATTTTCATCCTATTTGGATCGAAATCCTTCTGGACCGAGTCAAAGCAGTGAACTATTATGGGTTCACATCCATAAAAGTGACTCGAAAGGGGGCAATTAGAAAGATGCAGAGCGTGAGTTGCATGTGCTACTCATAAACACCATCATTGATTCTCCATCCTCAAAAGATGCCACTTGGTAAGTGGTCATGGAAACCAGACTAGTTAAGGTGATTACCTATAGTGATTTTCTGAGCGTCGGTACAACATATGATAAGAACTTTGATTGATCAGATCTCGTTGATCTTGAGTGATTGGAGTCTCATAGATGAGACATGAAATGTTTTCTTCAAGGGACATGAATGGTACTTTTGTACATGTTTTAAGATTCATCAAGAAGGTCCAAGATAAGGTGGGAGTGTTCCCAACATAAGGGCAAAGAAAGATTCTAAGATGATTGCTGACATGAGTGATATGATTAAGTTCATTAACTGCCCTTAAAGTTTTGAAACCGGGAATTTTGGCAAAGTTAGTCCAGGATTGGACCCCTGGAGTATCATTAAATGAATTTGAGTTGCATTTATGATGCAAGCAGTTGCATGCTCACACATAGTCCGGTAACCACTAAATTGTGTGTTATTTTGACAACTGTCTTGCCAGGATGATGATAAGAAATCCACATATATCATCCTTGTGAGGGGGAGTCGTTTTATGTGGGACGAATCCAGCTCTATTGAGTTATATCATCATTGTTGATGAATGTTGAGTTGTGGCATGTTTTGATCGATAAAGAGCTGATATTTTGTTGTTTTAAGAATAAGATTAAAGTGTTGAAAGAAGGATAAGAAAGTTTTCAATAAACTCATCCCGGGGTTTATTCATCAGAGTGCAATTTTATTCGAGTAACATGTCAATCGGTATTGCCAAACCCGGACATTGTGAAAGATTGAATCGTAATCGAATAAGAAATATAAGAATAAGATATTGATGCTCGAGAGTTGAGCATGGCATAAGATTGAGTTATGATGCGCATCATATTCAATGGAATGTGGGCTTGATTTGAGTTGCTTGGCATTGAGTTTTGAGAAGAGCCTCTTGATTAGAAAGAAAAGAATTGAGATCTCAAATTATGATTACGGATACATATCATCTTTTCTCGATTTTAATGTGCACATATAAGAATATATAAAGACAGATCGCATAACCGGACCAAGAGTATAGGCCATATTTTGATGAGATTAAGAAATTGTTATTTTGAGATTGAACAATGGCACTATGGTCACTAGGTTCAATAGTACTTAATGGGTTGTTGTAATCTTTTGGCTTGGTGTGTTGTTTCATTAAGAAATGTGTGTTGAGACACCCATATATTCTCCTTGATAAGTATAAGATAACCGTCACGAGATAGAATGATTCATCTTTGTGGATGTAGAGATTCAGTGGTATTTATTAACTCATGTAATACTTCATCTCGGTGGGTTGTTCTATTGGATTAAAGATTTGAAAACCGAGGCCTCTCGATCAAGGGGAGAATGTTGGGTTGATCTCATGGTGGTCAAAAGGATGACCGAGTTTTAGGGCTTAACCGCCCATGTTGCATGCCCCGATCGGGGACAACGATCTAACCGACCTTGGCTCGGTCCTGTGTCACACGAGACACATATATACTGAGGGTTTAGACTTGAGAAGGATTGATGAGAGAAAAAGAATAGAACCAACCCGAAACCCACCGATCGGGTAAGGCTCGGAGTGACTTGAAGACCAACGCCAACACCGACCATCCTCGTGCGGTGCTCTCTCCAGTCTGAGCTACATCGACGACTTGCCTACTACGACAATGGCGGCGGTGGACCTCAGCAGACCCATTGGACATCGCCGTGGCCGCCCGTAAGTGCTATTCATTCAAGTGTTTGGGTGTTCAAGTGTCTGGCTAGAAGATCCTATGAGTACCGAACTCTATCAGTGTTATGACAAAGTCCTAATGAATGTGATGCAACTCCTGCTGTAAAAAGTGCAATGCAGAATATTTTGCCATTTATATGGACACTTGAGGAGACTGATGATGAAGGGCAAGGAGCTATCTCACCAGCTTTGCCTCCAGATAAAACTGCACTTTCTGTCGGTTCCACGCCATAAATCTTTAAGACATTACTACCACAACTAAGTCACGATTGCACAGACATTAAACCATAAACCCATGTAACTAATGTAATTTAAGTCAAGTCACCTTGATCTCAGAGTTCTGCTCCTTGAGGTATTTTCCTGTTCCGGTGATTGTACCACCAGTTCCTATGCCAGCCACAAGAATATCAACTTTTCCAGCGGTGGCATTCCAAATCTCAGGTCCAGTTGTCTCATAGTGGATCTGTACATAATTCAATGACACAGATCATCATTTAAACAGTTAGGCTGTTTCAGCCAACGAAACTCGGAAATTAGCACCTCTGGATTTGCAGGGTTCTCAAATTGTTGGAGAATGTAAGAGTTAGGTATCTTTGCAGCCAGCTCATCTGCCTTCTGGATTGCTCCCTTCATGCCCAGAAGTGGATCAGTAAGGACCAACTCAGCACCAAAGGCCTTTAGTATGATCGTCTTCTCCAGACTCATGGATGCTGGCATTGTCAGTATTAGCTTGTAGCCTTTAGTAGCAGCAATGAAAGCAAGCCCAATGCCAGTGTTTCCACTTGTAGGCTCAATCAAAACACTCTACAAAGGGGTAAAATGGAAATAAATTATATGTATAAACACGTTAGAAAATTTCCATTTTCTTATTTACAGACTACATTGAACAAGAGGCTCAAGAGTCAAGGGTTAGACTTCATTTAATCATGTATAACACATATATGATAGTCCATAATTCAGATGTACTTGAATGGAGCACAAGTTTTTGTTGTTAATGATTTAATCATTTCTCGTTGAGAATGTAGGCAAGATATAATATGTGCTGAGAAGTGAGATCTACCTGACTACTATGTTTTCACAAAAAGGAAATATCGCAGATATCATTTTTCTATTAGTAAGCCAGACTCTGATTAATGACACGAGCGTTTCATCATAAATAAGCAGCATGTTACTGAACTTATCAACTCCAGTTTTTTTCCCTTTATGGAGATCGATGTGAGCTGTCTTTGCAATATGATGATGCTTTATTTCTTAATAATCTAAAAACTCGGCGGTGCTCTGAGTGGGGGCGACTCGCATGGCGATTAGGGTTCCTCCCCTCCCCGCTGTGGTCCTCCCCCTCCTTTCCCACCATGCCGTCCTGCTCTCGCTTCCCATCCCCGCCACCTCCCAGCATCGCCCATCTCGGAAGCCCGGAGCGTCGACCGCGCCGTTCTTGCTTGAAATCCGCGGCGAATCCACGTCTCCCTGCCGCCTTCAATGCTACTGACAACGGATCTGCTGCGGGAGGCGTCAAACAGCGCTGCAATCCGGTGGAAGCTACTGCAAATCATCCTCGACGCCCAGGCAAGAAGAAGGTCAGCTTCTCTAAGCCCCTGCATTTGGGTCGTCCAGATCTGGCTGTTGCAGCACAGTTACTCCCAACCACTCGGCGATCCTACGCCGAGGCTTTGTGTACTCCAGCACCTCGACGCATTTACTCAGGCGCTACTCCAAGCAGCGATGTACCCTACCGGCCACGCCTTTACTCCAGTGCTTTCTCTAGGAAGAAGAGGTGCTTCAAATGCTTTGCCTCCGACCACTTGGTAGCAGAGTGCAGAGACCCCGTGAGGTGCAGGGCTTGCGGGCGCAGCGGCCACCTTGCTCGCAACTGCGGCGGACCCCCCGCCCCCACAGCCACCTTCTCACATGGGCCTTCCCTCAGCTTCCCCATGGCGTCTCGTGGGGACTCCCGTAGAAGCAGACCAAACCAGATACCACCTACTCTCTTGGCAGCGCTTGCTGAGCGACCTCGGCGCACCTACAGCTACACCGTTTCCACGGAGGTCATGGCGATTGACCTTTCCATCCTCCAAACAAGGTGCGTCGTGGCCAACCTCTGGACAAGGCGGCGCTTAAACCCCGACAATGTCATCAACGACACGCGCATGGCTCTGGTTGATGCCTTGGGGGAGCAGTGGCACGGCGTCTTCATCACTCGCCACTGCCCCGAGGACTTCCTAATTCGCTTCTCCTCCAGAGCGGGCCGTGACGCTGCGCTCGCGCGTGGCAGAGCAACCTTTGGCGAGGCTGCCCTGGAGCTTAGGCCTTGGAAGCCGTATTTCGCTGAAGACCCGAAGCCTCTTCCTTTCCGGGTGCGTCTCTGCTTGGAGAATGTACCTCTCTTCGCCTGGACGGAGAAGGTTGTCGAAGGTATCCTCGGCAGCTCCTGTGCCATCCAGTGCATTGAGGAGAGCTCTGCGCGGCGCGAAGACACCTCCACTCTCAACGTTTGGGCCTGGACGGACCACCCGGAGCTGGTGCCGAAAGTCCATTACTTGTCGACGGTTGCTAACCCGACCTCCCATGGCGTTGCGCCGGCCAAAGAAGCTTCAATTTTCAAAGTTCTGGTGCACTTGGACACCATTGAGGAGCACGCCCACCCCTTAGGAAACATCAACCACCACAAGCCTTTATGGCGCCTCGGCCGCGTTGACGGTGAGGGTGAAGATGGGGCTGTCCTTGATCGGGGTCGTTCCCTTCAGAGCCGAAGGGGTGATTCTGACAGCGAAGACGACTCCGGAGCGCCACGTCGCCGAGGTCGCTCCCTCTCCAGCAACCTGAATTCTGCTTTCCGGCGCTCGGTGTCGGCGTTTGGACGTCTAACCAAATCTGCTAGGAGGGGAGGCAGCCGGGATGGGGGTGGTCCAAGCCGCCGCCGCCGCAATCTCACGCCTCTTGTTGCGATGGCCAGGACCTGGAGGACTCTGGCTCGCCCCCTTCTAATCTGGCGGCCTCGTCGCGTGCCCACTCAAGATGCGGCGCCCGAAGCACACCTTCAGTCTTCACCAGTGGTGCTCCCGCCCAGCCCTGCCTCGCCAGCAACTGGTAAGGGCCAGGCCGTAGCCGTGGTTGCAGGCCAGAGCCGAAGGAGGTTGTTCCTCCGACAGCGTCTGGCGCCTCAACTCCGATCGCTCAACCTGTTGTGGATGACCTCGCGGCCACCGATCTGGCCGTCCACATCATCGCCGGGGCGAGCGCTCCCGGTTCCGGCTCCGAAGCTGCTCCGACATCCTACCCGCCTGGCTTCTCCGCCGTTCCTTCTGAATCACTAGGCCCTCAGGTGAAATCCTCTATGGCTTCCCAGGATGACGACTGCCCAGCCGCAGCTAACTTTCTCAGCTATCTCACTGTCGTGCCTCGCCTTCCAATCCTGCAGGTTTACCAGCGCCGGCATGTCACGCCTCGTTCCCGCCTCTCATGGCGCGATCTGCTGCTTCATGGCGAGTCGGCCTTGAGACTCCCCGCCGAGGCTAAGGCGCGGCGCCTCATTGTCAAACGCCTGCAGCCATGGTTGAAGTCAAAGGTGAAGCCACTAGAGGAGACAACGGCCTTAAAGGAGCTCTTTGCTGCGCCGTTGGACTCAGCGGCGGTGAAGGCCCTAGCTAGCTTGGCGCGCCTGGATTTAGCGAAAGGCCAGGACCGCCCCCTAGAGGAGCCTTCCTCCGGCCATGATTAGGAAGCCCTAAGTCTTCCTCCAGTTGTTGTGCCTTACAACAACGAATTTTGGCGTTCGCAACGAGGCATGACGGACGCGCCGGTGGCGACGCATGCGAATCATGCTTTTGCAGACCCAGTTCCCTTCTTTGTTGCGGCATTCGGCCACTGCCGCCCGGATTCTTATCGATCCTGGAACTTGTATTCTAGTCTTGAACTACTACGCTCTTTGTTCTGGATGCTGTGGGCTTGTCAGTGCTGTATGTTTACTATCCAGAACGTATCTTATTCGTAGCCCCCTCCGACTTGATGATTAATAACCTGTGTCTTCTCAACTGGAATGCTCGAGGTCTCGGCACAACGGCTCGTAGAAGTGTTCTGCGCAACCTAATCTCCTCGTCCAGGGCTAAGATTGTCTGTGTTCAGGAAACCAAGCTCTCTAGCCACGACGCTAAGATAATTAATGAGTGTGCTGGGCACCTTTTCTCTCAATGCCATGCCGCTAAGCCTGCGGATGGAAGCCGTGGTGGCATCATGCTGCTGGTGCACAATGATTTCTTCACCTTAAGCTCTATCTGCATCACTGAGCACTGCCTCTCTGCCACTGTCCATCCCACAAATGAGGGGCAACCTTGGAAGCTAACCGTGGTGTACAGACCCCAGACCACTACGGCCAAGCTCCTTTTTCTAAACGAGCTAATTGATCACCAACCTATGGACCCTGATCACTGCTGGCTTATCATAGGCGACTTTAACCTGATTTATCAAGCTTCCGACGAGAGCAACAACAACGTAAACCACCCCCTGATGAATGCCTTCCATGCAACTCTAAACCAGCTAGAGCTTAAGGAACTTCCACTTTCCGGAAGAAGGTTTACTTAGAGCAACGAACGTCGGCACCCTACCCTCACCAGAATACATCGAGCCTTCTGCAATTCAAACTGGGATTTTGCCTTCCCTTGGACGACGCTTCAGGCCCTTCCCACTCTTATGTCTGATCACACCCCGCTACTGCTGACCGAAACTGCTGAGCGAGATGGAGCCCGTTGCTTCAAATTTGAGAATTTTTGGTGCCGCCTTAAGGGCTTCTACGAGGCGGTCAAAGGTGCCTAGCAGAGTGCTGTCGCTTCGCCAAACCCTTTCAGAAGGTTGCACATCAAATTGGCTAGGGTAGCCAAAGCCTTATCTCGCTGGGCGAAGAAATCTATAGGGAACATTAAGATCCAGTCCGCCATCGTGGCTGAGCTCATCCTCCTCTCGGATCATGCGATGGAGTCTCGCACCCTCTTTACTGATGAAGCTTCCCTCCGTTAGCTCCTTAAAGCTCGTTGCCAAGGCCTTGCTGCCTTGGCCAGGTCTCAAGCCAAGCAAAGAGCACGGACTTGTTGGCTTCGCGCAAGTGATGCAAACACCAGATTCTTTCACATCAGGGCAAACAAAAGAAGATGCAAGAATCACATCCATTCTCTTGACATGGAGTCCGAAGTTATCTTTTCTCAGGCAGACAAAGCTACTGAATGCAACCGCTTCTTCCAGAACCACATTGGCTCCACCCACAACCGTACCAAGACCTTGGCTTGGGATCTTCTGGGTTACCTTCCCACTGACCTCTCTGACCTAGAGGCCCCCTTCTCGGAAGAGGAAGTTAAAGATGCTGTCTTCTCCTTGCCTGTGGGCAAAGCTCCAGGCCCTGACGGCTTCTCTAGCCTCTTCTTCAAGGAGAGTTGGGAAACCATCAAGACTGATCTCTTTGATGCAGTAAAGCACTTCTACAACCAGGGTGTTAGCTCCTTCAACCTGCTTAACTCTGCAAATATTGTCTTGCTGCCCAAAAAGAAGGAGTGTCGGAGCCTTCTTGACTACAGACCGATAAGCCTCATCCATAGCGTGAGCAAAATTATCTCGAAAGTCCTCGCGAATCGTCTAGCTCCTAAGTTGAATGACCTAGTCTCCGTCAGCCAAAGCGCCATCATCAAATCTAGGTCCATTCATGACAACTTCCCCTATGTCCAGAACATTATCAGGGAGCTTAAGAAGACGAATATCCCCGCCATTTTCCTTAAGCTAGACTTCGCCAAGGCTTTTGACTCGGTTCACTGGGGATACCTGCTGGAGGTTTTAGAGGTTCTAGGCTTTGGTCTCCGTTGGCGCAATTGGATGTCCACCTTACTTGGAACCGCAACCTCATCTATCATTCTCAATGGCGTCCTGGGCAATCCTATCCATCATGCGAGGGGAGTCAGGCAAGGGGACCCCATCTCCACTATGCTCTTCATCTTGGCCATTGACCCTATCCAGCGCATCTTCAACCTGGCCGTTCGCAATGGCATCCTGGCTCCGAT
Source organism: Raddia guianensis (assembly GCA_036346415.1). NCBI lineage: Eukaryota > Viridiplantae > Streptophyta > Magnoliopsida > Poales > Poaceae > Raddia > Raddia guianensis. Next base: position 33,859,234 of record CM070536.1, read on the forward strand.
CATCTGTCGACCTCTGAGACTCATGTTGTCTCTCTACGCTGATGATGCTGTTTGTTTATCAACCCCTCAGCTCCTGAGCTTCGCCTAGCGGCTAAGATCCTGACAGTCTTTGGTCACTCCTCCGGCCTGCACACTAATCATAGCAAATGCGAGCTCTTCCTCATCAATTGTGCTAACTTAGACCCCAATGCCTTTCTGGAGGGGTTCCCGGGCAAGTTGGCCGAGCTTCCTTACAGTTACCTCGGCCTCCCCCTACACCTGCGAAAACCAGGACGTCCTCACTTTCTACATCTTGTGGACAAGATCCGCTCGCGGCTTTCTGGTTGGAAAGGCAAGCTCCTTTCTAAAGCTGGCAGCCTATCGCTAATCAACGTAGTGCTAACGGCGATGCCAACCTACTTCATGACGGTCTTACCGCTTCCGAAATGGGTCATTAAGAAAATTGACAAAGTCAGACCTTCCTTCCTCTGGCGTGGCGATGACTGATGCAGTTCTGGGTCCGCCTTAGTGCATTGGCAAACTGTCTGCCGCCCCAAAGAGCTTGGTGGCCTAGGGATTGCTGATCTTGAGAGGTTTAGCCGCTCCCTTTGCCTGCGATGGCTATGGCAGGAATGGAGACACCGCGATAAGGTTTGGGTCGGCACGCCCATCCCTTGCGATGTGACTGACATCAGCCTGTTCCGGGTTACAACGAAAGTAGATGTGAGAGATGGCGTTTTGACAAGCTTCTGGTATGACAATTGACTCCAGGGGTCGGCTCCTCGCTTCATAGCTCCAAATTTATTTGCCATTGCCAAACACAAGAATCGGAACGTCGCGAGCCAACTTCAAAATGACGCCTGGATCTCCACCATTGATCATCTCCATACTCCTCGCCAATTTCAAGATTTTCTCAAGCTTTGGCCTTTGGTCCAGCAAGTGGATCTTGCTCCCTCTGGTAACAGGGATGAAATCCGATGGATGGCTTCTTCTAACCAGTCTTACACGGCCCGCTCTGCGTACAGACTTCAATTCCTTGGAAGCATTCGTTGGGACTTCCACAAGCTCATCTGGAAGGCCGACTCCGAAAATAAGTGTCGTTTCTTCGCCTGGACTCTTGCCCATGGTAAAATCAACACAGCAAAGGTTCTTGTCAGAAAGGGTTGGCCGCACAACCCCTTTTGCAGCCTTTGTCAGGCCGACTTCGAACTAACAAGCTACCTAGCCTCGTCGTGTTCCTTCTCCAAAAACATCTGGCTTCAGGTGTTAGCGCCCCGATTGGCCCATATTTGCCCTCCTGAAGGTAACCTCGCCGCTTGGTGGCTAGTAAATCATCAAAGGCTCAGCTCCTCGGATCGCAAGGCCTTTGACGGATTGGTGATCACGACCATTTGGAACATTTGGAAGGAGCGTAACCGCCGCATTTTCAATGGAGAGTTTCTTCCTATTTCTATGGTTGTCTCTTTCATTAGGGAGGATATCCGTTGTTGGGGTCTTTCGACCCGCTTTGTAAACATGGAGTAGCCTTGCCTTTGTCGCCCCCCTGTAAATATTTTTCTCCTTCTTAATGAAATGGCAGAGCGCCTGTCCCTTTTTCGATCAAAAAAAAAAGTTTTTTTCCCTTTCAAACTGGAGTGTGATTTACGGATTCTGTACTCACCTTTCCTGGAGTAATCAGACCTTTCTCCTCAGCGTCAGTGATCATGCTGTACCCAATCCTGCAAACCATTGCCACCAGAACAATCAACAAAAATGCTCAAACTCGATGATCAGAAAGAAGGGGCAAAAGAGGGAAGTTGATAGTGATACCTATCCTTGACACTGGAGCAGGGCTCCATGACCTCAAGCTTGGCGGCAACATGGGCATCGCATCCTGTCACTACCTTGTTGAGGTACACCAATGGAGTCCTACCAATCAGCTGGCATAATTCCCAAGATTAGAGGCAAAGCTAATCACCGGTTCAATATCGCATAAAATCCGATTTGCAGAATAGGATACTTGCAAGAACATAGAAGAAAAACTTTCGGTGTATACTTCAGTGACATCTTTCGCGATCGTTGGTGTCGCTTTCCCCATTGCCAATTCTCACTGCAAGAAAGCGAGGGTTTGATGGTGAGCCATCTTGGCATTGACAAGAACAAGCAGTGAAATTCTAGACTCGAGACCATAGCAGCATGCAAAATATTCACCCTCCGGAACTGGACCGAACCCTAATTCTCGTACGAATCACCGACCTTAACGGATTGAAGGTACCAAGTTGCAATCTGTGGATCAGTTCCCGGCCATCACCCACCCCGATTCACACAGAGGGACACAGCAATAGCATAGATACATACACACCTAATAGCATAGATACATACACACATCAAGTTCTTGCCTCCCCCTAATGACCGCAGTTCACAGGTAATAGCAAATTCAACAACAAAGAAGAGAGAGTGAAAATTGGCAAGTTTTGCATACATTAATGTGGCAATGTCAAATCAGAGATCATAAAAATGAAGTTCTTGGATGCTCACCACGGCCCACGGATGAGGATGGACTGTGCACACACGGGGAGGAGGAATCAAGAAGACAAGGGACCTTTTGGATTCGACCAGCACTGGAGGAAGCCTATCGAGACACGTAGCACCCTTGCCTGAGCTGGCCTCGCCGAGACCCATCACCGCCGCCCCCGAACGGGTATAAAACCCTAGCCGCTACTAACGTTTTTCGGTTTCCTTCGATCGAGTCGTTTCCAAGCTTCCCCGACCCACCCATCGTGCTCGTGAGACCGTACTGAACCTTCTGCTAGGCGCTCGAGTCGCCGGATGCACTATTCCGGCCGGAATTCCTCGCCGGAGTTGGTGAAGTCGGTTCGGTCCCCGTCGATTTCTTCGTCACCATTTCGTTATTTTCCGTTTCCTTTTGCCTACAGTTTCCTGATAGTCTAGCGACCGTTTCCCCTCGGTCAATTTTGCTAGTGGATTGCCGGAGCTCCCCTGACGTCGGTTGCCCTGCTCGAGGCCGGTTCGGGGTCATTCGTCACCGAGCCGCTCCAGAACCGCTCCTTCCTCTCCAAGGCCTTGGTAAGCATGATCATTCTCTCGCGATGCTGTTGCGTCTTTCAATTTGGCCCGAAGCCGTAGAGATTATCGTCGCCCTGTTTGGCTGAGCTGCTCCGCCACCGCCGGCAACGCCGCCGCCATGTCCGGTCAACCTAGGTCGTCTTAGGGGTATCAACGGGTGCGCGTGGTCCTGTTGAAGCCGTAGATAGCATCTACAACCGGCGAGATGCCCTGTAGCGTCGGCGAGCCGGGGGTTTTTCGTTCGGATCATGTGCTGGCGCGAGGAAGAAGACGATGACGTCATGGTGACGTCATCGTGATGTCATCTGGTCCCATACCACTCGTGCATGAGTCGCTGGTCTGTGGGGCCTGCGCGCCAGTCCCTCTCTCTCTCTCTCTCTCTCTCTCTCTCTCTCTCTCTCCGTTACCTCACTGTGTCACTGCCCGTGGGCCTCTGGCCCCGCGTGTCAAGGTGAGTGGAGGCGCCTTCTGGAAGTGCGCCTCCGACGTCGCCGTTGCGCCGGTGCGCTGCACCGTGGCTAGGTAGACGTGGTAATGGTTGATAAACCAAACCGCATCCAACCCATACCAACGTCAGCAATTACGTTAATCCAAACCAATCCAAACCGTTTCTCCATAAAATAGAACCCAAACCGAACCAAACCTCTGTTCAATTTAGCCCACACCAAACCAATCCATTCTAGAACCATCGGTTCAACCCATTTGAAACCACCAAACCAACCCAAAAGTCTCAATTTACAAAGAGTATTTCTCCAAGATTTAACAAGTTGAGCATCCTCCTGGGAAGAACTGCAAGGACGAGCAAAGCAAATGAGTGCTTACAATGGCAGGGCACTGGAGATTCCTCGCCGAACTATAGCAGGTCACCGTCGCACTGGGCGTCGACGGGAAGTGCTCACCGGGTCGCTTTGTAAGAGGACGCAGGAGCCAGAGCCGGGGCAGCGCGGCAGCGCACCACAGGGGGTCGCGGCGGCGCGGTGAGGCACCTACTGGCGCGCACCCCTGGCCTGGTGACGGCGAAGCTGGCAGCGCGTTGGCAAGCATGGAGATCTGTCGAGGTAGAGCTGGCGGCGCGTGCCCAGCGAAGGTTGGGGGAGAGGTGGCGGTGCCACACGCCGGCTGTACAGCGTGTGAGGGAGATCGGGGCGGCGTGGCCTGGCGGTGGCGAGCTTGCGCCGGGGCTCAGGAACGGCGGTGGCGAGCTCGTGCCGGGGCTCGCGAACATCGGCGGCATCGGAGGTGCCCGCGGTGGTGTTGGATGAGTACGCAGGGCCGCGGCGGTCGTGGAGGTCAGGCGGCGGCGGCCAGCCGCCACCACGGGTATCGAGCGGCGGCGCTCCCTAGCCGGCTTCGACGGGAACTGCGGCACAATGCTAGGCAGTGTGGCGGCGGAGATACGACGTGGGCTGTGCACCGTCGCACAGGGAGCCCACGCACAAGGCAGCGTGCAGCGGGAGGGAGAAGCCTAGCTCCCTCTCATGCCTGATGCCTGCAAAGGCTATGGGCTGTGGAACCGTGGGTAGGAACCGGTTCCAAACCATGGGCTCGAACCGATTGGAACCAAAAAAAATTTCAGCTTAGTCCAATCCAAACTAGACCACTGCAATCAGAAGTCCAACCCGATCCAATCCGCAGCTAAGTTAGAAACCATTTCCACCAACCCAAATAGATCCAAAGGGCAGACCAAACCACACAACCCATTTAAAACCAAACCATTACCAGGTTTATGGCTAGGCCGGCCTGGACCGGCGCGCAGCGCCGGACTGCTTGGCTGCCCTGTCGTGCGCGTCACGCACAGTACTGGGCTCGGCCCAGTACTGTTCTAGTTAGTTTCTCAGCGAGCTAGTTATTTAGAAAACACAGATAATGCATTTCTAATTATTAAAAATATTATATCACCTCAGAAAATTCCCAGAAAATTCTATAAAATAATAGAAGCACTCTACACCCTGGGAAAATTATGAAATTAGGATTTGGATTCTAGAAGAGGCTCAATATATTAAAGAAGACTTAAATACATATAATTTCACCTTTCCTAAGAAGAATTGTACTTAGGGGTATTTTGGTAGTTTTGCCATTATCGACCCAGAACATTAACTTAGTATTTCCGTTTGCAATCAACACCCAGTCCTGCATCTGCATTCGCCATCTATTTAGAATACTTTATGATTCGGTATCACTGCTCTTAACAGAGGACCCGGTTCCAGAGGGAGAATATCCTGAGGATAGTCATATCCAATCTTCGGATCCTCAAGGCGAGTTAACACTATAGCTCATGCTTATATCCAATTTTCTTAAAGTATCTTGTTTTAAATATATAAAGTGCATGCTTGCTATGTTTGAAAAGATGTCCATTTGTTAAATCATGATTTATCATGCCCTGTTCTTGATAAATATATCATCACCTTACATGATTCTTTGTTATCATGCTTATTTGATTGTCCACATAAAATATAAAATACTTAGACTTTACAGTCCTGAGTAAAAACTACTTCGACATGCTTAGGTCTACTGATTTAATCGGGTAACTAACCCCGCACTGGTAAGCCAAAACTTACCGGTGGACATCTTACATTACATACCTTGATCATGATGGGCTTTGTGCTGCATGATTTGAAGTGAGTTGTGTGGTTTACTGTTTGGGATACGTGGAAACGGGAAATGTGGTTGGGAATGATGGAAGAGAAGGGTGATGGGCAGGGTGGACCTAGGAGCTGTGTGACATACCTATGAAAGAGGTATTAAAGTGAAGATGGAACCCAGATGGAGTTTGGGCTCGTCTGGAAGGGTGTCCATGCGTGGGCACAGCGAAGTACCATCGGCCATTGTACTGTTTGTTAGCAATGGTCCCTTACACCACAACGCGTGGCCATCGCGCGGATGCACAAGATTGGCGGGTCTATGTGACCGATGATCTGTGTGAATCTGTGTGAGCTTGTGAAGCATGTGCCTTAGTGGCTATCTTAGTGATATTTGCCAATCCTGAGGTAATGGCAGATTTTAGCCTTCCGTATTCTTAGTGAGGATCTGACTCTGTCCACCGGGGTGAGCGTCAGTGACCAATTCCATCTGTGATACGGCAATCATTGAGTTAGAGTTAGGTCACTAGTTCATGTAAACTCGGGAAGACAGGGTCCAACGGGGTTTGCCGACCTGGAATGATGGTGGGAGAAAGAAGATGGGACGCGGGTTGAAAATGTAGAGGATGTCTATGTGGCAATGGTTTTGAGCTTGTGAATATTGATATAATCTCTCCTCGACATCTTTTTGGAGATGTCCTTTCGAAAATGGCTAGGCATAGGATTTTACTTATGTTATTTCAAAAACTAGCATTTCTGCAAATAAAATAACCAAACCTCTACTATGCTGCCTTAAACATTATTTGCATTAAGGACAGTGTTAACTTGCAAATGCGGTTTGATTGCGCACTTATCCTCGCACCCACTCACTCTTTTAGATTACGAAGATCCCGATGATGGAGATTACGCATGCCACGAGGAAGGCGACCCTGCCTTCGATGTCCCAGACCAAAATTAAGCTCTCCTATAGTCCGGAAGTTGCATGCTTAGTATAGGGTTATCACAAGTTTCATGGCGTAGCTTCCGCCAAAAGATCAAACCTTTTGTTGTAATTTAAACTGCTCTCAGTTTAAGGTTGTAAACTTGGTATCCGACTTTGGTACTATCGTTTGCTGTAATAAAACTCTTATGTTATTGTATGTGATGATCCAGCTAAGTGATGTGTGCACTAGTATACTGATCCAGGGGCTAGTGTTGTACCACTGACGGGTTTCAAAGGTAAGCAAATTTGAGGCCCCGTCATTCATGTTTACTTTAAACAAAATTTAATACTACATATGTCTCTTTTCATAAAAGAATCACTAATAACTTACATGGGGTCAATGATGTGTATTGATGCGAGTGCTATTATTTGCATTTTGATCGTAACGTAGAATCTGTAAGCGTGTCCCGATGGTTGTTTATCTCTGTAACATAGTAGAAATTAATATATTATCGAAGATTAAACAACTTCAGTCTAAGACTGTTACAAAAACAACACTAATTCTTCAACAAAACAGTGAGAGGACAACAATAATATTATTGGGTAGATGAACATAGGAAAAACAATAAAGAAGAAAGTGCCGTCATAGATAAGCATAATCAAGAATTCATCAAAATTAAGCAATGAACATGGTGCTCTCAGATTGCAATTAACAGGATTGCTAACAACGTCAGCTACTAAGGCGTCAGCGGGGCGGAGGCAACGGAAGCGCCGCATAATCCTCGTCGGAGGCGGGCTGACCCCAACGTGGATCGTCGAGGTAGCCGTGCTCCATCTAGCAGGGGCACCGCCAGTCCTCGCCGTTGTCGTCGAAGCCAACAAAATTCAGGTCCTCGACGGCCGGCGGCGGCGGCGGCGGTGATAGTGGTGAGGGCATGGCGCGGTTGGAGGTGGCGTCGGAACGCCTAGAGCGAGCGCGGCCGGAGGTGGCGATGGCGAGGATGGAGGTGGCGCCGGCGCGGTGAAGGCGGGCGCGACTGGAGCGGTTGCGGCTGGGGCCGACGTGGCTAGAGCCGACGACAGCGGTGGTGGTGGCGATGAAGGTGGCTGGAGGTGGCGACGACGGTGGCAGTGGCGGTGAAGACGGTGGTGTCGGCACTATGATTATGTGCCAATGGCCGTGGTCTAGGGGGAGCGCCATGAATTCCTCCCAGGTCATGGCGGGGCCGTGGGCGGGGGAGGGGGAAGGGGCTGGCGGGGCGGTGGCGCCGACGGTGTCGGACGTGGGCCGCAACCAGCCAGGCAGGTCGTCAGACTGCGCGGCATCGTTCCTGTGGACTGGGGAGAATGGAAGATTGGGATCGAGGAACAAGTAATATCGTATCTTATAGACGATTCACGCCTCTCTGCATTCGTGCCGATTGAACATGCCGCCCTGCCACACGCCTCTCTGCCGGTTGGGGAAGTGTAGCTATTAACTGGCACCAGATACCAGTGTGAACCTGTCTCGACTGAACGCGCTAGGGGAAGAAGAAGGCATAACAGCTAAAAATCCACAGCCATAGAGGTGACAACACGTGGACAGAAGGGTCCCACAAGTGGAGAAGAATGACGGGTTAAGACGCAAACTCGTCACCCCATGCGGAGACGCGTGACAGTTAACATTGCCACCCGTCACCTATTTACTGCCACTCTCTGCATTCGCGCCAAATGAACTCTTCCTCCCTCAGCATTTTTTTCCTCTGCATCCTCCTCCTTCCATCTACTCCTTTAGTTGCAATGGCCGATATCGATGCTGATCTCGATTCCACGATCACCGATCAGTTCGCCGCCGCCGACGAGCAAGAGGTGGATTAGCCACCAGTCGGCGACCCAGTATGGGAGGAAGCAATTGCGGCAATGGAGGCGCTAGAGGCGGCTCAAAATGAAGTCGACCTGTGGGCGGCGATTCCCCGGGGAGTGGCTCCAAGAACCGTGGCCGGTTCTTCATGGTGTTTTCGAAGAGGAAGGTGATGCCATAGAAGATAAAGGCGACGTGATCGAAGAGAACGTAGAAGAGGAAGACGAACATGATGGAGAAGACGAAGAGGAAGGCGATCACCATGGAGATGACGAAGAGGAAGACATTGTAAAATTATGTACGTAGTATGTTAAACTTAGAAATTTCTCAATGTAAAATTAATTGTAAATTATACTATATATATAGTATCTTTGACTATCTATTGAAATTAGCTCTCTGCCACCATCATTGCTCACTGTGAGAAAAGACTCCTGATAAGACTTCTAGTTTTCACAGTGATCACGATCAAGTAGTGTAGATGGGAGTAGGAGTACGAACCGAGCCCACACGGTGCCTCACGTCAAAGGAAGCATGGACGTACAACCAGAATTGACTTGTCGAGTAGAACGTGACGGGTTGCAGTCAATAGCGCGTCACCCAAGACAAAGCAGAGTGACGGGCCGCAGACTTTTGCATGTCACCATTTATTTTTAAAATTAACAATACTGTATAACTTCCATTTCCCAATGGAGGTGCGAACGCGAACTGCGCCTCGCTTCCCGATAGAGCCACTCTCTCCATAACTCACTCATATCGCTGCCACGAACTGTCGATCGAACTTCATAACTCATTCCTGTCGCCGCAGCTAGCTGTCCTAATTGGGTGCCCTATAAATAGTCAAACGTGACGGGTACCACATTGAAAGGATAAAAGGCCACGAGGAGGGAGGGGTTGAAGCGGACTATTTAACAATTTGAACCCCTAATATTTTTTTCTTTTTCATTTAGTCAAATTAAGTTATCTAACCATAGGTTGAAACCTCATTTGACAATCTACTTGAACTAGAGCTAAACGCACAAGCGGAATGAAACCAGACTATCCTGATAGCCGAAGTGATCACTAGTGCAATAGCCGAAGCAAATTAATGTGGAAAGTAGTGGAGAAACGTAAAGGGAGGCTCACTGATTTTTTAACGAGGTTCGGTGCAAAGCACCTACTCCTCGATGCGGAATCTCCCCGAAGAGAGACAGGGACTCTCTCGTCCCGTGCCCACAATCCACTCGGTAAGCTTTTAGGGCGAAAGCCCAAGGCTCGCATCCGACCCGTACACCGAGGCCGGGTTCCACCACAAGTCGATGGCTTTCCCGACACCCCGGCACCACGTAGTGGCGCCGACCATCGCAGAGAAGGTGTTTGTACAAGTGACGCCAACGGAGTCTTCGACTTGACGCGGAGTCGACGGAGACTTGGTCACTTGGCGGCGACTCGGCAACTTGGACGACGTCCGGACGCCCCGGAGATGAAGCGTGCACGGCTTCCCTCGGACTTCGCCTCCGGCGAAGTGGAAGCACCTGGTCACGAGCCGGGTGACCATACCCGAGGCAAGGGTTTCGTTGGTGAAGAGGTTCGATTGGTGAAGAGGTACGACACGACGAAAGCTTGGACCGGTGAAGCACGGGGACGACAAGGGGAAGTCTCAAACCCGGCGAGAACAACCCCAAAGAGCACTCGAACACGATGACCGGAAGACCCCCAAGAACTCACCAACCCACGGAGAAAACCCAAGCAAAAGCACCGGGAGGATGAGGGGAGAGTATGGCTTACATTCTCCTTCACTTTCCCTCTCCTCTCCTCTCCTCTCCTCTCTCTCTCACCCTAACCCTAGGTGGAGGCGGACATGGGCAAGGGGAACCCATGGGAGAAGCTCTCATGAACAGACAAGCCAAGTGGGGTGAAAATAATGAGCTCTCTCAAGTCTAAACCTCAGCCCTGATTCCTATTTATAGCCCCCAAACCGACTAAGACACGTGTCAAGCCGTGGGACGATCGCAGTTCAAACGAGTGGCTGAGATTAATTCGACTCTGGGTCGGGGACCCCATCGGACGCCGCCCGACGGCCGTCGGACGCCGTCCGACAAATGGATATGTGCAAGTTTGCACTCCGTTGGACGCCGTCCGACGGACGATCGAACGCCGTCCGGTCGCGTTCACTGCACACACGGGAGGACGCGTGGGAGGTGTTTGATGCCGATTCTAGCCGCCGTCGGACGCCGTCCGACAGTGGGTTTGTGGCTCGGGCGCATCAAGGACTTAGCCAAATTTCCGGCCTGGGTTGGTCGAACGCCGTCCGACAGGAGGTTTTGGATTGGGCTGAACTGGGACTTAGCCAAATCGGCCATGGGCTGATCGGACGCCATCCGATGGTCTCTGGACGACGTCCGACGGATACCAACAGTGCAGTCCACTTCTCTCCTCTCCTCTCTTCTCTCTCACCTCCTTTCTCTCTCTTGCTTCTCGGATACCTCAGCTTTGATGGTTGGGCATATTTGTCGGCTTTTGGACTTTGGATAGGATCGACACGTCTTGGGCGGGAGGTTTTCGCGCCTAAGGGATTCGAGTGTACTTGGTGGCTACGAAACCGTCCCGGACATGTCACACAGCACCTCGGATCCTTCCGGGTCCTTCCGATGACTTCAACCCTAAGCAAACTACCCCTCAGACACCTGGCACTCTCTCGACCGCTCTCGAAGGTTCTAGACTCACGTAGACTCAGAATAGAGAGACGACGACTCGAGTGCTAAATGGGACCAACCTGCCAGAGATGAGACTCGCACCTGTCGTGCTCGAGTCTCGGACACGCACGCAACCAAAATCATTAAGAGAAGTGCTAAGCAAATAAAGTCCTTAATGTGGTTGACGTGGCACCAAATGCCAACCCTAGACCTAGGAGTCCTAGGACTTACACACATACAACGCCGTCACCAACTAGCAGCCACGGGACAACAGACTGATGTGGGATTGTGGGACGCCATCAATAGTGACGGGTTTAAATAAAACCCGTCCTAGAAGTTAATAAATAAGTGATGGTTAATGTTACACCGTCACCAATCACCTCATATGAGTACCCCTGACCTGGTCAGAGGCCACATAAGTGACGGACATCAGGGGAACCCGTCACTTATAACTATGCATAGGCATACCTGGGCTGGCCAGGATCCTCGTAAGTGACGGGCACGTAAAAGCCCATCACTATTATATGTTTTGGTGACTGGTCGGAAGTGCCCGTCACCAAAGTAGTGGTTGCTTTGTGCATTTTTCACGTAGTGGTTTCAGGGTACATCGTTATTCTGATGCTATTGACATCATTTTACAATTGACCTCATTTTGATGCTACTCCTTCAGTTCACTAATACAAGGGATTGTAGCATTTAAAATTTGTCCTCAATTAGTATAATGTATTTTAGATGTACATGGGACACAACACAAGTCATTACTCCTATACCATAATTACCTGTCTTGTTACTTTCTAAAAAATCTTTCCTACTATAATTACCTGCCTTGTTAGATAATGTACCTTCTAAAAATTTGCTAATCCTATTTAATACTGCTGCTATGGACCCAACATCCCACATTAAGACAAGGGGTACAAAAGTCTTTTCTATGTCTCCTAAAATTCTCCTGAAATCTCTAGAATCCCTTATATAGGTGGACGGAGGGAGTACTAGGTTAATTTTGTTGTATCTTTCATAGTATTTGTTCATGTACGTGTCGCTCGCTTCCTTGTAATATCCCAACTGATGGGTGAATTAGAAAAAAAAAATATAAAACCCTTGTACGCTAGTAACTAGCAATGATTAACATAGTAATTAGCATTGATTAGCATTGTTAACCGTTGTAACCAATCCCCCTATAAATCTGATTCTGTGCGGCAGATGTTGGGCACCCGGATTCAGACCAGACATAGCACACATTTCCAACTTGTTGACACTTGGCAACACTCCCTATAACCGGGCAATTCCTACATCCTGTTTGAAGCTCTTAAAATTCCAAACATTTATGTGCAAAAAGGAGATGATGGTATCAAGTATCAACATGAAAAAATATCAAAAGCAAACTAGCTGTGGTGCATACATACTCATGTATATGGATCAACCATAAGCATATAGCACAAAACCTATTTTATATGACATGCAAATTTATTTAACTTCAATAGAACAAAACACATGACCTTATGTCCAAACAACAAGCAATTAATAGTCCAGCACGGGCAACAGTTTCTTGGCAAGCAGTAACTCCTAATTTCCATCTGTCTTTTGCTTCAGTCTTGCCCAAGCAACGACCACATACACATACATTTTGTCGTGCATCTTATCGAAGAGGCCGAAGTAAGCGATTCTCCATGCTTTCTTGAACAGTAGGGTACAGAAAACCAGCCAAAGACCTGCTATGAATCCCAATACAAGTCCAACATAAAGTGGCTCTGGCTGGAAATCTCGTCCAGTTCTTCTCGAATGACTGGAAGTTGGAGGTGACATGGCAGCAGAACAATTCTTTGGAAGTGGATGCCCACAAAGGCCACTATTTCCATCGTACATATAAGGATATTGTTCATATAGAGTGTCAAGTTGTGATCCCGATGGTATTCTTCCCGTTAGATTGTTATATGATAAATCTAAGTAGCTCAAATAACTTAAGTTAGACATGCTTGATGGGATTGCTTTGGAAAGCTTGTTATGTGAGAGGTCAAGTGACAGCAATGATTTTAACGCACCAATATTGTTTGGGATTTTACCAGTCAAGTAGTTCCTTGAAAGATTCACATTTACCAGTGCAACAAGAAGAACGATTTCCTCTGGAATGTCACCAGTCAAGCAATTCGCCGCCAGGTCAATGGTTACTACTTCCACTTTTGATTCATCATAAGGACGGTCTTGCCTCTTCATAGTCACATCGGAAGTATAGTCAACAAACATCGGCCCTGCTATATGAGTTTCATTTCCTTTCATTGCCATGATTTTTGACAAGTTACGAGGCAAGGCACCAGATATGCTATTGCCTGAAAGATCCAAATGATGAAGCTTTTCAAGTTCAGTGATGCTCACAGGAATATTCCCAGAGAAGTCGTTGTCTCTCAGCCGTAAGATTTGTAAATCTTTGAAGTTCCCTATCCATGTGGGCAATCTTCCTGAGAATTTGTTTCGTGAAAGATCGAGGAAACTCAGTGAGGTGCAGTCACGTAGAAACGATGGAAACGTACCAGATAAGCTATTGTTACTTAAGCGTAGGACACCCATTGTTGTCTGAAAACTTTCAGGAAGTTCTCCCTCAAAAAGATTGTTTCCTAGGTCTAGGAAATCCAAGCCTAATTCGCCTATAGATCTAGGTATGTGACCGCTGAGTCGGTTGTTGAAGAGGAACAGTTGAGAAAGGTATGGAGCTCCAAAGTTTGATGGCAAAGGTCCCGACAGATGGTTTTCGGACATATCTAGAATTGTGAGTTTTGTTGGCAGCTGAGGTATTTGACCACTTATTTGGTTTGAAGCGAACAAGAGGTTTTCCAATGGCATGTTTTCCATACTTGTTGGCAACCTACCAACGATCTCGTTGTTGGATAAGCCCAAATATCCGGCTTTGGAAAATGTTGTCCAGAACCAGTGTGGAAGGGTGTCTTTTATACTGCAGTTTATCATACTAAGGACTTGAATGTCCCCTTGAGACTGGAGCCAGGTAGGAAATTTTGGGCCCATCTGACAAGAATAGAATTCCGCAATTTCTAGTCTGAAGGGTGGTACCCATTGAGGGGGAACTACAAACTTCAAGTTGTTGAAACTTAAATCTATCCTTTTCAGGCTTGTTAGATGGGCGAAGTGTTTCTCCGTGATTTCACCGTCCAGTTGATTCTGGCTTAGGTCCAACGTTGTCAAATTTGTGAGCATGCCAATCTCCAAAGGCACATGACCGGTGAGGTTGTTTGTAGAGAGGTCAAGGGATACTAAGCTTGATAATTTTCCCATACAATTTGGCAGTGTCCCGGTGAGGTGGTTCGTATAGAGGTCAAGGGATACTAAGCTGGCAAACATCCCCATTACGTTTGGCAGGTTTCCGGAGATATTATTCCGTGCCAAATGCAATTCCTGCAGCTTACTACACTGCGCCAAACTCTCTAGTAACTCTGTGAGGTCTAAAGATGGGAAACTTGCTGAGAGGTCTAGGATTTCTAAACTGCATAGTTTTCTAAAGTCTGCAGCCAAATTAGCATGACAGCGATTATTGTACGAAATGTCAAGAACCTGTAGGGATGTCATATCTCCCAAGGAATTAGGAAGGTGGCCATATAAACTGTTCCACGAAAGGAGGAGTTCCGTGAGGCTTGTCAAGTTCCAAAACCAACAAGAAGCAATTTGCTGGTGAAAGTGGTTTCCGGAGAGATCGAGCTTCTCAAGCTTTGTGAGATTAAGGTGTGGGAGAGACTGGTTTGCACTTGTAAGCGAGCAATAAGAAAGGCTAAGGAAACTCAGGGAAGGAAGCATATTGATGACATGAGGCCATTCATCAATTGCTGAGAGGTTTATCGAGTTGAGGTTAAGATGCCGTAGGAAAGAAATATGAGTTAGCCATGACATATCTGTCGGGGGCATAATTTGCAAGCCGGAGAGGTCAAGGTATTGCAGCTTTGAAAGGTTCCCAAGCTGAGGAGGCACTGTTCCGGCAAACGGTATGCCAGCGAGGTCCAGATATTTCAAGCTCTGGAAAGAGCCCAAGAACGCCGGCATCTGACCGCTCGGACCCTCGAGGTAGTTGGAACTGAGATCAAGATGTCGCAGACGCTCCAGAGAAAGGAGTGAGCGACTTATCTGGCCGACCATACCTGCACCAGCAAGTCGGAGCTTGAGGACATGGCCGGTCCGGTTGCTGCACCGGACGCCCCTCCACCGGCAGCAGTCGTCGTCGTGCTGCCAGGACGAGAGGAGCCCCTCGGGGCCGTCGGTGACGCCTTCCTTGAACGCCAGCAGCGCGTCCCTCTCGCGCGGTGTGCAAATGGCGCCGGCGGCGGCCGCCGTTTCATATTGGCCGTCGGCGGCGATCAGGAGAAAGAAGACGACGGTGACGACGGCGAACGGACGCATCGCCTGCAGGTGGTGATCGGCTGGGATTTAGAATTTAGTAGAGTACCTCGATGGCAAGTGGCAACGTGATCAACGACGGCATGCAGAGACAGAGAGATATGTAATGCTCTACCTTTTCACTATGAAAGAGCGGCCGACACAATCGCATGGTCAAGTTGACTGCGCGGGCCTCCCTATTCCCTACTTAATGGGTAAGTTGACGCATATCATCAAGGCATAACGTACACGTACGTACGGTACACGCCACGTTGTTTTCCCCCATGGTCAGTACGGAGGATTTAGCACAACTGAATCCCTGCATTCACATAGCTCGGTTGAACTACTTCGCAAATTGCACACAAATAAGCAACACACTCTAGGGCCTGGGCCGCTGCAGGTTGGTCCCAAGAGAAGTCGGATCAACGTGGGTCATGAGATTGCTATATGCATGGTTGCGGGCTCTAACAAATGATATCATCCATACAAACGATCTGAACCGTGAGAACTACGTACCACATCCTCAGCAGACCTAACCGTATTCCAGAATTTTAATCTTACATGAACCACATTCGACAATTCTGAGTTTCGAGCAAAAATCCAATGGAGTTCTTCTTCTTCCTCCTCTCCTCCTCCCTCGAGCTGGCTGTGCCGCCGCCGCCGGCGAACATAGCAAAGGCGCTGTGACTCGAGCGTGTGCGGCCATCGCGGTGATTGCCGGCGACGATGGTGACGAGTGGCAACCAAATTGGGTGAAGGAAGAGGAGAGGAGGGTAAGGACTCTGATCGGTTTTTTTTTTTAATTCAGGGGAATCGCAAAAGAGCACATGAGAGAGAGGAAGACAGGAAACTTCTGCTAGGTGAGGAAAAGTCGTGCTCATTACCAAAACATTTCACCCGAAGTCCCCAACGTTCGAAGTTTCATGCGATAAAGCAAAATGTTTCAATAACACAATGACTTTGTTTCCGACAGGTACTGATAATATTTTTATAAACCATTCCAATTTTATATTTTTATCGCTATCTTTTTCTTAAGAAATTTCTATCGCGATCCTAGTCAGGTCCTTTCTCAAATAATGGAAAAACTTTTAACTTCTTCATCAACTAGGGATGCATATGACCATTACAAATGCTTATTTAAAAAACTTAAAACCAAAGTAAAATGGCAATCAATTGTTGTGCTAAGGGAAGCAATAATAAAAAAACAAAAAAACAAGTTTCTACCTCATAACAACTAGACAAATCAAACGTCTTGATAGTTGTAATTCTGAGCATCGTCAATAGAAGGTGATCACCAATCTTCATGAGATTCCTCCAAAATTTTACAAGAGCAGTCAATTCCATAATCTTCTTACAACACCCAACATAATTTAGTGAGAAAGATGACAATGGTCGAAACAACTAATCTTGAATAGCAATACTGACAAGCTAAAACCATGTGTAATAACTTAATATTCACTCCAAAGTTGTCCACAAAATCAATGAACCAAGACGCAATCAAGTAGAAAAACTCATGTCCCTCAGCGGCGCCTAGAGTAATTTAACGACGCCAATGGGCGGTGGCAACGGTGTTGAATCTAACTAAAAAAAAGCTAAAAATTGAGATTTCTCTTATGAATGACACTTCAACACCCTTTTATCACTCACTCTCATTATAGGGCTTGTCATCATAGGTCTGCTCAAACGTCTTGGAGCTAACATCAAGATTTGGTTGCCTTTGTTTACTATCAACCGCACCAGCATCAGACATGATGGTCTTAACCAGGATGATGACCCACCATAAAGAACACTTGCGGGATATTCATGGCTCAGATATAGGGCTGGACCAAAAGCTCAGGCTCGACGAGCTACTCGAGCTCGGATCGAGCTCGAGCCAGCTCGAATGCTAAACGAGCCGATCTTGAGCCCGGTCCCGAGCTCGAGTCTATTTGAGCCGAGCTCGAGCTCGATCCCGAGCCTTAATCGAGCCCAACCAAGCCTGAATAATTATCATTGTATAACATATTTCTCTCTTTAAATCTAATTTTTCAACCAACTCGAGCCGAGCTCGAGCTTGAAATCGAGCCCAACCAAGCTCATATAGTCTCATCTACATCTTAAAACAGCACAAATCCCTTCATTCGAGCTCAACCGAGCCGATCTCGAGTCTAGCCGAGCTTTTATCGAGATCGATCTCGACCCGAACCGAGCTCAAGCCGAGCCCGAACCGAGCTCAAGCCTAACCGAGTTTGAGTTTTGACAGCCTAAGATCGCTCAGGATCGACTCGAATCCACCCCTACTCGGATACGACCGCACCTCAGATGATGAAAAGATGCAGCACACACCTATTAACAAAATGCCATAGCAGGACTAAATGAGGGGAGGCTTCCAGTTCCAGCTCCCCGCCGCCAGCTGACCGGGCCTCAAATGATATGTTTCCTGAACCCTACTTCCATTCCATGCTTCAGCTCCGTGAAGTCTTAAACTTGCATGTCCACACAATTTTCGGCCTTTAGACAGTTTTCGGCCTCCTAATAAAGCCCGTGAATACCATTGGTTGGGCCATGATGGAGATCTTGTGCAGCCCATAAAAGCCTCCCAACCATTACGTCTTCTTCTGGATCGCTGCAGATAAGGCTCGATCCCGAGGGCGGAGAAGGTAATCAAGCGCATCCCACCACTGCACCGATCAGCTCTTGAGCGCAGAGCCGCAGAGGCGGCAGGACTAGCGCGCCAGCGCCATGCCGTCCTCCATGTCGTCGCTGCTGAGCAGATGCTACTGCTGCGCGTTGAGGCAGCAAGCTGCGGGGAGCGAGCAGCCGCCTATCCGTACGTAGCTCTCCTCTGTTCTTGCGTTTGCGTTTGCCGTTTGCCGTTTGGTCATGGCGCCGCCTCGCCCGCCGCGTTGATTGATTCGCGCGTACCGCGGCAACAGTTCAGGCGGAGGGCGGGTGGTACTGCTCACCAGAAGAGAGCACGCCGTCTCCCTCCTGGCGGCGGCGGCGGCGGCGGCGGCTGCGGCCCCCGTGAGGGCGCAGGAGAAGGGGGAGGAGGGCGGCGGCGAGGGGGTGGTCGGTTCCATCAGGTCGATGCTTGATCCCAACGAGAAGACGAAGGCGGGGAAGGTGCTGCCCAAGGCGTACCTGAAGGCGGCGAGGGAGGTGGTGAGGACGCTCCGGGAGTCGCTGGAGGAGGACGGCGGCGGCGACGTGGCCAAGTTCCGGCGGAGCGCCGACGCCGCCAAGGACTCCATCAGGGAGTTCCTCGGCGGCTGGAGAGGCCAGCAGGCCGTGACCACAGAGGTACATACTAGTGTACTACGCGCACAGCATCTTTAAGCCGCATCATATGCTATTTTTAGCTGAGCTTAATTAGGGCCGTTCCTGAGTTTTTTTGGGGCCTAGGGGGAAATCATAGGCGGAGACCCCATCACATAAGTATTAGCTTTTTATAATACCATATATCAACTAAAAAGACAAACATTCAATGTATTGTAGAAATTATAACGATAAACAAAAGTACAAGTACAAGATTTTTTTGCCAAAAATATTTGTAGAGATCGTCTTAGAAATGTCTTCTAACATTTCTAGATGCAAAATCATCAATTATAACCTCAATATTAATATCATCCAATAATTTCTTCTCAATACATAAAGTTGCTATATCGTTTAACTTTCTTGAGACATTGTAGACGTCAAATAGTTCTTCAATAATTTTAACTTTGAAAAGCTTCTTTCAGCTGATGTCACAGTTACCGACATAGTAAATAAGATATGATAAGCAACAGAAATATTAGGATAACAGTTCACTTCCCTGTTAAACTCAACAACCTCCATAGCAGACATGTGTACCTAGGGTTGACAAGAGATCAATAGACAATAAAAATATAGAATGAATTGATTTGGATATGTTATTTTAATCTAGTCTAGTTTAAAGAGACGAGATCAACTAGTCAACCACATACCTACGTTCTTGATCAAAAATCACTTGGCGAATTGCCCCAATTGGCGATGTGCCAGTGCCGATGCCACGAGCCCACACGCGATGGGATTCGCAAGATTGATCAGAAGACTGAAGACGATGAACGATTGAACGAACTGCCAGATCGTGAGTCAGATTGATTGGAAGACGAGGAATCACAAACGAACCTTGCGGCGGTGCTAGTTTGCAATCGACGCAGCGGTGGGCTATCATGTCCATCGGCCATCGCATGTGATATCCAACGGCTTGGATGGATTTGAAGTTTTGGGCTTCCACAATCACCATGTGGGCAATCCTCTCAATTGGGCGTTTCAGACTTTGAATCAAGCACTGGCAGCCTGGCACTTGATCAATCAATATAGGCACACAACAGAAGCTCGCTGGCCTCAGCACCGAATTGCTAATGCGCAGCACCGCAACGCGCCGGGGGTGGGGCCCCTGTCCATGGGGGGCCCGGGGCGGCGGCCCCGCTCGCCCCCCCTCAGGCACGGCAGCCTTAATGTCTAATTTAAACTTTGAAAGTGAAATGTTTAGTGTGGCTTGTGCTCTGAGTGTGTTTTCAGAGGTAGCCCTAAGTTTTTTTTAAAATAAATTACGTCCGAAAACTAAAAGGTTGGGCTTCAAGAAATGACCACAACTAATATGTTTGCTTATTTTTCGTCATCCGACGAACACATGAATTTCATATGAAATAGTCCAATTGATAAAGATATCCCAAGTTCCAGATAGAAGTAGTTTGATTGATAAAGCATTTCTTTCTTTGAGCGTTGACTTTCCTCTAGAGCAAAGATCTTGATGAGAGTGATTGGCCATCCCTTGACCTGCATTTTTCATTTCAGGAGTCGTACGTTGCACTGGAGAGAGCCATCAGGTTGCTCGCAGCGTTCTACTCCAAGGCAGGACCGATGGCCTCGCTTTCACGAGATGTCAAGAACAAGATACTCGATGACCTCAACACCGCGGACGCCTACCTGTAGATATATATCTCTTTGCAACATTGAAGAGCTCTGCTGTTCCAAGCTGGGGATGATTTGGGCCTTTTGGCGTTGCTTGTTACAGGTTTCAACCACCTGGAACCTTGTTCATGTAATTCTTTATTAACTGCTCTTGATTAATGGGCAACCATTATTAAGAAAAACATTGTACTACCAAGTTCTACCTCTTATTTTCAAAGACGAACTGTGTTCTACCTGAGTAACGCGAATAACAGAAATATCGAAACAAGAAGGCAACTATCCATCATAAACACTTCCCGGCATCATCTTTTGAAGAAAAAAAAAAAAGAGAAAACAATACTTCCCTGCATCATGCGATTTCTTGTATAGTTGCATTCAGCAACAAAACATCACTTAGCTGGACTGAACGACCTGCTATTGTAACTTGTTCGCCGACGGCCAACAACGTTGTGATCTTGTACAGGATGAACAAATGAATGGCATATAGCACCAAAAAGATTCTGGCCTTGAAGCTGAATTTGGTTTTACCTGCATCATGAGAGAACAGGAAGCACGTTTTCTGATCGCCCATACATTAGTATCTTACAGACATGAGATATAGTTGCAAAAATGGGCTGGCAAATACAAAACTATTAACAAATAACAACTAATTAAACATATTCGGGATGGCACCATTGGCCTTCGGTGTTAACGACCAAAAAAACAAGGAACAAAACTATCATCCCCATTCTACATGCTGACTTTGAGGATATCACATAAAGTTAGATGGTCGGAGTCAACATTTTTCAGTACTGCACAGGCTGGTCTGAAAGTCTTCGACCAAAGAGCCGATTGTGTCATCAAGTTCTGGGCCAAACAAGGAAGGTGCTGCAAGGGATCTTCAAAAACGCACCCTTTTTTCAGGTTACTTTCTGCCAGAAGATGCACCACATGCCAAGTCAAAATAAAATAATTATACAAAAAACTGGATGCTTTATGGTTCCATCGATGTAATATACTCAAGGCTGTCTCTTGGGAAGCAGGCACACCTCTCAACTGGCCCAGAAAAATGCAAACTAAGCTCATCAGTCTGCAAGAAATTAAGAAAATGAGATCTACATTAAAATGAAGAAATCATTGTACTCATGCACACCTTTTTTTAGACACAAGAAGTTCTATGGCAAACTAGTATTGATATCACCTTCATGGAATATGCTTTACCAAAGTATTGAAAAAAACCTATATTGCTTGTTCTAGAATGTTTTCATATGGCTCTATTGACATGTTACAGTACATGGAAGTTTTTCTTGCAAGCACATCGCTGGAAGAACTTTTTGTTTATGAGAAATACTATAATACTGAATTACTATTTTTCTAAAGAGAAAAGAAAATTAATATTTGAAATCAAGCTAAAGTTCTGTTAGATATCACAGCTTTGTTAGTGCGACCTTCCCTAGCAGTAGCATCGATAGTTCAATAAGACATACATGCAAAAAAAAAAGCACACAATAGATTATTGAGAAAAATCACCAGTGCAGGCGCCAGCATCCTTGCAGCCGTCCAGATTATCTGTGACCTCCGAACTTTGGGTCTCAGCATTTGGAATGGAGCAAAGAGAGTCTTCAATGGCCACTTGAGATGCTTTACCGCACTTGTCTCCAGGGAAGACAGCACCCGCTGTATATAAATGGCCACTCAGCATTAATACAAGTACAAGGAGAATAATTGAATCCTGAATAGAAGGCATATTTATCTGTGCCAACCATCTTCGGAATTTGGGTCTTCCTCAGGTAAAGCCTTCTTCAGCAAGGGCTTCTGAAGAAGACCTGTGCCAGGAAAAACTAGTATGCTGGTAGACTTGACTTCTTTCTTGTGAGAATCTTCAAGCGTACAAAATCCAAATTTAGATGTCCAGGTGTCCACAAGTTCATTGATAGCAGGAATTATCAACTTCTCAACTTTGAGACAACTGAGGATCTGAAATGTAAATAACAGAAAATACAGTATGTGTTACAAAAGTTTAGTCAAGCTAAAAGTAATAAGTATAATCAGTTCATCTATAATCTATTGTATAAAAGGTGCACACACAGGTAATCTACAAAGTTATACACTTGTACAACTGTGCTATGATAGTCTGAATGTCTGATATGCTTACGATTATGGTATACCCATAAAAAATTTCCACACTGAATTAGAAAAAAAATGTGAAACATAATACTTTTGGCAGGAACAGTTTTAGAATGCCAAATGCTACTCGGTACCACATCAGACAAGCACAAATCTATTTTGCTACCTTTGTCATCCCTCAGATACTTCTGACATATTTCAGGTTGGGACCAAAATATTGCATAAGTACAGTGGGGGGTTTCATCGGTTTCTTCAAATTCAGGAACTATGATAAAACATGCTGAACAATTAAAAGACTACCGAGTACCGAGTGCAATCTCAATAACTGTTTTTCCTATATAAGCACCATAAAAGAATGCCTAAAAGGATCTGGGCTAAGATCAAGATACCATTTCAATTCCATCTAGAAGTCGACGGCACATCCCTTGGCGCCGATACATGTTCCGTGTACCAATGAATGGCATCTCAGCTAACTTGGTTCCATGTATTCTGGTTGGGAATAAGAGAATAACATTCAAACCATATTAGAGCTCAGCAATTCAGGTAAACAAAAATAACCCAAAACAACGAGAACATGAATATCTATATTATTCTTTCATATGAGAGTTAACGCAATGATAAGCCAAAATAAAATGTCTGCACAAAAGATTTAATTATATGGCATATCTAGTCATCTAGACATGTGAGCATTAGCAAGTTAAAAAATCACATGTAAAAAGCATTACAGTGTGTGCACATTATGACACTTAGAAAATTTGAGCTGCATCATCTCTTAAGGACACACTCAAAATTTAAGTTTTTTACTTCTTACTTGCCAATGGTGAATGGTGTCTTACTAAATTGTGACTTGTGAGTTTTAAGTGCCATGAAGCTATTCTCTTTTTCTCCAACATCAAATAATGAAAGTGGTGAAATCAATAGCTACTTTCATGAACATTGCGCATGGTGACTACATAATATATATAATGAAGCGAGGCGAAGACAGGCATATCCAATATCTCCAAAAATGGCTACAAAGGCACATGACATATCATACCAAAAAAAAGTAAGAGGAAGCAATTGTACCTGACTGATGCTGCAGATATTATTTCATCTCCACGTTCCAAGATAAAGATATAGAATCCACGGAAATCCAATCGTCCAAAATTTGACCTGAAGACAGACCCAAAAAATTGAGAACAAATACAACATCTCTCAAGGAGGAAAGTCTCCAGTTCGACTTGTTTTCAGACAGAATTAATGATGCAACTAGTACATAAAAACTTTATCTATGTACCCTGCAGCAACTAAACAAACATTCCAACCAATAACGCATGCCAAAATTAACACAAAGTAAACGAAGTGGAGGGGGGTTTACCAGCCTACTAGATCAAAACCACTTAAAAAGCCACATAGCACCCACATAAACATTAGTGGTAGCCTGGTAAGTCCACCAGTCAGTCGCAGATGTTCCATTTGATCATACTAGAAATATAGTGGTCAGCTTTTATGAATGGCATTAATCATGTGGTTCATTAGCGACTTTTTCATTTGGATTTGGTGCATGTATAAGTGATACTACAGGTGCTTAGGTCTTCTCAGCTGTATTAATGCATATATCGTCTGTATTTGGCATTTTGGCATATACCCCATACCATTAAATGTATATGTCTATGAGCTAAAATACACACAAGGCAACATTTACAGTAACATACTATCAAATTAGCATAAATGCCAAAACACAACTCAAATTCTTAAATTGAGCTAGCGGCATATCAGATCCAAACCAAAACAGAATGTTAAAAGCTTGCAAACCAACAGTGACTTACAACCACTGATAGTGATGTGTGCATTTATTGCAGCCATAGTCTACTGCCATGTGTAACAAGGTGAGTAAATAGGATAAGCTGAAAAGAAGGGGCCTTAAGTTCTATATAAGTTGACAGGTGTTCTGAGCAATGTAGCTAAAATTATCCTGAACATACTATGATGCTAACATACGGTGATACACTGGTGCTGCTTCTTGACCCCATGTTCATGCTGATACGCACCATGTTGTTCGAGGATAAAATAGCAAAACATAACAAAATTGTTGTATCATCACGTAAGCTCAAACACCTCATAATCCAAAGGCAACAGATCTAAAAATCTTTACCGTCTCAAGAATAAGAAAAATACTAAATCTTGGTAACAGAATTTAAGATGACAAAACCAACTAAATCTTCCTAAACCAATCAAGGGCTATGCAGTCAAGCATTGTGCCTTCGGTGTAGGTGAAGAGGATATTAAAAATTTAACCAAATTGTATACTGTGCCATAGGTGTATGCGAAGAGGATATTAATAATTTTACCAAGTTGTATACTGGGTGGTTACTACAGCAATATTGGTACATACACTCACCGCCACACATCAAATTATACTGAGGAAAAAGGGAGAGAGGTATGCAACAAACCAAATGCAAAATTAAGAATACACGAGTTTTACAAAATAGTGAAGGAACCATTAGATTGTTTAGAGTACTGTGGAATAGTGGAAAGAGAGATGCCTACCCACAGTTATACACAACATTACGTATCAAGTTGATACCAGTTCTTTGGTCAACAATTGGAACAAAGCACTCATCAATTAATGAAAGAGCAACCGCAATCTTGGAATTACACTCAACCCTTTCATCCAAAGCAAGAACTGTTTCTGGTACATCTTCGTGTATGCGCTGGATAATTCTGCATGAAAATTCTGGTTCGAGATCCTTTTTTACCGCAAGAAGATTCTGCAATCCCTCAAAGAGCTGCATCACAACATCACATGAACAGTCATTTTAGGATCTGTAAATAGATAGTACAGACTCCATGGGTAAGAAGTACTTTTTCTTTTTTCTTGTGTGTGTGTGTGTGGGGGGGGGGGGGGGTATGTGCAGTTTGATGAAACAGAAGATGAGTCATAAATCAATAAAGAACAAAAAAGAAAGAACATTTATGCACAAAAGTTTTAGTTTTTTCATACTAAGCTTTTAGAATGATAAACTGTTGTGTGCAAGTCCGTAACGAGGGGGCATACGGCCCTAAACGCGGGCGAGATGAGTTGTTGTCGAAGCTAACGCCTTTGGCTGTTGATCAAAGACCCCGCCTATGAGATTGGATCTCAGATTACTTCATTGCTTGGATGATTGATAAAGGATACATGACATGCTTTTTATAGGGATGACCAGTTTGGATCCTAGAAAAGTAATTCCTAACTTGAACCCTATGAAATTAATCCCTAACCGATAGCAACTAATCTCTAACAGATAGAAACCAATCATAAAATATCATAACTTCCTAGCCACAGCCTAGGGCCGCGTGCTACAGTACCACGGTACTGTTTGAGCACTACAATACCCCACAGTACTGTTCGTGGACCTTGTTGGGCCTACCCATAACATAAACACTACAAATATGTGTTTATTTCATCAATGATATGGCATTTGAACTCTCTTTTTGTTGAGTATAGAGGTCATTAACCTAGTTTTATCAGAAAAGCAAAAGGTGCGGTGTTTAATGGAGTATTTTATTAAAACCAAACTGTGACATGTTAGATAAAAACTTCGATACGTAAGTCATCAAACAAGAGTTCCCTGCAATATTTAGTCACGTACAATGGGAAGTATTACTAAAGGGGTACAAAAAATAACATTCCCTCCAGTGATTAATGTAAAGTAATCTTGAGTTCGCACAACGATTAAGATCATGGAAAAAACTGACAAATCTATGGATAGTGATGGCCCAAGTCTCATGATTGCTTTGGAAAGGTGAGAGGATACTTTGGCTGGGTGATAATGAATTAATGCATACATAGCTGACGCTACAAAATACCAAATGCCAGAAACATACTGTCAGGAAACTACAATACTACATGGAAATATCCAGAAAGGAAGTAAATAAAAGGATAAAATGGCAAGTATTACCAGTCTGCAACTTTGTTGGCAGAATGAATTGTTTGCCTGATTGGAGATATTAGAAGTGTCCTCAATATCAGGAGAGCAAGCTGGGTGATCTGCAGATATCATCATTGTGGAGTACTTTAAAAACATGGATTGACTATCACAACGTTAAATAATAAATAATAATGAAATGATAACGAAATAAAAAATCCAAGACCCAAGACTTCAAAGTATCAATAGCAAAAGAAAAAATAAACAGAGATCACACACATTTCTCCTCGCACTGGGAACAAGTACATAATGAAGAATCAACTTCAGCAATGTCTTGAGCATTGTGGCTAGAATGTTCCTGACAAAATTTACAGGAGCAGTTTGCACAACGCCAGTCATCAGAGGGAAGTACCTGAAAAATAGAAAGTTACTGCTTCATTAAAGAATGTTGCACCAAATACATGTATCAAGCCTTAGCCAGAAAGAAATTTGAGTTCCTATATTAGATACTTCAATGATCTCCCCTAATCCAGGAATCACTAAACACAGACACAAAAAAGGCCCAGAAACAAAAAAAAAAAATACTGCCAAATTTGCGGAACAAGCAAAAAATAAATGCCGCTGTTATAGCTCCAGGGTGAAACTGGAACTAAGCCAACAGCCTCACACAATACTTGTGTAAAAAGCAGTCACTCTTAAATACATACCTCAAGATCTAGACAACTCATGTGAAATGTTGAGGGGCATCCATCACAGCAGATCAAATTGCCACCATCACCACAAATACCACAGGTGTCATCATTGGGATCATCACCCTCGGTGCTTATCGGAAAGAAAGCCTGCCTTTCAGAATCAGACTGCTTGTCCCATGCATTAATGAGACAATGCAAAAGGTCAAT
Source organism: Raddia guianensis (assembly GCA_036346415.1). Classification (NCBI taxonomy): domain Eukaryota; kingdom Viridiplantae; phylum Streptophyta; class Magnoliopsida; order Poales; family Poaceae; genus Raddia; species Raddia guianensis. The sequence goes on from CM070536.1 coordinate 33,886,475, forward strand.
GTCCAGTCCATCTACAAGTACGTTTCTGTATGGTTTGTTCACTTCACCACCAGCATGAGCCACAAATTCAAGTAGTGCAAAGATCTTGCTACAGCAGCTGCAATTAATCCCCTCCCTGGTGACTATACCCTCTAGTAAAACTTTTGAGCGGGTTTCATCCATGCATTTCAGTCCAGCGTTGGCAGATAAAATATCCAGATCAATCAACCAGGAGAAAACTGTACGTTTCCATTCATATGGAACAAAACCGCCAGTGCTGCTTCCAGCCTCCTGGTTTGATCCACGGGCGAGTAGAGCACAGCCACCCCGCTTTCTTCTTTCACTGCCTAGCTTTCTTGAATTTGAAGTTTTATTCTTCTTGTCCTTTGGCTTGCTCTTAGAATTTTTAAACTTTTTCTTCAAGGAATGTTTCTTCTTTCTCAACTTCTGAAGCTCAACTTTGGTTCTCCGCTTGTTAACAACCATTCTTTTTAGTTTGCTCAGAATCTCCTCAGGTAAAGAACAACCTGCTGAAGCATGCCCTTTGCCAGGGCTATCCACAGATTTTTTTGATGCACTCTGTCTTTTAGTTATTTCCTTTTGCTCAGATTCCATATTTTCGAGGTACATGGAATATGCTTTTGTGACTGACCAGTAAGATCCTTTACCACTAGGAGGTATATACACAGAATCCAAATAGTTTCTGCCATTCCTGGGTCTCAAATCAATTGTCCAACCAGCATCTAGAAGTATGGCCTTTATCTGCTCGCTTATTTTTTGCTTTTCTTCACGAAGACTTCCTGTATTTATCATCCCACTTGGGCTAGAAGATTTTGCACTGGGAGCCTTGTCTTCTTTTGTCTTGCCTTTGGACACCTTCATTTCCCCCTTCTCTGCTTGTTTAGAAGAGGATCTTAAGTCACAATTAACCAAAACAGCTCTTTCCAAACCAGTTGTTTTAGAAGAACCAGCCCTATGTTTCTGCCCAGAATCTCTCTCTTTTTGCCGGTCTTTTCTCACAATAATAACTTCCTCAGATTCACTAGAATCTTGCTTTTTCAGGGCAGCAGAAGTACTGCCTCGCGTACGTCCTCTATAACTTTTCACGTTGGAAGTATCACTGTCAGTACTGTCATCATCAGATTCATTATCTGACAACTTACAGGCCTTTTTATTAGAGCGGTTAACAGGTTTGCTCAACTCAGCTGCTTGACTGCGTTGCTGTCGATTCGTAAAAATTTCTCTTTTATCTGAACCAATGTTATTCCACATAAGCTTCTTTCCAGAAGATTTATTTGGTTGATCTAACTCAGTGTCAGAAGGCGTACTTCTTGTCTTTTTCATGGATGGCATCGTAACAGGTGATCCTCCACAAATTTTATCACAACCTGATTCCATAATTCTCTTCTTACTGGCAACAATCTTAGCACCAACTGATAATATCGATTTCTGCGTGGCAATCTTGTTTTCAGATTTAACTCCTTCAGAATCTGTAAGCTCTGTATCATTTCTTTCAGTGATGGCTGAACTAGAGATATTCTGATCCACCACAGAAACTGTGTCTTCTGTTGTTTTCTTAGCAATGCTGCCACTTTTTGTGAGTGGGTGTGACTTCAAATTTAGCTTTACCTCAGTTTCTGATACCTCAGGCTCTGTCATACTTGCAGGATCATCGTTGATGGGGACATCTGAGTTTCTTCTAGCAGTAACCTTTCCCTTTTGCGTATGCTTCTTTAAATTGGTGCTGCAGTCTGCCAGTTTCGTGTATTGAGCTTCCGAGGATACAGTACCACTCACTTTCCTTGTATAATGGTGAAGAACATCTTCCTTCCCCTCTTTGCTGTCCATCTTAGCCTCTTGACTACTTTGGCATGTGCTTCCAGAAACTTCTCTCTGTCTAACTGTAGCAGACCTCGTAACTCTCTTCTCAAATTTAACCTCATCTTCGCATTTCACCTGCTTTGTCTCGGGTGTTTTTCTAGTTATTGACTTTCTTCGAATAAAGACAATGTCAGCAGCAGAAACCTCCTTGCTTTCATTCACAGGGCTGCCCATCCCCTCCTTCTGGTTAGTGCAGTCAGTTAGTGTGGTGTGTTTATCTATTGTGCATATCCCATTCTCAACCAGAGAAACCTCAGTTTCTTTATGCATATCATCAATGCAACAATGCTTCTCAACTTTCTGATCTTCACTAAGAGGTACCACCCCCTCAATACCCACCACAGTATCATCCCGTTCAACAGATTCTGGTCCACTTGTAGGGTTGATTCTTCTTAGACCCATGGTCAGCTCATCGTCATTTGCAGTAGCTGATGGGTCTATGACCTCTCCCTTGCAAGATCCATTGCACCCCTTGTTTTCTTGGAGGCCATCAATACTCCCACCATTCGTTTTAGCTCCCGACTCATTCAGCTCCTCATTAGTTTTGAGGTGAACCTTCTCATCTTCCTTATCTCTCTTATCACCAGATTCCAAAGTGCTTCCTTGAGTGTGTAAGCCATTCCTTTCAATAACTTCCATCACAGAAGCAACATGAGAACCATCCGCATTGGTCTCAGAACACTCTCCCATAGCGTCACTCACTTTCACATCAACCATTTCCCTATCTTTCAAACCATTACAAGCATCAAATGTCAGCGCCCCACTTGTGTCAGGCTCCGCAATAGCCTCGCAGTGCGTCTTCTCCAGACTGTCACCCTTTGTAGCATTCACAGCTGCTCCACCAGCGGTTTCAGCATGGACATGCCACTTCTCGGAGTCTGACCTCAAAACCCTCTTTGCTGCGCTCCCATTCTCAAAGGCAGAATCCCTCTCGTCCTTCCTTTTCTTCCCCGTCAGGGTGAGCCCTCCACCACCAAGATCGTCATCACTGCCAATGGATGATTTATCTGCCTCCAAGGATTCAACCTTCTCCAAATCCATCAGCGCATCACCCTCCGTCCCTGCTACCGGACTCCGCTTCGAGCCATTGTGCCCCATCATTCCAAGACGCTGCGCAAAACAAAACAAAAAACATCAAAATCACACTCCATTCCACCTGTTCATCACGGAAAGTGAAGGCAACCGGACAGCATGATCCACTCTAAACCCCAGCTAGAACATAGCCCGGCTTGATTAGGAAAATTTGGAGCAATGCAACACAAAGCACGTGAAATGGGCAAAAAAAATTCCTATATTTCCCCCCGTCCGCCAAAAACGCTAGCATAGAGCCAAAAAAGCCGCGTACCAGTAACCCAAGCAAAAGAGGAAGGTTGTAAAATATCGCCCCCAAAAGGCATAAATTCAGAGCTCCAAGCTTGCAACCCAAAACAATTTCGAGGCAAGCAGCAGCTCACCGACCCCCAGCTAAGAAGAGGCGCGCTACTGCGCGGGGCACGAGCGCATGCCCCGGATCAGCAGATCGTCCGGCGAAAACCCTAGCCCCCGCCAACGCGGGCGCCACGGCTCGAGAGCACAGCGGGCGAGAGGGCTTCGCAAGCCACACCTTCGCCCTCCCCGCGTTGCACGATCCCGACGGAGGCGCCGGATCGGGCGCCGAATTGGGGGGATTCGGAGCTCGGAATGCCGAATTGGGGTTCTAGGGGAGGGGGAGGCGAGGGGAGGGAGGAGAGGAGGAGGAGGAGGAGGCTCGGCTCGTCTCGTCTCGTCTCGTCGCCGTGCTGCGTGCTGCTGCTATAGCTTCGGTTGTGTTTTAATCCCCCATTTTTTTTTGTTTTAAATCGGGGTTTGGGCTTGGGGAGAGGAGGGGGAGGCGCTTGCTTTGCCCAGTTGCTTGTCAGCTTGCGCCTCGGGGAGTGCGAGCTGCGCGGGCCGCGGCACCAGTGACTGACGGGTAGGGCCCCCCGCCGCAGCGGCGCGCGGCTCGGCTCGGCTCGGCTCGGCCCCCCCGGGTGGTTTACTTCTGGTTCCGCGAACCGCGAGTTGATCAAGCTCGGTTTATTTGCTTTTCGAATGGGGAAGCCCAAGCCGTGGATTTCGAATTTTTCCCTCCAGAGCCCGGGGCTCCAGGAGCATGCCGCTCCAGGTTCTCGCCGTGGCTCCGGTTCTTGCGGTTTGCCGAATTATCCGGTCCGGAGGTTCAAATTCAAATTCTCTTTTCGCTTATTTCGCTCGAACGATGTGCTGGGCCCACGTGTGTGATCTGATCTCCTTGCGTGCAGGATGTTTTTGGCGCGCGAGTGAGAGCGGCAAGGGTTTAAACAATTAATGAAGTGCTGTTTAGAATGACTTTCCACCTTTGCGTTGTTCGTTTGACTTGATAAATCATGGGTATATTATATGTATGTTAACTTGGCAAAAACATTTTGTGGTTTGTGTATGTGTTTCAATCTCAAGCTCTGGCTTGCTAGTTGATTGGCCTTTCAGCTGACAGTGTGGTTTATGCCATTGCCGTATGTGAATCAATTTCTTTGGACGCCCAAAAAATTTATCATTTTTATAACGCTATGCATTGTGACAATTTGTAGTATTTTTTTATATTTCATGTGTTTTTTAAAGATTTCACAAATACTTTTAAATGTACTTCTCACACCTTTTGAGGTTTTTTCGAGGGCTATCGACATTTTAGATTATAATCAGAATTAAACTTTCCACCCAAAGAAACAAATTCTAAGTACGATCACGTTGTGCATCAGAAATCAAATGGGAAAAAAACCAAACTCACAAAGAGAATAGAAGTGTAAATGATGTGTAAGGTAGTGATATTTGGTTTGTATGGACTATGTAAATGAAGTAGCAGGTGTGTAGGTATGTGAAATTTAATAGTTCTATCATTCTATGTCACCAATATCTGTAGCACTTAATACTTTTGAGTGGATAGTCAATTAAAGAGTATAGATAAACATATAATAATATAAAAACATGTTCATAGGACTTCCTCCCTCATCGTGCTCACATCAGTCATCGTTCATGTGGCACCCATTACCATGCTCTCCGTCGAATGGAATAATTTTGAATATTGATTTCTTGGTAAAAAAAACTTTCACTCAATTTGAATTGTCAAAGCAAGAGTTTTACGTAAGAGTGGAGGCTCCAAAAGGTTAATTAAGAATTCGTATGATACGAGATAATAGTCTTTTCCCCTGGAGATGCAAAATTCGTCCACCATAACTGACATGGGCTACTCCTGTCATGGTTGGATATATTGCCACACTTGCAAATTCCATTCACTCGCCACGCATATTTAGCCCAATCACCAGAAGTGTGGAGATTTAGGTGTGGAAATATGAATTCTGAGAGGGAAGATACTTGGTAAAAGGGTCTAAGTATAAAACACCATTCATTATACCCATGATTTCCCATGCTGTTTTTTCTAATTTAAAATGACTTCATTTCAGTCGCTTTAATTTTGTGTGCAATAAAAATATCAGAATCTAGCCAAATGTTTGGTCTTTTCGAAGCCATTTTTGTCACTCTCAAAAGCCTCTTATCAAAACTCTTAAAGTTCATTCAAATCAAATGTATTGGCTTCTCAAAACTCAATCATGCACTTGGAACCCATCCAAATAGGTCATACGGTGGATTTATAGATATTACTCGTAGATTTGTTCATGGGCAGCCTGCCTTGGCAAGCCCGACCCTTCCCGGACAACCAGTGCACCGGGCCGGACTCGGGCCCAAGGAAATTGTGCGAACAGCTGTGCCCGAGCCGGTCTTTCGAGCTTTGGACCAGGTTCGGGCCTGAATCCGAGGCCCGACGCACTGGGTTGGGTCAGGCTTGGGCTTGATCCCACGAGACCGAGCTTTTTCAAACTTGACCCAAAACCTGGCTCGGCCTAACGTTTGATTAGGTCTAGTTACATGGTGATGCTGACTAATGCGAGTCGTATAATTAGTTTCTTATAAGGCAACATATATTGGCAGAGTGGTATCCATGCAACCTTGGAATCCACGGTTCACAGCCCTTCAATAAAAATCCTATGGCACGTCGAAGCTTTTTTAGCATTTTTAAATATTTATGCACACGGCACACCTCGACTTATTTTTTCATAAAGGTCCTCGGCACCCTGCTTCATTAATCTCCCTATCGTTCTCCTCCATTCCATCGACTCTCTCAAGCGTCAAGCTGACAACCTTAGCCACCTGGCATCCCTCCACGTCACTCCCCTTACTTCGTGCACTCGATGACGCTTCTCCACTCCCTCTCCTCCAATTTGAAGTTGTGCTCTTAGGAAAATAACCTTCAAAGAACTTATTTGTTTTTTTGAAAAAGGGGCAGGAGAACTGCCATCCTATTTCATTGCAGAAGAAGAAAAAAAATAAAAGCGTCGTGCAAAGCACGGGGGATACAACGCAGCGTGAACACTGCCTTCTCGGCCAAGACCGAGCTTCGGCGCCCAAAGAAATGGCCGCCCAAAACCGACACTAGGAAGGAAACAAAGGGACAGGGAGAAAGAAGGAAAGCCGGTCACCACCGACCCCTTCGAGGTCCAGGGTTACAAACGACAGAACATCACCGACCAGCCAGCCCACGGGCTCGGAAGAGGCCACCGGTGCTACCAGGTCCCTCACAGGGAGGGGAGGGACGGGGCAGCAAGAGCAGGACCAAGCACGAAGGAGATGGGCGAAGATGACGCCGAGAGGAGACACCAGACAATGGAGGAGAAGTCGCCGGCCTTGCACCCTGGAGCACACCGCTCCGGCCACGATTTGGGCCTCCTGCCACAAGATCTGGCCGCGCCGAGAGCGGTCCCCCCTGAGCGGCCACTACCAGGTGGGCACAGGGGAGGGGAGAAAGGGGAAGAAGGAGGAGTTTGCCGATGCTCCCGTCATCTCACGCCGGCCATCCGCGCCACAGGCTCCTCGCGCCGGCCACCACGCGTCATCGAAGCCTCGCGTCGGCCACCGCGTCTCCTCGCGCCGGCCATCCGCGCCGCCTCGCCACGCGTCGGCCTAAGCAGCGCCGCCAGCCGCCCTTACTGCGCCCGCCAGCGCCAACGCCTGTGCCACTGAATCGAGCATCTCGCCGCGGATCGGCCTCCGCGCCACCCGGCAGCCGAGGACCACCGAGCCACACCTCGAGAGCACCGCCACCGAAGGGAAACAAGAGGAAGAGGGAGGAAGAGGCGGAGGAGGAGGAGGAGGAGGAGAGAGAGAGGGCCGCCACGGCCACCGGCCGGGGGCAGCCAGCGCCGCTAGGGTTTGGGAGGGGCTGAGCAGGGCGGCTGTGTCGCCCCCCGTGCCGCCCGTTGGAGAGCGACACGAGGGCTGTGTCTCAGCGGGTTCTCAAAGCACTTATTTAATCCATTCCTTGTGAGATACCTCCAATGATCTCAAATTCTTCATCAAGGCAATTCTTATATTTGAGGAATCACCGCAGAAATTCTTGTAGTAAAATGATCGAGCCTTCTAAAACAATGCAATAACATTGACGCTCTTAAGTTCCTCGATCTCATAAATAATAAAACCAAAATCGAGAGGGTGGTGATAGATTTCAGTTTTATCAGGTAGTATTTCTTTCTCTTTGTACAAACTCCTATAAAAATGTCTGAAGTGCTCTCCGGTACCAAGCAACGAGCTTTTACACTCTTTATCAAACCTGAACCTACCTTTTTTTTTTTTACCGTAGTGGATGTCAATGCGTTTTGAATTTAACATTCCATTTTTTTTTAATCTTCCCTTCTTGTGATTCCTCCCTGACAGTTCCGAGAGTAGCTTAGCAACATGTCTACTAGATGGAGAGCTAGGCTCGATCGCAACCTTGCCTAGGTCACTTTTGAATGCAGAGCCGTTGAGCCAAAGTGACATATTCTTTTGAATCAGATCCAAGAGAGCTAATATAATTAGAAAATGGAATTCTCGTACAATTATAGAACACGATCTTTAGATGCTCGCTGGTTATTAAGAGTTCTTTAAAAGAATACATACACAAAAACACGTGCCCTAGAATCCTAGGTCTCACATAGTCTCATAATTTTCAAATGTCGCAGCGCACAATGGCATATTAGGCTGCCTTCAACAGACTTCCCTAAAACGTCCTCTACTCTAAAATAGGGGACGAATTCTTTCCCTATGTGTTTCAACAGTGTTCCTTATTCCATTCTATAAAATAGAGAATTTCTCTCCATTTCCTTACATGTAGGGATTCTCTCTCCTTCCCCTATACAATTCTTCATATAGGGAACACTGTTGAAAATGGGAGAAATATAGGGAGATATTTTTTTTAAAGTGAGCCTGTATATGAGACTATAGGGGATCAAATTTAGGGACTCTTATTGGAGAGAGCCTTATAGTCAAAATTTCTTTTTTTATGTAGAACATAAAAATCAATAAATTAATGTATTCCCTATTCTACATCATGGACTCTATCTTATTACTCCAAAACCAAATTATGAAATTCCCCGTCATGGTACAGTGGCAAATAAACAATGGTCATTCTTTGGGAGCGCCAAATAATCAAATCCCCCTAAATTTACTCACTATTAACAAGCTTCAGAATCTTGCATACTTGCAATTAACACTTGCACATAAATAAAATGCACAATTGCATTTCCATCATCAAGGATGCTTAATTATCTTATTCAACTGTACTACCAATTTAATATCCTAACGGCTCGCTGGTTACTTTAAATTATTTGAAAAAATATGTTAGATATGTCCATGTCTCATACACACAAACAAGCCAATAAATGTGTACATACATTCTCATATCCATACATTCCATCCATATGGCTACAAACAGCATACAAATCCATACAAACATCGTGCTATATCTTGGACAGAGATTGAACTGTAACCCCTATACAAATTGATTCATATATAAATAATATAATTTCCAATCACAACATGAATCCTAACGCATCCAAAATCTATATTTGCGAAATCCCAATCGCAGCTAGAATCTGAAGCATCCCAAATTATCAACTTTTTGTATATTCACAAAATCTCCATGACACACATGAACTTGAAGTGGTGGCACTATGAAGCTTTCAACAGAGGGGTCTCTTTGCATATATAGAGAGGTGACGCCCTAGAGCTTTCAGCGAATGCCATTTGTACGAGGTGACACCTACCCAAAGGTTGCACCAGCTGTGCCTTGGCCATACACCATTGTAATAGTTGCCTTCAAGGAAATGCACATGGCGCCCTAGATGATTTCATAACGGTCTTCGACGGGGCTGATACGACAACGACATTCTGGAAGGCGGGCTTCGATTTAGGTGGCAATCCCTTAGACGAGGTTGTTTGTGGCCACTGCACCATAACACCAAGTTCCCATCTGACGCTCGACGGGAACAAAGAATAATTATGGACCAACGATAAGTTGATAAACCTCTGCGACAAACTAAATCAATAAAAATATGTATAGAGTCAAATGATCTGTTGGCAATAATCAAGGTTTTTAGAGGTAGTGTCTGTCGGTAAAAATAATGTTTGTGACCATGCCGGTCGGCATAACATGGTCATTCAGAAAAAAAATGCCCGAGGGAACACGTGCAGCACAGCAGATTGGTTGAAAAATTTGGTGCTTAATGGTGCACGCAAAATTGATACTCCCTTCATTTCATAATGTTTCTCCGCTCCGCATATCTATGAGACATGCGTGCTAGTCATTTTTTAATGAAATTGCATCGTTCTTGCTGTTGTTAGACAGATCAAGAATCGCATCGTTCTTCTCTCGTAAAATAAATATAGTATTAATCTATCTAATGAGAACGAGAACAAAACACTTGTATAAAAAAAATTACTAGCATGCATATCTTCTAGGTATGTGGAGGCGGAGCCAAGTTACAAAAACGGAGGTAGTAATTAATAGCCAAGCGAAAAGATATGGCGGGAAACCTCCCACTCCGTCTTGCTCCCCCGGCCTCCTGGTGAGCCTTCCTCGTCGCCGCCGTCGCCACCGGCCTGCTTCTCTACCATCACAGTCTACACGTCCCCAAGCCTGCTCGGCGCCGCCCCTCCTCACACAACCCTAGCCACAGCCGATGCTTGTCCCATCCTAGTCCACCGCCACTGGGTCTTGGACCTCCCTGGTACGCACTGATCTCTCTAATCTCTCGAAATTCCCAAAGCAATGGCCCTAGATCACCACCAAAATTGTCCTGTCCATGAGTCCTCAGCGTCGCCTCATGTCGCCCCATGCACGCTAGATCAGGACAGCCTCGAGATCCATGTGTGAGGTCGCCCTCACAAAGCTCCTCTCCTTACTGATGAACTAATTAACCCCCCATGGCATGGTGCTACGCTCTCTTTCCCTTGGCCTTCTTTTGTCCAAGCTCTGAAAGCATTGACCTGTGTCGCAGATTCAGGACGAGTTGGTGTTACACTACCTTGGCTGCACCGGTTCCCATGCCCCGATCTGTGCTCGTATGAACTGTGTTCTTTGGTTCGAGGTTATATTGAGGAAAATGTGGAATTTACTAACCACTGTTAGTTTTGTTGTTAGTGGATGAGTACCTTAACATGCATGGTTCTTTTCTCTAAGCATACGTGCTGCAACTCTGCAAGTCTGCAACATGTTGATCTTTATTGAAATCATAGCTTTCCATTATTGGCTTAGAGCAGATGCATGTGCAAACTCTACCCTTAAAATCAAGCATGTGTTCTATTTAGTTTCATATGTGTATTGCAATTCCTTTTTAAAGGGTTATAAAGATCTATTGTTTCTGTCTTTCTGAATATTTGTTGTGCTATTTTGCAATTCGCTTGAGACAATGCTAGCTAACTGTTCAATTATGAAAATAATCTATGCAGAGTCTAAACTAATTTATACTACTATACATCTCATGACAACTGGTTACGTTGGATCAAAACAGCCAGACCTTATAAACCTCAAACACATCCACCCACCTATAAAGTTGGAGAGACCGGTTACAACACGCTAGCTGCTCCCTGATAGGCCACGTCCTGCTTATACTATGCTACTGTTCATTAAAAAATCCGTCCATCTTGACCGTTCATTCTTCCATAGCGCTGCTAGCCTTCCTGGTGATCGGATGAGCAGATTTAAAATGCACTACTCTTTTTCTATGTATTTAGGTAGTTTTTCTTAATAAAATTTAAATTTTTACCTAAAAGGCAAATACAAATAAAGAAACTACTTTGCTGACCATGATAGCTTTTTATCTAGGCGAAAGATTTATTGAGTAAATCGGAGATGCATATTTAAATTGTTAACGTTTAGAAGATATAAGAAATGGTGTTGTCAAATTAAGTATTTATTCTGAAACTAGCCCGTGCAAATGCACGGGGGTTTCATCTAAATGCTAACCATAGAAAGCTATTTTATGAGTAAATTAACTGTGACCGTAGTCTATGGGACGGCTAATGACATGAACAGTGTCACTGCTAATACTCGATACATGTTTTTTCTATTTAAAATAATAAATGCTCTATACTTGCGCAAAAATTCAATGTGGTTGATGTGGTATTGGCTCATGGTTTACAATTTCAATATTTAGGAAAAAAAGTAGTTCTAAACCAACTTAATGGCCATATAAAATGATTGCATTTTCACTGAGGTGGAATTGACTTATGGGATAGACTATTTGGTAGACGCCTGCAATTTTAACTTTTGTGCAGGCTCAAAAGTTCCACTATAATAATACGTTTCTTCCAGTAACTGAAAAGGTGGAAAAAAGGTATAAATTTATTGAAACTTTTAGCGCCGACACGATTTCGCAGTTTCGCTATAACAAAAACAAAATAATAAACAAAAACAAAATAAATCTATAATAAACAAAAAAAAATATAAATATATAATAAAAAACAATATAAATATATAATAAACAGAAAACAAAATAAATCTATAATAAACAAAACAACAAAATAAACCTATAATAAACAAAAAATAATAATAAACAGAAAACTAAAAGTTCCACTAAATTTATATTGTTATTCCACATTTCTATTCACTGGAAGAAATGTTTTAAAAAACTGGAACTTTTAGCGCTGGTGTCCTGCGCCTGCAATAACTGGTGCTGTTGTTTGGAAAGGCAGGCGCCTGCACAAAAGCTCAAATTGCAGGTGCCTGCCAAATAGCAATCAAGTTAACTTATTTGGCTCCATTTGGTTTCCATCACAGCTAGCATGACACGTACTCTCTCCGTTCCAAATTATAGGTCGTTTGACTTTTTTGACACGTACTTTGACCACTCGTCTTATTCAAATAATTAGTAAAAATATGAAAAAAACTCAAGTCATTATTAAAGTACCTTTTATGATAGACTAAATCATAACAAAAATAAATTATAATTATAAAATTTTTTGAATAAGACGAATGGTCAAAGCATGTGTTAAAAACGTCAAACGACCTATAATTTGGAACGGAGGGAGTACCTACCACGTGTCATTCCTTCCCTTTCACTGACCTGTCGCTCTCGCCGCGCTATAAACCTCAGTTTGCACGGCCCGCAAGCCGCACACAACCAGAGTCCACAGCCCACAGGCGGGAGGCCGAGCCATGGCGGGAGCCCAGCCCCAGCCCCAGCCCGAGCTCACTAACCAAGGCCGGGTGTTCGAAGTCGGGCCCGTCGCCCCGAGGGACGCCGACGAGCTCGTCGCCCAGCAGCTCGCGCACGGGGGCGGCGGCGGCGGCGGCGGCGTCGTGGACGAACGGCACGACACCAAGATCAAGATCGCGGAGGCGCTGGAGGCGGCGGCGAGGGCCGCCGGCGGACAGCCGTTGGAGGGGTCGGACGCCGCGGCGATACGCGCGGCAGAGGCGCGCGCCGTCGGCTTGCCGTCGGCGGCCATCCCCGGCGGGGTCGCCGAGCATGCGCAGGCGGCGGCGGACGCCAACGCCCGAGCGGCGCGCGGCGAAGACAAGGTCACCATCGGCGACGCCCTCACGGTACGAGCTTGACGTGCTTCCTCGATCTCGTCCATACAAACCGGCCATGCTCGGCAGTACTGGGATGTGATCGAGCTGTGGACACGTCGTTTCAGTGGAACGCGACGGCGAAGCTGCCGACGGCGAAGGTGGTGACGAGGGAGGACGCGGCGACGGTGGTGGAGGAGGAGGCGGCGGCGGCGCACGGCCCTGGTGCGGCGGCGAGGCCGTACGGGGTGGGCGCGGCGCTTACCGAGGCGGCGAGGCACAACCAGAAGGGCTAGCTAGCTAGCGAGAGAGATGGGCGCGTAGTGACGACTGAAAAGAGTTGGATGGACAGGTTAAACAGCTTCTGCACGGTCGATAGTTGTTCTTGTTTGGATGTGTTCCAAGACAATCGCGCATTGCCCAGCCACTCCGAATCGTTTGTTTGTAAATCCGAATGCTAGGGTGAGATCTACGCCACCTACGTACGATATACGGCACCTATGTACAATAGTGTTAGCAAATGGTACTCCTCCGTAAAAAATGTAAAATATAAGACGTGGATATAAGACGTTGTTTGACTTTGCGTGGTTTTCGAAACTACAATTTGATACTAAGTTTTTATGGTACATCCCTAGTAATAACAAATTATGACAATTAAAAATATTTAAAAATATAAATGTGTCATAAAATCTATACATTGTTAGAGCATCACGTGAGCTTTTAAATTTTCCTCAGATCGCTACATGAATCGCTACAAGAATCGCTACTGGTCTGGCTACTACTTCATATGGACCAAATTCCCTCCTAATGCATTTGAAAAATTTTGAAGTAGAGGCCATTTTAGGGGGTGTGATGGGGATGCTCTTAGACAAATCATTGTTAGAAAAAAGAACTGCAAAATCCGATCCAATTTTTCGTAATCGATTAGTTAATATGTTGGTTTACCGTATTATGAAAGACGAAAAAAAATCATCGCCTTATCAAATTCTCTATCGAGCCGTGAAAAAGATTCAACAAAAGACGAAAACAAATCCACTGTTGGTTTTACATCGACCAATATGTAGAGTAACTCCCAATATAGTGTAAAAACAAGATGTTATAAAAAAACGTTGTTGCTATTTCGCAGGCGCCTGAAATTTGCGATTTCGTGCATGCGCTAAAAGTTTTAGTTAGTTTGTACTGTTTTTCCACAATTCCATTCACTAGAAGAAACGTTGTGAGAAAGTGAAACTTTTAGGGCGAGGGTTGTTTGCACGTTCTACCGCGTGTGGCGTCGCCGGCGTTCGTCGTCCTCCGTGCAAATTGCGAAATCGTTCGGGTGCTAAAAGTTCCAGTAAATTTATACTGTTTTTTCACCATTTCATTCACTGAAAGAAACGTTTTGAGATGGTGGAAAAAATTCTGCATGCAGGAAAAGGGGACCGTTTGCGTGAAAAAACTGTTGTTGTATGGTGCGTCTGCAAAAAATGTTAAAATGCAGGTGCCTGCACAATAGTATATCCCATAAAAAAAGGATCGATGCGGAAAGTTTCGATTGAAATAGAATCTAAACAAGGAAGAGCACTTGCCATTCGTTGGATATATATTAGAAGCATCCAAAAAAAATGTACAGGTCGAAATATGGCTTTCAAATTAGCTCGACTCAACAACCGGTTTGAGTTTGGATAGGGTTTGATTTGGTTTGACGTACTCCTATCCTAAGTCCTAACCTGCCTCAAGCTTCCGCCAGTCAGCCTGTACACTGTACAAGGCCCATCAGCCTAGCTTCTCAGCTTCACCCCAGCACCAAGCCCAAATCTCGTCCCCTCGCTTGAGGCTCGACAACGACTGCGAGAACATTGTGCCAGTGATAGACGACTTCGCCCTAGCCAACAAGCTAAGTGTTTCGTCACCCCCACGATGGTGTGGTGAGCTCCCTGCATGGCGGTGGCAATGGACAGACTCCCTTTGCATCTCATCACATGGTGCGGCAGTATCACTCCTCATCTCATGGCATCGACATATGGGAAGGCTCCTTGTTATGCCATGGTGGCGATGGTGGGCTCCTTCCTCTCCCAAGTGTCGGCGACGACACCACGACCAACATCCTCCCTTCTCTCCTCGAGATGAGGCAGGACAGGGCATTGCAGGGCAGGTCGGATTTACGTAAGGGCTACCATCGTGGGATCCCAATAAGGGCTAGATTAGATTGTTTCAAGGCCAAACTCGATCCGATTTATTCGGCGTTGTCATGAATTGGAGGATTTCTCTTTGCTCGCGAGAAATGAATCGCTACAAACAAATCCCTATTTTTCTAAAGGGGGATCTGACGATTTGTCATTCTCAACATTGGTTCTCGTTAAAATGACACTCTGGTCCACTGTCATACACACAGATGGCCTTACGTGTAATACACATAGAGTGACATACTTAGCGAGAACCAATATTGAGAGTCGTAAATCATCAATTTTTTCATTTTCTAAGCATGCTATCGCGCAGCAGTACGCACGCAGCTAAATGGCTCGACAACACGGCACGTAAAAGTAAAAAAAAAAAAAAAAACAAGGCATCGTATCAACACGAAAGAGTGGTTTATGCCTGCATGCACTCGGCGGCGTGAGCAGCAAACCCCCAAGCCGAACCGCTTCCGTACGACGGGGACGCGCGTCTCTTCCCCATGCGCACACCAACACGGAGAGGTGGCTCCGAGCGCGAGGAGGTCGCGGGCAGCGGCGTCATCCGCGCCGAGTAAAAGCAAGCTATGTCAAGCCATGCGAGCGCTCCGGCGCAAACCCGCCGTCGCAACGCAGCTCCACGTATCGCCTCGCCTCCGTACGTGTCGTGTCTTGTGATCTTGTATTCTTGTCTTCTCTTCCGGCTTAGCTATAGGCGCACGAGGGCACCGCGATGGCGCGATCTCCAGCCACGAGAAGCAGCCATTAGCCAGGGGCAGCCGAGGAGGCACCAGGGGCCTGACCTGCAGCAGGGCCGGCCCGTGGAGTACGGCGACCTGTTCGACGTATCCGGCGACCTCGCCGGGCAGCCCGTGGCGCCCAGGGACGCCGCGCTGCTGCAGTCCGCCGAGCAGGCCGTGCTCGGCCAGGCGCAGAAGGGCGGGCCCGCCGCCGCCATGCAGTCCGCCGATGCGCTAAACGCGCGCGCTTGGCACGTCGGCCGCGGCCAGGTCTCCGGCCCCGCCGCCGGCGCGGGCGCCACCGTCACCGAGGCCGACCTCCCCGGCCGCCGAGTCGTCAACGAGCCCGTCGCGGGCAGGTGGTGGGCCGGCTCGTCACGCCCTCGCCGGTCGCGGCGAACCGGCCGTCGGGCGCGCTGGACGAGGACGCCGTCACGGTCGGCTGCGCGCTGGAGGCCGCGGTGGCGTCCACCGCCGCCGGGGGAAAGGCGGTGCACCGGAGCGACTCGGCGGCCGTCCAGACCGCGGAGATGCGCGCCACGGGGTCCAGCCTCACCGCCCCGGGGGGCGTCGCCGCGGCGGCCGCTGACCAGAACGCCCGCCCCGCTCGCGACGACGACGGCAAGGTCAAGCTCCGGGACGTCCTCTCGGTGCGCGCCGCTCTGCCATCCGCTCGCCATGGTAGCCAAATAGTACCAACACCTAATTGCTCCGAGTGAGTGAGCGCGTGCACGCAGAATGCGAGGGAGAAGATGCCGTCGGACAAGGGCGCGACGGAGGCGGTGACCGCGGCGGCGCGGCTCAACCAGGAGCGCCCGTGAGCCTCTCCGTAGAGCCAATTTTTTTATTTTTAACCCTTTTGAAATAGATATTTTATTTTTAACCCCGGATCAAAAGTTTTTTCAAATCTAACCCTTTTGACCGCGCCTAGCCGCCCGAAGACGCAAATTCATGTTCTGCCATAGCCGCGGATGGCAAAGAAGACATCTTCTTGCCAAAGCGGATGACGCGCAAGACCGCCCACTTATCATTCTATCGGTAGCCATGGGACCGCCAATGTGTAAACCTCTGCCGCGCCATCGGCTTGCCGCGGAAGATGAATTGCTGTTGCCAAAGCGGTGTAAGCGCGCCAAAAGGTTAGATTTACAAATTCTTCAGCTCGGGGATTAAAATTAAAATAATTTTTTAAAAAAGGTTAAAAAATAAATTTTATTGCTCCGTAGAGCGGTGGAGGCGCGTGAAGCCCGAGCATAGCATGCAGGTTATGAATAAAGGCGAAATATGTGGTGCAAACCACTGTTTTCGTACAAACCCCATAAAAACCATATATAGTTTTGAGTTTAGACTTGAGATTTGATGGTGATGTAGTTCGTACACATATATATGGTTTTCACGGGTTTGCACGAAAACAGTGGTTTTTGCACCACATATTTCGCCATGAATAAAATGGTGTACTCGACGAATCGCCTCTTGTAAAAAAACGTGAAATAACATGATGTAAACAGTAACATCGATGTATGTGCTTCTTTTGCCTCTCCGACAAATATACAGTGACGGAATGAACGATCACACCGAACTGACATAGATTGTCAGATTGATACGGAACGTGCGCATATCCCGAACAGATCACTGATGGAATTACTCAATAGGACATAAGTTGATGTCAATGTATATTCACCCTTCGATTTGCAGCTTGAACTTGCTGTCTTTACACAGGATCAGGGCCTCGTCGCTGCAAGCCATTACAAAATTTTTTGATGGAACTTTTAACTACGTTTCTAACAACAGTTGCGCAATTCCTTCTCAGGCTTGCTCCGGAGCAACATCTACAAGGTGAGGGAGAAAGCTTTCTAAGTTGTAAAACGACCTTAACTCTTCCAGCTTTTAGGGACATCTCTAAGAAATTACACGAAATGGTCGTCGCAAACATCTAAACATCTGTCAGAATTATCGATGATACAATCATGACATATGCGAGGAAGAAAAACATGACAATCTGAATGAAGAACTTGGGGTTGTCCCTCAAGCTTGGGGCTGCCATTGATCTACTGCTTGCGGAAACAAGAAAGCACTGTCAGTCGGGTACGGCCAGGGACAACAAAGGACGGCACAAAAAAGATATGGCGCGGCATCTTCTTACCTCGCGATGCGCTGTGAGAGCCGATGGAAGGGTAGACTCTGAATAAAAACCACACCTGGTCCTGTGAGAGATGCTATTAGCTGGTTGTCACCCTGCAAGACAAAGGTCCTCGGATCCTCACTCAGTGAGCAAAAAACAAAAAGAAAAGGGATTCCCATCAAGAATAAACATGTCGAAACAAATCAGTAGGTGGGCAGTAGGGTAAGGAGAGATGCACTCACCCCCCAGACTGCTTTTCTCAGTTGGTGAGGGTTCTTCAACTGAAAGTTGATGGTGGTTGCCATCGCCACAATACAAGCAGTATCAACAGTAATTACCTCTCGTGGAGCAAGAATTTTCTGCATCACTAGCAAAAGTAAAGAGCAAAAGCTCCAAGAATTAGGACCCTGTATAGTGTATCAGCGTAAACAACAACTTGCCTGTGCAGTTGTGCAAAAGCTCCAAGAGTTAGGACCCTGAATAAATTTTCAAGATTGCGACACAAGGGTGAAATGAATTGTACCTGACCCACCACCAACAAGGAAAGCCATACCCTGTCCCCTAAGCTTCTGTTTGAGGAACATCTGAAGAAGAAATGTACATTTTTCATTTCCCAATAAACAAATTCACCAGCAGCATGGAAAAAAAGTACTAAGACCGCTTGCAGGTCCCATATGATCAGGAAGATACCTACCTCTGCACCAACTTCAATGTTTTGTGGCCTCTGATCAACTGTATTTGTGATTGACACATCATTGACCGAGCAGAGAAAAGCATCTGCCTGCAAACATAATTCGACACATTATAAGGCTGTTGGAATTGTTTTCAACCACATAAACTTGAAGACAGAAAATACCTGGCTAAGAAGTTCGCCACCAAAGTTCGCAAGATCTATCTGTAACAAAAACAAACAATTGCAGTGAGACTATGATAGCAGTTTTGGTTCATAATACAAGTACCCTGTTACTTGTGATAAAATAGCCATTGAGCCAGGTGTGTAAATTTGAAAAGACTGCATTGTTTTGTTGGTTTAACAAGATAACGCTGCATCTACCAATCCAAATATTACCTCTTGTGCATCTCAACAGATGCAGGTTTACAGACAACATCAACAGTAGTACAAAAAAACTCATGTTACACATAATTATGATGTCAATGCTCCAGTAGTACTGAAAAAAATATATTTTACTATTGACTGCTTAAGGACCAAATAAGTAATGTTTGCCAGGCCGCAGGTGGTAATTAAACAGCTAATATCACAATGATTCTTAACCATCTATTAATAAGTAGATCATATGGTTTTAAAAGCTAAAGATTGGCAACCAATTGAGTGGCAGAACAGATCGAAATTGGAGACTTTAACTTGAGGAAAATACCTAACAAGTCCCAGTCAGACGGTACAAGTTCTCAACTACAGTTATTGAGGAGTCATGGAATTTTTCACAAATAGGAGCTGTAATTGTGTAAATGACAAGAAACAAATGCTGTAATTTGCATGAGCAACCTATGGCTTTGCATGGAAAGTGTACAAACATCTCAGAGCTAATTTACAGAAAAGGAATGACTTTACTAAGAAGAGTTACTAACAGGAAGTATCCCCCCAGGAAATGGCGCAGAAATCCCAACATATCCATCATCAGGGCCAGGATTGAAGAAAACAGTGCTGCTTATGCTTTTTCCAAAAATCCACTGCCACAAACCTCCTTCGTTTTCAGGCAAGTAAGTGTTGTCCATTTGAATGCTCTTGGACATGTAGCACATTGCACCTAGAGAATACGACAATCATGAGATTTATACACGAACAATGGTCTCAATGCAAACAAATAAGCAATACAACAGAGCACCTTGTAGTAACTGCTAACATGGATAATGCACTATGATTTTTCAGGCCAGGTTACAAACAAAAGCACTAATGAACAAAACCATAATGATATTGCTCACAGAAACATTACATTTAAATGTCTTTAACTCTCCAGCGGTGACTTACAAAGTTTTAGCCAATGTGCCACATGACTACAAGGCTACCACACATACTATATAGTAAGTTAATTCAACAATCGATGCAAAATCTAATCGTTTAGCCAACAATAAGCTCGTTTACCCAACAAACAGACTGCAGAACAGAATCAAGGATATGAAATTACCTGGTTTCACAGTCAACTTCTCCTGTGACTTCACCATCACCTTAATATCCCAATAATCACAAATCAGCACGACTCAACTGATCAATTCATCTCAAGAGAGAAGAGGAGAGTAAAGTAATTGAACACGGTAAGGAACTACCTGCAAGACCTGCACATCTCCACCGGATATCTGAAACGCCGTCACAGATCCCTGCTGGCTCTGAACACAACTCACGCAATTCAAACCGATTCAGATCAGCAGAGCTCCAAGAAGGAACCAAAACGCCATGGATCGGGTCGATCCAGCCCCACGAACACGAATCTAACCCTAGCATCTCAGCGGGGGGAGACCGCGTGGTGAAAGAAGGACAAAAATCAGATCGTGCAGCGCAGGGGAGGAGCCCGGACCTGGTAGACGTAGGGCTGGAAGGGCGTGGAGAAGAAGGGAGCGGCCATGGTGGACTGGAGCCTTCTTCTGGAAGCTTCTAGAAGGATCAGTGGGGTGCGACTCGGAGCTTCGTCTTCGTCGGGGTCGGGGGAGTCTCCATTCGCAGGCGAGCTCTCGTTTGGGTTAGAGAGCGAGAGGATTTTGACTATTTTATTTGTCTCCCACGTGGGATTATCTGGCCCGTTGGTTGTGCTCTGGACGGCATGGTGATGCGCCGGGTGCTTGCGTGGCTAGTCTTTGCAAACAGAACATCTATGTGGCGGTGTGCCGTTGGTTGGTGTGGCTTGGCGTGACGTGTTGTTCCCTGGTTTTTCGGTTTTTTAATAGAGAATTACTTGACAACGACTATCCTTCGCAAACGGAGTAATCTCCATTGTCAGGCTGTGCGGCTCCGCCCTTCTTCTACCTGTGAGAGTGGGGGTGCGACCTTCGCCTCCACGACATTGCATCTCTGCCTCCTTCACTCGCTTCGTCCTCCTCCTTCCTCTTCCTCTTCCTCTTCCTCTTCCTCTTCGCCGCTTGCGTGTCCTACTAGAGTTAGAATTTGGATTTAAGGGTGGGTCGTTGTGCCCCTAGGTTTAGAGGGAGGTCGAGGCAGCGATAGAGCATTGGTAAGAAAGAGATTATGAAGGAACAGTAATGTGCCGGAGTCTCGAGCATGGTCAAAGGCGGTCGGGCAACAGTAACCCTATCATACACATTAACTTATTCTTCTTCTTCTTTTTTCCCACCGTTCTCTTCTCCTACTCTCATCTCTGTCATCACCGGCCGGCGGCCGCCGGTCCCTAGCTCGAGCTCCTCTTGGCTCTATTGATATTGTAGGCGTGCTAAAACTCTGTTGTCATCGCATGCACACGCTCCACTGCACTATCATGATGTCAACTCAGCCCATCTCGGGCCTCGACCCCACACCGGAGTTGTGCTACTAGGGCCCCTAAAGCTCACTGTGCCACCCAAATCCCTCCAAAAGGACTACGACGAGCTATCGCCTTCACTCAAGCTCGAGTGCCGCCCATCCATGGTGCCATCCCAGCCCGCAGCCCCACCCCGGTTGCCATGTCCACATTCTCGCCATCACATGGCTCACCCTTGTTGTCTCTGTCGACGCCACTGTCTCTAGCGAGCTATCGCACTTCTTCATCACCGCCCTCTCCAGTGAGCTCTCGCCCATGCTCATCGCCATCGTCGCCTTGAAAGCCGCCCATGCTCGTCGCCGCTTGTTGGCGATTCTTATGCCCGACAAAATAAATCCGCAAGCGCACAGATATCGCTGTAGCCTTTCACCCTAGAGTATTCCGGGGTATCGAATCCACAGGGAACAGGGAGTTACTAGCCTTGAATTAATCTTATCTAGATAGGAGAGAGAACAGTTAGGAAGGTCAAGAGGGACTTCTGGTCTAGGTCACACTAGCTTAAGAGTGAGCACTCAGTTCTATACTAGCTTTATTTACGTCGGAGCACGGCAGGCCCGCTACCCGCCCACCTTCACTTAAGAAGCCTAGAGAGTTACGGTCACCCCCGAAGGGCCCTACCGAGCCAACCCTAACGTGGTGGAACGTTACTAAGAATAGACAAGGCTGTCACCACCTGCTACCATCCACGACAGTCCGTTGGGTCTGGACGTCAACGAAGGTAATTACTAGTCTAGACACCGCGTCTACACTAACAATTACTACTTTACTAGTGCACCGAGTAAAATATTCACAAAAGGCAAAGTATATCTCACCAATTGCAAATGGAGTTCTCAGTAGATAAACTAGCATTGAACTGGAAGTACTTTATAAATAAAAGAGCATGGCTACAGTGTTACCAGACTGAAGAGGAGAACTTCACTCGAAACCGAGCTTTATTCCAGAGGTACAAGTAGGAGAAAGCCGGGGCCTCCGGCTCATTTCCAACACTCTCACCTCACCTCTCTTCCTACTCTAATTACAATGTGGAACTAAATATTTCTCTTCACCATGATCACAGTTGAAGGAGAGGACCTCTATTTATAGTGTGAAGGTGGAGTAACTCTTAAGTAGAGTCCAAAGAATATTCTCCTTCATCTTCTCTCTTCTTGCCATGTGGCATGCTAAACCGACGTTTTAAATCGGTTTTTGACACCATGACCGACTTCCATGTGTTGCTTGAGCCTTGCTCTACCTTTGGGCCAAAGGAGAATCCAAAGGGGCAAAAAAGTGGGTCGGCCGACCCAGGTTTGGGTCGGCCGGCCTGCCTGGTCTGGTCCGGTCTGGCTCGTCGTCTTCCGGAACTCCTTTCTCTCTCATCCGAGCTCCAAATATAGCAAATAATATATGCATTTCGATCGTCTCGACAAGCTCTTCATCATGGTACAGTCCATTTTGTCATTTGATGACTTTTCATAATATGTTTAATTTAAACTCCATCTTTTGTCTGATTTGCATACGGCCGATAAATCGTCTTTTCTTGTGTATGTCTGCAAAACATGAGACTACATCAAAACTCGTGGAACTCATTAATGTTAGCCTCAATGTAGTTTGAGTTCCTTTATTTTGTACATATGTTGACGGTCAAAAGCACACAAAATATTACAAATAAGGACCGTCAACACCGCTGCCATCCGCTCATGTTTCCACCGCTGCCGTCTGCGTGCATCCTTGCTGTCGTTGTCTCGCAAGCCGCTCCAACGACGAGGGGCTCGATGATATCTGACCACAACAAGCACAAGCGCAGACGGCGTGATGTTATATAATTGTTGGTGGCCATAGTTGCTTTAGGTTTTACGGTCATTCCAAATTCTTGGGTGGATGATAAAAATATTGTAATTCTTAATTGTTTTCTATCATTCTTAATTGTTTTGTGTAATTTTCTATAGATTATGCCCACTTCAAATTATTTTTGTTTTAGGCAATATATTTATATTTTGTGTTCAGCCACCAGTGGAAAATAATAGCTTTATGTTCTAGTATTTGTTGTCCAGTAGTTTAGATCATGATCTTTTCTAGACACTTTCATAATAAAATAGAAAAGTGATTCGATCATGCGACGCTGTCATTCCTTAAAATATGCTTTGTTACACACATTTCCACATGACAATAATAATTGGATACATGCATGTATCACAGGGACACATCATAGTTACACACACACACACACACACACACACACACACACACATATATATATATGAAAAATAAACTCGCTAACATCTTAGTTACATACATGCTGCATATGGTGTCTACGTTTTCTATTAAATTCACACATAAATTCTCATTTACATAATCAAACCTCGTTTTGCCATATCTCATTCAATCTTATTCATAATTCCAATTCAATAGTCATTTGTGCTCAATTATAGCAATTAGGAGCTTATTCAGAGGCAAATTGTACACTCGAGTCATATCTAAACCATGTTACAAAAACTTCCTTGTAATGATCATAACAAAATACATAAAATAATAATTTGTGTTTGTCTTCCCTTGTGCAAAGGTAAGTATATGTTGTCTTCCATTACAAAGCTAACACATGATCCAAACAATCCTTCTAATTTTGTTCTTGTACTAGGAGAAAACAGCACGCTCACTCCGAAATAGCACCCTAAAACATAATATAGAGACCGATAATCCTTGTACATGCTCCTTCTCATTGCATCCATTATGTCGTGTCTTTAGTGGTTGTGAAGCTATAAGAATGCAATCCATTCTAAATACAAGGGAAAATGTCAACCACTTAATCAGAAACATTATGACACAATCAAAGGATTCGTTGCTCACAGGTGGAGTGGGAGGGGACAACATGCGTCGATGGCGATCTTGAGGGGACGAAGAAGGTAGCTATGGCATTAAACAGAGGCAATTAGGATGAGGGGCGGTGCTAGGGATCGGTAGGGATGCAAGACTAGAGAAACAGAGAGCGAGTCGGGACTCGGGAGTGGATACAGAGAGGAGGGCACCCAAGAAGAGGCTTATTGTGAAATTTCAACTAACAAGTGCTGCTGCGGCAACTTTTTATAAAATACCAACTATTAAAGATTTTTTGGATGCAGATTAAAAGGATTATATTGAATGATTGAACGAGAGCATGAGATCTATGATTGCGTAATAGCTGTTGCCTCTGTATAAATGTAGTTGTGCATCCAAGGCAACTTCTTAAATACTATATATTTATTTGGATTGAAAAGATGATTTTGTTTTTAAGAGAAGCATAGGCTTTTTATATAATTTCATTCCTTAAGAAACGTACTGAAAATATCCTAATAGTGGAGAAAACATGTATAACATGGTTCGATAAATAAAAGTTAATTTTTTTATTTGATATTCATAGATACAAACCAAACACCTAGGATTGTCACAGAAAAACATAGTTGCATTTACGACAATATCAATTGATATTGTGAAGTGTCTTAAAGATTGAACATTAAAACCAACATATATATTGTAAATACCACACTCACTAAACTACAATAAACCACTATAACAAAAATAAAAAAACAACCTTTTAATAAGTAGCTAATTGTGCATCGTTGGCATATGCTTAACTACTACATCCTATGTTTAGAAATGTTTTGGACTTTTACCACCCATTGAATATACACAGTTGAGATTCATCCTTTTGTTGCACATAGATAGTTCAATTTTATGCGATTATACTATTGATCGCCAACTATTTTTAGGACGTTTTAAACCTAATGCTTTCATCTTTAGTTAGATCTATGGGGCTACAACATTTAGGTTGTGATCTTCCAATTTATCATGTGCATATACTTGTTTATTTTAGCCTAAAGTTGTAGTGAAGTGTGAACTATAATATGTAAAGTTGAAGGAGGGATCCTTAGCGGGGTTTGGAGAGGCTAAAAATTTATCAAACATTGTTTTAAAAGTTTCAAAAATTATATCATTTTTTGCTAAGCCATATTTTAGGCACGAGTTGAATGTATGTGACTCCATACATTGCAATGGAACAAAAAAGTGGAAGTCAGTTTTCCACATATTGCATATTGCAACGAGTCTACTATAGTGACTATTATCTAAACCATTATATATTAGTGACAGAGACCTATAATCACATATGATCATCTTAATTCACTTAAATGGCGTTCAATGAAGAGACACCAGGACAATTGATTATATTTCCCCTATATGCAACCATATGCATTTAAATAACGCCTAAGTTCTTCAACAAATATAAAAAGCATCTAAACACTTTATATATTAATTTTAATATAAGATAAATAATAATGTTAATAATACTTTTTATCTAAAGTTATATTTTGGGTATTATAGTGTTTGTGATTCCGCACACTGCAATGGATTAAAAAAGTGGAAGTTGATTGTCCACACATTACAAAGAATTCACTAAACTGACAAAAAAAGTATGATCTAAACTATTTTATACCAACGACAAAAATAGGCGACACACATGATGATCGTAACTCATTTAAATGGTGCTTAATGAACGGATGCCAAGGCAATCAAATATAGTGTTCATGATATGTAAGCACACACTTTTGGGTTAGAAAAACGGATTGATGCGCATTGTATATCTTATTTCACATGTTTAGTGATATATTACCAGAGTGCACACAAGTATATCAAGAATCGGTCAAGTGCTCGTATATGAATGCAGTAGAAAAAAAACTAATGAAACTAAGAGAGAGAGAGAGAGAGAGAGAGAGAGAGAGAAAAAGTAAAAGATCCAAACATTCATACGCTACTCGTATGATTTCTTTTTACATACACTACCACTTGCTACTCTCATTTGTGGAAGTGGATATGATGAGATTCATGAGATCGACAGGCTCACACATCAGTCGAAGGCAACCTAGCCATGTTTGGTCTGTGCGAGCCTATCAATTTGGTGAACACTATGGATACGCGAGGCTACCAACGTACAAATATTCATGCCAGGGGTTTGTTGAATAAGATGAGGTCTATTAGTATAAATAAATATGAATTTTAAATCACGAGCTAACACTTAATAGAAAAAGTGGAATGTACCACAGTCACTCACCACGTCCAATTCTTTAATAGTAGAGTTAAAAAGTTTTACTTCTTTGTTAAAAAAGTATATGTAAAAAAGTGGTTCCATGCACTATGCTTGGTGCCAACTCAATCTAACACCTAGTGGCGGAGCTTGGCAGAAAATGTAGGAGGCCAAAAGCAACGCCCAAAAATATGGAAATATGAAAGATGAGTATGGTTGCCTTGTTGGTTGTATTTTGATGAATAATTAGTATATGTACATATGCTTAGCAACAAACATTAGACGTGGAAGTAGAATGTCATGGATCTTAGAGGATATCTTCCAACATATTGATCGGAGCCGATATACGAGGGTAGTACGTAGGGGATCAATTAGCAAACCCACTTTATTTTGTGCGCACTTGTAACACCACAGCTTTCCCTAAGCCCAAAATGTCACTAACAATAAATTCACCTAAAAAATGAGGAGCATCTTCCTTAAAAACCGAGCATCCACTTAACCGACAGCAAAAACATTCGTATCAACACATAATCACTAGCACACAACTCAAACTTTACAAGGACCAAACATAATCATGCCCCTTAGAACAAAGAAATATAGCATCTACTAAAAATCAAACAAGTAACAGCTGGCACCATGTCGAAGCGTGTGTTAGATTTGTAATGGGAGAAATCGATAGTTTAGTTAGTGATATAACTTAAAGTTATATTTACTGTAGTTAGGATAACTAACCTAACACGCTGGTGCATCATAGGGTGGGTAAGTGAGACGCAACAAATATTTTTTGGTAAGTATTGATCTTGAGCTTTGAGATGAGGTGAGATGTTACAATACTATTACTAATTGATTTTTTTTGTGGGTGTGTGGTGGGGTGGGTGGGTGGGTGGGGGTAGGGGTGTTCAGGCCAGCCTGGTCCCAACTAAGCTCTCTATCTTTACTGACACCTCATACGTTCTACATGTTTGGCACTTATTGGGTATTCTATCGAAGTGAACCCACACACTAGATGCCACCTAGACCGTGACATGGCAGACCGAGTCCAGCCAGGCAAACTCACGGTGGGTAACTCGTGGGTTGGTGCTCATTTTGCGTACATAGACGGTATTCAGTATGTAGACTAGGGTATAGGCAAGGGGGCCAGGCCGGCCACTGCCCTCCTTTGCGTCCCGTTCCCCTCCTCCGTCCCAAGAGCTCACCGCTCGTATTCCCGGCTTTGCTGGTAAGATCACTCCAGCTCCGTCTCTTCCTCCTCCTCCTCGCGGCTCGCGGCCTCAGATCCGGACCTGGCATTGCGCTTCTTGGTAGATAGCCCTAGATGGACTGATCCCTCGATCAGCCGGAAGGAGAGAGGTTTCAATTCCGTCTGGTTCTGCTCTCTGCTGTATATGCTGTCCGTACGCCGTAGAGTGGGGTAGGGGCCGGGCGCCCACGCCCACGCGTGGGAGGGGTCGCCTGGGGTCCCGTGGAGCTGGGAGATGGTCGCAAATTCCAAGAACCAGTGGAGCTCCGGCGGCAGCAATGGGGGAGGCTCCAGGCCGTCCAGGAGGGAAATGGTGATGTGGTCCGAGAAGATGAGCGAGTACCTCATTGACACGCTGCTGCACCAGCAGGCTATCGGGAACAGGACCGAGGGCAGGTTCCTGACCGCGGCCTATGAGAGCGTCATCACCGGGATTGGCGAGAGGTTTGGGGTGACGATCGACCGTTCCAACATCAAGAACCGCCTAAAGTCCATCAAGGATTGCTTCCATGAATGCGAGAGCCTTTTTGATAAGGAGGTTGGGATTAAGTGGAGCCCGGTGACCCGGAAGTTCCATGCCGAGCCTCATGTTTGGAGGGAGTTCATTGAGGTCCGTGTGCTACTGCTATCAATCAAGCTTGTAGGTGTGGAAAGTTTCTGAGCTATTGTAAAATTCTTTTCCTTGATCTTGTAGAGAAAACCGGAAGCCAAGAAATGGATGACGAAGACCATCGACCATTACGATAGGTTACTGGAGTTATTTGGTAAGGATAGGGTGAAACATCTGGCTGTTGAGAATCCAAAAGGCACCCCAAAAAAAAAGGGTCTGTCTGTTGAGAATCCAAAAGGCACTCCGAAAAAAAAGGCGCGAAAAGAACCACCGCAGGAACCACAGGAGAAACCTCAACGTGCACCATCAAATGGTTTGGAGTTGGCCATCGTTGGAAATTTGAATCAAATGGTGAATGAAAACGAGGTATTCGATCTTTGGAGCTGAATAATTATCAACGAGATAGTAAGTTATTTTGTTTCTGTGATTGATTGTTCACATTGTTTGGCCAAGGTAAGACTAACAGAGTGCTTGATTGGATGCTTAATTTGTCCATCTCTATTTTTAGGTCTGCCATACTCTCTTAGGCAAATGTTTGGTTCACCATGTTTCCATAGTCCCATGGCTCAGGATGTGATGAACTCAGCTGCCACTATTGTGCGTCAGGTTATTTGGTTTCCGTAGTCTATAGGGCAAGCCACATTTGCCTGACAATAAATCAGGCCTTGAACTTTGCTTGTGGAATGCTTATGCAGATACCAAAACATGATAAACTACAGATTTGAGCTTTTTAGTTTGTACAGCTAGCTAGCAGTCGATTTGGGATGTTTACACTGCATCTTCTTTCGGTATCTGCATGTTCTTGCACGTTTTGTTACACAGTTGTGAGTTGTCTGCCCATTAGTTTGTACAGCTAGTTAGCAGTCAATTTGCTGTGCAAGTTAGCTATTTCAATAGGCTATGCTGTTATTTTATTTGTAAAATCAAAATAATTTGGCTCTATTGGTCAATTTTAAAGTTTTTATGATATTTCTATTTGTTCTTTTCAACTTCGACAATTTTCAGTCTCGCTGCAAATGACAGTTCTATTCAGAAACAAATGGCAACCATAGCTTAACCTTTGGTTGCATGTTACTCATTATTGTATTGCCAATTTTGTAACAGCTCTCCTCTTTTGCATTGAATAGTTTATTTTGGAAATTGTTTGTTTGGTATCGTTCACTCAACCAAAGAAGAATGGAAGTGGTTAGTCAATCAACTAAGTAGCAATTTATTCCATGGAAGATATTTGGTGCGGCTCAATCATGTCTTTTAGCGTTTTCTAACAACAGCTACTCGAGTAACTCGACCATGTCTTTTTAGTATATTGGAGGACAACTGTCTATGTGCATAACCTTTTGCTCTTAGAATATTAAACCTTGTTTCTGATCATCTATCAAAGGGTAATGTTGCTGTTGTGCGGTGCTATGCTGCATTACTGCCTAGTGCCTATACATCTCTGAGGCCTTAATAATAGTCTTAATGGAGTGAGTGCTGTAATCTTTGTTGGCTGTATATGGGGTAAAAGGTTATCATGAAGGAAGAAATGAACCATCATAATTTCCTTTTTTGGGACCAATACATGGATGTCCACTATTGGCTTTCCTCTTCCGACTATCGTGGGGGGTTTTTTAGGGATTTTTATCGGTGGCAAGTATTTATCATTGTTGGTTGAGTTTTGTGGAATTGGAGTGATCCATCCACTGATGATATTCTGTTTCTTTCAGGTCCTTGATGAAAACAACATATTTGGAGAACTTAATTTGTCAGAATTATGCAGAACTGAAAATGGCATTGTTGCTATACCTGTTCGTGCTAATGCATACGGTAAAGGCTTGCCCTATGCTCCTGAAAATTGGCCATGTCGTGGAGATGAATGGTATTGGAAAGTGGGAGGTAGGGGTTCTGCAGCTGGCCACTGGATTGATAGGTAAATGCTTTTGTCAGGGCCTCAGAGGGTTAGGCACAAATTTTGTTAGCTTTCGCTGTGCAAAAAAAAAAAAGTTGGCAAAATGAAAAGCGGGTATTAATTCCTTAATTTAGTATTGGACCAGCAGTTAAATCGTTTGCGTTATATGTAGTTGTGCCGTGAAATGAAGTTTATGTGTACTCCTGACTTGTGTTATGGATCCAAATGTGAACAGGTACCTTACACCGCCCTCACGTTTTCGTGATGCTACTGGTAAAAAGACATCATTCACAAGTAAATTAAAGGTTGAAGAATTTCTCAAAAACAATTTTCCTGATACTGATCCTAGTACATTCTTTTCAATGTTTATTTGGAAGATCCCTTCTGAAGGTCACATGATCCAAAAAGGTTAGATCTCTCTGTTGCCCTTTTTATGTTATTTTAGTTATCTTTGTCGTGTAAATAGTACTTCATAACGACACTATATATCACCACTGGAGCAGAGCATGTATTGTGACATTAGTGCATAGCGTATAGTGGGTGCTTCTGTAGTTAGAAGTTTTACCTTTGTTTGGAAGCCATTTTTCTAGTTATTTCATATTTGAGTCTCCATAGCTGATCCTTAATATGTGATGCAAACATACGTGAGGACCTTCTGTTTTCTTTGTACTAGCTGCTAATAACTTCCTCATGTAATCATCATTATTCCCTGTTTACATTTGTCATTGACTCATTGTCTGTGTTTGTTTTACATTTTAGATCTTCTATTTTTTGGCGTTTTATTTATAAAAATGAATTTCATTCTATTGCTTCAAATGTAGCTTAGTGCGGTGCACCTAATAATATCACATTCGCAGAACTCCACCATATGCCTCCCTTGCACACACCACACAGTTCAAAATATTCCTTCTAGTCATATGGGTTTCATATAAGTGAGTTTCATTTTATTGCTGCAAATGTAGCTGGCTGCTGTGCACCTAGTAATGCCACATTCACAGAACTCCGCCATGTGCATCCCTAGTACACACTACACAGTTCAAAAGATTCCTTCTAGTCATGTGACAACCTGTTCCATTGATTCTGTGGTGTAGCAAACTCACTTATCAGTTTTGTGCTTATTTGGACTTGGATCTTGAGCATTAACTTTGTTCACATGTATCGCCTATCAGTCTTCCTAACTAATAAGATAACTCATTGAGGAAATGTAAACATATGACTATATTAGAAAACAGTGCAACTGCACAAGCCGCTTTTGCTATTTCATAGGAAATATTAAAGCGACAATCAGCAGAGCAACTCGCTTTCCAGTATTACTGTTCTCATACTCCCACATCTGAAGTAGTTAATTATTATGCATTAAATCCCACCTTAAAAATTGCTTCAAATATGAAGGCAAATAGCTGTAGTCCCAGTACAATTTAGCAAAAAAGTACAATTTTGATTCCAATTGATTTACAAGTTCTTCTGTTCCCACCTAATCCGGTAAATTCCCTAAAGATATAATTAGTTTTTATTGAATGGCTGGATGAGCACGCTTTAACATTGTTAATACCTCATACACTTAATCGGGTGCTTGGGTATTTTTAATCCCATATCGTCTTTTCATGTCCCATACGCATATCTTGTCTGTACAATATTAGTCTACAAAGTTTTATCTCTTCTCCAAATCCTAAATCCCTAGGCACCAATCCAATCCTTGCCTCCGCCAGGCCAGCCTATCCTTGCTGCTGATGGTTACTTCTTCCTCTTGAATCCAATTGATTTGAGTCGACTCTATCTCTATCCCACTGCTCTCCAGGAGAAGAAGGCAACTGGCCGCACTTTCATCTTCTTTGTCGTCCCCAACCTTATGGTGGGTTATGTTCCCCTCAATCAAGTGGCGACTTTCCCAAATTCTAACACACATAAAGGAAAATATTTGAGATGTACATTTAGACAAAGCATCTGAAGTAATTTTATCTTAGTCTTATTCATATCTAATATGGAGATTGCTTAAGGTTTATCTAGTACTGTACTGGTATTTTTTTTTTTCATTTGTGATGCTGTTTTTTTTTGGTCTTTTGTGCGTTAATGGATTGTAGATGCTTCAATGCATTGGATGCATTTTTTTGCATATCTCCCATCGTTATTAAGGCATTAGCATGGGAGAGTGAGAGCTCAAGGCAGGCATAGGGGGCCAGCAGATCTGCTGGATTTTCAACCGCCGCCTCCTCCTACATGCAGGTGGAGCTTGCTTGTTGCCGGTGCTGCCTCCTACTGCAGGCTGAGCTCAGGTGGCTTGCTACCATCGCTAATTGCTACCCTCCCCTCCCTTCCTCTTGCTCCCTACCAGGCCCTAGCTGCTCGCCCTCCACATCTGCTGCTCTGCTTGCTGCCATTGGGAGTACTAGACTCTTCGTGACAGCTGTGTGGGAGTGGGAAGTGGAAGAGAAATAGGGTTGAGGGTGAGGAGAGGCATGGGCTAGGTGTGAAACGGCCCTGGATAAGATGGCGTTTAGACAGGGAATAACTAGACCACCAAGTTACAAACGCCATATTAAGTCGTGATGTGAGTATGGTGTCACCTTGACACATGCCACACTTAAAAGGTGTGAGGGTGGTTGAGCGTTCACCTTGCCTTGCCTTTATTTCATGATATTTGCTCCTATTTCTTTGTAGATTACCAATTTTGTGATGTTCTTTAATACCTAAATATGTCCAGGAATTCAGCAACTGGGGCTCAATGAACCTGAACATGGCTTGGCTGATCCAGCTGGGCCGTGTAAGGCTAGGAATAAGTTGTGCAAACTTGAGAGAGAAGAATTTATTGAAACATCACCAGCACAGGATTGTGACATCTGTTGTACAATTCCTACTTTCTGTCGTGAGTGCTGTTGCATTCTCTGCCGCAGAGCTGTTGACTATTCCTTTGGAGGTTATGGTTACATAAAATGTGAGGCAGTTGTGGAAGAGAACTACATATGTGGCCATGTTGCACATATTGATTGTGCACTT
The DNA here is from genome assembly GCA_036346415.1 of Raddia guianensis. NCBI lineage: Eukaryota > Viridiplantae > Streptophyta > Magnoliopsida > Poales > Poaceae > Raddia > Raddia guianensis. The sequence goes on from CM070536.1 coordinate 33,919,475, forward strand.
CGCACTTTCATGGCTGGAACTGTTGGGGGAAGTATTGGCCTAGATGTGCAATATTACTGCAGGCGTTGTGATAACAAAACTAATCTGATGATGCATGTAGAGAGACTCCTGGAAACTTGTCAATCTCTTAAATCCAAGGATGAAATTGAACCTATCCTGAATACGGGCTTGTGTATCTTGCGTGGTTCAAGACAAGTGAGAGCAAAAAACTTGGAGAACTTTATGGGACTAGCAATGGCGAAGGTATGATGTGATATATTTTATTGGCTCTCAGGATTTTCCCTATTTATCATCGTTTAGTACTCTGATTGGTGATGACTTGTGATACTGCACATAGTGCGTGATCCATTTCTTTTGTTTATTCTACTTCGACCTCCTTTGCAGTAGTTCGAGTAGTGCATAGCCCATTTCCTTTGTTTATTCTACTTCTTTGACTTTCTGTTTAGTAGTTTTGAGGCTATTGATTGAGTCTACTGCTTACTGCAGCTGAAATGTGGGGTTGACCTTGTTGAGGTTTGGAAAATGGAAGATGTTGATGGCATAGATATGCTGAATGAAGGTAAACATCATTTTTGAGTGCTACTAATTACAGGAGAGAACTATATTGAGCAAAATAATTCTTTTAGCACTTTAGATGTCAGCCCAAAAGGTCCTAGCCTTGCTGTGATGGCTTTGACATATGTTCTGTGTAATTGCGATAAACTGTTGTTCTGGATTATGCTGAACTTTTGGGATCGTATTATAGTCAAAATCATGTTAGGTACATCCTATGGCTACATACGTCTTATTTTAGAAAGTGCAATTACTGCTTCGATTGCTTTTGCAAAATTTAACATTCTGAGGTGTCTAGCCCCTTTGGTAGCACCTGTGCTTTCTCCATTGCTATAGAAATGACTACTTCTCTGATATGGGCAGGCCCAACAATGCCTAGGCCCATGAACAGCACCGCGGTACCGTATCGCGTGAACAGTACCCGTAGGTACTGTAGCACGCGGCCCCGCCACGGTTAGGGTTATAGATATTACCTTATTAGTTTCTCTTTATTAAAAATATATTCTTATAACAAGTTAAGTCTTTTTTTAGAGTTCAAGTCAGTTTTTTATTTATGGTCCAAGTCAGTGCTCTCTATAAAAGGAGCGAGACGAGCTGTTGTCGAAACTAGCGCCTTTGGCTTTACGGAACCACCGGCCGTTTATCGTCGGTAATGCCTTACTAAGAACCTGGTTTACTCATTGCTTGGATCCATTGAAAGATACATGACACATCTCTTTTATAGGGATAAGAGACCTAGGATCTAAGAAATAAATCTTAACTAATCTTATCTTCTAAACAAACCGATCTTATCTAAGTCAACAACTCGATCTAATCTTAACTAACCCCCAAACTAATCCCGTGCTACAGCATCACGGTACTGTACATGGCGCTACAGTACCCGTGGTACTGTTTATGGCGTGTGCTAGCCCATAACATTCTCAAGCTCCTCATAATCTCTACTGTCGACGGTGGAATTTGGATTTTCTTATAGCAAACGCTGCCACTTGGCTAGTCTTAAATTACTGCATGCAACTACACCTTGTTGAACTGGCAGAACAGTTTGAATCACTGGTGTACTATCATCGTTGCTTCATGTATTGCTTGTGGACAATTAAGTTTGTTTCTTATGTCTAATGTAGGAGAATTCTCCCCAACTAGTGGTGCAACATTGCTTGGGACTCAGCAAACTCCAGAAGAGAATACACTATTGGGTTATCCATATCATAATGCTGATTTAATGGCTGATACTGAGTTGCAGAAGGCCGTTGAAAATCTTCCAGTATTCATTACTGGTGACCATAAGGTTATGTCTGTCAAATTCGAGGATGAGATAGATCGTACCCTTCAAGAACTGAAACGATCTCAAGAAGCAGAATACAAACTGGCAGAGCAGAAGCTTTATTCCCAGAAAGACTACATCCTCAGTCAGTATCGGCAGCTTGAGTCTGCAAGATCCGAGCTCTCTGATCCTATGCCCTTATCTGATACTTCGCACTACAGCGTGCTTCTCTCCAATGTTCTGAACCGGGTGGATCAAGTGAAGCGAGAAGAGGAGAAGTTCAAGGTCATGGTGAAAGTTGCTAATGGATTTGGGAGGACCCCGGCGAACATCGTCCAGGAGCTTTTTGGGTTATCTCCTGATAAGTAGCTCCAAGTTGGATTAGCCTAAACCTTAGCGATCATAGCTTTACCATACATGTATTATGTGTTGTACTGTTGTATGGGCTGTATATCCTCCCTTATGGGTTGTGCCGACAGCATAATACCCCATTTCTGGGCGAAAGCAGTGTTGCTGTGAATGCTCGGCAATCTGTGTTTTTATAGGAAACAGTTGATCCCATATTGATCAGAGTACTTCAAGCGATGATTCTGTTGGTGCTGTTCATTCCAGCTTAGGCCGCTCTTAAAAGTGTTGGACAACCATGCTATCGGTAGGGGTGGGAATGGATCGTTGTGATCCAATGGGTCTTGGATCGACCCTGAAAAAACAACCCTAATGGGTACTGGATCGACTCTAAAATTTTATTGGATCGGTGCGGGTAGACCCAAAAATTCCTAGGGGTATCTGGGATCGGCCATCGCAGCATGTAGGTAGGAGCTCATCCCTAGATCGGCAGATACCCATCGTCGGTCGGTCGGCCCTCTCTCCTCGCAACCTTGTCGTCCGGCCGCCGGCATCGGCGGCCGTTCTCCGACCTCCTCATCTCCTCATAAGCCACCGGCGCCTACAGCACTTCCTCCTTCAGGCGACGGACGCCTCCAGATCTGCGGCCGACCACCGCCGGTGGCGGCGCCCCACCGACCTACCGCCCACCCTCGCCGGGATCCAGCCACTGCAGCCTACGGCGTCACCCGTAGTCTCCCTGCCCCCGGCCGCAAGGAGGATGCCCCGGAGGGAGCCACCATGAACAGGTCTCCCGTCCAGCCATCCTCAAGGTAAAAAAAAAAAAAATCATCTTTGCTAGCCGCTGCTGCTTGTTGTCCTCAACCGCAGGTTGCTGCTCTGTTGATTAGGAAGTTGCCCTTCTAGAGGCTTGTTATGGAGATTGCCCAGGACATCAAGGTTTCTATCTTCTAAAATTTACCTTGAATTACAATCTTTGGGTTCCAAATATCAGACTTATGGGATAAAGATGCTTGAATATATGCCATGCATGCAGGCCAAGATGGTATAGTAAACTGTAGATTTTCAGACGAGTCAGTAAAGATGCTAGCTCAGTGTCTTGGTTCTAGATGTTAATAATGCGGTAAAATGTGTGTCGATTGGTGGTTTGTGACTAGTATAGTTAGCTTCCTGGGTTCACTTCAATCCTAATTGTTCTGCTCCAGTAACTAAATGTGTGTACTGTACTAGACTACAAGCGATATTTTGGCTAAATTTGCTCAATCATGAATTTCATCTTTAAAAAGAAATGTTCAATACTTCAATCATACTTGAGTTTTTGTTTGCTGTTATCTTAAAAAGAAATGTTCAATACTTCAATCATACTTGACATACTGTTATAGTACTGACTAGTATTTTTTAATCAATTACTTTATTTAGGATTTGTCTAATATTATTTAGGTTGCTATGTCTAATATTATTTAGGGTCTAAGCTATCATATTTAGACTGCTATGTCTAATATTACTTGTACCTTATCTCATGAAACATTGCCATACCGCTCACAACTAAGTCACATATTCTTGCTTTTATTTTCAGCCGATTGTGATAGAACAATGGAAACGGATCGTCTTCAAGAAGTAGAGGAAGTAAGGGCTGCTGAACATTTGACACCAGCAACAAGGACTTCTCCGAGCACTCCAATTGCCCCTGAGGACACCGAGATGCTTGAGGATGATGAGGATGACAGTGACTATGAAGCTAACGATGAAGAAAATGTGACTAAAATGGTTTGTGCGAAATCCCCATGTAAGGAACATGAAAGACAATTCCTGTCCAAGGCATGGTGTGAATATGTTCCAATTAAGGCAGGGGGAGAAGTTATTAAAGGACAGTGCATGCATTGCAAAAAACAAATTGGATGTAGGCGTGGTATCGGCACAAGTGCATTGGGTACATATTTGAAGAGATGTAAAGCAAGGAGGAAGGCACGAAGTGTTGTAGCCCAATTACATACACCAATTATGTCTCCTGATGAAGTAAGATTGGGGGATTGGAAGTTCGATGTCGATGTATCACGCAAGGAGCTAGTGCGGATGATTGTTCTGCATGAACTATCATTCTCAATTGTTCAGTTTGATGGATTCCATAAATTTGTCTCCAGCCTCAACCCATCCTTCACGATGTTATCAAGGAAAACATTGCGAAATGACTGCCTTAATTTGATGAGCAGAATAAAGTTCTAAAGGAGGTGCTTGCTGGTTTAAAATCCAGAGTATCATTGACTATGGATCTATGGACATCTCGTCAGACTGTGGGATACACGTGCTTGACATGTCACTTCATTGATGACAATTGGAAGCTACAAAAGCGCATAATTAGAATCTCTGTTATGGAATTACCACATATCGGTGTAGCCATGTACAATGTGATCCTTGAGGCAATCCAAGATTGGAGTGTTGAGAACAAGCTGTTTGCAATAACACTAGATAATGCAAAAAGTAATGATGCAATGGTGAAACTGTTGAAGGACGATTTATTGGCCAAGAACATGCTAATAGGAGAAGGTCAATTTGTCCATCAACGCTGTGCAGCTCATGTTGCGTCAAATACGTTCGAGGATCTCTAGCCCGAAAAGAAAAATTCGAGATGATTGTTGCACGGACAGGCATTTCTTGTGTGAGATGTCCTTGTCTTGATGTTTCTACTAGATGGAACTCCACATTTGATATGATCACTACTGTTGTGCCTTTAGAAGAGCTTTTGATTCTTTAGAGCTGCAAGATCCAAATTTCACAAGTGCACCTACATCTGTGGACTGGGATAGAGCTGAGGTTGTTTGCAGGCTTCTGAAGGTGTTCTACAATGCAACTAAGGTTGTTTTTGGTACAAAATATCCTACTGCACACCTTAATTTTTAAGAGATGTGGCAAGTCAAGATGTCTTTGGAGAAGGAAACGTATCAGATGGATCATGTGCTGAATCCTGAAGGAGATCCCGACATTCATAGTATGGTGACTTACATGAATAAAAAATTCAAGAAATACTAGGAATTGTCATGGATATCAATCTCCACTCCAGTTGTTCTAGATCCAAGGTTCAAGTTCTCGTACCTCGATTTTCGATTTGACCCAGCTTTTGGGAGTCAAGCCAAATCTAAGCTTACCGAAATAAAGGACGTGTTCCGAGGTATATTCATTGAATATGTCCACCAAACTGACTCCATCCGACAGTCTCATCAACAAAGAGATAATGGTGCACATTTGAACATTGAAGACAATATTGACCCACTTGCTGATTGGGATCAACATCGTACCATCTCCTTGACAAGTGCAGTGTCCTCAGAGCTTGACACTTACTTGGCAAAGGCTCCCCTTCCTCGCACTGCTGACTTTGATATACTTAATTGGTGGCAAATGAGCTCAGCTGAATATCCTACACTTGCTAAAATGGCTAAAGATATATTGGCATTGCCTGCTTCAACTGTGGCATCCGAATCTGCATTTAGTACAGGACATAGGGTGATATCTGATTTTAGAAGTCGATTAAAACCAGAAATAGTTGAAGCACTTGTATGTCTTCAAGACTGGCTTAGAGCATCAGGTAATATATCTTGAAATACCATCTTGCTAAAACTAACCAAGAAATAATTATTTTTGCGCTTCTTTTAAACTGCAGGTTCAAATTAGTTGTGCACAGCGTCAATTTTTTACTACCTCGAAGAACCAGGTCCAGAGATAGGAGTACCCATATCTAATTGTTGCCATACTGTTATTGTAGGAACTTGGTGATAGGCCATAGAATGGTACTGCATTCTCATGGTGCTTTCTCAAGTGTAAGTTGAATGGATTTTTTTTAGGATCTTTGACTCCTTGTATGTAAGTTGAATGAAGTAGTTTCTACCTGTTCTACGGTATGAGCCAGAACTCTTCCCTGGTCTGATCTATCGAATTAAGCAGCCAAAAATTATTCTTTTGATTTTTGTTTCAGGCAATTGTGCTTGACTAGATTAGTGGATATCCTACCTTTTCCTTTAGATATTTGTGCTATATCTTTTTCTATATTTGGAAGAGCACAATTCTGTGAATGCCAATGAAGTACCGAACCATGTCATGCTAGCTGAATACTATCATTCTCTGCTGCCAATGGTTGACAGGGGATTTGCTACTTGCATGACATGTTTTTTGGTCTTCAGTCAAACAGAATGGATCTTTCTTGCTTAATTACTGCATATTCTATTCCATTTGGGTCATACACAAAATGGATCATATGGATCGACCTTGGTCAAAGCATGATCCAAATGGATCGATCCATTGATCCATTATTTAGTAATGGATCATGTGAATCACTCCAATGGATTGTGGGTCGATCCATTCCCACCCACAACCGGGTATAGTCTGCGGTTGCCTAGCAGTGCGTAGATCTTAGATGACGATAAACACAGAGATGTAGGAGAGGAAGTATTTTTTATTGCTTTCTTATGGATACATAGTAGATGAAACCTCTCCTATTTATACTTAGGTGCTAGAGTTTCGGTTGGTCTAACCAAGTGGGCCCCACCCCTAGCCGCGCCAGGCAAAAGGCCGGCACGGCCTGGGTGCTGTTCCTCAACAAAAAGCACTCAATGCAACAAAATGGGAAATAGTGCAGGTGATTGCTTTTTGATGATAGATCCGTGGCTCTCTCCGTGTAAATTTTCTCTCGTTATCTTGGGTGCTGTATCTAAGAGCATGTTCAATGCTAGTACCAAAGTCTCCCAGCATCGAATTTTTACTATTTATTAGAGGGGTTAATTTCACTGATGCCATTTTCAAACAGCCCGAAACCACGGTTACCATTTTTCAATCGCCTCAAACAGAGATGCCATTTTAACTATTTTTCTTTGCCAAACGTGCCATTATGAGGATTTAGAGACAATACATGTTCCAAATACACATGGAAATACCTCATATACGATGGACCCCACCTGTCATTGGCTACTCTGTTTCTTCCTCCTCCTCACTTCTCTCTCCCCTTCATTTTCCCCAAATCCTCCGGCGAGCTCCATAGCTCCTATGTGACGGCGGCGATCTCCTCCTCCCACACGCGCAGCAGCTCCCACGCACGCCGGTGAGCTCCTCCTCCCTCGCGCGCAGCTCCCATGCGACGGCGGCGAGCTCCTCCTCCCATGGTGTTGTAGGGGAGGCCGTGGCCTCCGGTGAGCTCGGCGATGGCGGCACTGGCGACCGAAGGCGGCTCCGGCGAAGGGGAGATGTCCAGGAGCAAGGTGAGAGCAAGGGGAAGAGGTTGGGGTGGTCGAAGAAGGGGGTTACCAAAGGAAATCGGAGCTCCCGGCGACAATGGTGGCACGGCCGGAGGGAAAACGACGGCGAGGTGGCTCCGGGGTCTCTCGGCTTGGGGTTTGTGGGGGAAAACAGTGCAGAGGCGGAGGCCAAGCTCGGGGACTAGCTACTAGGGCTCGAGGTTCACGGAATCGATGAGTTCGGCATCGCCTTCCTCGGTTCCGGCGGCTTGGAATTGCGGAGGAGATGGGCACAGAGGCCCGTCGCCGCCCATGCTCCTCCGCCGCCCGTGCCGCTGAAGCTCACCGCCGGGGAGGTCGCCGCCGAGGAGGGAACTCGCCGCCGCCGGAGGGAGCTCGCCGGAGGATCTCGCTGCCTTGGCCGGAGAGAGAGAGAGAGAGAAGGGAGGAAGAAGCTGTGAGAGGCTGACCCACCTGTCAGCCCGTATTTCTCAGTATATTTGCCTTGTATTCTCCCGTAAGTCCCCATAATGGCACGTTTGGAACGGTTGATCTGTTAAAATAGCATCTCTGTTTGAGACGATTGAAAAATGGCAACCGTGGTTTCGAGCTGTTTGAAAATGGCACGAGTGAAATAAATTAGAGCCACAAAATTTGGGCCTGGAATTGGACATTATCCAAAATGCCCTCCCCGGTTCTCCCTAAAAAAATTGATTTTTCACTCTACAAATATGTGATCCGCTTAAAATCAGAAGATTGATCACTGGGTCATCCATATCTGTAACCTGTTCCAACAACCAGGCACGGGGAACTGTTTTAAAGACAATTAACAGCGGTAGTTTAACCGCAACAGATCATTAACAGCAAACCAAAAGACTCCAAAAGAATATTCTGCTGCCAGCAATTACAACGAACGAAAAGAGCACATAATGTTTAGCTAAATCTCACAGGAAATGAGATGAACCTAAAAGCTAAAGGTGATCCGAGTAATGCGTCAGGTTGGGTTCGCCTGGACCCCCGCGCCGCCGCAGAGCCGTCGCCTGGCCAGCTTCCGCCGTGCCCGCTTCGCCATCGTCGAGCACCTGGAAGCCAGCAGCTCCACCGTGGCCGGTATCAGCCGTGTCCCCTCAAACAGCACGCTCCTCCGGTACTCCACCACCCACGTCTCCGGCTCCAGCCGGACAGCCACCGCGCCCCTCCCCCGTTGGCTCCAGGAGCTGCAGTTGCCCGCCCTCACCGTCGGCCACACACTCCCGTCAGACCACTGCAAGCACCACACATGGGCCATGGCCTCAGCGAGAGAATGGCTCTTGCCTTCTTGGCATTGTTAGTGCTTATGCGGATTAATTACCTCGGTGACCTCGCCGGAGAGGAGTGTGAGGTGCCTTGCGGAGAGCGTGAACGGGAGGAGGCCGGAGGAGCGGAGAGGGCTCCCCCAGACGGTGACCTCCTCCACCGCCGACTTGTACACCGCGCAGCGCCAGTGGAACACGGTTTGGTCATTCTGCAAGGAGAAATTTCGGTGAATCACTCGTATTTACGGTTAAATCCATGAATACTGACGCGCGAGAGAGGTGAACCTGCTCGAATCGCCAGACAGAGTCCTGCAAGCTGCAGTTGGAGATCCTCTCGCCGCCGACGAGCTGCCGGATCGTTGACTCCAAGACGCGCAGTTTATGCCCCAGGCCCTCAGGTGCAAGGCGCGCTTCTTCGCCGAGGCGCGCCACGGTCTCCGGCGACAGCTTGGGACCGAGCCCCTTCGCGGCGATCTTCGGGACAAGCCCCGTGTCCACCCACAGCAGAAACACGAAGCCGAGAACCGTCGCCACGTAGGGGGCCCAGTCGGGCCATCTCCCATCTTCCTTCTCCTTCCCGGCTCCGGCCGCGTGCTTGGGCCTCCTGGACTTCGCGGTGGATCGCATCGGCGGCGTCCATGGCTCGGTCACCGCGGACCCGGGCGAGGGCGTGCCGCGGCCGGGAAAGAGAGGCCTGGAGGCGAGCTTCCTGTCCCTGGCGGCGGCGGCGAAGCACCTCCGCGCGGAGGCGGCCTCGGGCGGGAGGAGGTCCCGCGTGGCGTTGATGCTGGCGAGGCAGATCTCGCAGGCGCAGTTGGCGTCCTTCCGGCAGCCCGGGTAGTAGCACCCGCCGTCGCCGCCGCCGCGGGTCCCCCACGGCACGACGATGGTGGGCGGCGGCGTCCGCGCCGCCGCCCCCACGCTGGGGTTGGAGCTGGAGGAGCAGGAGGAGCCAGTGGAGCATTGCGTGGCCGTGGTCGTCGGGGTACCCGTGGTTGCTCTCCTGTCCGTTGCTGTCGCCGCCGGCGGCGGCTGCTCCGGCCTCGCCATCTCCCTCTCATCCATGGAAGGATCTGCGCTTGGTTGTCTGATCTGTTAGGTTGGTACGAGAATAGAGTCGCGGTGTTATTATCAGTAGGAGAGGCGTGAACGGGAGAAGTGGAGGCGGGGTTTCAAAATTTGAAATGGTTGGTCACTTGCTCGTGTCGTGCCCAACGGCGCCGGCGAGCAACGGTCGAATGAATCGAATCGTCGCTTCCCGGGGAGATCTAGGGGTGGAAGAAGCTGTCGTGAGGCACTGAGACTGACAGATGGGCCAGATGTCAGCCACGTGTGCTCGGGTACTCGGGTATTTATTGGAGAGTCATCAATTCACCAGGCCGCTTGATGCAAGAAATGGCCCAATGGTTTGGGCCTGGACTGATTAGAGTCCGTAGAATGGTTGAGCCTACGTCGATATGTTTATAACACCACAATCTTAACTGACTGAATCTTCTCTTCAAAATAAATCTGTCTACTTCTCACGTTCTAAATTGATTAGAGTCCGTAGAATGGTTGAGCCTACGTCGATATGTTTATATCATTTAATCCTTATTTTAAAATAGAGTATTTCCATAGTTTCTAAATATTTCCATGACAAATTTGGTTAGCCATAGAAAATTATGTATTAAAAACCGTAGTTTTGTTAAAACTTATTCTTACAGTATTGAAATCTATCCGACCTAGACTTTTTTCATGCGCGCCGCATCTAGCTCACTCACATACTTTTTTTTTTTTTACTTCTCGCGTGAAAGCCTTACCCTCCAGATACTTCTGTCGTCGCCCTCATTTTCTCTTTCCCGGGAAACAACCGGAAAACAAGGTGTCCCACTTGCATCTAGGGCTGGCAACCTGGCTTGAATCTCACAAGCTGATCGTAGCTCGCTCGATTTTGGATTGGCTCGTAGACCAACGAGCTTGAGCTCGAGCTTTTTTTGTAGCTCGGTCAAAAAAGAGCTGAGCCGAGTCTAGGGTTGGCTCGCTCAAATATTGTGGATTCGTAGATTTCTAGGTATATTTTCAGTCCATATTACTAATAATTAGTCTACTTGCTTGCAATCAATTAGATATACCGTCAACACAACCCAAATAAAGCTCTTCAAAGGATTAAATTAAAAGTCTTCCTTGAGAGAGCCCTCCAAACCCCATTTTTTCAATCCCCAAATATCGCTTATCAACTTACTCATCAGGCTCGCGGGCCCTCACGAGCCGGACCGAGCCTCGAACGAGTCCGAGCCGAGCTTTTTCTCTAGATCGTGTGGTGAACGAGCCGAGCCTGAGCCGAGCCTGAAAGTGACGCTCAAGCTCGGCTCGTTTCCACCCCCTACTTGCATCCCTAACCGAAGATGGTGCCCAGCGGATTCGCGATGTCGCCACCGCCGTCGCCCTCCATTGTCTTGCCGCGAGAAAGGCACTGTCTCCCCTCCTCGCCACCCCTCCGTCTCCCTGCCATGGCCGCCCCCTTCCCGATATGGCTGCCCCTCCCCGATGCGGTCTCCTCATCCCCACGGTATCCGCGCCTCGATTGATTTTGGCTGTCCTTGTAGCTACTTCTGCCAATGAAGTTTTATGTCTTTCACCTCTACGTTGCATCTCGAATTGATGCCTTTCTATGAAATTGTATAAGCAACATACGTGCTGATAAGTATTGTTTTGTTTGTCTCAGGGAGAAAAGAGAGGGCATTCTACGAGACAACCCAGTTTTTTTGTGAGCATCCTCATGAAAGTACAAATAGCTAAGATAATGTGGCCAAAATGCTTGGACTAAAGAAGCTTGGAATAGCATGACACAACGTCTTAATGCTAAATTTTCACCATCAAAGTTTTTGGTGTCGCAACTGGACAGAGAACAAATGCTAAAGAAGGGTCACAATGCAGTGAAGCTCATCTTATTAAAAAGTGGATTTGGTTGGGAGTTGGGACAACAACCTAAAGATGGCTACTACTATTGATAATAAATGGGAGGAGCTACCTAAGGAATTGCTGAAATGGAAGAATAAGGCCTTCTCATAGTACGACTTGTACACGATTTACTATGGCATGATCATCTAGCTAAGCGTGTGAGTTAAATATGATATTAAAGATAAATCAGGAACATGATTTGATAAATAATCATCACAGAAGAGGACTATGTCTTAGATACACATGTACAAGCAACACACGTATATCCCTATGTTGTGCGGTCCAGACGCGCGTAGATTGGGGCCGGTGTTGCCGACGCTGTCGCCCTTAGAGCCGGCATCATACTTCATGAACATATCTTCAACGAAGTTGCATGCAATTAAAGTAGATCAAAATAATAAATCTGATCACAAAAACAGCATACCAAATCAACATACCTGAGAGCAACCGTGCTTATTGCGCTGATTGCGTGTTGTAATTCACGGTAGTCGCACACAATCGCAATCGCATAAGAACACCTACGTAGAAAGAAAGCTAGGCACGATATTCTTTATTGGTCTACCGTGTAATTTTTACAATTGTCCATAATACTCTTAGACAAACCCTAGTTAGGAACGTACCTGTTAGACCCTAATCTAGCTCCTAGGGTCATAACAAAAGGGTCCACAAGGGTAGCGGTGCTAGGATTCTTTTGGGCCAGAATTGGGGTTTCGTGAGAGCCAGAGCCCGTGGAAAGTCGGGTTGTCGTTCGGATGGCGTGGATGCATCCAACGCGTTTTGCCCGGGCCATCTAAGAAACCAAACACACACGGTCGCGGAGATGCAATGCCACGGTGCGAGCATCCGTCACGTACGCGCGCCCACGCCACCCCCACGCGCCGGTGCGCCGGTGGAGCGAACCCCCACCATTTCCAACCGCGCGCGCGCCGGCCGGGAGCACCTTGTTCCAGCTCGCGCCCACGCATGCAGCTCTCCACCCGAAATGACGGGGTGGCGCGCGCCCCACACGATGGAGCAGCGAGCCAGCGAGAGCCATGCCCACCGGCCACCGCCGCATGCACATCGTCGCGTCGCGTCGCGTCGAATCGGCCGCGCACCGCGACGACGCCTCGATCTGCGAGCCGAGCACGCGCGCCCGGCCCCCTCCACGCGCACGCGCAGGGAGAGACCATCGATCCCCGTCTCCGTTGGTTTCTTCTGGCAGAGACGGCGACGCCGACCAGCCCCGGTCGGTCGGCACACCTTCTTAGTTTTCTAATCCTTCTTTCCCTTTCTTCCTTGTCTAAGCGACTCCTAGGTTGTTGCAAGTGTCACCGTGTGTGTTGTTCACTTTCTCTCTCACTCTCTCTCTCATCGATGGCTTGCTCGATCATCTTGGAAGCTTCTGCGTTTTCCTAGGCTCGATCAAGGGAGTGTCGCTGTCAGAGAGTCGGCTCCAGGACCTTGCCTTCTTTTGACTCACGGAGTGGTTCCATACTTTGCTCTGAAGGAAGCAATGATCCCGAATGGAAAAAAATATGCTATGGATCTCGGTCGTGTACTCCGATTTCAACTTCTCATGCACGTATAGTGTATGCAAGCAAATGGATCGTCCTAACTGTGATCGCCGCAACCATTGAAAGCAATTCTGCATTTGCGCATGCCACTCTCTAGCTAGGTCCTTCTGAAAACATAATCAAGGTGCCAAATTAGATGCAAATCTTCCGTCTTCAGGGTCAACTTGACAGACGTAACGTACTGCTGACACACACATCTTTTGACAGTCTCGTTCTCGCCAGATCTGTATATCCTCCTCAAAATCCTTACATAAAAAGCCACTTTAATTGTGATCCCTAATCATTTCATTGCAATGGTAAATTAAGGAGGAACCCGTCAAGCTGTGCAGCAAGAAAGAATTGAGATTGAGAGCAACTCGTTAGCACATTGTTACGTGGTGTCCCTCTCTCTAAGTAAGAGAGGCAGAAACCATTTGAACCTCAGCAAACCTGGCTTATTCTGACTCAGGCTCGCGAGCAGACGAGCTCGGGTCGGTGTCGACGTTTGTTTAACCGGAGGTTGTTGTCGGCAATGATTTATATGGGGTTATGTGCTGGATCTCAAACTCAATGGTAACACGAGACAAGGGATTATACAGGTTCATGCCCTCCTGGAGTAGGTAATACCCCAGTCATGTGTTCTGGGATTATGATGTTGATCTGATGATCAATGTTATGTGGATGGCCCTTGAACCAAGGTCCCCTGCCAGCCTTATATAGTGGGGGGACAGGGTTACAAAGTAGAGTCCTGATCGGTTACGAGAGGATTCCTATTTCTATCCTTCCTTGCCGGATACGTAGTTATCCGGGTTACAATCATATCTTCCCTATTTGGGATAGACATCTATCTTTATCCTTTCCTTGTCGTACAAGGTTGACTGGCAAGCCGAGTGTCCTCCTGTGCGTGTGTAGCCGGCTCAGCCCACCCCCTGTTGGGTAGTCCTCGCAGCCCGCTATGAGGATACCCGGGGTCCATGTATTCCACAGTCGGCTCACTTATATTCCTGAGTAGGAATGCAGCTCAGCTAAGGCTCAATAAAGCTCGCGAGCAACTCGTGAATGTTTGTGGCTCGCTTGGTCTGGGTGTCGCTCGAATCTTCCCCAGTGGCTTGCACTACCACTGGTCACTCCTGCGTCACCAGTCTCGTATATGGAGGGAAGGTGTCATCGTTGTTGGTACGTAGTGCTACCACACCGATAGCCTCATGGTAACTGCACTGTATTTGGGGAAGAGGTTTCATCGCATCGTTGGCTGAAGGTGGAACGGGAGGGGCCATCGCCGCTCGTTAGGCAAGAGGTGGAGAGATAGGAAGTGGCATTGGGTGGAGGTGGAGACTCGAGAGGGAGGGCATCGCAAGGCGGGAGGTGAAGAGGTAGGCAGTAGCACATGCGAAGGTGGAGAGGAAGGGCCATCGCCAGGCGGGAGGTGAAAAGACATGCAGTGGCGTCGAGTAGAGGTGGGAACAAAGGGGCATCGCCGATGGGATGTGAAGAGGCAAGGGCACCGTTGGCTTGGAGGTGAAGATGGAGTGGTGGCGTCGAGCAAAGGTGCGGAGGGAGTAGCATCGGCTGGGTGGTGCAGGCAAGGGTGATGTTGCCCTAGAGGTGGAGAGGGAGGGGCGGCATCGACCTGGAGGTGGGAATGAGAGAGGGCTAGGATTTGTTAGGTGGTGGTGGCGATTAATTGGGCCTTGAGGCTGTAAAGCGATGCGGTTGGATGACATGCTAGGTCAGGTCTCGCTCGGCTCGTATTTGTTTTTAAAGCAAGCTAAAATCATGTTTAGCTCATGCTTACTTATGAAGAGCCCAAACTTGAGCTTTTGCCGAGACAAGTCCGAGCAACGAGCCAAAGTGCCAGCTCTACTTACAAGTATAATTGTACCGAACATAATTTTAGGAAAAGGTGGTCGAATTGAACGGATGGTACCACCAGTTGATCGTACTTTATACTCCATCTATCAGAATCTATATATGCGGATGTTCTCTTTAAGACCGGCTTGAGAAATTCTTGAGATAGAAAGAAACAAAAAACGGCTATCTTTCAGCGTACACACGAAGCCCATAGGTTGTGAGGTGTAGGAAACCAACAGGACAACAGTTGCTGCTTGCAGGTAAGAATTTGCAGCTATTCTTAAATTTCAAACATGGGAAATGGTGATGTGTCACAGTAGCAGTTGAGAAATAGCTGAAGATAAACTCACGGGTTCGTGGATTTCGTGAAAAGGATTTTGTGGAGAAGGGAACAAGATGAAAAAAAAAATGTTCATTTAGCTCTTCTCTAATGTTTGCTTGCCCAGTGTCCACAGGTGGACCGCATGCGATCCAGAGGAATGTCATTTTTCCTTCACGTGTGTTGAGAGCGAGGATATTAAAAAACAAAACAGTATATCGGTGACAAAGGCGTCCTTGTTTGATCTTGGATGAAGAGGTTTTTGCATGGTGGTTTCCTTCCTGGAATCTTTGATGAACACAAATCGTCTTTACATGCTCGATCTCAGGAAGGAGCCAAATGCCGCGCCTGTCCATGAAAGATTCGCGATCATAGGCGGAGAACAAAAAGGAAATGATTCTGCTCCGACGAGAGAGTATGGTAAAAATTCCTAGGAAGAAAACTCAGAACAAAACGAGACCGATGCCAACGGATGATCGAGAAGGCAAGAAGGAACCAACCATTGTTTGATGGAGATGGCCGCGGCAACGGCGACTCCAAAATTTTATCTCTAGCGTGCCATATTGACATGCGTTACACTCGTCGACAATGACTTTTAAACAATATTATAAAATATTTATTATAATATTTTTATTTGGAAAACATACACGTGTTCATTTTATCTATTATGTAATTAAATAGGAGCCAATAGAGATATCACATTAATAAAAAAATTCTCACGTAAATCAAGAACAAGAAAAAATCTACACCATTGATTTTTTGTGGCGTCAGAGTAATGGCATATATTAAAAAAATAGGAATTCAAAATTAAAATAATACAAATAAAAGTCCATGATATATTGTAAGAAGAACCCCATGTTAGCTCCAATAAAATATATGTAAAAAATAGAAATAAGTCTATTATATAATTAAAACAAGAGCCAACAGAGCTACCACATTAATCAAATAAATTCTCAAACAAATTAAGAAAAAAAACTACACCATTGATTTTAGTTAGAATGGATTATGATGGCTCCGATTATAAGAAAAATATTAGGAATTTGGAATTAAAAAAAATATAAATAAGGAGTCCACTTTTAGATTGAAAGAAAGAGTCCATATCAGCTTCAATAAATATTTTTTTTAAATAATAGAAATTATAGTCCATGTCGGGCTAATAGAAAGAGATAGTTATCTGCCACAAGTACAAATAAAAGGTATAAAAAGTCAGAATAGAAAATAATAGAGAAAAGAGTCCATATCAGTTATAAATACAAATAAAAATTACATAAATTTGGAATAATAAATAGAAATAAGAGTTCATATAAGATTAATATAAAGGGTCCATATTAGCAATAAGTTGAAATAAAATTACATTAATTTGGAAAAGTCCGATTAATAGAAATAATACATAACAACAACGATTACAAATAAAAACTATATGAATTAATAATAAAAAATATTATAAAAAAGAGTTCATGCTTAAGTAATAGAATGAGTCCTTATGAACAACAATCTATTACGAGTCAACGGAGCTACCATGTTAGTTGAAGAAATTCTCACATAAATCAAGAAAAAAGCAAAGATCTACACCATTGATTTTAGTGGGGCTAGATTATAATGGTTCTGAATAAAATTTAAAAGTTATCAATTCATAATTAAAGATAATGTAAATAAGAGTCCATGCCAGATTGGAAAAGAGCACATATCAACCACAATAAAAAATATAAATTATAAAAGATCAGAGAAAAAATAAAATAAATAATAGTCGATGTCAAATTAATAGAAAGAAATCCTATCTACTATATTTACAAAAGTATAAAATAGAAATAAAAATAGTACAAAAAGAGTCAACGTCGATTAATAGAAAGAGTTCATATCAGCTACAAAAACAAATAAAAATTACATAAATTTGAAATAAAATAGTAAAAATAAGAGTTCATGTCGATTAATATAAATAGTCCAAATCAGCTACAATTAAAAATAAAATTAAATAAATTTGGAGAACAAATAAAAGTCTATGTTTCATTAATCCATAACAGCAACATTTACAATAAAAACTATATACATTTATAATAAAAATAATAGAAATACGAGGCCATGTTCAATTAATATAAAGAGCCCATACAAATGTCAATTACAAATAAAAATCACATAAATTGGAAATAGAAAATAATAGAAGTAAGTGTTCATTCCAGATTAAAAAAAGTCCATATGACCTACAATTTAAAATAAAACATCTGTTATTTCTAAACAAAATAGAAATAAGAGTATCCTATTGAAAGAAAGAGTCAAAATCATCTATAAATTTAAATTTAAACTATATACATTTAGAAAAAAATAAAAAATAAAACCAAGTCCATATAAACTACATAAAAAATTAGGCATAAAGCAAATAAAAAGAGTAACTCTAAAACTAGAAAAGGTGTTCGTACCAACAAAATAAAAAATAGATAACTAATTTTTCATTAAAAATATCAATAAATAGTCCATAGCAATTGCAAGAAAATAAGAAAATAAAGGAGTTCAGATCAACTAGTACTCCCTCCGTTTTTTTTATAGGGCGTATTTTGTTTCGTTAGGACAAAGGTTTGACTAACAATTACTCCATTAATACATATAACTTTTATGACACAAGATTGATATTGGTAGATTTGTATTTAAAAGTATTTACATATGAGTATGATTTTGTGTCATATAAACATATTAATGGAGTAATTGTTGGTCAAACCTTTGTCCTAACGAAACAAAATACGCCCTATAAAAAAAACGGAGGGAGTATAACAATATATTATTATTATATAATTTAAATACAAGCCAACGTAGCGATGCATGTTAATCAATCTATTATTAAGCAGGGTTTAATGGAGCGACTACGTTAATCTTAAAAGCAATCGAGGGAGCCACCGCGCCACGAGGGATGTTGCTATCGCCGCCGTGCCGGCGAAGTTGTGCCACGTGGTGGTGGTGGTTGCTGGCATCGGAATCGTCATGGCGTCCCGGCGGCCAAGGATGTCAGTCGACTTCCCTAGCTAAACTAATGGTATCCTAGTCCTACGCGCACGGCACGCGGGTCTTGTCGCCGGCGAGGCGGCGACGGCCACCGCGCGCGCGCCAGAGATGACCGAGGTGCTCAGAGTTTCATCAATATATATACGGAAGATAAGATTCGCCTCAGGAAGAAACAATCAAGAAAGCAAAGATTTTCTAACCAATAAAGATTAACATCAAATTAAAGAAGAAGAACAAACTGGCTGATGAACCATTCGGTGATGAAAGCGCATCGAAGCCAATAGCTAGCATGCAGCCGGACAGTGGGAAGAAGTAGAAGGAGAAGCACACCGATTTTTCTGAATCAGAATCACCATTTGGAATTGAAATAATATTACTTCTGATCACATGTATGTACAATCTCGGTCGTTGACCGTACTCACTGGATCAAAACCACAGACTGCTAAACTGCTAATAATAGCTAGGGCGGTGAGGGACGCATCCATCCAGCACCTCACAAGAGCCCAAACACGATCGACGCCTCCGGCCTCCGGTCTCCCTGAAGTTCATAGGCGGATGGCCAGCGACGCCGACGCCGCGCGGTGGTGCTCGGCCGCGGTGCGCGGCGACGACGACGACGACGACGGCCGGTGCCTCCCGGACGCGGTGCGCAGCATCTGGCACATGCCCTCGGCGACGCGCACGGCGGGGGCGCCGCACTTGAGCATGCGGCAGAAGGCCATGTGCGCGCGCACGGCCTCCTCCGGCGCCGCCGCCGCCGCCGCGGAGCCGCAGCACTTGCCGGCCTCGTACTTGACGGCCTCCGAGCACAGCCCGCACAGCCACTGCCCGCCGAAGTGGGCCCGCACGCCGCAGATGTACTCCCCGGTGCATTCCTCCTCCAGCCCGCAGCAGTCGCAGCTCACCACCGACTCCTCCTCCATGCTGCTGCAGCTGATCCGGCCACTCCCGCTGCTATCGATCATGAACGATCGAGCCCGAGCTCTTGGATCGGGTTGAGCCTAGCTTATGAGTAGCTAGCTGCCTAGCTGCAGCTCAATTAGTGTCTTCTTGCTTGTGAAGCTCTCCGAGTAGTTCTTGCCGCCGTGTGTGTTGCTTTATGCTCACACAATTGCTTTGTGCTGTGATGTGTTGTGCATTGGGGGTTTATTTATATTGCCTGGATGTGCTAACCTCTCGCTGTCACGACGGCTGGTGATTAATTTAGCGTGTAGTTTTCATAAATGAAAAAAAGATTTGTCTTTTCGGCACATGGAGAGCGCCCATCGGACGATCAATCAGGCGCATATATGCTGGGCCATTAATTCAGCTGTTACTACTCTATGCGATCCCGTCAAGTATCAGCTGCTGCTACTGCTGTTGTTCCTGTCGGTCGCCGTTTGCCCTGACGAGGAGGGAACATATCAAGAACAGCTTGTGCAGACGCTTGGAACTTATCTACAAGCTCACCATTTCATGATTTCACACTGAGATTGACTACTGCTACCACCATGTACGTAGTGTTATGTTAAGTGCTCGTGTTTTTAGCTTCTAATTTCTCACTTGGATGGTATATGGTCAAAGATCTCGCGTTAATTTCCAAGTCAAAATTGCGAAGAAATACTAATCCCTGCGTGCATGTCCTAGTTCACAGGGAAGATGGAATACCACCAGGCTCCCAATATCTTCCATACATTAACGCGACAAAATCTAGTGCGACAAATATCTTCCATACATTAACGCGACAAAATCAAGATGGAATACATTACTTTTGTCAAAGCACAACGAAATCTAGAAACTCTGCAACAAGGTCAGATAATTGATGTCTAGTGCTAAAAAATGATAATTAGCATCGAAAAATGAAACTATTTTTTCAATGGTGATGATAATGTCCCTCTATCCATGACATGATATGGCCGAGGGGCCCTACCACGTACTGGCCAGTTGCTTACAGAGTCTACTACGACATACATGCTGAACTATCAGGTGAGTACTCATGAGACACACCTTGGCTATGGCCAGTGCAACATGGCATGCCATAGGACAGCACAAAGAGACCATGAAAATCGGAAAGCGATCGATCTTTGCCGCCAATGGCTAGCTGAACCATACAGAAGATAGATCAGTCGATGTACGTCAGTGTTGGATACACACTACCATGAGCCCAAGACACTTCGCTGAAGCCGGTGCAGTATCAGGTGTCGGTATACAGTGCATGCAGCTGGCTGGCGATTCACGGAGACAAGGCCTCGATCGGGATAAGGGTTTGGTCTCAATGTATTGGCTCGACAAAACTGATCCGATGGCGTGTTGTACATGTTTCCGCTAGCTGCAAGATAGGGACACATATGTCGGAAAAACTATCACTTTGGGATTTAATTTAATTAACAGATAAATCATTAACACTAATAAAATAATGAATAACATGAAGCTACACGAATGTATTGTAGACATAGATACCAAAGCAGTCATATTTCCCTCTAATATATAGAGTCGGTGGTTAAACGTGTCATGAAATAGCGTCGTGATCGGATCCACGATTTCCATGTCTCATAATTGCGTTACCAAAAAATATTTTACTCAAGACCTGTTCTATTTTCAGTATTTTAAGTTTTTTTTTATGAAATGACTTCTTGTTGGAGTGGTTTTTTTCTTAACAAACACCCTAATGCGTATCCATTTAGGCCACTATTGGAGATGCTCTTAGAAAAGTTTCTCTATTAAATGTGTAGATATAATAAATTGCAATCACTTATTCTATACATTAATTATCGTCGTATATGTATGACCGTATGTTTGACTACAATTACATGTGTCTTGTTTAGCTGGATACAACACATCTATCTATCTATCTATCTATCTATCTATATAAAGCAGAGTTAAACGGAGCCACCAGAATAATCCTAAAATCCTAGAAATTCCCACGTTAATCGAAAAATAGTAGAAATTCTCACGTTAATCTAAAAAAAGAAAAAATCTACATCGTTCAATATAGATACCATTATATAAATCTAATGGTCAATATTGAAAAGATTAAAAAGATAACTACTAAAGCTAATATAATATATTAGAGATATATTCTAATATATTAGAGATAGATTATGAGTTGTAGATTTAGTGGATATTAAAAAAATATTCACCACAATGCGCCACGTCGTTCGGAAAACGTTGCACTATATATGCGATGCGAACGAGTTCCACAACACCTGGTTTAATTCGAGCCCAGGCCGGCCATAATCAACGAGCCACATGCATGGTTCACGCACGACCAAATATCTAATCTAATATAAGAGATAAAGTCTTATATAATATAACATAAAAGATCTATAGTCTAAGCCGCATAGATATTATATAAAAGATCTATGTGGCTTAGATTAAAAGAAAATATTAGAAATTCATATTAAATACTAAAGTTGATATAATATATTGGAGATAAACTCTAAATCCGATCTGATATGTTAGATATAAATTGTGAGTTAGAGATAAACACTATATACTAAAACAAATCTAGCCGCACAAACGCGCGGGCCACCCCGCTCGTCTACTATCTATATAAAGCAGAGTTAAACGGAGCCACCACATTAATCCTAAAATCATAGAAATTCCCACGTTAATCGAAAATAGTAGAAATTCTCACGTTAATCATAGATAAAAGAAAAAATCTACATCATTGAATATGGATATTATTATGTAAATCTAGCGGTCAATATTAACGTCTATAACAAACTACTGAAGCTAATCTATATATTAGAGATAAACTCTAAATTTAATCTATATCTTAACACAAATCTAGCCGCGCAAACGCGTGGATCACCTTGCATAAAGCAGAGTTAAACGGAGCCACCACATTAATCCTAAAATCCTAGAAATTTTGACGTTAATAAAAAAATAGTAGAAATTCTCACGTTAATCATAGATAAAATAAAAAATCTACAACGTTGAATATGGATATTATTATGCAAATCTAGCGGTCAATATTAACCTTTATAACAAACTACTGAAGCTGATCTATATATTAGAGATAAACTCTAAATCTAATGTGATATATTATCTATATCTTAACACAAATTCTAGCCGCGCAAACGAGCGGGTCACCTTGCTCGTTATATATAAGGAGGGGAAAAAGAAGCCACCACGTTCGTCCACATCATCCAAATTATTTCAGCCGTTCGATCAACAATTGGACCAAATTATAACGGCCAAGATCAATCAAAGAAATTCTCACATAAATCAAGAAAAAAATAAAAGATCTATGCCGTTGATTTTGTGGGGTCGGATTATAACGGCTTAGATTAAAATAAGAATATTAGAAATTCTGATTAAATACTAAAGATGATGTAATATGTTATTTTATCCGTTCAATCAACTGTGGGTCCAAATTATAACGGGATAGATTAATCAAAGAAAAAAAAATCTATGTGGCTTAGATTAAAAGAAAGGGCAATGCCAGGCGTCGGACGTCCGGCCCGTCCGGACCTGTTGACGTCAGCAGAAAACTTGCGCGGATACCTACTGAAACTAGAAAAATAACATTGGAAACTTGATAACCCGTGGCAACTTGGGGACGAAATTTGGGATTTCAGAAAGTTTTTGAGAATAAGAGCCAAGTTTCGACAATACAAAATCCAAGTTTCGGTAGGCGATATACAAGTTTCAGTGAGCAAAACCTAAGTTTCCAGAAAAAACGAAGCTTTGAGATCATGAAACCTCAAGTTTCGTGCAACTTGGCGATGAATCCTAAGGTTTCAGAAAGCGTCTCGAGAGCAAGACAACTTTCAATAGTACAAAGTTCAAGTTTCGGTAGGCAGAGATTCAAGTTTCAAAAGTGAAAACTTAAAGTTTAAGTAGGAGAAAAGTACATTTCCATGAGCGGAGTCCTCCAAAGTTCCAGATCGAGAAAAACAGAAAGTTTTATATGTACAACTCCAAAGTTTCAGCACAGAAATCCTAGGTTTCCAGAGATGAACCTCAGGTTTCGAGTCAGAAATAGGGATGGGTCTCCTCCTTGCCTTCTCCTTCCCCAGATCCGGCAAGACCCTGCCCCTTTCTCGCCGGATCCGACGGCGCGACGGCGAGCTTGACACCCCCGTGCTCCCTTATCGTCGTGGTCGCTGGCCCCCTCCAAATCTAGCGGCGGCCCTTGGAGCATGGCGAGGGGGGAGCTCCCCCATGCGCGCGAGCGTGGAGGAGGACGGGGCGGCGCCGGCTGCCAAGCGAGGAAGGAGGCGGTGGGGCGGCATCGGCGACGGCAGAGGGGAGGAGCGCGCGGCGCTGGAGGAGGAGACGCGAGGCGCGGGGCGGCGGCGAGGATGCACGGGAGGAGGTGGCTGCTAAGGATGCGCGCGACGGCGAGGAGCGCGCGGGAGGAGGGTGCGAGGGCGAGGAGACGCGGGGAGGAGGAGGAGGAGCTCGCAAGGGGGAGAACGCGCGCGCGGGGAGACGCACGAGCTAGCACGAGAGCGAGGAGTCCGACGCGTCCGGACGTGCGGGCTCAAGCATTTCCGTAAAAGAAAATATTAGAAATTCATATTAAATACCAAAGTTGATATAATATATTAGAGATAAACTCTAAATCCGATCTGATATGTCAGAGATAGATTATGAGTTAGAGATAAACACTATATACCAAAACAAATCTCACTCGTTATGTAAATATTTCATGTTTCAATTATATTGCTTTTAAACCTCCGTGAAACCGTGAGAGCGCTATTAACAACCTTTAATTAATCTAACTTTGAAATGAATCATCAGCAACTCCGGCAAATCAGCCCAGCTAACGGAAACATGCCTGCAGCATCGGAGATTTGATGGGGGGTTGGGGGTCGGCAGGATGAACTGGGGGCGGCACTACTAAACTCGATCGAAGCCCGTGGGCCGGCATGCAACACCACACCACAACGATGCGTACACGTAGCGCGGTCAGCCTCTGTGCCCAGCTGGAGACTCGTCTCTTACGCTTACGCGGTGTCTCTCCCTCCCTGTGCATATATAGCCCATCTCTCCGAACAGTGCATGCGTGTGACTGTGTCATGTGAGCTGATTTTTCTTCCCAATATATATAGCTCGAGTACGTCTGGTCACCAATTAATATTGTGAGGATATATATGCATGCATGTTGCATGGTCGATATATATGTAGCAGGATAAGTGGCCGCGCATGCACTGCATGCACTGCGAGGGACACGCATGCATGATCGGCGTACGTACAGTACAGGTGCTAGCTAGCTGCTAGCGTCGTCGTCCTCCTGTCCAAATCGTCTCCCCCTAGGTCTGCTTGCTCCATCGTCGATATCCCCAGCACAGCTGGTGATGCTCGTTGGTTTCGTGGCGTCTTGGGTTTGTGTCTGAGGTTGCGGAGCCAGGACTTTCGAAGAGCCTGGGCACGACCTAAACTAACACGTGGACTATTAAAGAATGCTACCACATCATATATATAACACAAGCGAATTTGAGGCACATAATAGTCAATTTTCACTCAAATCATTGTCTAACAATATTTCACATAAATAAAATGAGAAAAAGCATGATAAATACCTATGAAGGAGGGCGGGGGACTAAATATCTCCTTATTTCTGCAAGAGCAAGACTACAAATTAACCCTAAATTCGTTCAAATTAGGGGAGTTTAAGCCTAATTGAGTAATTGCCTAATTGCCTAAAGCCATTACCTAATACAGTAATACCTACCTCACTGAGAATAGAGAGAGAGAAGGCGAGGGGCGTCGTCGCGTCGGGGCGGTCGGGCCATCGGCGTCGCGTCGGCGTCGGAGGTGGCATTGTCGTGTGGAGGGGCGGAGCCACGAAGGAGGCGCGGAGGAGCGGCGAGGGGCGGAGGCCTCTGGCGGAGGTGAAGGCGAGGCGGACCTTGGAGGCGCTGGCGAGCGGCGAGGCGGAGGCCGGAGGCGCCGAGGCGGCGAGGCGGTCAGCGGCGGCGTCTGCGGTCTGCCGACTGCCAGGCCTTGGCTTCGGGCCTTCGGTGGCTCACTGGCTCGGCGTCTGGCTCACTGAGGGAGTGGCCGAGTGAGCCTTTGCCCTTTTGGCCCAAACTACTCAACTCAGCTCTATATACCAAGATACTAGTAAGTAGTAATTGGGTTGGGAGCCTGGGCCTGGGCCTAGGGTGGCCGGGCCTTGGCTCCGCCCCTGGTTTGTGTCTGGGGTTGTAGGGTTCATGCATGGCCGCGCGCGTGGTCGGCATCTCTGCAGGGCGCTGGCTGCGAGTGGTGAAAGGCATGTCTCCACCAGATGGCACCTCAGCTCAGATCAGCTAGCTCGGATGCTCAGCTTATTATCCAGCTCGCTCTTCTCACTAGAGGTCTGGGCCTATGGCTTCTTACCATTTTAATTCTAACTTTTTTGCGCATTTTAGTTTTATGTAAAAGGTTTCGAGAACAAGGTGGCCCGGAGCGAAGTGTGTGCTTGTGTTCGAAACGGGTGAACATCGCAAAAAAAATAAAAAATAAAAAATTTGTGTGTATGTATGCGTTTCTGATTCAAGCTCCAATTTTAGTTTTTGTTAAACTAGAAAAAAAATGCTCGTTCTCCAATGTAGTTTTATATTTATATTTTGGCCACAAGATTTAGCTGACATATTTATCGAACATACAACATCTTGCTACCGTGACCCTAATACATGTGTCACGCACACACAGGTATGCTCTAGAATCAAACGACCCTAAACCCTAATGATCACATCAAAGTTTAAAATCTTAATAATGACCATCCTCTCATGTAAAATCTCCACGTGAGCTGTGTGCGCTGAAGGAATGACCATAAAATCCATGGTACGTTTGAATGTGGTCGTGTCGAAGAAGAAGAAGAAAATAATAATAATAGAAAAAGAGCAAGAGCAAGATTCCACAAAACGAGTGTCCATCTAGGCCCAATTAACTTATTGTCTTTGGACTCCAAGCCTCCAAGTACGGGCTGGGCTGCAACACGCAGGTTGGCACGATTTTGTTAAATATTTTTTAATTTTTTTCTAAAACTTAAATGATATTTGTTTTATTAAAATTAAATAAATAAACATCTCTCGCCATTTCGTCGGACTGGTTATAAATCCCACCAAACCAACAGACAAATTTTTTAGCTAGCCACCGGGTCTAAATATCGCCAGTCTAATTAGCGGTTTTGTATAAAATCTGGCTATTGGTTTGACGAAATTTGTAACCTATTCGACGAAATGAAGAGAGACGTCTATTTATTTAATTTTAATAAAGTAATTATTATTTATTTATTTTAGAAAATTTTCAAATATAAAATATTAAAAATTCCCTGTGACACTGGCCATTGGGCCCCACTGGCGAGCCACGCATTTCCCTGCATAAACCCTAATTCCCCAGACTTGCCACCTCGTTCCATCTCGCGCTCGATTCGAATCCAACCGCTCAGCCTCTCGCCACGCCCTGTTCTGGTTCGGTCGCTATTGATTGCAGCTATGGAGGACGCCGCCGTCGAGGAGGCGGAGGTGAGCGGCGCGGCGGAGTTTGCGCCGGCGCTCATCGCTGCCCACCCGCTCGGCCACTTCGTTGCCGTCGCCGTCGGGCCCGAGCTCCGTGTGTTCGATCTCAGGTAAGGGATGCTTTCTTCGCCTCTAGCGCCGCTTCCTGCCTGATCTCGGGTCTTAGGTGTGGTAAAGTTCGTGCTTTGATGACATTGTTTTTCGTTTTGGGGGGATTGGGTTGTGGTGCGATTTGAGCTGAGCCTTAACTGCTTCTCTTGTGCTAATAGCCTAGTAGTAGTTTGGTGTATTTTTAGTCTCCCGTGGGGAAGAATGGAGCCTCATTTTGAGGAAGGTTGTAAATCATGTGATCGTTTATAGTGTGTGAGCTGAGATGCTGTATGAGGAAAACCATAGCTTGTTGTTAGTTGTAGCTTGGTATAGTTGATTTCGTGCCTCTTGAACCTCAATCCAAAGTTTTAGGTGCGTGAAAATGGTGCTACTAATAATATAAAGAATTTAAAGGTTGGTGCTTAGCTGTTTACTCGCTAATTCCGTAATGTGAATGTATGTAGTCAGAACATTTTCCTTTTGTACTCTGCTGAGTGAACTATACAAAAAATGATTTATGTTGTGCATCCAGAGCTGGCTGCACGGTCTCGTTGTCAGATGATTCTGGTGGCTCTTTTCATTCGGATGCTATAAGAGCTATTTCGTTTAGTGCGAACGGTGACTTGTTCGCATCCGCTGGTGATGACAAGCTTGTGCAGGTTTGGAAGACTGATTCCTGGCGCCACATCAAGACCATGTAAGTACTCATTGTTTTGTTCTCCGTCACTGGAGATTTCATCATATGTCACCCCAAACTCCATAGACTGGCAATTTAGGATATCAGCTATGTAAACGGGTTACATTGAGAAACCATGACTTATCTTTTATTGACAGACTTCCCCAAGCAATGCTTTATTAGCAGTGTAGCATTATGAACTATGTAAATGTATTACATTGTGCTACCATTAATAATACTGAAATCTTGTTTGGCATGTATATAAATATATTTTTGTTTTCACTTGTGCAGAACGTCTGAAAAGAGGGTCAGCGCAGTTGCTATTAGCAACGATGGCCTTTATGTAACCTTTGCAGATAAATTTGGCGTTGTTTGGGTAATTGCTGTGTGGGAAGATGGTGTAGGGGAAGTGCCTGCTGATAATAAACCTGTGTCAATTTTTGGTCACTACTGCAGTATTATTACCAGCATGGTATGTATATATTTTGACCTTATATCATCTGTGATATATTTCTACTTACTATATATATTATTTTATAATGAACTGGTAAACCTATCGACAAAGTAAAGTTAGTTTTTCATTTGATGTCCCATATAATGATGCTTACGTGTATCCTTTGTTTGTGAATGCAGAAGTTCTCACCAGATGGAGGGTTCATTGTTACTGCTGACCGAGACTTTAAAATCCGAGTATGAAATGACGTAATTTCATTGGTGGGTGGAAACATAATTCTGAGTTATTAATCTCACTGTGAGTCTGTGATGCAATTGTTTTTGTAGGTTACATTATTTCCAAAGAATCCTATGAAAGGGGCTCATGAAATTCAGAGCTTTTGCCTTGGACATACAGAGTATGTTTAGTATACAGTGCCATCACTATTCTTTATTTTACATAGATTTCAAGTTCTTTCAATATTCAGATGACTTCGAGTTTATTGACTTTATTCCAGGTGTTGTGGTTTTAAAAATAAAAAGGTGTGACTTGTTAGTTAATATATTTTGCTATGATTTCTTATGCAGCTTCGTGTCATGCATTGCCTTCACATGCCTTTCAGAAGGTTCGGGCTTCCTAATATCTGGAGGCGGTGACTCAACTGTATGTACAAATTCATTTTGGAATACTAACTGTTGTTTCAATAAGCTCTTGCAATGCCTCTCATGACATTGTGCCATTTTATATTTAGGTACGCCTGTGGGATTATATAAATGGCTTGCTCCTTGATACATGTCAAGTCAGAGACAAGGTAACAGCTGTAAGATATTTATTTCAATCTCTTTTAAATTTTTAAGTACAAACAAGTTGTTTATGTCAGTTCATAATTTTTTAAGTTACTATGTATTGAACTACTTAGAACTCCTTACAGGTAGGAGAACTCTTGGAGCCAAATGAAGCTGAAGACAGCAATCTAGCCATTACGGATATATGTCTGAATAATGATAGTTCGTTGGCTGCTGTAGCAGTCCAAAGGTAAGTTTGAGTAATGGTATTTCTCAACAAGTAATATAATTCATTTTGATGAGTCACATGGATTTCCTTTTAAACATTGCAGTTTGAATGGTGTGATGCTCTTAGCATGTGATACCATAGCAAAGAAGTTATCCTTTCTAAAGGTATGCCTCTTTGGCAGATGTTTTTCATGTTAGGCAACTGGGTGTAATAGCATGATGAGAGTTTTATTTTAAAACGAAATTTCTTGTACATTTATTACTGCTGATAGCCTGACGATGATCATTGCTGGGTGTTGATTTTTACAAGGGTCGGTGCCAATGCTGGTCACTTCAGTCACTTGCTAGGCTTTGGTTCCAGTATAATTTTTCATACTTGTTCAAGACTCCCAACAAAGATTTTAGTTTACATCTGGTTCTATTACACTTATTTTATTGGCCACAAACCTAGAATGTGCCTTTGCAGTTTTGATAAGTCGTACAGATACATCATTTCTTGCCAATTAATTGTTTTTTTTTTTTTGTGTGTGTGTTAAGTTGTATTTGAAAGTCTTGCAAGATCATGTAACTAGTCAAGATTCCAAATACTCAAGGCTCGGATAGAGATTTCTTGTTGACTTGCAACCAAATATCTTTTTTGGCTCAAGTGTTTAAAAATAAATTACTTCTTTTAGAAATAAAAAACACTTATTTTGTGTTCTATTGATGAACCTATGCATCTTGCCCGCTTTCAGATGATTACGACGGAAAAGAACTACATTCCTACTAGCTTAGCTTCCAGCTTCTCAGCAGATCTCCTGTGGACTGTCATGGGAGCATCGAACATGCCAAACCAGGCTGCTTCCCAGTTACTAACCCGTTTAAGAATCATTCCCCGCTTCCAAAAAGAACTATTAGACCCTTCCAACCGTGCTCCTGCAATCCTTGAAGACAATGAATTACCACATGGTGAGAAACTTCTTATGGCACTGCAAGGAAGTATTGACATTGCAAAGCAAGACGATGTGTTAGCTTCTGTGCTAGCTGCCCTGAAAGTTTCAATGCACAAAATGCTAGTGAAGAAGAACTATTCGGAGGAGAGGAGAGAGCAGAGGAAGAGGGGCAGAAACGATAAGAAGATCAAGAAGTAGCTTGACCTGCAGCATAAACAAAAAACAGTTTTTTTTTTCCTACTTGTAACATGAGAAGTTTAGAGCACATGAAGTACATTGACAGCTGTAAGGGTAGTTCTAGCTACCATTTCTCATGACCCAATTCCATACCGTAGGAGCAGTTCATGCTAATTGCTGCAGTAAATGTAAAACGAATGCCGAAAATCTTTTTGTTGTAACCTGTGACTGTTGTGAGCTGTGACTTGGAAATTTTACTTAGGTTCTGTTCTTTTGGGCTAATCTGAATAGCTGAACGGGTAAAATGATTGAATTTAGAGAGTTTCTCAAGGTAGTCTCAAGATTCGAATCCATTTCGTTTGACTTGTTTTTTTAAACGTTAGGATCCACCTTCAACAAAGTAAAAAACCTAAAACTTATGTATTTTCAAAATATAGATAAGTTATTAATCTGTTAAATTGAAAAGAACAAAGCCTTAGCCTACCTTAATAACGCTGCAGTTCAAAGCTAATTTGCATGCATTATTGCGTAAATTGATAATCTCAGGAGTCCGTTCTTGCAACGCTTCAAATTGCTGCCGCTTGAACCGGCCCCTGATCGTTTCTCCATGTCGTGATCCCATCTGATGGCTGGGACGTAAATATCAATCAATAAAAGAGGCATGAGGATTCCGGCCCCGTTGTCCCTTTCTTTCCTGAATCCTGATACAGTACTGCATGACATGATCTCCGATATGACGCTGGTGAGGACAAGGGTTTCTGTTTCTTTGCTTTGCAAAAGCTTCCGTGCACTGATCTGAGCATGACGCGCCTGATGGTTTTGCAGAGCTGGAGCGAGCAGCTATCGCACATGCAGTGTTTGCTATGGCAGGAAGAATATTTTGCAGCCCCTGCGATCTCCGGTTTGTTGCAGATGCATCTTAACTGAAAACCACATCGTTTGAACGAACTTTTCCAAAGAAAAAAAAAGGGGTGCAGTTCTTGTAGAATCACTGTGAAATTCATGTGCCTCAAACAGGTCCTTCCCTTGGGAGACACTGTTCATCATGAGAGTGTCTAGAGGGTGTGAGTGAGTGGGGAATTTATTCCGGCCCAAATGCACGAGAGGAGCTAACCAAGGTGAGCCTACGAACTTATTCTGGCCTAAAAAAAGGCTTATCCAGTAGTGAGCAGAGATGCAAAGATGAGCACGGTGGATAAGATAGGTAAGAGTTCTCCATAAGAAAGCTCTTTCGATTCCCATGGTCAACAACCATGATGGCTGCTGTGCTTCCTTCCTTTGTTCTCTTCCAGATACAGCTTAATTCTATTGAAGCAGGCATCATCATATCTCACCCATTCGTTCGTTTCTTTCAAATTTTCAAAGGCGTAAACAATGTTATCTTTCTTTGATCGTTGATGCAGCTGATCCTTGTGGGGTTCGCTTGTTAATTGCATGTCTAGCTTTTGTTTGGTTTTCCAATCATGAATACAGGTCGCCTACCTACCTTGGTTCCCATGCAGATGCGAGGACCTTGGATCTTTCTCTTTTCACAAGCCTCTCCCGGAGTCTTAACCAAAGATCAATGCTAATGATCGCAGAAAGAAATTAAATTTTAGATTGAACAAGTTAATGAGAGGCAGCAGCATAGCCAGAGCAAAGCAAAAATCTACATAGTGAGCAGCAGCGTCAAGAAAAAAGAAAACAAGAAGCCAAAACCGATCAACCATCAGGTTTTGACAATCCAGCGACTTGTTCAAATTGAAACGCCGCCACTGCAACACTGGCGTGCATAAATACGCACGTTGCATTTAGAGATATTTTTTATTGGTTTCTTTTTTCTCTGCCTAAAGCCGCACTTGAACATCTGTAGAAAAGCTATCCATGATGCAAGTTCTTGCACTGTAACTCACAGTGGTTAACTTTGATCTTTGCTCCCTCATTAATCTGATGCTTCTTACTGAAGGCGAAAGGCAGACAAGTACGCATGCTAGATCCATTTCGCTGACCCAGCAACAGCCTAGTGACTGAAGCCTGCCTTTTACTGCTGCATGCATTGCATTCATGCATTAGTACATTATTATTACTGGATACACATATGAACCATGAGCTCACATAAAGTCAGAAACAGCAACCTGTCTCAAAAAAAAAAAACCGGAAACAGAAACAGAAACCACCGTGAGCATGGAGCTGATCTTAATTAGGCCTTTCTTTGCCCAGTTGCTTTCTTCATCAACGCTTCGTTTGCTCTATCTCTTTTTTTTTCGCAAAGAAATAGCTGTCCTGTCACTGCAACTGTTGGTGCATGTGCATATGTATCCGGTAGACTTCGCAGATGCATCACTCACCAGTCTAGATTTAGAACTGCATCAAGATTCAAGAGGACGGGTTCAGGTTAGGTACCCCTCCTTTTCACCCTTTGGGCAATGTCAAGAAAGAAGAGGGCAAATGTCACAACTCATAATGTGTGTGTGTTTGGATGGGGAGAGAGGTCTGAAATGTTCCTATATATAATACATGATTAAAGAGTTTCGTGTGTGACGATGATGATGATGCCATGGTTAGTTAATTACTCGCTTTGGACCAAGAACCAAAAGGTAAGGGGGGTTCTTTACACATGCCATTTCCTCTTCCTTCCAATGTGCCATGGCAGTATGGCACCGCCGTGTCGCCCACAAGATTCTCTGCTTGGCGGCTGTCAGGCCGTGCGTGCCGTTCGTTCAGTCAAAAATACTTCTAGCAATCAGGGGAAGCCATGTTGCTCTTGATTTTTTTTTTTTAAAAAAAGTTACTGTCATTGACCTAGGACAGTAAAAAGCTGCTGATATCCATGGAATCAATGGCTTAAGTGACACGATTACATAGTTATGGACTGTCTATTTCTCGGGTGAGATAAGACTGCAGCATCGAGCCAATAATTAATCGTTGCCCTGAATCAGATAAGGTTATCATGATGGTAATTAGGGTGCCCTGCATATTCTTCTCACTGGAGTATTGGACATGGCATTTCGACGTGAACCCCCCCACCTGTCAGCGAATGTTTACGAAGAATGTAAGCAGAGGTGCTATCAGGTGGCAATCAGTTTCTGCCCCCGTTAATTACTCACTCGTCAGTTGTCACTATGCAGCTATACAAAGCTAACACTCCATTAAAAATGTATACTAATCACAATCGATGCCTCAGCTCTCACACCTGAGCTTCCCAATGATTGGCTGGCTAGTAGAGCTAGCGATCGCCATTTTCCAGCCATTGCTCGGCAGCAGAGAGGCATGGGCGAAGGACATGGTCAGCAGCTACAGGCACCGTAATTGGATCACAGCGTTAAATGCGTTTGCCCGCAGTGCATGTGTCACCTGCCCCAAATTTTCCTCACAAAAGCACGGCACTCGCAGCACCTGCAACTGCAAATCATGGGATCAGATCACTCAAGAGCATGCATGCAGAAGAACAAGCTCATGACTAACCCACATCTCAATCTGAGATTTCTGTATGATTTTTTTTTTGTGTCAAGGCTTGAGAGCATAGTTTTTTTTTTTCCTGAGATGACCATGCTGCAGGCAGGTTAATTACTTCACCCTTGTTCTTTTCACCACAGGGAAGATGGTGCTGCCGCCAAGAAAGAAAAATGCTCAATCCTGCTGATCGATCGTGATCAGCTTAGTTTAATCAGCTGGTTTGCACTCGCAGCTACTGTCTTATCCTGACCCACGCTGCCGGCAGGGCCACCATTAGCCCCCAAATTAGGTGGGTCAAACGGCGAATTATGCTGCCATTTCTGTCGTGTTTAGGCCGGTGGGGTGGGGGCCTGGGGGGGGTGGGGGGAGGGGGGGGGGGTACGCATGCATGGTGTGTGTGGGGCGGGTGCGCACGGCACGGGGAGAGACGCAGACAAACGCAGACGCCGCTGCATCCTGCTGTGTACGCGCGTACGTCTCGACGCAGGGGCGAGCAGCTCGCGATAGGACGGTATAATTGCAGCGCTGTCGTCGTGATGCAGAGAGGTGATTCCCAGGAGGTAACATAGTTGCCGGCGTGTGTAAAAATCTGCCTTCCTTAAAATTTACATCTTGAATCTCGGCTGCAATATTTAGTTCTCGCATATTTGCTAGGCGTCCGTAGATTGAAAAGGGAGAGGATTTTAGTCCATATGTGTATACGATCGAGGATTTGTCCATCGTCGTCTCCGACCTCCATTCCCGATTGATGGGTGATTCATACGTGATTCACCACACCAAGTGACGGATCCAAGGTCCAGTGATCGTGGCTAGGTGCATGTCTTAAGGCCGATTCATGGTTTTGACAAAAAAAAACCCTCCTGTTATGTACCTTGGAGAGTGGACAGTGGCCGTGGAGCTTATAGGCGGTAGTCGACCGTTGGCTGATATGCCCAGGCTCTAAAAGTTCGTTGAATAGTTCCGCATTATTTCCTAAAATGATGATCTCATTGTTAACTATTATTGCCACTACAGGAAACGAACTCTACGTGGACGGTCAGAAAAGTCAGTGTCGACGGCCAGGAAGCCACTGACCAACCAATATCGACGGCAACACCATAACCGCCGACACAGCTATAGTAATTTCGGTGGCCCAATCGAGTCTGTCGACAAAGGATCAGCCCCCTCCCGCCACCAGGATGGAAATTCAAATTTGTCACAAAGCTGATTGTAAGTGTTTAAAACTTGTTATTTTAATTCTTTAGACAACCGTCGTTTCCGAACAAATATCACACATCTCAATTTTTGGCAGGATACATACACTGGGACCTTGAGGGAGAAGCATGGGGAAGAGGTTGACCCCGAGGAGACGCCCGTTGACCCTGTGCTCCTATACGACCAGTTTGGTGGGCGGGCTCACGGCAGGTACGGCGGTATGAACGTCGTCGTGCCGCCCGACGCGTACAAGCCAGAGGTCAGGAGACGTCGACGAAAGGGCTCCGCAGCTCAGAACAAGTACATCGCTGAATTGGAAAAACAGAACTGGTAGCTTCGAGAGGAGAAGGCGCAGCGAGATGCGGAGCGAGAGGAGGCGCGAAGAACATAACTTGCTCCTCCTGCGGCTGTACCAACAGGTATTTACACATGCATTGCTCGCAAATTATTTCTTCTAGCTAAGTTCATTTGCTAACCTCTCCTATTGATCAGCACGGGTTCCAACAGACGGGGACCGGCACCTCCAGCCAGCCACAGATGCCTGCGGTGATGACGCAAATACAGGGGGCCCCAGCCACACAGTTTGCCCCTAGTTTTGCTCCTGCTTTCGTGCCATCACCATAATTCTCGATGGCGTACTTTCCACCTACATCGAGGCCTTCACCGGGGGCGACCATTTCGTTTGATCCATGTTATTTTGTCTAATTCTATATCCACATATAATAAATTGTCTCTAATTTTACAACCATGACATTTCATCCAAATAATACAATGCCTCTAATTATACAAATATGATATTTCATCTTTTTTTGCAGGCGTCCGACTCAGGTACGGCTGCGCCGGCGGTGATTGCTTCGCAGGGGGATGTTGACAGTGGCACGGGGTCTCCGCTCGAACAATTTGTCACCAACATCCCCAATCCCGACTACGACTTGAGTGGCGGCGGCCCGCACGAGATGTAGTTAGGGTATTAATTCCGTTCTTTGCATACTTTCTATCTATTCGAACTATATGGCTTGTATGTGAACTTTATTTGTGCTCTACTGACAACATATGAATTGTAAATATGTGTGGATCGATGATTTAGTTTTTGCGATGATGTGGTTGCATTTGTCGATTATTTAGTGTTTATGGATGATGTGGTTGTATTTGGGCTCGAAATCGTGGTGGTGAGCTTCTAAATATGTGTGGATGTGAATGTGTGGATTGGGAATTGAATATATGCTGGGATTTGGGTTATTTTGCAGGTTGAATTTGAGATTTTTTAAAAATTGGCAGCAATATTTGTTGCTGCCAATATAACAGTGTCGGCGGCAATCTTTGAACTGTCGACACAGACCAAAATCAATGTCGGCAGCCTCTATATATGCCGCCGACACTAACTATATCTATGTAGGCGGCCGAACTTGTTGCCGCCGACATAGCCTCTTCTATGTAGGCGGCCTGACTCTATGCCGCCGATATAACTTAGTGCCAGAGAGGCCTAGGAGCTCAGCAGGAAGGAGCTGTGTCGGCGGCTAATAAGGTAGCCGCCGATATAGATACTGACACGTGTCGCCTTCTTGATCGTGACATGGACCCACAAGTCAGAGCGCCGTGACAGGATCGGGCCGTTTGCTAAAGGCTATATCGGCGGCTAAAAATGCCGCCAACATAGACCGACCGCACGAAAGCCCTTCTAGTTTTGTCGGCGGGGCCGCCGACAAAGTTCAGCTGTGTCGGCTAGGCAGCGTCGGCGAGGTTTTGTCGGCGGCTAGGTCAATATCGGTGGTATTTGGATCTGTGTCGGGGGCTTTAGCCGCCGATACTGCTACAGATTCCTGTAGTGTGCAAAACCGCTCCCTGGGTTCCCTTTATTGGAACTATGTTCCTTTTTATTTTTGTTTCGAATTGGTCGGGTTCTCTTTTACCCTAGAAAATTATACAGTTACCCCATAGGAAACTAGCAGCACCTACGAATGATATAAATACTACTGTTGCTTTAGCTTTACTCACATCAGCGGCATATTTTTATGCGGGTCTTAGCAAAAAAGGGTTGAGTTATTTCGAGAAATATATTAAACCAAGGTAGGTTGGGCGGTGGAGGCTGGTGGGCCACCATCACCTTGGCTATGGGATTGGCGAGGGAGGGATGTTGGCCACCCCCCTCTTGCGGCAGCAAAATACACATGATATATTTGAAGGTGTTGCTAAACAACTATTTCAAAATATTATTGTAGGGACTTCATGGTCACGTGCGTAAAGTGGCTCCATAGATACAACTGGCCAAGGTTTTCATTGTCTGTGCATACAACATATATTATGCTCCATATTATACTAGGATGTACAATAGATTAATTAACTTCTATAAACTCCCCACTTAACCACATGTGGGGTTCATGTAGTGGGAGAAAGAGGGGGACAACTACAGAGCGTTGTAGAAGAGATGGATCTAGGGAAGGGGCGCAATAGCTCATGGTAGAGGAGGAAGTACCTTCAACATAGCGAGGTAGAAATCGAGGTGAGGAGTGGAGTGATGGGAAATTGGGATGTAGGAGTAAGGGTTTACCATTGGGCTCAGCCATTGACGCGCATGCGAGAGAGAGAGAGAGAGAGAGAGAGAGAGAGAGAGAGAGAGTTTCATACGAGAATGAAGGGGTCGTTGGTGCGGGTGCAGCAGAACAATAGAAAGCGGATCTATAGAAGACTCACCATACAACTATTACAATGTCATTGCTGGTGTTTGCACTGAAAAGATCAGCTAGTTTGTAGAACAAAGGATAAACAATCTAGCGGTCAGTCCCAATAAGCCAATAGAAAGTGAAACCAAGTCAAAATAAATCAAGACATCACTTACCCGATCGAGGTGTACGTAGAAGCCGATCGAAAGATGATGCACAATAAGTTAATCAAAATCGAGAATACGACGAAAATACTCTAAACTAGATCTAATGCGGCAAAAGTAGATAATGTAAAGGACAAATAAAAGTAAATTTGTATTGATTGGATGTTGATGCTTTACACGGCCATAAGGCCATGTACTTATACACGTAGGCTAATGCCAACACCATCTTTGTATTCGTCGTGAAAAAAAAAATCTATTCCTATTTTATCTTTTAATTCTGATAGGAACTCCACTTCCTTTAGGCTGTCTCCAATAGGAGTCTCTAAATTTGATCCCCTATAGCCTCATATACAGGCTTCCTTTTAAAAAAAATCTCTCCCTATATTTCTTCCATCTCCAACAGCGTTCCCTATATGGAGAATTGTATGGGGAAGAAAAAAGAACCCCTATATATAAGGGAATAGAGAGAAAAACTCTATTTTAGGAAACGGAATAGGGACTGTTGTTGGATCACATAGAGGAAAAATACATCCCCTATTTTAGGATAGAGGGTGCTTTAGAGGAGCCTGTTGGAGACAGTCTTAGACCGTCGTCATCACTTTTTGCATGTAATCCACCGACTCCAATCTTTTCTTAATCCATCCAATTTTGGCCCATGCAAGCTCAAATCAGCTTGATCTACATAATCTTTCAGAACTCTTGGGCATTATCAAATTTGGATGTCAACATTTTTTTTTGATATAGTGCTAGAAATGTGGGAGAAAGTTAATTTTTCCCTTTTCCTATGTCATCAATATAATGTGGCACATGTCTTGGACAACTTATAAACAAAATAATAAAAATGCCAACACCATCTTTGTATTCGTCATGAAAAACAACAACAGGTGGTTGCTTTTTATATTTATGGCACCCACATGCTCAATTAATAATCACAGAAAGCAAAATAATAAAAATGCCAAAAAATTATAGAATTTAAGCAAAATATCTAAAAACAACCATTAATCAGCAAAAAGTTCAAAAAATAATGTAAAAAATGTATATAATTTTTTCTAATACAAAATAACTAAACTTCCAATATAAATTAGTTGGAAAAATAGTGTAGACAAATTGGAAAACCAGTAATCAAAATGAAAAGACAATATTGGCAAACCGGGAAAAATAGTCGCCTGCTTAAAACTAAAAAAAAACATGTGATTGCTAATTAGCAGAAGCGATAAACAATCGAGGGGTATCGTGTAGATGCTCTGGCTAGTCATGCAGCCAGAGCTCTGTGGATAGATGGGCAGCGTGCAGGGTGTATTTTAAGTTGCATGCATGCATGATCTGTTAGATTAGGCCAAGATCAATCATTCGAAATTGTTCGGCAAGCTCACATATTTTTTTGGTGCTAAAACTTGCACCTTTTCTTGGCCCTTGGCCATATATTTATACTAGAGAAATTACAAGAGTCCTACTCAAATTAGAACTACTAAATCTAAACAAACTCTCTCTAGTACTTCTACTTTTAAATAAATCTAGTTCTACTCAAACAGTCAAACTAGACAACCTCTTACCACCTAATTGCTGCCTTATCTGGATTATTTCCAACATACTCCCCCTTAATCTAGATTAGGCTGCAAAATATGAACTCAAAAAACTCTGACGATCACACCAATCTGAAGAGACTCAACGTATGACACGCCATCATATATGAGGTCACACACACCGTGTGAGCCCGTCACGCACGCCGCGTAACGATGAAGATTACCACACCGATAATCTTGAACTTTGTTGGAGATTACCACACCGATAATCCCGGACCTTTGTTGCATACCACAACGAACTCCACGTAGATGGCGCATCCTTACCAAACTACAGTAGAAGAGGTCCTTGATCATCTTCAGCACGGATGAGGTTCGCCTCCTCAACCCGAGGTTTGCTCTTACACTCCGACGCATAATGCCCCATCTTCTCACAATTGAAGCACTTGATGTGGCTTTTGTCGCGCCCTTTGTTGCCTCGATTTTCAGAACCGTTCTTGCGGTTGTAGTCACCCCGACCACCGTCGCTGCTGCCACCGATCCCACGACCGCTTCCATTACCACGCCCACGACCACACCGGTCGCAGTACTCATCATCGTCGTTGGATGAGGACAAAACTGGCTCGTTTGATAAAATGTCGTCAGCTGCCATCTTCATCTTCTGTTGTGCCTGCCACTCCGCCTAAGTTAACAGAAGCTAGCTATCACCGGTGCTCCCCACTGATGTGCATGTACGTACACGCTCTTCGTATGTCTTCAAACGTCCCACTGCTTCCTCGAAAGGCATTGTGTTGAGATCGCAGAATTGCTCCACTCTGACGATGATGGGATAGTACTTATCCGGCACGGTATTGAATAACTTCTTTACCATGACAACATCATCAAGTTTGGAGCCCAGATTAACATACCTTGCAGACATCCCGTTGAGTTTGCTAGTGTATTCATCTAGAGTTTCTCCCTCCTTCATACGCATAGCATCGAACTCGCTTTTCAGCGTTTGGAGTCGTGCCGTCTTGACACGATCAGCACCGACAAATCGTGTCTTGAGTGCATCCCAAACTTCCTTTGCTGTCTTCTTCGTCGCAACCTGAAGAAGATCCTCCGGTAGAGCTTGAAACAGGAGGGCTTTGGCTGTTTTGTCCTTCTTTGGATCAACCACGGCGTTCTCTGCTGGGCTCACAGCCTCCCAAACTCCCTGGGCCTCCATCATAGCTTCCATCTTAATCGTCCATGTCGCGTAGTTCGTCGTCGAGAGCTGTGGATAGTAGAACGACACTTCGTCGTTCTTCACCATCG
Organism: Raddia guianensis; assembly: GCA_036346415.1. Lineage (NCBI taxonomy): Eukaryota > Viridiplantae > Streptophyta > Magnoliopsida > Poales > Poaceae > Raddia > Raddia guianensis. The sequence goes on from CM070536.1 coordinate 33,959,811, forward strand.
AGCTCGAAGGAACGATCTACATGGTTCACAGCCGTAGAAGATTGAGTAAGCTTGCTCTGATACCACTTGTTAGATTAGGCCAAGATCAATCCTTCGAAATTGCTCGGCAAGCTCACATATTTCTCCGGTGCTAAAACTTACACCTTTCCTTGGCTACCATATATTTATCTTAGAGAAATTACAAGAGTCTCTTCAAATTAGAACTACTAAATCTAAACAAACTCTCTCTCTAGTACTTCTACTTTTAAATAAATCTAGTTCTACTCAAACTAGACAACCTCTTACCACCTAATTGCTGCCTTATCCGGATTATTTCCAACATGATCCAATTACAGATCAATCGTCTGATCAACAGAATGGCTGGATTTTGCTGCGCCTTCGATCCACAGGTCGACAGCGAGCGACCCTGCATGCCTTGTCCCGGCGGGAATCTACCGTTGTTGTGCATGGGGGTCACCTCGATCGATTGGGAGCGGTAGCACACAGCACAAGGAGGCAGCAGCAGCAGCTAGCTAGGCCCAGGGAAAGAGAGCGATGGGGACTGAAGATAAGGACCTGCCTTTTGGAAGCAAGCACACACAAACCAACAAGTGACATCACAGGGAAGAGAGCGAGCGGAGAGAGAGGGGAGGCTTCTTTAAGATGAACACCCTCCCAAGTCCCAACCTCCCCGCCGTGCTATGCTATAGCTCCAGCATCATCATCATCTTCTTCTTCTTCTTCTTCTGGCAGAGTGGCGGTGACTGGTGAGTGGCTGATTGCTGCCTTAGTGCCTTTGTGTCACTCAAGAATGGCTAGATCGTAGCTAGTGGTTTTTGATGATGGTATATAAACGAGATGATGAATTGATGATGATATGTATGTATATTTGTTGATGCCTTCAGGGTCTTGGCCATTTTGCATCGCTCCCTGATCTTGGGATCGAGGCTGAGGGCACAAGTTTGAGGTTTTCAATTGGCCTCGTGCTCACTCACCACATCGGAAGTCGTCGTTGGTTGGGGTGTTGGAGCGTGCAAGAATTGTCGAGCTGCTGCTTGAACGCTGGGAGGAGAAGGTATCGAGATTCGAGAGTTTACTCAATTCAGTTCTTGAAATGTTCCTGAGGTCGAAGGTCCAAGAGATGATCCTGAGGAGGAGGTCCAGATCAATGAGCAACAGCGGCGGCGCGCAGCAGAGCCACGGTCACCTCCCCACCCAGCACGCGAGCTCATCGCCGGCGCCATGCGATGGCAGCGCCGTCGTCGCCGGCGCCGGCGGCAAGGGTAGCACGCTGCTGGACCCCCCGAGGCTGTTGCACTCTTCGTCCCTCCCCGCCGGCAGCTGCACGGCCAAGAACGCCATGGCGTCGGACTCCGAGACGCCCTTCTCCATGAGCCCGACCTCCGTGCTCGACGGCGCGGCGGCCTTCGAACCCAGCCCCGACCCCGGCGGCAGGAGGCGCCGCCCGTGGTGCGACGGATGCGCCGGCCCGCACGGCCTCGCCGACGTGCTGGACTGCACCGATGAGCAGCAGAAGCGAGCCGTCAAGGCGCAGGCGCCTCTGGTCAGGTCGTGCTCCCTCGACCGCCGCGTCGAGTTCGGCGTCAAGAACAAGAGCTCGTGGCTGCCGCTGCGCGGCGGCGGCGCCGGGGAGATGGCGCCGGCGTCGAGGGAGATGGAGCCGTCGTCGGAGGACTACACGTGCGTGATCTCGCGCGGGCCGAACCCGAGGACGGTGCACATCTTCGGCGACCGTGTCATGGAGGGCGGTGGCGAGGGGCTCGTCGCCGCCGCGGCCAGCGACCGGGAGAGCTCGCCGCGGCCCATAAATCTGCCGGCGCGTGGAACTAGAGGCTTCTTGAGCTTGTGAGTCGTGGTGCACCCGTAGCTTGATGGTGCCATAGGTAAATTATTAGTCGATCGTGGGCTAGTAGTAGTAATTAAGTTCACTATCGATGTTGTTGTATTGTATTGGTTGTTCCATCCCGATCAGGAGGAGCAGACGTTCTCCTGATCAGAAGATCAAACAAAACGCTTCATATATTCAGATCGAGCTGAAGCTGTAATTGAAATTCTTGGCTTCAAAACGCTGGCAGTAGCCGGAGCAAAAATCTGAAGCTGCAAATTAGTTAACACGAAACGAACTAGCCATGACAAGCCACCTGAATCCAGACAAGAACTCTGATCAGAAGTTCAGAACACTTCCCCATGAAGCCAGCAGCAAAGCTTGGCTCCTATCCCTGCCTGCTAAGCTGCTGCTGCTGCTGCTTCTCCAATCATTGATGGTTTCTTGCAGCAGCACAGCATTGCAGCAAGAAGAACCCAATGATTGATGTTGCTTGTGGTGAGCCTTGCACAACCCAATCACAGAGAGAGAGAGAGAGAGAGAGAGAGAGAGAGCTCGATCAGCTCAGCTCAGCAGTGGGCAGTGTTCCCGGTGGTGCCTCGTCGCTGTCGGGGCCCCGGATTTGGCAAACGGTTGAGGGCTAACCCCGCGGATAAGCCCCGTGGGTCAGGCTCATGCTTTCAGTGCTGTGCTGCTGCTGCTGCCTTCAGTTCTGTGCCGTGGCCTTTTGATCTCGTCTGATCTGATCATCTCATGGGAGTTTTCGTCTTCCCCATGACGCTGATGGAATTTGATGCCCGTTTTTTTCCCCCTCTAGTGATCATGGTGGTGCTATCAACACCCGATCTGATGGGCTACTGACCGGTTTTAAAGCCTCTTTCTTTCCTTCAGAGGAAAGAGGATTCTGAACACCGATGAAGGGATTGTTTTAAGTATCAGTTTTGCTGAACCTATTCTTTTTTTTTTGTGTGTGTAAAGGGATGGTGATGGTATGATGGTGGTGATGGAGTTTTTCTAGGCATCTAAAGAACATTGACAAAAAAACAATTCATTTTTTTTATACCACCTGCAAGGGTTCAGGGAATATTCTGCCAGGTCGCTAGGTGTACCTATATCCACTTGTCATGCGTCTTGCTGAGGTAAAGAAATGATTTTGCTCACCTTGTTCATCATTATACATTGACCTAATATAACCTTTCACTAAAGACCATGCTACATTAGTTATTTAGTTTACAACATCTCAGCTGAAGCAAAGGGGATAAAATGATATAAGAGAGAGATGGGTTTACAACATCTCAATTGGGATAATATGATTTAATAGAGAGATGGTCTTCAGATACACATCAACTCTAGTGGTCTGAAAAAGCATTACCAAATAATAAAAGCCGGTATTATTTTAATCTGTTGGCCTAGATTTGATGGTATCCACTATTTGCCCTCAACATAGCGACAAATCAGCAATTGCACAATGTTAAAACTTACAAAAGCTTCAAAATTGCTGCCTAGAAAACTTTGCAAATCATTCATTACCCGCAACAGACGACAGAGAAATAAGTCACTTCACCATACGGCGATCTCTGATATTTACATTTGGTTAGAAACGGAGACATTTACATTTAAATAAACTAGTGGTCTCAAGAAGGAAAGCAAACAAATATTAACATATTGAAAGTGAGACTCTCCAGTCTCCAGATCCTGGATTGAATAACCAAAGGGGCTGTAGATCTCAAGTCCAGATGTAAATATGATTCTTGTCAGCGGTGGCGAGAGGTCCTAGACCACACCATGCGCTTGAAATGATGGGGGAAGAATGGCCCTCCAGGATGGTCGGCACCCCATCCCGCAATCTTGACCATATGTAAACAGATCCATCAGAAGCGCCAGCGGCAATGCAGTTCTCATCAGGACTTATACAAGGTCTGCCCCAGCTGCCAACATTTCGGTTGCCTGTGGCCCTGAATGTTCCACAAACCTCCAACGTTCTAACATCAAAAAGATTATGTACATTATCCCTCCCACTTGTAAGAACAAAATTCTTGCTCCGAGACACACAAACTGAACTGACATCAAGATGAGCAGCTATCTGGGTGGTGCATTTCCCACTACGGATGTCCCATAACCGAAGGTTTCCATCCCTATGACCTGAGCAAATAATATCACCATAAATGAAAGCTAGCGAGTTGGGGTTGCTTGCTGACATTATGGTACTTTTGCAGAAGCCAGTTTGAAGATCCCAAATCTTGATAGTACGATCATTGGATGCACTGGCAACAACACAACTCTTCACCCAGCTTGCATCTACTGAAGAAACATTTTTTGTGTGACCAGTCAGTGTGTGACGAGGACGCGCTCCATTAACTTCCCATACAAACAACTTGTTGGAGCTACAGGCAGCAATCACAAACTTATTGTCATTTGTCACTGCAAGATCGTTGACGGACCCCAAGCTACCTTGCAGAGTTGAGGTTAAACCACCACTATGTGCAGACCATATCTTGACAGTTTGATCCTGGCCACCACTAATTAGCTTGTCTGTGCTATGCTGGAATATAATTGATCCACACCCACCATCATGAGCACGGATGGTGTGACTGCATGTAGATGGGATGGGTGTTTCTATAATGTCCATGTACCCAGCTTCAGATCGACGAATGACGCCATCAGCTTCTTGTTGTGCATTGTGTTGTATACCACCAACTCCAGCTGTCCTTAGCTTTAGGGCCATCTCCTCGTACATTGCATTGGCCTGAATAAAATTTTCCACGCAGTTTAAATTCATACCTTATTTTGTTATATACAAGTTATGTGGCACAGTCGACAATGTAAAAACATACTGATAAATAAATTATTGTTGGCTGCTAATACAACCTTAGGCATTTAGTTCTCTCTTCAAACTTCTGTTAGAAAATAATCTTGACATGTTTTAGTAAGTAGCTTTAAAGTGCATGTGCACTTTGTGTTCATGAGGACGTGATGAATGGACATGAGATTAGGATGAGTTAGCAACCAAGTATTCAGTGAACTGTTGCATTCCCGCGTCATGGAGATCGATGTGACTTAAGAATAGGTCTTAGTTAGTTGCACGGTTACTGGAGTCATTACTAGGGGCATGCATCACGGGTCACTTTCCTTGATGAAGCAGGCTGCTACTTGTATACATGTGCTGTATCGTGACGAACCTGAGAACAATAAGAGAGAAAAGGCAATGCTTGCTAATTAGCGGGGCTGCACCAAAAACTCCAAATCCTCTGAGTGCATGTGCTCCAAGAAAGGAACAATGTGTGAGTTCTCTCCAGCGGGACATGGGTCAACAACTTTTGTAAACCGTTGGATTGGTTACATATAGTCAAGGGAGCAAATATTTAAGAACTGCTCTAAAAAAGTCACAGTTGTCATGTAGACATTAATAAAATATTCTAACAAGAGCAAATGCCATGGAATTGGATCACTAACTACAATGTACCGTGCCTCTGCATTATGTCATGGTAAGCATGATTGTCTTTCAAGCGTCTCCGTTGCACATCCCCTGGAACTATGGTAGTCTGTTTATTGCTAACATGTAAAAATTTCTCTTCGTCATATCAGTGAACCTACCAGGCACTTAAAAGGTAAGTCTGGTTCTTGAACGATCCTGGAATTATGACACCACATACTGCAAAGATGCAGTTTTATCAACAAAGAGACAATATGGTACCTCATTGAGCCTTTCTGCATCCTTCATCTTTTCTAGCATCCATCGATCAATCAGGTTCCTGTTTTCGTCTTCTGCAACTTTTAGTTTCGTTAATGCCTGTTCAAGTTCAGCTTTAGTTATCTGGTGCTCCTGTATTAGAAGATCTAACTCGTTTGTTTTTTCCTTAAGAGATTGCTTCATCTTTGCATTTTCTTCCCTGCAAACAAATGTCACAAACATCAAGTGACAATGCTCTCTTTAACCACAGCCAAGCAGTTCACTCAATCAAACAGTAAGTAAACTATCCATCACGTTCAATACCTAGTTTGCTCAAGTTCACTCTGCAAACTAGCAATCAGTGCCTCCTTCTCTTTGAGCAGTGCTTTTGATGCTTTTCCCTCTTCTATCTCGGTGACGAGCTGCTCGGACAAGCGGGATTGAGCCTTATAGCACTGATTCAGCTCCAACTCGTGCTTCTCTGCTTTTTCTTTCCACTCCAAAGCCTACAAGGGTTCCACAAAACAATCACTAAATATAAAAGGTAGCATAAAAATTCCACACACAGGAATCACTAAGTTCTTGTTTTTTTAGATTACTAAGTGAAAGCATTTGACAATTTGATGATACCACGAGAAAGATAATCAAGTACGCATGCCATTAGCACAGCCTTATGCAGTCTCGATATTGCTCGAGAGCGTGAGTTCATTAGAAATATCAACAATGCCCCGATTCGATTGAACAAACTAATCAAGACGAAAGGAGGGTATTACGTGGGCGGCGAACGGCCGGGTGAGCGCCTCGATGGCGGGGCGGTGGGCGCCTTCCTCCACGAGATGCCTACGCCGCAGCGACCGCAGCGCCCGCCGGATCGCCGCCTTGCCGGCCTCGGCCTCCGCCATCGTCCTGCAACAACAGCAGCAGCAACGAATCACTTCCCGGCAAGCAAAACGAACATGGATTAGCTCCTGGTGGTTCGAGGAAGCCCTCACATTCCGCGAGTGGATTCCGCCGCGGGCGCAGCCGGCGGAGGTCGCGTGTCCGGTGGCGGTGGCTTCGTCGGTATCTTCTTGGCGAGGGCGGCTTCGGTGACTGAAGAGGAAGAGGAGAAAGCAAAGAGAGGCCGAGAGTTGGGCTCGGATACGGGTTGGGGCAGTTCGGGCCGACTCGAGGTGTGCTGGGCTTCTTGGGCTGGACGTTTCGAATCCTAGCGATTAGCTCAGATGGGCCAGGATAAATGGGCCGAGAAGCGAATGGAATACACCGGGCTTGGCTACCACAGAACAGAACAGTACCACGAGAGCCTCCGCTCCATCCGCCGCCTAGCTTCCCGGCGGAAGCCACGGCCGCCTCCTCCCCGACCTGGCGTGCTTCGCACGCAAAGCGCATTGACGCCTCCCTCCCTCGCGTCGCCGGCGCATCGGTGCCTCGCCTAACCCGCCGCCGCGCTCTGGTTCGCGCCACCGAGGGAAGGAAGGAAGGGAGCAAGCGTGTCCGGTACAATGGCGGTCGCCGCGCTCTTGCGCCGGCGGGGGCGCGCTTGGCACCCCCATGGTTAGTTCTTGCTTTCCTTCTTTCCTTTATGGGCCGCTGATTTTTGGGCGGTTCTGTGTGTGGGCTGTGATGGTTAATCGGTTTGTTCATGTTGTTGGGGTTGGGAATGCTCCTTGCGTGTTCGGCGGAATGCCAAAACCATGCGCATTTTGATCACGGCAGAACAGGTTCGACGATTAGTATCCATTTGCAGTTCATGCTGTTGCTTATGTCGATAAATGTGTCGTGCATTTTATTTCAGAAGGGTGCAATCAAGAAAAGGACAATATTTTTTTCGTGTTGCTTGTGGTTGATTGTTGTTCTGTTGAACAGAACACTTCAGCTATGAAGATTTACCTTGTTTGGGAACATAACCTTTTGATCGTATTGTTGAACAAAGCAAGATATTTTATTTAGGGTCGGCATGGCATCAAAGGAAGCAATAGTAATGCAGGGCGCGTGATTGCTTAATGTTGGCTGTTATTTTGTAAAACTCTGCTTTGTGCAAAAAAAAAAAAAAAACTTCGGTGGGTTTGTCCACTGTACAGTTGTTATGCAATGTGATTTGCTAAGAAATTTTCTCTAACATGGTCGGTACACTTTACAGATGTCTATATTCGCTTTCTTCTATCCAATTACGATCTAAATCCCTTGGCCTATTCCTCAAATTTGAGATTGTGGAGGAATTACTACAACTCTGCGAAGTTTGATTTGACTAATTTGACGTAAGAATCCATATGGCTCCTCTTTCTTTTTGTAATATCCATGTTTTCTCTGCATATTCTTGTCTGGGTGTCTTCTTCAATGGAATCCATTTCATGTGTAAAACATTGGATAACAGCCATCCTCATATGTGGTACCCAAATGCCCGAGAAAAGAAGCGCAATGTATTTTTACATGTCGGACCTACAAACAGTGGGAAAACACATAATGCTCTCAAGCGATTAGAAGCAAGCTCTTCAGGTACTGTTTTGGTTGAATCGGTGAAACTGAAGAAGCATTTATTTATGGTAACTACACTGAATTCTTGTCGATTGTTGTAGGAGTGTACTGTGGACCTCTGAGATTGTTAGCACGTGAAGTAGCAAAAAGATTAAATAAAGCTAATGTCCCTTGTAATTTGATTACGGGACAAGAAAGGGAAGAAGTTGAAGGTGCTAAGCATAGCTCATTGACAGTTGAGATGGCTAATGTGACAGCTGAGTATCAATGCGCTGTTATTGATGAGATTCAGGTGCATGTAGTAGCTCACTTTGTAGACTTGCTAGGTTGATGTATATTCGTATTACAAACAGGAAGATGGAGAATTGCTAAAGTATTATTTGGACTAAGTCATCAAACCAATCATATTTCCACTGTCTATGGAGCATTTGTTTGGAATTATTCCTCATCATTTTCATCTTATTTGGTTCTGTGTAATAGATGGTTGGCTGTAGATCAAGGGGCTTTTCGTTTACACGTGCACTTCTGGGTCTTTGTTCAGATGAACTTCATATTTGTGGTGACCCAGCTGTTGTTCCTCTTATTCAACGAATACTGGAAGCTACTGGTGATGTTGTTACGGTAATTTAATTGGAACACCTAATGTATACGGAGTACCAATATAATATGTACTTTCTGCGCCATGTATTGTAGTTGTAGTTGTTGAAGTGTATTATGGTTGCCAATCAGGTTTCTCTGCCAGGATAATGCATTAGTTACAAAATTGGATTTGTTGACATGCACAGGAATTTTAGCTCATTTTTTCCCAAGGGAAGTACATACACTGTAGTCATAGTATAGGATGAAACATTAGTAACTATGTTTTTCACATTCTCTTCCCTTTGACTTAAGACATACTATGATTATTTTTACTTATCATATTTGTCTTTCATACACAATGTTATATGACAAGTATCATGGATAATTCCAGCAGTCCATCTTAGGACCTTACCCAAAGTTATGCTTTGTGCCAAGCTACTCAAGTAATGCCTTGTCGTTTACCAATTCTAGGTCCTTGCCCAAGATTTAGGTCGCAATCATGTTCTGTAAGCAGTAACTCTACTTTGCTCCTCCACATTGATCATATGCATCTCAGCATCTGCCTTTGTTGGTGATATGGGCCTTGTTCGTTTTGGTGCTCATATTTTGTGCTTGATGAGAATATTCCAAGTGAACTTGAGAAACTTGTACTGTTTTCTGCTTATATTTATTGATTGTTAATACTACTGAAGTACTGATTGAAATACCTTGACGGCTTGTTGCTGTATAGCAAATATCCTAATATACTGGATGTATGTTATTGATCAGGTTCAACATTACAAGAGATTATCTCCTTTGGTTCCTCTGAAGACCACAGTTCGGTCTTTTTCTAACATCAAGGCAGGGGATTGTATAGTAACATTCTCACGTCCTCAGATATATAAGCTTAAGGTTAGTATCAAGCTATTGTTGTAGAAATGTTTCTTATTTTTCTAGGTATTTACCTGATTTATATGACCTATCTGAAAGAATAAAACTACAAGATTAACTTCACGGGCAGGAGGGGGGGTTAATACTGAATTTCTACACTGCTTTTTCTTTAATCTCAGTAAAAAAGGGACAAACACCTTTTTAATTTAAAAATGAAACTTTTCATGCCTATGTCCTAAAATTTCATTAAATGACAGGATAAGCGGACTAGCACCAAATTGATGAAAAGGGGAAAAAATGCATAATCCGATAACCTTGGCAGCTTTGGTACGAAGAACCTCATATTCTAGGTGTGTGCGTGTAGGGCTAAGGAACTTGCTTTTTTTTAGCTAGCTACCATTGCAGCATCTTTGTTCTCCTTTTTCTTTCGTATGACTTGCTGATTGAATACTCTAGTAAGTTGTAGTAAAAATTGTTATGAATAGCACTTGTATTCATATGGGGCCAAAGGGCCAGTATATATACAGAGTACAAGGGCAAAAGGGGAAAGACTAGAAAACCCTAATACAATAGAAGGAAGGGCCAGGCCCAAATCAGAATGCAACTTATGGTCATGTCAAAATATATGCCAAATTAAGTGCAGTGCCAAACTGCCAATTCAATGTGCAGGGATCCTGTGATCCCAACAATGCCTAAACTAATCTAAAAAAGTTTGATGCTTACAAATTCGTAATGTGTACTCTAGAACATGCACTGTTTCTATTTTCCTATGAGAAGTATTACATGATACTTGTTTGAGATATATTAGAAGTCCTTTATCATATTAGGATAGATCAGATTTCTTGCCCTTATCTGGGCTTTCCCTGCCTTCTAGGCTTCTCATGTACCCTATATATATAGGCCCTTGGCCTACAGATCAATATACATCTCATATTTATAACAATACTCATATAAAATGCAATGTAGCAATGCATCCTTTTGTTGATGTACAGAGTACCGATTGCTATTTATGATTATAAAGTTTCAGCTAACTTTCTTGTATTGCGAATTTCACGCACGCAGAGAAGAATCGAAGTGGAGGGAAAACATCTCTGCTCTGTGGTCTATGGCTCGTTGCCACCAGAAACTCGAACAAAACAGGTAATTTATTTGGGAATGGATTTCCCACATATACATGTAGCTACATGTAGGGGTGTTAGTGGATAGTTTCAGAGATCCACTTACTGAATCCGAAAACTATTTGGATTTGGATAATATCTGAAATAAAAAATATCGGATTTGGATTCGGATGTGATATGTTGCAGCCTGCAAGGCCGTGCTTGTTTGGCCCACAAAGTTCCTGCATGTTGTGCTCGGTCCGTGAGGTAGCTAGTCCATATGCTCCTCAGCCCTGGCGACCAGTCCTCGGATGATGGGTAGCAGCTAGCAACGTAGTTGTCCTGGATTGGTAGCGCCAGTCCTCGGATGATGGGTAGCAGCTAGCAACGTAGTTGTCCTGGATTGGTAGCGCCATAGTAGCTTGTGTACTTGCTCGTCAGCCCCTAAGCCCCATGCATGCTTAGACTTGTGGCCCATGGTGGTGTTTCAAATTTGTCATGATTAAATATTAATTCATCGGTGCTCATATTTTGATATGGAAATACCTAATAAATCATGTGTTCTGCACCCTATTGGGGTATACTGTTATTCCTTTAAATCTTAGTGTTTTTTGAACTCATACATTCTGGCTTGCGAGTTACCATTGAATGAATTTTAGAGGTACAGAAATCCTCTCCGAAACAAATTCTATTATTTGAATCCGATCTGATTAAACGAAAATCCAATCCGACTAAGAATCCAAAAAGTATCCAATCCAAATCCGAAATAAGTTATGTGAAGCTGGATATGATTTAGGTGATGTCTGAGCCGAATCTGATCTGATTACACCCCTAGTTACATGCGTATGTGGTTGCCAATACGAATCCCAAAGTAGTTCCAAACTTCCAATGGCTCATGCATATGCATGTAACTCCATGTAGATGGGGTTCATTTTCCTAATTTATTTACATCTGGAATTTGTTATTGTAGCACACACATTGTCATGTGTCTCTAGGTGCCATCTAATTGCAAGAAAATGAAATGGCACAACTTCTGAGGATATTGCCACATTGGAACACATCCTCTGGCTTAAGTCAGAGGACCAGTAGGTCTGATCCAGCCCTTTATTTTTAGATGAACGACCATCTCTATCTCAACTGGTTTCTGATCCAACCATCCATTCTGAGATCAACGGCCACTGGAGCTACTCACCCCTGACTTTAAGTCAAGGGATATGCTTCCCAAATTTAGTGTCTTCTGTCAAATCTGAGTCAGATAACCATCTGAATAATGAATCAATTTTTACAATGACAAAGTCTGTAATGTCAATGATGCTTTATAGTAAGGAATTAAGCAGACTGTTCAATGGTCAAGAGATGGACTTTCTGTTACCTAGTTTGTTGATGAATACCTACCACTGATGATGTTGAAATCACCTTTTGTTTGTTTTATATAATTAACACTACAAGCTCATAGTTTTTAGCAATAACATCAAGGTATTGCCAGTTATGTTTGCAGGCAGTAAAAAACTTCTTTTTGGCACGACATACTTTATTCGTGATAAATGCGCTAATCAGTTCATAAGCTTGCAGGCAACATTGTTCAATGATGAAACCAGTGACCTTAATGTGCTAGTGGCTACTGATGCTATTGGAATGGGTCTTAATCTGAACATTTCCAGAATTATTTTCTCTACACTGGAGAAGTATGATGGCATCACTACCAGGAAATTAACCGTTGCTGAGATCAAACAAATTGCTGGTATATATTTGCTTTTAATGATTTATTGATTTTACTACTGGAAATTTTGGCCTTTTCCCCCTTATTGCACAGGCATTTGAGCCGTGATTGCCTGTTTGGAGAGCATTCTGAATGTTTCATTGTCATGGGCGTTGGTTCATGGGCCCGTCTATGGGCCCTGTGAACAGTGCACGCGTTACTGTAGCATATGAAAAGTGCCGATGTACTACGCCCTGGTTTCTTAGAGAACAAGTTATTATGGATTAGATTCAATTAGTTGCTATTAGATAAGATTAGTTACTATACATTGAAGATAGCTTTCTTAGTTCCAAGGAAGTAATCCCTATAAAAGGGATACCATGTATTCATCATGAATCAGGAAAGAATTTAGGTTTAACCCATCTATCTGCACCGCCCAGACATTAGGAGCGCCGCCGGCCTTCTCTCATTTGGGTGAGACAACATTCTTCCCCTGTTCGTGGCATTCATGCCCTTGTTTTGTAGGTCGAGCTGGGAGATATGGGTCTAAGTTCCCAGTTGGTGAAGTGACCTGTTTACTTGCTGAAGATCTCCCATTAATACACTCATCTCTCGAATCACCTTCCCCCATGATAGAGGTGTGCACCCAATACTATACATATATTGATTTCGAGCACTTGCTATATGATGAAATCTGCAAGAGCTCTGTATATTTCATAACTTAGCTCAGTAAGGATAATCGCATGTATTGATACCACATTTATCTGCAGCGTGCTGGACTCTTTCCCACCTTCGATTTGTTGTCTTTGTATTCACGATTGCACAGAACTGATTTTTTTCACCCTATACTGGTAAGCTAAACAAGCCATCTTTCTTGTTATTTTAAAGGGTTAATTAGATACATGCCGCTTCTCACTTTTGCAGTGAGAGAATTGCCATTACTAGTTGATGTTTGCGAAAAATGTCACTGCTTGGTCGCAAGTATTGGATTGATGCCACTAACCAAATCTCAAAGTACCTTTCCAGGTCATATGTAGATGTTGCACATTTTCAAACCATCTTGCCCCTACCTCCAACCCTTCTTCCTCCTTTCTCTCAGTCGCCGCTGTTCCACTCTTCCTCTCTCCCTTCATTTCCTTTGGCAGCCACCTCCTTCTCCAACCTTCTTATTCGCTGACCCATGCCCTCTGCTCCATCCCTTGGCCACCGTGCACAAGAGGCAGCATGGTCGTTGACGAGGCAGCCAGTCACCCATGGAATGAAAGAACCGAGAGCAAGGATGAAAGAAACTTGCTATTCATGTTCATGAACGGAAAAAATGACAAAGAACATATGGGTTCACGTTTATTATCTCAATCTTCTATTTAACACAATAGAATCGATGACCGTGATACAGCCCTTGACGCGGGCGAGACGAGCTGTTGTCGAAGTTAGCGCCTAGACTGTTATCAGAGCCACCGCCTATGAAACTAATCTTAATTTACTTCATTTGATTGGAAATAGAAAGATACATGACACATCTCTTTTATAGGGATAAGAGACTTGGACTCTAAAAAATAAATCTTAACTAATCTTATCTCCTAAACAAACTGATCTTATCTAATTCAACAACTCGATCTAATTTTAACTAACCTCCTAACTAATCATGTGCTACAGTACCGCCCTTGCTGTTCATGGCCTTTGGGCCGCCGGTGTATCAGACCGAGAGTGAGTTTTTTTTTTGTGTTTGGAAGAATTTTATCATAATATAATCAATAGAGAGTGGGAAAATTAGATGCATTGAATCAAAATAGAAAAGAAATGAAACGAGAACAAGAATCACAAACGAACAGATTGATGCGTGGAATCGCTAGATGCATGAGCATTCTGAGCAACGTTGGGAGTTTAGAATGGGCCACTGAGCAAATGTAGGGAGCAGTGCCGGCGAGGCCATGGGGCAGAGAGAGATTAGAAAAGAGAGAAAGGTAGCGTGAGAGAGAGAGAGTACAGAGAGAAGGAAGAGGCAATGGGAGAGAAGAGAGGAGGAAGAAGACGGGCCTAACCTGCGCTGGTGATAGAGCAGAGGAGGTGGCGGGGGATCCATGGGGCTAGAAGGTTTTCTGGAGTTGGTGGCCGGGAGAGGGGAGATTGGGATGAGATGACAAAGAAGCAGAATGGGACAGCGACGTGGAGGTGCTGGCCGGCGTGGGATGACAACTGATTGGCATTAGGCGGCGATGGAGCCAGATTGGGCAATTTTGCCCCTGACCATTAGGAGGCGGTGGAAGAAGAGAGTGCCAAGGGCAAAATGGTCAAAAACATATTCCACGTCTATGCCCTAGCTGGAAAAGTGCTTTGAGATGCGGAATATGGCACAGATCCAATTCTTACGACCAAGTGGTGTCATTTTTCGCAAACATCAATGAGTGCTGGCAGTTCCATCAATGCAGAAGTGAGCAGATATATTTATGTAGTTAACCCTACTTTATATGGTACGTGCAAGTACAAATAATTTACTGTACTTCTTAGAATATGTGAATTGTGAATGGCAAAGGTGATGTCTACATAAACAATTTTACGATGATCTGTTAATCCCCTTATAGTTGTGATGCTGATATCCAGATGGCACAATGGGTTACTTTGCTTTTTCTTTTTTCTTTTTCTTTTTTTGTGTGTGTGTGTGTGTGTGTGAATTTTCTAACGCTTTAGCTGCACAAAAATTGTTTTAGTGGTTGCATCAATTATGTCCTTATAATGTTTGCAGTGGAATGAATTGAATTGTCCTAAAATAATTGGCTATATTCTGAGGTATCATGTTGTTTTTATTTTAGACTTCAGCTCAATATTGCTTGTATACAATAGTTAGGGCATCACCAACCTAGGTCGGTTCAACACTATTCAGCCACTATTTACACCACTTTTCCACTAATCATTTACATTTCCCTCTCTTCTATTTTATTTGCTATACAGTATTAGGACGGCCTAAGTTAGCCCCACCCCCACCCCATTAGTCATGCCTTTAGATGGTACACCTTTTTTCCCGTATCCACCTCTTGTCCAATATCGTGTCTTCTTCTTTCCCATTAACCAATGCTTTCTGTGTAGTTACAGCTATTCCTCTAGCCAGGATTTTTTTTAACATTTCCTTGTATTCTATTGCAGGAACGTTTCTTAGAGAAAGCTAAACTATCTTCGAACTATTTTATCGCTGATTGTGAAGATATGCTGGTACTTTTTTTTGGCCTTCAAAAGCACCTTTTTCCTTATATTTGGTCAAATCCTCTATAAGGGACACCCTAGAAAATCATTTATACCTTCTTGAAAAAATAACAACGTGGCATTATCTTCATATTTACAATTGTGAACTGCGCCAGGTAGATTATGTTTTCTTTTGAGTTCCAGGTTCATTCCATATTTTGATAACATTTCCTCCTGTCACTGCTACAGAAAATTGCTGCTATTGTTGATGAGTTACCTCTTGGGTTGTATGAGAAATACCTCTTTTGTCTCAGGTGATACATGACACTGTGATACTAGAACAACCTCTTTTTTAAAAAAAGAGGGTTTTACCCCCATTTTCCATTGCATCAAAAAAGATACAGTGGAAACTATGTCTGGAATACTAGAACAGCCTCTTGTATATCATATTTCTTTACTATTCTGATATTCTCTTTCTCCACATCTCTCAATATCAATTATCTTAGCACTTTTTTATGCTTCATACTGTAGCCCAGTGGATGTCTGTGATGATATCTCTACTCAAGGATTAGTTCAGGCAAGCATTTTTATCTGTCTTCCTTTGTATGTCTTTGTGAAATTAGGAAATAATATCACTTATTTTGTTGAGATGCAGTTTGCAGAAAATTTTGCAAAGAAAGGCACTGTCCGACTTAAAGAGATATTTACACCTGGAACACTCGTAGTGCCGAAATCACACAATCAACTCAAAGAGCTTGAATCAATTCATAAGGTTCTGCCTTTTGTTTCTCTTGTACAAATTCTACTAATAGATACATGCAACGTGTTGGTCAATAGTCAATACTATTATATATCTTCTTAATGTCATCTAAACTTAAATTCCTTGTTTCTTTGTGTTTATATTATGCAATGGCAGTTAACATGTGCATGCACATTAGCTGTTCTTATGTGAAGCCAGTTCTCAAATCTATCACACATTCATATAAAATTTAAATTTAAATTAATCTGTGATTGGAGGAGCAAAACAGAAAAATTTGAACAAAAAACAAAATATGCACAGAGAGAAAAAACACTTAAATTTCTCCTAGCACCATTTTAATTTGAACCTGAAATTGTAAGGACGGTACAACAATTGGCAAACATGGATGGTAATTGGTGCCTTTTTATATACAGGCCTCTTGTGAGAATGGGATCTTCTTTTTAGTTGTTCTACTACCTAGAAGATAGCCCGGTTTAAATGTAGTTACCGATTCAAAATAAGATCAAATGTGCTGGAGTTGAACTTCAACATGGAAGGGTAAGAATTATTTAGAAAGCCATCCAAATAGTAGAGTGGATTATCCCATATGGTCCTAGAAAAGGGGCATTAAAAAATTAAGGCATGAAATGAATAAGAGTTTGCTATTGGATTGTTAATACAATTATGACTGCTCATGATGAATATCGTAGTTTGTTCAAACTATCTTAAAGACAACCACCTCATAATTGACTGAGTGCTGAAATTAAAAGTTTCTAGAGTTAGCTTCTTTAAATAATGGTGGATTCATAATTTCACACTTCCCTCATTTTGGGTGAAAACCCTGGTGGTCGCACGACGGCGGCGGGTCTTACCCGTCGTTACCTTGTTGGAGGCGTCGTGTTAGTAACTGCTGCACTTTTTGGTTGCCTACTAGGTCTGCTAATTTGGAGTCGTCCGTCGATGTGTGTGTTGGTAGTGCGTCCAGCGTGGCCGGTGTTATTTCCTTCCCCTTCCCTTCCAGTTGTGTGTCGCCGCAAGGTCTCTTGGCCTTGCGCGTGTGGGCGCGGCCGTTTGGCCGGGGTGTGCAGCAGCCTTGCTGCGTTGTAACTCTTGTAATTTTGGTGCGTCGCACCGTTCTTCTATCAATGAATGGACGGCAGCTCTCCTGTCTTTCCCTTCAAAATTTTAAAAATAATTTCACACTTGCAGGATATAACTTGCAGTTACATAATTCAGTGGTGTTTATCCTTTTTTCTAGTGTGTTTATGGCCTTGTTCTTTTCAGCTGAAACCAGTGGTGGAATATAATTTGAAAAAACTGTGAACCTCGATATAAAGGGCTTGAAGTGTCAAAAAAATAATTGAAAAATGATTTTGGAATCTTGAGAAAAAACACCAAAAGCCTTAAAAAATCATATAGATTGCTAAAAGATAGCTTTTAATTTTAATTTAAGCTGAAAAGAACAAGGCCTATTAGATAAGTTTTGTAGCTAAATGGGCTGTGCTCTAGGCGTGTTCTATTTTCATATACCATTAACTCCAAACAGCTTCTGCGGCGACGTTAATTATGTAAATTTCTTCTTTCGGTACACCGCTTCCTCCAAACTATTTATTCATGAAGAGTAAGATTTATCACGTATGGTGATAAGTGCAGGTCCTAGAGTTATATGTGTGGTTAAGCTTCAGACTGGAGGATTCCTTTCCAGACCGTGGGTTGGCGAATTCCCAAAAATCGCTCTGTAGCATGTGAGTTTCATATATAGCTTTTGTTTGGGGTTTACAATATATTCCTTGGAGGCCTCATTGCTGGTATTATCAGGTTGATTGAGGAATATCTGCTGAGGACAGGATGTCAGCAACAAGGGCAAACAAAGTTTTTGCGTGTTCCAGAAAAATTGCAACAGGAATATGATCATTCACAATTGTATGATATCCTCTTCATAAATGCCTGCTATTATTTTCATTTTAAAAGTTAAGTGACTATGCTAGTGATATTTTTTCTAAGAAAATAATTCAATCTTCCTCCATTTCCACAATTCTCAAGTCCACCTACACCCAACTTTTTCAGTAAACTAGTTTTGTGAAAAATGCATTTGTAGTGCATTAATGACAAATACATATACCATAGTCACACTGCTATATTATTATGTCACATTTTGAGATTCTAATCAAAACATTTAAGCTATGTCTATGTAATTGATTCTAATGGCAACATATCTAGTGCTAAAGGTGGTTTCAGTGCTAATGTGCTAAAATTTAATCTAGGCCATTGGATCAAGTTTTAAAGGTTAAGATCTAGTGAGATGAAGGCCAACTCACTCACTTAAATGCTTACACATTTGAGATGGGAGACAACTCATTGTCATAAATGTTTTCACACCTAGCTGGTTAGTTAGATCTCAACCTTTAAAACTTGATCCAATGGCCTAGATTAGAGTTTAGCACATTAGCACTGAAACCACCTTTAACACTAGATATGTTGCCCTTGAAGTGGTTATGGTTTGTACTGTGTACACTTGTTTGTGAGTTGTGACCAAACGATATTTTTTCTTCATGTTTTGTGGGAGGGATGCATTCACAATCTTGCAATTATGCATAATTGTGCTAGATTCTGGGAGGCTATAAAAAGCTTTGGTGGTAGTGCAACACTGCTCTGTATACAGTATTTCTATTATGTGTACCATATTACAATAAATGCTCATGTCTTCCTGCTGTTGTCTGCCTCCAATGCACCTTGACCTGATGATGTTATTATTTAAAACACACACACACACACACACACACACACACACATTTGGTTAATTTTCCCTTTTTTGTTTGTGCGCATAAAATGTTGCTGCATTCAATTAGAAATTTTATCATCACTGTGAATGCATATCTTTAAGTCTTCCCCTCTATTTTAAGAACAGTAATTTCTTCATGTAACCATCTTGAGGTTAATGAACAGGAGCAAGTATTTTCAACAAGTCGGTGCACCACCTTCAATCCACATTTGAGCAAACGTCCAGAGCATGCATCTGCATCTCCTGATTCAATACCTGATCACCTGCTCCCTTCAAAAAAGAAAAAAACTGATCACAGGCGTCAGCGTATAGTATGGACAACACTTTGAATGACAGCAGAATTACTTAGATTCTCATCTTACACCTTAGCCATTCAGGTGATTTAAGCAGTTTATGGCAGCAAATATCGTCCAGCCACCAGATTGTATAGTTATTCTTAGTAGCATTTTCTGTACCATATACAAATCGACCTGTACACTGTTAACCGAATATGTTAGTAGAGTTTGTACTGGTTCGTTAAGTTACGGTCATGAAGAAGCCATTTGGCGGGCTTGAGTTTAAGAGGGGCTGTAATAGCTCCTGTAAATCTGTGTGCTGT
Organism: Raddia guianensis; assembly: GCA_036346415.1. NCBI lineage: Eukaryota > Viridiplantae > Streptophyta > Magnoliopsida > Poales > Poaceae > Raddia > Raddia guianensis. The sequence goes on from CM070536.1 coordinate 33,979,322, forward strand.
AAAGAAGGCGTAAATATGTTGATTCAACTGTTTGAAATTTAGTAAGGCGTAACTTCAACCATCAGCTCATCCCCGAACTCATCTCGCTTGTCCAACTGATCGGCCAAGTTCATTTGCTGCCAAACACTCCTGATTCTTTCTCTTGGCGATTTGCTGCCAATGGAGAATTCTCGGTCAAGTCAGCTTATCTTCTACAATTCTCAGAGCGTGTGCCTAAACCAGCGTTGAGCGTGGTCTGGAAGATTTGGGCTCCCTCCAAATGCAGGTTCTTCCTCCGGGCGCCTCTGCTGGCGAGTCTTCACTGCGGATGCCCTCCTGCGTCGTCACCTGCCCAATGATTACTTTTGCCCCCTTTGCAGGCGCAACTTAGAGACACCGGAGCATCTTTTTTGCTTTGTGATTTTAGTCGTTTCGTTTGGATGCGCCTCGCCGCGTTGCTCGCATTGCCCCACCTCGACCCCTCGCGGTGGCCACTCTTCAGCTGCCTCGTTGATTGGTGGGCTTTCTTCTTTCGGGTTACCAACACTCGCGAGATTTTCCCGGTCGTCACTGCCATTATTTGGCACATCTGGATTGAGCGGAATAACCGCATCTTTCGACTAGTTGACAGGCCTTCATTAGTCTTCCTTACCCATCTGATTGATGACTTGCGCCTCTGGGAGGCCGCAGGCGCCCCCTTTGTAATTAGTTAACCTTTGTACTCAGACTCGAGGGGGGAGGGGTCGTAAGCTCCCCCCACCCTGTAAACTTCCTCTCTTTTATTAATACATGGCAACTCTTTTGCCTTGCTTCAAAAAAATTTAGTAAGGCGTAAACATGTTGGGAAAATGGCAATTTTTGTCAAAGAACTATATTTGAGTCAGCTACACTGGTTTTGAATTTTTTTAAGAATTACTGCGAAACCTTGTGGGTCTCACAGCATTCTTTCTCTACACAGGTTGTGCTGACCGCATTAGGTGCTCTTGGTGGTTAACCTCTGCATTCACGCGTTCGCTTGCATCTAGCAGGAATTGAAACTGCAAATTTACCAATTATAAGTTGGGCGCTTTAACCATTCAGCCATGGATGCTTAACAGGGATCATCGTACATTCTTTAGCGGAGCTCACAGGGATTGCATATGTAGAAACAAGCAACGCTTCACGACGAGCCGATCAACATCCTTCTTATTCTCTTCACCTTAAGTAGTAATAGCGGTCGTTGATAGGTCATATTTTTCTTTGCCAAAGCCCTTCATCCATGGGAACTCTAGTGTCATATTAGACATGATTTACATGTAGGATGTAGCCGAGCACTGATGGCTTCTGCCTCTTTGCATCAAGGTTCATCGGTATGTTTTTAAAGTTTTCATTAGTAGGGTTTCCAAATTTAAATGGGAATTTTTAAAGTTTGTGTGCTGATGTCAGCAAAATGTCATCATAACGTCAGCGTATCCAATTGATCAGACGTCCGATTTCTGGCGGCAGCAAAAAAAAAAAAGAAAAAGAAAGAAAAAAGTAGCAGAGCAGTAGAGCTGGAACTGATCAACAGCCGGCAACGCACTGCTGCATTTGCATGAATATATGTTGTTGCATCAGTGATTTCGTTTTTCTTTCTTCCTTTCCATAAGCTCTACGATTCAGGACCAGAAATATCTGACAGCACAGCATGATGTTCTTTAACGCCACCATTCTCTCTCAGATAAGAGAAGCCAGGGCGCTTCCGAGCTGCTACCTGCATCCTCAGAAGGTGAATCTTTCTCTTCGCTGAATGCAGATCCCTCTTCTCAAGCTTCTCCATCACAAGATCAAACGTCTCCTGCTTTGGACTAAAGCCCTTGGACACCATCTCCTCCAAGAACAGGCAAGACTGAGCAAGCTTCCCATTCCGGGACAACCAGCTCACCAACAAGGTATAAGTGCTGAAATCGGGGCTGATGTCCTTTCTGAACATATGACATATCAGGAACAGAAGTATCTTCACCCACTGCCTTTTACAGCACAGCTTCAGCAAGGGGGTGTATGTCTTTATGTCAGGCTTGCATTGCTGCTCCTCCATCTTAACCAGCATCCTCAGGGCATTCTCTGCCTTGGAGTGATGACAAGCAGCAGAGATCAGGGTGTTGAATGTGGTAGCATTAGGGGAAACTCCAGCTATGCCCATCTCATCAACCACAGAGTATGCCGCTTCCAACCTACCAGCTTTTCCAAGTATGTATATTAGAGAATTGTAGAAGGAAGTATCTGGGGCACACCCATCCTCCTTTACCTTGTCAAATATATCCAGAGCTTCGTGTGCTCTCCCTGCCTTCGCTAACGCGTGCATTATGATTGTGTATGTGATAATATTTGGACGGCATCCTTGTGAGTGCATTTCGTCCAAGAAATCCTGAACGGTCTGAAAGTCTTTCACCATGCAGTGCGCTTCTATCAGGCTGGTGTAAGTTATCACTGAAGGAATGAAGCCATGCTCCTCCATCTCCTTCATCGTCTCTCGAGCCTCCTTGAGCATCTGCGCCTTGCACCACCCATGGGCCAGTATGTTGAAGCTACTCTCGTCGGGAGTTATCATCACCCTCAAGTCTTGAAAGGCACCTCTCGCACGTTTCACACTCCTCTCCTTACACAGAGCGTCCAGGAGCACATTCATGGCCTTTGTGTCCTTCACTACCCCGAATCGATCCATTTTGTGGAAGGCGTCTATGGCGTCCGTCCAGAGGTTGGCCTTAGCGAGCCTCCTCAGCACCTTTGTCATCGTTGCCAGTGTCACCAGCCCCCCAACCTCGTCCATCTGACTGATCAAACCCCACATCAAATCAAACTGCTTGAACTTGCCCAGTATGTCAACCATCAAGTCGCATGAATCTGCACAGTGGCAGTGGCCTATTTGAGTGCCAGCCCACATGAAGAACCCAAAGGCCGCCACCCAATCGTTGCTGAACCTCCTCAGAATCTTGTCAACCAGGCGGTCTGAGACCCTGACGGGGCAGCAGTCCATGGCTATCACGATGGCCTCGGGAGATGCGAAGCCAGAGCTCAGGATCCTGCTGACTTCGTCGATGTCGGCCTCGAACTCAGCTTGCTCATGCGAGGCAGGCGCAGGGCAGACATGGCGGATCGACAGCGGTTTGGATCCGCCGCTGTCGCTCCGCTCTTCCAAGGAGTCGGATTTGGTGGGGAGCACAAAATCGTCGTCGTCGTCGTCGTCCAATCCGGCACAAGAACCACCATCCTTTGTGTTCCTGAACCAATCCGGCAGGTCGAACCACGCGCCGGTGGAGAAGAACGACGCGACGCGCTCGCCGCCGCGCAGACCCAGCTTTGTTGACGGCAACAGAAGAACCCGGCAGCACCGGCGCATCCGGTACCCGGGCGGGGCAAATCGTCGAGCACCTCGCGTGCGCGACCGAGCAACGCCGCCTAGAGGCGCACGGTGTTCGGAGGTGGAGACCTATAGTGACGTGATGCGACGTACACAACGCCGCTGCGGCATAGTCTGCATTGATTAGGGAGGCGGCGAGCGGCGAGTCTGGGAGAGGACGGCGTCGGCGCTGGAGAAGAGAGCGGGAAGAGGGCAGCAAAAACGCCAAGAGGCAGAAGCAACTAGAAATTGATAGTTGGATCGTTACTGGGCCATTGGGGCCGATCCACGGTGATAGAAGACATATGATGTAACCCCATTGGAAATGTTTTTTTTAAAAAAATCCAGGGTGATAGTTGTTGGATTTTGGCCCATTTGGCCCATCCTGAAAATGCCAAAGCATATAAACTTTAGTACCACATTGCTAGTTGGTGGGTGAATATACCAACTTATAAGGGAGAGCTACCAACTCCCCTTGTCATGAGGCACATGGGGAATTGGAAGCTATTTACTAGAGTCACACGCATGCGTGCGCACGATTACGCGATTTACTGTGTGGATTTAATCCTGGAACGTTAATCTCCCTTTTATTTTGGGTTTACGATTTTTGTGGATCGAGCGAACGGTTCGCAACGTGCCAGCTCTGCGTGGGGAGGATAAATCTGCTGGACGATTCGAGGATAAATTTGCTGGAGACGTCCAGCAGACGACTCACTCGTTCTCTCGCGTTTTTCCATCTGCTATATATCTGTTATTCAGCAATGGCTGGTGTATCTGATGCCATGAAACCTGAGAGGTTCAATGGTCAGAACTTTCGCCGGTGGCAGACGAGGGCCAAGTTTTGGCTTATGTCGCTGGGGATGTGGTGGGTGATTCACCCGATGTTTCAGCTGACTGATGAGAAAACTGCGCAGTTTGAGAATGCAAACAACACTGCATTAGGCTGCATCCTTACCATCTTGGCCGATCAACTGTATGATGTGTATATGAGTTACACATCTGCACACGATCTGTGGATAGCCCTCGATGCCAAGTACGCAGAGGCCGAAGCCGGTCGCTGGCTGTATGTGTGTGAACAACTGTTTGACTTTACCATGGATGGTTCTAAGTCAATTGTTGCACAAACACACGACTTCCAGCTACTGGTGGCCGAGAGTGCGCACTTGGGGTGTGCATTACCCCTAAGTTTGTGGCAGCGGGCATTATTGCTAAACTGCCTCAATCTTGGAGAAACTTTGCCACGGGTCTGAAGTATAGGAGAGAAGAGATCTCTCTTGAGGATCTGACTGCGGCCCTCGATGTGGAGGAAAAGGCGAGAGCCAAAGATGCACCTGCTGCCTCTTCTCAGGAGAACAATGTAAATGTAGTTGAGAAGAAGGGTGGCAACAAGAATAAAGGCTCAAAACCGAACAAGACAACGAACTTCAAGAAGAAGAAGAGTGAGACAAAGGATATGATGAACATTACCTGCTTTGTATGCGGGAAAAATGGCCACATGGCGAAAGGCTGCTGTCACCGCAAGAACAAGTCGAACGGTCAAGGCAGGAACAATGCCAATGTGGTGATTGGTGAAGCTGGAGGCTCGGGAGGGTATGGTAATTCTCCTGTAGTATTTTCAGCGTATCAATCCACTGATTAGTGGATTGACACGGGTGCTAATATTCATGTGTGTTCTGACATATCATTGTTCTCTTCTTATCAGGCAGCAGGGCCTTCCTCCGTCCTGATGGGAAACGGCTCGCGTGCTTCTGTTCTTGATGTTGGCACAGTGGAACTAAAGCTCACTTCAGGGAAGACTTTGCGCTTGAGAAACGTGCAGCACGCGCCGACAATAAATAAGAATCTTGTTAGCGGGTCTCTGTTGTGTAGAGATGGCTACAAGTTAGTGTTCGAGTCAAATAAAGTTGTTTTGTCAAAGTTTAGGAATTTTGTCGGTAAAGGTTATGAAAGCGGAGGCCTGTTCCGCTTAAGTGTTTTAGAGTCTTGTTTGAATGTTGCAACTGCAGTTAATAATTGTGAGACCAATGTTTGGCACTCACGTTTGTGTCATATTGGCTTTGACACCATTGCTCGAATGTTTAGAAATGAATTAATTCCGAAATGTGATATTGTCAAAGGATCAAAGTGCCAGTCTTATGTGCAAGCTAAACAACCTCGAAAACCCTTTAAGGGTCTAGAGGAAGAAAAGAATTTGGCACCATTAGATCTCATCCATTCTGATTTGTGTGAAATGAATGGAGTGTTGACAAAAGGAGACAAAAGATACTTTGTTACTCTCATAGATGATGCAACTCGTTATTGCTATGTTTATTTGCTTAAAACAAAAGATAAAGCATTGAATTTTTTTAAAATTTATAAGGCCGATGTTGAGAACCAACTAGAAAAGAAAATCAAAAGGTTAAGGTATGATCGTGGAGGAGAGTATATTTCTGATGAATTCTCCCAATTCTGTGTTGAACATGGTATAATCCATGAGGTTACACCACCATATTCGCCTCAATCTAATGGGGTGGCTGAGAGAAAAAACTGAACACTAACAGACTTGATGAATGCCATGTTGGAGAGTGCCGGTATGCCTAAGTTATGGTGGGGGAAAGCTGTTTTAACAGCAACCTATGTCCTTAACAGAGTAATTACTAAAAGAAGTGAGATTACTCCGTATGAGGGATGGAAGGGGAGAAAACCAAATGTTAATTATCTGCGCACATGGGGTTGTTTGGCTTAGGTCAATATACTAGTGCCGAAAAAGAGAAAGCTCGGACCTAAAACCGAAGATTGTATTTCTAGGATATGCTTTCAATAGCACGGCCTATAGATTTTTGGTTGTCAAATCAGACCCTGTTAATGTTAGCGTTAACACAATAATTGAGTCTAGAGATGCTTCTTTCTTTGAGAACATTTATCCTATGAGAGCGACAGACATTAATAAAAATATTCAATCTTCTGATCTTCCATCAACTTCTGAAATTCCTTTAAATTGTGAACCAGTCTGTGAAATTCCTGAGTAGGATAACAATATTGTCATAGAAGCTCCTCGTACGAGCAAGAGACAAAGGGTTGAAAAATCCTTTGGTGATGACTTTATTGTATATCTAATAGATGATGTGCCAAAAACTCTTTCATAGGCTTATGCATCACTCGATGCAGAGTATTGAAAAGAGGCGGTCCGTAGCGAGATGGATTCCATCATGTCTAACGGGACCTGGGAAATCACTGAACGTCCTAGTGGGTGTAAACCAGTTGGATGTAAGTGGATCTTTAAAAAGAAAATGAAGCCTGATGGAACTGTTGATAAGTTCAAGGCCAGACTTGTGGCCAAGAGTTATACCCAAAAGGAATGAGAGGATTTCTTTGATACTTACTCTCCTGTTGCGAGACTTTCTACCATCAGGGTACTCCTTACTTTAGCATCTTCTCTTCATCTTTATGTTCATCAGATGGACGTAAGGATAGCTTTCTTTAATGGGGAGTTGGAGGAAGAGATTTATATGGAGCAATCCGATGGATTTGTAATTTCTGGACAGGAGAATAAGGTGTGTAAATTAATGAAATCTCTATATGGCCTGAAGTAAGCACCTAAACAATGGCACGAGAAATTTGATAAAACCTTGACAACAGCTGGTTTTGTTGTGAATGAAGCGGATAAATGTGTTTATTACCGCTATGGTGGAGGTCAAGAAGTAATCCTGTACTTGTATGTTGATGACATACTTATATTTGAGATCAACACTGACATCATTGACGAGGTCAAGTCTTTCTTATCTACGTGTTTTGATATGAAAGATATGGGTGAAATAGATGTAATTCTAAATATTAAATTGATCAGAAATAAGAATGGGATCACTCTGAGTCAGTCCCATTATGTAGAAAAGATTTTAAATCGCTTCGGTTTTGAGAACTGTAAAGTACCCCCAACCCCTTATGATGCAAGTATAAAGCTTCGCAAAAAAAACGGGTTAGGGAAAGATCAATTGAGATATTCACAAATAATTGGGTCCCTTATGTTTTTAGCCGGAGCAACTAGACCTGACATCTCATTTGCTGTGAGCAAATTAAGCAGGTTTACGTTTAATCGGGGAAATGATCACTGGGAGGCTCTTAAGAGAGTATTGCGCTATTTAAGAGGTACAACCTCTTATGGGATTCACTATACTGGATACCCACCGGTACTAGAAGGGTATAGTGATTCAAATTGGATCTCTGATGCTGATGAGATCAAAGCCACAAGTAGTTATGTGCTTATTCTAGCAGGTGGAGCAGTTTTATGGAGGTTTTGTAAACAGACCGTGCTGACACGGTCAACCATGGAAGCTGAGCTAGTAGCATTAGACACAGCCACTGTTGAGGCTGAATGGCTTAGAGAGCTTCTGTTGGACTTGCTGATGGTTGAGAAACCAATTCCACCGATCCTATTGTACTGTGATAACCAAACGGTGATAACCAAGGTTATGAGTACTAAGGATAATATAAAATCCTCCAGACATGTGAAGCGTAGGCTTAAATCATCAAAAATTAAGAAGCTCAAGTAATTCATCAGTAAATTACATACATGACCGAGAAAAATCTGCGACCCTTTTACAAAGGGGCTATCAAGAAATGTGATTTCTATTGCATCTAAGTACATGGGAATGAGGTCCATTTAAGTTATATTATAGTTGTAACCCATTCTAATGATCGGAGATCCCGTGATTTAGATAAAAGGAAGAACAAGTTGACGGTGTAACAAGAGAGTACAAATAAAGTATCCATGTCCAACTGTAAGGATCCTAGGCCGAGAGGGGGGGTGAATCGGCTCTTTCAAATTTTACTTCTTTCAATTAGCTTGATTAATTAGTCAAATTAGGAACCCAAGCTATCGATAGATTTATAGCCTAGTTGCGGAAGTGATCACAATAAGCACGAGCGACTACAAGGAGGCTCGATGGCACTCACACTCAAGCGATCAATCCAATGTGCGGAAGTAAGCGAGTGAGATGAGAAGACGCAAACCGAGTTGTTTATCAAGTTCGAGTGCTCAACACATGAGCACCTCGTCTCCGCTTGAGGAAACTTCTCACACAGAGAAGTCGGGACCCTTTCGTCCCTCGCCCTCAATCCACTCGTGGTAGCTCTTCACCAACACATGGTAGGCGAGCTCCAAACCTTCACACGGAGGCAAGTTCTCTCACACGCGAGAGCTCCTCACACCCACGGCACCGACACACGGCACCGACCACCGACACACGGTGGATTTCACCTCAACACATGAGGTACCCCCAACACATGGAGGATTTGGATCCGACACACGGACACCTTGGCACCCCCGACACACGGAGATGGCCGCCAACACACGGCGGACTTTGCACACCCCGACGAACGAAGAGGTAACACCGCGGGAAGCACGGTGACCTTCACGAAGAAGGGTTTGCTTGCGGTACGCTTGATGAAGCTCGGCGACCACGATGTCTCCCGGTGGCAAGAATCCCAAGAGCACAAGACCGGAGACACTCAACCCTCAACCCACCATGGAGGATGGCATGGCAACCATGGAGAGGAGACGAACCTTGGAGACGAGGAGGAGGAGGCTAAGGGGTGCTCTCTTCTTCTTCCTCACACTCTCCTTCAATTTCACAAGCACATGGAACCCTAGGTGAAGGTGGGAACCATGGGAGGAGCTCTCTTGGTGTCTAAGGGCAAGGGGTGGCGGCTAGGTGAGGCTCTCACTCGTTTCTCCCGTGCTCCTAGCCCCTTATTTATAGGCCCAAGGCGAAACCCTAGAAATGGACGGCTCAGATTAAATTGCGAGATTCAGATCCCCGATCGGACACCGTCCGGTTCCCGTCGGACGCCGTCCGACAGAGGCTATGTACATGTGACTTAGCCATTTTCGAGCTAGCTCGTTGGGAACCGCTGCTGTCGGACCCAGTGGGGTGCACGGGCGACCTCTCCCCGTCACAGGGGACCCCTAGGCGAGCACCAGCGACCACTCGGCGAGCACCGGCGACCCCTCGGCGAGCATGGGCGACCCCTCGGCGAGCACGGGCGACCTCACGGCGAGCCGGGCGACCTCACCCCAAGCACGGGCGATCACTCGGCGAGCACGGGCGACCCCACAGCGAGCAGGCGATCTCACGGCGAGCGGGCGACCTCACCCAAGCACGGCGATCACTCGGCGAGCACAGGCGACCCCACTGCAGTGGCGACCTCACCCCAAGCACAGGCGACCCTCGGCGAGGACCGTGACCTAACCCCAAGCACCGGCGACCCTCGGACAGTGTAATTGCTCTAGATGGTTCGCTCAAGACTAACACTGCACTCTCGGAACCCCATGGGACCCACGGTGATGTTTACGGACACATGCTCGGTGGGACCCTGCAACCAGAGAGATGTAGTCGATCTGCTGAGTTGGACCGAAGACGTACACAAGAAATTCAGAGAAACTATAAAACAGAGGTCCGTTCCAGCTGTACGACCTAGTTGCCATCAATTACCAAAATCAATTAGCCCATGGGAGGCTTGAACTTACAGTCTCCCCCTTTTTGGTAATTGATGACAACACCTGCAAATCCAACATGACAAGGCACAAATACAATCTCTGGTGCAATGGGTTAGGCCAGAAACATTGCATCACAGCATAGCACAATACCAAAGACTAGGCCAACGAATAAAATTGCTCCCCCTAAATCAATGCATACCACTTGTAAGACACGATAGTACCATCACATCACATGGATGGAGCAAAGCGTTGTAAGACACGATAGTACCATCACATCACATGGATGGAGTAAAGCATCTCCATAAGTCTACCACTTGTAAACACCCCAAAAACATGATAATGCCCAAAACATGGATTTTCACTAATTCCTCCCCCTTTGGCATCAATGACCAGAAAGTAGCAAAGTATGGGTTTAGCAAATTAAGCGCTTTGAAAGTTGTACTAGTGCACGTATGCCCATAAGTTCATCACACTCAAAATCTAGCCATCTCAAGGTCACAATGTCACAAGATCAACTAAGGCACAATTATTAAATGTGTGATTCAAGTTATTTATGACCTAGAGCAAGTATAAGATGAACAATAGCGAGAAGTATCAAGAGTTGCTCCAAAACTCAAAGATGACACATGATGCTCCATAGCACTAGAAAATGTATTCCAAGCTACTCATGCTACCACCAAGCCTATTTGAGACTACACATTTTGGTTGAGCTCATTTTGAGTTAGTTCACAAATTTTCGCAAATTTTCTTGTCTCTTACCATAGGCGACGCCACCCAGCATGACACTGGAGATGAACGTCTCGGTTATCCAAAACTCCCCCTAAGTTCATGCCTAGTGCAATGACAAGCTATCTCATCGAGGAGGCATTGGTGAGACATATAAGACCTATTTTAGCACATTTTGCAAATTTGGCTCAACACTTTTTCAAAAATTGCTCAATTTAGCGAAGTAGAAACATGTGTAAAATGGAAAGACAATCTAGAGTTAGAGACACATGATCAACCAGAGAGTTCAGAGCAATCAAATGAGACTAGAAACTATAGCCCTCCTAATACAAGCTCATGGTTTCCAATTGCATGATATATTGAGTTAAGCACAAGTTGAGCTAGTGACAAGGTAAACACATGCTATAACTTTTAATTTTATGTGATAAATATATAGGCAATGAATAGCATCCAGTATAATAGGCAAAGCACCTAAATGCTCAAACTGGCTTCAAAAGATTCGCAATGAATGATATAGCCACGCGACCAACTCATGCTATGTTTGACTTGTCTAAAATGTTCAGTTCATTTCTCAATTTGCAGAAGCGTGCCTCATCGAGTGGCTTGGTGAATATGTCGGCAAGCTGGTCCTCTGTCCGCACGTGCTCAAGCACAATGTCACCCTTTGTCACATGATCCCGAAGAAAATGGTGACGGACATCAATGTGCTTGGTCCATGAGTGTTGGACCGGGTTACACGCTATCTTCACCGCGCTCTCGTTGTCGCATAGAAGAGACACATGGTCAAGTTTTAGCCCAAAATCAAACAGTGATTGTGTCAAGTAAAGCAATTGTGCACAACAACTCCCCGCCGCTATATACTCGGCCTCGGTGATAGATAGCGCCACGGAGTTCTGTTTCTTTAGCGCCCATGACACAAGACACCTACCCAAGAAGTGACATGCCGGAAGTGCTTTTGCGATCAATCTTGCACCGGCATAATCTGAGTCGAGAATAGCCTAGGAGCTCAAACCGCGCACCCTTCGGGAACCAAAGACCTATGCTAGGTGTGTGTTTGGTATCAAGTATTCGTTTCACAATGATCATATGCATTTCTCTAGGGAGGCTTGAAATCTAGCGCACATGCACACACTAAACATGATATCCGGCCTAGATGCGCCAAGTAAAGCAAAGCACAAATCATGGAACGGTAAAGCTTTTGGTCGACATATTTACCTTCTTTGTCGAGGTCGAGGTGGCAGTTCGTTCCCATTGGTGTCCGGATCGGCTTGCAGTCATCCATGACGAAGCGCTTGAGGAGGTCGTGGATGTACTTCTCTTGGCATATGAAAGTCCCGGTCTTGAGTTGCTTGATTTGAAATCCCAAGAAGAAGTTCAACTCGCCCATCATCGACATCTCGAACTCCTTGCTCATCAAGTCGCTGAACTCTTTGACCAAAGTCTCATTTGTGCTGCCGAAGATGATGTCATCCACATACACCTGGCACAGGAATAGGTCTCCATCCACCACCTTGGTGAATAGTATCGAGTCGACCCTTCCAACCGTGAATCCCTTGCCGATGAGAAAGTCCCTCAGTCTTTTATACCATGCCCTGGGTGCTTGCTTGAGACCATACAAAGCCTTTGACAATTTGTACACATGATCAGGGTAACGTGAATCTTCAAACCCCGGAGGCTGCTCCACATACACTAGCTCTCCTATGTACCCGTTGAGGAAAGCACTCTTTACATCCATCTGCTTGAGAGCGATGTTGTGGCACGTAGAGAACGCCACAAGCAGTCTAATAGCGTCCAGACGGGCCAAGGGAGCATAGGTGTCTCCACAATCTATACCCTCGATCTGTGTGAACCCCTGAGCGACCAACCTAGCCTTGTTGCGCACCACCAATCCAAACTCATCTTGCTTGTTCTTGAATACCCACTTGGTGCCAATCACGTTGCAGTCGCTCGGCCTCTTTACCAAAGTCCAGACTTTGTTTCTCTCAAAGTTGTTCAGCTCCTCGTGCATCGCATTGATCCAGTCTGGGTCATTCAGTGCCTCCTCCACTTTCTTTGGCTCAAGCTCAGACACAAACGCCGTGTGCTCACAGAAGTTCGCCAGAGCATCGACTTCACGAGATCTTTGGTGTCCTTGATCTTGTTTGTACACCTTGAGTCAAGTCCCCAATCACTTGATCAGCTGGATGATTACGAGCAATGGTGTGATGGGTCTTGATCACCGAGATGGTAGCTCATCTGATTCTGCATCTGGCTCACATGCTGTCTCTGCCTCTGGGACTGGCTCCACACTTGAGCTGTCTTGAGGTAACGCCCCCCGAGTCCGCCTTTGGTTCGGATGTGAGAGGTGGTGGAACCGTCTCGGTCTCCTCTGAACCTCCACGGCCTCACATCACTGCTGGCATCTCCTCCACCGCCTTGCCACCGCTCACTACCCACATCATCCAAGTTCTCATGCTCTCCTTGGCTCCCATTGGACTCGTCGAACTTGACATCGCAGCTCTCCTCAATCAATCCATTGGACTCATTGTACACTCTGGAGGGCGATCCTCGTTGAGTAGCCCGAAAAGATCCCAGTGTTCACTCGCTCTGAAACTTGCCCAAGTGTTCCCGCTTCTTCTTGATGTAGACCTTGCAGCCAAAAACCCTGAAGTAGGAGACATTGGGTCGTCTTCCCACCAGAAGCTCATAGGGCGTCTTCTTGAGAACTTGTGAAGATCTGACTGTTGATGCAAGGATGTGTTGTGTTGATTGCTTCGGCCCAGAACAGATGCGAAGTCTTGTACTCATCCAACATTGTCCTCGCCATCTCAATGAGCGTCCTGTTCTTCCTCTCAACCACCCCATTTTGCTGAGGAGTGTAGGTGGCTGAGAACTGGTGATCAATCCCTAACTCATCACAGAACAGCTCAACAGAAGTGTTAGTGAACTCCGTTCCATTGTCACTTCTCACCTTCTTGAGGGTACACTCAAAAGCATTTTGTGCTTTCTTTACAAACTTTTTGAAAATATCTCCAGTTGGAGTTTTATCAGGTAAAAAGAAAACCCAAGTGTATCGGGAGAAGTCATCGTCAATGACCAGGCAATAAAGATTTCCCCCGATACTCACATATGTTGTTGGCCCAAAAAGATCCATGTGTATAAGCTCGAGAGGTCGAGATGTAGACATGACATTCTTGGCAGGATGTGAACTTGCCACTTGCTTGCCGGCCTGACAGGCACTGCATAGCTTGTCTTTCTCGAATGTCACATCTTGCACCCCGAGAATCAACTCGTTTTTAAAAAGTTTCTTCAAATTTACCATGCCGACATGTCCAAGACGCCTATGCCAAAGCCAACCAAGAGAGATTTTGGCCATAAGGCAAGTCGAGACGGATGCGGCAGGCTCATTAAAGTTCACAAGAAACAAGTTTTCAAAACGAAAGCCTTTGAACACAAGATTTTCATTTTTATCCAAAACCAACAAGCCCTCAGGTGAGAAATTGCAATGGAACCCCAAATCACATATTTGGGCAACAGAGAGGAGATTATAGCTCAAAGTTTTAACTAGTAGCACATTGTCAATTGAAAGATCTGAAGAGATTGCTATCTTTCCAACTCCAAGTACCTTGCTCTTGCTTCCATCTCCAAAAGTGACCTTGGGGGGAATCTTGCCTTCCTCCCCTAGTGAGGTGAACAACCGGGGGTTACTGGTCATGTGTTGAGTGCACCCACTGTCGATGATCCAATGGCACCCTCCACTCCGCTAGTTCACCTATCATAAGAGAAGATCACTTATGTGACTCAGGGACCCACACAGGAGGTCCCCGAGGGTTAGCCTTCAAGCCAGAAGCAACAGGAGCAAAGCGATCAATCAATGACTTGGGCACCCAAACATGTGCCTTGTGCTCATTCTCAGCGCTGAGTCCAACAAATCTAGCAGTCATCCTACCTTGATCATTTTTCTTAAGCAAGTAGTGACCATACAACTCAGTGTGTGCTCTAAGGAATCTTGGTTGTGTGTGGTTGGGAGTGTTGCGGTTTTGGTTCCTAGGAGAGTTTGGTCTACCATTGTTGTGCCTAGAAGGACCATTCCAGAAGTTTTGCCTAGGTGAACGCCAAGTGTTGAACCTAGGACCTTGCCAGTTGTTGTGAAATCTAGGACCATACCAAATGTTATACTTAGGACCATATTGCCAGGCACTATGGTTTCTTTGTTGCCATGTGGAGTTATAGTGCCTAGGAGGTCCTTGTCATGTGCGGTGTCCATTGTGCATCCTAGGAGTATTGTTGCTAGTGTGCAATTTGTTATGCCCAGAATTGCTTCTCTTCTTGGGATGAGCGTTATGATAACCTTGTCTACCGGCAGATGCTCGAGGAACATTGGATTTCTTCCTCCCCTTTGGCTTTTCAGGGGTAAAACCCAAACCACCTTTTAGGGAAGGTTTTCTTTGTTCCTTGAGCATCTTATCCAAGGCTAAGCTACCCTCATAGCACTTCCCAAGTCCTTTATCAAATTTTTCAAGTTTGGCTCTAAGTTCACCATTCTGAATAGCTAGTTCTCTAGCAGCTAAAGCAAATTTGCAATTATCAGGAGTACAATCATGGGCATTGCTAGAGGAACCACTAGAGCTAGAAGCAATCAGGGTCAAATCAATCAAGTCATCACATGAAGTAGAGCAATCAATCCTAGGAGGAGCAACAATCAAGGCACAAGCAGGAGCATCATCAACAACATCAATAGGAACAGTCGAGGAAGCAGGTAGAACATCAACCAAAGCATGACAATCATGGACATCAACAGATTAAGCAACAGGCAAAGCAATCATGGAAGCATTATCGGCTAGAAGCCGCTCATTACTAGCCCTAAGCTCATGAATAGTAGCAAGAAGATGTTCTACCGACTCATTCATGGCCCTATTCTTTTCTTCTAGCACACTTGTTTTCTTAGTCATAGCATTACTAGAACCCATCATGGAGTCATGTTCAGTTTCTAGTGATTCATGCTTAGACACAAGATCATTGAACCTAGCATTTAAGTCATTAAGACGCTCCTGAAGTCTCATGTTTCTTGATCTTTCCTTTTCAAGAAAGTCAAGTGCTTGAACAAGGTAACCTCTAGCAACTTCCGCCTCATCTTCGGGTTCGGAGTCGGAGTCACAAACCTCATTTCTAGATGGCTTGACCATCAAGCACTTAGCGATGTCGATCGGAGTCGATGTCGCCTCTGGTGTAGTGGAAGTAGAGGAAGCAGACTCGTCATCATCGGAGTACCACTCTTGAGGTTCAGTGACGGCTGTGAGACATCTTGGAGGAAAAGCTGGTGGTGGTGGCACAGCCTGAGTGATTGCCATCCCGGCCAATCCTTGGCCACTTGACTCCTCGTCATCACTTGAAGTTGACGTGTCATTGGAGTCGCATCACCACCCATTCCCCCACAAAAGCCAGCCTCTTGCCTTGTGAGGAGCGACCCTTGAACCCTGACTTCTGAGGATTCTTCTTGTAGTCTTTCTGTCTTGGCTTCTCGCCATCACCCTTCTCCCTTCCTTTGTCCTTGTACTTGGTGTTGCCCTTCCGGGGACACATCAAGCAATATGTCCCTTCTCCGACACTCATAGCATCGGTATGATGCATGTGAGTTCTGCTCATCCTCTTCCCGCCTCCATAGCCATTCTTGTTCATGAACTGCCACTTGCTTCATGAACAGGCGAAGTGTTGGAAGCCCTCCTCGAGCTCACTCCATGATATCTCACAACCATCCCCGCTTGACTCGACTCGGGGCACTCGCCTTGATCCACTAGCCTTGGTCACGATCACTTGATTTTTCACCGGAGCAGGGAAACCTCGGGATCATTGAGGAGCATCATCTCATGTGCGGTGATCTTGCCGAGCAGTAGTGGGTGCCGCTTCTCCACATCACCGTTGGTGAGATAGGTAATGATATTCCGGTAATCCTTCTTGGGAAGGATCCATGACATCTTCTGCACACTTCATCATTTGCAACAATGTGACCGAGTCCCTTAAGCTCGTTAAGGATGGGGTTAAGCCGAGTAAACATAGCATTGACATTCTCATTAGGAAGCATTCTGAACTGATCATAACGCTCCTTGACAACTACTAGTCTACCCTCCTTAATGCAGAAGTGCCCTCGTGAATCTCAATGAGTGTGATCCATATGTCGTGTGCGCTAGTGAGATTGCTAACCCTATCGAAAACCTCCATGCTCAAACCATAAAACAAAGCATTCATGGCCTTAGCATCGGTTTCTAGGAGTTTGTTTTGAGCGGGTGTGGCAGGTATATTGTTGGTGAGTGTGACACCATGAGGAGACTCTACAACCCTCCAAACATCCATTCCCATGGCCTGCAGAAATACTTTCATTCGCAACTTCCAAAAACTAAAATTAGTGCCACTAAACAGAGGAATCCTATTGGCGGCTACACTACTCCCGTCGGCCATCTCTATGCGGTTAAGCAACTAGAGACCCGAGCTCTGATACCACTTGTAAGGATCCTAGGCCGAGAGGGGGGGTGAATCGGCTCTTTCAAATTTTACTTCTTTCAATTAGCTTGATTAATTAGTCAAATTAGGAACCCAAGCTATCGATAGATTTATAGCCTAATTGCGGAAGTGATCACAATAAGCACGAGCGACTACAAGGAGGCTCGATGGCACTCACACTCAAGCGATCAATCCAATGTGCGGAAGTAAACGAGTGAGATGAGAAGACGCAAACCGAGTTGTTTATCAAGTTCGATGCTCAATACATGAGCACCTCGTCTCCGTTGAGGAAACTTCTCACACGAGAAGTCGGGACCCTTTCGTCCCTCGCCTCAATCCACTCGTGGTAGCTCTTCACCAACACATGGTAGGCGAGCTCCAAACCTTCACACGGAGGCAAGTTCTCTCACACGCGAGAGCTCCTCACACCCACACCGCACCGACACGGCACCGACCACCGACACACGGTGGATTTCACCTCAACACATGAGGTACCCCCAACACATGGAGGATTTGGATCCGACACACGGACCTGTGGCACCCCGACACACGGAGATGGCCGCCAACACACGGCGGACTTTGCACACTCCGACGAACGAAGAGGTAACACCGCGGGAAGCACGGTGACCTTCACGAAGAAGGGTTTGCTTGCGGTACGCTTGATGAAGCTCGGCGACCACGATGTCTCCCGGTGGCAAGAATCCCAAGAGCATAAGACCG
The DNA here is from genome assembly GCA_036346415.1 of Raddia guianensis. Taxonomy (NCBI): domain Eukaryota; kingdom Viridiplantae; phylum Streptophyta; class Magnoliopsida; order Poales; family Poaceae; genus Raddia; species Raddia guianensis. Next base: position 33,997,057 of record CM070536.1, read on the forward strand.
GAGACACTCAACCCTCAACCCACCATGGAGGATGGCATGGCAACCATGGAGAGGAGACGAACCTTGGAGACGAGGAGGAGGAGGCTAAGGGGTGCTCTCTTCTTCTTCCTCACACTCTCCTTCAATTTCACAAGCACATGGAACCCTAGGTGAAGGTGGGAACCATGGGAGGAGCTCTCTTGGTGTCTAAGGGCAAGGGTGGCGGCTAGGTGAGGCTCTCGCTCGTTTCTCCCGTGCTCCTAGCCCCTTATTTATAGGCCCAAGGCGAAACCCTAGAAATGGGCTGCTCAGATTAAATTGCGAGATTCAGATCCGCCGACGGACACCGTCCGGTTCCGTCGACGCCGTCCGACAGAGGCTATGTACTGTGACTTAGCCATTTTCGAGCTAGCTTCGTTGGGAACTGCTCTTTGTCGGACCCAGTGGCGGTGCAGGCGACCTCTCCCGTCACAGGGGACCCTAGGCGAGCACCAGCGACCACTCGGCGAAAGCACCCATGACCCCTCGGCGAGCATGGGCGACCTCTCGCGAGCACGGACGACCTCACGGCGAGCCGGCGACCTCACCCTAAGCACGGACGATCACTCGGCGAGCACAGGCGACCCACTCATGAAAGCACGGCGATCTCACGGCGAGCCGGGCGACCTCACCCCAAGCACGGGCGATCACTCGGCGAGCACAGGCGACCCAGGCGAAGTGGGTGACCTCACCCCAAGCAGGCGACCCTCGGTGAGGACGGGCGACCTAACCCCAAGCCCCACCCCCCTGGACAGTGTAATTGCTCTAGATGGTTCGCTCAGTACTAACACCTGGCACTCTCGGAACCTCATGGGACCCACGGCTGATGTTTCTGGACCTGTGCTCAGTGGGACCCTGCAACCAGAGAGATGTAGTCGATCTGCTGAGTTGGACCGAAGACGCACACAAGAAATTCAGAGAAACTATAAAACAGAGGTCCGTTCCGGCTGTACGACCTAGTTGCCATCAATTACCAAAATCAATTAGCCCATGGGAGGCTTGAACTTACACCAACGTACTCTCAACTGTATGGAAGGTTGGTTCTATACCTTAATGTATTCTAGTGTCCTAATAAGAGGAAAGGGTATTAGCCTACAGGATACCTATAATGAATACACCTACTTGAGCCTAACTGTGTAGTCGCAGTTCACGAGAAGAGGGCATTCTTTAGAAAGCTCATGAGCAGAGCAGGGAGCATGACCATTTAACGCTCCATTTAGACGAGGTTTTGTGGTAGCCTAATACCAGTAAAGGTTTCGAGTGAAATCTAACCACACAAGACCATGAATTGAAGGCTTAGTCCATTCATCTGTTGTGGAAGGAGTGATCTCGTTATTCTAGGTGCAAGTTCAACCCGTACGGGACTTACACTAAAACACTGGTATATTAAACGTTGATTCAACACAGCACTTTGAGTCGTTTTATGCTGTGGCATTTGGTGGGGGGTTGTTAGATTTTGGCCCATCCTGAAAATGCCAAAGCATATAAACTTTAGTACCACCTTGCTAGTTGGTGGGTGAATATACCAACTTATAAGGGAGAGCTACCAACTCCCCTTGTCATGAGACACATGGGGAATTGGAAGCTATTTGCTAGAGTCACACGCACGCGTGCGCGATTACGCGATTTAATCCTGGCACGTTAATCTCCCTTTTATTTTGGGTTTATCCGTTTGCAAGGTAACTCCCCGCATCCGATTTTTGTGGATCGAGCGAACGGTTCGCAACGTGCGCGCGCGGCGTGCAACGTGCGTCCACTCTGCATGGGGAGACGGTTACGATTCGAGGATAAATCTGCTGGAGACGTCCAGCAGACGACTCACTCGTTCTCTCGCGTTTTTACTACTCACAATGTGTTGGTTTTTTCACGTAAATCATTGTGTCAAATTGTGCATGTGAAGTTATTTATTCTGTTGTGCACTTGTTAAGAGAATCTATCATTAGTTATCATAAGATGAGTGGGTTTTAAGTGTACCTAGTGTTGTCTTTAACCCAATAATAGCGGCAGAAACCCCCGCGTCATTGCAGATGAGAGGGGGCGACAGTGAGTTGTGGGAGCAACGCTGCTAATTTTTTTGAACAGTTGACATGGATATATTAAATTCCACTAAAAATTTGAAAGCAAAAGTGATTTGCATGAGGTGGTAGGAGAGCCTACCAGAATACACAAAGAAGGAACAACCAAGACAAAACTATGTGAGAACAGCGGGTTAATGAAAACTTAATCCATGGTTATTGGCACAAAAAGCTAGCACTCTGTTAAGCACAATATGTCTACTACGCTCCTTTCAAATATTACAACTAGAATAGAGCATGATAGCATCCAAATTTCTGCGAGATGCGGGCGTAATAAGGTTTTCACTTGAGGTGATGTGGGCAAGAGACATTGCTAGGTAAATGCAGGTTGCGTCGACTTGGGGCACACGAGGGGCTGCGAAGGAATGGAAGGGGATGCAGGAAAGCTTGTCGATCTCATGCAGGGGGTTGTGAGCATGCAAGTCATCGAGTCGAGAGATGTATCCTAGCGAGCCCGAATTAGGTGGGATCGAGTCGGTAGCTGGCTGGATCCAACGCTTGGGGTGAGGTGCAACAGAAGACCATGCGGGATCTAATGGTTGGGTACGGTGCAACGGACAGCCACGAATTGCTGGACTCAAGGTGGGGCCTTCACTCTCTTCACCTCTAAAAAAAGAATTGTGTAACTTGTAGTTTAGCCATCACGTATTATGTCGCTATTCACATGCCATTTCATCCATGGGATTGTCCCATCACTATTGTCCACCATCATAATTTGCTGTAGTGTCGGGGCAATAGGGGTGGGATGGCCTTATTCACCAAATTATTTTTGAAAACTTTTCGGCCACGAGCGAAGGCAAACATACCAGAAAAAGGCAACAGGGGTGGGATGGCCGTTTGCACTATTTTTTTGAATAAGACGAATGGTCAAAAGACGTGTTCAAAAATCAACAGTGAACTATAATTTAAAACGGAGAGTACTATTTTATCCACCTGGCCAAATTTAACGACCCATCGGAACAAAAAGGATAAATTACCAACCAACAAACAAATTCATCCATGCGTAACCAGTTAAATATAGATTATTTTATCCTACAATAAAGGACGGCGCAAAATTTTAAAACTACCAATTTCCCTTCCTTTTTCTTAAATTTTAAATATTCAATTTTTTTATTTAAGCTCTTTTCTCCATCTCACTTCTACTGCTTAGAGCATCCCCATCACACCCCCTAAAAAGGCCTCTATTTCAAAAATTTTCAAATCGTGGGAGGAAATTTGATGCGTGTGAGAGAATTTACTGTTGCTTTTGATTCTTATGAAGATTCTTTGTAGTGATAGAGGAAAATTTGAAGGCCCTGCTGCGGATGCTCTTATTTGGATGTCTATGTGACTAAATTTTGAGAAAGCAGAAATAATTAACACCATCTTTGACAAAAAGACTATAATTTTCATAACTACAGAATTATAATTATCATTAGCGTCATTTTCATGGAAAATATAATTTATTTAAAGGATGTCGCAAAATTTTAAAACGAAAGAAAAGCACGATTAAATTTTGAGAAACCAGAAATAATTGACATTATTTTCTCGGTAAGAATGTATATTTATCGCAATTGCAGAATTATAATTATTATCATTATCATTAACGTTATTTTCTTGAAAAATTATTTATTTAACTTGCAGGGGCCGCGCGAACGCGTACCCCCTCTAACACAAATTATGACGTCCACTCTCCCACTTGGGGAGATGGTAAGCCAACGCGCCCACCGAGTGCAATGTGGGCCATTGACCTAGGCCACGGGCCTTCTTGATCGCCCGTCGACCCCGTCCAGGTAAGTATGTTGTTACGAAGCAGGGGCGCTGCTTATGTAGGCTCGGCTCCCCTTCCAACCCTCCGCGCTCAGCGAGGTGGTACTAAACATGCTGCGCCGCGCGAGACTCGGCGAGAGAGCAGCAGCGCCGATTCCTGCTTCATGGGCCGTATTGTTTCAAGGCCCATCCTAGACTTGGCGTGCTAATTGTAAAGCACTCGGAGTGCAACGGCCTAATCAAACCACCGATGTCCTCCTGTTTCTCGTCCTCCCCACCGTCGCCGTGGTCGCCGGCTCGCCGCTGTCTCCGTCCCCGTCCCGCCTCGTGCCGCAGCTCCTGGTTGCGCTCCTCCAGAGTCGCCGCTTCGACGCCACGCTCCGGACGTGCCCCACCTTCCGCGGGTTCTCCCCTTCCTCCATCGCCGCCGCTCTCGCCGCCATCCCGCGCCTCCTCCTCCCCCGCTCCCCGCGCTGGATCTGCCCGCAGCGGCCGTTCCCCTCCCCGTCCTCCGCCCGCAACCGCCGCCTCGTCACCGCCCTGACCCTAGCCTTCCTCTCCTGGTCCCACTCCGTCGCCAACCCCAGCCGCGTCCCGCTCACCGAGCCTCCACTCCGCGCCGCCGCGCTCGCGCTCGCCCAAGCCCGCGCGCTCCCCGCGCTCTTCCGCCTCCTCCGCGCGCACGCCCCGCTCGTATCCACCGCGGCGCTCACCGACGTCATCCGCGCGCTCGGGGAGGAAGGGCTCGCGCGCCACGCGCTCGACGCCTTCTACCGCGCGCGCCAGCTCCGATGCTCCCCGGACGCGCAATGCTACAACACCTTGCTGGCGGCGCTGTGCCGGAACGGCCGGTTCAAGGAGGCTAGGTTCCTGCTTGACCAGATGGAGTGCCCCGGCGCGCGCTGCAGTCCCGACTCCTACACATACACGGTACTCATCTCCTGGTACTGCCGGATCGGTGTGGAGACGGGGTGCCGGAAAGCCGCGAGGAGGAGGATCTACGAGGCGGGTAGGCTGTTCCGGAGGATGGGGGAGAAGGGGCTGGAGCCCGATGTCGTGACCTACAACTGCCTGATCAATGGCCTGTGCAAGACATACCGTGTGGAGCGCGCCCACAATTTGTTTGATGAAATGGTAAAGAGGGGCTGTGCACCAAACCGGGTCACATATAATTCGTTTGTGAGGTATTACAGCGTGGTGAATGAGGCAGACAAGGCTGTTGAGTGGATGAGGGCGATGGTGGCGAGGGGGCATGGAGTGGCAACTTCAAGCACGTATACACCTGTTATCCACTCGCTGTGCGAGAGCGGGCGGGTTGGGGAGGCGAGGCGTCTCATGATCCAGATGGTTGATATTGGGCATTTGCCAAGGGAACACACTTACAAGCTTGTAAAGGATGCAATTGAGGAGGCTGGTGAGGAGGCTTTGCCAGCAGAGTTGTGTCACTCCATCGATGATGGCATTAAAGAAAGATTTCAACTGGTCATGCGAATGAAGCCCATAATGCAACCGGTGACAAGATAATGTAGGGCAACATTGAGCTTGTGCAAACTTCAATCCACTCTCCAAACGAGTGAGCATGGTCCTGCAAGCGAAACCGGTGTCTAAGGGGTGTGTGCTAACACGTGTAAGCTGTTGAAGACTGTTAAGGTTCCCCTAGCAAGAAAGTTTTGCTGGAAGAGCCTGGCCTGAAAGTAGGCAATGGTACCAGAGAAAAGGCACTGGATGGTGATGAGAATGGAACCAAAATGCTACCAGTCACAGTTCATCGCTCACGGCAAAGTCGAAGCTGATATGTGCAGAAGGTAAATAATGTCTGGGTTTCGTGCTCGATGATGAAATGATTGTTAAGCAACAAGCTAGGCCTGTTGAGGTATACAATTAGTTAGAACCTTTTTTGCTGTTTTTTTTTTCTGGTCGTGTAGTTTGCAGCATGGCCAAACACAGAAATTGTCTTTTCTTGTCATCATCATCATTTGCCGCAACAGCTCACAACATCGCAGTATTGGAATGAGCAATATCCTGTTATCTACCCTAAACCCCTTCCATCATTATATGATAATGACCACGCATTTTGATTGTTGATAGTTTGATTGATAAGGGTTGTTGGTTAATGATCACTGAACTTCTTAGTTATGTGTTGGTAATTACATAAAATATTTGGCAATTGTTGGCATTGGCATTATTTGGATTTACTGATACAGGTATACAAGTCACTTAATATATCACAATTTCAATGGGCAGTTTGAGATATGCTTTTGTTTTGCTTCATTGCGATGCATAAACAAATTGGTTTGCCGTGACTCTTACTTTCCCCATTTATGCTTTCTCCATTGACATATGTCTGAGAATTTAGTAACGTCTGAGAATTTAGTGGACATGCTGCCCTTGAAGTGTAGCATGTAAATTCAAGAGAAAGAGATGACATGAGATACTGGTAAGTTGTATAAAAGTCACGCAAATCCTTTACTATGATAGAAAGTCACTCCTATAAATGATATATAAAGGTGCCATTTCTACAAAAAGAACTTCACACGTGAGCCCAGAATATGAATAACAACAAAGAGCCCAAAAATTAGTTTCACAAATTGCACACAACTTCCGGTCTCTGGTTGACAGATGATTCTATGCTGATCTGTCATTCTGATACAGAAATATAAGCTCTGTAAGCTTATGTTGTCTGCTTTCTGTTTGTGGCCTTTGCTGCGCCAAACAACCATTTGCTGCTCCCTCTTCTTCATGCTTATGAAATATTCAGGTCGAACCACGCGCCGGTGGAGAAGAACGACGCGACGCGCTCGCCGCCGCGCAGACCCAGCTTTGTTGACGGCAACAGAAGAACCCGGCAGCACCGGCGCATCCGGTACCCGGGCGGGGCAAATCGTCGAGCACCTCGCGTGCGCGACCGAGCAACGCCGCCTAGAGGCGCACGGTGTTCGGAGGTGGAGACCTATAGTGACGTGATGCGACGTACACAACGCCGCTGCGGCATAGTCTGCATTGATTAGGGAGGCGGCGAGCGGCGAGTCTGGGAGAGGACGGCGTCGGCGCTGGAGAAGAGAGCGGGAAGAGGGCAGCAAAAACGCCAAGAGGCAGAAGCAACTAGAAATTGATAGTTGGATCGTTACTGGGCCATTGGGGCCGATCCACGGTGATAGAAGACATATGATGTAACCCCATTGGAAATGTTTTTTTTAAAAAAATCCAGGGTGATAGTTGGTCCTGGGGCTTTTTTTTACTCCTCACATTGAGGAGGTTTTTTTTCACGTAATCATTTTGTCAAATTGTGTATGTGAAGTTATTTATTTCGTTGTTCACTTGTTGGGAGAATCTATCATTGTTTATCATAAGATGAGTGGGCTTTAAGTGTGCCTAGTGTTGTCTTGAACCCAATAATGATGGCACAAACCCCCATGTCGTTGCGGATGAGGGGGCGAACCTAGGGAAGAACACCAGGGGAAGACAGTGAGTTATGGGAGCAGTGCTGCTATTTTTTTTTTTTGAACAGTTCACATGGATCTCTTAAATTCCACTAAAAATAAGGAAGCAAAAGTGATTTACATGAGGTGGTAGGAGAGCCTACCAGAATACACAAAGAAGGAACAACCAAGAAAAAACAAAGACAAAACTATGGGAGAACAGCAGGCTAATGAAAAACTTTATCCATGGTTATCGGCACCTAAAGCTAGCACTCTGTTAAGCAAGTCTTGCTTCACCATTTGAAACACCTAGATGATAGAAAGGCAGTTTCATTGAAGATGTCTACTGCGCTCCTTCCAAATATTAGGAAAAAGTATCGATTTGGTCCCTCAACTATACCCGTTGGACCACTTTGATCAAAGGACTAGTCAAGTCCGGTTTTGAGAGTTCAAGGACCTAACAAGTCCGGTATTGTGTTTAGAGACCAAAGTAGTCCTACAGGTATAATTGGAGGATCAAATAGGTACTTTTTCCTAAATATTACAACTAGAATAGAGCACGATAGCATCCAAATTTCTGCGCGATGCGGGCGTAATAAGGTTTTCACTTGAGGTGGTCGATCTCATGTAGGGGCTGTGAGCATGCAAGTCATTGAGTCGAGAGATGTAGCCTAGCGAGCCCGAACTAGGTGGGAGTCGGCAGCTGGCTAGATCCAACGCTTGGGGTGAGGTGCAACAGACGACCACAAATCGTTCATCCAACGTGCGTTGGACTGCCCCAGCTCTGCTTAGTGAAGGCCAAGGTGGGCCTTCACTCTCTTCACCTCTAAAAAAAATTGTTTAGCTTGCAGTTTACCCATCACGTACTACATCGTTATTCACACGCCATTTCATCCATGGGATTGTCCCATCACTATTGTCCAGCCATCACAATTTGCTGTAGTGTCGGGACAATTGGGGGGGGGGAAGGCAAACATACCAGAAAAAGGCATTACTTTGCAACGCAGACAGCCACAACGTAACAGGAGTACCACGGTGTGCAATTACATGTCATCGCAGACAAGTCCTAGCTCATCAATCCGAAACAGATAAGAGTAGCAGCTGATTTCGATGCGGTCTCGATGGTGACAATGGTTTCAGACTTGAGAGACGTACGGATGCAAAGCTGAGCTGGAGCTGGATGTTGCGGCTTAGAGGCTGCGCGCGAAGCCGAAGCAGGAGCAGCCCTGCGCGGCGTGCTCGGGGACGGGCACCATGCCCTTGCCACGCGCGGGGTCGATCTTCTCCAGCAGCGCCACCACCTCCGACATCTCCGGCCGGCTCTCCGGCCTCGCGTCCCAGCACCGCGCCATGATCTCCGCCAGCTCCTTGGGGCAGCACCGCGGGATGTCCGGCCGGATGCCCTAACAATGAAGGCACACACACGAAAAGCTCAGATCACTAGCTCATCCATGGCGATGGAGCCAGCATGAATTAAAGCTCAGAGCTCATCCATGGCCATGGAGCCAGCACGAGGAAAAGCTCAGATAAGCTCATCCATGCACGGCGATGGAGGTAGCATGCAGGTACCAGCTGGACGACGTGGTAGGAGATGTCGGCGAGGCTCTGATTGGGGTAGGCCATGGAGCAGCAGTAGGTCTCCCAGAGCAGGATGCCGAAGCTGTAGACGTCGCACTTGTGGTTGTAGGGCTTGCCCTGGAGCACCTCCGGCGCCATGTACCCGAGCGTGCCCGTCTGCCCCGTGGTGTCCTTGTCCAGGGCCTCCACGCGCGCCACCCCGAAGTCCGCGATCTTCAGCGCCTTCTTCCTGTCCAGCAGCATGTTCTCCGCCTTCACGTCCCGGTGCATGATCTTCTTCGAGTGCAGATAGCTCAGCCTGCACCACGCTAATCGATACTGTATTATTACAGACACATGATTGATGACAAGGTGATTAATTAGTGATCAGTGATTAGCTGGTTGCAATCTGCATGCATGCTCACCCTCTGGCCAGGTCGAGCGCGAGCTGGTTGACCTTCCTGTAGGGGAGCTTCTTGTCGCGGTGCTTGTACAGGAGCGTCTTCAGGGTGCCGCCGTGCTGGAAGTCGACCACCACCACGCAGTGCTCGCCCGGCACGCCCACGCCGGAGCACGACCCCTCCTTGCCGGACTTTGGGATCTTCAGCTGGGACGCGCCCATCGACGCGCCCACGAACTACGTACGTACGTTGCATATATATACATCACCAAGCGCCACACAAGGTTACCACATGCAAGCTAGCAAGGAGATCCCATCCAAACTTTCCTAGCTATGTTTTTTTAAGGAAAAGTTTATATTACATCCTGAGCTATGACCCTTCGTCTGCATAATCCTCTGAACTACGAAACCAGGCATTCTAGCACACAAAACCAAAGAAAAGGTATAAACAACCCCCTGTAGCGGTTTTGAGTCTGGTTTTGTGTACGCGGCAAATGAGGTGTCATGAATCACAAATAAAAAATATGTGGGCCCCGTTCAAATCTCTCTTCTCCATCTTCCTCTCCCCTCTCTCCTCTCTATGTCTTAGCTCGCCACGGCCGCCCCTACTCCCTTCCGCCATTCCGGCCGGCCGGCCACTACCTCTCGGCGTGGCGGCCCGGCGTGGCCACCCCAGCGGCGCCCTCCCATGCTCTTCCTCCCAAGGCGTGCAGCGGCGACGGCCGACTCCATCAATCCGAACTCCCTCAGCTCCCCTGCCGCCTCCCCTCTGCGGCCTCACTGCCCCCTCGCCGCCTCGGCTTCCTTGCCCTGGCCTTCGGCGATGGGCCATCATGTCTGCCCGCTCGCCACAGCCATGGGAGAGGAATGGGGGCAGGTGCAGGAGCTGCTGCAGAGGGATCTCCCTAGTACGTGGTAGAGAGAAAGAGGGGGAGGGAGAGAGAGAAGACGTGTGCATGAGGTGATGATGCGACAAAAATACACATGTGTACAGCTTGCGTGTCAAAACTATCTTCACGGGGTTATTTGCACCTTTTATTTGGTTTTGCAGGCTAGAATACCTGGTTTAGTAGTCCAAAGATTCAAATAGACGCAACCCTACAGTTCAGAGAGTAAAATAGACTTTTTCTCTTTTTTATAAAAAAAGACCTTTCAGTCTAACGAGAATTCATACAAATTTTTTTTTCTCTCCTCTCGCCTCCTTCTATATTCTTGCCACCCTCTATCTTTTTGCCTCCGACCACGCCTCCCTAAGATCCTATCCAATCGAAGTCGAGGGTAGGTTAGGGATATGGGCCGGATGGTGGTCAGAACCACCACCGTGGTCAAGGTCCGGTGGCGGAGAGATATTTTTGATAAAAGAAGATAAAAGAGGGAATCATCTAACAAAAAGGATAAGACAGAAGGGAAAGGACAAGCACATGTCTTATAGCACATCTAGCAAATTAAGGAGTTTCGCAATGCATTTAACAACGAATATGGCAACTTTTAATTCTTGCTTCATTATATACCTTGGTGACGTTGGGATGATCGAGCTTTTGCCATACGGCAACCTCCTTCTGGAAAGCTTCACGGTGCTTCGCCGTCGTCTCTTGTCCCTCTTGCCCCCAATCCAACACCTTCACTGCAATATACACACATAATATATATTGAATGGTAAATACAAGTGTCGCCACAATGATCATTGATCATCGGTTCATGACAATTGACAAAAATATATAGAAGAGACACCTTTATCTGATTCTACCAATCATAAATTTGTTCCGTTAACTGCAATAAATACACCAGATATATACTAAATGGTAAAATACAAGTATCACCATCAATTACCATTGCAATTATTTATAAAATCAGCAAAAAAAAAGATATTATGGCTTATATGTATGGTTTTTATTTGCTCAATCCAAATAGTTCAGAAGATTTTTATGAATAAAATTTTAAAACTTTGATTTAGAATAAATCTAAAACGACTATTATTTCATATTGGAGGGAGTATAATCTTATATTAGATTCTAAAAGAAATTCTAGAAGGGATGACTATAGACAACTCCGTAAAGCTTTTACTATTTAAATATTTTCCCTACTTCACCCAGCAAACTAGTACAATATATAAGTCATAGATAGTACCAAAAAAAAATGAAGTGTATAAATAAAAATACATGAACTATGATATTTTACAAAATGTACATTTACTCCATGAAATTTAAAACCACCGGTATCTATTATCAGAGTGATTTGTGTTAATGATGGAAGAAGGTGCAAACATCTAGCGCAATATTGATCCCACAACATTATGACATCAACATGCATCCACACGTCACCGCAAACGTCAACAAGCTCCTCAGCGGCCCCGCATATCTAGCTTCCTTTTTTAAAAAAAACAAGAACTCCCTTCGTCACATGAACTGCATCCCTCAGCACCGCAATCAATGTCCCCTACAAAGTTCCCCATCTTCTCTTGTCGTTCTCCGTATCCTCCTATGTCGACCAATTTCGTTTCCTTCATCGATCTCCCCCGCCCCCACCATGCATCAAGATTACCACATATAAAAATTTTAAAAATTTTAGGATCGACATGACATCAGGCGGCTGAGAGTTATTTAGCTTTCGGTCGATTTTTTGGGTCGTAGATCAAACACCTCCATAGCGCATATAAAAGATCCAACAAGAACATCAATTGAGACTTCTCTAAAAATCAGTCCCCGATTAGCAAAAGCAATTCTAAAAAGTCTCCCTTAATCACCCCGCCGTCAATATTAGGGAAAAAAAAACTTAAGCATTGTCCACAAAATCTCTTCCTCCTTTTGTGGGTAAACACAACTGAAATTCATAATATCTCTCTCTGACATCCGATGCATGCAACGTGCAGCAATCTTGAATCAGCAACCACACATGTTAGCAAGTTAATTAGCTAGGGTACGTTTAATCTGTTCACCTGCGACGTCTTGGCCGTCGTAGGTGCCGCGGTATACGACGCCGAAGGTGCCGTGGGCGATCTGGTTGTGGATGTCGAGCTTCCTGAGGTCGATCTCCCACTCGAGCAGCTCCTGCGGCTGCGGCGACGCCGACCGCTGCTGCTCCAGCCACACCTTCGACCGCGTCTTCTCCAGCTGCACGTCCAGGTTCTTCAGGTCGATCTTGTCCGCGCGCACGTACACCTCGTTGTCCGCCGCCCGCACGTACACGTCGCGGTCGCCGCCGCCGCCGCCGAAGCTCAGGCTGCGGCTCCGGCTCCGGCTCCGGCCGCCGCCGGCGACGGTGATCTCCATGGAGCTGGCCGGCGCTCCACCGGGGCGAGGATCGAGGATGATCGGCCTGCTACTGCGAGCTCGTGTGTGAACGAAGGCGGGGAAGGCTCCCTTTCCTTATAGGCCCTCTTCGAGCGAGCGGAGCGCCAATTAATTCTCTTTGGTTTCCAGTGCAGATGATGAGATGGAAATGAACCTTTGACTCCCTCTCTCTCTTTCTCTCTCTCTCCCCCTCCCCTGTCTCAACAAGAGGCCAAATCTTGGAAGGGAAAACGCATGGATGCAACGCAATGCATGTGCATGCGGCAGTGAAAACCTCGAGCGAATTCAAGATGCGCGATCTGTATGTACCCGCAGGGTCAAATTCAGCAGCGTGCCATGCAACAACCTCTCATGCAGAGTTCATATGCCGACGAACGCAAATAGGAACAGACAAAAAGCAGGGAAGAAGATGCCAGGATTGACCGAGAAGAAGCAAATTAACAAGAGTACGAAAGGGAGGCCTAAATCAAAAGAATTCCAATTGACCAAGAAGAAGGCTAATGAGATCAGCCCCCTTCTTGATCGAAGGAGTTGATCAACGCTAAGAACGAATCCCCATGAAATCCATTCCTTTCTTTTGTTGCGATGAACTGTTCCTCCTCGCCACGATTAGTTGGGTTGTATATTTTAAGAGGGGCGTATAAACGGGTGGACGATGAGGAAGGGGAGGGAGACAAAAGAGGAGGTTGTTTGCAAGAATCAAGGAGTACGTCGACCAGAATCGTTAGACCTGAAACAAACCGAACAATCTCATCGGTCTAGGATTGGACCTGACCTTTGCAACCTGCAAGTCGCTAACGATGAACACTGATGAGTGATGACTATCAAAAATGGCCGAAATGGCGTAGCGGTCCTGCCCGGCCCGGCCCGACGTGGCGGGAAAGGCCCATCACTCACGTAGAGCGGGCTAGTCGAGTCTTTAGCAAGCTCAACAACCAGCCCTAGATCGTTTCGTCGCCCAACTCGATCTTCCATCTCATGGTTCCTAGCTTGAGTTGCAACGGTGCTAGACTGCTAGTTACAAGGATGCAGTTTATATTTCGAAGTAACTTAATATTTTGTTTGCCTGAAATAGAGAAGGAAGAGAGAGAGAAAAAGACTACTCTCCTTGTTTCGTTATATCTGTTCACGCTTACCATTGCACGTAGACCAAAAAAATATAAAATGAAGTGAAAAATGCATTGCTACCTCTAATTAATGAATTCGGTTGGTCGCATACATCAATTTGATTGATTGAAAGCATTAAAGCTTCCTTGGAAACGGTTTGATCAGCTTTACCACTAAATGAATCATAAAGTATCCTTGGTTATCACAATGGACAAACAATTTGCGAGCTTGTGACGTTGATGCGTGCACCAACCCTTTCGTCCCCACGACTCCTTCCGTCTCTGTGCAGTGAACCGCTAGTGATATCATGTTGGCACTCTCTCCGTGGGTTCAACTTCTATAGCCACGTGTTGCCATCTCCTTTGCTAGTAAGCACAACGGTGGCTAGATCTTCTCTTCTTCATCATAGCTCCCTCCTCATCCATCGCTCCTTCCCCTGATCCGTTGCGCTCCTCCACTGCCACTACCTCTAGGTCCATGCATCTGCTTCCTCTATCACACGCTCTCCTAGAACAATGGCTTGGTTGTGCTTGTGTCAATGCACGCCATGGCCACCGCGCTGCGGAAGGATGCCCTGCTACGGGAGGACGCCCTTAATGTTGTAGTTGCCAATTGGGCAACAACGGAGACACCTTGAGTAGAAGGTTGTAGTGAGTATTCGTCAGGGTGAGTGTACGCATGAACATGGACATTAACTACCTAGACTCTAGTCTCCTACACTTTTATCACCCTCGCCTTACATGAGGACCGCTATGTCAAGGTTGTCTCTATACGGTTATAGTCTGGACCGACAACAATTAATAGTATTGTTATACTGCAGACAGTTTTAGAATAGTAGCCATTGTAGACTTTATGTGGCATACCAAGACAACATTCCCTTTGTACTGTTTTACCCCTCATCGATATAATATATTTATTCATTGGATCCTCACTTTGTAAGTGATGAATAGCCCAGTTGGTAAGACTTTTCTCTTAAGTGCGGTGGGTGCAGCGATCGAATCAAGCATACAACGGCTGAGAATGCTCTTTCTCTCTCATGCATGCATGCATGGCGTACGTGACTTTTTTTCTCCAGCAACATGTACTACTACTTCAGATGCAGAATATACATGCATCATGCATGGCGTATGTGCCTTTTTTTTTTCTCCATGCACACATACGTGCCTAATTTTCTTCGTTAGTTGGCATTGCATGCGCACCTCGGAAGTTGCATGTGCTGCTGTGGACAGCTGAGCTTCCAGAGGAGTGCTTAATGCTAGAGGCAAAATAGACAGGGCAGGGATAAAAAAACTTGATACGTTTGGAGTACATTGGAGAATCACCTAAAACGTCCATTATACCTAAACTGGAGGGGTAGTTTAGACTCATAATAGTCGGTGTAGATTATTTTTAAAAAACATGTTGTATATTTTTAAAAAATTTAGTATTAATGTGGCATTAAATCCGCTCTCTATCGCACGCTCTTTCTAGAACGATGGCTTGGTTGTGCTTGCGATGATGTACATCGTGGCTGCCTGGAAGGACACCCCACCGAAGACACCTCAAGGAAAAAGGTTGTGGTAAGTGTTCGTCAGTGTGGGTGTGGAAATAAACATGGACATCATCTCGCCATGTATGAGGACTGAGATGTCAAAGTCGTCTCTATATCTCTATATCGTTATAGTTTAGACTCACAATAATCAATGATACTGTTATAGTCTAGATCCATAATAATTCAGGGCGGAGATTATGTTTTATTTAACTAATATGGAAATTTTTCGTAGTTACCTCGTTTGATGTTGTTATATACTACCTCCGTTTTTTTTGGTTTGACGTTTTTGACTTTTGGACATGGCTTTCACTATTCGTCTTATTCAATTTTTTTTAAAATATCATTTATTTTGTTGTGATTTATTTTATTGATAGAGATACTTTACATATGACTTATTTTTTACATTTTTGCACTAAATTTTTTAATAAGACGAATAGTCAAAGACGTGTCAAAAAAAGACAAAGATGTCAAACAAAAAAAACGGAGGGAGTACTCGTGTAGTAGCAGTAGGTTTGAACTCTACACTTCCACAGCATGTGCTCGCCGTTCTATCTTTTTCTTTGTAAATCTTGGCTCCTCGTGCGTATTGAATATTTTAACATTTGTTATACTCTTATGGAACAAGAAGAAACACGTCTTCGTCTGCACTTCGCAGACAGGCATAACAGCATAAACGCCATCTATCTAAAAATACATATGCATAAATGCTACCTATCTTCAGATTTATGCAAATACGTGATTAACATCGGGAGGAAGCCTCGAATCCTTTCGAGCTAACAGTAGCTAGCTCATCCATTTCATAAGGAAATTTCATTCGTTCAGCAATCTTGGGAGGCAAACAAAAATCAAAGAGTATTTTTACAGGTTGGCGATACGTACAAGCAAAAGCAAAGCACAATCGTCGCTCAGGAGATGATCGATGCTAGCTAAGCTAGTCAAGGCTGCTCTGTTCTTCAAGAATCGGATGCCCTGAAGAGCGTGAGGAGGGAGAGGAAGAGGTTGATGACGTCGAGGTAGAGCGCGACGGCGGCCCAGACGTACTCGTCGTAGGAGTAGCGCTTGATGAGGTTGTCGGTGTCGTAGACGATGTAGCCGCAGAAGATGAGCGCCGCCAGCCCGCCGTAGATCATCAGAGAGATCTTGCCGAGCGGGAAGAAGAGCTGGATGAGCGCGAACACCATCAGGATCATCAACGCCGCGAACAGGAACGGGCCCAGGAAGCTGAAGTCGTGCCCGCGCTTCGCCGCCCAGAAGGTGTACGCCGTCAGGCTCACCACCACCACCGCCGTCAGGATCGCCGACTCCAGGATCACCACCCCTGCATACACCGACCATGTCAGCATCCGATCAGTTCATGATATTCATCAGCTGCAATCATCCAATGATTTTTTCAAGATTCTTGTAAAATTTCTCCCTGTCTCGTTGCATTTTGGGTTCAGATTTCGGAAGCTAGATCAAAATTTTCCCTTGCACTTCCATTATCAGAATTCTGATGAAAAGGTCAAGATTGTTTCCTTTCTTACCTTTGGTGAAGGCGCAGGAGAGGCCGACGGCGAAGCTGATGGCGACGGTGAAGAGACCAAGAAGCAGCAGGTTCACCGGGTGGTGCTGATAGTAGTAGTACAGGGGACACAGCACTGCGAACCAGCACGGCAGCACGAACCAAGATGAGTTATTAGCATCGTTTTCACATCGAGAGAGCAGAGGCAGAGCAGAGCAAGGCATAGGAATTGCGCCGAGTTAATCGGGCTTTGCGCGGGGCACGTACCGATGAAGGGGAGGATGATGAGGAAGATGTAGAGGCCGAAGCCGGCGGGGGAGGATACGAAGAAGAGCGCGACGGGGCGGACGAACACGACGACGGAGGCGACGGCGACGGTGAGCAGCAGCTGGATGGAGAGGATGGTGTAGACCTTCCGGATGAAGGCCCACCGCAGCTGCGGGCTCTCCAGCATCATCGGGTACAGCGGCCTCGCTGCCAGCCCCGCCTCCGCGTCGCCCGAGCCCCACTCGGGCCCCTTCGGCGGCGGCCGGAAATACATCTTCTTCTCCTCCTCCTCCTCCCTCTCTCTCGCTCGCCGGCGTACGGACGAACAGCTCAGCTAGCCGGAGCTCGCGGTTGCTCGGGCTCGTCGGCGGCGGCGCGGTTGTGCGGTGGCGAGAACTCGCCGTGGGGAGGGGGGCTTTAAGGACGGAGGGGGCCAGAGGCGGGGAGGGCGCGAGAGAGGGAGTGAAGGTTCGGGAGGCTTCCTCCCCCGCGGCGGGTGGGCCGGTCGGACGTGGCGGCGGCGGGAGGCTGACGTGCGGGGCCACTGGGCGCGGTGGGAGGCTGAGGTGCGGGGCCACCGCGCGCGGGGCGGCGACTCTTCTAGCGCCGTCTCTCTCCGGCGCCGTTCTGGGGGCGACGTGGCGTGGCGTCTGGATGGAGGGGAAAAATATGCGTTGCTTTTGCCGGGGGCAACGCTCTAAAACCATGTGTATCTACGAATATGCTCCGTAATCGTTTGCCGTTTTCTCGTGTTGAGCCCAAGTTTTTCTTTGGCATTTTTCGCTTGCGGAAGCAAGGTGGTCAGCCCGCCTAACCCTAAGGCAAATTTTGTTATTTTTATATACTCTATATGTTATACTAGACCGCTCACGGAAAACCCGGTAAATCCCGCCGAAAAAGCTTCGGCCGCCGGCCCGACCGGTGCATCGGTCGGTCGGCGGCCGGGCCCGGATTTTGCAGATTTTAGCAGGTGGTAGTCAGACCGTCGGACTTCAGTAGGGCTCGGCCGCCGAGGCGAGCCGACGCCGGTAGCCTCGAACGATTTTTCGGGACCGAGCTTTTCGAGTTCTACCGGTTTGAACAGGTCTATGTTATACTAACCTGTAATCATTTTATCGTGGTTTTTAGTAGTACTTCCAAAAATCCTAAAACTATTTTTTAATTTTTTATAATCTTTATAGCTCTTTTCGAGTGCTCTCAAATTTGCTACAGTGATGCACCAACGCAACGATACGCTGAAAAGAATAATGTCTTAGTTGTAACCACAACCATAACTCTTATGGCAGGGAGTTCTTGGAAACTACTCCCTCCGTTCCAAAATATAAGACGTATTTTGACTGCACAAAAGTCTTTAAAGGTATTCTTTGACCGTTACATTCCTCTATTATATATTATGAATTGTTACAATATAATATTGTATCAAAAAGCACTTTGAAATATGAACAATTTGGTACAACTTTGGTATATTAACAATGCATATTATTTGATTTATTTATGGTCAAAATTTGCTAAGTTTGACTTTTCTCCGGTCAAAATACGTCTTATATTTTGGAACGGAGGGAGTAGATGGATCCGTGTGCACATAAAAAAATAATCTACGAAAAATTATACTTTTTGATGTCAAACTTGTAACAAATTTTACTTAACCATTTGAATTTAATTGTATTCTATTGCATCACCTAACATCGTTGCTCTAAAACCTACTATTAGCGACAAAAGTTTTTTAAAGTTCTCCAAAAAAAATAATCAAGTTTTATGAAGTTTGAAATTATGTGAAATTCCTCAAATTATCATTATGGTTTTGGGAAAATTAAAAAAATTTAAAAAAATCAACTTGCTCCTCGTCTATAATTCCTCCTACTCCACGTTGAAGCAAGTCCTTTCTCCTTACAAGAACCGGCTTTCGCTTTAGGCTATCGTCTCGTCTCCACTAGTGGTAGTCCTTGAATGCTTCGGTAAGACGACTTAAAATCCTTGTATACCACTTAGAGCATTCGCAGGAAAAACTGTAAAATAAAGTGTGCCAAAATAGTCTGGTGCAGAGAAGGAATTTTTTAAAGTGTAAAGTGAGAATGAATTTTAGAGTTATGGATAGAATGTGCAGTGAATAGTGTTATATAGTGTGTATATAAAGTGTCGAATGGATATGCTCTTAGCCTCTTAAGAGCTCCCACCTTCTTAGGATGGAAAAAATAAAAACCAAAGGCCTCGAATCCCAAAGCCCACACAAAATACTTAAATATGCTTAGCCCACACAACTAGCCGATATCAAAGTGACAACTAAGGCCCTGTTTGGAAGTGGAGTTATTTTATAGTTTCTATGCAAAACCATAGTTTTCTCAAAAACCATGGTATTTTATACCATGAGGTGTTTGGAAACAACCCCAAAAACTCTGTTTTGAAAACTATGGTATTAGCAAAACCATGGTTTTTTAAAGTTTTGTATACTCCACTCCACATCAAAATTTTCTTACTTGTGCTAGCAAACCATGATTTTGAAAAACCATGGTTTTTCATGGTCATAGCAAAACACAAACCATGGTTTTAAAAAATTTTGTTGCCAAACAGGTCATAGAGCCCCACCCTCCAGAACCAACCCTGGAGGCTGGAAGATCTTAAAAAAAGCTGCAAAACATAAACTGCGTACATGTACCCCCATCACATCGAGACGTTAATTAATGCTAATGACTCGTGCATAAATCGCTTTGGGGAGATGTCAAGCTAATTCACAAGAGACCTGTAATGAAGCCTGCAACCACGCAACACAATGCTCTACTACTATAGATGGCCAAATGGGCGGCCCTGCACGAGCCCGTTTAGGCAAAGCCCATTTAAGCCGGCCCCAGCACGGCCCGTTTACCAAATCGTGCCATGTCGTGCCGGCCCATGGGCCGAGGCCGAGGCCCAGGCACGGCACAAGGCACGTTTACACGACAGCCCGTTGGGCCAAACGAGCAGGTGCGCGCATGAGCAGGCGGGAGAGCATGAGCGGAGCGCGCCAGCGGCTGCGCTCTGCCCGCGTAGAGCAAGAGGCGCCGGGTGCTGTGCGCAAAATTTTTGCGCCGAGTGGGATTCGACCCCATGCCCTCGCGGTTAGTAGGCGGGAAGACTAGCTCCCTCGGCTAGCCACTAGAACGCTCGAGCTGTTGTGTTGTAATTCACTGAGAATAAATAATATACATAGTTTGAAAGAAGAAAACTAAAGAAAATATAAGCATGCCGTGTCGGGGCATTATGGGCTCGCCTTGGCCCGAGCACACACGCTTGTCGTCTTCGGGCCAAGACGCCCGTTTATTTTCATACCGTGTCGTGCTCATATCGGACTAAAATTGCAGGCTTTCGTGCTGGCCCATTTGGCCCGCCCATCTGGCCATCTATATTTACCACAGAGGCACAGCCGCACAGACCACAGTAGTAGCACCACCTACCAACTAACTCGACACTCCACGGCGCCAAGTCCAGTGGTATCCCGCCACGTGTCCTCAGAATTCAAAAGTTCGTTAATGCGCTCAGCTACCAGCAGCTAAACCTCGCCCACCATCCCGCCATAAATTTCCCATCTCTATTTATGCTCCCCACCCTCGGCTCGATTCTTCCCCAGCGCGAGCAATCTGCTCCCAATTTCCACTCATTTTCTCTCGCGCGCGCGTTTTCCCCGTTCCCTCTCCTGCCTCCCTGCGCGCCGGTGATCGGCGATGCCGGCAGCGGCGGCTATGGCGGCGGCGATGGCGGCGGGGATGGAGACGCCGCCGGGCAGCCGCGTGACGCGGTTCGCCAAGTCGACGGCGTTGTCGGTGACGCCGGTGCGGCCGGGGAAGACGCACGCGCTCTCGGCGCTGGACAACGCCATGGAGCGCCACGTGGTGCACCTGGTGCTCTACTACAGCGCCGGGCCGGGCGTCGACCGGGAGCTCCTCAAGGAGTCGCTCTCCGAGGTGCTCTCCACCTACCCGGCCATGACCGGCCGGCTCACCCGCGGCGCGGACGGCGGCGATGGCGGCGCCGCTGCCGCTGCCGGCCGCGCTGGATGGGTCGTGAAGTGCAACGACGCCGGCGTGCGCATGGTGGACGCGAGGGTGTCGGCCACGCTCGACGAGTGGCTCGCCGCGGCGTCCGGCGACGAGGAGATGGACCTCGTGTACTTCGAGCCCATGGGGGCCGACCCGTACATCTGGTCTCCCTTCTACGTCCAGGTGACCGCTTGATTAGTCCCATTTACTTTGCTGATAATCATCGATCTGTTTGGCTAATTAAGGTAGGTCACCTAGTTTGATTCGATGGCAGCTCCGGACACTGGTGATAGTACTCGGTTGACCAGCCTTAACTTCAAAATTAGATGATCCATCAACCATCTAATATGGAATCGTTTTTCGAATTATCCATCATTTACATCGACACAGAAAAAATAATGAGGTTTGACTACATTTTTTTTTAATCTAAAACGGCCTATCTTTTTGACTGGAGTGAGTATGGACGTTGACCTGCGTTGACACAAAATTTAGTTCAGTACGAAACTGCCGTCAACAATAAAGTGACTTTTTTTTAGAATGCGCCGGTATGTGTTCATTTCCCCTGCATTTAGTGCTGATCTGAGTCTGCGCTATTCTATTTCTGTGGATTGAACTTATTTGATGATAATCCTCTGCTTATGGAAAATTGGTTATAAGAGATGTCTTTCCTATACGCCATTACAAATTCGCCTACACTTAAAATTCCTCTCGGATACCTATGTTCTGATGAATGCATCAGGGGCAAAATGAATTTTTTACTATTGTTCTCTCTCCTCCGTGGCTGACAATTGGTAAGAGTAAGAGTGTCTTCCAACATGAGAAGAGAAAATTAAAGTATATATAGCAAAGAGGTTAATTTGTAATGGCATATAGCAAAAATAATGATTTTGGACTGTGTCTCTTTTCAGAGAAGCCGATCCATTTCGTTAGAGTTGTTTTTGGAGTTTTGTAAAGTGGCATCGAAATTAAAAAAAGGGCTTGATAAGCTAAAGCGTTTGAAAGATAAGCAAATAAATTCTGAAGAACAGGCCAGTAGCACTAACACCTGCAACTTCCTCATATTGCAAATAATTGCCGCTTATATTATGTGTAAATCAAAGTTTTGTACCTCTAAGTTAATTTTTTAAAACATGTTACTTAATTTTTTAAAACATGTTACACTGATGGCATAAAAATCACGATTCGTCTAAAAATCCCCTTCCTACTATAGTTTAGTAGGTTTTATAAATAAATTGAAATAATAAATGGTGTTCAAAGTTGTATTTGAGGACCGCGTCTATGTTCAAACCGTTGTTCATAGTGTCAATGTTGGTTATTTGACAGTATGAAGCATGCGCTAGGCTGCTATCACAGTTTAATAAGCCCATTTGTTCAATGGATATATAAGAGTATTCATAGCTCTGATAAAAACAAAATTAGGGTATCCAAAGTTGCTTCCAGCCTTCCTGGTGCAGCCTTTGCATGCTCCCAGCAGCTCGCAGCTTCACAATTTAATGGCTCGTTTTAATTACAGGCTGGTTGCCTCAGAACAGCTAGCGCGGCAGCTTTGCTCGCGTTTGCATCCATTTCCTCGTCAATTGAATGTGCCACATGCGCGCATTATTCACTGGTCGTGTAGGACGAGCAGTAGGCCTGGCCGGACCAAGAAATTAATCCACTCCATCTAACACAACCGTAGCATTAGCTAGCATGCATGTGCACCCCGATGCTCTAAGCGGGCGAGTACTTGCATTTGGGCCTGATCTCGTTAGTTTGTCGAACTTATTTAGCTTATTTGTCTATTTACTTATAGGGAAAGTATTCGGTGCAAAAGATTTTTTTAGTACACAAGTGCAAACAGCAGATCTTGTTCATTGGATCTCATCTCAGTGGTCCAGCTAAAATACACAAACATGGAAAACAATCACCATGGTTTTGCGCAATTGCATTAGTGGGAGAGAGTAGTTCCATCTCATTGTATCTAGACTGTCCAAATTGGATCTAAGGAACCATGATGAGGTTTTGCACTTGTGCACTGAAAAAACTTTTGCACCAAATATTTTCCCTTATATTCGATTAAATTGTAAGTAATTTTGTTTTTTGAATTCAGTATTTTTTTTTATCTCAGTGACTATCATTGACTAAAAGTTATAAAACACAAGTCGAAGGAAATGGATCGATCTCTGGGGGTTAACTCGAAAAGCCATTGATAGGTAAATAAGATAAGACGAAGAGAATAGAATAGAATTTGAAGTGAATTTGCAGCCGTAGGTGTTGGGAGTTCGTGACAAACTGTTGATTCTACACTTGCATAAGCTCCATGCATGAACAGAATTAGGGCTGGAAAAATAGCTCGTGGCTCGCAGCTCGGCTCGGGCTCGAACAAATTTGGCTCGGCTCGGGCTCGGCTCGAACATCTAAATGGCTCGAGCCAAGCCTAGTTTTGGGGCTCGTTAAAATAGCGAGCCGGCTCGGGCTCGGCTCGTTTCTGACCTAGCTCGGCTCGGTTCGGCTCGTTTACACATTTTGAACGCAAAAAACTCCTGTGGCCGGCTCGGCTCGGCTCGGACCTCTAAACGGCTCGAGCCAAGCCTACTTTTGAGGCTCGTTAAAATAGCGAGCCGGCTCGGGCTCGGCTCGTTTTTGACCGAGCTCGGACGAGCTCGGCTCGACTCGGCCCGGCTCGGCTCGTTTCCACCCCTAAACAGAATGGGGGATTGGGGTTTGGGGTGATGTTGATTGATGCCGGTGATGTGCATGCACTGCAGCTGACGGAGTTCGCGGACAAGTCGTACGCGCTGGGGCTGAGCTGCACGCACCTCCACAACGACCCCACCGCCGCCACGCTCTTCTTCCACGCGTGGGCGGCCACCCACCGCCGGGACACCATCCCCTACACGCCCTTCCTCCACTCACCGGCGTTCGCCGTGTCCCCCGCCGCGCCGCCCCCGCCGCCGCCGCTGCTCGACACCAAGGCCGCCGGCTCAGCCACTGACGCCGGCGCTGGCGCGATGTCATCGGCCACCTTCCGCTTCCCGGCCGGCGCCATGCGCGCGCTCCTCGCCGCCGTCGAGCCCGGCACCACCCAATTCGCGGCGCTGGCGGCGCTCTTCTGGATCGGCGTCGCCGGCGACGCCGAGGAGCGGGAGCTCACGGTGGCGCTGGACTTCCGGAAGCGGATGCACGCGCCGCTGCCGAAGGGGTACTACGGCAGCGCCGTCCACTTCACGCGCGCCCGCGCCGACCTGTCGTCTGGGCTGGGGGCCGTCGCGGCGGTGCTGGACCGGCGAGTCGCCGGCGTGCCCGAGGAGGAGCTGTGGGCCGCCGTGGAGTGGCTGCATGTGCGGCAGGCCGGCGGCGGCGAGCCGTTCCAGATGTACGGGCCGGAGCTGACGGTGATGGCGCTGGACCACTTGCCCATGTACGGCCCGGAGTTCGCCGCCGGCTCACCGCCGGCGCGCGTGTCGTGCCGCATCGGCGGCGCGGCCGGCGAGGGGCTGGTGATCGTCCTGCCCGCGGCCGAAGGGGACCCGGCGAGGGACGTGGTGGTGACGCTGCCGGCGGAGACGACGGCGAGGATCTGCCGCGACGGCGAGGTGCTCCGGTACGGCGGCGAGGTGGTGGCGTTTGGACCGAGCGCGAAAGCCGTGGCTTGAAATCATTTGGACGCCGTCCAAACCTGTTGGTCGCTCCGAACGGTCCGTACCTCGCATAAACAATCTGAAGGTTTTGAGCTCTTGATGTACCATGCTGCTAGTAGATTTTACTGCTGTATTTATTTGGTTTGCTGCTGAAACTTGATTAGCATCTCGAAGTTTTATTTTGCAATTTGTAATACGCGATGTGCTTGATAACACGAGGTTTGATATCCACCACAAAAAGTCACCATGTCAAATTGTTCTAAACACACGTGTTTTCTACGGCAACAACTTTCAGTTGCAACGAGTAAGAATCATACAGAACGAAGCCATTCAGCTGAATTGGACGTATGAGAGCTAGCAGGTGCTCAAGCGGGCCAGTGGACTTGTACATGTACCCTGTTTAGTTGTTTAGGTGTGCATCACTTTACCCATTTATCAATGACCGTTCTAAATTTAATTTAGTACCCAAAGTGTTTACATCTAAATTTCAAAGCGAAAAATCCATTAGTACATGCGATTACAGGCACATTCGTGATCATTGGATACATTCAAGATTCATACTCCATCCTACATCCTGAGAGCATCCCCAGGAGGCTCCGCATTCTACTGTAGCTACAGTAACCGAGCCCAAAAAATTTTTAAAAGCAATTCATTGGTCGGTCTTTGTCTTTGCTTTGTCTGTCGATCTGAGGCTTGATAATGCCCCTGATGGGGATGCTCTGACGTGGCGTTTTTCGGAAAAAAAAGGTCCTAAAGTTTTTAAAATGCAACCGGGTTCCTATGGTCCCTACAATTTTTAAAATTTTAAAACTCAGCAGTGCAAGGCAATATACAAAATAAATCTATGCTAATTCCTAAGGTTCTCGGATGAAGCCATCACTCTGCAATTTAAAGGCTGAAAATTCCTAAATTAATCGAAGAGAAGAGAGATGGCTACTTCCGTTTGGATATTCCATAGATACCTAAATCCATTTCATTATGATCTGTTTCACAAAAATACTGATTGTGCCAACGATGTAAAATTGTTTTTAAAATCTAACTCAATAAGAAGAAGAGGATGAAATTGCAATGGACTTAAAATTATAATAAATTTTTAAAACTTGATGACGATACATTCATAGTCAGATCAAAATCTCAAAAGGTCGCGCATTACACCACCCCTAATCAAAATTATACGAAGATTAAAATTGAGGGAGCACTAGAGGCCATGAGAACCAATTGACTGACACATTATTGTCTATTTGAAGACCGAGGAGCAAACGTCTACATATTGTTGCAATTCAAGACACTATTAAAGACCTAAAAGCATATGAGTCGGAGATGACAATAAGTTTGTATATGTGTTGTTCTAGATTGGAAGCTTGGGGAGGAGATGCCTAAGCATTGCTACATATCACAACACTTGGAGATTTGAAGCGTAAAGAGTAGACTACTCAAAGGCGGTGAAAAGCTATCACGAGCATGCTGCTGCACACCAAAAGACTAAGAATGAGATGTCTAAATGATTGCACGATGCTACAAAATTAGAACGCTCCATGATTAGAAGCTTGGATAGTAGACAACTAAGAGGTGGTGAGAAAAAGAAAGAACATGGAGAGAGATCGATCGCATGGATCATTAGACTAAGGAGGAGATGTCAACACACCATAGATCAGAATGCATTAGAAGTATGGAGATGAGGTGATTTGGACGTGGCAAGATGCGACAACGAGAGCTTTGGGAGCAAAATATGCTTCCTCTATTGTTCTGCATCTAACTAGAAAAGGTGGAAACAAAAGGATACACAAGTTCAGAAGCTTAGTGTTCAAAGCTAGTATAAAAGCATAATCTATCATGATTTCTGTGGAGCTCGAATGCAATATAGCTACTACACCATAATTAAAGACTAGATATTATAAATATAATGTAGGTGGAGATTTTAAATTGTATTTTTAGTAATTTTTAACAATTACACAAAAAATCTATATATAAGTCAGTAAATCTAGTCACTCAATTGAGCGGGCCACCATGCTAGTTTTTTTTTTTTTTAAAAAAAGGAATCGGTTTTGCAGATGAACATAGGTGAAAATATGATTTTGTGAAGGGAAAAGTTTTTATCATCAATATAGGGTAACCACTCCTAGACTCCTAGATTTTTTTTTTAAAAAAAAGGGTCAAAATAGTCCTCTATTTTGCCCGGTCAAATTAGCTGTTCTGATTGGTTTAATTGAGGTTCGTAGTTATTTCTCTTGCTGATAACTAGGCCGGCTAGCCTATATTTGCTTACTGTTAAAACCAAAACCTACGAAAATTGGACGATGAGCTTCCTTTGAGACCATGATATCTTCTTTACAAGCGATGGTCTCTCCAGTCCCATGCATGACTAATAAGGTACGTAGAGGATGTGTTTGATGTAAATGGTATTCCTAACAAAAATTTGAACTTTAAATTAAAAGTAAAATCTTTTATTTTGATACACTTTAAATCTTGCTGAGCTTTGGAAACATTGGGTGGCAGGGTGAGCCAGATCGATGTTTTTTTTTTTTTGAACTTCTCATCCCAACCAAAGAGTGGTAATTGTAATCCCGTCGTGCTCTGCTGCCATGCCCCCCCTCTGCCCGTGCTCCTCTCTTTTGCAGCTTCCACTGTGCGCCCCACTCCCATGCCATGCAAATGCTAGGCCACATCTCCTTCGTGCAATGCACGAAAAGGCTTTTCTGGTGTTCTGCTCCTGTTGCATGTATATGCTTCCTTCTCGGATCTTCTTGCTGCGAATCTTTTAGCTTTGATTTGGGGTTGAGAGTTGAGACGTTTGCTCTGTCGTTTCAGCTGATCTAAGTCTGAAATTTAACCCCTTCTTCCTTTCTAATTTACATTAAAAACTATAGCTGGGTCGTCTAAGGTGTTGGATCCGCCCCCTGCGCACCAGCATGCCACTGTTGATATATGGCTTCTCTTCTCATGTGCCTTGCACGTTTTTTCGCAAGTTTTTTTTGGGGGAATAGATTTCGTGTTTCAATTCACTACTTCTCCGAACCTGTTTAGTTTTAAAACGAGCGAGTTCGAAAAAGGTTTATTGCTTAGTTTGCAGCGATGTGTGAAGAAGCCGTTTGTTGCGTGCATGGTTTCCACCTGGCCAATTTGAATGGAGCAATCTTGTCACTGTTTTCTTTTTGTGCCGAAAAAAAAGCTATGGATAATAAAATATAAACGGCGTTGCTATTTCGCAGGCGCTTGCGCGCCGGCCAAACGCGCAGGCGCCGCGATCAGCCGTTGGATCTTGGGTGCGAGCGCGGTCGGCCGTTGGATCTTGGGTGCGTCTAGATTAATCCAATAGTTAGCACTCAATTAGTAAAAATTCCACTAAATTTCTACTATTTTTCCACATTTTCATTTATTGGAAAAAATGTTTTGCGATAGTGGAATTTTTTGCGCGAGGTCTGATCTATTATAGATTTATTTTGTTTTCTGTTTATTATAGATTTATTTTGTTTTCTATTTATTATATTTTTTTTGTTTTCTATTTTTCACATCGAGAGATTTTTTGCTCGTATAATTTGCGAAATCATGCAGGCGCAAAAAATTTCACTAAATTTCTACTCTTTTTTTTTCACATTTCCATTTATTGGAAAAAATGTTTTGCGATAGTAAAATTTTTTTGCCCGAGGTGTGCATGCGTGTACGTGGCATATTGGCATGTGCCTGCATAAATGCTGAAATTGTAGACGCCTGCCTAATAGCGCCTCCCAAATATAAATGCCAACCTCAAGGAAAATTAAAACGGAGTAATCTTGTTACTGTTTTCTATGGCACCGGTTTGTCATTAACAAAGTGCTGGGTGGCTTGTCTTTTGTGATCGGCACAGTCGCCATGCCCATGCACAGGGAAATTCACATGCCTCATTGATCTCCACGTACGGCAAGTCGGCACCATCCAACATGCACGCTGCCTCGAGCAACTGAACACTCTATGCACACGCATCCATGCAAGTATACCTCAATTACCTCATATCGCCAATCCGATCGATCAACCTTGACCGAAGAACGTTGGAGTTGTTGCGAGACATGGATCACGTGCCAGCTCGATCTCTCGCACGGCCAAGTGCACGTGCCAGTCGATCCTGTGCTAGCTGCATGCATGCTCCTCCGGCCGGGCGCGCGTGTGATGATCAGTGACACTGCATCTCTCTCCGTCTCTCGCACGCTTGGTGTTCTCCCACCCTAGCTTAATTAGGTTCCTCCATAGCAAACCTTTATAAGCTAATTAAGCCGCAGTTAATTGGAACATGTAACATGTAGGCCTGCTAATGGGTTTGGAATAATCGGGTTGAATGGGATGGGTTATTGTCTGGGTTAGCATTGGATGGGTTAAAACGGGTCTGAGAAGCTCACGGGTGGGGTCGGGGTCGGGTTTTAAGAGAAAGCGGGTTGGTTCGGGTTGGAACGGGTTCGTTTTTTCGGGTTGAAATGGGTTTTAACCCGGGTGAAGCCGGTGGATTTGACCCCGTTTCCCTTCCTCCTCTCTGCCCCGGCGCCTCCCCTCTCCGACTACGACGACCACGCCGCCGCCCCGCCCGCCCCCTCCCTCCCTCTCCCTCTCCGTTTCCGGCCACTCCTCCCTCTCCCACCCCTCCTCCCTCTCCGACCCTTTCGGCCGCTTCCACCACCCCCTCCGCCCCGCCTCGGCTTCTTCTCCTCGCCCGCCTCTCTTGCGCGCTCGGTGCCGCTACCATCTCCGCCACGGTCGCCTCCTCTCTCTGCCGCCGATGCCTCCGCCATCTCCGCCGCCGCCGCTGCCCTACTGTCGTCGCCATCTCCGCCGCTCCTCCGTCAGGCGCCTGAGCTCAGCAGGCGGCGCCTCCACTGCAAGGCGCGGCAGGGGCTTCCTGCAGCGCGCCGGCGGATCCCGCCTCAAAGCTCGCGGCACCTTCCGTCCCGCGCGTGGCGCCGAGCGTCGCTGGTAGGCGGCTAGCCCTGCATCGCGACTCGCGAGTGTGAGTCTCCTTTAGACTT
Organism: Raddia guianensis; assembly: GCA_036346415.1. Lineage (NCBI taxonomy): Eukaryota > Viridiplantae > Streptophyta > Magnoliopsida > Poales > Poaceae > Raddia > Raddia guianensis. The sequence goes on from CM070536.1 coordinate 34,026,592, forward strand.
GGCGATTTGGTCCAGGCGCTATAGATTCTAACGATTTGATCAATTGGCATTATTCTAATATTCAAATCTACAGATTGCTAGCTACCAAGTTGATCAAATTTGATTACGATTTTTAAATTTCCTTCTCCCAAACCGAGAGAATGGCATATGAATAGTTTTCAGAAATTTTCAGATTTTTCCATAGTTTCTTAAATTTCATTTCGTACTCGATTTGTTAGCGTCTTCAGTTTCAGTTTTTTATGAACTGGGTTGAATGAATGGGTTGAACCCTATACGAAGGAGATGGGTTGGGTTGGGTTGGCTGAAAAAATTGATCAGGTTGGGTTGGGTTGGGTGAAGAATTGATCGGGTTGGGTTGAGTAGAAATGTTTGCCGTGTGATTATAGGTTAGGGGTGGGGATGGGGTGGGGTTGGCCCCATTAGCAGGCCTAGTAACATGTAGATGAAGACACGATTAACCACTCCAGGTACATATATAGTATTGCACGTACTGGTATATATATAATACTAGCATGGATGCATTAATCAGCACTGGTATATGTATACTAGCATGGATGAATGCATGCACACGAACGCTTACACGAATCACTATGTCGTCTTGTTCGTTCGAGAGAAATACTAGGTTTTTTTTTTTTTCATATGTGATGCATACACAAATCGATCGAGTGTGCATGTCAGGACGATGGATTAACCAGCGTCTTTTTCCAGAACCAATGATCCTTAGGATTCTTGTGGGGGTAGTGTAGTAGGGCGCAAGGTACTTGCATTGGAATGCATGCAACGCGCGTCGCTGCAGAAAAAAGAGGGAGGGAGAGATTGGTGCGGGAGCGGGTGCATGGTGCTGCGCCTTGCCGTTTTTGGCAGCCACCTCACCTCACGTGCCACTCTGCCAGTGCGCAGTGCAACGCCGCATGCAAAGCCTGGGCGCGGCAGCTGAGGCCGATGCTTGTCGCGGCAGCTCCCGGCAGCGTGTGCAGGTGCAGCGAGATGCCACAGCCCAGCAGCCACGTACGTACGTACGGAGCTTTGAGTTCACCAAAATCACCCGCCCATGCATGGTAGACTAACCACTAATCTTGTCATATCATCATACCGTGTTCTTAAGTTGATCGATCCGTCTCAAAAGTGTTGTGTATCTGATCCCAATCCCATTATCAGCCAGGTGCCGAAATTAACACGATGAGAGTAAATTAATTGGTCTTTCTGGAGATGCGTAAATGGTTTTAAAACTGAGCGTGCCATCTATCGGAGTTTCGAAATCTTAAAGCTTGGAGCATCATCGCAAGCAAGCTCGAGGAGATCATCCATCACCAGCTAGCCACTTTTATCTCCACAACAACAACAAAAAAAAGGAGAAAAAATCGACGCGAACGAAGCAGTATAAAGTGGGTTTTTTTACGGTACCTACTGAGTAATGAGAACCGTCAATTCTCCTCAATCCAATAGATGAGATCTGTTCTAGTTTTTTTATACCGCGATAGTAGTATATTATACTACAAGTGTAGTATTCATAGATGGAGGTATAACTGACTTTTTCTAGAATTAGACACAATGGCAAATCAGTAATTATTAGACTAGTATTTGTCCTTTCATTAGGTTATAACACGATCCATTCCACCACTATGCGAACAAAATTCCCCAAATCGTGTGTGATGAACCCTAGAAGTCCTACTATCCCCATTCCCTTGTGATGGCCGCCGGCTTGGGAGGGTCGTTGGCGTCGACTCGTCGCCAGTACCCTCGCCTAGGGAGACACCGTGCCCAGCACTGCTCGGTTCCACCCTGTAGCTCACTACGCCAAAGCCGCCGCCGATAACGCCCCGTCGATGCAGCCGCGCCGTGCTCCACCACCACAGCGCCACGCCGCCCGCACTGGTTGCTGCGCCGCCGCTGCCGCTGCCCTCCTCTGCCGTTGCCGCCGCCCTGGCCGAGCCCAGTGCCGCCGATGACGCCGTCCCGTCGATGCAGCACCGCCGCGCTCGACGACCACAGAGCCGCGCCGCCCGCCGTGCTAGCTGTGCCGCCGCCGCTCGGCCTCGCTGGTCGCCCCGAGCTCGGCAGCCGCCCTGGCAGAGCCGACCCACCGCGCCACCACGCCGGCCCTCTTCCGTAGCTAAGTGCGCGCCCATCTCGCACCGCACCGTCACATAAACGGCGACCGCTGCGCCACCTCGTCGGAGCGCCGCGCCACCGCCACCGCTTCTGCTTTGCTGCGCCGCCTCGTCGAAAATATAGCTGCCACCCTGATCTGCCCAAAGCGCCGCCGCTGGGAGCCGCCATCACCAACGCCAGCAAGGCCCTGATATTTCCCTTCCCCAATGGCATTAAAAGACATTGCAGTTGTGAGTTTGTGTGAATACTCTACATTTCATGCTTGGTTGTATCAGTTGAACAAAGATGGTTTAGTTCAGTAACCATAGCAGATTCAGAGATATTTGGTTATGCTGCTAGAACATAGTTGTGTAATTCGTGGCTTGCAGCATTTGTTTTGAGCTTTTAGTATTAGTTTGTTTGTTGTCAGAAGCAATTTGTCAGCTCTGGCGGCAGATTGTTTACGTAATAATAATCCGTATACTGCTTTGGATTTGAGCAGTAAGGTACAAACCATATGAGAAACTAGACACCTTACAGAACAAATATTTTTTTAGTGCATATAAGATTATAAGAATACACCTACTATAGATTCTTGAATTGGTTCATGTGCTGCAAATGAAATCAATTTTATGTAGATGTAGGTAAAACGACTTTTGAGGGCAATAGAAAAAAGTAGGTTATGAAGGCGAGGTAAGCTAATCGACCTTCATTGAGCCATGTATGTTTAGTGCTCTTAGTTTAGGTTCTATTGCTGGTTAGTGTTCATGATTGGTTATTTCATCTGTCAGAGATACCTGCTGATTAGAATAGGCATGAAGGATACACATATTGTAAGGCAGTTTCTATGTAGGTGCATATATATGTAACTGCAATTGGTATTGGCAAGTGGTCAGGTTTTTGTTTTTTTTATATAGTAAGCTGTTCAGGGCTTCCAGTTTGTTTTGGTTTTGCTGATCACCTGGCAAATGCTTTCGCATATATAAGAAATAAGCAGACTGTACAAGAGTGTTGGGATCATGCATTCATAGTTCATGCTAGTTTAGATGATTCACTGAGTTCAGTTTTAATGATCATATGGTTGATTGACGCCTGATCTATCTAAAATTGGAACACCTACATGCTGGAAACTTCACTTGATTGCAATATAGTTCAGAAGGTTCACTTGCTGACTTCATTACATTGCTATTGTGGAAACTGAGGTTCACTTGCTGACTTCATTACATTGTTTGGTAGTAAAATAAGCAAAGAAGGATTCACTTATAATAAGTGGTACATATAAACATCGTAAATAGGTTAAATGTAGCAATAGAAGCTACGACAACCTAATCTTCACAATGTGTCATCGCTCTTTCACTACAGGAATCTCCCTCAATACCGAGGGCTAAAAACCCTCGCGATAAAGGACGAAGCCCTCGCAATTTACTATTCACGAGGGCCGGCCCTCGTGAATAGGCGCTCGCGTCCGCTCCCCCGCAAATAACAACAGATCACGAGGGCATGGCCCTCGCGAATAGTTAATCGCGAGGGTTTTAATATGCCCTCGCGATTAACTGGCCTGCAGCTTTATCGCGAGGTCACCCACCTCGCGAAAAGTATGCGGGCCCACGTTTCTGGCGTCGCGCGAGAGCGGTCTCGGCTATTCGCGAGGCCACATAGCCTCGCGAATAGCCTCCTCACGACTAATCACGAGGCTATTTGGCCCTCGCGAATAGCTGTGTGCCCACTGCTAATCACGAGGGCTATGTGGCCCTAGCGAATAGTTGTGTCCTGTGCTTTTTTACGAGGGCCCTTTAGCCCTCGCGAATAAGCATATTTAGCAAAAAAAAAATTAAATATGAATTTGAAACAAATTTAAACTGCAGCAAACACAGCATATATATATATCAATCGACAATTTACTCTAAATAATTATCCATGTAACAAATTTTAACTATTTTAGAAGTACAAACATAATAAAGAACTTCCAATATATCCATTCATGTCTAAATATGGTGAAGACAATTTACTTTGAATAATTATCCATGTAACCTGGATATCACCCTTTCCAACTATGCTTAGTTCCAATCCGACAAAATATGCCTCCATCACAACAGGTAATAATCGATACAATATACATCACGCTAGTATGGAGGCTATGACATAATCTTACACATGAATTGATTGATAGACAAGGCACTACATTACTAACCATCAAGAAGAGCAGCAAAATCAAAAGTCGAGTGCATCTTAGGTGACAACAGTGTGACTCTATGTTCGACATTGGAAAATATTATAGTAATCAATACACATAATTAGAGGAAAACCCAACAATTCGAATAGGAACTTTCAACTATGCACTATGCGGGAGACATCGTTGAACTACCTATTTTAAACTTAATTGCACATCAATAACCTCTATCTTAATTCTTAAGAAAAGGAGCTACTCAAGATAGTATTATATGATGGAATAAGTTACCAAATTCAAAAAATAGTTTTGAAATAACTGAAAATTCAAAAAGAAAAATAAAGCACCTTCAATATAGAAATCAAGTGAACAAATTCTCTCTTCCATCAATGATTCGAGGGATGCATATCACCAACTCGCCCAAGATGTTCCTATTTCAAAAATGCAAAGATTATTAAATGAGACAACTTTGAACACAAATTTAAATAGTACAAGGCCTCTTTTCATAAGTAGAGATAAAAATATACAAGGTAATGTAATTCAACAACACAAAAAATGGAGAGACCTCAACCATGTCTCCTAAAAAGAATTATTAATGAGAAAACCAAACTCTAACGTGCATTAGGAACTAATAGAACATGTATGCACACGCATTTCAAATCAATACATCTGTTTGTTTTCTTTAGTAAATCAGTGTGTGCACTACAAGGATGAGGCATGGAGCTAGATAAACAATATAGGACTTAATTCTATTATATACAATAAACAAAAAAACCAATCTCCTCTGATCGATCTGAATCCTATCAAGGTTAGGAAGGAAACCAATCTCCTCTGAAAATGAACTGGTCAATTGGTTCCCATAATCCCATTTAAGAGCCTGCGGATATCGATAATGTGGTTTTCGTTATAAGGGCAGAAACAACTGTATGAAAGCAATAAGAAATCAAAGAGGCCATTCTGGCGAAATAACCATTTATTTGAAAAAAACTGTTATATTATGAAGCAGATATTAAAATGGAAAGTAGAACAAAGTATCATAGTGCAAACTATCTTTAGCCAATTGCGGTGTACACCAAATGTCTAAGTTGAACCACCGTATCAACACAAAGGGTATGAAGGAAAATGATTTGAACCATGCTATTGATAAAATTTCTTAACAACTGCTGCAGATTTCGACTTACAATAGTTTAACAAGTGATGTTGCCATCATCCTTAGGTTTGCTCCCACTGATATTATTCCACATAAAATCCCTTCAAAAGAAAAAGAATAAATAAGAGTACTCAATCCGTCCTTTGTATGTAGGATTAAAGGAATGAGTGATCCACACAACCACGTGGCCGCCTGATACTAACTTAGTAGCTAATTAGCCAGCACAAATCATTCCACTTACATTATTTGCATGTGAGAAAGTGATCAAGCTCGGAGCCAAAGTTCGAGATAAATTCAATTTGTAGAAGCTCCCTGTAATCACATATATATTAATAATTTTGTAGATATAAACACTTTAATAGCTAGGCAATGCAGGTATTAGTATAAATAGCTCACGGTGCCAATGCAGGTATTAGTATAAATAGCTAGGCAATATTGAATGCTGGACGTACCAAGAACCAGAGATAAACTGCAATTGACCTATACTCTCCGCATTAATCTCTCGTAGATAAAATTCGCGAAGCTCAATTGCTCCGCTATGAGGGATAAACAAATGGAATTAACACAACCCTAGATGAATTTCACCATTAACAACTTCCACATCTTTACCACTAACAAGCGGGAGGGAATATCCATTTCACGAGCCACCGCAACGCCGCACAACCACCGAACCAATCGATCTCCCGATGCGATCATACGAAGCACATTGACCGAGTTAGCAAAGATAGGGAGAATAAGGGTGCGGATTCGCACAGCGGCACCTTGCTTGGAGAGGATCTTGGTGAGGCATGGGTCGTTGGGGACGCCGATGTAGTCGCCCTTGCAGTCGCGGGAGCAGGCTGGACTTTTGTCTCCATGCCCAGGTCTCGGTGGCGAGCACCGGGGCAGGCGGCGGCGGGCTAGGGCAGCGCGGCGCTCGGGCTTGGGCAAATTTTTGCCCAAGTCCGAGTGGCTCGCCAGATCTATATGAGCGCAGATCGCGAGGGCCAAACAGCCCTCGTAATAAATCAATCATTGGCGTTTTCGCGAGGGCCACATGGCCCTAGCGAATAACAATCGGTCACTGCTGCATGGGCCTCAGTTTACTAGCCATACGCTCACTAATCACGAGGGCCAGCTGGCCCTCGTGAATAATTAGTCACCGCCTCCTTTTCGCGAGGCCACCGGCCTCGTGAATAACAAATGTTCACTTCTTTGTGTGGGCCCTTATGCATCGTGCCGGAATACGCAGGAGACAACACTAATCACGAGGCCACCTAGCCCTCGCGATATAAGTCAGGCACGTGTTTTTCGAGGGCTCAATGTAAGGCCCTCGTGTCTATAGGCATTTAAATCTGAATATTGTTTTAGCCCTCGCAGTATAATGCTTATATCGAGGTTTTTCGAGAACCCTCGCTACTAATAAATATTCTCCTACCCTTCTACCCTCAAATTATTTTTAAAAATACCAAATAATAGTTTAAAATATGTTTGAGTTACTACTATTCTTTAATATACCATTTTTGCAATAGAAAAAATAAAAACATAAAACAATTTTTACGATATTAGCTCTTTCTTATCTCACACTACGAGCTTCGATATACTAAACATTCTAGTAGACATTTCGAAAATTCATTTCACCAAATTATATAATACGTTATTTATGAATTACACGCATTACGCATTACCCGTTACACACTATTTAACACTTGTCTCCTCCGGGGACCGATGATGACTCCGTCGTTTGTCTCTCGGAGTCGAATTCGAGGGAGAATCCTTCACGGTATACCAGAGTTAACCAAGTTTCTGCGGAAGAACTAGGTAAGACAAAAAAGTGTGGGAGATTTAAGGCTAACAGAGGTTTTTGGTTTTCAATTTGTAGGCCTTTTAGTCACGAGGGCTGGAGTAGGACCCTCGCTAGTAGTTGCTGAGGCATCCTTATTCGCGAGGGCCGTATGGGAGCCCTCTCGAATTAGCAACATTGGGCCGTTATTCGCGAGGGCCAAAAGTTGGCCCTCGTGAGTAACCTGCGTCTTCTGCTTTTTGCGAGGGCTTATGTTAGGCCCTTGTAAATATATACTTTTTAACGAGGGCTGCAGACTGCCCTCGTGATTTGATATCTTATTACGAGGGTATTGTGTCGGCCCTCGTATATATTTTTTGGCCCTCGCGAAATTGGGAATTTCCAGTAGTGTTTTTCTTTTTGTCTGTTCGTTTTCTTGACATAGGGCTCCCTTCTATCTTGTTTAGGTCACTGTTCACCAAGATGGCCGCTCATTTCTCTCTAAAATCGTGTATGTTTTCCTGCATAGCATGGCAACATCACTGTGTTTAGTATAAAATTTTTATGTGCGAAGGTAGCATCCTATATGCTTTTGTACCTAGGTGAAGCTCTGAGATAGCTTTGTTCCTATCCAGTACTCCATGAACTTGACAATAAATAGCCCACATGATGTGCTGCAATAATATTTTGTGTATAATTCATTAAGGAAATGGTAAGGTAGAATGAAGTGTTGTAAAAAAATGTTGGTTGATGTACCCATCTGTTTGCTTATTTCATTTGAAAATATTTTTCATGGACAACGATGCAATATTGTGGTCAGGCCAGTTTGTTGTATTTTTAGCTTCATCATCATCTAGACCTTCAATATAGTTCTCCATTCCTTATAGCTATTGAGATTGAAATGCTAATTGCTGAGACAAAATTTACTAAATTGGGGTTATTTAAAGTAGTACAAGTATGAAGTAAAGTAGAAGTTTACCATATATTTGAGTTGCAGGTTTTCTATTCTGTAAGCACATAGCGAATCAAGAATTTGGATGACACGTTTTTCTGTGTTGACCACTGCTAATGACCAATGTACATTGGAGTGATTGATGGGAAGGAAGATCTGCAGAGAATACTGGGTTAGATGTATGTTTTGGTTAAAAGAGCAGATGAGAGTACATTTGACAGACTTACGGATTTGTCGGTATTACTTACCATATCGTGCTGTAGATATATGTTTGCCATTCTTACACGTCTGCCACGGTAATCAGAATCAGGTGATGTCGGATGTGCACCATCCCTAACTAATAGTTGCACTTTCATTGAATCCTCTATGAAGACCTTTCCTCTTGCCCTACTATCCTCTCCATGGTGTTTTGCTCGTAGGATACGTATGTATGCATTGATGACCTATGCTTGAAATCAATAGTTTAGGTGGGAGAATGAAATAATTATGTCGTACTACAAATATGAAATGCGTGTACTTACATCATCATTGACCCATGCCCTAAGGTTTTTGGGTAGATTTCTATTTGTTAGGCATTGCAATCTTTGCTGGGACACAATCATGTCGTCAATGTGCATCAAATTCTTGTCTTCTGGCGATGAGTTGATGCATTCAATTGCTTCATTATCTTCCTCCGTGCATGTGTAGTCTGCAATGTAAATTTTATGTACACAATAATTTTGAATAATCTATAACATTTATCATCACAAAGTGTAAATAATAATTGTGATGTACCACTCAGGATGGGCGTTGTTGATGTATCATCAACCCGTATCTTCTTTTTGGGTTTTTCATAGACGAAGTCAGGATTTCTCACATTTGTTGAAGTTCACACCCTTCCTGTTGCACTGACATGTTTGATAATGGGTGAGCATGTAATTTTTGGCTTCTCTTTGATTGTCTTTTTTTGTTGTGACGTCTTTGTGAAATCATGTGATTTTTCATTGGCATGTTCATTTTCAGTCGTGTAGGTATTCATGGATGGTGATTCTTTTTGTTTCTGATGAGAAAGGCCTTTGTATTTCATGAGTAGTTCGACGCTCTTGTATATGTACGATAGTTCTTACTCAACTTTATTTTTCTGTGATTTTGATTGGAGACTTTTTCTGCAGTCATACTTTGATGAATTTCATCTAGCTTTCCGTTGAGGTAAGTATGTGCCCTTAAAATCTGTAACTCCAGTGATTCAATTATGGAAGTACCATATTATGCCTGCATAAAAAGCATAAGATGGATAGTTATACCTTTTCAGCTAATTTGTATTAATCCTCAAATGATTTATTTGTTTGATGTGGATATGGTTGCGATGGCATGGACTGCGAAGTATGTTGAGATGCCTTAGGAATTTGTATATGAACCCTGACGTCGTCAACAATCTGCTATGCAATTTTAAAAATATGTGTTTGCAATAATGTGTGTATATTGGAAAAATAAGTGTAGTGTATCTCACCAGGCCTCCTTGGAATGGATCAAATCTATTAGTATTGTCTCTTTTTTTTTGCCCTATCTTTGTCCCAATACTGAATCAGAGGTTTATCGCGACCAGAGTAGTCTAGATGATTGACACGTACCTTCTCCTAGTACCATAGCTGTAAATGATGATGAAATTAATAGTTACTTTAAGAAAGCATATATATATATATATATATATATATATATATATATATATATATATATATATATATATATATATTTTTGATTACATCGCTAAATATTTGAAGAAAGTAGAGAAAAATGCATCTGTTCAAATGCGTACCTGTAGGAGAGCCAGGTTCCCCTCTAAATTGACTTTTCCTTCCTTGAACTTGTTTAAGCTGCTTATTAAATGATTTAGTGTTAGGCTTGACCAGTTAATATCTTTTATATCTTCCACCACCTTGACGAAATTGAGATACTCAGATTTTATGTATCGTTGATTTGTTGGGCATAGAAAAATTCCTATCGTGTATAGCACAAATCTCCGTATGAAGTGCTCATCATAGGTAATTTCTTTTACGAAATATGTCATCAATGTGTCTAAAGTAATGGTGTTTCCATTAGGATCTTTGTATAAGGCGAATAGTTCATGTTGATGCTCCTTGGGAGGCTGTACTACTCTTCTCTTGGTTGTTTGCAACTGGCCATAGTTCATATCATCTATGTTGATAATATATTCACTTTGGAAAGATAAGAGAGCACACTCCGCAGCTGACTCCAACGCCTCCTCAATCCTGTTCTCTATATCTCCGTAGAATGTTTTAGGTGGTTCTTCTTTTGTAGGAGAATCTATCTTGACAAAACCCCTAAAACCCTTCTTTATATCTCCGTACAATGTTTGAGTTGGTGCTTCTTTTGTAGGCGAATCATCACTATCTTAAAAAAAACATCAGTTTGGTGTATGTTCAGGCCCAACTGCCGGGCGACCTGGTTTAACATCAGACCTCTAGGAATACGGATCGTTTTTTCAACCTGAAACTGAAGTAGAGGAAAAAATAATGGAGAATATTGTCAGCATGTGCTAATTAATGGAAAATATTAGAACTGTAATTTAAAGGCAGAACAGTAAACTGAAAATAAAAGGGACGAATAAAAGCACTTACATTAGCCCCAGGCACAATAACATCACCGACGACGTCAGTGTTGATTTCATTGTCCTGCAAAAAAAGGAAGTAACAAATTGAAGAAAGCATGCGTCAATATTATGTGAATTTCTATTAATCTAGGTCGATCTTGGTGCTGATTAGGATAGATACATAGAGTTCAGCATGTACTGTCTTAATTTACTGCTGTTTAGTTTTGCTTTATGTCAAATACATATGTCAATTTCATCAATCACTGCCTAATCTTATGTAGAAGAGGCAGAAAACTATCAGGAAAATAAAAGAGAATAGGACAAATGCTTACAGTAACCCCAGTCACGATAACATCATTGACAACCTCAGTGTTGATTTCTTCGCTCTAAAAAAAAATGAGTGCAACGAATTGAATAACTGATGTCAATCTGATTAGAAATTTTCTAGTAATCTCTAGAGATCTGGTGCTGATTCAGATGAGTTCAGCATGGATACATACAGTTCAGCCCCTACTGTGCTAATTTATGGGGATTCAAGTAGAGTTTAATCTATTAATTAAGGTGCCATGGGGAACAATGTATAGACTTACAATAGTTGATCTCTATTGCGTAGATGGCTCCATGTTCGTTGTTGGTTTCTTGCGGCTATGACTGCAGATTGATGGAGACGGTGACGGCGGCGGCGGCAAGAGCGACCAAGACGACAAATTGATGAAAATTGTATACAATATGTTGTATTTATATAGTATATGTCCAGTTTGTTTCCAAGAATAAAGTTGGGTAATATTTGCAAGTTCTTCTAGGTTTCCATAAGGCAATCTTTGCTTTCATAGTCCACCTAGACCTGATCACGGAAGCTTACCGAGCCCGACCGAAAAAGCCGGCCGGCCCGACCGAACAGTGCATCGGGTCGGGCTCGGCCTCGTTCAAGCCCGATGGTCGGGCGGGCCGGCCAGCGGGCTTGGCCGGTCGGCCTGTTGAGTCCGACGCCGGCCGGCCGGCTCGAACTGGTTTTTCAATAGGGCTTTTCGGGCCCGACCAAGCCCGCCCGGCCGGGTTTGAACATGTCTAAGTCCACCTAACCATAACCAAAGAGGTAGGAATGGTGTCAACACCTAGACATTTGAGAACACTGAAAATGTGTTCGCACGAGATATCTTCACACTCCAATTTGTGGCACTGGCATTGAGCACTACTCAGCGAGGACCCCTCAAAAGTACACCTTACATTAACATGTTGATGCTTGTTACCTTTGGACATAACCTTATACACGAAAAACCCATTTTCTTCCACAATCCTTTCCACTTGCCATTGGAGTAGGCCCCAAATCTGTTGCCAACCCTTTTTGAACATGACTGGTGTGTAAATCCGTGCTGCCATTTTCTCTAAAGGGTCAGCGCTAATGCGAGTGAATGGAACTGATTGACAAGCTTTAGCATCCAGCTCAGCCTCGTTCCTACGTATACGTGATACGCAAAATTCATAGTGTTCAACTAGATTGACGAGCTACATTGTGCGTTTGATATGAGTATGCAGCCTTGAATTCAAACTCTCACTGCGCTGATTACTCTGCATTCCCAAGAAGTACTTGCCTTTAGTATAGGCTGCCGACCACTTTTCCTCAGCCCGTACATGTGGCAAAACCACAAGTCATTATCCGAGATTTCATTTTCCTTCTTGAATTCCACCTAGCTTCTCTCAAATTCATCAACCTCCATAGCATGGTAAATGAATTTTCGAAATCCACTGAGCTTGGGACCACGAACATGACGTATCATGTTCTGCTCAATATGCCAACTACAAAGTTGATGTTTTGTGCCTGGCATAACCCTAGCAATGGCCTTTGCCATTGCATTATCTCCATCAGTGATAACTGACCTAGGATGCTTTTGGCGCATTGCCTCCAAAAAAGCCTCAAGCAGCCATACATAAGAGTCAACCGTTTCATCAGAAATTATGCCACACCCAAATATAACAGTGCTCTGATGATGGTTAACTCTGACAAATGGTATGAATGGAAGATTATAACGGTTCACACGATAAGTGCTGTCAAATATGACAACACCACCGAATGCCGCATAATCTCTTTGAGACTGAGAATCTGCCCAGAACAAATTCTGTAGACGCCCGTCATCACCAATCGAATGTTTGAAGAAATATTCTGGTTCTTCCTCCAGTTTAGCAGTCAAATAGTTCAAAACATAATCGGCATCGCTACCTTTGATGGTTTTCTTCTTGTGAACAGCAAAAAAATTGTATAGGTCGCGCGATACAAAGCCGACCTTATCATAACCTCCGTGGCTGTTTTCCATAGATTCCATTACTTGGCTTGTGCGAAGCCCACTAGTCCCTAGTTGAACAACCTCGACTTTTTGAGCATCACTCAAACCACGGTGAGACCATAGAAAGGAGTCAGACTTAGCAAGGTCATGGTTATGTTTATCCACATAATTTGAAACATACCACATACTGCTTTCTTCACACAACCGAATCTCAATCTTGGCCAAACATCCACACCGAGTCAGTGCCCGCGGTTCCCTCACCCGATCTATTCTTTGAAAATGTTGTAGCTGTCTGAACCCTTCAAAAGCACAACATATTTGTCTCCAGCGGATAATTTTGGTCCCTTTCTTGTACTTCACATTAGAAAATCGAGTACAAAAACCTTTCTTCTTTGGCAAATAATTATAGAAGTTATAGCCATCTTTCTCACTCTTGAACATTTTTTGCACCACCATGTCATGTTCTTCAATCTTCTCTAGGCTAACATAATCCAAAGCCATGGGTAAAACCTGCAGTATATAACCATTGCGGTTGTTACCCAATAGTAAACACATGGTGTATTGAAATGTAATTATATTTGATGTCAACATGTTGCCTACTGCTACAAAAATTGGATATGTATCATGAGTTTACTATGAAAATTTGTTATGTAGAAAAATTAATTTAAATATGGTTTCTTTCTTCTTCTTCTTCTTACTACTACTACTACTACTACTACTACTACTACTCACACAATCAATATAGAAAGAACATTAGCTTCTGATCAAGGTAGCTACTACTTGTCACATTAGCAACTTCATTCTCGATATGAGTAGATCAATACACAGCTATCAAGTTTCTTCCGCCCCTTAGAACTTGCTTCTTCAGAACATCTCCAGGTGGTAAGTCAATAAACAAAGCAATGTTTAACACCAGATTCATGGAGTTATAATTGGATTTTACTTCTTAGATTTAGGTGCTTTGCTAGTATCAAGATCAGGGCACTTGTCCTGACAAATAAATAACAACAGACCAACTGATACTTTTCTTTTCATCTTGACAAATAGGTAAACTATATTTGCAAATCTAAAGAATTAATACTTCTCTCTGTGTGAAGCTTTGCTTTAGACCATCACAAGGAGAACTTTTGATGCTAGCATGAACTTGTCAGTGAATCAATACTTTAAGTATACGAGTTCAGAGCTGAAATGAACGAGGGATTTTCGTGCCATGCATATTTCTCTTCTTCCAAATTAGCTAGCCGTGCTAATATACAGTCCTAAACTCCTAATTACATTGTCCAGATAGATCATAAAAGGTCTATAATGAAACTACTATTTAGATGCTAAATATAACATGTGGCAGGCATTACATACTTGTTCAAATTCAAGCCGACGTTGCCGTGGAGCTCCGATAGTCCGATGTACCTCTTCCCAAACTATTGAGCTGGGAATGTCTGGACGGCTATGGAGATGATTGCCACGGGAGAGGTTAGATGGGGGCTCAAGGCTTCGCGACTTTGGTCGACGACGACGAAATCCCCAATTATGCCTGATGCGGCGGCGACGCCTCTCCGGCGAGCTTTAGGTGAGGGCACTGGCTCGGTGACGTTCAGGGGGGATAAGTGACCGGTGGAAGCGGAGCCGGCGCCGGCGACGACGACCTGCAGACGGACGCCATATACGAGCGGTGGCGGCGGCGGCAGGGAGTAGGCGAGCGGCGCCGGCGATGGCGACGACGACCTGCAGACGAACACCGTAGACAACCGGTGGCGGCGGGGAGTAGGCGAGCGACGGCGGCGGCGGGGAGTAGGCCAGCGGTGGCGGCGAGGAGTAGGCGAGCGGCGGCGGCGGGGAGTAGGCCAGTGGCGGCGGCTGCAACGAAGACGCTGCGTACGATCTCGATAGGGAAAAGGGAGAAAATTAGCTGCATAAATGACGTATCAAATTTACCCCTCCCAATTAATAAAATAAAAGACCAAAATACCCCTACAAATGGACGGTCATATCTATAATATACTACTATTGTAGTATTTTTACCGGTAAGTACCGTAAAAGAGCTCTATAAAGCTTAGCCCGTTTTGTTTTCTTTCTAAAGAGCGAATCGTCCATGGCAGCTCCAAAAGCATGCGATTACCCATGCTTTTCTTGAAAACTAAAATGAAGTTAATTATCTTTTGGTCCCCGCGACAAGCTACTCTTCCACCTGTATATATTGTCGATGACCACGACAAGGTGAACTGGGGCATGCATGCATATATAGAGGTCATGATCAAATCGCTTTTTCTTTATTTTACCAGGAGCCCGTACCTACTTGAAGTTTTGAATAGTAGCATTTCGGACGCTGCAAATATAATTGTATGCATACCGAGATGATGTATATACGAATCGTCTCTAGCTTATCTAAATTATTTTACAAGGTCTTAAGGCGTACAGCTGTGCACCACATGTATGAAGATCGGGTGCAGGAAGCAAAGAAAAGTGCCTGTGCATGCGGCCGTACACGTATGGTTTGGGTTCTCTGCATTGCACTGTACGTACGTAGCTACCTGCTGGGCTTTTTCTGCAACATCATGTGCCTCGTGGGATGCCCAATGCTACCTTCAAGCCACCCTATTTTGCATCTAAAACACTGTATCAGTATATAGAGAATATAATATAAGAAAGAAAAATGTAGGAAGAGATGGGAATAATACTCCCTCCGTTCTAAAGTTCCAAAATATAAGACGTATTTTTACTCCACAAAAGCCTTTAAAGATAGAGTTTGACTGTTAGATTTCTCTATTATATGTTATGAATTGTTACAATATATATTGTATCAAAAAGCGCTTTGAAATATGAATAATTTGATACAACTTTGGTATAATAATGATGCATATTATTTGATTTATTTATGATCAAAATTTACTAAGTTTGACTTTTCTCGGTCAAAATACGCCTTATATTTTAAAACGGAGGGAGCAATAGAAAAGTGGATTAATAGGGATGAGATAGGGAAAATATGTAATTGGCATTGGGCATGCCCTCACCATCACAAATTGGAGGTTGGATCTATTTTCTCACACGAATTGGCCGTGCCTTTTGTGGTCTTAAATTTACTGAGCTCACTGTCACGTACTCACAGCGACGCAGCTAATACTTGTTACAAAATAGATTAAAAAAAAAAGAGAGAACAAGAACAATAACGATAACAAGATTTTTATGTGAAAAAACCCTTAAAAAACCACAGGCACACAATAACGAAATCACTATATATAGATGGAGAGTACAGGCGAACAATTACAATGAACTAGTGGAGTTATTATAAACTTTAAGACTGGTGGATATTTATAGGGATATATCTAAAAGAGTATCTCTGTCAATATGAAAACTCACAATTCGAATCAGAATATAGCAATACTCATGAGCCAGCATAACGCTTCAAAACATGATAGACTCAAGTAAATGGTGCGTATATTGTACCATACAAGCCGATTGTCCGCTTATACTATTGTGTCCAGTACGCAGGCAATAGGAGTGGTCACGTACAATTTTTTAGTGGTTTTTAAAATTAAAATCGCCGTTACATATTTTTTATGAAGAACAAAATGAAATTCCCTAACGGTTCATTTGGTAGCAAATGGCAAAACAACCATGTGACTATAATCTCCACCGGGATATTCTCGTCACTTCATTTCGCTAGAAAAACACCCCTCTCTCCTTCTATTCATGGCTTCCTCTCCAAATACATCCTTACTTCTTCCACCCCTTCTCCACCAATCACCTCCCCCCCCTACTCTCCCTACTTCCTCAGCCATCAATATCGTCAGTGTGGATGCGAGGTGGTGTGATCCTCCTCCCTCGTTGGTGGATGGCTGAGACCGCGCCATCCTCCACCTTTGCCAACTTCGGCCATGACGAGTAGCGGTGACAACCATGGAAGATGGCCGAGGCGACACGACGTCCTCCCTCATCGTGACTTTACGAGGTGCTTCGCTGACATCCTCGTCTTGGAGCCTGTCGCGCCTACCGCACCTTAAATGTCTTGGAGCAAGAGAAGGCACAGTAAGCATGGTGCTTTCTTAATTCCCCAAGCCTCAAATATTTCCTTCCAACTCCGTGTCATGCCCTAGAGCTCGCCATTGCACCGTCACACCATGGAGCTCCCCACTGAGCGGAGCGAGCCAGAGGGAGAGGAAGAGGTACAAGCAGAGGCTAGGTTTGAGGCGAAGGTGTAGGGGGTGTGGAGAGAGCGGAGCGACCGAGCGAGGCAGAGGCGGGGGGGTGAAGGGAATCTCACCCACATATCTGGCTGTGGTGGAGATTTCCCTGGGGAAATTGCAGGGAAAGAGACGGAATAACCGCGTCTCATGGGCTTTTGAACACGCCCGCAAATACCCCGGGCGGTAATCTACCACACAAGTCTTGATCCCAAGATTAGGTCGGGATCCCCGTGGGGATTGTGCCTCCCAAATGAGCCCTAAATGATCTGCCTCCTTCTGAAACACGCCGCAACATCTAGTTGGATGTGTGCGAAGGGAGAATGAAGAACGAGGTTTGCAAGAAGAGACTCACCGCGCAAGGAGAAAAAGGAGGAAATCCCACCATCATTAATAGTAAGGAAGACGGAGCCCTACCACACCACTCATGAAAAAATGCGCCCGCCACCACCAACAAAAAGAATAGAGCGAGCAATGCTAACTAGGACGAAAAAGTCTATTTTATGTCACACGTGATCGTTACTAGAATGGAAGAGAGAGCCCTACCGCACTACCCATGATGGAATGTGTTCGCCACTAATAAGAAAGAAAATAGAGTGAATATTATCAACTAGGACGAGGGAGTCTGTCTTATGCTGCAAATGAGGAGGAGGAGAAACCGAGTGCTACTCACATGATGGCGGTGTTGGTGGTGGCACAGAGGGGGAGAGGCGACCGAATTTAGGGAGCGCAACGTCACTTAAGACAAGGGGTCCGAACAAATTTAATGAACGCAGCGATACTAACAAGGGGTCTAGGGAGGGCTAAGGTTGGAGTAGGCAGTAGCTGTTGGGAGCGAGAGAAAATAGAGGGGAGATGATATACCGGATTACCATATGTGCTGCCACATCACTTTAAACCGCTACATGTCCTCCATGTCACTCTTTTCTTTCCACGTCCCCATATCAACTAAAATAACTCAAAACGATGGTTTTGACCCGTAAAAACACTTTTGTGGGCCGGGTTTAACGATTTAAGGACCATCATTGATCAATATTGGATACGACAAGATAATAAAACTTCAAGAATTTGGGTGCAACAAAACAAGAACTTTCTGTTCTAAAAAACATGCAAGTCCCTCCACAAAAAGGGCTCTTTTTTAAAAAGGAACAAGTTTTCAGCCATGAGCATGTTGAAAAGCCGGAACAACCCAACCACTCCCTTGTACCGTTGTACGGACAGAGAAGGCAAGTGAGAGTGTGAGCAGGCTGTGAGCGGTAACCTGACCGTGGCAGTGAGCGGCAACAGTGCACCACCACCACCACTACTGGGCTATAAAAGGCGGCCACCTCGGCCTCTCCGGCCATCACGTACCAACTCTCGCTTTTTCCAACCCCATCTCTTCCTTGGTTCTCTCCTACCTCCATCCCATGGCCTACCGCGGCGGCCGTGGCGGCGGAGGCCGCGGCGACCAGCGACAGCAGTACGGCGGGCGGGGGCCGGGTGGAGGCGGCGGTGGGGCTAGGGGTGCCCCGCTTGGCGGCGGAGGCAACCGCCCTCCCACGGGCTTCGTGTGGCCACCGCCGGGGATGCCGCATCGGCCGCCGGTGCAGTACCAGCCCGCGCCGGTCGTCTACCGCGCGCCCATGGCGGCGCCTCACCCTTCCGCGTACCAGCCAGGCGTCGTCTACCGGGCGCCCTCGCCAGCGGCGCCGGCCTTCACTCCTGCGCGCGCCACGCCCGTCACCATCCGGGCGCCCTCGCCCTCGCCCTCGCCCTCGCCGGCTCCGGCCTTCACTCCTGCGCGCGCCGCTCCCGTCACCATCCGGGCGCCATCGCCATCGCCATCACCATCGCCGGCTCCGGCCCAGCCGGCGCCGGCCGCTGCCTCGGCGCCGTCTGCTGCGTCCCTGGAGAAGGAGGTCGAGAAGAAGCTGTTCGTGTCCGAGACGGCGGTGGTGCCCCCGGAGGCGGCGGCGGCCGCCTCCGCCGGTGCGTCCAAGGAGGCGCCGGCCGCTGCTGCGACGGCGTCCGACGTTGATCTGGCCCCCGTCTCCAAGAAGGGCCTCGCGCACCCTGCTCGGCCGGGCCCTGGCACCGCGGGCAAGAACGTGATGCTTCGGGCGAACCACTTCCTCGTCAACGTCGCCGACAACCACCTGCTGCACTACGACGTGAGCTCCCTCTTCCCTCTTCCCTACCCCCGCCATGCATGCACCTCCGGCTCCGATAGCTCTACCGTGTACTCACATGTTCTATACACATTGACATATATACGCCGACGCGCGCTCGTGTACTGTCCAGATCTCTGTGTGCTCGCTTGTCTGCCACTGTTTGTGCTTGCGCGCCACTTGCATGCGCTTATCTTTGCGTTTTCTTTCGAATATTTGGGTGTTGTACCAACATCTTCGCCTTTTCTTTTGACTATTTGGGTGCATTTGCCTTTTCTTTTAAATATTTGAGCGTTTTTTTGGCCAAGCGGCGATATATCGAACGCTAGCTTCCGGTGCATCCATGTGGGTGTTTGGTCGGAGCTGTGCATGCGTTCGTGGTTTCCCTGGATGGGTCGAGGTGCTTGCCTTTGTGCTGTGCATCGCCGGAGTGGTTTGATGCCTCGTTTCCTTTTGGTTTGCTGCTGCTTTCGGGATCCTGAGCTGCACGGACCGTGAGAGACGTTCTTGGCGCAGCGGCGGAAAGATTTTATTTCCTTTTTTTCCCGTTGTTTTTGCCTTTCCTCTCGTGAAATCTGTGCCTCGGTTCTTGTCTTGAACGCAATCCTCGGCCATGCTTTTTCTCCACAATCTTCCGTTGCAACTTTTAAAATTTTTAGGCTTGCTTTGAGCAAGTTCAAACAAAGATGGGGTAGTGCATGGAGGAGGTAACATGCCGTTCATCATATGGGAGCTTCAGCTTCTGATCACCTTGTCCTTCTCTGGGCGATGTCTTGGATCTTTCCCTTTTGAAGCAGAGTTTGGCATGCAGCCGCTGCGTCCCCCCGGCTTGTGTGTTCCTCTCTGAGCTCTTGTCTCTTTCTTAATCTTTGTGGGTTTGGCCATTGCTTCCCTTCCCCATGGAGCACATGACCGAGTTCTTGCCGTTGCGGGACAGATCGCAAAGGCAAAAGCCAAGCCACCAACACTGCGCCGGTGAGATGGCTGCGGGTGCATGACTCCCATCGGCATCCTGCACCTTCCCCTTTCAGTTCCATGCATGCATGCATGCATCGCTGCGCTTCTCACCGCAAGAGAAGGCTTTTCCAGTGCCCTACCGGCTGCCGCTGCTGCAGTTTGCCGCCTTCTGGTCTTCTGTTTCCTGGTGCATCGTCGGCTCAGCTTTGGTTGTTTGGGGTGCATGATTCGTTGTGCTTTGCATGTTTTTGGCAAAACTTTTCTCTAGACGCTTGCTTGGAGACCCGTGGGTGGAGTGGTCACGTGCCCATGAACATCTTCTCTGGACGCTCGTTTGGAACAGTCAGATCATTAGCATGTGTTTTGAGTCTAATTTGTGACCTTCACCTTGGTGAAGCGTTTTCTTCATCGATCCATGCACTATGCTTCCAAAGAGAAATCTTTGATATCAATTCCTTTCATTTGTTTGTGTTCTTTTGGGCCTACTTCACAGTTCACACATCTATCTTGTACCCAAGTTTGTTTGTTTTAAAATTTTGTTAATTTTTAGTGTTGCATATCTTGAGCTTTACTATAATTGATTAAGAAGATCTTTTCAATACAAAAGCGCATCATTTTTTAATTTTTTTTATAACATCCATGTAGCACCGAGCTGGTAGTTCCATTCCACTCATGCTTTTTTACTTCTTTTTTTTTTACCACATACCATATGATTTGTGTTCACGGGCCGTGGTCCAATTTACCCAAAGCCCATTCCTCACCCAAACTACCCAACCAGAGGCCGGAAGCTCATCACCCAGCGCTGAACCCAACCTCACCGCCCGACCTTGTTCAAAAAAAAGAAAAAAGGGCGCCGCCGCCACCATTCTCCGGCGCCGGCGCCGCCCTCGGCGTTGCGGCCTTCAGCGATCCGCATTGCTTTCGGTCGAGTGTTCTGTTTTGGATTTGCAATTCTTCCCCACTAGTTCTTCCCTGAAGTCTCAGTCAAAGCGGAGGCGACAAATGGCAGGTCTTGCCGATTGTTTGCTGGATTCCTTCATATCCATCGCCACGAGCTGTTGGTTTTGATTACTGTAAGCATTTCTGTTTCGTGGAAGTATGGTTTTTGGATGGGTGTTTTCCCTCACTATTTCCCTAGATGATGTTGTGTATTCAGCATAGCCCTATTCATGTGTAGGTTGCATTAGTGTGGATATTTCTCTGTATTGTTTACTCAATCTGGTGTTAAGGCATTAATTGTGTCTGCATATATGTAAGGAATCGCCTGTGTTTGCATATATGTAAGGAATACATGCAGTGGCGGATCCAGGACAAAAATCATGCCTGGGCAATGCTAAAACTATATTTCATTTTCTATAAAATAGAAATACCATAAATAACATAAAACATGCTAACTCCAAGCTAACATTTCACTGTTTTTATAGTTTTACTAGTTACTAACATTAAAACAAATTAAAAGTTAAATCTATCAAAATATTGCATGACAAAAGAAGAAAACATACCACTATGATAGGAGTGTACGAGGCAATTGCATTCTTCGGGTTTTAAGGCGTTGAAAGCGACGCATTATGGTTTCATCATCAAGTGACTTGAATATCTCCCGCTCGGTGTAGCATACCATTAGATCATTCAACCAATCGTTGGCAATCTTATTGTGTAACTCAGATTTGATAATATTCACACTAGAGATGCTTTGTCTTTGATTATTAAAATCATCAAAATACAACCTAGCCTTGTTATGAGCACTATTAACACCACCAACATGCTCTGCTAATGATCTATATGCATTTTTCCAATTTTAGTACCCAATTTTTGTGAATACCTCATGGCCAAATTTACCACCCCTCCCTGGTTGAGTAAAGAGAAAGCAAGGAAAACAAAATGCTGCATCCTTTGATTCACTATACTCCAACCAATCATACTTTTTATACCACGCATCTTGAAAGCATCTAGAACTTTTTCCATATAGTTTGCGAGGAAAATTCAAACCGGTAGGTTGGGTTGGACCTTTCGCAATATATGCTCGCCTAACTTGATCTTGCATATTTGGTGCGTAGTCTTCAATTGGCCTTCTTAATGCGGGATCACCAATTATGTCACTAGAATCTAACTCCATTCTCTCTGTCCCAGGCCTCTGTTCTTGTTGCATGGGCTGCTCTTGTTCAACCGAGCCATCATGATCATGAGATTGTTGTTATGGAGGTGGAGCCACAACCACATTAGCATTGATTGTATTATTATTGGATGACGCACGAAGGGGAACAAAAAACTCTTCATATCTACAGGCGACATTAAAACAAGTGAATTTAAAATAATTAGATGTAAACATTAGCGCTCTACTGTATAGCCGTATTGTGTATTACGTATATATACTACGTATATCAATATATGTTAATATAGCTAGAGAGAGAGGACTGACCTTGAGACTTGAGTCCTTCAGTGAGTTCACTAGTTCAGTCCTTGACGGTTGAATCTTGAATGGTTGATGTCTTGACTCTTGATGATCTGCAAGAGCAGCAACACTGCAACGCTTGCTGCTTGCCGTTGATGATCAGGCTGGCGTCCTTGCCATTGCTGCTTGCAGGCGGCGTTGCCGAATCCCGGATGGAGAAAGCCAAAACTTCCAGCGATCAGATCAGCGGCAATTTGGCAAAAGAGGCTCCCATCTCAGCGTCTCATCTCAAGACGGCGCTCGCGAGACGCAACCTCGCGCTCGCGTGACTCTTTCTCTCCCTCCGCTCTGTGCGTCTCTCGCCTCGCTGCCCCTCTCTCACAGCCCTAGATGGCCCAGGTGGATGATATTTGAGTGGGCTTGAGCCCTATACCCCAAGGGAGGTATAAGTGGGGGTCCAAATCCAAGCCTGGGCCGCCGCCTTGGCAGCCCAGATGGAGGATCCGCCTCTGAATACATGACATGTGTTTGCCCATAGAGAATGACTGGAAGCAGCCGGACGACATGACACTTAAAAAAGATTAGACTCATATTGCTGAATTATGGGGTGCAGCAGAGTAGCATGACACTAAAAAATGGGTAGACTAGTAGGCCTAATTGTCCATATATTGTATTCTGTGTCTAGGTTAAGTTTCCCCCCCCCCCCGCCCCCCTGATTTCCATTCCAACAACGGAAACAACACCTAGGTTAGGGAATTACTTGTGTTTGTGTATATGTAATGAAATAACTTTATTTGCATATATTTAAGGAATTACTTTGGTTTTGTGCATTTTGTGCATATGTAATGATGTTGAGATATTTCATTCAGATTTTGTTGCCTGCTATGAAAGTTTATTTATTTATGTTTTCTTTCTACTTGGCTGTAGGTGTCTATCAATCCCGATTCAAAATCGAGAGCAACAAACAGAGAAATACTTAATGAGCTCATCAAGTTGCATGGGAAAACATCTCTGGGTGGCAAGTTACCTGCTTACGATGGAAGGAAGAGTCTTTATACTGCTGGTTCGCTTCCTTTTGAATCAGAAGAATTTGTTGTTAAACTGGTTGATCCAGAAAAGAGGGACAAAGAAAGGTTTGTTTAGATCTTAGGCCACCTTTTTGTATTATAAGCACCTTGTTTCTCAACTACAGGTACTTCATTCATCTCAATTTTCAGGACGGAAAGGGAGTACAAGATCACAATTCGAATTGCTGGGAGGACAGATTTGTATCACCTTCAGCAGTTTCTTCGTGGAAGACAGAGGGATATGCCTCAAGAAACCATCCAAGTACTTGATGTTGTCCTTAGGGAGTCACCATCCTGGAAGTATGATGCATATATTCCATATTATCGTTATTCTCGATTGATTATTTCTACAGCAGGGGCTGATAATATTGTTGGCATTAACCTTTTTATTGCAGTTACGTCACAGTGTCGAGGTCGTTTTTCTCTACAGACTTTGGTCACAGGGGAGACATTGGTGAGGGATTAGAGTGCTGGCGAGGTTATTATCAGAGCCTGCGCCCAACACAAATGGGGCTTTCGCTCAATATAGGTGAGACCACCCCCCCCCCCCTCCCCCGGTTGTTTTTTATGAAATTGTAGTACATTCCTGCCTTGTTTGTCTGATATGTTCCAATAACAAATGTGCTTTTGTTATTTCTTGATGCAGATATATCTGCAACATCCTTTTTCAAGCCAGTGACGGTGATCCAATTTGTGGCGGAGTTCCTGAACTTGCGCGACACCTCACGCCCTCTATCAGATAGGGATCGTGTCAAGGTACTATTTCTATCCAGGAAATTCACAAAACCTGTTATACAGAGCATTGTATTCCATCGGTTGCTAGTACGTGACTATTCTCTTTCAACTTTTAAATATGTTCAGATAAAGAAAGCACTGCGGGGTGTTCGAATTGAAACTAACCATCAAGAGGATCAGATAAGAAGATACAAGATAACAGGGATCACTCCTATACAGATGAGCCAGCTGATGTACTTGTCTTTCTTCACATGCTATTATCTTTTCTATTACCGGTGTCTTATGGTCTTAAAGAAATTGCTGCAGATCACTTTGCTGAACTATTAAACAGATTGCCTTGCTGAATATAGATGGAAGGATGTGGCTTGATGATTTTGGGCATGTTGTTTGATTGTTAATAAAGATGTGTGGAAACTGGTTAGGAAATGGGTGGGAGAGTGAAGTAATTCATTTCAAAAATGATTCTGCTTGATGTCCATGTATTTTATCTGTGTAACGACCATGGACTTACCGATTCTAAATTGGGTGTATAGCACCTTAGAGGCTTAGAAGCCTTAAACAACATGTAGATTGAAACTTAGACACAATCTGCCTTTCTGTACGCTTATACAATTGTGAGCTTACATTTTCAATCTCTAATGCACAATACTAACTGTTTTTCCCTGATCTCTTATTTATGCCCATTATTTGGTGTTAGATTTCCTGTTGATGAACAAGGAACAAGGATGGGTGTTGTTCAGTACTTTCTGGAAAGATACAATTACAGATTGAAGTATACTTCTTGGCCTTGCCTACAGGCTGGAAGTGATTCTCGTCCTGTGTATTTGCCTATGGAGGTAGTGTATCTACTGACCACCTTTCCTTCTATTTTAATTATAATTATACATAACATGTTTTCTGTTTGCTGCAAATCTATTCTAGGTGTGCAAAATTGTAGAAGGGCAGAGGTATTCTAAGAAACTTAATGACAAACAAGTGACCAACATTCTTAGAGCAACCTGCCAACGTCCTCAACAGAGGGAGCAGAGCATTCGTGAGGTACCTACCATTCAAATTTCTTAGTTTTTGAGTTTAGCTCATATTTGATCCTTTATATATATGTCCATATGATGGTATTAAAGCATATGTTTTAATTTCCTTTTGGAGAGGTATACAATCATAAATAATTTTGGCCTGCATTAAGTTTCATTTCTCATCATGGAATATCTTGTGCATACAATATAGATGGTTCTCCACAACAGGTATCCAGAAGACAAGTTTGCTCAGGAATTTGGAATCAGGGTTAGCAGTGACCTAGTCTCTGTTCCAGCTCGTGTGCTGCCTCCACCCATGGTAGATATGCTACACTCCTTTTCTGTTGTTTCTGCTTTAAAGCAAATGGATGGACACTAATAATCACTTCATAATGTTTCAGTTGAGATATCATGAATCTGGAAGGGAGAGAACCTGTGCACCAAGTGTTGGACAGTGGAACATGATAAACAAGGTGATTAATTTCTATCACTTAGCTTGTTCCTTAATTTCAGTGAACATAGCCTTTCCTTGAATACACAACAAACATGTTAGAGCTTTTTATGTCACCATCATTATGTTATCGGTTCTGATTATTTCTAGTCGTTAAGCATGTTTGCCCTCCATACATTATCTCTAGTTGAGTGAACCTGAAATAGATGGTTATAAAAATGATAGAGCTCATATGGCACCGAACATATTGTAGTGAGATACATTTCAAATTTGGCCAATTTTCTTATGTTGTGCATCTTTTTTTCTCTCCAGAAAATGATCAATGGAGGAATTGTGGACACCTGGGCCTGTTTAAGTTTTTCACGCATGCGTCCTGAGGAGGTAGACAGGTTCTGCAGAGACCTGATTCAGATGTGCAATGCCACTGGAATGGTAAACTCCTGCATTGCTTTCAAGTTTATAGGCATTCAGATAATTATGTGTTACGTCTGTCTTTCCTATCAACCCTGTAGTCTTTCAATCCAAGGCCACTTCTTGACATCCGGTCAGCTACTGCCAATAATATAGAAAGTGCTTTGAGGGATATTCACAGGAGGGCCACAGAAGTGCTAGCTAATCAGAAAGGGGAGCTGCAGCTGTTAATTGTAATTCTTCCTGAAGTTAGTGGTTCTTATGGTATGCATATTTCTTGTGTGGTCAGACGTACTTTGTCTTTTCTTGGAGTTTTAATTACCTGTGTGACATGCATTTTTGCAGGGAAAATTAAAAGGGTTTGCGAGACTGACCTTGGTATTGTATCTCAATGTTGCCTGCCAAGGCATGCTAGCAGACCAAACAAGCAATATCTTGAAAATGTTGCACTCAAGATCAATGTTAAGGTATCTGTGTTTTTTCTTCTGTGTTTAACTTAAGTTTTACAAGATTGTGCTGATTTGTTGTCGTGTTGTATCCAGGTTGGAGGGCGTAACACAGTTCTCGATCGAGCATTTGTTAATGGCATACCATTTGTGACTGAAATCCCAACAATCATCTTTGGGGCTGATGTCACACACCCCCCACCTGGAGAGGATTCTGCATCATCTATTGCTGCTGTAAGTTTCTTCTATGGCTAACGATTCCTAGTTTGTTATTTGGACTCTGATTTGTTCTTGTAAAAAAAGAAGGAAATAATTAATGACTTGTGTGTCCTGAGGCCACATGTCATTGACCCATGAGTGGCAAATCCTTAATTGCCATTCTTTGAAGAGTGGCAAATGCATAGAATCATAGACATTCCTGTTGAAAATAATGCAGTAGCATATTTTCTTGTCCAAAAAAGAGTTGTGCGAACATTTGTTGACATTATTTTTATCGAATTCATGTAGGTGGTGGCATCAATGGACTGGCCAGAAATCACCAAGTATAGAGGTTTAGTCTCTGCTCAACCACACAGGCAGGAGATAATAGAAGATCTCTTTAGTGTCAGTAAAGATCCACAGAGAGGAAGTTTAGTAAATGGTGGCATGATCAGGTTTTTTTTTTTTGCTTAATCTGATATAGTTATCATTCATTGTCACATGGTACATTTGAGGAATCTGACATATTGTTTTGTAGGGAATTACTGATAGCCTTCCGCAGGAAGACAAGCCGTAGGCCTGAGAGGATAATCTTCTACAGGTATGCACACCAAACTCTGTTAGTCTTTTCATCTTGATGTCCAGTTGAATGAAACCGGTCAGCTGATCTTTCTCCTGTATAGAGATGGGGTAAGTGAAGGTCAATTTAGCCATGTTCTGCTTCATGAAATGGATGCCATCAGAAAGGTAAGCCTGCACCCTAATTGGCAATCTTTATCTGTTCTAGTTCTACTTAACCTAGGTATATTCAACAGTTTTCTCCTTACCTGTTGCTAGGCATGTGCCTCCTTGGAGGAGGGATATCTACCTCCAGTCACGTTCGTGGTCGTCCAGAAAAGACATCATACCAGGCTTTTTCCCGAGGTCCATGGAAGGCGTGATATGACCGACAAGAGTGGAAATATTCTTCCTGGTTAGTTTGTTTGGTGTTTTATTGTCACCAAGAACACACATCTGCTATTTCAGGAAGCATCACTGATTGGTTATGTTCTTATATCTTTTTTTCTTGCAGGAACTGTGGTTGACCGTCAGATATGCCATCCTACTGAGTTTGATTTCTACTTGTGTAGTCATGCTGGCATTCAGGTAATAGTTTGTTGGTATTTGTGTGCGTGCATATTTGTTTGTCATAAAGTTCAATATTGACTGTTTGTAAATTCTCCTTACCAGGGAACTAGTAGACCGACACATTACCATGTTCTTTTTGATGAGAATCATTTCACAGCTGATGCACTTCAGTCGCTGACCAACAACCTGTGCTATACGTAATTCAAATCTCTCTCTCTCTCTCATGAATCTGATGGTGTTCTGGTGTTCTTAACTCTGACCCATGTCCACTGGTAAAATGCAGCTATGCTCGTTGCACCCGTGCAGTGTCTGTCGGTGAGTTTCCCTTTTGGCACATCCCTGTATCTTCTGTTTTCTTCCTTAAATTTATTCTGTTGGCATGTTTTTTTTTTCTATGAGGATGGTACTCCAGCAAGTTCTTTGGTATGAATTAACTGTAGATGGGCATGATAGTATTACTAGCTTTTAGTTTTTCCCTTTTGTTATAGGTTATTTTCTTCTACTGCTCTAGTGGTTCAGGCGCCTTCTGTTAGTTCAACCTTGTGCTTACCCTGCCAGACCTGTTTCTTTTGTTCTTAACAAAGCCGTGCTGAGTTTGACAATAGGTCTTAGTTTGTTGCTATTTGCCTCAATTACGTGTTCTTAATAATCCCATAAAAATGCCACATTCCTACCTGCCTGCTATACACGTAACCTTCATTTTTTAGTGAATTGAATGGCACCACCTCCTTTTCTCATGTTATTTTTAACCCATTGGACTCATGACTACTACGTGGTTAAAAATAGCAAGTTACTTTCTGGAAGTAGTAGATTGATGACTGAGCTATTTTCTTTGCGCCTTGCGCCAATTACATGCATATGCTAAACTGGTTAACCAGCCATCATCAACGATTCAACGATGTGTTCCTCTCTTGTGCAGTCCCACCAGCCTACTACGCCCACCTCGCGGCATTCCGGGCGCGCTACTATGTAGAAGGGGAGAGCTCGGACGGCGGCTCGACGCCCAGCAGCGGGCAGGCATCTGTAGCTCGAGAGGGGCCTGTGGAGGTGCGCCAGCTTCCCAAGATCAAGGATAACGTTAAGGACGTAATGTTCTACTGCTGAGGCTACTGAGCAGCTGCTTCCTGTTTGGGTTGCATGCCTGCCTTCTTCTTTGTTGGATGGTGAGCATGAGGTGTTGGTGAGAGCCCTGTGAGGAGGCGATTCACGGTGGCTCTGGAGGTTCTCTTTTGACGATCCTGCAAAGTCTTCAAGGCCTCTGAACTCTTTGGAACCAATGCGCCTGTTTTAAGTTCATAAAACTCTCTGGAACCAATGCGCCTATTCTAAGTTCCCAAATGGCTTGGCTTGCCTGCTGCTCGTTGCTCTCTATGATATCCTGCCCTTGTTGTCAAAAAAAAAAAAAAAAAATCGTGCCTGTTAAAACTCTTGGATGATTTTTTGGGCTAAAAGCCGAATTGGAAAGAGGACTTGTTTGCTTCCGGACGTTATGTGGTCCAACCAAACCAACTTACCTCCGGAAGTCCAGAGAGTGGCTCATGCCTTGGACTTTGCATTGTCCAGACATGTTGCGAACACTGACCACAGGTTTTGATGGAAGCAAAGCTTCCAGGTTCTGCATCTTTCCGCCCCCCAACGCGTGGCCCAGGCCTCTACATCCAGTTTGTGCAGGCTCTCCTCACTGGCTAACTGTACAGAGTTTAAAAAGATTGGTGTTTAGTGGTGAAGCTAATTATACAGTGCTTATGTGTTTAGAACGCCCTAGGAGGATTTATCCATTTTGCAGTTCATTTGAACCCCCCCCCCCCCAAACTCTGAGGTGGCAAATGCTTGATATAAGATTTCTAAAAAAATGCAACCCTATAAAATAAAACATCCGCAAAGTAATCAGTAAAAGAAAGTGTGCCGAGATAAATTATCTGTTTGAGGGAAATGAATTTTTACAATATAGTGTAAAATATGTACATTTTAGAGATAGATAGATTACGAAGTAAATAGTTTTATAGCGTGTGCATTTAAAGCTTCGAGTGAAAATGTTTCCATCCCTTTAAAATTTTTAGACTCTACAAGTCTACAATACATTATAAAAGATTTTTTCTTTAACAAAAGCTCTATCTTTATTTACTCTATTTCATGGCTTAAACACGTGGATGCTCAACCTAAACATGTACATGTGCTGTATATATTTGAAAGCCCACGCCACTCGGAGTGCATCCTCCTCAGTCGTCACTCGTCAGGTCTAGCAGCCTCGCAGTTGTGTACTTGTGTTCTTGTAGCTGACTCCATGGCCGCTGCCGCTGCCGCCGGCGAGGGCGACCATGGGAGGCCGCTGAGGGTGTTCTTCTTGCCCTTCTTCGGGCGGGGGCACCTCATCCCGATGACTGACTTGGCGTGCCGCATGGCGGCGGTGAGGCCCAGAGAGGTGGAGGTCACCATGGTGGTGACGCCGGCCAACGCGGCGCTCATCGCCGCCACCGTCACGCGCGCCGCCATCGACGGCCACACCGTGCGAGTCGAGCAGTACCCGTTCCCCGACGTGGGCATGGAGGGCGGCGTGGAGTGCCTTGGAGTCGCCGCCGCGCACGACGCCTGGCGGGTGTATCGCGCCGTCGAGCTCTCGCGCCCGATCCACGAGTCGCTGCTCCGGCAGCACCGCCCCGACGCCATCGTCGCCGACGTGCCCTTCTGGTGGACCACCGGCATCGCCGCGGAGCTCGGCGTCCCGCGCCTCACTTTCAACCCCATCGGCGCCTTCCCGCAGCTCGCGATGAACAACCTCGTCGCCATCCGCTCCGACATCGTCCGCCGCGGCGGCGCCGCCGCGCCGGCGGTCTCCGTGCCGGGCCTCCCCGGCAAGGAGATCGAGATCCCGGCGTCCGAGCTCCCGAGCTTCCTCGTCCAGGACGACTACCTCTCCGTGTCGTGGGAACGGATCAAGGCCTCCCAGCTCGCTGGCTTCGGCGTCGTCGTCAACACCTTCGCCGCCCTGGAGCACCCCTACTGCGACGAGCTCCGCCGCGTCGACGCCCGCCGCGCCTACTTCGTCGGCCCCGTCGGCCTGCCGTCGCGCGCCGCCGTGCGCCGGGGCGGCGACGGTGCCGTCGGCTGCCTCGAGTGGCTCTCCGGCAAGCCGAGCCGGTCCGTCGTCTACGTCTGCTTCGGGAGCTGGGCCTACTTCTCGGCGGCGCAGATCCGCGAGCTCGCGCTGGGGCTGGAGGCCTCGGGCCGGCCGTTCCTCTGGGTGGTGCGCTCCGACGACGCCGCCGGCGGCCGGTGGGCGCCGGAGGGTGGGAGCGGCGCGTCGCCGGCCGCGGCATGGTGGTGCGCGGGTGGGCGCCGCAGCTCGCCGTGCTGGCCCACCCAGCGGTGGGGGCCTTCGTGACGCACTGCGGCTGGAACTCGGTGCTGGAGGCGGCGGCCGCCGGCGTGCCGGTGCTGACGTGGCCACTGGTGTTCGAGCAGTTCATCAACGAGCGGCTGGTCACCGAGGTGGCGGCGTTCGGCACGCGCGTGTGGGACGGCGGCAGGCGCGGCGTGCGGGAGGCCGACGCGGAGACGGTGCCCGCAGACGCAATCGCGCGCTCGGTGGCCGGCGTCATGGAGGACGGCGGCGGCGGCCGGTGGGAGACGGCGAGGGCAAGGGCGACCCAGCTGGCCGAGAGCGCGAGCGCCGCGGTGCGCGAGAATGGGTCGTCGTGGGCCGACCTGCGCCGTCTGATCAACGATCTGACGGCCGCGAAGGCCTCGGCGTCGGGTTCTGCTTGGGCTCCGAAACCGTAGCAGCGTCAGGCTCACGGACTCTGGCTGCGTATTTCATTTCCTTCCGTGTGCTTCATTGTTTAATTTCACCTAATATTTTCCACAGAAAAATTAAATAAAAAGTAATTACTCATTCATGGTTCTCAAGCCGTGTCGTATCTTAATGAAAAATCTTGAGATGTACTATCAAAATTTGGTCCATTTTTTAATCTATTTTTATGTTTTTTAAACAATCTACTTTTATGTTAGTCGGTTTATGTTAGTCGGTGGTTTTAGGTTGGAAGTTGTCGTTTATGGTTTGGTCATTTTGGTGAGGTGGTTGTTTTTCAACTGCGTTGCAGAGTTATTAAGGTTGTGTTTTGGTACTCTCTACCAAAAAGTTGTTTTTTTAGTATTCTTTTATACCTAGTTTTTTTCTCTTTCGATGAATTTTTCGATTGATAGTTTATTTTTTTAAAAAAAAAATCTACTTGATCCTTTTGGTGAGATTAGTTTGGGCCTTTTCCAGAGAGATTTCGTTTGCGCCTCCTGTTGCGGTAACTGCCTTGAGAGGGAATGCACTGTGTTACGGAGGCAAAAGAGCAGCGCGATTTGGAGCGGATCTCTCTTCTGTATTAGGCAGCTCTTACACATGGGCTTTACCTTAAAAAACACGTGCAATTTGGTCCTAATAATATTGAATGTTGTGGCCTATGGAATGTGTAGTAAGCATTCGTCGCATACCAAACATTATCTACCCAAATGGAAGTAGGAAGCACACATCAACCTGGAAAGCTACATGTTGTTGTTCTATCTTAGTACATCTGGTATCATGATCATGGGAAGATCCTTTTTCGATGTGGTTGGTTTTTTTCTTCTTCTGTATATACTTTGGTTGTGCCATTGCACTCAATTGGGCAAGGTCTTGTGGTGTGCGGGGAGCCGACGCAGAGACGGTGCCCGCAGACGCAATCGCTCGCGCGGTGGCCGGCGTCATGGAGGACGGCGGCGGCGGCGGCGGCCGGTGGGAGACGGCGAGGGCGAGGGCGAGGGCGACCCAGCTGGCCGAGAGCGCGAGCGCCGCGGTGCGCGAGAATGCGTCGTCGTGGGCCGACCTGCGCCGTCTCATCAACGATCTGACGGCCGCAAAGGCCTCGGCGTCGGGTGCTGCATGGGCTCCGAAACCGTAGCAGCGTCAGGCTCACGGGCTCAGGCTGCAGATTTCATTTCCTTCCGTGTGCTTCAATGTTTAATTTCACCTAACCTTTTCCATAGAAAAATTAAATAAAAGTAAATACTCATACATGGTTCTCAAGCCGTGTCGTATCTTTAATGAAAAATCTTGAGATGGACTATCAATATTTGGTCCATTTTTTAATCTACTTTTATGTTAGTCAGTGGTTTTAGATTGGAAGTTATAGTTTATGGTTTGGTCGTTTCGATGAGGTGGTTGTTTTTCGACCGTGCTGTAGAGTTATTAAGATTATGTATTGGTGCTCTCTACCAAAGGTTTTTTTTTACTATTCTTTTATACCTAGTTTTTCTTTTTTCTTTAAATGAAATTTTTGACTGATAGTTTATTTTTTCAAAAAAAACTACTTGATCCTTATGACGAGGTTAGTTTGGACCTTTGCTAGAGAGATTTCGTTTGTGCCTCCTGTTGTGGTAACTGTTAGACAACCACGCTACCGAGTGTAGTCCGAGGTTGCCTAGCAGTGCGTAGATCGTAGACGACGAAGAACAATCACAGATGAACACAGAGATGTAGGAGAGGAAGTATTCTTTATTGCTTTCTGTTGTGTACATAATAGATGAAACCTCTCCTATTTATGCTTGGGTGCTAGGGTTTTGGCTGGTCCATCCAAGTGGGCCCCACCCCTTAGCCGAGCCAGGCCCAAAGCCGGTCGGCTTGGTGTGGTTCCTTAACACTCCCCCTTGGACCATGCCACGTGATGCATATGCCCCCAAAAACTCCACAAAAACCCAGTGGGAAAAATATTGGAGAAAGAGTACATAGCATACGCTAGCTGTGCGCACGGATTTGCCTCGTTAAAAACCTCATGTGAGAAACTTCATTGAAAACTCACTTAAGGAAAAAAGAGTACAGATCCACCCAACGTTTCTTCATAATTCATGCATTCATTCATTTAAGTTGGGTACTCGAACTTCATGTTCAAGATTTCAATTCATAATATGTGAAGTTTCTCCCCCTGAATTCTGCACTTCTCTAAGTCTTCTCATTCCAATTCCTTTCACACATCTTTCAAAGGTAGATGTAAGAAGTTACTTATTAAATAAGTCTGCTATATTTTCAATTGACTTTGTCGAGGATTAAATTACGGCCCATTGCCATGGCCCACTCCCTGACGGCCCAGTTGAACAGCCTACCAGGGCCCAGCTCCCTGGAAGGTTCTATCTGGCCCATATGCATCTCGCCAAACAGCCTCTGGCCGCACGATGCGTAATGGTTTAGGATTCGTGTTTGAGTCCGACTCGAACAGAAGTTCTGCACGGCTACGTGAAGACCCGGACGTTGGTTTCCCGGATTGGAATAGAAGTCGTGATCCCCAAGAATTGGAGTATACCTTATCTACCTCGGGATGTATTTGGCATGCATGAGTTCGTTACAAACTCGTAGTTAGCCCGGCCCGATTATCCCTTGGTAGGTCGGTTGTTCAACACTATATAAACAGGACCCCCACGACGTGTTGAGGGGCCGATCGAAGACGACTTAGACTGCATCTAGTTTTAGCATCTGTTAGACACTTGATCATAGCGCTTTGCTACACCATAATCTCGCCGAGACTTGTTCGTCTCGTCGAGCCATCTCTTGTATTCATCCCTGATATATAAGAAAGGCTGGACGTAGGGCTATTATCTCTCCCGAGAGGCCCGAACCAGGATAAAAGCCCCTGTCTCCTGTTCGTTGCTGTTCGTGGTTGTTCGGCGTGTCTC
The DNA here is from genome assembly GCA_036346415.1 of Raddia guianensis. Taxonomy (NCBI): domain Eukaryota; kingdom Viridiplantae; phylum Streptophyta; class Magnoliopsida; order Poales; family Poaceae; genus Raddia; species Raddia guianensis. Next base: position 34,061,405 of record CM070536.1, read on the forward strand.
CTATCTCAATCTTAAAGAACCTTAGCGATTTGAGATCAATATCCCAACCGTCGACAGCTGGCGCCGACCGTGGGGATACGCAGATCGAGCATGTCGAACTTTATCAGCGACCAGGAGATTCTCCCTGAGGACTACGACTCAGAAGGGTAGGATGTCTCTTCCCCTGCCAGATCGGATCGATCCCTTCGATCTTGATCGCCTTCCAGATCTGGTTCCCAGCTCCGTGCTCGGGGGTTGGATCACTTCGCCAGCGGCTCTTCGCCGGCGTCGTCCCCACGACGAGCTCGTGCTCGTGGATCGGATCAACCTCGCGTCGGCAGCTCTTCGCCGGGCGCGAAGTCTGATCCCGCGACGAGCTCCGTGCTCGGGCTGGATCAACTTCGCGCGGGCGCTCTTTGCCGGCGCGTCTCGTCCCTCGACGAGCTCCGTGCTCGGGATCGGATCAAAACTCCTTCCGGATCCGGGCCGTTCGCTGGCGATGGATGACGGAGAGAGCGACCAAAGACTTGGAACATCGACCGACCGTAAGTTTCTCGTAGGTCTTTCGTTTCCTAGCCGGCGCTTTTTTTCAAATTTCGCGCCTTAGTTCGTCCAAGTCTCTCGGGCTGCCATGTAAAGTTCAACCCATTGAGCGGTGAATGCTCGCGGCCCCCTGCGGTTCTCCTCACCACTTGTCTTCTCAGACTACTCTTTTTCTCTGGTAACACTTGATGGCTGCCCGGTCTTGCGAACTCTTGGCTCCGCAATCTTAAGGGTTTTCCCTGCCCGTATCTTGTTTCAACAAGTTCCTAAACTCAGAGTTGCGTAACACGGCATCCAGCCTCGCGGCTAAGCCTGCTCTCGTAAGCCCTCCGCGGCAGAGGCACTTACCGCTCACGGCACAACCACTTTGCAAAGCCTGCTCTCGTAAGCCCTTCGCGGCAGAGGCACTTTTCTTGTTCGGTTACCTTCGGAATCGCCTAACTTACGTTACCGAGCAGTTCCTGGAACGAGTCGATCAGGATACGGGTGTCGCTCTAACTCTCTACGCACGTGCTTGAAGTCGCAAGTTCAGGTCTTCATGCATTGTCCGTACCGGGGGCTAGGGCGTCGCTCTTTCTCTTGTGCACCTGTTCGAGTTCGCAAACTCAGTCCTCGGCACCGTGACAACGGAGGCTGGGAGTTAGGCTAAGCGTTCTACCGGTTTTTCTTAAAACTTTCTAGCGCTGTTCGCCTTGCTCTTGGTTTTCTGTTCGTCCTTATCTTTTGCTCTTTTTGCGGAAAAGTCGCTCGTCGACTCTCGCTCGATTCAAGCGCCGCTTCGGCGGTCTTGAGTTTCGGCCGGCTCCTCGAAGGACCGCCTCTCCTCGGTCGATTGGGACTTGAGCTGAATTTCGGCACCCGATGCGTTTTCGCTTTTTCGCCTTTCCTTAGCGTTGGTTTTCCAAAACCTCGTTGCTCTTTCGCTCCGTAGCGCTCACAGCGTCTGAGCATGTCTTTTATCTGGCGACGACCTATATGGCTCGGTTAGCAAGCGGTGCACCACCGAGGGAGTTTACGCCACCGTAAGCGATTCTCATCGCAACGGGCACTCCTGGCGCTGGTTCCGCACCCGCCGAGGCGACACTGTACGCCGCACGGATCCATGCCCGGATAAGATTTCGCCGCGCGCTTTTGCTGCGACTAAGGTCCCGATCGCCTTCTCTGGTTAGCGATCTTAGCCACAGCGGGGCTGCACTTGCCAGCACACGTCTTTTTTATCCATGCTACGTCCTTCCTGGCACGGTAATCCGGAGCAATGCACCACCTACGGAGTCCTGCCCACCGTAAGCCGATTCTCATCGCAACGGGCACTCCTGGCGTCGGTTCCGCATTCGCCGAGGTGACACTAACGCTATCGGGGGACGTACCCGGAAAAAATTATGTCTTGCGCGGGTAGGTCGTCTTTTGCGTGTTTTCCAAAACTCGCTTTGCTCTTCTTAGAGCCTTTTCTTGCTCTCTTTTTCCCCTTGCTGCTCGTTCCTTGTTTGTCTTCTGCAGGAAATACAGGAATGGGGAACGTCAGACTCCGGTAATGGTCGCGGCGAGGTTCCAGGCTTCCCCACCACAACCGATGTTCGATCCTCTCTTCCGGGTTTGCTCGCGCATGCCTGTGGATCGATTCACTTCACCGCGTATGATTTCGCTTTGCCCGCGACGACCTTCACAGTTCGGCTAAGTCAAGATAGTGCGCCACCAACGGAGTCCTGCCCACCGTAAGCCGATTCTCATCGCAACGGGCAAGCCCATCGTAAGCCGATTCTCATCGCAGCGGGCACTCCAAGCGTCGGTTCGCGATTTGCCAAGACAACGCTAACACTGTCGCAAGGAATACGTCATGGGTAAAGCGTTGATTTCACACGTTCTCTTGCGGCTCTGACTGCATCGGGTTGTGATTCACCTCGCACCGGGCAGCTCTTCGCCCGGAGCGCAGGCTCCTACCGGGTACGTCTTCGCCTGGTCGCACTTTCTGGTCCCCGCGACGAGCTCCGTGCTCGGGGACTAGATCTCCTTACTTGGTTCCTTTGGCGAGCTCTACGCTCAGGGACTGGGTCACCTTCCCCCTCGTATGCATTGTCTGCTCCTGGCACACGATCTACGTCTGGGGGCACATCACCGTCGCTCCTGAGCGCGACATTCGCTCGAGAGCGCAATTTCTATCTCCTCGGGCAAGCTCTAGCCCGAGAGGTGGTTCCCCTATTTTTTCCTAGGCATCTGAATGCCTGGATGCAGCAGCACGAGTCCGTCTCGCGACTTGCTATGTTCACTCTCCCGGAAGATCTGATCTTACCGGATGCGGTGGTACGCTCTTCACTACCAAGAAGTCAATCCTCCTTGGTGACGTTCACCTCAAGGAGATGATTCACCTCACTTCTTCCGATTTACAGACGAGGGTCGGGTACTCGCTCGGACAGATGTCGTTCCTCGCTCGACGCAACAGAGTTGCTCGGCCAAGGGCGGGTTTGTTCGGTCCCGAACACGATTTGTTCGGTTGAACCGTAACTGTTGGTCGCTTTGTTGCGCGTCTTTGTAGCAGAAAATACCCTCTTCGTGACTTAGAGTCTCAAGAGGAAGACCCCACTCTAGTGAGTCCTTCCACTTGAGTCTCGGGGGCTAGCTGTCGGGGATTAAATTACGGCCCATTGCCATGGCCCACTCCCTGACGGCCCAGTTGAACAGCCTACCAGGGCCCAGCTCCCTGGAAGGTTCTATCTGGCCCATATGCATCCTGCCGAAACAGCCTCCTGGCTGGCACGGTGCGTAATGGCTTAGGATTCGTGTTTGAGTCCGACTCGAACAGAAGTTCTGCACGGCTACGTGAAGACCCGGACGTTGGTTTCTCGGATTGGAATAGAAGTCGTGATCCCCAAGAATTGGAGTATACCTTATCTACCTCGGGATGTATTTGGCATGTATGAGTTCGTTACAAACTCGTAGTTAGCCCGGCCCGATTATCCCTTGATAGGTCGGTTTGCTCAGCACTATATAAACAGAGCCCATACGGCGTGTTAAGGGGGCCTGGTCATCATCTTATAGCTTATCGCGCACTTGTACTCGCATAATCTCGTCGAGACTTGTTCGTCTCGTCGAGCCACCTCTTGTATTCATCCCTGATATATAAGAAAGGCTGGACGTAGGGCTATTATCTCCCGAGAGGCTGAACCAGATAAAACTCTATCTCCTGTTACATTGTTGTTCGTGGTTGTTCGGTGTGTCTCCTATCTCAATCTTAAAGAACCTTAGCGACTTGGGTCGATATCCCAACCGTCGACAGACTTAATGTGCAGAAAACTGATTCTTTACTTAGGGTCCGAATACTTAATAAATTTCCCTTCACATATTCAGTCTACATTTGTGCGACACATGCTGCATTATTTGCATAAATGATACTAGGGGTTCATTCAGCGTACAACCCACATGACTGAAAATGTGGAATGACCTTCTTCAAAGCTATGCATATTCATAATAGGCTTCTTTCAATGCTATGATTTCCGAGTGGTTTGTCGACATTGACATAAGAGTCTGCTTTGACGACTTCTTCTTAATTTCAATTCTTACCACATAGGAAGCATATTCATATTCATATTTTGGTTCTTTCATTCCAAAATTTCTCTTTCTTTAGAGGTATCGGGAGATGTCCTTGATTCTTTCAAATGCTCTTCTTGTGCTCTATATTATACCAAGTTGATAAAATTAACGGCAACTGTAACGTACAACCGGCAAATGCATTGTACTGCCGTATGCTATTCACGAGGTATATGAGCCACTCAAATTCTGATACAGAACTTCATGTTTCTAGACATTCTCCCCCTCATCCCTAGGTCTGTACAGGTCTAGATCTATAAGAAATGACCGATCAACCATTGGGTTTTGATGAGGCAAATGCATTGTACTGCCGTATGCTATTCACGAGGTATATGAGCCACTCAAATTCTGATACAGAACTTCATGTTTCTAGACATTCTCCCCCTCATCCCTAGGTCTGTACAGGTCTAGATCTATAAGAAATGACCGATCAACCATTGGGTTTTCGTGGGTACACCTTCTCAAAATCAAACCTTTAAAACATAATCAAAATGTAGGTTGACTGGTGTAGCGAGATTCATTTGGCATATGCTCAAGGTGTTAACCCAACCTGTAATGGCCAATTCATTCATCTCTTTCTCATACGTCAAGTATGTACTTTATTCTTATGTTCAGTCTGTATGGTAATACAAAGGATTACTCTGTACAGATTTCTATTTGCTCTATCTTGGTTTAGGACAATGATACTCATGTATCTTCATATATAAGTCCATCCAAGTCTCATTCCAGTTACAACATCCATTCAATTCATTCTTTCTCAACTTTCAGTTGAGTACTGCCATTGAGATAAGGAGTATCTAAAGGTTACACCACCCATGACCGGGGAATAAGTTTCTTCGTAATCAACGCAAAGGCGCTGAGTGAAACATTATGCTAACAGCCTTGCTTTGTACCATACCACTTCATTTTCTTTACTTCTCATTACGAACAAAGGCCCACGGGGCATACATGAGGGAATGTGCGGCGGAAAGCCTAAGCACTTCTCCTTTGTTCAGAGAATAGATCCGCGGTGATTGCCTTCTTACATTCTTTTCGGTCCAGCCGTGTCTTACACTCAAAAGAGATGCAGGCTCAGGATCGAGTTCAATTGTTTTGGCAATCTTCTTTACAAAATATATATGTCGACATTGGCTGTGGTTTTATTCATATATCCCCGGAGTGCACAGAGTTTATGGCCATTTCTTCATGGGGTGCTTCGTGCACTTGTGCTGCTTGCACCATCACATGCTCTGCACCGCTATTTCCCAATCGCGGGAGCAAGGACCTTTAGATGGTTGCCGATGTGCGCATTCACATGCTCGTCTGCACGCCTTCTAGCACGCTTCGCTTGCATGTCTTTCGCTTCTTTTTAATTCTTTCTTCATGTACCGTAAATTCAAATGGAGTGCCTCGCTAGCGTGTCGCTCACCGTGCTGTGTCTCAACTGCTCCCTTCTTATTCTTTCTTTTGTGGGGCATTTTCGTGATCGGTTGTGACAAGTCCTCATTACCCTTTTTCTCCGGACGTCTCCGGCATCTCGGTTTGAGAATCCAGATTCACTGCCCTTTTTCTTTGAGGCCTCGGAGCAGTTTGAGGGGTGCTACTCGATGCCCTCTTTGGCACTTCAACCCTCTCTGGTGCATTGCGCGCTGGCACATGCGACTTTATCACACCTCAAGAATCACAAAAATGATTAGGCAGTTCATTAATTTCTTAAATGCTTTTAAATTCATACTAGTGCGGCTAATGCGCGGGAATGCATTAGTGGTGTCTAAGGTTAGCCACATCTTTTCCCGACATTCTTCTTTTCAGGGTTCTATTCCTCCCCCTAATGACGGGAAATCATCCTCAATCATTGTTAAATTCATTGCAAGTGTGGTATAGGTACATAAAACTTACATTCAAAATTGGGAAATTTCTTTTCTTTGCACTAGTCGGATGTTGTGGGACTACATGTCCCTTGCATTAATAGATGAGGGCTGCTTATCGGGCTTCAATTTCTTTATTCAATATATGACAACTCAGCAAGTGAGGCCGGACATCTCTAGTCCATGACGCTCGGACATGAGATATATAGTGCTCTTCGTTGGTATGCAGTTCAGTTCAATGATTATCGATCAGCTAGTATTATCCTTCTTATTTTGAACTTCATAGTAATGATCAGACAATTTATTCTTTAATTCTTATGATCTACGAGATCAGCTTCACGAACAAGTGGTTTATGTAGAGAATAAGCTCATGCCTTACCACAAGAAAGCAATTGTGAGCACTAGAATGTCGTTAAGTGCCCTTAGCAAGGGCTGCATACGGCCGCGAACCTCTCCTAGATGCATTCTAGGCAAGGAGAAAACTCGACTTAACCTTTAATAGGAGAGTGCCCAGTTCATGATTCAGGAAATTCTTATACTAATGCTATATCCTTGCGAGTTGATTGCACCTCATCTTTTCTATAATTGATATGGCAATTCTACGATGTCAGATGGAAGAGATTAGAGCTTCTAAATATATTCTAATGTAGTATAGCCCAAATTCAAATGGAGGGGGAATTCAAATATTCTTTATTCACATCCATCATGCTTCACAATGCATAATAATGCTTTGCCATTCTTCATTGGTCTCAATGCGGAAACCGTCGAGATGGATGTCTTTCGAATTTAAGAGAGTTCAAATGAATTCCGGGTAAAACAATACTTCTTTAAAGTGCTGATGTAAGACCCATAGAATCTTATGTCGTCTCTTAAAATTTATTGGTGTTGCTAAACAACCAACAATTCATATCTCCATAGGGCACTACACTAGTTCTATTCATAGTTGCAATCAGGCAATGGCAATATTCATAATTCTTATAATTCAAATATTGACTGCAACTTCAAAGTATATATTGGAATATAGGATAAATTCATAATGAACATGAGAATCAAGGTTTGCTCTTCGAGAGTTTCAAATTCTTCATACTAAAATTCATAAATGTCTATTAGCGACCACAATCTGCAGGGAGAAGACTAATAGTGCAACTCTTGCATAATTAAATGCTACAATTATGCACCTTTTCTTAGCGTCAATTCTATTTGTCGAGATCTTCTCTTCTTTATTCACTTCTTGTGACTTCAATTAAGAGGCGGTGCAAAGTTGTCTCTTCATAGGTATATTCTACCAAAAGGTTTCTTTTCTAGCCACAGTGAGACACCTCTACTGCTTTGAAATTCTTTTCGGTCTAATAAGCCGTAATTTTATCAATAGGTTTGCGGCGAATATTCGACCAATGCCCCTAATGCCACATTTATAGCACATCTGACCTAGTGGTCATGTGGTTTGCATTATGTGACTTTATTCTTATATTCTATGTCATTTGGACAATGGACTTTCTTTTCTAGGTCAATTTCTATAATTTCCCTTCATTCCATTCTTCCAACGAATGGGTTTTTCACCCCTAGTAGCTGCTCTAATTGCACTGAGATGAAAAATAGGAGGTACAATCCCCTTGTTTGTGATCTTGTCACATAGAGAGGGATCGTATAAATTCTATGCATATTGAGTTGTACTCGGTCATAATTCTATAGTCTGCAAACCTTATGTGCACCAAATCCTGTTATACTTATGACAAGATAGCATGCTTGATCTTCATAAGCCACTTCTAAAGTGCAGCATATAGCATCAATATGCTCCCCCTCAACCATGCATGCAGAGATTTGGTAAGGAGGTGGTGTCTTAGAAAGTGCAGTGCTTTCGTTCTGCTTATCGGTAGGTTTCTTTCCCTTGCAGGTACCTAAACCGATTGACAATGTTGGGTTTCTAGGGACCGAATACAATCATCACGTCCTATGTCCAAGTGAGAATTCAGGCCACAAAGAACCAATTTCTTAAATTCATAAATTATGATACCCGACAATTTCATATTTCAAAATTCATTCAGAAGATTACTATAAGTAATCTAGAGGGGAGAGTGGTGCTAAGTAGACTTTAATTCAAAATTCTCATGTATATCCAATATTCCTACTTCTATGCCATTACCAATTCATATAATAAACAGGCAAAAACTGATAATTACAAAAGCAAATTCAAAAGATAATTGCATAAAAATAATTAACAGTAGCTAAATAAGCTTGCAAATTCAAAACCGGGGTCAAAACATTGAACTCCCAAGATACTTTCATGCCTGAATATATGCTTTCTTCAATTTCTGCTAATTCCAAGGGGCTTTATGGAATCTTCAATGCTTAGGAAAAGCTAAGTGCAATTTCCATAATTCTCGGGGCTTTCGCAATATTCTTAAATTCGAAAATACTTCATGTAAATTTTCGATGCCAAGGATTTTTCAGAAACAATAGCCTAGAAAATTTCTCATAATTTCTAGGAAATCCAAGGACTTATTCATAAGATTACAGGCAAAAGGTTTTATTCCCCATTTTCCTATTCCCGCCTTGGCCCATTTTTTTTCCTTTCTTTTCTCTCTCCTCGTCCGTTCAAAACCGGTCCGAAGCCCTATTTTCACATTTATTTCATGCCACGCCTGCGCTCTTCTTTTAAGTAAAATACAGGGGTCAGAGCGTAAATTCGCAATGCGAAATACACATGCAATCAAGCCCCATTACTATTCTTTTCTCTAATTCTTTAATTTCATTCGGCCAGAGGCCTTCCTTTCTTAAACCCACGGCCCAACTCCCCTTTTTCTTTTCTTTATTTTTTTTTCATAATGCATAATTCATTTTCGGCCTAAAGGCCTTCTTTTATTTCTTTGCAACGGCCCCGCCCCCTTTTTCTTTCTCTCCCGCGCCCCATTCGGCCTGCTAAGGGGCACGGCCCATGCGGGGTAATGGCCTGCTAGGGGGCGTGGTCTGCCAGGGGGGTGCGGCCCACATGAGGCGGCAGCCTGCTAGGGGCGCGGCCTGCTAGGGGGTGCAGCGGCTGACGAGGTGGCCTGCTAGGTTTTCCCTGTGCCGCCGCCAGGGAAGTCGTACGGCACTGTGGATGGTATGGTGGGCGCATGCGGGCGAGCGCGCAGGACTGCAACGCAGGAGCGCGTAGCGTGGAAGCAATCATGCAATTCTGTGCTTGTGTTTTGCCAGCATGCAACGATGGTACAACCATGAAGGATTGCACCTTGCTAGCTGCATATACAAAAGAAAATAACACCACGTACAACCAAACATGCATGCTGCATGCAACCATGCTAGATACGTGCAGGACTCCATGTCCAGTTTCGCGGCGCAGCGGCAACGCGGTCGGCCTCGCTTCTATCGGGTGTGCATGACCGACTGCGACGGCATGGCCGGCGGCGTTGCTCGGGGTGCGGAGGCGCACGGCGATTCAATGGTGCGCACGCGCACGGCAACGGCGGCATGACCGGCGGCGCTTCTTCGGGTGTGCGCAGGCGGCGGCGAAGGCGGGTTGCGCGTGCAGGCGGCTATTCGGCGGGAGGCCGGCCGGCCGATGCAGGGGCGGAGCCAGGAATTGAGGTTGGGGGGGACAACCGGACAAGCCACAAGGCGAAATGGACAACGTCGATAAGCATGATGTGTCGTCCGTGTGTGTGTATAGAATATAGTCTCCATTGCAGCTAGAAAATAAACTTATAAACCGACATTTGTTTTGAGATACAAAAGAAGGTTCAAAACTTCAAATGTTCAACAACTAGCTATAACATCACCCGTGTGGGCCTTGGGGGGGGGGGGGTTCCTTGGCCCAAATCGGATGGAGGTGCCAGCCCACCCCCCCCTGTAGCTCGCCATCGGGCCGATGTGCTACGTGCACGGATTCAATACCAAAATACTTGATCATCGCGGATTCAATTCAAAGAAGCACTCCAATAGGATCTACAAGATCCCTTCAATTTCTTTAATAGATCCAAACGAAATCCCGCAGAAAAACCGATCTATACCTTCGATTCTTGTGGCAAAGACGGAATGCGTGAACTGTCGCGCAGGACAGATCGACGGGTCCCAACTAGGCCAACGGAGGGGACGAAGATTCGATGCAGTTCGTCGGCGACCGATCTCCGGCGTCGTTCGTCAGAGCTTCGTGCTGATAACGTGTTAGACAATCACGCTACCGAGTGTAGTCCGAGTTTGCCTAGCAGTGCATAGATCGTAGACGACGAAGAACAATCACAGATGAACACAGAGATGTAGGAGAGGAAGTATTCTTTATTGCTTTCTGTTGTGTACATAATAGATGAAACCTCTCCTATTTATGCTTGGGTACTAGGGTTTTGGCTGGTCCATCCAAGTGGGCCCCACCCCTTAGCCGAGCCAGGCCCAAAGCCGGTCGGCTTGGTGTGGTTCCTTAACAATAACTGCCTTGAGAGGGCATGGACTCCGTTACGGAGGCAAAAGAGCAGCACAATTCGGAGCGGATCTCTCTTCTATATTAGGCAGCTCTTACACATGGCCTTTACCTTAAAAAAAACACGTACAATTTGGTCCTAATAATATTGAATGTTGTGGCCTATGGAATGTATAGGAAGCCGTTGACACAAAAAAGTGAGTTTTTGTGAACACACGTGCGGAAGCGTCAACTCTGGGATTGTGTCGCAACCAGAAACCAAGCGTGCCAGTCAATTTGACCTGTAAATTGACAAGGAGAAAATCGTCAGCGACTAGCCCTAATCGGCTTTATAAAACAACCATATCAGGTTATATAGAATCGGCTTTAGATAATCCGATTATCAGAATCTATCGGCTTAATACCAGATAGAGCAATTAAATGTAAATGTTCTTTCAATTACAAATCTTATACTTCTTTTTGGTATTTTCATATAATACTAGTAATAAACCTTCGCATCAATATATAGGATTAAACCAAGAAATAGTTTGAACAGATTGGTCAGGCCAAGACAGTATTCAAATCTAAGTCTAGATGCAAACCAATAAACCGATTTAAAGGTCTAAAACTAATAAAGGTAGACGCAACGCTAATCGGCAAACGTTTACATATACAAGATCCTAAACAAGGCATACACAAGATCGATTGAACGAGACAGCTGCATACATCGGATTCAGGAAAAGACATATGAAATACTTGACAATCAGCATTGCAGGATAAACACACATTACAGATCGATCAAATCGAGACAGTGCAATATGCGAGAACATATTAAAGATCGGTAAATCCCGAGACAATTTAACATGCTTTGTATACATGAGATCAAGATGATGCAGCCATGCATACGGGTTATAAGGAGAGAATCAATTATTCCATCGAGATAGCTCTACCTGCGAGTTGACGCCTTTCGACGAGGTCGATCGGATTCGAGAAAGTAGTTTGTGTTTTGAGTATGATGTGTTTTTCTTCCGAGACCTAAGGTCCTATTTATACTATTACAATTCGATACCGATACGACCTATTTTACCGCGTCGCTCTTGATCAAATCATATCTCTTCCGAAGTCTCGCAATTATCGGTATTCTTCAATATGCTTTTCTTCTTTGCCGATGAAGCCCATTTTTTGATTCAGCCCAATAATTCCGATAACTTTAGCTCTTTCACAATATCCGATTTTCTGCCAAATTTAGGTGTCAACACAAGCATTAGTCGCGTACCAAACATTATCTACCTAAATGAAAGTAGGTAGCACACATCAACCTAGAAAGCTACATGTTGTCATTCTATGTTACTATGTTAGTACATCTAGTATTATGATCATGGGAAGATCTTCTTTCGATGTGGTCGGTTTTTTTCTCTTTTGTATTTTCTTTGGTTGAGCCATTGCATTCAATTGGGCAAGGTCTTGTGGTGTGTATTTTATTTGATTTAAAGGCTGATTAGGTAGATGTTATTTCATATATCATGAATTCATGTATTTCACATTATAAAACATGATATTATAGAAATGACACTACAAAATTATAAAAAATATATATATGATAAATTTGAACATGTCTACTCTCCGTCATTCTCAATTTTTTTTAAAAAGCTACCATTTTCTCCAATCTCCCAACTGCCCCCACACTCTTCATTTCTTCAAGAACACTGCTTTTAACCCTTTTTCTAGACCCCCCTCTCTCAGCTCCCATGCCTTCTCACATCCATCGTTGGATCCACAATATATGGCTAGATGGTTCTAATTTCTCCATAGATCATGCAATAATTATTTGTCGCTTCTAAGGTCGTCGCTCGTCAACGGCTGGTAGTCCCTCGATAATTTGTCATACACCTTCAAGAAGAAGAGACCGCACACATTGCAGAGCGTGCGTGTAGGATCTAGGATAACCGACTAGAGGGGGGTGAATAGGAGGTTTTTAAATTTTCTGTGTTAATTCGAGTTGATTAAGCACAAATAATAGCAATAGGGCAATTTTGCACAAATTAATAGTACAAGGACTAAGTCTCACTAGTGTACCAATAAATTAAATTAAACTAGATTACTCATCTAAGGAGATAAACAATTGAAACACAAGTTAGAGCAAACATCGGAATGTAAATGCACAAGGTAAAGAAAACAAGAGATAAACCACACAAGTAGACAAGCGATGTTTTCCCGTGGTCTCGGAGACTTGCCGGTCTCCCCTACTCCACGTTGAGGTAGCTTGAACGAATCAAGCCGGCTCCAACCACAAATGAGCCTTCCTCAATTCACTAGAGGTAGCTCTTTCCCGCTCCGGGTAGGTGAGCTCCAACCTTCACACCAATACCGGGCCTCTCCGACAAGCTTCTCAATGGAGAGATCACCGGCCAACTCCACCACACCGTCTAGGTGGCGGCAACCACCAAGAGTAATAAGTTGATGACGATCACTTGATCTCAATTTGATGCCAAGAAAATCAATGAATGCAACTCAATGAAGTTTTTGATCTCAAATGATTGGAATGGAATCACTAAACAAAGGAGGCTTGCAATTTGCTCAAGTGTGTTTAGATGGAGTGCCAAGAGAGAGGACAAGCCTGCCAACAAGGGGTATTTATAGCCTCTCCCAAGATTCTAGCCGTTGGGGGCTTGCATTTCTGGAAACTCATATGCGGACCGTCAGCAAGTTTTTCGCGGACAAAGTAATCTAGAGGGCAACGACTATTCACGAATGAATTTTAATGCCAGAAACTAGCCGTTACAAGACATGCGGACGGTCAGCCTATTATGCACTGACAGTCCGCCGATAGAGTACTGACGATCAGCACTAGGAGTGATCCGCGATCAAAATTTACTTTCTTCAGCCAAATCGTCCGTGATACACATGCTGACGGTCAGCATGTGTATTGAGGACAATCAACAATAAAGTGAGGACAAACTCAAGAAACTCTCTGTCAGATCGTCTGCGCATTTAGCTGACCATCCGCATGCAACTTTTTTAAAACTGTTTGGCCAAGGATAGGAAGATTATTTAGCCAAAGATAAAGATTCTAGACCATTATAAAACCATGCAATATATTTTAATATGGCCAAAGTGAATATATGTGCAAGAATTGATCTTTTTGGCACCGAACGAGATCAAACTACTAGCCATAACCCCTCTTTATAGTACGGTGAAAAATATAAAATAATATCTAACAATCCAGTCTCACATCCAACTCCAAGAACAACAAATAACTAGAAAAGATGTCCTTCCTTCTTCCATAATTTTACATTTGCCTTGTAATTATCCTTTAACCGAGCGGGTGCACACAGCATCATCGGGACCTATTTAATAAATAAGCTCAATAGAAGTATTAGTCCCAATTATTAGAGTCATTAATCATCAAAATAATATTTAGGGGCCTAGATGCTTCAGTGCGCCACCCCGATCAGCCCCGCCTGCCATTGCAGCATCTCTAACCTATCGCAGGTGTCACATCCACCTATTCGTCTACCGGTTGCGTGGTAGCGGCAGCAAGCACCGACGGGCTATGGCATTGCCTCCGCTGTCGGAACCGGCTAGAACCAAGCGCCGACGTCGAACAGCTTTGTTGCAGCGGGCGCCGCCACATTGCCACGACTAAGCTCAACAGCGTCGCTATCGTAAATCTATAGAGGGTGTTGATTGCAACCAGGTAAGCTAGGGGCTTTCTGACGGTGGTCGAAAGGCATGTCCTCTGCGACGGCGATAGTCTAACAGCGGCGCTGTCGCTATGTGTTTCTTCTGTTGGCGCCGATGTCTCTGACGATGACCTCACTGCTACTGTCTAGTAGGAACCGCCGCTACCGCAACCATCAGCCACGTGGTTTTCTTAGGGAATCCCTAGCACAAAGACAAGAGAGGAACAGTGCTGGCCGCCACAACGGCGGCGCCGGGAGAGATGTGACGACGACCTTATTTCTGTGGACAAGGGGACGACGCACCCCGACACGGCGAACAATACTTTCACCGCGCTGGCAATGCTAATGTCTGGCAGCGGGTGGAGATATGTGTAGCCGCAATAGCGCGGCCGCCAAGGAGTTGATGCCGAGCAGTGGTTTTGAAATCGCGGTTAACCGAACAAAACCACGGTTAACCGGTAAACCGGTCCGGATCGGTTTTTGAAAAACCGGTCGGCTAGGTTTGAATTAAATCCAAATTTGGTTCAAATTTGAATATTCGTGAAAAAATCTAAAAAAATTGCATAAAATAGTAAACATTATTATATGACTATTGGCTGAAACAGAATTTGAAAATTTGAAATTTTCATGTGTTTTCGTTTGAAAATATTTTTTTCTTATTTTTCTCTATTTTTTTTTCTATTTTCTGCTAACAAATCTCGGTTAGCCGGAAAAACCGTTTTTTATTCAAATTGGAACTCTACCGGCTTTTGCCTGAATTTTCTAGTTAACCGCGAAAATCATTCGGTTAGCCGAGCCGAGCCTCCCTCAGTTTTTTAGGCTCGGTTCGGTTATGTAATCACTAATGCCAAGACCATATAATGTGAGAGGGCAGATGGCCTCATCGAGCGAAGCGGTGGAGCAACACAAGCTCCCTTTGGAGCAGCCATCGTTACACTTGTTGTTGTCCTCGTCGAGCGGGACATTGCCGAGGTCAAGGAATGCGCACTAACAACTGGGCCACTGGCTAGGGTTTATGACGGCTGTTGGAAGAGACTAGGGGTGGCCAGTAGTCCCTCGGCAATTCATCTTGCTCATTGAAGAAGAGACCGCATGCATGTGCTGTAGGTAATCCCTGCAGTACTACTCTTTTCTAAAAAAAATAACGAATCCCTTATATATGATAGTGAGTGATAAGTGATACATCTTATATTAAAATTTTATTCTACGTTTTTCTTTCTCTCTCTTGTTTTGAGTTATATATAATGTTTTAGTTTTAAGTGATCTGTATCAATTTTTTAAATTTTGTTTGCGTGCCCATTCTTCATGCTTGATCCCCTAATTTTTTTTGTTTCATGTGTAAGCGTTATTTTGTACATTTTGCCCCGTTTGGTTTCTTTCTATTTTTTTTCGGGGGCGACTTGGCAACGGGATCCCGTCGGGTGGGCGATCCGACGGGATCGCCCATCGCACGCCGCGTGTCCCCTTGTGTTCGCTTGCGCCTGCGCCTCCACGGCTTCTCGCGCGGGACTTCCCACGCTCGCCTCAGCCGCTTCTCGCGCGCCTCCCCACACGCAACTACGCGAGGCGTCTTCGCAGCTTCTCGCGAACCCGCCTCCCGAGCCGCTATGCGTGCCTGCGTGGTACATGTGTGTGTGCATGCACAGTAGATTTCTACAATTTTGTTTCTCCTAAACCGAAAGTCCAATTCCAAACCAATTTTTCTAGCCTATTATTATTTCATTACAGTAGTTATTTTATAATTATGTTTGCAGTCGCCTTTTCGCATGTGCCTCGTTTTGCGTGCTGTCGTCACCAACTTAGCAGAGCTGACGTCAAGTGACACTGATGGAGGGAAATTATTACGGTCTGAGGTTGATTATAACTGAGGCGCGTTTTAATTACTTAGGCATCATCGCCACCCATGCTGAGCCGAGGCCGCTGACGTTTTCTGGAGATTTCAGTATCGTTGAGTTTCAGTATCGGAAAAAAGTATCATAGGGGTATCATGTATCACAAGAAAGTATCAGTATCGGTGGTATCATGTTGAGTTTCATGGTACCATTGAGGTACCGAAAAAAAAAAGGTATCATGGGGAGGGTACCATATATCATAAATCAAAGTATCGAATCAAAAGTATCATCGATTGTTAGGTCAAAAAATCAGGTATCGGATCAGAAGGATAGATCATCGAGTATTGGGTCAAAAAAATCAGGTATCGGATCAGAAGTATCATTGATTATCTTGTCGAAAAACTAGGTATCAGATCAGAAGTTTCAGCGAGTGTCAGGTAAAAAAAATCAAGTATTGGATCAGAAATATCATCGATTATCTGGTCGAAAAAACAGGTATCAGATCACTAGTATCAAAGTTGTAGTATCAGGTATTTAGTATCATGTATCAAAGTTGTAATATCAAAGTTAGAGTGTCATGTATGCGGTATCAAAGTTGTAGTATCAGATATGTAGTATCATGTATCAAAGTTGGAGTGTAATGTATGCAGTATCAAAGTTGGAGTATTAGGTATGTAGTATCATGTATCAAATTTGTAGTATCAAAGCATGTCCTATTCTCTTCCAAAAAATCAAGTATCATATAAGAAGTATCATCGATTATCAGGTCAAAAATAATCAGGTATCGGATTAGAATTATCATCTAGTATCGAGTCAAAAAAACAAGTATCGGATTCAAAAAAAGAATCGGATCAGAAGTATCATCGATTATCAGGTCAAAAGATCAGGTATCGGATCAGAAGTTTCATCGATTATCGAGTGAAAAAATCAAGTATCAGATCAGAAGGATCATCGAGTGTCAGGTCAACAAATCAAGTATCGATTCAGAAGTATCATAGGTTATCAGATAAAAAAATAGGCATTGGATCAAAAGTATCATCGAGTATCGGGTCAATAAAAACAAGTATCGTATTCAAATAACCAAGTATCGGATCACAAGTAGCATCGATTATCGGGTAAAAAGAAATCATGTATCGGATCAGAGGTATCATCAAGTATAGAGTAAAAAAATGAAGTATCGGATAAGAAGTATCATCGAGTACCGGGTCAAAAAATTAGGTATTAGATCAGAAGAATCACCGAGTATCTAAGAGTATCAAATCAAAGGGTGTGACATCATGAACAAAGTATTGAGTCACGTGTCATGGAGCTTCTAAGAGTATCAAATCAAAGGGTATCAAATATCACAAACAAGTATCATGTCTGGTGTCGAGTATCGGAAAAGTATCATAAGGGGTATCAGATATCATGAAAACAAGTATCGAGTGTGGTGTCGAGTATCGGTGGTACTAGGTTAGCGATATCATGTAGCACAAAAACAAAAAATATTAATTTTATATGATTTATAAAAATTAGTTTGACCAATAAAAATAAAATTCAAAAAAGTGAAAGTATTTAAAATGGATTGATGAGAATTATAGATGAATTATAAAACTTGTTTTATGCAATTTGAACTCCAGATAAAAAAGATATAAAAATAATAAATTTAATTAGGAAAAAACGAACTGCACAAGGCTTGCTAGCTGCCAGTGGCTGCGTTTCAGGCCGTGCGATCTAGCGTCTGGACGGCTGGGAAAGCAATGTATCGGCGCGTCCATGCATATGTGCAGAAGAGTAAACGTGTTTTCTTTTTGTCGTTATTCGATCCCGTTAGAACATGCGCGCGACGGGATCCCATACGATAGAATTTCTCTTTATGAAATATGGTACCATAGATACGAGTATCAGGTCTGAAGTATCATAAAAATAGATATCAAAATTAAGGGTTTCATAATTACAAAGAATTTCACTTTAAAACTCTAGTAAAAATTATTAAATCAATTAGGAAAATTAGACTTTAATTTTAGACAAGATATGAATTTTATTGTGTATATAAAGGATTTCACGTGAAAAATAGAGTAAAAAAATATGGAATTAAAAATCAAAGCAAAATAAATTGTATGCATGTATGGCAATGCATGCATGTAACGAACGTGCCTAAGGTGCGTGAGCACATGCAGCGAATAGCTACGTGGAGACGTGCGCAGGAACGCAGAGCAGCGAGCGCGTAGGAACGGATCGGACGGCTCGCACCCCATCCCGTCCGCGTGTAGCCGGGACGGGATCCCGCCGCGTAGACTTTTTGTTTCTTTTTTGGTAAGCACGGACACTCCATTAGTATTTAAAAAATAAAAAATTGCTATATAAAGCGGTATTAAACACGCTCTTAAGTTCAAACAAATCATCATTGTTAAGTCATGCTTAGGAGGAGATTCACGGGCTCTAAAAGGTTCAAGAAAAAATTTAGAAAGGATTGGATTATATGTTTTGATAAACACATTTTCCTCTTTAAAAATAATAAGTGCACCTTCTAACCCTAATGGTTGTGCATTCAGTCGGGCAATTCAACATGCCAATGCCAACGAGTATGTGAACTCCGCTCTTTTTTTTTAATCTAGCTTCGTCCCAGGAATCTTGGGATGCCTAATCTTGACTGGATACCCGTAAATTGATGGTGATACTAGTTTATATTAATATCCTTTGCCAGTGTAACGGGTTATCAATGTCTACCGAAACAAGTACATTATAATCTCCTCTCCCCGTTTTTCTTCTTTATAACTTGTAAGTTGTAATTGTTTCTTCGTATCTTTTATGAATTGGAGTTGGTTGTCCTGCATTTTGTTAGGAAAAAAAAAACTCGTTGCAGTGGCAAACTAGGCTTAACATCACGTTCTATTTTGGCTAACTCGCTGAATTGCTAAAAATTAAAGTTCGAACGCTTATAAGCAAAAAAACAATAAACATGGTTCAACTTGTCTTGAAGAGCTTTGAGAAGTTGTCTTTGAGATTTTCTAGAAACAAGATCAATGAGAGTCAAAGTCTGTGGCTTGTAAAACACTTACATGAATTGTTGTATTGCTTGCCAAGAGAGTTCTAAAGCCGGTCTTATTTCGTCCATTTATGATTATAAAAGCATCTTCGGTAGGCTTTCCATAATTCCACCTTCGATAACATTGTTGTCCATTTTTTGAAAAGTTTTTTTTTCCATTTTTTAAATTTGTTCATGCTTTATACTAGGCTCTCTAAATCATTTATTTCTCATCTCCTTTCCTATCTTATTTTCAAACGGTAAAAATGGAAACCTCCAGCCCAAAGACAAGTCGAATAGAGCACATCGATTGGAGCGTGCGTGTGCGCGCACCTACGTAGATATACCATGTACCATCTTCGGTTATAAAAACAAGTTGTCGTTGACTTTTGAATAAGTGTTTGATCATTTGTGTTATTCAAAAAAATTAGTGCATACATGTGTAGATATAAATTATGTATAAAGTATCTTTAATAATAAAACAAATCACAACAAAAATAAATGATAATTTACGTAGTTTTTTTAACAAAACGAATGATCAAATGCATGTACAAAAACCAACAGCGACTTGTTTTTTAATAAAACGAATGATCAAAGATTCAGAGGCATGTGCAAAAGCCAACAGCGACTTGTTTTTATGATCGGATAGAGTATATTAATATATTATGCCATTTTTCCTCTGCCTTCCCCCAGAGAGGGCCAGCCTCCCCTGTAATAAGCCTTTGAAAGAAAAAATATCTATCAACCTGGCAAGGCCTCTGAAAAGGACTCCAGTTCCAGTGCCCCTCGTCCTTGAGCTATAGCTGAGCTGATCTCTACCTCTATATATACACACAAGGGCAGGGCAGGGCAGGGCAGGGGAAGGCCGAGCCCCTTCCGCGAGTCCGCGGGCAGCTACACAGATGAAGGGGCACGCCGGCGGCGGCGGCGGCGCTCCAGCGCACGCGGCCGCCGGCGCCGACGCCGAGGAGGCGCCTCCGCCGCCGTGGCGAAACGGGAGAGGAAGGGAGGTGCCAACTGCCAAGTGCCGAGCAGGTGAGCTGGGGCCTGGGAGATGCTCTTTCCCGAGCTGTGCGTCGTGTATGTAGAATATATTTAGTCAAATGGTCGAGGAAGAGAGCTCTCAGGCCTAAAATGCGCTTTACGATACAGGGCACCATTCATACCATCTTTTGCCATTCATCTATATATTTATTTATTTTATATTTATAACTTGCTACACATCTGCATTTTTCATTTTACGTATTCTACATCTAAGAATCTCTATTGTTTCGGGGCTCTGGAGCAGTGCAACTTACGGGAAAGTAACCGGGTCTTTCCTAGCAAAATGTGCCGGCCCAGCCCAGGCATTAGAAGTTGGACACATTTACTCAGAGAACTCGGCCCAGGTTCCCTCCTTCCTCCTTCCCCCGTGGGTTGTTTCATGGTGAGATTTGTCATCGAAAGAAGTCATTTATCATGAGCCATCCTTGTGATTCGATTTCACTCAACTTAAACAGACAAACACACTCAACTATCAAAACGGTACAAATACCCCTCACCCAAAACCATGGTGGTTTTGGATGACATAACATCTAATCAACATTTTTCTAGAAATAAATTCAAAAATTTCTAGAAAATCATAGAAGCTCAAAAAATAAAATAAAAATACCAAAAGTACAAAATAGGTAGAATCCAAATATTCATTGGAAATACTGTTCTATGTATATATTTATACGTAAAAATAGTACATAATGTATTTCATTGAATAAATAAATCAAGTATTTAAGAAAACTTAATTTGGCTTGTAGGAAAAATGAGAGAAACCGATGAAATAGAGGATGCTGACTTTGCCTTTCAATTTATATTTTCAAATTCTAATTCTAATTTATTTTGACCTTTCAATTGTATTTTTAAAAAAATCAAATTCAACGGTCAAAATAGCATCTTTATGTTTTTATTAATTTCTACATCATTCTCAAAACTAAAATATTTTTCACCATTTTTATAGAGAACAAACAAAATTTTCTTGAATACTTTTTTTAATAAATAAAACACCTTATATAAAAATAATAATTTTTGCAAATAAGTATGCACATAAGCTTTACAGTGTTATTGCATATTTGGATTCTATGTATTTTTTCTATTGTTGTGCATATTTTTATTATATTTTTTGAGCTTCCTATAATTTTCTAGATTTTTTTAAAATTTATTTTCTAGAAAAAAATGATGACTAGATGCCATGTCATACAAAACCACCATGGTTTTGGGTGAGGGGGGTATTTTGTACCGGTTTTGACAGTTGAGGGGGGTGTTTTGTCCGGTTTTGAAGTTGAGGGGGGAAAACTGAACTTGTGCGATAGTTCAAGGGGGTAAAATGGACTTCTTCCTTTGTCATTCATGTCAATTTATGTGGGCTTGTTTACAGACTTGCTTCGCGGTGAAATCTGTCATTTATGTAGACTTGTTTAGAACTTTTTTTTATTTAAATGTTAATATCAATAGTGAAGGATCCGGATCTATATGTCATTGACCCGTAGGATAACAGATCTTTCTAATTTCACAACTCGCGTGTATCCAATTAACCCGTGATATAATTTGATTTATTGGTTATGCTATATAACTAGTACTAGTAGACAATGGAGCTCAGTACGGGAAGACGACCAAACTCTCCTTTCTCTATGCGCCGGCTGCATTTGCTCTCTTCTTTGTTAGGTCTTGTTTGTTTCGGATGAAAATTGTTGAAAACTTTAATATAAAAAAATCGTGCCCCTTCGAAACTCTTTTGTTTTAAAGAGTTCACAAAATTATAAAAAGTACTATTTTATGAACTTTAGAAAGAACTATTTAAAACCTTAAAAAAATGATTGCAAGGTATTCCCTCCATCCCCAAAAAAAATGTCATTGTAGCATTTAAAATGTCACACAAAGAATGTCATCCTGTATTATGGGTCCCATTTCTTTTATTACTCCACTTCCACCCAAGCACCCGCCATTCTTAATGGCCAATTGCTAGTCTTGCATGCGTATTAATTATGTTTTTTTTCCCAAATAACCAGGGGCACAAACGTTGTTTGTTTGGATATTAGTCTCTTCGTTTGAATGCTATAATGACATTCTTTTGGGGATGGAGGGAGTATAACACCATTTGACTTATAAAAAATATATAAAAATTATTTAATTTTATTTAAGATGAAACAAGCAACATGGAGACTAAGGGCCTGTTCTCTTATCAATGATTTTTTTAAGAGCTTTAAAACACAGGTCAAATGAAGTGCAGCCTGTTCTTAATTTTATCTTAAAAGAATCTCAAAGTTAAGAAACAAGTTGATAAGTAAATAAGCCAAATGCCGATGAGAATAGGCCCTAAGTCCGATTTTTTTTCAACTTAAATTTAAATTAAAAGCTATCGATAGAATCTTGTTATTTTAATACCAATCAAGTAATAATTTAGATTATTTTTTTATTTTAAAACTAATTTTTAATATGTATTTTTTTTTTACTTTTCAAGTCCCGGCTCTTATATCCTCTTGTCAAGGATTATAACTCTCTAATTGAAAATTTCATCTGCTCTCCGCTCTCAGGCGACACGCGGAGGGTCCCGGCGCCGCCGCAGCGGTGCCGGAACGAACGGCGACGTGACGGCGCCGCGCTGCATCTCAAAATATCTCACGCGTAAGCGTCGCATCGCACGGACCCAAAGGGCAATAAATTAATATAAGAAGGAGATAAATAAAGGCGGCCATGGTGGGCAGCCGCCGCTTCCGGAACCCTCGCCCCCCGGAAGGGCCTTCCGGAACGTTCCGCCGCCCCACGTCACCCGATTAAAAAATGCCCAGGATGCTTCCAAAGTTTCGAGACGGTTCTGGAAGCTTCGGAGTCGGGAAGGGTTGCGCGTGCTGGGGTTAGTATAGTGGGGTGGGACCGGGAGGAGGCAGGCAGTCCGTATAAATAGGCGGCCGCGAGTGACCCCTGGTCCCGAGTGCGAAGCGAAAACGACTCGAAAAAGACTAGACTTTTTCCTTCCTTTCTCCTTCCTCTCCAGATGTTCGTTGCTCTCTGTCCTCGCCACTTCATCCTCGCTGTCTTTCTCCTCCTCCTCTTCTTGGCGTGATGCAAAGCTCGGAGCTTGGAGCTTGCAATCGCTCGTTTCTTAGGATGGATTAACTTCATCAAGCGCCATTTGCTTACGCTTTTTTTTTTTGTGCAAGAATCCTCTGTTCTTCTTTTTTTTTTCACTCTTTTCTGCTCGTTTTCGTTCGAAGAGATCCTCGTCCCCCTTTGCCCCTCTGCAGCAATCCTAATTTGGTAGTGCTCGATTGCTTCTACTGATCTACTCTTCCATCGCATTTGGATTCTGTCATCGACATTAATCTGCTGCATTTGATCGGGAGGTTGATTTCGTTTCCAGATTGAATCCGTTCGGTACAAGCCAGAGGGCGATATTTTCCCTGGATCGTGCCATTTGGCCGGTTCTTTTTTTTTTTTTTTTCTTGTTAAGTGGTGCTCTGTTCTTGTTGGTTGGTTGGTTGGTTTGATCATGGACCATTTCCACGGGGACGTCAAAGAGGAGGAGTTGGACTTCGCCGGAGCGGCGGCGGACGGCTCGCCGTCGTCCTGGTCCGGCGGCGGCGCCGTCGCGGAGCTGCCCCGGCCGATCGAGGGCCTCGGCGAGGCCGGGCCGCCGCCGTTCCTGAACAAGACGTTCGAGGTCGTCGACGACCCCGCCACCGACACCGTCGTCTCCTGGGGCTTCGCCGGCACCAGCTTCGTCGTCTGGGACGCCAACGCCTTCGCTACGGTCCTCCTCCCCCGCTACTTCAAGCACAGCAACTTCTCCAGCTTCGTCCGCCAGCTCAACACCTACGTGCGTATGCTCCCCCGCCATTGACGACCAATGCAAGCTCGCATGTGATGCTCTGCTCGTTCTTGGTTGCTTGCTTGCCGAACACCCATGACGATCGTGTATTCGTGTGTTCTTGCAGGGGTTTAGGAAGGTTGATCCTGACAGGTGGGAGTTCGCGAACGAGGGGTTCCTGAGGGGGAAGAAGGAGCTTCTCAAGACGATCAAGCGGCGGCGGCCGGCGGAAAGCGGCTCGCCGCCCCCGCCGCCACCGGCGGCCGCGTGCCTGGAGGTGGGGCAGTTCGGGCGCGAGGGGAAGGTGCACCGGCTGCAGCGCGACAGGGGCATCCTGATCGCGGAGGTGGTGAAGCTGCGGCAGGAGCAGCAGGCGACGCGCGCGCAGATGCAGGCCATGGAGCGCCGCATCTCGGCGGCGGAGCAGAAGCAGCAGCAGATGACTGTGTTCCTGGCGCGCGCCATGAAGAACCCGGGCTTCCTCTGCATGCTCGTCGACCAGCAGCAGGGGCAGGACGGCCGCCGCCGGGAGCTCGAGGACGCGCTCTCGAAGAAGCGCCGCCGCCCCATCGAGTACCTCCTCCCGCGCGACGGCGAGACGGCCGCCGCCGGCCCCGCCGGGGACGGCGCGGTCGACGGCGTGGCGGCGGCGGACGGCGGCGAGAGCCGGGCTGGCGACGGCGAGGACACCGAGAGCTTCTGGGTGGAGCTGCTCAGCCATGGCCTCGCCGACAAGGAGCAGGGAGAGGCGGGCGAGGAGGGGGGCGGCGCTGACGTGGACGCTCTCGTGCAGAGCATATACCACCTCAACCCGAACGCGAGCAGCCCCGGGGCCAACTGAAAGAAGAAACTTCCAGAAGGTTCGGCTTCCAGAACGTACGTAGTGTAGGATGTAGTGACAGTTGCAGCCAGCACCGCACTGTGGGGAGCAGTGGTGGTGTCCCTACCCCCTTGCCTCTTTTTATGCTTTCCTTTTCCGGGTCGTTGGCTGTGCAAGTTGCCAAAGAAAGAATGCCACTTGCTGTCGCTCGCTGGGTGGGTGGAATGTTCGAGAGAACGAAGCTTCTAGAAAGCGAAGCCTACAAGGGATAGTGCTCTTTTAGCCGTATTACATTCCGAGTTCTGACTAGACTTGGGCTCTTGCAAATGCGACATTATCAACTCTCTCGAGTATTTTTTTTTTTTTTTTGAGAAAGGTCGAAATTTCATTTCATCAGAGAATAAGTTACAAGCAGACTCTTACAAATACTTCAAAAACACACACTGCAAAAGAAGCCTAAGGTACAAACTCTGAAAAACAATCAGAGGAAGGACTGGTGTAAAAGACCCCAGACTCACAGTAAGAACTTAGTGCGAACCAATAGGAGTGAGAGCACAAGACTACTCCAAACTCACTCTAAGAACACACAACCTGCAATAGACGTCAATTCTGGATTATCGGAGATGTGGCGCATCCATGAACCACCATGGTAGGACTAGCTCGGCTCACCATAAAGCATTAAGCACTCAACAAGTGACATTACGAAGATCCTGTTAAGAATGCGGCCGCACCAACCACCAACCATCTGCGGACCAACACAAACCTAACCAACACAAACCTAACACAAATAGAAAACCACAACCCGACAAAGAACACCCTGGAACCCCCTCGACGTCGGTGCCGACACCAGGAACCTTGCCACGCCACCACGATGCCGGGGAAGCGACGGAACCCGATCCGACCGTTGTACCACCGTTGCACCTTGCAGGTCGAGTATAAACGCCGAACCGGAAGAAAACGCCGGCACCGACGAAGAAGGACAAGTCGACAACCTTTGTCGCCGTCACGCCAAGCAACGACAACGCAGGTCGCCTCCCCACTCCCACCGCGCCCACCACCACTAGCCGCCGCCAACGATGGCCGCCGTCGGAGAGCCCGGGCCTTATTACAGGCTATGGGAGAAGAAAGCAAAAAAACAAAGATACAACCAACTTCATCTTCCCCAACACAGCCAACCATCATCAAGGAAGATCAGTCGGAGCCGTCGAAGCCGAAGAGAAGTATATGACGACCACCCAGCAGCAACCCGTTGGCCGTCGCAGCCATCCCCGGCAGAAGCCCGCCGTGCCACTTTGCGGTGGCGCCGAAGGCCCCCCGGAACCCGGGAAACGGAGAGGATGAATTGGGAACACCGTCCCCCATCGGCCACAGCCTCCCTCCCCCACAAAACGACGCGCCGCCTTCTCCCCGAGCCTCGCCGGCGACCCGCTGGAGCTCCAGATCTGAGGCCGGAGTGGAGAAAGGAAGAGGAAGAAGGAGAAGGAGCCACGTCTAGCCTACCCACCTGAGTGGGGAGGGCGCCGACGAGGAGACGCCCGAGAGTCCCGGCTGCGGCGGCGCGCCGCCGGCGGGAAAGGAAAACCTAGCTCTCGCGCTCTCTCTCTCTTTCTTGGTCTTTCTCGAGTACTATTTCAACGCCCCTTTATCCTTGCAGTTTATTCTTCTCCTCGTGTTCTTTTGCGAGTATTCTTTCTGTCTTGTGATGTCCAATGTCATGGATGTACAGTCGCTCTGACAAATATGTGGAGGACTAGCAATCTTCTTGACAGTGCTGAATTGAAGATCGTTTGACTCACGTGCTGAATTGAAAGCAAGCAACAAGAAAGAGATCTTGACAGTGCCACACAAGGGAATTGAGGGGCCCTTTCATAGTTATTGGAGAAACCTTAATCTCCTAGAACAAATTAAAGAGATCTTGACAGTGCCAGACAAGGGAATTGAGGGGCCCTCTTATAGTTATTGGAGAAACCTTAATCTCCTAGAACAAATTAAATACAAAATATCTCAAGAGGATAAGCGAACATATTAGTCTCCACATCTGCCTACAGGATATTTTTCTCAAATAAAATAAGAACAGTTTTCTCACATCTTGAAACAAAACAGAAGTTTTCATAAGCACGTGCTCTCTTCCTGGAGCGGTCTCAACTGTTTTTCTTCTCTTTTTTATTTTTGCAGAATTTGTTTTTTTATAACCCAGTTGCAGGAGCACTGCGATGATCAGTAAAGCAGAAGACAATACAAAGGATGTGTAGGGATAGCCTTCTAGAAGGGTAACCCTAGTTTTTCTGTATTTTGAACAATAAATTTTTAGTGTACTCTCTTCATCAATTTTTACAGGACATGTTATGTTTTCACTTGTCCATAATTTTAAGACGCACACAAGTTTTTTTTTTTTATAATACCTCTATTTAACACATGGTGGTTGCTTGGTCCTGGCTAAAGGTTTGCATGGCATAAAACCATTCATGGATGGTCGCTTCGTGCTTGAGATGACGCTCCATCAAAAGCTTTGCATTCGTAGCTAGCAGTCAAGAGTCGCACCATGCAAACCAAATCACACCTTTGCAAAGCTAACAACAAGGTAACCCGCTGTTCTTGCCATCTAAAGAATTCATGGGCGACAACGAGGAAGATGCTATTCAAGATGGATTCGGCATTCCACTTATGTGCCAACCTCCAAATCTTCCTGATTTAAATATAGCGGACCTTAGTTTTTTTTTTATTACAATTCAGTCCATATGTCAGGAAGGGCTCATCTAAATCAGTAAAAGAACTTGTGAATGCAGTGGGATTTGTACATGTCAGGGAACAACATATAATACGTTCTTAGTTTTAGTTTAAATCCATATAATTTTTTTTTTCTGATTTTAAGAATATCATTTAGTTATTCATTCGTCTATAAATTGGTACTACCTCCGTTTTTTTTGTTTGACTTTAACTTTTGAACACGTCTTTAACCATTTGTCTTATTCAAAAAATTAGTGCAAACATGCAAAAAAATAAGTCATGTTTAAAGTATCTATATTGATAAAACAAATCACAACAAAATAAATGATATTTACATAATTTTTTAAATAAGACGAATGGTCAAAGATGTGTTCAAAGGTCAAAAGCGTCAAACAAAAAAGAACGAAGGGAGTATCATTTACTTGTTTCTTTGCCTCCTCTGAACTTAATTGGGTTCAACTTACAGGTACATATTTTGATGTTTCTGTTTACTTTCCAATCTCTACATTCACCCATATTCAGTTAATTATAAAGAAATCATTCTTTGTAGAGGGTATCATTTATGAATATGATAGCAAGATGTTGGATTCATTAGGCATGTAAAATGAAGCAATGAAATAGGTGTTTTAGCAATTTTTGAACAAAATCGACAAATTCAGTCTTATCACACACATGTAATTTTAGCCTTTTTAGAGCTCAGTGCCATAAATAAGTATTACTTTTAGCGATTTCAACTTATGTAAATTAGTATCACAATGGTTAATTTTTTCCCTGTTGAGAATTATATTATTTTGATGCATCATGTGCATAACTCTTCCCGGGATGAACATAGGTAGGCCGTCTTTTTGCGATGATTTTTTTATTAAATTCTATTGTTCCCTTGCTTCAATTAATCTAAGTCTTCTTATCCCAGCAAGTAATCTATGTCTATATGTCTAGATTTCTGATTGACAAAAAGGTCGACATAAGGAAGTTACTAGAAAGATACTTAAGATACTAAAATTATATGTTTTCAGTTTTGATATCGTTATAGCATGTTTTCATTAAAATCTGAACTAAAAGTAATGAAAGAGATATTTCATGCCAATGGATGGCTTAAACCAGGTTACTTAGACCAAACCACAGAGCATTACTGTGTGACAGAGCAAGACCATATTTTGCTAGTATTGTGCTTTGGGTTTGTTTTTAAGTATTTTTAAGTGAGAATGGAATTTCTGTAAGGGACCCATTCAGGTTCATTTGAAGTCTAAGTAACTTTACAAACCGCACCTTAACTGAATTTAAATGTCAAAGTAGTTATTTTTTTGGTTCTTCAATTCTGCAGATTCTTTCGGTTCGGCGGTCAGATATGCTCATGTAAAATGACTGAGGATTATATCGCTTGGTTTGTATTTTATTTTAATTATTGAGTAAATGATAAGGACGAAGAGGTGTAGGTGCAGAGAAGAGAAGAAGGCTTGGATGCGTGGGCTTAGCCAGAGCAGAGCAGTTAGGTTTTCATTTCAGGAAGGTACATGCATGCTAGTATTTTAACCAGTCTGATCTATGTACTAAAACTAAAAAAACTATGTATTCACAAAATCTGTATTATATGCATATTAGATTAATAGAGATATATGTTAATACATGAGATAGTGTAGCTAACTATATTCTGACATAATGTCATGTTATCATACCGATTTTTGAGATAATTCTATAAAAAAATTAACAATTAAGGTGTTTTCTTTTCTTTTAAAAATATTTTTTTTCCCAAAAGAGGAGCTACCCTCATTTTTTATTGCATCGAGCACAGATACAATGAAAACCATGTTCAGTTTTTTTAAAAAATATTTTTTTGATAATAATAAAAAACTATGGTTTTATGCCAGCGAACCGTATAAAGTTTAGATATTTTAAAATTTGTCAGATGCCGCGGACGGGCGCCCCCTCGCGTTGATCTTGCAAGTACGTTTTCGAAACGTGTTTACGCTTTTCGTGCCGCGGCGCGCCCGCCACGTACGTGTCAAGGCGGCCAGCCACTCGCACGGCACAACCCACGTGGCCCCACGTCCCGCATGGTTTTCTGCTAAAATATTCCGTAGTAATTACGTAAATTGAGGAGCCCTTTATTGCAAAAACACTCAACATCTTCTCTCCCCTCCTCCGTCTCCAACTCCAATCTCGCCCCGGTTTGCTTCCCCATCGCGTGCGACCGGAGCTCGCCGTCGCCGCCTCCACCTCCTCCCCCGTGAGACCGAGACCCTAGACCACCCGGAGAGCTGGTGGTGGCGCCAGCGCGCTAGCTGCTGACCGGTGGCACATGGCGAGGTGGCGGCCGGCGATGCTGCTGCTGGCGGCGGCGCTGGCGGTGGCGGCGGCGTGGACGGCGGAGGCGCTATCGGTGACGGTCACGGATACCGAGTGCATCCACGAGTTCGTGCCCTACGAGGGCGACACCGTGTCGGGGAACTTCGTCGTCGTCGACCACGACATCTTCTGGAGCTCCGACCACCCCGGCATCGACCTCACGGTACTCGCCCGATCCGCTTCCATATTGCGTTTGATTGGCGAGAGCATGCGGGTTTCGCCTGTGGCTTTGGTTGGGATCTGCGGGGTGGAACGGGGATCGGCCGGAATCGTGATCCCCTTTTGGGATTTATGATATTGACTTCAACTGATCTCGATGGTTAACGCGCAGTAGATTGATATCTAATTCAATTTAATTAATTGAGAGTTGGGTTGTTGTTCGTAGCCAATTTGTGGGTGAAGCGGAGCAATTGGCGCAAAGGTTCGTGCCTAGTGGGTTTCGGTGGATTACCGTGCTGTTTCGGCATTTTCTGCTCTTCCATGCTCATTGTGAGATCAATCTATGGATAATTCAGGATAAATTTAATGGCGATGTTATGTTGCTCTACTTCTTTCGTAAAAAATTGGGCCCTTTTGTTGTCTGGCTGTTTGGTTTCGGGGGAAAAAAGGATGGCGATGACATTTTCATTTCTTCCAGTAAAAATACTTGGAAAAAGAAGTTCTCCCTGAGCTTGATGATAGCCTGATTGGTTGTCTATGATGATGTGGGTTCTGCTACTCGATGCTGTTATGCTGGGATCAAAGCTAAATAATGTTTTCTGGACGAGGCTTTGGTCCAATGGTAGAGACTGCAGTGGCAGCGCTACCCACCAGAGCTCAAACCCCAGGTTTGGCTTTGTGTGTCGCATTTTTCTAGGATTTTTCTAGAGTCGTAGAGGTACACACGCGTGTGCCTTGATGCCTAATTGCCGTCGCTGTTTCTATCATGTGTTAGGGACGCGTGCGTGCATGGTAGTTTAGGGCTTATGAGTTAGGGAGTGGGTTGTGTGTGCCTTCTTTGTACCCTCTTAAAATAAAAGCTAAATAATGTTTTGGCTAGTTCTTCTGTGATTTGGTGGTTGGCCTGGACGGACACGCAGATCATTTAACAAATTCACACTCAATTGTCGTGCATAAAAATGATAAACTTGATGCCAGCTAAATGACTTGTTCTTAACACTTCTCAAAGAACCAATGTTTGTTTTTTTTTCTGCCTGTGTTTCGTTGTCTCAGTAAATAGGTTTGGTTTTTTTGTATGGTTGTACCCATCACTTGTCGGGGCAGACAACATTTCATGTTGGAACGGACAGATGTCTTTTCTGTTCATTTTATCTTTGGGCTAAAAATGTTGGTATGTTGTTTTTTCTATATGTTCAGACTGCAAGTTAGATTCATGTACTACAATACGTTTCTCACAGAGGTATTTGTTCTCAATGGAAGAACAAACCAGTTACTTTTTCTTCTTAATTGAACTTGGCAGACAATTATATCATTTCAATGGAAACCCCCTACAAATTGTGTAGTAGTCATTCTTAAACAATTTTTGTACGAGATAAACAGAACACTAGCTTCTGTTGTTATCTGACGACATTGATGTTGGCTACAGTGTATGAAAACAAATTGCTTTGAGGTCTAGAACAAATAAATGTCTCGTCTTTCTTTAAACCGGTTCCATTGGATGATTTAACTCATGTACTAAAAATAAGGCCCTGTTCGTCTCAGACTCTCAGCTTATCTTGTTTGACCTACCAACTTATCTAGCTTATTTTCTAACCTCGAGACTATTTTGAGGTAGCCTCAGGAGTCGGATCCACTTTGTTCGACTTGTGTTTTTAGACCTTTTAGACAAGTCCTCGAGATAGGATAAATGGATTCAAAAAAATAAATTATTTTAAATTTAAAAGAGGATAAGTAAATAGACAGATAAGTCAAATAATTCCAATAAGCTAAAAAGAATAGGACCTACATGTGTATTTTTTTTATGACAGGGTCCATAATAAACTAGCTGGTTGCCCCTTGCGCCCAACAAGTGCTATTAGTTACTACTCCCTCCTTTCTTTTTTGTCTGACACCTTTGACTTTTGAACATACCTTTGACCATTCGTCTTATTCAAAATATTTTTGTAAATATCATTTATTTTGTTGTGATTTGTTTTATCCATATAGGTACTTCAAACATGACTTATTTTTTTACATCTTTGCACAAAATTTTTGAATAAGACGAATGGTCAAAGATGTGACTAAAAGTCAAATGGGTCAAACAAAAAAACGGAGGGAGTATTTACTAGGAAATACCTGAGTTGATCCTGCTTTCTGTGGGCCATTGTAATCCACTTATTTTGGTCTGGATGTGTCATTTTGTACTTTTGGTTTTCCATGTGAACGCTTATTTCCTGATAAGTAAATTATTCACAATTCACAGACTTTAACTAGCTCCCCATTTGTCAATTTAGTTTGTTAACAACTTAACATCTGCACTAATGATTCTAGTTTGGCATTGCTTGCACCTGTTATAATGTGAGTCTGTAATGTGTGGTTAGTACTGAAGTATTTGTTATGTTATAATTAACCACACCATCAACCATCTTATTCTCATGTTCCTTTTTTGTGAATGTAGGTAACTTCACCTGCTGGTAATACTGTACATTCATTAAAGGGAAAATCTGGCGACAAATTTGACTTTAAAGCTCCAAGGGGTGGAATGTACAAGTTTTGCTTCCATAATCCATATGGAGCCCCAGAAACTGTTTCATTCTACATTCATGTTGGGCACATACCCAATGAGCACAATCTGGCAAAAGATGGTTAGTGTACTGGTTGTCTAAATTTTTCTTGGTATCTGCTTATTCTTAGAAAATTGATTGGTGAGTATTGAGCGACAATCAATATGATTGGATCATATTATCCTATTTTTGTGCATTTAGACACATTTGTTTTCATTCCTTAAGTTTAGCATTTAAAGTGGTACTGTTCATCAGGTATGTTTTGATCATGTTGCAGAGCACTTGGACCCTATCAATGTGAAAATCGCAGAGCTGAAGGAAGCACTAGAATCGGTCACTGCTGAACAGAAATACCTAAAAGCAAGAGAGGCGCGTCACCGGCACAGTAAGTTTAATGAACTTATTTTCAAATGGTTACTAGAAATTTTGGCAATATCCTGTAGTCCTTGTAACTATAAATTGCAATACAATATTTATACAAAAAACTTCTGTGAATTTACTTCAAACCACTCAAATTCCTACATGGGGAGCAATTTAGCATGATTTCTGTTCACAGTAATTATGAAAAGCTTAGTTCTTTATAGAGTTTGTCGCTCATGGCAATGGGGAAAAAAAACACTAGCACTAGAGAACTAACCATTCCACATGAACTATTTCTGATTTCTGAATCAGTAGAGCGTGACTGCACTGACTGGTGCATGTAACTGGGTAGTGGATATCATTTCATTTGGAGTTTGAACTTAATTTTCTCTAGCCATCTTCCCTTGGTACTAGTGCTCACCCATAGCCAGTTAATCAGTGTGCTATTCATTTTAGCCAGTTAATCCTTGTGCTATTCATTTGGGACAGGACCCGTTTTGCATAGGGACAACATCAAAGCTTATTCCTTCTTTTAAAGCTCCCTATCTTAGTCCTTTTTCAGTTCAATTTAAAATCATGAACAATTAATCAACTCAGCAAATGGCGCACACAATTTGTCATTTGTTGCTTTGTTGTCTTCACTTGTTTGCTATTTTCTTGCCTTATTATGACGATGGTTTTCATGACTCATTGAAATCCAGCAAATGAGAGCACCAGAAGGCGTGTCATGTTCTACACAATGGCAGAGTACCTAGCATTCATGGCTGCTAGCGCATTGCAAGTTGTTTACATCCGCCGACTATTCAGTAAAAATGTGGCATACAACAGGGTGTAGGACAACCTCTACTACAAGACAGCAACAAATAGTTGGAGCGGAAAACACTGTCATATCTTAGCTTCGCGGCCCCCTTTTTGGTGTCAGTCTAAAAGGCAACACTTTTTAATTTATCACCATGTACTTTTAGCAACTTTTGTGAGATGCGAAACGCATTTGTTGCTGGACATAGATCTATAATTAATCCTCAAGATGGTTGTCGAAAAGCAAGAGTACTCGTAATGTTTAAGATTGTATTTCTGGTACGAGGTATCTTGATATGACTATTAGCACAACAAGGTGCAATTGCAGGAGTAACCAATTGGAATGAAAGTAATGCTATGGAGATTACGCAACGGTAGAAGGTCAATCCTAGTTTGATTCGCACAAGTCCACCCATTTTGGCCCGAAGGGCAAAACCAGATGAGATTGTTTCTTGAATTGTTTAAACCATGCTACTTAGGTCCCTTGGTATACTTAGATCCCTAGTAGTGAGCACAACGTGCTTTGGGTGAGTAGTATTGAAACTAGAGAGATTTGTTCAGCGAAGCATGATGAAACATGTACAACATGGGAAAAAATTGGTGGAAACATGATGGAAAAACTGATTAAACATGCCATGTGTTTCGCATGTTTCACGGTGTTTTCAAAGAAATTTCACAACAAAAAAAAGAAAAAAAGAAAAAACCACCGTCTCCTTAGTTCCACTAACTTTTTCCCTAAATTCGACGACGTTGTTATCAACAAAAACGCAAAAAAAAAAAAGAAAAAGAAAAAACCCACCGTCTCCTCAAATCCACTGTCTTCTTCCCAAATCCGACGAGCTCCCGCGTTTTCTCGCCGAATCCGACCACCACGGTCGTCTTTCCCTCGCCGGATGAAACTCTAGAGGAGATTAGAGATGGGGAATAGAGAGAGGGAGAGTGAGAGGGAAGGATCCGACGAGCTCTCGCGTTTTCTCGCCGAATCCGACCACCACGGTCGTCTTTCCCTCGCCGGATGAAACTCTGGAGGAGATTAGAGATGGGGAATAGAGAGAGGGAGAGTGAGAGGGAAGGAGAGCAGGAGGAGGAGCACTCGCCGGCGACGTTGGATGGCTCCGACGGGCGGTGTCGCTAGAGACGACGCAAAATCGTTGGCAGTGTGTGCGGAGAGAGACGAGTGGTGGAGAATGGATAAGCGTTGCTTTGGATAAACTTCCATCTCGCGCAGATGAAAAGGGTCACGGGAGGCACATAGTCGCGGGATGTCTGCTCACGGCACGGGATTTTGGTCGGGTTGTCCGATCTGGTCGGACGCCCAGCTAGAAGCAATTTCGTTTTTTTGGTAATGCGGTGTTCATTTATTGCACGAAATTGGCCCAATGAAATTGGTCCAAAGTGCATAACCAGATCAAAATTGTTCTCGAATCATTGAAAGCATGCTATTTATATCTCTTACTAGTTAACATGATTGTTTCGATTGGTTTTTGTCCATGTGTGTAGTTTAGGGTGAAGTGATAGACGTGGGTTGAACACATGACACTTAATTTTTTAAACTTTTACATCAAAGAACCTAGATGTCTATTCCGCTCGGATACTCCTACATACTACTACTCATATGTTCCTTTCTATGGATTCTCCATCT
This sequence comes from Raddia guianensis, assembly GCA_036346415.1. NCBI lineage: Eukaryota > Viridiplantae > Streptophyta > Magnoliopsida > Poales > Poaceae > Raddia > Raddia guianensis. Next base: position 34,096,503 of record CM070536.1, read on the forward strand.
TTTCCTTCGGAAGAAGCTTTGCAACTTGTAGAGAGAAAATGGTGATCAATCTTAGGTGTCGTGCACACTCCAGCTCACTAGCCTACGACCCACTGCTATGATGATTCATCCCCATCCCCACTCTTAATATCTTCCCATGTCCCTTGATTCTCTTTCTCTATCCCTCTGCTTTTTTCTTCTTCATCGAGGTGAGCAATCAGCGTGGCCTAGGCTGAGTAGCCATGGCCCTGTTTTTACTGGACCCTCTTCATCCGACTATTGTGGCGCCTACTTCTCCATCGGTTTGCTCTTAGACCACCATCGCTTGGTCTTCTCCGTTTGTCGTTGTGGCTACTATATCACGTCACCATATAAATCGAGATGGCTAGGCGCCCGTACAACATGACTATCATAGATGGCGTTCAGATTACACTGAAAAATCCTGCAAAGCTCCAAAATTATTACAAAATATTACACCGAATAGCCTGTAAAAAAATAAATATTGGCCCAACAAAACCGAACAGAACAAAACAGCGAACCAAAGAGGAACGTCACCGCATAAAGCAAGATGGCTAGGCTCCCGTACAACACGACAGCCATGGATGGCGTTCAGATTTTGAGCCCCACACGACTCGGTGGCCGGCGTACGAAGTTCCATTGCGATGTAGCGAGAGGATCCACAAGAAAGGAGGATAAGGAATAGAGTGTAGACTCTTGAGAGGAACAGCGACTAGGTCCCTGACGGATGACTCGCATTCATAGGCAAGCATGAAGCGAGAGATACGACTATATGAGTGCCTAGCATTAAGGTGGTGATCCAGCTCGTCATCCGTGCACTCAAAATGGGCCGCACCAGCATCACAACTACACAAAAGTACAAAACTGCATGCAAATCAGGTCTGAGCACAGTCAAGGGACCAAAGAGGTCTGGTTTGGATAATCAAAGAACAAATTTTTACATGGTTTTTACATTTTAGAGACCAAATTGAATCGATATTCATAGTTCGAGGATCTAATTGATATTTTTTTATAAATTAAATGACTACTTTTTAAAACAAAAAGGTATTGTTTTGACCCCTAAGCTTTAGTACCGGATTTGTTTTGGTTGTGTTAGCTTAGTCACAAATGCATTATCCCGGTCGGTGATTTGGCAAAGTGTTGCACATAAAATAAAAACAAAATATATATTTGAGTTCCTAATTATTTTACAAGTACATGAAAAAAATCAGCATCTCACCTTATTGTATCGTTTTTTTACGAAATACTTTCGGTTAAACTACCTTGCTGGTCAAACTGCTGTTGACTCCATCAACGAACCATTTAACATTTCAAATGATTTGATTCACCCGGTGTTGAGTTTAAGAACAAAAATAAATAGATGGCCATAGTTGTAGTTCGGGACTAAAACTTTTTTTTTTTTTGAATCAAGGGCAGGAGAGCTGCCATCTATTGGTTAAAGCGAGAAGAGTTACAGGATGGGGGTTCGGAACTAAAACTTACCTTTTCCTCATCCAAATAGAAGATTTATATAGTACTGGGTTGATGCGGATGGCGTTATCGATGTTAGCCTACTGTGGATACGGATCCTTTGAAATGTTAAACCAGTACTTCACAATATCATTACATGGTTTGTGTGGTACACATTCGGACGTTTGGACATTTGAATTGTAATGAGGGCATCACTGTTGATATTTTCTACGAATTATATTGTTTTCATCTATTATCACACTCTTGGCCATTGTGGGCTAACTACCTGCAGAGTTAAAAATAAAAAATAAAAAATGAGGATTCAATTCTCTGCTACGAGTTTGCATAGATAGAGAATACGGCTACAAACCTCTAACGTACTGAAAACTAATTGCATCCGACTAGCTACCACTGATGGTTCCTCCGAGCTGCCCATGACAGCCATTTGCTCCAGCTGCAGTGTTTTCACTGGTAGCCTGCAAGCAGTTTTCCCACATATGTGATCACAATCCAAAGACATAACGAGACGAGGGAAAAAAGAGGAGAAAATACAACCAATAGAGAACTTCCTTACCATGCCATTCCTTTCGTGTAGTAAGCATTTGCTATCAAGGCACAAAATCCTTTCCACTGATGCAAGACATCAGCCGACACTGGTGGGGTAGTAGACCACCTGATAATTGTTGGTTGTGGTGTGCACAGGATTGTAATGAATACTATACTAAGCCACAAAATGCATTCATGGACCTACAGAATGAGGAACTGTCATTGACGGAAGGGAATGGAAACAAACAGGATATTATTGAGTGTGTTTACATGATAACCTTGTTCTCTAGTGTACTACATGATACCTTATATCAAGCTTCATATCTTGCCATGTGATTTATTGGACTTCATCTATCGACAACCATTAACAAATTAAGAAAATATGAAGAGACAGTAATGGAATTGATCTAGAAAAAACTCTTTGGATAGAGTATAAACACTAAAGAGTGTGGGATAGCCTCAATGTATGTTACTAGAAGATAAAAGATTATTGTACACAGAAGCAGCACAGTTCATAATTTATGGCATGCTAACCTCAAATGAATGGATTTTGAAGTTCAAGCTGGTTCCTCCTCCATAGGAAGACTGCAGGCCTTCAATCTCAAGACCAGAATCTTTAATATCCATAAGTTCTTTCCTAAGCCCCTCTTCTGTACAGCCTAGCGCATAAGCATGCACTCCAGCACTAACAAACTCCTGGTAACATTAAAAGGCATTATAATAACCGTGGAGAAAATTTATGTGAAGAAGATTGGTAAAGAATTTCAATAAGGGTCAGTACTTTTAGATTATCTCCACCTCCTCGATCAATGACATTCTTATACCGCTTGAATATGCTGATTGCTATGTTACGTGATGAACGGAAGTCTTCATCTGACGAAGCATTAACATGAAACCGATGCTACATAAAACACAGTGGTTGAGAGTAAAACAAACAATAATCATGTTCATTAAATAGGAGATCTCAAAGACAAAAAACATACCAGCGATTGCCTTGTTGTTCTTTCATGTAAGCTTTTGCATAGATAATGGCTCACTCTGGTAAAGTTAGCTTTGAAGCTCGGAACAATGTGTGGATTTTGTGCATGATGGCTTTCCATTGAATTGTAAACCGCGTTGCAACCTGATAAATTGTTTTTTCGCACAGTGACATTTTTTGGGGATGACTTTAGCTCTTGGTAAGCACTAGCCCTAGAGAACAGAACAGTTCCATGTAATGTCAGCATGACTATCAGCTCATGAGGCTGCAACCTGCCCACACATCTCTCCAACAACTGGAGAGGGCTTCAGATGTTGCCACCAAGTCAATCTACAACAAAGAATGCTTTAATCAGTTGAGATGTAAATAAAGGCAATGTTAATAGAAATATAGGATACAGCTGTTGAACAGACAAACAAGAGAGCTTGATAATCATAGAGTAAACAGTGCAAAACGGACTAATGGAAACATTTTAGAGAAACTAGAGCCCGTTATTTCCACATACAAGGAAATATGACGTGCATGCTAGCAATGAAGTGAGATGGATTTTTTTTTTGCCAGAAATAAGAGATCATGTGAATTGAAATGTCTCGCTACAGAAAAATGGCTAAATAACCCAAAAACAAATAAAATGACTACGCATCCTGTATGCAGACTGAGGGACGCCATTACCATCATTCCAGTAAGCATAGTTCATTCCATCAGGCAAGCAGTTTTTCCATCAGCCAAGTTCATCACAAATATATAGCACACCAAGACATGCTAATGATTTGGTGATATCCTACTAACGCAGAGGCATACTACATGGGTTGCGTACGGCAGCTCATGGTTCATGGATAAATCAGCGCCGAAGAAAACCTGGCCATTCTCCCCTTTCAAGAACCAAGAAAAAAGCTGAAGCTTCTAGCCCATGAATCACACCCAAAACGACAAGCGCGGAGACCCATCAACTTCGCGCACCAGATCGCACAGATCAACCAAACTCAAACTCAAGGGGAAGCGAGCAATCCTTACACCGGAATGGGAGGAGCGGGGGCGGAATCCACAGCGAGAAGGAGATTGAGAAGGGTAGCGTGACGTGCAGCCGTGGGAAATATAAATATCTGGGAGGTGCTGGTGGTTAAAACAATAAAACGCGGCGAGGCTGCGAGGGGGGCAAAACGTAGAAATGGAGGGAAATTCAGGTGCCACAATAAAAAACGACTGGCGAGGCGAGGCGCGCGGCGACGGCGAGCGGCGGTGAACGCGAGGAGAGCAGCCGCCGGCCCATCGCTCTCGCTGAATCTTCATGTGCCTCTATTGGGCCCGTTACCGTCACGGCTCGTTATTGGGATGCACGGATCCTTCGTGATCCTCACCTGGCCCATCTGGCCCATTACGCCGATCGAAACGCTCGGGATCGTGGCGGGGAGGCGCCGCGCAAGCGCGACGCATGAAGCATCATGATTGGTTGGGCTCGCTTCGTGCAGCCCCTCCACTACTCTCCTCCTGCGTGATATCATTGGATTGTACATGCAACATGCACACACATTTTTCAATCGTTTCTTTTTCATCCCGTCTCTCTTCAAAGATTTTGAATAGATTTGTTTGTATAACTGAAAAGTTTTAACCTCTGCATCTCTACATGATGACGTATGTAATAGTTCACACCAACATACAAAATGATGAAACCATACAGTGCGCTCCAAAAGCAGAAAATTGATTAATGTTATATCATCATTTAGAACAATATAGTAAGCATCATCGAGTATCATATGTTTCATGCTACTGTACTATACGGCTAATTGGTTTATACGTGATCAATGGCAGAGCTTGAAGCCAAACTCAGAGCGGGCCAAAGCTAAAGATATTGAATTAGATATTCAATTTGTACTCATTTCAAGTCTAGTGATAAAAAAAAAAGTTGTGCGATATACTAGTTTAAGGGGTGGCCATCTAGTTGGTCTCGGAGAATTTCAAGCATGATTAATTTTAGGTCAACCAAACCGAATCAAACAAAACCGCAAACCAAAGAGAGCCTTGACCATACTCAGCCACTCTTATGCGTGATATGAGTGGTATAGCAAACATCATCAAGTTTTATGAAGTTTCATGGTGTTGAGTAATATTAGTGGTGGTGTTAGTAGTGGTATACTTGCTGTTCCAACGGTGTAGTATATATGAGTAATATCAGTGGTGGTATATTTGCTGTTCCAACGGTGTAGTATATATACTGAAGTTGCTTCTTAGGAGCATTAATTAGGCACCATAACGCAAGGATGATGGTATCGGCATTCGGTGGATTAACAAAGGGCATCTAAATGCGAGGCCTTGATGGGGGTGATTAGGAGCTAGGAGCTGGCCTTTGGCGACGCCACGACAACAACACTCCAACGCCCAAAAGCAGAGGTCTCAGCTGGGACGGCAGACGTGTCATTCAGCCTCGATCGTATTCATTCCATTCATGCGTTTCACCAACCCGCCGGTGCTCACACTCGTACGTATACTCCATCCGTCGATAGGCGCTAGCTACTATAAGCAGCAGCAAGTGAGCTACCAGAAAACTTGCAATCGGTGTAGACTAGGTGTATAGGTTAAGTTCACTAAACATGAACATGGAGAGGAGTAAACTTTAGTCAAAAGCTATACACGAGCAGGCAACCAACTTAAACACACCGAAAACCCCCTCCACGTTAGCTAATAGTAACAAGCACACTACACATTATATATAGTACTAGCTACTCTAAATAGTAAATATCATTCCCATTTGCTTGCATGAATGATCCGGTGATCTCTTATCCTACCATATATGCATCCTACGTGTTCCATCAAGGAGGTCAACAATCTCTCGCCTCTGCTGCACAGTGCTCGTGCAAGCTCGATCACCACCCACACGCGAAGGATGCTAGCTCTACTACTTCTACTGGGCATGTGTAATTTGTATGTATATATCAGCGTCTTTCGCGTCAGTTAGCGGCGTTCGTGCTTATACTCTCTAACTCTGCGTCTTCGACCAACGGCTCGTGCTTGCTCTCGGACTCTGCGTCTTCGACTGGTGGCTCGGTTCTTCTAGTGTTTTCAATCAGACCTGCTCACGGGAAACCCGGCCAGAATCCGACCCGAGCCGGCTGAAAAAGCCGGCCCCGACCCGACCGGCATCGGTAGGGCTCGGCTTCAGCGGTCGGATCGGTAGGGCGTCGAACCCCGATTCGATGAAATAAGCCGCGGTCGGTCACCGGGCTTCGGTAAGCTTCGGGCCGGGCGGGGCCCGGCTCCGAGCCCGACACGGCCGGCCGCTCGGCTCGGTTTTTCGGGATCGGCTTTTCGAGTTCCGGCCTGTTCGGCCCCGACGCGTTGAACAGTATACTTTCAATCATCTAGCAATTTCTACCTTATGTGTTATTAGGGCAGGTCTTGGACGAAAGTCCTGCCCTTTCGGATCGGTGTTGACGTCACCTTTGTTATTGTTTTCTCGTTGGAGACATCACTTTCGGTCCCTGTTCTGGGTAAAAACCCAAGCGGCTTTTTTGCGATGGCGGTGGGTTCTTCCTTCGCTACCTTGTTGAAGACGTCGTGGTCGCCGGCTTGCGTCTGGGTTTGCTGCTACAAGAGTCGCTCGTCGTTGTACGTGTGTGTTGGTAGTGTTTCTCCTCTCCCTCTCCTGTATTTCTCTCACTTGTTCGGTCTTTGGCCTAGGCGGCAGCGGTGGGGCTGCTAGCTTTTCTTCTTTCTCCTCTGTGTAGACGGTGTTACCGGCGTTGGCCGGAGATGTGTATGGCTTATAATTTATTTTTTCTACTAATCAATGAAATAAAACGGTAGTTTTCCGGTCCCTTTCAAAAAAAAATTATATATTATCGGCGATTGAGGCTGTGCCGGCTTTAATTTGGGGTCATTAGCAACGTTACCCCGACTTGCCATTTATATTTATTTATTTAGGTGTGGCCGCGAGCCCCGCTCCCGTCTTTGACTTCCCAACCAGTGATGGAGCAGGAGCGGGAGGATTAGCGGATAAGCCGGCTTGCTAAATGCTAACGACACCCGCTTCGACGCGGGCGGCGTGGGACCCACGGGCGCTCGCAAACGGTGAATGATGGTCATGGACGGGCTCAACCACCCTGGGCGCGTCCGAAGTCCAACCAAAAGAAACGAGGACCAGCGCGTGTTTACGTAGGAGCACATGGGCAGTGCTCGTAGGCGGTAGACCCCGCGCGAATGGATTATGGGACGAGTAGAGCTTCTCCATTGTCCGCCTCGTCCTGCCATTTTTAGCTGGCAGCAGTTGGACGAAAAGTAAAATATAGAAAATAAAAGTAGATATATATGTTGTGTAAGGAAAATAGGACAAGAGACGAACGGTAGGTAAATAGCACTCCCTCCGTAAACTTTTTTATTTGACGCTTCTGATTTTTTGACACATCTTTGATCATTCGTCTGATTTAAAAGGCTATGTAAATATCATTTATTTTTGTTGTGATTTGTTCTATCATTAAAGATATTTTAAGTATGATTTATATTTTTTCATGTTTGCACTAAATTTCTGAATAAGACATATGGTTAAATGCATGTACAAAGTCAAAGGTATCAAATAAAAAAAGAAAAAAATCTATATTACCCTAAACTATGTCCCTTCGTCTACATACCCCCTAACTATCAAACCAGATATTTTAGCCCACGAAACCGTGAAACCGGTGCAAATAACCCCTTTAGAGCAGTTTGACGAATGGTTTCGCCACATGGTTGTCCACATGGGATTATCAGAACCATGTCAGCACATGTGACCGCACATGTGACATAAAATTAAGCAATCACATGTGGCATAAAATTAAACAAAAAAAGGCCACCTCAGCGAGCCCACATGTCATACACCTCTCATCTCTTCTTCTACCTCCTCTTTCTTCCCCCTCCCATATCTCTCACGAGCTTTCTACTGGTGGCGGCATGGGGAAGCGGACAAAGGTGGGCGAGGTCAAGGCGAAGGGGAAAAGGGGAACCAAAGACTTCCAGGTTCTGTGCATGCCCGACGACTGAACGTCGCCACCATCCGCGTCTAGCGGCGCCGCTAAACCGAATGACATCCCTTTGCCGCCCTACGGCTCGGCGTTCGCCAAGCTCGTGAACCACCGGGGCAGCGGCAGCGACATTGACAACGCTTACTGGCCGAAGGATGGTGGCATGTATGTCGGTAGCGACAACGACACCGACACTGCCAGGATGGATGGAGGACATCGTCAACAAGCCATATGACATGTCGCCGCGCCGGGCCGGACCGGGGGAAGGAAGGCGCCGCCGGTCGAGCTGCCGCGTGTAGTGGGGAGGCCGCGTCGCCTCAGGCATGAGGAGCCGGCCGCCGCCGAGGTGGAGGAGTTGAGGCGGCGGTTATTTGGAGGCAGGAAGGAGACGCGTGCTGGCTGCTTCTGCCGTCAAAAAAGAGGGGGTGGCACGCCGACAGCCCCTGCCGCTCGTGTCTAGAGATAAGAGAGATCGAGGAGGGAGATGGAGACAGAGAAAGGGAGATAGATGGAGAGAAAAGCAACCAGGCTCTTCCGCCTTGGTCGTGCTGCCCCAGGCTCCACCAACCGCCGGTGCAGCCCCTAGCCCAGCCGCAGCCCCTGGATCTAGCCTTGCCATGCCTCGTCGGTGACAGATTTGAAAGAAGAAGAAAGAGGAGAAGAGACTGAGAGTAGAAAGAGGTAGAAGAAAGAAAAGGAGAGAGAGCATGACATGTGTGACCACTGGGGTGGCTATTCCACATGTGATGACGTACCATGGCAAATTGACCCAAGTGGACAGCCAAGTGGCAAAACCACCCTCAAAACCGTCCCAAGGGGTTATTTGCACCTTTTTTCTGGTTTTCCGAGATATAATACCTGGTTTCATAGTTCAGGGGCCTAAGTTGATGAACCGCGATAGTTCGAGGTGTAACATAGAATTTTTTCAATAAAAAAGAATGTAGGACTAGAATAGAGGCCGGATATGGATTGCATCAGATATGTCCTTAGGCTTGGTCTGGGATTGCTGCACGGTTTTGTTTTGTTTTCAAATTATAGCTAAATGAGGTGCTCCATGCATTTACATGGTTAGGACAAAAATGGAAAAAATCATGTATTGGCACCTATGTAGCAAATGGTCTAATCCCAATTTATTTTCTTGTGTTGGACATTGTTTCCATGTACCTCATGGCGTAAACTAGTTCGGACCATTCCCATAAACGGCTAGATTTATGTTAGTTTTTTTAAAAGAACTTTTTACACACACTAGGAATCCTTGACGTATTGACCATGGTAATTTTTTAACGATTTGTTTTCAATGCATCTACGTTATTTCATAAGTGTATGTTGTTTCAATGCATCCACATTAGTACTGTCACTGTGGGATTGTATTTGTATTGGTGTACCTTCCTTTGGAACGGTTCTGAAACGGTTGGGCTGTAATTCTGTTATTCTATAAGGTTATCTCCAACGCAGATGTTTAGACAAGTGTTTAAAGAAAAAACTGGGGGTTTTTTGCCATGTAGATAGAGAAGGTGCTGGGTGTTTAGAGAGGGGTATGGGTGTCTAATTAAGCATCATGCTTAGAGAAGTACTTAGAGGAACTAAGTGTTGGGTTTTTGCTGGGCTGTATGGGCCTGGCCCATTCGGTGAAATAAGAGAGGGAGAGAGCCCTAGGAAGCAGCCGAACAGCAGCAGCACTGCTGCTGTTGTTGCTGGCGGCGGCGGCTGCGGCTGTTCCGTAGCTCGTGCGGCGAGTGCGACGTGGGCTGGCTCGCCGGCTTCCTCGCATGGTTGGTTGCTTCTCCGAGCTAATCCCTCTCTCTATTAAGCCGGTTGCCTCCTCTGTTTTGGGTATGTGCTTGCACGAGCTCTCACTTTCCCTCTTTTCTGTGTGCACTCCACTGCTCCTCCTTCCCCGTCGATTCGTCGACCGGTGGAGGTTCACGTGGTGGTGCTGCTGCTCTTCCTCAACTTGGGTACCCGTGGCCACGGGTTTTGGGCACCGAGTCCCTGTGCTGCTCCCCTCTGCTCCTCGGGTCTCCACCTCGGCTCGGTTCGTGGTGGGGGCGACAGGCTTCGTATATCCGGATCATCTCGTTGGTAGTTACACGGTGTAGCCTGGCGATCTGTTTTCTGGGACAGCGAGCTGCTCGCGCTTAGCCTTCATTGTCGGCTCGGATCCGACACTACGTAAGAATTTCTGAGTCTCCTCTGTGGCTGTTGTGAGCAGTGAACCAATTAAAGAAATTTGGGTATCTAATTTTCTTATTAGAGGTTATTTCTCTGATTTGGATGCACTGCTACTGTGATCGTGGGATTACCCTTGTTGCTCTGTGATGTTAATCTGATTGAGGCATTTAAATACATTTGTTGATTATATCTTATGGTAGATTCAATTAGTATCTACACTGTTAGGATTTATATTGTGTTCATCCTAATTCATGCCATGATCTGTTGATAGTTGGTCTCTAAACACTTGTTTTATTGATTTGTTATTGGTGCCATCGGCTATATAAGTGTGCTATTCAGATTGCTCTTGTGATCTGTTTATTTTCTGGTACCTTTGCTTAGCACCTTGGTGCTGTTCGGTTGGTTCATTCTGAACTGTTGTGAGTCCAGTGGCTATTAACTTGGATAATTGTAGATCAGCAGATCTGTTTGGCTAAATTGGGATGTTCAGAGCTTAAATATCTTCCAAAATAGTGCAATATTAATTGTCTAATCCTTGATATTAATCTCAGATTGTATTTAGCCTGTGATATCACTAAGAACTATAACTAGGACGGCTGTTTTTACAGCAACCAATTATAGGTTAAATCTGAGAGCTCTCTAATCATGTCAATAGTGATTTATTTGCTTGATATGTTGGCTGCCATGTTCTTTAATTGGTTTATCATGTTACTTGGTGCTTTGCACTCCAATTTTGTAGAGTACATGATAATTAATATATTCCATGGCATTGTTATGTTTTTGCTCATTCTATTTATATTTGATCAATTTATTATGCTTATATCGCACTATGTTCAACACTAAGCACCCATACAAACTTATGTGCATTGGAAATAAGTTTTTCTACATAAATGCTTAGTGACGTGGCAGCACTCTTTTTTCTTAAGCACTTGCTATAAACGTTTTGCATTGGAGATGGCCTAATGGAATTGGGAGTGGCCTCCCTTGTGAAAATAATAATAAAAAAAAGAACTCAACTTTCGCTGAACATGTATGTCCATTATTCTGAGCCTGGAATCGGAAGCTGTGAAACATCTCATGGGTGGACCTTGCATAAACATTCAAGTTGATCGATCGTCGGTGCTAAATCAAACAGCGAATTGATTTGTAAGTAGTAGTATTAGTCGAGTGGGAATGCTTTTGACCAATCCATATTGGAAACGCGCCAGCTCTTTGGACAAATCAAATACTTGGTGCGTTAATTGACCAACTTTTGATTGGATCAAAGACTGCCCATGCATGTGATTCGATCGAACAGATATGACTATGTCGACTTCTATGTCTTCTCCTGGTATACGGCGCCGATGAAGGCAATACTTTCACTGCGTTTCTATCACCAAAATACACGACATGTTGTTAGAACACACACGATACATTTGTTTATGAGAAAAAAAAAACTTAGACGGTTCCATGATTTGGCATCATGAAATTTTCAGCTGCCCGATTTGCTTCATGATTTGTCATCGCCTCTTAAATTTTTCTCTCAATAACATTATTGACTAGTCATGAAAATAAAATTTGGAAATGAATTTTCAAAATTTTGGAATGGAAAATTTAACTCAAAACTGATGATATCTATAACTAGATGAGGTACATGCGCATTGCCCGAACAGTTGGATATGGATGTAATAGCATAGAAAAGCTTGATGCAGCTAAGGGAAACGAAGAGGCAGGACAATGGCCTCACATCGATCGATGTACCGTTCAATGAAACAGTTAAACAGTGCAAGCAGGAGGTGGCAGGTGAAGAAGTTAGCAGCACGGCGAAATGAATCTACACAAATATAGATAAGGATGGATGTCTCACGAAAATGAAAAAAGACAAAAGTAGAAAGTTATAAATTTTGAACAGTAGATAAATTTTTTTTTTGGAAAGGCCAAAGAAAATTTGGCTATTACATTTAGAAGGAAGAATAGTTACATCAGCATCAAGAACGGAGAACCAGGATGAAACAAAGCAAGGCTGCTGGTCACTGCACCCGAACAACAACAAAGTAACGACTTAAATCAACACGAACAGCAAGTAGCCGGCAAAGACCAAAATTTGGCCCTGCACCGGCCGCAACCGGACATTGCTCCAGGAAGATCGTACTACTCATGGGGTAGAGCGGCTGCACCCGCCAGCTTCCACAGACGCATCATCTCTTTTAGGTGATCCCCCAGCTTGGATGATGTTGTATGTTCATTTCTGAAATTTCTTGAGTTCCTTTCGCACCAGAGAATCCAGAGGCCAGCGATAACCGCAGAAGTATATTCCTTTCGAGTGGAAGCTGTCGACCCAATGATTCTGTCCTCCCACCAGTCCAGCATTGTGGAAGCATTGCGCCAATGTGTAGGAGCGAGATTTTGGGAATGCTGAACCTTCAAAAGCATGCGCCCATAGTTCGCGGGCATAGACGCAGTCAATGAAGAGGTGATGGGATGTTTCTAGGCTACCATTACATAGGGGGCAGAAGAGGTTGTTTGGCCAACCACGAGCATGCAACCTATCCGAGGTCCATAACTGATTTTGTGCTAGCAGCCAAGCAAAAATTTTGCATTTTGTCGGCGCCCATGGCTTCCAGACTATATCAACGAAGTTGGTTTTGGTGCATCCCTGAAACTGCATTTGGTAAGCTGTCTTAGCTGTGTAGATACCACTACTTGTCCAACGCCAAACTAGCTTGTCTTGAACACCCTCATGCAGTTGAAAATTTGTTGCGTGTAACCTCTCCCATATGGCAAAGTATTCAGATATCGTTTGGGTCGAAAGGCTCCCTCTAACATCTGCAACCCAAGCGTTGTTATTCAGTGCTTCGGCCACTGAGATCAGTTTTCGTCGGGCTTTCCGGTATAGTGTAGGTGCTGTGCGGCTGAGGGAGGTGGAGCCAAGCCATGCCGACACCCAGAAACATGCTTTCCTGCCATCCCCCAGTAAGACAATGGAGGATGCGTTGAAAAGATCTTGATCCACTTAGCTTGGGAGCCCTGCCAGTTTCTTCCACTGTGGTTCCGCCATTTGCCATTGTGCCCAAAGCCATCGCAGTCGAAGGGCACTTCCGAAGATCTGGAGCTGTAGTACCCCCAAACCACCCAATCATTTGGGGGTACACACTTTTGACCAATTAACCTTGCAGCTCCCTCCTTGAACTGTGTCATTGCCAGTCCACAGGAATTTTCGACGCAAGCTATCAAGGGTGCGCACAAATCTAGCCGGTGGTTTAAGCACGGTCAGAAGGTAGATGGGTAAGGCGCTCAGCACCGAGTTAATCAAGACCAACCTCCTGATGGGTGAGAGAAGCTTATGTTTCCAACAAGCCAACCTAGCAGCCGCTTTATCCAAGACTGGCTGAACATCGACTATCCTAAGTCGGCGTAGGGAGAGTGGTAAGCCAAGGTACCTCATAGGCAAACTCGTGCATGTACCATGAAAGTCTTGTAGCACCGCCTAGATATCGATGCCTTGACATCTAATAGGTGTGACCGAGCTCTTTTGCAAATTGATTTCAGACCCGTGGCTTGGCTGAATTTGAGGAGGATGGACAGAAGTGATGCGACCTCCTCTCTGCTTGGGTTCAGAAAGATCATCACGTCATCTGCGTAGAGGGAGCATCTAGACTGTCTGACCTCTCGCCCGCGACCGAGGGGCATTAGAATTCCTTGTAGCGTGGCCATGTTGAGAAGATGATACAAGGTGTCAATGGCCAAGATAAATAAATACGGGGAGAGAGGGTCTCCTTGCCGTAGCCCTCTACGATGTTTGATTGGCTGACCCGGGATTCCATTTAGGAGGATCAACGAGGACGATGACTCCAGCATGGTTGCCAACCAGTTCCGCCAGCTGGAGCTGAAACCCCTGTGCTCAAGGAGTTCCAAGAGATATTCCCATGACACAGAGTCAAAAGCCTTTTCTATGTCAAGCTTGAAGAGCAGGCAGGGTATTCTCCGCTTATGCATCCTGCGTGCCATTGAGTGGACATACAGAAAATTATCGTGTATGCTTCTTCCTTTGATAAACACACTCTGAGATGGAGAGATTATCTGGTCTAGTTGCTTAGCTAGATATCATCGTATTAATTGAAGAAAAATGCAAACCGTCAGTATGGTGGGTCTTCAATTATAATAGAATAAACCTAAATATGTTTTTAGTTATAATGATGTAGATTTTTTTGAATTTAATAGATTGTGTCCAATATATATAGTTACAACTTAACAAACCTAGTCGAGCAAATACGAGGGTCACCGTACTAGTTACTATAGAAATAGGGTTGTGAATAATGAAAATAGCCTTGAGAGTAAAATATAAGAGGTTGTTCTCGAGTCGTTCCCGTATCTAATTATCTACGTATGTTGCCGAACCAGACGCTTTTCAGGGTTTGTAGAAGTGAATATGAGAAGTTGATCCGCTTTGCTCCTGATTTTTTAAAAATATTTTATTAGTTTTTTCAAAAAATAAAAATAAAAATAGGGACAAAAAGTCGAATAATTTAGTTTTCAAACGTCCTATCTTACCAACATACATAGATAATCATGTACGAAACGTCTCAAAAACAATTGTTAAGAGCATCTCCAATGGTAAAACCAACTAATAGCTGTAAGAAAGCTCCATATCATTTATAGATAGTTTGTAAATAACTTTTCCAATAAATTATCTATAACATTGGCTTTTAAAATTAATATGATCCCATATGTGCAATGCACCTTGTAATCCGCTATAGACTAGCTCTTGGCTTAGAGCTAGTCTCCATCTCTGTCATCTTCGAGCATCTCCAATGGTAGAGCCAACTACGAGCTATAAGAAAGCTCCATGTCATCTATAAATAATTTGTAGACAACATATTCAATGGATTAACTATAACATTGGCTCTTCAAATTAATATGGGCCCATATATATTAGGTGCAATGCATCTTGTAATCTGTTATAGACCGGCTCTTAGGCTATGTACATTTCAGCTTAACGTAGCGTAGCGTTTCAACAAAATTTAAGAGTATTTAAAAAGTGGTTTAAATATTATAAAAAAAATTTAAAAATAGTTTTAGGATCTTTATGACAACTACTAAAAATCCAAGAAAAATAATTACAAATTATTACACTAAATAAGCTATATAAAAAAGACAAATTCTGCTGAAACGCTACGATACACTACACTAAGCTGAAATGTACAAGTCCTAAGTTAATAGTTCGTCTCTATCTCTCATCTCTCTTTCTCTACTCTACATAAGGAAATGAGACGAACTTCTTATAGTCTATTGAGTTGTTCCCATTGGAGATGCTCTTCTCCACTTTTCCACATAAGTAAAAAACATGGGGTGGAGTCTAAGAGAGGAAAATATGATTTGATTTTAACATGGATTAGAGGTAGAATGATCGGCGTAGTTTTTGTAAAACTGTTTTATTATTTTCTTTGAATGATTTGACTTTAATTAAGCAGTTCCTTAAAAGTTCCGAAATTAAAAGAATTTTTTTATTTTCACCTTTTCCAAACCGCTGATCAAAGTGGTCAGAGTTCAGTTCGACGATCAAACGATCAAGAAACTTTCAGTATCCAAGAAATCATCGCCCCGCTCTAATTAGGTTGCCCTGACCAGATTCCAAACTGTGTCATTGGATTATTGTTCTCTTTTGGGCTGTGCCTGTGTTAACGGTGTAATTTGGTGGTTCAATTATGTTCGTAGGATTGATCCTCCTCGCCCTCGCCTGCGTGTTTGAATAACTTCCTGGTCGTACTGGGCAGCACGCGCGCAGGTATGGACCGTGTATGCATGGACCCTAGTTTATGTCTTTTTTATTCCTTGCCGTAGCTTAGTTTTAGACTTGTTGTAATTAAAAACGTCGATGATATTTATAAAAAGATATAAAAGTATTGATAAGATAAATAAATTTATTAAAAAATTATGTTTGACATCTTTGATGAATTCCATTAATTTTTTTAAAAAAATATTTGAACTGCTACACTAAATGGTCCGCATTAAATAACAAAATTGATAAATTAAATTAACTGCTACACTATTGGAGTTCCCTCTATTCATATCTATAAAATTACTTCAAAATTTATACTATACACTATGAGATTCTTTTTTTCAACTCTTATCTATATCCATTTACAGTATATTAGAGGGACCAGTGGGATTCTCTTAGGCCTTATTCTTTTCAACGTAAAGTTGAGTTGAGTTTTACTGTAGTAAAATTTATTATTTTTATATAGCCAATATATTGTAATAATTTGTAACGGTTTTTTTAAAACTTTTAGTGTTCATATCAAAGATTTTAAAACTATTTTTAATTATTTTTTTAGCCTCTTTAGACCTTTTTTGAGAGTGCTCTTGCTACAGGAAAGCTCAACTTTATTTATTTAACATCGAAAAGAACAGATCCTTATAGGATGTTTGGTTAGCTGCATTTACAAAGATTTGCATCTATAAATGCAGAATCTTACTTTTTTCTTGTGTTTGGTTGCCTGCATCTGGTTTTGGGCCTGGCTCTGTGGATGCAAGATTCTCCATGCAGCCTGGCTCTGGAGAAACACAGAAAATGAGCGTTTCTCTAGATGCAACGCATGACGGCCTCGTGTTTTACGCATGGAGCCATAACCAGTCACCATATCAAGCCATGCATGGACTGCTAACGTGGCATGTAAGTTTTTATTTTTTCTTTTTTGTTTGTATCTTTTTATTAGCATATCTGATTACCAAACCGATTCCAAAAATGGATTTATGACATTTTTTTAAATAAAATTAGACCACACTCGCTATATAAATTTCAAAATAATTAAATTTCAAAATATTCGTCTACTAAACACTTAACCAAACACTGTCTCTGCATCTGCACATCCCATATCTCACCAGCCTGGCTGAGTCGAACGGGACAGACTCGTGAAAAAAGACAACCAAACAGCCTATTAAGCTCCATCAGATAATCCGAGCCAAGCAGCGACTCGTTCGTGCAGCCGATCGGTCTAAACCCCGGCTAGTAGTGGCGGAGCACGCCACGCGTGCGAGAGGTGGAGAGCAGACACGGTCCGTGCATGCACGTACCGCACGAAAGCGTAGCCTAGTTAGATCACATATATCCTCGTGATCAAAGATTCCATTCTATTCTTTTTTTTTCTTCATTTTAAAAACTTTCCTGGAAATCAATGGTAAAGCCAACCGATTTAAGGATACGTTCAATCGGGTGTGAAAAAAAAAACTATTTTAAAGGAAGAGGAAATGATCGGTGCCCGCCATTCCATTTGCAACGCATCTATCTCTATCAAGCCCCGACGCTTTTATGCTTAAAATCATACTATACTCTGCAATGAGATATTTGTTAATCTTTTTACGAGAAATAATGCTTGCTTTGCAGCCGTAATAGACATATACTGCTATAGATGTTAGGATCCATTCAAGGAATTCCAATGCTCCTCGACTATATGTAAAGTTATTATGATATCATGTAAATTAAAAATATGTCACTTCCAATACCATGTGGCATATTTTGTTGAAACCAAACAACATCTTCTTTCTCCCTTCCCCTTCACATTCTTTTTCGTCCTCCAGTAAGCCCAACGAGGAGCTCGCCAAGATCTGATGTTGCTTCTCTCTCTCTCTCTCTCTCTCTCTCCTCTCCTCTCCTCTCCTCTCTTATCATCCCTCTCACCTATATTCACACCACTTCGTCGCCTCCACCTTCCCCTGTAAGGCTGAGCTCATTGTCGTGGAGCTCCTTTTATGACGGGGCTTCCTCGCCTGATACTCGCTGACTTGAGCAAATTCACCATCTCGTTCGGCAACGATATGCTGGTTGCCCACTACCTCGAAAGGGCACTTTAGATGAATGCGATTGTAGGACAAGAAATTTTTTCGAACCTCTCAAAAGGTCCTTATGGAAGATCCATACCTTTTCAAATTACAATCTATTGTAGATTTTGCTGAATCAAAATAATACGCGGTGTGATTCACAAACAAATAGTTTTTAGAAGGATTAATTAGATATATGACATTTTAGAGTTTTAAATTTAGATATTCGTCACTTACATGTCAATGACATGTAGATGCATGAGCCACAAATCTATAAGAGTATACACAATGCTAGTCCTAACATAACACCCAGACCCAAAATTCATTATTCACGGACTAAAATATAGTCTAAAAATCCGGTATTTGTGGATACTATTGTCCTTGCAATCTTACGTTGGCATCTATCAAAACCACTTCTTTATAAAAAAAAAAACATTTCTAGCTATATACGTCATGACTCTTGAATGCATCCACCGATGCATGCACGGGCGGACCGTGTCAAAACACTTGGCCCTGCGCACCACTGCACGTATATCCCCCAGATTAATGTCGCGATCGACCTGGCTCGCGTGCGTGGATGGACGAGTACGCCACCGACCTGCATCTCATCGTGCTTTCACACGATTATCAAGCTTGGAACCGATCCAAGGTTGGGGCTCAAGATTAGCTGCCAAATAATCGGATTGAAAACTTTGTTAAATAAGAATTCAGAGCCAGTTAGTACTATTATACGGGTAATACACACTCTTTATAATAACATTAATTGCACACTCTATATATATCTGTAAAATTCCCTCACACTTTATATTATACTTTAAAATATTCTTTCTACCACAGACGTTCTATGGTGCATATTTTATTTTATATTTTTTCCTTGGGATGCTCTGATGGAGCACGGGATGGAGTTATGTTACATCTGGACCGAACCTTTTTTTTTTTTTGGCCGGAGCGTACATGTTTAGGAGCAGCAGTATCTTCTCCGGCACTACAAATTATTGCTGCCATGTGCTGTGCGCGCGCGGCACTAACATTCTTCGCTATTGTAGCGTGTGGGACGGTCCGTCCCAAATATGGTAGGAAAAAGGGTTACTCGTCGATCGAGCGAATTATCGTCATTTCACGAAAATTTCAGGCAAATTTTTACGAGACGGTATGAAATTTCCTAGCATGTTCTAAACGTGGCCGTTGAAAGATTATAGTTTTGAAAACTCTTATGTGATTACGTTCGACCACGTCACGATATGGTTGTTGCTGCGGGAGCAAGCGTGCTCTCATCGGCGATCAATCCACCTACAGCGAGCAATCCCTTCTCCATTCTTAATCTCTTCTCCTTTTAGTAAATGTGAGTTTGGTGATTTTAATGGCCAGATCCGGTGAATATGACGTGAGGGTTTGCTGTGTTTGGTTCGCGTCCGTCCGCGCCCTGCCAACCGACGGCGTGCCCGCGCGATTTGGCGCTTGTTTGGTCGCGCGTCCGTCGTCGGCGAGGCGGGACCGAGGCGCGGTCGCATAAATAACGTCTTGGGGGGCAAAGGCGCGGCCGACGATTTCAGCGCTTTTGCGCGCCCGCGCCCGTGACGATGGCGGCGCCGGCGTGTTGGCACGGCCGGGAAGGACGCGAACCAAACACGCCCATAACAAGAGAGGACAGGAGAAAGTGAGTTCCTATTCCATATAAAACCCTGACATTGTGCGTATAGAACTTTTTTTTTCCCGCTAAACTGTGTGTTTTGATCTCACGAGCCTTTTCTTGCTTGCATCTAGATGTTCACCCTAATTTTTTGCATGAAACCCTCAACAATGTATGGGTGTACTTTGATGTTTTTCTTATGGAAACTTAGGATTTTGCCTGATAACTTTAAATCGTCCTCGTGAACCCTTCTTACACACATCATTAGATAGACTGGTTTCATTGGTTATTTTATCAAAGTTCATCAGTACAACGTGCAAGTTTTACGATACTTTTTCTAGGTTTCATTAGTAACTATCCAAGTTTCACTGGACTGTCATGGTTCACCAGCATCTACTAAAGGTTTGTCGGTGTATTCTACACCGGGTGTGCCCCCCGCTTCGCTGCCAAGTGGGACCAGAGTTCAATCAGGTAGTGCCCCATACTTGGAAACATAGGGCCTAAACAGCTCAAGGTCTGGTGTCAGGTAAGGTGAAGTTCAAGCCGTTTGTTCAGGCCACGTGGTGGTCTGGCGCGCAGGCGAGCGACCAGGCCCCAGGCGCCGGGCGACCAAGTTACGTGGCGCTTGGCAAGCAGGCGCTAGGTGAGCGAGCAGGGGCAGCAGGGGTACGCGGGCCCCACTTTCAGTGATACAAGACGAAGGTACAAGGAAGCCTCCTTGCTAAGGATTTCTCCGGGATACACTGAATTCGGAGCATTCAATGCGACAGAACCATTCTGACGGAGTGGTCGGGGCCCTGACAGTATGATTGCCCTCGCCCCGCTAGTGATGTCAGCAACACTGTGGCCGTCTCCGTAGCCGTCCCGTTCACGTCTACTGCTGTGTGACAAAAAGACGCTTGGGGCAGGCGGGTCGCTCTATCCTATTCAAGTTGTCCCGTTGTCAGAAGTAGGGGTAGGAAAGGTGGCGGCAAGGACTAGCGCATGAGGAATGATGGCTACAGTGGTAGGATCATTTAATGTGCACTATATAGCACGTTGTGACCCACACCAACCCGGGTATATAAGGGCTGGGGGTGCATCTGTAGAAGGGCCCGGTTCTCGAATCGATCCAGAGATCGGACCCTCCAAAGACTAGCCAGTTCATACATCGCAAAAAGTTTGAGCAGTATTAGGGCTATTACCCGATCAGGGGACCTGAACCTGGGTAAACCTAAGTGTCTGTTCTTGTGTTCGTGCGCCGAAGAGAGGAGAGGAGTGAGTCGGCTGCACACACCCCACTGCCGAACAACCGTATTGGATTCTAGAAAACCTGTCAACTGAAATACGCCGACAAGGTTCATAGGCCTTTTTTTCAAGATTCATCAGTAGCTTTTTCAAGTTTCATCAGTTTTTTTCAAGGTTCATTAGGGATTCACGCATATTTTATATGTGTATTTGTCAAGGTTTATTAATATTTCACGAGGTTCCGTGGTTATTTTTCTAAGGTCCCATGTTGATGTATGTCAGCCGTTCGAAAGAAAGATTCCTATTAGACGTCTAATTTGGCTAGCTCAACTAGCTTTCAATGTGTAGTTTTCGGATTCAAATCCCATCCCGTGGTTAGCTCAACTAGCTTTCAATGTGGAGTTCCTGGGTTCAA
Source organism: Raddia guianensis (assembly GCA_036346415.1). Lineage (NCBI taxonomy): Eukaryota > Viridiplantae > Streptophyta > Magnoliopsida > Poales > Poaceae > Raddia > Raddia guianensis. The sequence continues at coordinate 34,117,706 of CM070536.1, forward strand.
ATCCTGCCTCCCACTATTTTCCCATCCGACCCCGCTCCCCTCGCTCCCTGCCGCTTGCCTTCAGCACGTTATCCATGGAGTTTGGTTTCCCAGCACCCTTTCATATTTTTCTATTTTTTAAGGCCATAAGAATATTAATTTCAATCCTATCTTCCCCTGGCATTTTCTCGGTTCCTTTTTCCTTTTTATTTTTTTAGGTCACAAACAAAATCATTTTTCCCCTTTTCCCCAGCATGGCGTGGAGTTTGATTTCAATCCCAGCACCCCCAAATTTTCTGAATGATCTTTCCTTTTTCTATTTTTTAAGGTCACAAAAATCAATTACCCCTTTTCCCCAGCGCCCTTCCCCCCCAAAAAAATATAGCACATCTTTTCCTTTTCTATTTTGTTTTTTTAGATCACGAAAATATCAGTTTCATCTTCTCCTCAGCTCCCCTCCCCCTCTCCGCTACTTACCTTCAACATGGTCCTTGTTACGCGTGGAGTTGGGTTGAATCTCAGTGTCCCCTCAATTTTACGGCACCTTTTTACTTTTATATTTTGTTTTTGTAGGCTAAAAAAGCATTTTCCTCTTTTTTTTCCCATGAACATCCCCCTCCCGCCCGCCCGTTGGTTGCCTTCAGTGTGGTCCGCGTTACACATGGAGTTGGGTTTGAATCCCAGCCCCCCTAAATTTTCCCATCGCCTTTTTCCTATTTTGTATTTTTTAGGTAAAAAATTGGAATTATGCAAAAATAGAACAATGTCTGCACAAAGAACATTCTTCCAAAGTTTGGATGTTTGTCAAAAAAATTTTGAAGTTAAAATTTAAAATAGGTTCTTCAATTGCCTATCTATCCCCTTTTCTATTATGTTTCTTAGGTCACAAAGTAAATCCAAAAAACTGAAAGTTCGCTAAAATGAAACCATACCCGCGCAAGACATTCACACATAGTTTTGGATGTATCTCAAAAAATTTTGAAGTTTAAATTTAAAAATGTCTTATTCTTTTCTATTTAGCCCCATATGTCTCCCATTTTCTATTTTGTTTTCTCTATGTTCCCACTTATAATGTCTTTCAAATATTGTTCCTTTTCTCTTATGCTCCCTCCTATTCCTTTCGATTTAGCCTGTTAACCATGAAATGCGTGCGCCAGCGCGCTTTCCTTCCTAGCAGTTTTAGTGAGGCATGTATGTCACTTAGTTGATGAAGTTTTTCTTTCCTATACTCATTGATCAATTCTCTTAAGCTAACTACCTCTATTCATTATTCCACATAAAATAATGATGCGATGTTCTTATCTCTAGTTAGCTGTCTTTGGGTTACGAGGCATACTCGATGACTTTTCTTTCGGTTTAAGTACAATAAGCCTTATACTATATTGTTAAATTATTTAGTATTTCTCCGCACTAATCCATGATGTTATTAAATTTGTTATATGAACAACAATCCATACCATTTTGTTATATGTAAATTATGCCCAGTGTTGTATGTGTTGTGATGTCGATCATTGTGAGGATATTTGTGCGATTGTGCTTGATATCTTGGGAGCTATCACGGGACACATATCTAAACACCCCAATTTAACTTCGTTTCAATTGAGAATGACCACTTAGTTGTTTTTTGGGCAGCTAGTGGATAACCTCTATTAAATCGAACGTGAATTTAGGAGGATCTCCACACTTATATTCTATTTAAATGTAAACATTTGCTCCAACAAAAACTATCTTTTTTTGCGCGCTCCTTCACATGACAATACCCACCTCCGCATTTTCCCTCTAAGTCAAAGATAGAGACGTGTTGTACCATATACACCTCCAAGTAGATCACGATCCACCCCTTACATGGACCGGACAAAGTAATGTAGGTGCCACTTAGGTTAAGCCCTTAATCCACTCCTAAACTTCGAGCCAAACATGTTCATAAAAATCTACAGAACATTAATGGCTTGTGTGGCATTTGCACCGCTTGATTTAAATAAATAAATTTTTTTATAATAATATTTTAAAGAATAATGTATTGAAAGCTCATCATTTGATCAAAATCTAACATACATTAATATCATTTTACATTTACTTTAAAGGAATCACCCACCTTTGATATGCAACTATCTAATCTTGTCACTGCCTCGTACCTTATTTAACCCTCAACACATCCTCATCTCACTCTCATCTCACGTGATTCTTGTTTGCTCTCCCTCCTTGTCCTCTCTGCCTGTGTGTTATCTCCCCCAAATGGAACCGCACCACACATAATTTTTCCTTCTTTTCTCCTTGATTCGCCTTTGGCTACTTTATTTTTACAAAACACCTTAATGGCTTTGATCTATTTCCATCTATACTGATGGTCCTTTGGTCTAGATCTAGGGTTAGGGGTTGAAAGATGGCAGTCCAATCATTTAGATCTAAAGACAGAGGGGGGTGATGAATATGGTAGGGGTGGTGCCACCACCCCTTGCCGCCGCCGTATTGGTGCGTCCCCTACCCCTCGTCGCCACCGCTGCTCAAGGACCTCTTTGTTATCTTTGTTACCTAAACTTTAGAATAAGTATCATCTCTCTTTGAAACAATTTTATTCGAGAAGTCATGGCTAGTCAATATTTCTACTCAACAACCATCAACGATAAGTTTTTTAGGGAAAAAACATACAAAAGCATACAAATAAAACTTATAGAAAAAGGCAGTTTTCCTTTAGTATAATACTTTAATTAATAATAAAGTATCATTTCTACGTATAAAATACCAAACATGTCCACTCACAATTGAGAGGAGAAAAAACTGCAAAACAACGTCATGTATATATTGGGAAGCTGTCAAGCTGAGGCCACAAAAGATTAAAGCAAAGCATACACAAAGTCAGACCAGGTTAGTAGCAGCATAGTTAAAAGATGTCACCTACAAGGCTACAAGCGGCATCATCTCTCTTTTTTTTCCTATGAGAAGAAGCAAGCAAAGCAAGCGAGCACAATTAACCAAATAGAGCTGTGTGGGAGGCGACGAGGAAGAACTGAAGAAGGCAGAGGCAGGTGCAGGCGCAGGCGCGTGAGGAAACGAAGGAAAAAAAAAAAGGAAGGCAAATAGGCGAGACAGAAAAAATACACGAGCGACAAACGGCAACAAAAATAGGAGTCGGAGGCGACGAGGCGGAGGCGGAGGCGGAGGAGAGAGGGTGGGAGCACGCGCGTGCGCAGGCAGGCAGGCAGGGGAGGCGGAGAGGGGGGGCAGGGGCAAAAGCGGGAGCGCAGGAGGGGAGGGGAATCGCGTCGGAATTCCGGCGAATCGGCGGGATCCGGCCGGGATCTGCGCGGCGGATGAGGGGTCGGCACCATGAAATGGTCGACATTGCTCAGTAAGGTCGTCTTCGCCGGCCAGCAGCAGGAGCCGCCGCCGCCGCCGCCGCCGCCGGCGTCCCCGCTCCACCGCCACCCGCAGGGCCTCCACGCCGACCCCGACCACGCCACCCCGCGGCTCAGCTCCGCCTCCACCAGCGGGAGCGCCGAGGAGGGTGGGGTCGGAGGTGGCGCCGGCTTCGCGGCGGCGTTCGACGCGGCGTCCGGGAACTCTCCCTCCGCCGCCGCATCCCTTGCCAGGTGGGCCCTGACGCCGTTTTCGCCTTGCCGCTGATGCGTGCCCAGCTCTGACGCGATCCTGCTTCGTGCGTTTCCGGATTGAACAATGGCGATCGGATTTGGATTCCGGAGCGCTCGATCACAGCCGCTTGTTTCACACTTCATTCCTGGGATTTTTTTGTTTTCTCTTTGGTGATTTGGTTGGTGGATGTGGGGTTGGTCGTTGGATTAACGTTTTGACCTTGCGGATTCATAAGCCTGAACGTGATTTTCAGCTCAAGCTTGTGACGAAGCTCCAATGTTTTCATGGTTAACGTTTTGACCTTGTCGATCGATACACCTGAATGTGTTTTTAGCTCAAGCTTACCTTGAGGCATGAAACGGCAGTTTTTTTTTTTTTTTGCTTGTCTGCCTTCAGCTGAAATGATGTTGGACTAGGATGGTTGTTGGACAAGGCGTTAGCTGCACGGTCAATTCATGGATTTGATTGCATCTGTGGGCTATGGCCCTCGTCCTTTTGATTTTGTTCTGTCTTTGCATTTGCTTCTGTATAGTTAAATCCCTGTGGTCGTACGCTTTAATTTTAGTAGAGAAATGGTAATGTCTACTTGTCACGATTCAGGCCAACTTGCTAAACCTGGAGAGCTTCATTTGTTGATTCTTGCTTGCATTTGCGCTGCTGTAGGATTAAGATGGTGCATGTCATTCCAAGATTTTGTTTGATTTAGTTTGCCTTTGTGGTGATCCGCTAAACTTGATTCTTCACTTGCTGGAATAAAATGTTTTGCCGTGTCATGCCCATGTTCCCATTGAAAAAGAAGTTTGAATTATTTTGTATGACATGCTGAATGTCTTGATACATTCCAAATTCTGCAGCAAGAAGCCTCATTATCTATTTACCAAGAGGATGTCTGGCTCCATATTTAGTTAGCATCCCTTGTACAATTGGTAATGAAGTTTGCTATTGAAATCACCGTGGAGTTACATAATAGTTTTGCTTTGAACTCATTACATGTATTTCAGATTTGAAGAAGTAATTATATAGAAAATGGAAACTTATAAGCTGTATTTGTTAATATATATACTTAAACTTTTGCTCTGGAATTTTTATTCACTATTATTTAGTTGTTTCTTTGGCCACTGCTGCTGTTTTTACAACTTCAAACTACCAAGAAAGAACAATACTTGTGTACTTGCATAACTAATGAGTCCATGCCAGTCTCATTTCTTGAACTCACACTAGAATCTGTTGGTAAGGGATGAATCATGAATCCTAAGTAATGTGGTTGGATAAAGGTGTGTATGTGTGTTGTTTCATCACCTAAAAAATGCTGTGTTGGATCTTGTAAGGTACGCTAGCCTGGTAAAAGGGGTAGCATTAGTATCTGACGAGCATGCTCTGATACAATAGTTCTGACTTTTACTTGTCAATATCTCCTCAAATCTCTCATGGTAATCCATGTATTCGTATGTATAGTGCCAATGACACTCTTGCACTATATAGTTCCGATGCATAAAATTCTACCTTACAACAAATAAATAAGCACCACAGTCGTCATTTTAAATATTGATTAGAACTTTGGTTCTTCTGGTGAATGATGGTATTTGTATGCAAAAATTATATGATCTATGCTTAAATTATATGATCTGTACTTAGTATCCTTCCTCTTGCACTTGCAGGGGAAAAAATGAATTGGAGTTGGACTTCAGGAGGTTCTGGGAAGAATTCCGCTCTTCCAGCTCTGAAAAGGTGTCCTCACACTTGTTTCACATTGTCAACGTAAACCAAATAACATCTTTTTAGGTTGTCCTTACCCTGACATGTGTTATGATTTTCCCTGTGCAGGAGAAAGAAAGGGCTTTAAATTTGGCAGTAGATGTCTTCTGTAGGCTAGTGAAGCAACAGTCTAGTGTAGCTCAATTAGTTTCAAAGTATGATTCCGTACACTTATGCATTAAATTGCTAAAATTTATAGCTGTTCTTTTTGCAAGAAATCTTAATCCAAGTTCCTTTTTTTTTGTTGATTTCTCTCAAAATTGCTGCAGATTAGTAGAAGCACATGTTTTTGCTTTTGTTATTGGAAGAGCTTTTGTTACCGATGTGGAGAAACTGCGAATCCACAGTAAAGGAAGATCCTTGCTTGTTGATGATGTTATTGGTTTCTTTTTAGAGGTCACAGAGGTTTGTCCCTGTAACATTGTAGCACTTTTCCAGGCTTGAGGTGACCATACATTCTCTGATAAACCCTGTTCTATGATCCAGCTTGGCATATGTCCAGGTTCAAACTTGTTATATGCTGTGGAGGTTCTTGTGACAGAGGTTTGTGCAGTTCCTCTTGTTAATATTAAAACATTATGCTTTACCTGTGCATTTTAATTTTGTCAATATATTTTCCAACATAACAGCAAGAAAAGCTGTGGTGTACTTTGATAGTTGCTTGGCACTGCGGTTTGTTTAGAAGCTAGTCTGTAGTGGTATTCGAGTTGGTAAACAAGCTAGCCTGTTCTTGATACATATACTGCGAAAAGGACTCCATTTGTTTAACTTTGTAGTGCAGCTAGTGCTGTCATGCTGCTTCCACAAAAGTGTTTTTTTTATAATACTGTTTTTATCTGTATATTGGACTGTCACTTTTCTCTGTCAGGACACTGTCTGAACCATCTGGATGATGAAAATGATTTCAAACATCTGAATAAAAGAGTCTCGTCGTTGTTATAGCAAACCTTGTCAAAACATTGTAGTTCTTTCTTTACTGTATAATGTTGCCCATAGATGTTTAAAGAGCACTGTATCTCTAAGCAATTAGTGATTCACAGCTTGACAGTTGGTGTTATATACTGGTGTTGTGCTGTGCAAGTGGATTACTGGAATTTGCAGCTTTGGTTCTCTATGCTTTTATTTGCAACTTTTGTTGAACATCGAACATTGAATCATGAAACAGTAATACATGGTATGAAGAAGCAAGAGACATTTGCTTTCTGACAAAAGAGCTTAACTGTAATATGGCCTTACATGATTGATATCTGGTATTTGTGATCCTGGACGAAACAACATTTTTAACTGCTCAGAGTAACATGTATTTCCTTTTTTTTTTTTTTGGTTACAGACTATTGATAAGCAGCCTTTGTTGGACTCTGGCATTTTGTGCTGCCTTATATATATTCTCAATTCCCTATTGTGCCCTAATGAATCCCCCCAAAAACCGTCTCCTGTTGGTCGACTTGGATCACCAAGTGAGAAAAGAACTGATTGGGGCCCTATGCAATCACGGCGGCTTGAGGTAATGCTAGTCATCTACTTCTCATATAATGAGGATTTCCTTCATAAGATTCCGTAGTTTTTATGTATGCTTGCTTGTTAATATTTTACTGATTGGGCTTCGGATTTCACTTTTTTCTGCAGTATCCATATGAATTATTATAAGTCTGTTGCTTTATGTTCAAATATGTGAAATTGGCCCCAGCTACTACTTTCTTGTCATGATTAATTTGGGTTTTTGACTTCTTTTCTTGTTCTTATTTGGAGATTGAGGGAAGCGTGATACATATAATGAAAGCACTAGCAAGCCATCCATCTGCTGCACCAAGCTTAATTGAAGATGATGCTCTACAGCTTCTTTTCCACATGGTTGCAAATGGCTCCCTGACCGTGTTTTCTCGGTTCAGGGAGGGTCTTGTTCCTCTACACACAATTCAGCTTCATCGCCATGCAATGCAGGTAACTTGATGTAATGCAGGCACATGGCATTATTGATGGCTACATGATCATGTTCCTCTCACATCACAATCTGCTAAACATATAAAGTTCATAAACAAACAGGTTCTTGGACTTCTTCTTGCAAACGACAACGGAACTTCTGCAAAATACATAAGGAAGCACCATCTGGTACATTTCTTACTTCTTCATCTTGGATGCAAATATTTCATTTCTGTAATCCTATTTTTGGCAGTTATTTTATCTTAGCAGATGAAGCCGTTCATGCCAAACACCATGTTACAGTGTGCCCTTAGTGATTTTGATGCAATACTATATATGTCTAACTGTAACCTGCTGTCTACTTTTATTGGCAAACGGTAGAACTCTTGATGAGCAGAAAAATTTTTATTGAATCATCTAAAGTACTTCATTCAGACAGTTTTTTTTGGAACACCTATTTTTTACATATATTATTGATTAATCTTATTAACCCCTTATTGGTCATTGTAGATTAAAGTACTTCTTATGGCTGTGAAAGATTTCAATTCTAAGAGTGGTGATGCTGCTTACACCATGGGCATCGTGGATTTGTTACTGGAATGTGTTGAGTTGTCGTACAGGCCTGGTAAATATTATCAGACTTTTGCCATTCAAATGCTTTTCTTACAAGTATAGATGGAATGACTAAAAAATTCAATGTTTACTAATTAAATTGTCAGCCTTGTGCTTGTGATGAGTGTTTTCTTAATATTTGGTTTAACTTGCAGAGGCTGGGTCCATAAGGCTCAGGGAAGACATACACAATGCGCATGGCTACCAGTTCCTTGTTCAGTTTGCTCTTACATTATGTGGCTTACATAAAAACCAGGCGCTTCAATCCCCGTCCAAGTTAGTAGCTGATGAGGATGGATTGGATCCTCCTCATGGATTAGAACAAGATTCATTCCCATTGGATCTTTCACCCCAGCTGTCCAGGTTGCTTGATGTTCTTGTAAATTTGTCGCAAATTGGCCCCTCTGAAAATTGTTTCAGTAAAAGTATGAAATCTTCTCATGGGAAAGGAACGGGTCATAACAGAAGCCGAACTCCATCTGCTGACAAGTTTGCAGATGAGATTTTGGAAATTAGTAGCCCCAAGGTAAAAGATCTTGAAGCCATTCAGATGCTACAGGATATTTTTCTGAAGGCAGACAACTTGGAAGTGCAAGCTGAAGTTCTCAATAGAATGTTCAAGATTTTCTCAAGCCATCTTGAAAATTACAAGCTATGCCAACAACTGCGAACTGTTCCTCTTTTTATCCTAAACATGGGTGGCTTCCCTGCAGCACTTCAAGAGGTTATCTTAAAAATATTAGAATATGCAGTCACAGTTGTAAATTGCATTCCAGAGCAGGAGTTGCTATCACTCTGTTGCTTATTGCAGCAACCAATTTCTACCAGTCTTAAACATACAATACTTTCATTCTTCGTAAAGCTCCTCTCATTTGATCAGCAGTACAAAAAAGTTTTGAGGGAGGTGGGTGTTCTGGATGCATTGTTAGATGACTTGAAACAAAACAAGCTTTTCTCTGGAGATGAGCTGCCGAGCAAGGCCTCTGACTTTCCAGACAAGATGCACAATGCATGTAATTTTCCAAAAACCATGGACAACGAAGACGCAATTCTTTCACCAAAGTTAATGGCTTCTGGTTCTGCAAAATTTCCCATGTTTGAAGATGAAGGAACAATTACTGTTGCTTGGGATTGCCTTTTCTATCTGCTGAAGAGAGCTGAGCCTAACCAGCAATCTTTCCGATCTTCCAATGGTGTCAACACCATTCTTCCTTTCTTGGTATCTGAAAGCCACAGATCTGGGGTTCTACGGTTGGTTTCATGCCTAATAATTGAAGATTCTCTTCAGGTTTATATTTGCACCTACTCTACTACTAAAGCACCAAATTAATTTTTTATGTGGAAACATCTTAATTTTGGGGCATGTATGTTTAATTCTCAAGCTCATGGGCCTACGTAGAGTACCTATGCAAGTTTAATGGCCTATTTTCTTATTTGTGCCGTGTGATTTGTTGATTTTAACCATGATAATTAAGTAAATTTTAGCATCAAGCCAGGTGAAGTCGACTTCTTTAACACATGAAAATCGTGCTCTTTTCAGGCTCATCCAGAAGAAATAGGGTCACTGATTGAAATCTTGAAGAGTGGGATGGTATCAACCTCATTGGGTTCTCAATACAAGCTTGAAAATGATGCAAAGTGTGATACATTTGGTGCTTTGTGGCGTATTCTTGGTGCAAACAGTTCAGCACAAAGAATTTTTGGAGAAGCCACAGGATTTTCCCTGCTATTAACAACACTTCATAGTTTCCAGAATGACAGTGAAAACGAGACTGATTCATCCTTGCTTACTCACATGAAGATATTCGGTTTTCTAATGCGAGCTATGACAGCTGCGGTATGCAACAATTCTGTTAATAGGATAAGGCTGCACACAATCCTTTCATCACACGCTTTCTACGATCTTCTCTCAGAATCTGGGTTGCTTTGTGTGGATTGTGAAAAGCAAGTTATCTTGCTTTTGCTTGAGCTTGCACTTGAGATTGTTCTTCCTCCCACCAGTAACCTGCAAGTAGAGAGCATTTCATCAGAAACTTTAGAGGATGAATCAGGTTTCTTGTCTGCAACCTCATTTGGACTTTCAAGGCTTGACAGGGAGCGAGTGTATAATGCCAGTGCAGTTGTCGTATTGATCCGCTCCTTGCTAATATTTACACCTAAAGTTCAACTTGAGTTACTGAGATTCATTGAGAAGCTAGCAAAGGCTGGTCCCTTCAACCAGGAGAATCTAACTTCTGTCGGTATGGACAAAAGTTGTTCTTTTTACTATTTTTTTTTCTCTCTCTGGTTGACAAGACTAGAGTGCCTTATGTTTCTCTTGCCCTTATACAGGATGTGTTGGTCTTCTACTTGAGACAATCAACCCATTTTTGGAGGGTTCATCTCCTATTCTTAATCATGCTTTGGTAATTGTTGAAGTGCTAGGTGCTTATAGGTCAGTTATATAACATGAAATTATAACGCTGATCCCTTTGTAGCAGCTTATGTTTTTTCTTTTTTGCAGTACATTTTATGCTCCTTTTTTCTGTCAGGTTGTCTTCTTCTGAATTAAGACTCCTTGTGAGGTATATACTTCAGCTGAAAGTGAAGCGCTCAGGTCATCTTTTTGTTAATATGATGGACAAGTTGATTCAAATGGAAGATGTCAGACGAGGAAATATTTCTTTAGCCCCTTTCATTGAGATGGACATGAGTAAAGTCGGCCATGCATCTATTCAAGTTTCATTAGGAGAAAGGACATGGCCACCTGTTTCTGGGTACTCATTTGTTTGTTGGTTCCAATTTCGAAACTTCTGTAGAAGCCATGCTAAGGAATCAGAAAAAATATCGAAAGGGGCACATGGTAAAAGGGGTGGACAAGTTTTGCGCATCTTTTCTGTAGGTGCAGTTGATGATGCCAATACTTTGTATGCTGAACTTTATGCTGAACTTTATCTCCATGACAATGGTGTTTTTACTATAGCAACAAGCAATTCAAGTACGTTGTCATTTCCTGGGATTGAAATGGAAGAAGGAAAATGGCACCATCTTGCAGTTGTTCATAGCAAGCCAAATGCATTAGCTGGCCTTTTTCAAGCAAGCGTGGCTAGCCTTTATCTTGATGGTAAGCTGAGGCACACTGGCAAGCTTGGATACTCACCATCCCCATTTGGTAAATCCTTGCAAGTAACACTTGGTACACCTGCTACCCGTGGTAAAGTTTCTGATTTATCATGGAGGCTCCGCTGTTCTTATCTTTTTGAGGAAGTACTGACACAAGGCAGCATTTGCTTCATGTATATTCTTGGGCAAGGTTACCGGGGATTGTTCCAGGACACTGATCTTCTGAGATTTGTCCCAAACCGGGCGTGCGGTGGAGAGGTTATGGCAATTCTTGATTCGTTAGAAGTGGAAGTAGCTGCACCTTCAAGTAGCCAGCGCATTGATAGTTCAATGAAACAAGGGAATTCTAGACTTGAGAGCAGTGGAATTGTATGGGATATGGAAAGGTTAAGAAATTTTTCCTTACAATTGTCTGGGAGGAAGCTCATATTTGCTTTTGATGGAACATCATCAGACGCTTTTCGAGCATCTGGGACTCTGTCTCTGCTGAATCTCGTTGATCCGACTTCTGCTGCTGCATCCCCAATAGGAGGTGTGGACTTTTTTAGCTATTAAATATACATCTGTCTTTCTGAATTGCAATATGCCAAGATTCAGTTAATTTTTAATTTTTATGTTGACAGGTATACCACGGTATGGACGCCTAAGTGGTGATGTTTACGTGTGCAATCAGTGCACAATTGGTGACACTGTTCAAACAGTTGGTGGGATGCCTGTTGTGCTTGCTCTAGTTGAAGCTGCTGAAACTAGGGATATGCTGCATATGGCACTGGAATTGCTCGCATTATCTCTTCAACAGAGCCATCAAAATGTGAAGGACATGCAGGCCTTGAGGGGGTATCATCTTCTTGCACTTTTTCTGCACAGGAGAATGTCACTATTTGATATGCAATCTCTTGATATCTTCTTCCGTATTGCTGCCTGTGAGGCCTCCTTTCCTGAGCCACAGAAATCAAATATAAACCGTACATCAAGCTATGCATCTGGGATATCCCCAGAGGTCAGTCTTGATGATCTCACCTTACCCAAGTACCGCGATGATGTTTCTTCTGTTGGATCACATGGAGATCTAGATGATTTTTCAGCTCAAAAGGATTCATTTAGCCATCTTTCTGAGCTTGAGAATGCTGACTTAGCTGGCGAGACTTCTGAGTTCATAGTCTTGTCAAATGCTGATATGGTTGAGCATGTCCTCTTGGACTGGACAATATGGGTTACTGCTCCTATCTCAGTGCAAATAACTCTTCTGAGTTTTCTTGAGAGGATGGTATCAATGCATTGGTTCAGAAATCATAACCTCACTATACTACGTCGAATTAATCTTGTGCAGCATCTCCTTGTTACTTTACAACGTGGTGATGTTGAAATTGCTGTGTTGGAGAAGCTTGTTGTGCTGCTTGGTGTCATCTTGGAGGATGGTTTTCTAGCTTCCGAGTTGGAGCTTGTAGTGAGATTCATAATCATGACATTTGATCCTCCTGAGCTCACTCCGAATCGCCAAATTGTCCGCGAGGCTATGGGCAAGCATGTCATTGTGAGGAACATGTTATTGGAAATGCTTATTGATCTACAAGTAACCATAAATGCTGAAGAGTTGATGGAGCAATGGCATAAAGTTGTTTCATCCAGATTGGTCACCTATTTCCTTGATGAAGCTGTGCATCCGACAAGTATGAGATGGATCACGACTCTCTTAGGAGTTTGCCTTACATCATCTACCACATTTGCTCTAAAATTCCGTACAAGTGGTGGTTTCCAAGGGTTGAATCACGTGCTTCCAAGCTTCTATGATTCTCCTGAGATATATTATATACTCTTCTGTTTGGTTTTTGGGAAGCCTGTTTATCCTCGAGTACCAGAGGTTCGCATGCTTGATTTCCATGCTCTTATGGCTAGTGACGGAAACTATGGAGAGTTGAAGTTTGTGGATTTATTAGATACTATTATTGCAATGGCAAAAGCTACATTTGATTCATTGATTATGAAGTCTATGCTGGCACATCAGAATAACAATCTTTCACACCTTAATGGCACGTTGGTTGCGGATCTTGTGGAAGCAACATCAGACATGGGAGGAGATCTTCAAGGAGAAGCTCTGATGCACAAGACATATGCAGCGAGGTTAATGGGTGGTGAAGCAGCAGCTCCTGCTGTTGCTACTTCAATATTGCGGTTCATGGTTGATTTGGTGAAGATGTGCCCACCGTTCTCTGCTGTTTGCAGGCGTCATGATTTCCTAGATAGCTGTATTGATTTATATTTCTCCTGTGTAAGGTTTGTATGATGTGCATATATCAAGTTATCTGGTGGCCTAGACGTTTATATTAAGCATTTTTTTTTTGTTTCGCAGGTCTGATTGTGCCCTGAAAATGGCAAAAGATCTAACAACGTCATCAACAGATGAGAAGAATTTGCGTGATGATGACAACGAAAGTTCAAAAGATACCTTTTCAAGTTTGCCACAGGATCAGGAACAATCTGCCAAAACTTTGAGTGTTGCAAGTTTTCCTCAGGACCAGAAAAGTACCAGCTCAGAAAGTACTGGCATGCAGAACTCTTTTGAAACTGCTGAAGTAAAAGCAGAAGGCTCTTCCAATGAGGAGATCAGCACAAAGTTTTTAAATGGAGATGCAAACCAAGTTCTTCAGAACGCTCATGATCAAGGACAAATATCAGCACCAAGTTCAAATGGCATTGCTGAGTCCCACCTGCTAGCTGATTCACCTAGTACAGTTTCTATGAATAACATAGGATCCCCTGTTTTGTCTGAGAGATCAACCCACAAAGCAGCAAGCACTCCTACTGCATCTCCCCTGGCCCCATTCACATCTTGGTCTGGTAGTCCAGGATTGTATACTGATGGTAGACACCTAACAGCTTCTCCATCCATGTCTTCAACTCTATCTGGGATGGACCTAGATTCATCTCCTGATCTGAAGGGAAACACTCAGGGATCACCTGCAGTGAACACACTTTTCCCAATCAATTCAAAGCTTTTGCTTGACATAGATGATTTAGGTTATGGGGGTGGCCCTTGCTCTGCAGGAGCTACTGCTGTTCTTGATTTTGTTGCTCAAATCCTAGCTGATATTACTTCAGAACAGCTTAAAGCGACACTTTTTATTGAGAGCCTTCTGGAGTCTGTACCTTTGTTTTTAGATATTGATTCTGCTTTGGTTTTTCAAGGCCTGTGTCTAAGCAGATTGATGAACTTCCTCGAAAGAAAACTCTTGCTTGATGATGAAGAAGATGGGAAGAAACTTGACAAGAACCGCTGGTCCGCCAATTTAGATCCACTTTGTTGGATGATTGTTGATCGTGTATACATAGGCTGCTTTCCAACCCCACTCGGGGTACTCCGGACGCTGGAATTCTTGATGTCCATGTTGCAACTTGCTAATAATGATGGTCGTATCGAAGATGCAGTACCTTCGGGTAAAGGTATTTTATCCATTGCTCGAGGAAGCAGACAACTTGATCCTTACATTCATGCCATATTGAAGAACACAAACCGGATGATAATGTACTGTTTTCTGCCAACATTCCTTAAGAATATGGGGGAGGATGACCTGCTTGCAAATCTTGCTTTCCTAACAGAAACTGGGAGAAGTTTACCTTCTAAACCTTCTCAGGAGGACTATTCTGTTGATATATGTACTATTCTTCAGCTTGTGATTGCTAATAAGAGACTAGTGCTGTGCCCAAGTAATGTTGATACCGATCTAATGTGCTGTTTCTGCATAAATCTAATGGCACTTCTTCGTGACAAGAGACTAACTGCTCAAAATTTAGCTGTGGATTTACTTAAATACTTGGTAGTTCATCGACGGCCGTCTCTTGAGGACCTGCTAGTTTCCAAGCCTAACCAAGGGCAGCAAATGGACATCCTGCATGGAGGGCTTGACAAACTACTGACTGGAAGTACATCGGTGTTTTTTGAGTGGCTCCAGAATTCTCAGCAAACAATTAGCAAAGTGTTGGACCAATGTGCTTTAATTATGTGGGTTCAATACATTACTGGCTCAGCAAAATTTCCTGGGGTGAGAATAAAAGGCATGGAAGTGAGGCGCAAGAAAGAGATGGGACGGAAATCACGTGAAACTGTAAAAGTAGATGCAAGGCACTGGGAGCAGATAAATGAAAGAAGGTACAATCTTGATTTGGTTCGTGATGTGATGTCTACAGAGCTAAGAGCAATCCGCCAGGACAAATATGGATGGATATTGCATGGAGAAAGCGAGTGGCAGAGCCAGCTCCAACAGCTTGTACATGAAAGAGGTATTTTCCCCATGCGGCAGTTATCCACAGAGCCTCCATGGCAGCTATGTGCTGTTGAAGGACCATATAGAATGCGGAAGAAACTTGAACATTCCAAATTTAAGATAGATACTATTCAGAATGTTTTAACTGGCAACCTTGGGCTGGATGATGTTGAGATGGTGAAGAAAGAGGATGGAGATATGTTGATGACATCTGGATCAGATACAATGTCAGGCTTAAATCTTTTGACCTATGACGCTGAAAGGAAGGAACTTGATGCTGCTGATTTTGCATCTTTCAAAGAAGATGATGAGATATTCAAAGGAGGAAGCACAGTGTCAGCTCCAATTGGATGGACTGATGATAAAAGCAGCATTAATGAGCAGAGTCTTCACTCTGCCACAGAAGTGGGAGCAAAATCAAGTTCATTTTCTTATCACATGACAGAGAGTTTCCGAGGTAAATCTGAACTTAGTTCACCAAGACAGACACCTTCAGTTAAAGGCACTGATGCAAGAAACTCAGAGGACAAATCAGAAAAAGAATTGCTTGATAATGGAGAGTATCTTATCAGACCTTATCTGGAACCATCTGAAAAAATAAGGCACAAATACAATTGTGAACGGGTTGCTGGTCTTGACAAGCATGATGGAATATTTCTTATTGGAGAACTTTGCTTATACATTATTGAGAACTTCTACATTGATGATTCCAATTGCGTTTGCGAAAAGGGCAGTGAAGATGAGCTATCTGTGATTGATCAAGCTTTAGGTGTGAAAAAGGACATACTGGGAAGCAGTGATTCTCAGCAGAAATCACCTTCAACATGGAGTGCAACTGCAAAGGTTTTGCTTGGTGGCAGAGCATGGGCATATAATGGAGGTGCTTGGGGTAAGGAGAAGCATTGCAGTAGCAGCAACCTGCCCCATCCATGGCATATGTGGAAGCTTGATAGTGTCCATGAACTCCTAAAACGTGATTATCAGCTCCGCCCTGTTGCAATTGAGATTTTTAGCATGGATGGGTGTAATGAGCTTCTAGTTTTTCATAAAAAGGAGAGGGAGGAAGTTTTCAAAAATCTGATTGCCATGAACCTTCCACGGAATAGCATGTTGGTATTCTTGCCCTTTGCACTCACACATCAACTGTTATTACTATGTGCATTTGATTGGATTTGATATCATATCCTACTGGAACTGAAATGATTTTAAAATAATGAATTAACAATCTTGAGAACCTCTCCTAGCTATAGTGGCACGGAAGGTAACATGAGCGATTGTCAATTCATAGCATCACTCGCCAGAGGGAATAATATTCATGTTTCAATCAATGTCACTGAATTTGTTTTTTCAGATGCTATCTTCCTAGTTAAAATCTCGTAACGATTCGCATTGTTAACATTTGTTAACTATTTGAAATTGAATGACTTGACATTTGACAATTTTACATGTGATTAGGATGCTTGAGCACAGGAAGTTCCTAATAATTTGAGAAAATGTGCCTTTCCACAGGTTGGACACAACAATATCAGCGTCCTCAAAACAGGATAGTGGTGAGGGGAGCCGTCTTTTTAAAGTCATGGAAAAATCATTCTCTAAAAGATGGCAAAGTGGAGAAATTACCAACTTTCAATATCTCATGCATCTAAATACACTTGCTGGTCGAGGGTACAGTGACCTTACACAGTACCCAGTATTTCCATGGGTTCTTGCAGATTACGAGAGTGATACTTTAGATCTGACAAACCCAAAGACATTCCGTAAGCTTGACAAACCAATGGGATGTCAAACAGGGGAAGGAGAAGAGGAATTCCGTAAGAGGTTTGTTCATCTTACATGAATACAAAATACTTCTTTTGTTTCTTTTGTCAATTGGAAAAGAAGTTTTTTCGTGTTGCTAAAACATATTATAGGCCTGTTCATTTAGCATCAAGTGAAATACTTTTTTTTTTTTGTTCCTTTCAGATATGATAGCTGGGATGATCCTGATGTGCCTAAGTTCCATTATGGTTCTCATTATTCTAGCGCTGGCATTGTCCTTTTCTATCTTTTAAGGTTGCCTCCCTTTAGTATGGAGAACCAGAAATTGCAGGGTGGGCAGTTTGACCATGCAGACCGACTATTCAATAGTGTCAGAGATACATGGGTCAGCGCTGCTGGTAAGAGCAACACATCAGATGTGAAAGAGCTTATTCCTGAGTTCTATTATTTGCCTGAGTTTTTGGAGAACCGATTTAATTTGGATTTGGGGGAGAAACAATCAGGGGAGAAGGTAAGAGCACTAGCCTTTCCACTGTATGTAATGATAATATAATACTGTAGCCAAAGCTCAAGTTTGCAGCCAAGTGTAACTTTTTTTAAATAATTCTCAGGTCGGTGATGTTGTTTTGCCACCCTGGGCTAAAGGTAGCACCAGAGAATTCATTAAGAAGCACCGGGAAGCCCTGGAGTCAGACTATGTATCTGAGAATTTACATCATTGGATTGATCTTATTTTTGGGTATAAACAAAGAGGAAAGGTACTGTCTCAGGTTTCTGCATTTCCACCTTGTCCTTAGCGGTGGTGCCATTGGCACCATCTTGGCAACCCAAAAATGTTTGTGGATTGTGATTAAATCAAGCATGGTATTTTTTGTTATATATTGATATTTACAATCTTACCCACATAAAACATGCCAATGGCTTTATTTTTGTCTTGGATTCTTGTGTGACATTCTCCCTCTCTTCATACTATAATGAGTTTTTTTTACTCATCATGGTTGCTGAGATGCAATTTTGGCCATTGATTTTTACTGTTACTTTACTAAAAAAGTGTCTGAAAACACAAACTGCAGCAACTTTGCTAAGAATAGCCCTATTAATCATGTTCTGTATTTCACTTTATAAGTCCCAGTATTATTTACTGACAGGATTTCTAATGGCTATTTTCTTTTTGTGTATGGCAGGCAGCTGAAGAAGCCGTCAATGTCTTCTATCACTACACATATGAAGGCAATGTCGACATAGATGCAGTATCAGATCCTACCATGAAGGCTTCAATACTGGCACAAATCAATCATTTCGGTCAGACCCCCAAACAGTTGTTCCAAAAACCCCATCCACAGCGACGAGATGACAGGAAAGTCCCTCCTCATCCTCTAAGGTACAGTGCCTATCTTACACACCAAGAGGTTCGAAAGACAGCATCGTCGATCTCCCAGATTGTGGCCTACAATGATAAGATCCTAATAGCCGCAGCAAACAGCTTGCTCAAGCCAGTGACTTACAGCGAGTACATCTCTTGGGGATTCCCTGACCGAAGCTTGAGAATTTTGACCTATGATCAGGATAAACTTCTATCAACACATGAAAACCTTCATGGTGGTAGTCAAATTCAGTGCACTGGAGTGAGCCATGATGGTAACATTCTCACTACAGGTGGTGACGATGGGGTAGTTGCAGTGTGGAGATTTGTAAAGGATGGGATTCGTCGTCTTCTGAGGATGGACAAAGCTTTGTGTGCTCACACTTCCAAGATAACATGTGTCTATGTCAGCCAACCTTACTCGTTAATTGTCTCAGGTTCTGATGACTGTTCTGTGATCTTGTGGGACCTGACAAGCTTGGTCTTTGTGAAGCAACTACCGAAGTTCCCAGCATCAGTGTCTGCATTGCATGTGAACAACCTCACTGGTGAGATTCTGACTGGTGCTGGAGTTCTTTTTGCTGTTTGGAGCATCAATGGAGATTGTCTTGCTGTGGTGAATACCTCTCAGCTTCCTTCCGATCTCATCTTGTCTGTGGCAAGTACTACACATTCAGACTGGCAGGACACAAACTGGTATGTGACAGGCCATCAAAGTGGTGCTGTGAAGGTGTGGAAGATGGTGCACTGCACGTCTGATGAAGCAACAAACAGCAAAAGCAAATCACCTGCAACCACCTTTGCGGGGCTTAGCTTGAATGGGCAGACATTAGAGTACAGGCTGCTTCTTCAGAAGGTGCTCAAGGCACACAAGCACCCGGTCACTGCGCTTTGTCTACCACCCAACTTGAAGCAGCTCCTGAGTGGGGATGCCAGTGGGCGCTTGTTTTCGTGGTCACTGAAAGATGACAGCTTTAAGGGTTCATAGCGACAGAGAATTATCAGGGTTCATCTGCACATATAGAAAAATCGATTAAGTTATATCAACCTGTCCCTCTCATCCAGAAACTGGCAAACACCTGCTTGTGTTGACAACAAGAGCTCAGAGTTGGCCTCGGCTCGCAGAAACATGGTATATGAGGATTCCACTCGGTGCCTAGGCCATTCAACAGTTCAGGGAAAAATGTGATAGAGCAGAAACAAATTGAAAGGGCCAAGTGGATGAGGAGATCGAGGCGTCCCTGTGCTGACACTATTAATCTTCTATGTGAATTATCTACTGGTTCGCTCTACCTCCTCCTCTTGTTTTTTTTTCAGGAGAAAGGATTTGTGCGGGGTAGCAACCGGTGTTTGTAAAGTTTGTATAGGATGCTTTGGTGATGATGGTTGAGGTGGACGATGATGATGTTGTACTGTCGATGTTTTGTCTTGGGGATGTAAGGAAAGGGGGTGTTAGGTTCTTCTCTTTTTTTTTGTTCTTTCTATTCCCCCCAGAAGTGGTGTTGTTCATTCATTGACTGGGTGTAGTTTGAGCACCCTTCTGTTCACTCCAGTTCATTGCACATACATGAAAGAGATTTTGTCGAAACAAAGTGATGCGTGCTATCCATGCCTTACCTGAAGCTTCAGCCCCGTTTCATGTGTCTTCGGCAACTACACAGGTGCACTACTGTCACAATGTGTAGGTATTAGGTCCTCTCTAATCGGCTAATTCACAGTATTTTGGAAACGTACAGATTATCTATGTTTTGAGAAGACATTTTAAAAGACATATTTTGAGTTTTTAAAGTTTTTTTTTGTCTCGAAGGTTGGACATATCGCTTTAAAATCAAGTAAAACAAAATGGATATGAATCACAAAACGGTCTCGAGAAATTCTCAAAATTTAATCATTTCAGTTGTTTAGCTGTTCAGATTAGTCCAAAAAAACATAACAAAATTTTCACTCTAAAAGATTACTTCTCTTTATCAACTACTCTATTCAAAGCTACAGCGTTGTAAAGTGGCTACTACATTTGCTTTTATCCAATAAAATTAATCGACAGTATTAGAGAGGTGATTGTAAAAAAAATAGCAGACCGGTGAACACAATCATTCGACCTACTAGTAATCAAGAAAGCCTCGATCAAGTGGCGTTAAACAATTGGCGAGAAAGCACATTCTCAAAAAAAAAAATGGCGAGAAAGCACAATCAGGCATGATGTCTTCCACGTTGAACCTGGAACGGGAAATTATGTCCTTTTCTCCTAATTAAACTTCCATAGCTGGTTGTACTTTGAACGTCTTATATGCAGGATCTAAGCAGCCTTTCACGCGTTCCACGTCAGCGCATGCTGAATGTAAAACCGGATAAGGACTGGAGGCTGCTTGCTCACTGAATTTACCAAAGTACCCTAGAGCACACAAACCTTTTTTTAGAAAGGAAAAAATCCCAACGCTATGTATACTTAACACCCGAAGCTACGAAACCAGCCGATTTCGAGCTATAAACTAGGGTGGAAACGAGCCGATTTCAAGCGAGCCAGCCTCCGACTCCTCGGCTCGCTTTGTTACCGAGCCTAGCCCAGCCGAGTTCGTTGGAAGCTCGCAAGTCTGGGAAAATATTAGTTTCCCAACCTTTAAGGCATTAACCATTGCAAAATATAAGTTAACATTGTATATATGAGTATCAAAATAACTTGTGCATACATATGTAGGTTTTGGGCTATTTTATGGGCCTTTTGACAATAGGATATGTTATTTTTTAATGGTAAAAAGATGGAATAAATAGCAATAGTATGTAAATGAGCCGAGCCCGGCTCGGCTCGGCTCGCTAATGGCCACGAGTTGGAAATGAGGCTTGGCTCGTGCTCATTTACAAACGAGCTGAGCAAGAGCTGAGCTTTTACCGAGCCGAGTCTGAGTAGCTCGCAAGCTTCAAGCTAAAGTTTCGGCCCTACTCACAACTATGCAAAAACGGAGCATATAACCTCCTGAGATGGTTTTAGAGGTGGTTTTCACCATGTGTCTAGTGACGTAGCAGTCCAGTCACATAAATAACAAATATATAAAAAATAAATATGCAAGGCCCACTCGTAAGTCTCCTTAACCTATCTTCTTCCTCTCCCACTCTCTCTCTCTCCCATCCATCGGCCCCTGCCCTTCTCACTCGTTAGTAGCTAGGCAGTGCGAGGGCCATGGTTGTGGTGCCCTGAGTGGCCGCGGCAGCACGACACTGGAGGATGAGGCGCCCACGCGTGGGCGGCCCACGCACGGCAACAAAACAGGGGTGAGGGAGGTGGTGGCGGCAATTGCCAGGGGTGGAGGCGGCGCGCAACCAGGAGGAGGGTGGTAGCGCATGGCCAGGGCTAGGGAGGCCTGCAGCGCATGGCTAGGAGGCGGGATCTGGTGGTCCAGTGGCGCGGCACGACAACAGGCTAGAGAGAGGGGGGACGCTGCACCGGCCGGATAGGGAGAGCTGGAGAGAGGGCGACGACTTCGGCGGGGCGACACGGCGGGCGGCATGATTTCCCGTCGCCGCCCCTGTGGTACGCCACCGTGCATCGCTAGCTAGCTCTACACTGCCGCCACCGCCTGAGGACGCCACACCACCCCCCTTCTTCCCGTAGAGCGACCATCTTCTCCGGCTATGGGGAAGCAGTAGGGGGCGGCAGGGAGGCAGAGAGTGGAGAGAGGCGGCGGTGCGGGGAGGCGACGGCTGGGGAGAGAGGGGAGAGGCTTACATCGGGCCCATATTTTTATTTTTTTATTTGTGATTAGACTGCCATGTGGGTAAAACAATGTCTAAAACCGCTTCAGGGATTATTTGCGCCGTTTTTTCGGTTTTGTAAGCTATAATATCTGGTTTTGTAGTTTAGAGGGCATGTAGACGAATGGTCATAGTTCAGGGTATAATATAGGCCTTTTCTTTTAAAAAAAACTTCAAAGTTTTTAAAATTATCTGCATTTCGAACATACGTTTACCGGGTACTCCACCCATGGAATGTATGCATGTACGTTGGGTTGCAAGTTGCAACATCTCAACTTGTGGCTCATCGCATAGCGTAAAATATCTAACACACGCTCGGTGCACGAGTAGCGTCCAATTGAAGTGGCAAAAACAAAAAAAGACGAAAAAAGAATCCTACCAACCCAAGCCGACCAAAGGGCAAAACGGGGAGCGGAAAAAAAAAAAAACGAGTACTGTATAAAGTTGACTTGGCATTCAGCGTTGCACGCAGACACGGAGGAGAAGCGGGAGAGGACAGACACCGACAGCACGCGGAAACAGAGGAGAGGAGAGGAGACGGACGGCGGCGAGATGCTGGCGGTGTTCGATCCGACGGTGGCCAAGTGCCCGGAGGGCCTCCGCAGCCCGCCGGTCGCCGGAGGCGGCGGCGGCGGCGCGGCGGCCGGCGGCGTGGGCTCGCTGATGAAGGGCTTCGCCGGCGCCAACGACGCCGCTGTCACCGTCAGCCTGGGCCCCGCCGGCGCCCTGGCCTACTCCGCCGCCAACCAGAGCCCCCTCGTTCCCAGGTACGGCGCCGCGGCGCGGCGCCGCTCCCTTTCTTCGCCTTCCCTTCTCGGCTCGCTGAACAATACTACCAGTGGTGAGCCGACGCTTGCGATGCGTGCGCGGCGCGCGTCCGGCGGGTGATTCCGAGAATGCTGTCCGTCTGCGGCGCTTCGGCCCCCAAGATTCGGTGGTGCGATCGCTTCGGCGCGGGTTGGGACATGAGCCTTTGGATGTTCCGGCTGGCGCTTGCGGAGATCTCCTTTTCTTGTGGTTTCTATCTAGGAACGTGCTTCCGGTGGTGCTGGTGCTCTCCATGGCGATTCTTGGGGGGCAAAACCGCACTGATCGGTTGAACTTTGTTCGCTTCTCTGATTCTCTCTAGGCAAGGATGGAATGGATGATTAGAAGTTAACTTTTTAGATGTAGGTTTGCTGTCCGTCTCGTGGGTGGTTCGGACGTGTGTGGTGTAGTCCGGATCATTTCTTTTGGGGGAAAAAATCGGGAGGCTTTTGTTGCGTAAAGTTAGGACAAGCTCTTCGATCTTGCAGGTTAGATCTGCATCAAATGTTTGGCATGATGTAGAGGCTGGAATTATTCTATTATCTAAAAAAACAAAAGTTTGAAGTTAGTTTGCTTTTTGATGAGCAGAATGGATTGTCCATTTAATCATCCGATTCTTATGGTTCGGTTTCTGTCAAGATCGGGCGGTTGTTTTTTGCTTAGTTAGTTTCCTCACTGTCGTTCTAGGAAAAAGAACAGTGTCTCCATCTGATGCATTTTGCTGTAAGATAACTGTGCTAGATCAATTTGAGTGTTAAGTAGGGGATTACGCTGGGGAATGGCCTATTAGTCGCTTATTTGTTCTTAAGTTCTCAACCAAATTTAGCAAATGGTTTCGCACCGTTACCATTTTGGTGAGACCAAAATTGTGCACTTTACAAGCCTTGTAGAAAATTTGCACAAACCTCCCTCAACGTTGGTATGCTGCTGGGCGTACTACCTTTGCTTCGCTCAACGTAGATGTGTTTTCGCTGGTATTGATCCAGACTTGAACGTTCAAATGGAGCCTGATTTGTATTCTGAGCCTTGCTGTTCGAAGTTCACTATGCTATTCCGATATTGCATCTGATATTTGAATATTTGTATCTGTCACTATAGATATTAAAACACAAATAAAAAAAACATAACGCTGAAGTTTGTGATACCACACACGTCCTTTCTCCTTTGTCAACTTAACTGCATTGCACGTCAATCTGATATTGTTTAATCGGCTGTTCGTTGTCATCCCAATGGGGATGATGGCGACTGGTGATCTTTTATATTAGATGGTAAATGTCATATACATACATCAAATGAAATCGTTGTGTGGACCATTCAGGAGTTGAGCCCCATGAAACTAAGCGAAAGCGCATAGCGATTTTTCTTCTCATAGGAAATAATTGTCATTAAACAACATACCTTGATGTATTTGTCTAACCATATATTTGGCTGCTCAGTTACTGAGGTGCAAAATGGTAGCAATTTAGCATCTGTGGACATTTTATATTACTCCAACATCATAATTTACTGTATTTCAAGTTAAACTTCAAAAAATGATTTCCATAAGGACCACAACAGTGTGCGGCTTTTTAGGCATGTGGTAATTCCAACAAATAGCAGCAGAGCATACTAGCATGAAATTTCTGTCAAAGATGATTTTCTTAACCTGAAAAAGATGCACCACAGATTTACAACTTAATGTGACTGATCCTGAGAATTATTTTGATATCTGTTGCTCTATCCAGCTACCTGAATTATGTTGACCCGACTCTGTATCTTGTGCTCCTACCCAGGTTGTTTGGTGCTGTGAATGACATATTTTGCCTGTTCCAAGGACACATTGAGAACATTGCCCATCTGAAGCAACACTATGGTCTAAGCAAGACAGCAAATGAGGTGACTATCCTGATCGAGGCCTACAGAACCCTCAGGGACAGGGGCCCTCTCCCAGCCAGCCAGGTTGTGAGAGACCTCAGCGGAAAGTTCGCGTTCATCCTCTACGACACCCTGTCGAAATCTACATTCGTTGCTGCTGTAAGCATCTCTCTCTTCCTGAAGCATGCACTTCAACCCCCTATATTGCCGTAGCCTGACATGCAAAAACAATGTCATGTCTGAGCCTAGGATGCTGATGGCAGCATCCCCTTCTTCTGGGGCGTCGACTCCGAGGACCACCTTGTGTTCTCTGACAGCCCTGATCTTCTCAAGGCAGGGTGCGGGAACTCGTTCGCGCCATTCCCCAAAGGTATACTCTGACCATGATCAGGCATCGATAATGGTGTTTTACAAAAAAAAAAGAACACCATTGCCATCGACATTCACCTCATTATCGCGTCTCAAATTGTCAATTCTCAATAACTCTGACCATGATCAGGCTGCTTCTACACCACATCTGGAGGACTGCAGAGCTATGAGCACCCTCTGAACGAGATGAAGGCGGTGCCACGGGTGGACAGCCAGGGCCAGATGTGCGGCTCCATCTACAAGGTCGACAGCGAGGCCAAGAAGGACTCCGGGATCCCTCGCGTCGGCAGCGCCGCCGATTGGTCCAACCACTTCTAGCTCCATCGAGCTCCATGATCGATTCATCGCCTTCCATTTTCGCCATTCCCCGTTGCTGTCTTATACCGAATCCATGAGACGACTTGCTACGTTTTTATCCTGAAGCATTTGTCGAACTTGTCTACGCACGCCGTGGTACTGAACTACTGATGCTGCGAGTCTGATGCCACATGGAGGGTGCTAGAGAGTATAATTACCTATGTCGTATGGATTTCACCCATATTTCAATAAATGAAGTTCAAATGAAGGCTGCGTTTGGTACTTTCGCACTGTTTTGTGTTCTGTATTTCGTGCTGCTAGTATTTTACTATAACGTTGCTTTATATTTCCGTCGTTTTTTATTTGAAATAACTAGGAGAGATGGATTGTTATCCTCTGCATCTATGACGGATCGACGGCTATTGAGTACCAGCGTACTAAGAAAAAAGGGGACGTTATATAATAATGTTAGAAAGTCAAAAAAATGCTCATGATTTAGTTTAAACTCAAAATAATTCCCGAAACTGGATTCAGAGTGATATCCAATGTGTAAACATCTCCCAAATAAATAGGAGGAAATAGGTCATGCGCAACTTGTGGCAAGTAAAATTGGAGGAAACAGATCATGCGCAACTTGTGGCAGACCAAAAAAAAAAAAATGCAATGAGAAGCGAGGCGATGAATGCCACAAGCTTTACCAGGTGAGAGGCGTACGTACGGGGAGCGGAATGAATCTTACCCATGCCAGGGACAGGGAGAGCGAAACTCTAGCATCTTACATGGCAATATTATCCTCTTTTTTTTTCAGCGCTTTGTGAAGGTTTAGGGAATAATTTGATTGAATAGCAACAGGAAAGTATTAGTAGCAACAACATGGGCCAGGCTTACCAAGGCCCAAGCCCAATACACACCAACACTCCCCCACAGTCTGAACGGCGACAAGACGTTGAGATTGGTACAAGATAATCGTAGAGCACTCCCCCATGGTC
The DNA here is from genome assembly GCA_036346415.1 of Raddia guianensis. Lineage (NCBI taxonomy): Eukaryota > Viridiplantae > Streptophyta > Magnoliopsida > Poales > Poaceae > Raddia > Raddia guianensis. Next base: position 34,144,111 of record CM070536.1, read on the forward strand.
AAAAACAAAACGACCAAAAGGTAAAAAAGACAATCAGCACTCTCCCATGGTCAAAAACAAACCGACCAAAAGGTAAAGTGACAATCACTCCCCCGCAGTCTGACGGACGGTGCACAGACGTTGAGACTAGACCTGAACTCGATGAAGACAGTGCTGGCAAGTCCCTTGGTGAAGATGTCAGCGAACTGAGACGACGTCGGGATATGCATGACATGCACATGACCGAGAGCAACCCGCTCACGGACGAAGTGAAGATCAATCTCGACGTGTTTAGTGCGCTGATGCTGCACCGGGTTGGTGGAGAGGTAGACGGCGCTGACGTTGTCACAGTAGACGAGGGTGGCCTTCTGCAGAGGGCTGTGCAGCTTCTGAAGCAGCTAGTGAAGCCAGCAGGTCTCAGCGACTCCATTAGCGACCGCGCGGTACTCAGCTTCTGCGCTGAAACGGGAGACTGTATGCTGGCGTTTGGAGGACCAGGACACCAGGTTGTCACTGAGGAAGACGCAATATCCCGACGTGGACTTCCTGGTGTCAGGGCAGCCTGCCCAGTCAGCGTCGGTGTAGACAGTGAGGCTCGTCGGGGCGGAGCAACGAATCAGAAGACCGAGCTCCAAGGTGCCATGGAGGTACCGTAGGATCCGCTTGAGAGCAGCAAAGTGCGGTTTCCGAGGGTCGTGCATGAACAAGCAGACCTGCTGGATGGCATAGGTGATGTCCGGACGGGTTAACGTCAAGTACTGGAGAGCACCGGCCAAGCTGCTATAAAGGGTCGCATCAGCAACCGAGGGACCGGCTGTGGACAGCTTGGAGGTCGTGTTGGCCGGAGTGGAGCATGACTTGCAGTCAGCCATGCCTGCACGAGCCAGGACATCGGTGATGTACTGTCGCTGGGAGAGAAGAAGGCCGCCGGACTGCGGGATCACTGAGGCGCCAAGAAAATGATGCAAAGGTCCAAGATCCTTGCGAGAGAACGCTTGCTCCAAGACTGAGACTATGCGCCTGAGTAAGTCATCTGAGGAGGCGATCAACACGATGTCATCCACATAAAGCAAAAGATACGCCGTCTCAGAGCCTTTTTGGTAGATGAACAGCGAAGTGTCTGACTTGGCATCGACGAAGCCCAGTGATCGAAGATGTGAAGCAATTGTGTTGTACCATGCCCGCGGTGCCTGCTTAATACCATAGAGGGACTTGCGAAGGCAACAGACGTGATCGGGACAAGAGAGATCCACAAACCCTGATGGCTGAGCACAGTAGATTGTCTCCTCAAGCAGATCGTGTAAGAAGGCGTTGTTGACATCAAGCTGACGAATGGACCAGCCACGGGAAAGAGCCAGCAAGAGGACCGTCCGAATGGTGGCTGGCTTGACGACAGGGCTAAATGTCTCATCAAAATCAACTCCGGGACGCTGAGTGAAACCACGAAAGACCCAGCGAGCCTTGTAGCGGTCAAGAGAGCCATCAGCATTGAGTTTGTACTTGAATATCCACTTCCCGGTGACCACGTTTGCCCCAGCTGACCGCGGGACAAGATCCCATGTGTCGTTGGCGCGGAGGGCCTCGAACTCCCTTGTCATAGCAGCCCGTCAGTTAGGATCGAGGAGAGCCGCACGAACTGACATGGGCGGAGGAGGGAGCGCCGAGACATGCAGGTTGAGGCGGTCCCGGGGTTTGAGCTGCGTGCCAAACTTGAGACGAGTGACCATGGGGTGGTCATTCGCAGATGTGAGAAGGGCCCACTGGCAAAGAACTCGAGGAAGAGGTCCAACAGGCGGCTGGGGAGCTCAGATCACCGAGAGAGGGGCACCACTAGCAGCAGCCCGCGAGGACCCAGCAGGGGCAGCGGTCACCATGGTGCCGGACGAGGAAGTCGACGAAGAGCCGCGGCGGTGATAGACCAACAGGGGCGGCTTGTGTGGTGGCCGGGCGGCCTCAGGCGGGTCGAGACGATCCCTGACTGAGGAGTTGGCAGAGCCGTCACCACTAGCAACAACCTGCGGTGGAGGTCCGACAGGGGCAGCGGTGACCGGGTTACTCGACGTGAGTAACGGTGGGGAAGGGGCGGTCGACGTGACCATCGTCGGGGCAGGGGCTGTCGACAAAGTACCTGAGGTACCTGTAGAGGGAGATGGGGCACGGACTCCGATGGGGAGAGGAGAACCGGTGTAGTCAGTGAGAAAGTCGAGATCGTCCTGGGAGGACGAGTCGGAGGTGCTCGAGGCATACGGGAAGGTAGACTCGGCAAAGATGACATGACGAGAGATGATAACGCGATTGGACACAAGATCCATGCACCGATACCCTTTGTGATCTGGGGAGTACCCTAGGAAGACACAAAGAGAGGAGCGTGGTGCCAGTTTGTGTGGGGCCGTGCTAGAGAGGTTAGGATAGCAGGCGCAACCGAACACGCGTAGGTGGGTGTATGAGGGATGGTACCCGTGAAGGGCAAAGAAAGGGGTAGGCTCAGTGAGAGTGGAAGAGGGGCGCCGGTTTATGAGGTAAGTGGCAGTGAGGAGGGCCTCCGCCCAGAATGATGGGGGAACACTGGCCTGGAACAGAAGGGAGCGCATGACATCATTGGTGGTACGGATGGCGCGCTCGGCCCTACCGTTCTAGGGTGAGGTGTAGGGACAGGACATGCGAAAAGCGACACCGTTGGTGAGGAAAAAGGAGCGAGAGGAGGAGTTGTCAAACTCGCGGCCATTGTCAGCTTGGACACACTTGACAGTGGTGCCGAATTGAGTGCGGACGAAGGCAAAGAAATGAGAGAGAGTTGGGAACGTGTCGGACTTGAGGCGGAGAGGGAAGGTCCACATGAAATGGGAGCGGTCATCAACGATTATGAGATAATACTTGTAACCTGAGACGCTGGCGACAGGGGACGTCCACAAATCACAATGTATCAAATCAAAAACACGAGTGGCACGAGAGGTTGATGACGCAAAAGGGAGACGGACATGTTTACCAAGTTGACATGCATGACATAGAATATCTGGTTTAGCTTTATTACAAGGGATAGCAGACGAGCTAGCTAAAACAGAAAGGGTGGCATGACTGGGATGCCCAAGACGACGATGCCATAGCTCGGAGGAAGGTGTGCTGGTGACAAGGGCATGAGGGACTGGACTCGGGCAGAAGGAGTAGAGGTCCCCGGAGCTATCACAGCGAGCGATGATGCTCCTGATGCGATGGTCCTTCACGAGAAACCAAACGGGTCAAACTCAATGGAGCACCGGGTTGTCGGTGGTGAACCACGAACGTAAATGAGATTTTTAATGAGTGTGGGTGTGACAAGGACGTTACGAAGAGTAAGCGGTCTATATGTGGAGTGAAGAGTGCGGTGACTCGTGGAAGTGACAGGGAGACGAGACCCGTCGCCAACGATGATGTTGGACGGACAAGTCGAGGTGGGAGGGTAGGAGCAGGTGAGATTACCAGCATCTGAAGTCATGTGGGAACTGGCGCCGGAGTCCATATACCACTCATGGCCACTCGGGGGTAGGGTGAGTGTCATTGTGTTGAACACGCTGGCTAGGGACTGCTGGTCCCAAGAGGCGCCCACCATCGGACTCCAGGACCCCGTAGGCGAAGGCTGCGGAGCGATGATGTAGTCGCCAGTGCCGCCCCCAGCCCTGGTGTTGACGTTGAGGGCGTGGGGCGGTTGCGGTGCTGAGGCGCCTAGGTTCCCGAGGCTCGATGGCCTGCCCCGAACGCCGAGCCGGGCGGTGCTGTCCGGGGTTGTAGCAGAAGGAGTTGTCCGCGCCGCTGTCGAGGACCCTTGTTGTGGCGGTTGCCACCGCCACTAGCACTGGTACCACCACCACCACCATTGCCGCCGCCACTACCACCAACAGTGCCGCCACCGCCACCGCCACCGCCACCACCCTTCTTCATGCCCTTCTTGCCCTTGTAGTGGTTCCCCCCGAAGGATCCACCGGCCGATGGACGGGGAGTAGCCGCGACGAGGGCGGTGGAAGGCGCAGTGGGCGAGTTGGTGAGGTGGAGCTCGCGAAGAAGCAGCTGATTGCGGGCGTTGGCGAAGGTGGGGAGCGGGCTTTGGGTTTGGATGACGAGCCGGAGGTTGTCGAGCTTGTCGTTGAGGCCGCGGAGCATGTTGAGGACGAGGGTGCGGTCGGGGACGGCAGAACCAAGGTCGGCGAGGGTGTCGGCCATGTCCTTGAGACGGCCACTGTAGTTTGTGACGGAGAGGTCGCCCTGGGCGAAGGAGTGGAACTCGGTCTCGGCGTAGAGAAGCCGCGTCTCCTGGTTCCCTAGGAATTGATCCTCGAGACTTATCCACACAGAGCGTGCGGTGGCGTTGGACGTCATGACCACCAAGAGAAGATCGGGGGCGAGACGGCAGTAGATCCAGGAGAGGACGACGTGGTCCATGCGGCGCCAGGCCGGATCATCCCAATGCCCGACTGGAAGGGTGACATGGTCCGCCAAGGCGTAGCGACCAAGAGTGACGAGGAAGAGACGTCGCCACTGGGTGTATTTGCTGCTCTTCTGGTCAAGTTCCACAGGGACTAGCGCTTTGACATTAGTGAGGGCGACGGCCTGCGTGTGGAGAGCAGCAATAGTCCCTGGGTCTTCAGCAGGGAGTTCAGGGGGTCTACCACCAACATGGTGCAACCCACCAGATGTGGATGGCCCAACCAGGGGCCACTGGTGCGCAGTGGCATATCGCCCTGGCTCGAGGCCCGTCAGGCCAGTGAAGGCGTTCCAGGGCTCGTGCACTGGAGAGGAGCGAGCGTGGCCGGCGCCGAGGCCAGAGCGGCCGCCCCAACCGTCGTCGAAGGAGCCCTGGTCGGCGTTGGAGTAGAGGCCGGCAGATGTGGACGCCGACGCAGGGGATGGGGACGCCGACGCTGCCTCGCCGGGCGTTGAAGAAGACGGGACGCCGCTCTGGCGGCGTTGAAGAAGACAAAGCGGACGGGCGCCGACGGGCGGGGCGGGTTGTCGCGCTCGAAGCCGGCAATGGCGGCGCCGGTCGTCGCGATGGCTCGGAGCTTCGGGCGGGCGATGAGCTGAGCGAGGCCATGCTCGGGAGGACAACAGGGCGGGTATGGCCTTGTTGGACAGTCGTCGGACCGGTCCGAAGGGCGTCGGACCCAGTCCGACAGAGGCGATGTTTGTTGGACAGCCGTCGGACCAGGTCCGAAGGGCGTCGGACCCAATCCGACAGAGGCTACCCGGCTGGCGCGCGCGGCCTAGAGCTCGGGAGGATCGGTGGCGCGGATCTCGGCGGAGCGAAGCGAGAGCGGCGATCACGGCGTCCGTCGGCGGCCGTCACCGTGGCATGGGTGGCCGTGAGGACGCCGTCGAGGAGGCGCCGTGAGCCATCACGCCGTGGCCGTCGACCGATCGTCCGTCTTGGAGGAGGAAGCATGGCGGAGAGGGCGCGGCGGAGGTGGTCAGCGCGGTGGAGGAGGAGAGAGGGATCGCCGGGGAGGTCGACATGGCGGAGGTGGTCGGCGCGGTGGAGGAGGAGAGAGGGATCGCCGGGGAGGTCGACATGGCGGAGGAGGAGGTGGACGCCATGGCGGAGCCGCAGTCGGCGGGGCAGCGGAGAGGAGAGGGAGAGAGAGAAACCCTAGACCTCCTATTGCTCTGATACCATGAAGGTTTAGGGAATAATTTGATTGAATAGCAACAGGAAAGTATTAGTAGCAACAACATGGGCCAGGCTTCCCAAGGCCCAAGCCCAATACACACCAACACTTTGGAGGCTGACTGCCGCACGGTACTCCGTTGTATACCCATCCAATAGAGTAATATAAGAGCATGTACAACGGTTCATCTCAGCAGTCTCTAATCCATCTCTAAGCAGTCTCTAATCCATCTCTAAGCAGCGCTATGTCAGCTAATTGATGATATGGAAGAGAGAGAGTGCATAAATATTTGAGCCGTCTCTTATACAATAGTCAACTCTACAAGAGAATTAAAAAACTTTGTGTGTGAGCAAATTACTTATAAAACGTGCAACCATATCTAACATTGTATGTGCTGTCTCTAAACCATCTCTATATATGACATAACAATAATTAAGAGACAACTACTGTTTCAACTATTGTACATGCTCTAACAAAAAAAAAAAAAAAACCCTGTTTCCTATGGTTGCTTTGTCACACCACGAGGTCCCTTCCCGGTGTTGCCTCCTGGTGTCGGAAAGCCCCCATTGGTTGAATCCTTGATATCTACGATTGCAGGCAAATGGTAGTAGTTTGCAAGTATGTGAGTTCAACTGTCTCGACAACAAGGGCCATTAAAAGAATCCAGCAACCCAAACAATAGGATTTTGATTTTGATTTTTTTTATATTTTTTTGGGTGGGGGGATCGGATGAGAGTAACACGCTTTCTATGGTGATCCTAAGGTGAAAAAAATCAAAGGTCATTAAACAAACTCGACGAGGATTCGTTCATTGCCCTTTGATAATGACAAGGTCTTACGAAAATAATAAGACCAGGAACTGAAAATTCACCGCTCGCTGCCATCTTTAAGTTAGTAGTATAATATCATGTATAGACTTTTGGACGTTGCACTTTCAACTTGCTCTACTCTTGTTAGTTGATAGTGCATACCTTGTGTATTATTGATGACAACTAAGTATTATCTTACTAAAGGATTGGGATGTCGATTACAAGGAAGTAGACGTTACAAAAATTCAACTAAGTTTTACGCAGGAGCTTCATGCCCCGGATAGTCTGATCCTAAACACAGGATATTCCGATGGATAATGACGTATCTGACGCAAAACACAAAATAGTGAAAGGATTGAGTAGGCCTAGAGTGGGTGAATAGGCAATTTTTTAATCCTTTTCTTTTGTTGATGTTATTGATTAATTAAATTACTAGTACAATGCCCGTGCTCTGCCACGGAACTAAAGTGGAAAAAGGGAAACATAAATTATAGAAAACTTAGCAATGCGTGCATTCGTCTGCCGCAACGTGATTTCAAAGTAAAATAAAAAATCAGCGGTGAATTCGAATATGTGCAAATTATTCTGAATAAATATAATGGCAATTGAATTGCACACACATTCAATCCAATTACATTTTACTGAAAAAGAAAAGTGAAGTCCTCAGATCATCTTACTGTGCACTATCTTTTAGCTTTCTTAGCATTAATTAGCAGTTAAAATTTGCATAGGCACTCCTACTATTATTTCAAACCATCACAAGAATGACATAACTGAAACTGAAACTATTCTAAATAAAAAAGAAACTACTCAACTTATCTAAACAATTCCTATAGACTATATAGATAGATCAGCATTTTACTGAAGATTCCATACATGGCATGCATCTCACACATTTCAGTTAATTCCATGTACAGGCACTTGCATACAAAACAAAATCTAAAAATAAAACCCAAAACACCTTAGTTGAATCTCCTTGCCACATGCAAGTTGTACATACTATCACCTGAAAACCATGAATCAGATATAGGAACCTTGATAGTGCCATATATTATCAGCATAGAAAAGCAACAAAAGATAATAGTTATTTAGCCCATGAGATTGTAATAGTTATCTAGCACGCTCTCTCTCTCTCTCTGGGCACACAGACAGCGGCGGCGTCTTTGGGGTATAATCTGAAAATTAAGTATTTTTGACATATAGCAAATAATCAAGAATAGCGAAGCGCATTATCCATGCTTCTGTATATTTTCTTTTGCACTGTATCCCAACGACGTCTTCGGGATATAATCTGCAAATAAAATATTTTTGATATATAGCAAATGATCGAGGAATCACGAAGCGCATTATCCATGCTTCTTTGTATTTTCTCTTTCACCATTTTAGATTAAATAATAAATTGCCGCTGTTATTTTTATCCAGAGGCTGGACCAAGCAAAGCCATCCACGGCTCGGGTAAAGAAACCTCATCTCCACGTAGTTGTTCCTGTACGTCTCTTGCCGTAAACAAATTTCCCAGCTCGTCTCCTTTCTAGCCTCAAAATTTCACTTCTCCAGCCCCTGTCCACCAGAAAGCGGCGGCGTGACCTGCGGCATTTGGGAGCACGCCGGCTAGGAGAGGCACCGGCCAGGAGCAGGCGGCGCCCTTCCCCTCGTTCCCCTCGGCCCGGTGGTGGCCGGCGCAGGCGGCGCCCGGCCATCCTCCGCGGCGCCCCCGTCACCTCCACGCCCGACGGCGGCTCGGCGGCGGCGCCCTTCATCCTCCGCGCCGCTTGTCACCTCCACGGCCGGGACGCCGCCGAGATCTCCCCCATCTCCGGCGCGGCAGCGGCGCCGCCCTCTCCTCGCGCGCGCGGCCGGACCCGTCGAGGTAGAGGGAGGCGGTGCTCGTGCGGGAAGAGGCCGAGGGAGGGGATGCGCTACTGGCCACTAAAGATCGTCGTCGTCGGTGCCCTCGGACGAAGGTTGGGTTGAGGGGCAGAAGCGACGGTGGTTGGAGCGCGTGTAGGAGCGACGGTGGCTAGGATCCCCAAATCAGAGAGAGAGAGAACTTGAGAGAGAGAGAGAGACGAACATTCAGGTGGCCAGCACAGGAGGAGGTGGCGGTGGCGGCTGGCGCAGCATGCGGCGGTGGCGGTAGGTGCAGGCGGTGGGCGCAGGAGAAGTACGGGAGCGGAGAGGGAATCGTGGATGAGTGGGGTGGGGAGCGGTTGGGTGGCGAGCGGCTCAACGACTCGGAGGTGGGGGGACTCGGGGGTGGGGGCGCGAGGGAAGAGCCGACGCATGGCCTACTCTCACTTTAAAAGAGTAGAGATTAAAAGTGGCTCAAGCTCTAGCAAGAGCTGCACTGACAAGGCAATAATCAACGACTATAAGCAAGTAAAGTGCGGAAGCTAAAATACAGAAATGTAAATGCGATAGATAAAGAAGACAAAGGAAATTTTTTCCCCAGTGTTTGGAGTCAAGCTCCTATTCCCCGTTGAGACTAACTCTTGTACACAAAGTCCATCTCGAGCCACGTGCCACATCTCTACTCGTGGTAGTTGTTCGTCGCTTCGGCAAGGGGGACTCCAATACCTTGTGCACTAGCTTGAGGGCTCCTCAAGCCCACTCCAACACTTGTCTTGAAGGCAAGGCCTCCAAAAGTAATAAGCTCCAAATGGTATTGATCATGCCAGATTAAGCGCCTTGCATGATGCACATGGTCAGAGAAGAGAGAAACACCTAATGGATGGAACCTAAAGCTCTAGTGCTCTCATTGCTATAGGGGTAGATGCTCCAACTCAAGGGAAACTCAAAACCTATTCTAGATGGTCACAAGAGCTCTATTTATAACCTCTCCGAGCAAAACTAGCCATTGGAGAAGAGGATCCTCCAAAAACTAGTCGTTATAGCTCCTCCGGACACTATTCGGAAGCCATCAGACAGAGTTTGATGGATTAAGAATATACAGGTTCGAAGCCACCGGACGGCATCCGATGGCACCATCCTCGAAAACACACACATTTACCGAACACGGTCCCGTGCCCATCGGACACTGACCAAACCCTAGGGTCGAAGTAGCCCCGACATGGTTCGGTGGCCTCCAGCACCTAAACGCACACTACCACAAGCCCACCAGACACGATCTGGACATCGTCGGACATGGTTCGGTGACACTGTTAAGAACTAGCCGAACACGCTCATCACCGTCCGAACACCGTCTGGGCTGAGCATGCGAGAAACCAGATCTGAACAAACATTTCTACTATACACATTTTGGAGACCAACAGCCTTGATTCGAAGGAAACACCACGAAGACAAAGAGGAAAGGGGTATCTCTGGACATGGGTTGGCCAAACGAAGACAAACCCTAGATCGCTCAAATCTCCTCCAGTCACGGTACGATGGGGCCGACAACTTAAAAAACCAAAGGCTATCGAAGCTCTAGCCCTGGCACACTTGCACACTCTCTCGACACAACAACTTAGAGAAGAGGCAAGTGTGCATCACGAAGATCCAACATGATTTTCATGTTTGAGAATGTGTAAATGCATATGACATCAGTTTTTTCACAAAAATTAGATAACGTACAAATGACTGCCAATCAGATTGCTTCCATGCAACAATAGTATTCTACGCCGAAGCAATTTCTGGTGTCTTATGCCGAAACAGTTTTAGATTGCTAGAGCCTGGCCTGTGTCTGCGTGAGTCCATGTTTGATTGCATTCCTCTAAGTTAAGACATGGTTGAAACATTCCCTCGAGCACCTTTCAGGCGTCACTCTCGCCGTGTCCCGCACGTGCCAATCGCGCTCTGCGCAAGGCCCACGCCATGTTGGTCTTGTGCTCGTTGCTCCACTTCTTCATGCTTGACTCACACTCCCTACTTCCGTTGCTAATAAATCTTCTGCTCATGCTCGACGGTGATAGATTTACGGAAGCTCCGACGAGCTACCATCATGCTCATCGTCGCCACGCTGCCTCCAGTCCGAGCTGCCTCTAGCGGCCACTCTGGGGGAAAGAACTCTTTTAGAGTACAATGTAAACTGTAAAAATAATCTAAAGCGAATGATAGAGTGAATAGGGGTACTCTAAGGCCGTCTCCAACAGGTTTCCTAAAGCGTTCTGTACCCTAAAATATGAGACGTATTCTTTCCACATGTGTTATAATAATGTTTCCTATTCCGTTCCCTGAAATAGAGAATTTCTCTCCATTTCCTTATATGTTGGGATTCTCTCTCCTTTTTCTATACAATTCTTCATATATGGAACACTGTTGGAGATGGGAGAAATATAGAGATATATTTTTTTAAAGGAATCCTGTATACGAGCGATCAAATTAGAGATTCCTGTCGGAGGGAGTGCAACCTGAAAAAAACACTGGGCCTAGCCCAAACATTGGGCCAGGTATTTGGGCCTAGCCCAAACGTTCTTGTACTGGCCCACCATCCGTCGTCACTTCCATTCAGAGGTGGCCAACGGGCCGGCCCGGTTCGGACCCGTTTGGTTTGTTTATCAGTCTTGAATCAAGATGGCCACCCTTTGGGGCCTAGGTCTCGGCCAGTTCGGTTCAAGATAAGAATCGAATCGATCGAATCCGCCATTTTGTCGTCCTTCGGTTTATTTTAATTTAAAAATCTAAATAAATTAAGAAAAAACCACTATATTTTATAAATATACACTATAAATTGCGTAAATACACTATATATCATTAAAAAAATATATAAATGAATATATTTAATTAAATAGATATGTTACAGTGACGAACCGAACCGGGCCAAACCGAATCGGGCCAACCCGTCACTATACGAACCAAACCGGGCCGGCCCGACGGGCCTCGGTCTCGGCCCAGATTCGGTTCAGTTAACCGAACCGGGCCGGCCCGGTTAGTCCCGTTTGGCCAGCTCTACTTCCATTCCTACTGGCAAAACATTGGAAATCTTCGCTTTCTCGTGTGCCTCTCTTCTCCCGTACGAAACCCTAGGCGGAGGCGCGGAGCCGCGCAAAACCCCAACCGCCGCTGGCGCCGGCCGCGCCCCACCATGGGCCCCGCCGCCACGGACTCCGGCGCCGACGACCTCCCCGCGCGCAGATCTGACACCACCGACATCACCGGCAACGCCTGGGACCTCGCCGCCTTGCCCGCCGCTCGCAGCGGAGGCGAGCTGTACATCTACCGCAACGCGTTTAACCTCGTCCCCCGCTCCGTTGGCGGGCCCGGCGGGGGACTCAGGGCTCTCAAGTTCTTCGGCAACGATGTGGAGGTGCTGCCTCCGGAGGCCAGGGGGCTAGACGGCCTCGAGAGCCTGCAGGTGAAGGTGTCCGCGCCCAGGGTGTCTGCGGCGCCGCTCCGCCGGATGCAGGCGCTCAAGGAGCTCGAGCTCTCCATGGTGCCGCCCAGGCCGTCCGCCTGCTCCATACTGGCCGAGGTCGTCGGGCTCAAGTGTCTCACCAAGCTCACTATTTGTCATTTTTCCATTCGGTATGTGCAATTCCACTAGCTTAATTGCAGCTGCATATCTACCTGGTGTTAGTTGATTTAACTATAGTGCATCAAATGACTGTGCCGAGTTAGTGTTAGGGAAAAAAATGAATTTTTGATACTGCAATATTTATCACTCTTTACATTTAACATAACATTGCAATCTAAAGTTCTAAATTTATAAATGTCTAATTGGGCAAATGCTACTATTTTTGCTCAGTTTTCTGTTGATTGTGCAGTTGCTTTCCTTTGCAATTCCTATTTCTTAGTGGTATTATGTGTGTATTTCACTAGCGAGGAGGAAATGGATGTGTATAACTAAGATTTGGTGAATTAGCATTGGTTGTTGCTTTGGTGGAACTGTGCCATGCTCACTTGCTTATTGTAACTACCAAATAGTCAGAAAAATAAATCCATCTTCATCTTGATTTTTGTCTAGGCATGATTTGTCAGATTGTTGCGTGAAGATAATCATAATTAAGGGGAGTGTTTCTGTATTGCATGCTGAAAACTTGGTCCCTTAGCGTTGGTGTGCTTTGCTGCCTGTCCTTTATTCATCAAAGTATCAGACACTATTTAACTGCCAACAGGTGTGTCCTAAGGATCTAAGACGCTGTTTTTTTTCAATTTATTTGCTCATTGCTTATCCATTCTTTTGAAAGACAAAATTTTGTTTTTTTAGCAAGTGACCATTTCATTTAAGTTGTTTTAAGAGTCTTAAGACCCACCTTTGAAATTAAAGAAAAATCGATTTTAAAAGTAAAGTGTTTGTGTTTTCCAAACAAATAAGCAAATGAACAAATAAACAAATAAGTCGAAAAGAGCAATGTCTATACCATAGTTACCTTGTTCATTACTCTCTCCATTTTGAAATAACAGTCGTTTTAGACTTGTCTTGTTTGTTTGAGCTTTTAGACAGCTTCTAGCCTCAGAAACTAGAAGCTCAAAACAAACAGCCAGCTTTTGGAACTCCCTTCCAAGAAGCCAAAAGACCCCAAAAGTCCAAATTGTACTGTGGTATGAGAAGCAAGTTTTGGGTGGCTTTTTCCAGAAGCAGCTTTTAGAGAAGCTGCAACTCAAACAAACAGGGCCTAAGTCAAAGTTTTAAAACTTTATACACAAAAACTTTTAAACTAATTGGATTGGGCACATGAAAAGCATGTCAAAAACACTTCTATGATATCATATTTTTTTTGGATTTTATAAATAATTCACAATGGAATTTGATGGTCAAAGTTGCATTTTGAAGGCCATGTCAATATCCAAAATGACTATTATTTCGAAGACCATTTTTGCTGATGGGTATAACTTGTGGATTTTACAGATTGGGGGCTGGGTTTGCGAATCGGATGTATGATATCTATTATTAAATTAAAGCAGAGTTAAATTGAACCATCACATTAATCCTAAAATACTAGAAATTTTCACATTAATTGGAGATAAAAAGAAAGATCTACACCGTCGATTATAGTGGGACCAGATTATGATGGCTTAAATTAAGAATAAGAGTCCATATTGGTTAGTTGAAATAAATAAGTCATAGAAATAAGAGTCCATGTCAACTACAACGCTACAAAAAGAGTTCATATCAACAAAAATATAGAAAGACAAATTCGGAATTAAAAAAATTATATCCTAGCAAATGCGTGGGACACCATGCTCGTTATATAGAATTTATGGACCTATGGTGTTACAAAGACAGCCATCACAAGTTTTTAATAAAAAAATTATAACTAATGCAGAGATGGTCAGCCTGTATTGGTGTCCATGTGGCCTATGTCCCATACTGAATCAGCCCACTAGGGAGCTCGGCCCACAAGGATACACCGTATTTCACTATCTTTTCACGTCATTGCAATTGCAAACCCTAGCCAGTGTCAAGTAGCCACCTCTCCTCCTTGCCTTGGCCACCACTCTGCGTTGCCTCTCCTTCTTACCTTCCTTCAAAGCCGCTCCGCGTTGCCTCTCCTTTCTACCCCACCACTCTGTCCTCCCAGATTTCCATGATGTGCCACTCCTATGCTGCCTCGGGCCAGATTTGGCTACCCAGTTGGCCTGTAGCCTTGTTGCTCTGGTCAACTTCTGCATCAATGAACGATATTGAGCAGCGACCACCTAGAGCCTTGTCGCCCTAGTTGACTATTGTGTCAGTGAAAGAGGATAATGGCGAGAAGCGTCTACAATGGCTGTGGTAGCGATGACGAGAAGCAAAGCTGTTGCTGTGTTAGCTGTCCCTCTCCCTTTCCTCTACTCCCATCGTCCCTTCAGTGATTCGCCATTTTTTTGAACCAGACACCGAACAATTTGCAAAACAGATCGTGTTCCAACCCTGATCTAATTTGCGTGATCGGAATCTTGGTTTGATGGTCAGTGCCACCATTTTTTTTCGAACCAAACCGAATCATTCACAAATCAGATTGTGTTCACCCTGATCTAAATTGCGTGCTTGGGATCTTGGTTTGATGGTCAGTGCCGAGAACCCGGTAACTATGATCTAAATGGGAAAAACCCCATCCCTTTTTTCTGCAAAAAAATATCTATACTGCAAGGAACATGAAAAAATTTTAAAGGATCCAAGGTGAAATGTCATGACTGTATGCAACATTTTTAGTTATGTTTTTTATTAGAACTAAAAGCCATAGAAAACATACAATATTAAATCAATCCAAGTAGTTCACCATCCCCAACCCTTTAGTATGGTACATGTGTTATTTATGCTTAAGCTACTCTCATTGTCTGTCAATTTGCCACTGCTTCGTCCAATGTTCATTGTCCACCTGTGGCTGTGGTGCCAAGTTATGCTCTGCTTTCATTCTTATTTGTTCCTAGCACAGGAAGGAAATAGACTAGTAGGTTAGATTCTCTTTACTATTCAAACTACTCTTTTCTTTTAAACACAAGCCACTCAAAATTGTTTTTTATTATTTTTTTCTGAAATATTTTTTTGGCCTGGTTCTATTCCTTTCTGTTTCTTTTGACACTTAGTTTTTTAATTACATTTACTTCATAGCTGGTAAAATGTTCTTGTTGTAGGCTGTTAACACTCAGGTCATGTTTAATGCTATACCCTTTTTGCACCCAACACTATTCATCTAGGTCAAACCTTTTTGGCCCCAACGCTATACATCTAGTTCATTTTTGAACTAGATGAACACTATACATCTAGTGTATTTTTGAACTAGATAAATAGCGTTGGGTTCAAAAAGGGTATATCATTAAACATGCCCTCAATCAACTCCTTTGAGGTAAACTAACATTAGACAACTTACTATAATATACTTGGTGATTACCTATAAGTTTGGGCTACTTATAGGGCAAGTTGTGTTATGTTTGTGACAATGATTTGGGTTTTATGCTACATTGAGTCAATTTTCTTATCTTGCTCTTTTGAAAGAAAGAAATGATGATTTAACATTTTTTTTAACAATCTATAGGTACCTCCCTCCTGAGATTGGCTCCCTCAGGAAGCTTCAAGAACTTGATTTGTCTTTCAACAAGCTGAAGAACTTGCCTATCTGTATAACTGAGTTGGATGCCCTGAAGTTCCTCAAAGTAACTAACAATAAGTTGGTGGATCTACCCTCAGGAATCTCTTCTTTGAGATGTCTTGAAAGCCTTGACGTATCAAACAACAGATTGACTTCCCTTGGATCAGTTAAATTCGTTTCTATGCTTACGCTGCAGTATTTAAACCTTCAGGTACATTTCTGAGCAGAAGTATGCTTTCCAACTGTCTTTTATGTCTTCTGGTGCTTAATTTTAATACATGATACTGACATTCTTTTCTAATTCAAGTTTAATAGGCTTTCATACTCTTACGTGATTCCCTCATGGATATGCTGTGACATGAGGGGAAATGGTGAAAATGCTGTGAAGGGGGACAATCTACAGTATTTAAGTATTGAAAGCGTTAACAGTTCAGCAGAACCTGGAACAGTGAGTCACTCTTGCAATGGTGTGCATTCATGCTCACAACCAGAAACATCCCAAAATTTTAAAGCTCATTCCACGCTGAAAATAAAAAAGGGCTGGAAACGGAGGGACTGTCTGCAACAACAAGCTCGTCAAGAGCGTTTAGACTTGAGCAGGAGCAAGCTCAATGTAACATATATTGATGAAATGGCTGTGAACATGACCGAAGATGAATGTCCTTCTAGTTTGCATGATATGGAAAATAAGTTAGAGATGAAAGGCATTGATGGAGAAACTTCAGTGCAGGATTTGTTGAAAGAAACAAGTTCTATATCTGAAGACCTATCTTGTATAGTTGATGATGAGTTGGATGGGCTTATAATAGACAGTGGCATGATGCTACAGGATCACTATGATGAGGAGAAACCCAGAATTAATATGAGAAGTTACCACCGCAACAATTCTTGTATCAGCTCTGATCCTGCTTGCTCAAGCAGGAGCAGGATTCGTAGTGTTGAAAATGAACTAGAAGATACTGCTTCATCAGTCCATAATATTGCGGAAGTTGTTGACAAGAGCCCTTCAGAGACATCCAAGTTTACATCGAAATCTAAAAGGCATCCTGATATGGACAACAATCCTAAACCTAGCAAATGCCCTAGACCAATTGCTGAATCATCAAAGTTATCCTATAAGTACAGCGTAGAATCATTTTGCAGCATACATGATCATCTACCAGATGGCTTCTATGATGCAGGACGAGATATGCCTTTCATGCCATTAGAAGAGTATGAACAGAGTCTTGGATTGTATGCACGTGAAGTTATTCTTTTAGACAGGTTAGTGAACATTCATATCCATAGTTTGGTGATATGCATTTTTCATATGTTTTATACTTCTACGTTCCAACAATTTTGTGGGTTTTACTTAGAGAGCAAGATGAAGAATTGGATGCAATTGCTTCTTCAGCACAACTTTTGCTATCTAGTTTGAGGAGACAAAGCTTCTCTGAAACAGACGAAGATGCAGGGCATGAATTGCTAAGGGCGTCAGTGCTTGCTTTGTTTGTTTCAGACTGCTTTGGAGGTTCTGATCGAAATGCTTCTCTTAGGAGAACACAAAGAGCTATTGTCAGCCTGAGGAAGGAGCAACCTTTCATCTGTACTTGTTCTGCTGGAAGCATATGCGACAGCAATGAAGCCTATAAGCATACCAGTAATCTTTCTGGACATTTTGATTTGACTCAACTATGTGATAAATCGATACATATCATTAAGGAAAGGAGAAATTCTGGTATCGTACCAATAGGGGCACTGCAATTCGGTGTTTGTAGGCACCGAGCTGTCCTAATGAAGGTAAGTTCTTAGCTGCTCCCTTATCCTAGTTTATCATCTGTGTTTGCTCATTGATTTTGCAACCATTTCTACTTCTCTACTACAGTACTTGTGCGACCGGGCGGATCCTCCAATTCCTTGTGAGCTTGTGAGGGGGCATCTTGACTACACACCTCATGCTTGGAATGTTGTTCCTGTTAGAAAGGGGGACGTCTGGGTAAGGATGATTGTTGATGCGTGTTGCCCCACCAACATAAAGGAAGAGACGGATCCAGAGTACTTCTGCAGGTGAGCAGTTTGCCCCGTCATTTGTTGTAAATTTTCTTTATCTTTTTTATGATTATTTATATTGAATCCATGTTGGCAAACTAGGATGCCATGCTGATTCTGTCATGCCAGTATTGAGTTTGCACTGTTTCAGTTTTATTCCTAGTATGACCTACAAATGCCACATGGCATTTCCTGATGTGGCTAACTTCATTTTTTTGGAGCTTATTTATAATCTAAGCAATTGGCTTGTGATTATAATTCAAAAAGGTCAGGATAATGTCAAAACCTTGTGTTTTTTGTTAGACAAAACCAGATATTGTAAGACATTGTGTAATATATAGCTGCCACACTATGTTAGTATTCACTGTTCTATGTACTAGCTGAGTGCCTGTACTTTGCTAGAACTAAAAGAAAATGAAATATAGTTTTTTCCACGTTGAGATCAATATGTTTGGCTCATGCATTCAGCTAGCTTACACACTCGACTGCGTCGTTGGCTCGTGGCTATGTACCCTCAGCTCTGATTTTTCTTTTTATGAGTGCCGTTGAAACCTTGCTATAATACGGATACAGTAAAATGGGAACCAAACCAGATCAATGTAAGCCATTCTTGCTAATTGAAATCTTCGGAAAACACAACACACTAAAATAAGAAAGCACTTTAAACAAAATGAAAAGTATCTTTAAGATGTATGGATGGTGGAGGCAAAAATTTGGACATACCCCCACCAGTCCACTACCATTTACCATTAGCGTCTTGTTAATAGTAGTTATTTATCATGCTGTATTGGTGCAACCATGTTACCAATCCCATTTTTATGTAATTTTCAGAACTTTGACCTTTCCACTTATCTGTCTGCCAAAATTTATTAGTCAATTCAGATGAGTAGACCTTCTCTTTCATTTTCAATTTATTGATTTTACTAGTCGATGTTCTTTTGATCTTTTTATTTTGTTCACCTAATGGTAGGGGGCTATCTGCTGATCTAATGTTGCATGCATTTTAGTCGTGCTGTTTCAGGGAGGCTTTGGAAACAAGTATGCATGCTACATGCAGGTTCTTTCTGAATCTGATATTGTCACTCTGAAGTTTGATTAACCGGATATCTACATGTGATTTCAGGTATGCTCCGCTCAGTCGACTTCACGTTGCACTTGATGACCAGGGCTATACACCTCGGTGTTCCTTCCCTTCCGTCTCACTATGTAAAGAAATTGAAGCTACAGCTTCTAGTGCTGTCTACCACTGCAAAATTGGTGATGTTGATGCTGCAGCAAAGGTTTCTGCTCTCCTACATCTATTTTTTTTGGTGTCCCTTTACTTTTGTCTCATTTTTCTTATTTTGTTTGATGGAGTTATTGTCATCAAATGCAGATTCGATACCTAGATACACGTATGGCTTCTAATGATGAAGTTAGAAATTTTGAATACAAGTTTCTTGGGGAAGTAAGAATGCTGAGTGCTCTGAAGAAGCACAGATCCACAGTGGACATATACGGTCACCAACTTTCTTCTAAATGGGTTCAAGCTGATAGTGATAAAGAGTACAGGGTATTGCAGTCTATAATTCTAATGGAATATGTGAAAGGAGGTTCTCTGAAGGTAAATTCAATCACAGTGTTTCTGGGTTTTCATGCATTCGTTATCATCTTAATTGTTTAGTGTTCTCGCTGCTAACTGGGTCTATTATTTCCCATTAGGGCTATTTAACAAAACTACTTGAAGAGGGCAAGAAGCATGTACCTATTGACATAGCATTTTACATTGCTCGAGAAGTTGCTTGTGCGTTGTTTGAGCTTCACAAGAAGCTAGTTATTCACCGGGATATAAAAAGTGAGAATGTGCTTGTTGATCTGGATTCAGAGAGATGTCATGGAACACCAGTAGTAAAACTCTCTGATTTTGACCGGTCCATTCCTTTGCATTCTCTGTCACATACATGTTGTATAGCTCACCTTGGCACATATCCACCCAATGTTTGTGTCGGAACTCCTTGTTGGATGGCTCCAGAGGTTCTTCAGGCCATGCATGACAGAAACCAATATGGACTGGTAAACATTTATTTGAAAAACTATGCTCTTCTTTTTGTTCTTAGCACAAGTTTGATACTAGTTTTGACTTTTGAATGCCTGTCAGCTTAGGAAATCATTCGTTCTTTTTGTCTCAATAACCTGCACTGTAAATATTCTAGTTTGTTTCTTTTCTTTTATTCAAGCCTGGGATCTTCCCAAATATCAACCAATATTTGGTATTTATATAGTTTGCAGTGATTTTTCCCCCCATTTTTTACAGTAGAAAATAGTCCGTGCTCATACTTTTTGTTTTGTGTAAAACCATTCCTGACACTTCAAATATTAATCTGAATCTGACCTTCGGAGCTTGTTGGGGCTATCATGTGTTTATGTGTATATATGTACGCATATTAGTATGCAGTGTAAATCCCTTTGGATTTAGTAAAGTAAGGCCCCCTTGAATTTATTAAATATATTAATATCAACAAATAGGCTCCTGGCTACCTACTAGAATGTATCAGTCAAATATCAACCCCACCCCAACCTAAAAAAAGGACTGGAATTGATGCGTGTAAACATTTCTTTGATGCAGGAAGTGGATATATGGTCATTTGGATGTTTTTTATTGGAGATGCTTACACTTCAGATGCCGTACCAGGGATTACCTGATTCAGAAATATATGATCTCATAAAGGTAAACTGATTATTACATCAGAAGCAAAATTCTTGTTTTTGTTGTTGCTAGTGGTTACAAATGAACATATTAATCGTATTCTGAATTCTGTCATCAGAGGAAGAAACAGAGGCCAAGGTTAACCCAAGAATTAGAAGCATTCTGGACATTGGATGAGCCAATTACGAGGTTGAAGGTGGGGATCACATCTGATGCCCATGCAGAGAAACTACGACTCCTAATAGATCTCTTCTACCAGTGCACCGGAGGAACCGCGTCCAAGCGCCCCAAAGCAGAGCAAATTTACAATCTGCTGTGCTCGCTACCCACATGTTATGACATGACATGACTTCAGGTGAATCTCTGGATACTACTCTCTGGATTCCTGATGGTGGGGCAGCTAGCCTGATCAGTCTGGGCCAGGACAGGTTAAGCTCACCACTCACCAGATCTGGCCAACTTCGCCCAATTTTACGTTACCAGATCTGGCCAATTTCGCGCGGTTTGACGTTCTGACAATTGTCCATTTTATTATCCTGGGTGTTCGGGTGGTGGCAACTGACAAGGCAGAAGATGAGAATTCGAACAAGACACATTTCTTTGGCAGCTCTGCATACCAGCCCACATCTTACACCTTAGTTCTGTAGCAGCTCTGCATACCAGCCCACATCTCATCGTTTCAGTGTGTCAATTTCACTTTTTTAAAATTTTCATTATTGCCACTATTATTTGGTGGCTTCTAAGTTATTAATTTCGGTCATCTCATAGCCCGCCCAAGACATCTGACGGGTGCATGTGGCTTCTTTGTATCATTGTATGTACAAGTGTCCCTCACCCGTGATCCATGTATGCCTCCAATGCTGAGTTTAATCATTTAATGTAACAAACGGCTTCTATTTGTTTCAAGAGGCTATTTTATTCTGATCTCCCGGCCATTTCTGCAGAAACCTTTTAACAGTGTTGAGAAATAAACTAAGATAGTTTTATTATGGGCAAAATAGTAATTATCTTATTACGGGATTAACACTAATTAACAGTTAATCAAAGGCACTTAGTCTGCACGCTGAAGAAGAGGACGCAACCATTCCAACCGCTATGTCTACTGCGTACGCCAAAAGCAAAAGAAAGCAATTGTCATTTACTTTCTGTATAAAAGGGAAATTGTTCCCATTGTAAAATAGTTGATCGATCATTAATAAAGAAGTTTTACACATTCTCTTGACACTGAGTTAATTGGCTTTAAACACGTTATCAGCACTGCTCGGTATGTTCTCCTATTGCTGTCCCTTTCAATCACAGTAGAAAAATACTTGCGAAAAGAAAGGGAAAAGGGTGAGAGAGAATGGATCAACTCTGCATCAGAAGAAGGATTCGACTGCCACGCTGTCCATATGGCATAATCATCCTTGGTAGATCTCAACTTAATGCGCTATTGACTGAAATCGGGGCAACAAGTGAGAGTTCTACTGGAGGAATCAATCACGGCCATGTTCGTCGTCGTAGAAACAGAAGGAACCGACGAAGGGGAAGAAGGGGAACAAGACACCACTCACCGGCATGGAGACACATAGCCACCAGGGAGGCCACTCCTTACCCTCACCATGTGTCAAGTCCATCTTTATCAGTGAACGGTTCGCCGGAATACTCGCCGACTTTGCCAGAGTACAAGCCATCACCGGATCACTCGGGATTTCACACGGTTTTGGACTCGACAGATGACGTCGCGGCAAGGGAGGCTAAACAAAATTGGCTTGCTTCTCTTCGATTTGGTGTGGATACCCCCTTCCATGTCTCTGCAAACCCATAGATCATTGCATTCGGCAGAGAAGCAGGTCCTTCATTTTCGACCATGACAGAAAGGAGGAATATAACTCCAAGATTTGGCACTGGAGGGCTAGAAGAATTAATCCATGGCACTGAAAATCTCCACATCGGAGAAGGAAATGGAGGGCATATTGGCAACGAACCTGAAAAATTTGCCATTGTGTCCCAACCCGGGGTGGCGCCCCCGGCAGTCGCAGTCGCTCGTCCATGGCTTGGGGCGGCGCCCCCGAGCCTCGTCGGAGAGGCTTCACAGGCGGCCACCACCGACGCGAGCACACGGCCGTCGATCACGGTTCCGGGCGGCGCCGCCGCCGCCGTCTTTTCTCCGCCGGGTGGCGCCCACACCGTCATTGCCGCCTCTCCCATCGCTCGGGCGGCGTCCCGAGTCGCTCTCCTCCAGTGCCGGGCGGCGCCCACGGCTGCCATCGTCGCTACTCCATGTGCCGGGGCGGCGCCTCGGCTACCATCGTCGTTGTTCAGGGCAGGCGGCACCCTCGGCCGTCGCCGTTGATGGTGGAGCTGGGCGGCGTCCCAACCGATCCCACCGCCCGGCCAGGTTGCCGGCCGCCGCCGCCAGTGGGAGATGGGGCTGGAAACCCTAATGAACATGGAGAAAAGGCAGAGAAAGTGAGTGGGCTGAGGCCCATTTGGCTGGATAAAAGAGCAATGCAAAATTTGTGAAGAAGACCTTGAAGTTTGCTCAAATTTCATATACATCCAGCCAAAAAGAAGACAAAGGGGCTTTAAATGAAATGCAAATTAGTCCATAACTTTATATACAATAGTTTATTTACTGTTTTATTTGCATTTCTGTAATAGGATGTTTATTTATGTACATGTATGTATGTATTGTACCACATATACATTTGTGATATTACCCATGTATGTATTGACAATATATTATTTATATATGATGTTATTATATATGTGATTTTTCTAAATTTTATATTTCTAGCATTTTTCTTAATTGATGAATTAGATGATTACTTTCTATGGATTTTGGTCTAGAAATCACAAGAAAATATAGACTAGTACAATGACTGTGATTAAAGTATCATTTATCTCTGGATAAGATAGAGTTCATGCACTAGTAGAAAAATAGCCAAAATCCAATCAAAATAGAGACTATTTTTTTTAAAAAATAAATAATAAAAAATGGTCATATCTATTTTGTATAGATAGTTTACATCTAATTAATAGAATTCATAAAATATGCTAGAAAATATTCTAGAAAACACATAAAGTACATGGGTAATAAAATGCTAAGACCTATTTATTTAATTATTTACAACATTTTATGCAACATCACAAGTGTATTGATGCACTTGCATGATAACATTGTAGGATATGGCTGATATAAATAAAAAAGAGTTTGCTGAGCTTGCTGTAGATGGTACAAACTATTTGACTTGGGCTATGGATGTTAAAATTAATTTGGCATCTAGAAGTATAGCAAATACTATTCAAGATCCTGTTGAAAATGCTCCAGCAATTTCTGAAGCATACAAATTTACCGCTCTGCATTTTATTAGGCATCACCTCCATCCAGATTTAAAAAATGAATATTTAATGGAGGAGGATCCACTTACATTGTGGAAATCTCTCAAAGAGATATGATCAACAAAAATCAATCATATTGTCTGAAGCACAACGAGAATGGGCTATGCTACGCTTTCAAGATTTTAAATCCGTTGCAGCCTACAATTCTGATGTGCATAAGATCAATTCCAAACTGTGTTTTTATCAAAAGGCGGTCACGGATGAAGATATGATTGAGAAAACTTTATGCACTTTTCCACCTTATTTAATGATATTGCAGCAACAATATAGCCAAAACAACTATGCTAAGTATTCTGAATTAATATACACATTGCTACCGGCGGAAAAACATGATGAACTTCTGTTGAAGAATCATAATGTTTGTCCTCCTGGTACAATGGCAGTGCCTGAGGCACATAATAATATTCAGAATGCTAGTACTAGTTGCAACCAGAAAAATAAGGGTAAAGGAAAGGCTAAGTTTAAGAAAATGCAGAATACAAAGGGTAAATTCAATGGCAAAGGAAAATTCAAGAAGAATTTTTCTAAAGGCAAAACTGGCCATTGCCATAGATGTGGATGTGCTGGACATTGGGCAAAGGAATGCCGTACCGCCAAGCATCTAGTTGAATTGTACCTCAAGCATGGCAACAAAGAAAGAAAGGATCAAAGCAACAAGGCTGAAGCTTACTTCATCGAAAATCCACAAATGGATGTGGATATGGGACAACGTGATGCTGTCATGGATGTTGATATCATTGGAATGGTTCAACAAAATGAAGACAAGATGAGCATTGAGAACATGATTGTGGAATTTAGTTCCCAAGATATGTTTGGAGATACCGTCTAAATCTCCTAGATTACTCCTTGTAATATCGGCATGTATTATTTTACAAGACATATATGTTGTATGTAATAATTGAATAGATTGATGTAATTAGGTCTTAATTATTGCTCCAAAGACGAGCATGTAATATGTTACAATGACATATTAATATATATGGTTATATAGTTCTATTTTTGGAATAGAGTCTAATTTAATTTATGCTCTTTAATATAGAACTTGGAGTAGCAATCCAATGGAAGGAGAATTATGTCTAGTTGACAGTGGAACCACAAATATAATTCTTAGGGAGACAAAATATTTTCAAACTCTATCTAAGTGTAGTGGAAATATTATGACAATTGCTGGTAGCAATGTTCAAATTGTTGGTTTTGGACGAGCCATGATTATTCTCCCTATGGGTACTAACTTAGTAATTGAGGATGCCCTTTTATATCCTGATTCTAAGTGTACACTTTTAAACTTCAAAGATATCCGCAATAATGGTTTCCATGTGGAAACAAGTAACGAGAGCAATGATGAATGTTTGCTCTTAGTGAAAAATATTGGTTGCGAGAAGCATGTGGTTGAAAAGCTTCCTTCATTTTCATTTGGATTGTACTATACATACATTAAACCCAAACCATATGTTGCGCTAAAGACAATTTATAAAAATCTTGATGTTTTCAAGATTTGGCATGACCGGTTGGGTCATCCTGGTTTAGGAATGATGCGCAAAATTATCAAAAATTCTGTTGGTCACAATATTAAAAATATAAGTTTCCCAAGGCTCGAGGATTTCTTATGCACGGCATGTGCAAAAGGGAAATTAATTTTGAGACCATCATATCTCAAAGTTAAAAATGAGTCACTAAATTTTTTGGAGAGAATTCAAGGTGACATTTGTGGACCAATACAACCATTATCTGGGCCGTTCAGATATTTTATGGTATTGCTTGATGCATCTACTAGATGGTCTCATGTTTGTTTATTGTCAACAAGGAACCATGCTTTTGCAAACTAATGTCCCAAATAATAAAATTAAAAGCCAATTATCCTGATAATAGGATAAAATCCATTCGTTTGGATAATGCCGCCGAATTTTCTTCACGGGCATTCAATGATTATTGTATGGCTTTGGGCATTACTATAGAGCATTCTGTACCCTATGTCCATACACAAGATGGACTAGCAGAATTTTTGATTAAAAGGGTAAAGCTCATTGCTAGACCTTTATTGCAAAACTGCAAATTACCAACAAGTTGTTGGGGTCATGCAAGATATTATGTCATGCATTAATTCAAATAAGACCAACTGCATATCATACGGTCTCCCCGTTACAATTAGTACGTGAAAATGAACCAAGCATTTCCCATCTGCGAAAATTCGGTTGCGCTGTATACATACCGATTCCACCACCACAGCGTACACAAATGGGGTATAATTCTCCGTCAATTATAAAATACCTCGAGCCATTAACTGGGGATTTATTTACGGCTCTGTTGGTGATTAGTAAACGGCCTATCTTGAAGCAGGCCTTGGGCCGATTCTGTACCGGCCCACCACACGAACAGAAGACCAAGAAGGCTATTCCTGGCCGTACTAAAGAAGCCGCCTAACTCGCTCGTGGCTGCCCCGGGCTTGACTAGGTCAAACCGTGCGGCACCATATCCCTCCTGCTATCCTTAGCCCGGAGAAGGTCCTCGGTGATCCGCTCACCCGTGGGCGTGGCGACGATCGTCATGGCCCACCGTACTTTCTCCGCCTTGACCGAACGAATCTATGTCTCCTGGGGCCCGCGACCGTGGGTACACGTGGACGACTCATCCGGCCGTTTGCCTTCTTTGGCAGGCAGCGGATGGTTGTTACGCCACGCGACGCCCCCAATGGGTGGCGCAAGACTGGCTCGGCCCGGTCAAGGCTATTTCGAGGATAAAAGGAAAGTGCTTTCTCCCTAAAGAGGCTTCCACCCTGAATAGGCGCCTCGAGACAAACACGTGTCCAGTACTAACTGACCAGTTTCTCCCTGCAGGCTCAGGACCAGACAAAACCCCGGGACGAGACAAGAACTTCGCCACTAAAGCAAAGACCGGTGTGGGGCCCACGGTATCAACTCCGGGCACCCCGCCACGCCTATAAAAGGAGGATTCCTGGACAATCGAAGGGGGCTCTCTCCTTCCGCCTTCCCAGATCCGATTCCATCTGACTCAAGCCCAAGCAACACCCGCGTCCGAAGCCTCTTTAGTAAGTAGTTTTAGTTCTTAGCCACCTTCATTGTAAGCTCGGGATCGGTGCCTTCAAGCCCGGTCTCGGCACCCTTGTACTGTTTCCACCGTATAATCAACTAAGCTGGAGTAGAGCTATTACCCGGCAGTGGGGGCTCGAACCAGGGTAAATCGACCTCGTCTTCGTGGTTCGTATTTCCTCTCTTTCTTTCTTGCACTGTACTGAGGACCTGTACCCAGATCATCAAGTCGCACCAGGCCCTTGTCCGGGAAGGCAGCGCGGCCCTAGCCTTCCGCAGGCTTGGCCGCCACCCGGGTTGCTGAGAAGGGTCGTCGTTGGGCCTCACTCCAACTACAAATTCGTCTGCCGGTCCGTGGACCACTGCTCTTCGGGAGCGTGATTCCCAGACACCGACAGGCTCGGTACGCTGATTGTATATTTGATGAGGACAATTTTCCGGCATCAGGGGGAGATATATACCACGAAGAATGCCGAGAAATAAATTAGAATGCCACAGGCATTTTGTCCTTAGATCAACGCACAAAAGAATCTGAACAAGAGGTTCAAAGAATTATAAATTTGCAATATATTGCAAATAATCTGCCAGATGCATTTACTGATCACAAAGGTGTGACAAGATCACATATACCTACTATGAATGCACCGGAAAGAGTAGAGATACCAAAGAAAACTACTCTTGCCCCTAATACTAATAAAAGGGGGAGAAATCCGGCTGCACGGGACTTAGTTTCACGGAGACGTCTGCAGAAACAACAAAGGACCAATAAAGGTAAATTACCTACATCAGTAAATGAAAATCAATGTGAAATTAAAAACCATGAGAGGGATGGTGAGACCAGCATCAATGTGCGCACAAACTTAGGTGCTGGAACATCGGAAGACCTTGATTCCATCGTTATGGGAAATCATGTGGAATCACAAGGTAAAAATAATGAAATGTGCATAAATTATAACAATTCAGGGAAATTATTTGAAAGAAATGCTACAATTGTCGACATTTACTTTGCCTCTAAAATTGCAAAGTCTCTTGATCTGGATCCAGAACCAAAGACCATGGCAAAGTGCAAGCAGCGCTCAGATTGGGTCAAATGGAAAGAGGCTATTGAGGCTGAATTACGCTCGCTTAATAAAAGAGAGGTATTTGGTAATTGTCGACGGTTGAGATATCGATCTCAAGTCGCTAAGGTTCTTTAGAAGTGAGATAGGAGACACGCCGAACAACCACGAACAGCAACGAACAGGAGACAAGGGTTTTTATCCTGGTTCAGGCCTCTCGGGAGAGATAATAGCCCTACGTCCAGCCTTTCTTATATATCAGAGATGAATACAAGAGGTGGCTCGGCGAGACGAACAAGTCTCGGCGAGATTATGGGTGTACAGGTGAGTAGTATGCGACAAAGTAATCTTAGATGCCAGATGCGTCTAAGTCGTCCCCTCTATACGCCGTAGGGGCTTGTTTATATAGTGTTGATGAACCGACCTACCAAGGGATAATCGGGCCGGGCTAACTACGAGATCGTAACGAACTCATACATGCCAAATACATCCCGAGGTAGATAAGGTATACTCCAAGTCTTGGGGATCACGACTCCTAATCCAATCCGGGAAACCACGTCCGGGTCTTCACGTAGCCGTGCAGAACTCTTGTTCGAGTAGGACTCAAACACGAATCCTAGGCCGTTACGCACCGCAAGCGCCCAGAGGCGCTCGGCAGATGCACATGGGCTCGATAGAACCTTCCAGGAGCCGGGCCCCGGTAGGTCGCTTCGATTGGGCCGTCAGGGAGTGGGCCATGGCAATGGGCCGTAATTTAATCCCGACACTAGCCCCGAGACTCAAGTGGAAGGACTCACTAGAGTGGGTCGTCCTCTTGAGACTCAAAGTCACGGAGAGGTATTTTTCCTGCTACAAAGACATGTAACAAAGCGACCGAACAGGTCATGGTTCAACCGAACAAGACTTGTTCGGGACCGAATAAACCCAATAAGTGCCGAGAAACTCTGTTGCATCGAACAGGGGACAACATCTGTCCGAGCAGAGCACTCAGCCTTCGATGTAGAAATCGGAAATCCAGTCCCCAAGCGCAGAGCTCGTCGCGGGGACCAAACACGCGCTCCGGGCGAAGAGCTGCCAGAGGCGAATCATCTCCTTGAGGCTGAACGTCATCAAGGAGGGATTGGATTCCTGGCAGTAAAGAGTGTACCACCGCATCCGGTAAGATCAGATCTTCCGGGAAAATGAGCAAGTCGCGAGATGGACTCGTGTTGCTGCATCCAGGCATGAAGATACCTAGGAAAGCATAAACGAAAATACGAAAATCACCTCTCAGGCTAGAACCTGCCCGAGGAAATAGAGATCGCGCTCTCGAGCAAATGTCGTGCTCAGGAGCGAAAGTGATGTGCCTCGGGCGTTGATCGTGTGCGAGGAGCGCATAATGCATACGAAGGAAGGTGACCCGGTCCCGAGCACGAGCTCGTCAAAGGAACCGTAAAGAGATCCACCGAGCACGGAGCTCGTTAAAGGAACCGAAAGTGCGACCAGCGAAGACGCATTCGTAGGAGCCCGCGCCCGGCGAAGAGCTGCCGGCGAGGTGATCCACCCGAGCACGGAGCTCGTCGCGGGGACGAATCGCGCGCTCCGGCGAAGAACCGCCGGTCGCGAGGTGAATCACAACCCGATGCAGTTAGAGCCGCAAGAGAACGTGTGAAATCAACGCTTTACCCATGACGTATTTCTTGCGACAGTGTTAGCGTTGTCTTGGCAAGTGCAGAACCGACGCTTGGAGTGCCCGCTGCGATGAGAATCGGCTTACGATGGGCTTGCCCGTTGCGATGAGAATCGGCTTACGGTGGGCAAGACTCCGTTGGTGGCGCACTACCTTGACTTAGCCGAACTGTGAAGGTCAGTACCGGGCAAAGGCAAGAAATCATACGCGGGCGAAGTGAATCAGTTCCCGGGCATGCGCGGAGCAAACCCGGGAAGAGAGGGATGCAGACATCGGTTTTGGTGGGGAAGCCTGGAACCTCGCCGCGACCATCACCGGAGTCTGATGTTCCCCGTTCCTGTATCCCCTGCAGAAGACAAACAAGAAACGAGCAGCAAGGGGAAAAAGAGAGCAAGAAAAGGCTCCAAGAAGAGCAAAGCGAGTTTTAGAAAACACGCAAAAGACGACCTACCCGCACAAGACATAATTTTTTCCGCACGCCCCTTGATAGCGTTAGTGTCACCGCGCGAATCGCGAACCGACGCCAGAGTGCCCGCTTGGCGATGAGAATCGGCTTACGGTGGGCGGGACTCGTTGGTGGTGCATTGCTCCGGATTACCGTGCTGTGAAGGACGTAGCATGGATAAAAAACGTGTGCGGGCAAGTGCAGCCTCTGCGTGGCTAAGACCGCTAACCGTGAAGGCGACGGGACCTTAGCCGCAGCAAAAGCGTCGAGGCGAAATCTTATCCGGACATGGACCCGTATAGCGTTGGTGTCGCCTCGGCGGATGCGGAACCAGCGCCAGAGTGCCCGCTGCGATGAGAATCGGCTACGGTGGGCATGCCCGCTTGCGATGAGAATCGGCTACGGTGGGCGTAACTCCTCGGTGGTGCACCGCCGTTAACCGGAGCCGCATGTTGTTGTTGCGGATAAAAGACATGCTCAGACGCTGGGAGCGCTACGGGAGCGAAAGACCAACGAGGTTTTGGAAAACCAACGCTAAGGAAAGGAACTGAAAAACTGAAAACGTACCGGGTTGCCGAGATTCAGCTTAAGTCCCAACTGATCGAGGAGAGGTAGTCCTTCGAGGAGTCGGCCGAGCGACTCAAGACCGCCGAAAGGCGCTTGAATCGACCGAGAGTCGACCGAGAAGCTTCGAGCAGCTTTTCCTGCAAAAAGAGAGCAGCAAAAGACAAGGACGAACAGGAAACCAAGAGCAAGGCGAACAGTGCTAGAAAGTTTTAAGAAAAACCGATAGAACGCTTAGCCTAACTCCCCCGTTGTGCGGTACCGCCGAGGACTGAGTTTGCGAACTCGAACAGTGCACAAGAGAAAGAGCGACGCCCTAGCCCCGATGCAGACGATGCATGAAGACCTGAACTTGCGACTTCAAGCACGTGCGTAGAGAGTTAGAGCGACACCGTATCTGATCGACTCGTTTGAACCGCCGTTAACGTAAGTTAGGCGATTCCGATGGTAACCGAACAAGGAAAGTGCCTCCGCGCGGAGGGCTTACGAGCGCGCTTTGCCAAGTGGTTGTGCCGTGAGCGGTAAGTGCCTCTGCCGCGGAGGGCTTACGAGCGCGAGCTTAGCCGCGAGGTCGGATGCCGTGTTACGCAACTCGAGTTTAGGAACTTGTTGAAGCTAGATACGGGCGTGGAAAACCCTTAAGATTGCGGAGCCAAGAGTTCGCAAGACCGGACACCATCAAGTGTTACCAGAGAAAGAGAGTTTGAGAAGACGAGTGGTGAGAAGGGCGCGGGGCGCGAACATTCACCGCTCAATGGGTTGAACTTTACATGGCGGCGAGAGACTTGGACGAACTAAGGCGCGAAATTTGAGAAAAGCGAAGCTAGGAAACGAAAGACCTACACGAGGAACTTACGAAGCTGGTCGATGTTCCAAGCGCTGGTCAGCTCTCTCCCGTCATCCACAGCCAGGCGAACAGCCCCGGGATCCGGAAGGAATTTTGATCCAGTCCCCGAGCACGGAGCTCGTCGCGGAGACGAGCGCGCCCGGTCAAGAGCTGCCGCGCGAGAGATCCGATCCCGAGCACGAGCTCGTCCGGGGACGAGACGCGTGCCGGCGAAGAGCGCCCGGCGCGAAGAGATCGATCCCGAGCACGGAGCTTCGCCATGGGACCAGACGCGACCGGGCGAAGAGCTGCGGCGCGAAGAGATCCATCCCGAGCACGGTGCTCGTCGCGGGACAGACTTGCGCTGCGGGCGAAGAGTGCCGGCGAGAGATCCACCGAGCACGGAGCTCGCCGCGGGACCAGACGCGTCCCGGCGAAGAGCTACCCGCGCGAGATCCGATCCCGAGCACGGAGCTCGTCGCGGGGACAGACGCGCCGGCGAAGAGTCGCCGCACGAGTGATCCGATCCCGAGCACGGAGCTCGTCGCGGGGACCAGACGCGCGCCCCGGGCGAAGAGCTGCCCGGCACGAACCAGATCTGGAAGGCGATCAAGATCGAAGGGATCGATCCGATCTGGCAGGGGAAGAGACATCCTGCCCTTCTGAGTCGTAGTCCTCAGGGAGAATCTCCTGATCGCTGATAGAGTTCGACATGCTCGATCTGCGTGTCCTCACGGACGGCGCCAGCTGTCGACGGTTGAGATATCGATCTCAAGTCGCTAAGGTTCTTTAGAAGTGAGATAGGAGACACGCCGAACAACCACGAACAACAACGAACAGGAGACAAGGGTTTTTATCCTGGTTCAGGCCTCTCGGGAGAGATAATAGCCCTACGTCCAGCCTTTCTTATATATCAGAGATGAATACAAGAGGTGGCTCGGCGAGACGAACAAGTCTCGGCGAGATTATGGGTGTCAGGTGAGTAGTATGCGACAAAGTAATCTTAGATGCCGATCGTCTAAGTCGTCCCTCTATCGCCGTAGGGCTTGTTTATATAGTGTTGATGAACCGACCTACCAAGAGATAATCGGGCGGGCTAACTACGAGATCGTGAACGAACTCATACATGTCAAATACATCCCGAGGTAGATAAGGTATACTCCAAGTCTTGGGGATCACGACTCTAATCCAATCCGAAAACCACGTCCGGTCTTCACGTAGCCGTCGTAACTCTTGTTCGAGTAGGACTCGAACACGAATCCTAGGTCGTTCACGCACCGTGCCGCCCAGAGGTCGTTCGGCAGATGCACATGGGCTCGATAGAACCTTCCAGGAGCCGGGCCTGGTAGGTCGTTCGATTGGACCGTCAGGGAGTGGGCCATGGCAAT
The DNA here is from genome assembly GCA_036346415.1 of Raddia guianensis. NCBI lineage: Eukaryota > Viridiplantae > Streptophyta > Magnoliopsida > Poales > Poaceae > Raddia > Raddia guianensis. The sequence goes on from CM070536.1 coordinate 34,176,581, forward strand.
GGGCCGTAATTTAATCCCCGACAGTAATGTTGTACCAACTCCTCCTAAAGTATTTCCTGTTGGAAATAAGTGGATTTTCACTCGAAAGAGAAATGAAAATCATGAGGTGGTGAGATACAAAGCGAGACTTGTAGCACAAGGGTTCACGCAGAGACCCGGCATCGATTACGATGAAACATATTCACCGGTGATGAGTGGAAAAACATTCCGATATATCATATCTCTGGCAGCAACTATGAATTTGAATTTGCAGTTAATGGATGTAGTGACCGCATATCTTTATGGGTCATTAGATTGGAAAATCTATATGAAAGTCCCTGAAGGGATAAATATTCCGAATCCTAAAGCAAGTCGCAACATGTATAGCGTTAAATTGCAAAAAGCGCTATATGGATTAAAACAGTCGGGAAGGGTGTGGTACAACCGACTAAGTGAATACTTTATAAAACAAGGTTATTCACATAGTGATGATTGTCCTTGTGTGTTCATAAATAAAACTGAAAATGGATATTGCATAATTTCAGTTTATGTAGATGATTTAAATATCATTGGAACCACAAAGGAAGTGAAAGAGGCATGCAATCATCTTATGACGGAGTTTGAAATGAAAGATTTGGGTAAAACCAAATATTGCTTGGGTTTACAACTTGAGCATGTTCCTGAGGGAATACTGGTACACCAGTATGCTTATATTGATAAAATATTAAAGAAATTCAATATGGATAAGGCTTATCCATTGAAAACACCTATGGTTGTAAGATCCCTAGAAAGGGATAAAGACCCATTCAGACCTAGGAATGAAGATGAAGAGATTTTGGGATCTGAAGTCCCATATCTTAGTGCCATTGGAGCATTAATGTATCTTGCAAACTGCACCAGGCCTGATATATCATTTGCAGTTAACTTATTAGTAAGATTTAGTGCAGCACCAACTAAAAGACATTGGGCTGGCATTAAACAAATCTTAAGATATCTCCCAGGTACAAAAGATCTTGGTTTGTTCTATAAGAAAAATCAAGAAATGACCATGATAGGGTATACAGATGCTGGCTATATGTCTGATCCCCACAATGCCAGATCTCAAACTGGATTTGTATTTCTGTATGGTGGAACAGCTTTTTCATGGAAGTCTAGTAAACAGACTTTAGTAGCTAGATCCACTAATCATTCTGAAATAATTGCTTTATATGAAGCATCATGTGAATGTGCATGGCTTCGAAGAATGATTAATTTTATACAGAAATCAAGTGGTATGGACACATTGATAAACCCCACAATTATCTATGAGGATAATGCAGCTTGTGTTGCTCAAATGCAAACAGGTTATATTAAAAGCAATATTACAAAGCACATTGCTCCAAAATTATTCTATCCTCATGAGCTTCAAAAGAGTGGAGAGATAGAAATTTTACAAACGAAGTCATGTGACAATCTCGCTGATTTGTTTACTAAATCACTAACTTATTCTGCATTTCATAATTGTGTACATGGAATAGGAATGAGGAGACTTCATGATGTGCAGAGTTCAGGGGGAGTAAATCCCTAAACTCATAACCTGTTACTTAATATATATATTGTACTCTTTTCTTTATTATGAGTTTTTCCAATAATGGTTTCTCATATATAAAGTTTTTAACGAGGCAATATGTCAATACAAGTATACATATGCAATGTATAATTTTTCTTCATCCATTTTTCCCATCGGGTTTTTGGAAGGAGTTTTTATATGACATTTGCATATAATAATATTTTGCCCAAGGGGGAGTGTTGAGAAATAAACTGAGACAGTTTTATTATGGGAAAAATAGTAATTATCTTATTACGGGATTAACACTATTTAACAGTTAATCAAAGGCGCTTAATCTGTACGCTGAAGAAGAGGACGCAACCATTCCAATCGCTATGCCTACTGCGTACGCCAAAAGCAAAAGAAAGCAACTGTCATTTACTTTCTGTATAAAAGGGAAATTGTTCCCATTGTAAAATAGTTGATCGATCATTAATAAAGAAGTTTTACACATTCTCTTGACACTGAGTTAATTGGCTTCAAACAAACAGCACTCTACTCTTTACAGGTATATTGTGTTGTGACTTGTGAGTTAGGTTGATAAGGATTCCACTATGGCTTGGACGTCTGGTTTGTGAAAAAAATTCAGACTTGTTTTAAATATGCACACTTGTTTTGAATGTGTAATGTCTTGTTGAAATACACATGCTTTCTCAAATCCGGCGAGCTCCTGTTGTGCTCGTCAAATCTAGCCATCTAGCTTGTCAGGCAGAAGGTGGGTAGAGGAGGAAGGGATGGCTCTGGCAATCAGATGAAAGGTGGCACCGGTGGCCGATGTGGGTGCGAGAGAGAGAGAGAGAGAGAGAGAGAGAGAGAGAGAGAGTGAGTTGTGCATAGTGAGAGATGGGGGAAAATGCTTTGTGTGGTTGGGTTTGGGAGCTGGGAGCAATGTGCAGTATGCTAGGTAAAAGTGATGACGTGTGCCTAATCCTATGTTTACACCACAACCATACCTGTTGCAGCCACAACTTTGACATGTATTACTTCCACATGTATTCTTGCAATTCCGTCTCTTTCTCTTGGATGATTTTTATAGATACCGCTCGATTTTAGTGTGTAAAAAATTGTGCTTCATGAGACCCACTTACAGTGAATACATATGGTGGCATTTTACGAACATTTGGTGGCATTTTACGAACATAGAAATCGAGGCCGAGGATGAGGAGGATAAAAAGCTATTGGTAGTTACATATTATGAAAAGCTTTTCCATACTGAGGGGACCCCAAGACTTTAGGAACTCTTGGATTTAATAGTGCCAAGAGTGACCCAAGAGATGAATGATCAACTCTGTGCACCAATTGAAAATGATGAGATTAAGGAAGCTTTGTTTGATATGGCACCTCTGAAGGCTCCAAGTCCTGATGGATTGCCAGCTTTGTTTTTTCAACACAATTGGGCTGTTCTTAAGGTGGATATTTGTGAAGAGGTGAGGAGATTCCTAAGAGGGGAAGGTGACTGCAGCCAAATAAATGAGACCAATCTGGTCTTAATTCCTAAAGTTCATAATGCAGAGGAGCTTAGTAAGTTTAGACCGTTCTCTTTGTGCAATGTTATTTATAAGATAGGTTATAAACTTCTAGCCAATCGCCTTAAGAAGATTTTGGACGAGATTGTGTGTTTTTGAGTAGAGTGCCTTTGTGCCTGGAAGGTTAATTACAGATAATGCACTCATTGCCTTTGAATGCTTACATGCAATTAAAACGAGAAAAAATCGTAAATCCCCCTATTGTGCAGTGAAGCTTGATATGATGAAAGCCTATGATCGGGTGGAATGGGATTATCTAGAAGGAGTTCTTCGGAAGATGGGTTTCTGTGATTCATGGGTGGATATGATATTGTGTTGTGTCAAGACAGCAATCTTTTCCATTAAGCTTAATGGTCAACTGTCTAAAAAGTTCTTTCCTTCTCGGGGTGTTGGACAAGGCGATCCAATTTCTTGGGGTAATCTCAGCACTAATCAGAAAGAAGGAAGAGGAAAATAAAATCAAAGGAATTAAATTTGGAAGAATGGGAGTTTCTGTAAAACACCTTTTATTTGCAGATGACTCTATTTGGATGAAATTTTGGAAACTTATGCTTTGGGCTCGGGACAAAGGATCAACAGACAAAAGTCAAATTTCTTTTTGGCTAGAAACAGTGCAGAATCTATAAAAGAGTTAATTCGGGCTTCTGTCCATATTGAGAATGAAGCTCATAATGAGACTTACCTTGGTATGCCTGCACTGATGGGGTCAAGAAGAGATGGGGTTTTTCAGCCGCTAATTGAGAAAGTTAAGAAGAAACTAGGTAGTTGGAATGAAAATTTTTTGTCTAGAGCTGGCAAAGAAGTACTTATTAAGTCCGTAGTACAAGCACTACCTACTTATTATTTGAGTTGCTTTAAACTTCCCACTAAGACCTGCAAGCAGATTGAGAGCCTAATGGCAGATTTCTGGTGGGGTTCTAATGGCGCTAAGAAAATCCATTGGACAGCGTGGTATAAGCTAAAAAGGCCAAAGGAGGAGGCGGGCCTTGGGTTTAAAGATCTTATTGATTTTAACCAAGCAATGTTGGCTAAGCAATCTTGGAGGCTTTTAAGTAACCCGGACTCATTATGTGCGCGTGTCCTAAAAGCCCGGTATTATCCTAACAGTGATGTTTTATCTGCATGTGTTCCATCTTAGTCTTCGCATACTTGGAAAAATATTTGCTATGGCAGGGATCTTTTGAAAATTGGTCTGATTTGGAGGATTGGTTCTGGGACAAGTATAAATATTTGGGCTGATAATTGGATTCCTAGAGAGTTCAATTTTAAACCAATTGGGTCTGGATATGTAAATGCTAAGGTGTCCGAGTTAATCGACCAGAATAGTATGCTTTGGAAAGAACAAATGATTCGTGATTTGTTTCTCCCTGTGGATGCAGATGATATTTTAAATATATCTTTACCGTCAAATCCTACCCTGGATGTGCAAGCTTGGGCACATTCCAAAACAGGTTTCTATACAGTCCATTCAGGTTATCAAGTGAGGAGAAATTTGAATACAATGAGTCAGACTCAAGGAGTAGGGACTTCGATGAATAATTATCATGATGCCTGGAAGAAATTGTGGAAGTTGGGTTTACCGGCCAGATTTTGTCATCTAATTTGGAGGATATGTCGACACAATCTTCCGGTAGGGTATAATTTGGTGGTCAGGCGGACAACTAACCTCCCAACTTGTCAAACCTGCGGTCAAAGGGAAGATGACAAACATGTGTTCTTAGATTGCCCTGTAGCAAATGATATTCATCAAAAACCAAAAGATAGTACAGTTACTGTACAGATCGATATTCCTACGTCAGGGATAATCTGTGTTGTAGATTCAGCCTTTGAGTGTTCGACTTCCAGATCAGTAGCAGCGGATGTTGTCTTTAATCAAGAGCATGAGCTAGTGGCGGCCAAAGTAGCTGATTTGGGGAGATCTTTCGATGCAGAGGAAGCAGAATCAAAAGCTCTATGTGAAGCCATTGCCTTTGCTTCACAATTTTGTGCAGAAACTTACCACTTCAAATCTGATTGCTCCTCCATTGTAACTCGGATGAACTCCTCAAAGAAGGACAGGTCAAGACTGATGTTTTTACTAGAGAGAATGGAGAATCGGCTGCGGCAACTCCATGGAGCGTCGGTCAGCCACTGGAGGCGAGTGGGTGTAGAAGTAGCTCACAGGTTGGCAAAATGGGGAGTGAGCAATAAGCTGTTCAGCAATTGGAGTGTTGAATGCAACGCTGTGTTTCCTTCTTGTTTGAAGTCTATTTTAGATGAAGGGCAACGGGCTGGTTTAGGTGTCAATGCTCTTAAATGGGCCCCTGCATGGGTTTTTCAGCCGTGTGTGGCTAGTAATCAAACCTGTTGTGCAAACCATGTAATCCATATGCCTTAGCAGTAATGATTTCACAGGCGTTTGCTCTCTCAAAAAAAAAAAATCTAGGAACAATATATAACCATTTTTTTCTTTTCTTTTAAACGCCACTACATTAAAGGTAAACATCCCATTGACCTTTTTTCCCCCCTAGATCCATCCCTAATTGATGCCATGCTCTGACGAGACGACAAGTGGTACCTCGACGCGCATTCAAACCGTCGCGCTTCCCTTTTCTAATACCACTCGACCGAAGGCAGACATGGAATCTTGGATAATATACTTCACAGATTCACCGTGCCGTGGTGACTGCAAACACGGCACCGATCTGCATTCTGAAGAATCTGGCGTGTTCTTGCCTCGAGCGAGCGGCAGCTGCTGCTTCACATACAACGAGCTCGAGAAATGCTGGCCTGCATGGCTGCTCAGTGCAGAAGGCTGACCATTGTATGCGTCTTCTGCGTGCTGCGAGCTGAGTGCTCGAGCTCGAGGAGGCGAAGCCCCATGCCTGTGCCCCCCTAAAGAAATCGCCGGTTTGGCTTCTCGAGACGGAGCTGTCTGCGAGCCGAGACAAGATGGGCAGCACGCATGCAGTTGATTACTAGCAATATCCTTCACGCGCCGGGGAGAGACTCAGAGACGAGCTAGAGTAGAGGAGACCATGTTCTCCTCCTCCTCGACGCGCCACGATCGACGGCGCGCCTGGCTTTGCCTGCATGCCCATGTGAGCCGAGGCGCTCTGACTTTGCGCTGATTGGCACCGGCCGCGGCGGCGCCGCGCCTAGCTCTCGGATCCTCTCCACCGCCGCGACCAACCACGCGCCGCCCGATCTTGACCCGGACCACGCCCATGTGATCCACCCCCTCGCCTCGTCTTCGTCTATATAAGCACCCAACTCCGCCGCTCCGGCCGGCACTGTGCTCATAGCCTCATACGTACTCTTATCGCCTCCTCTCTCTCTCTCAACATCTTCAGTGTCTTCTCATCTCGTGGAGCTGAATGATCTAGTTTGGCTTTCTTGCTTGCCATGGCGTAGCTTCGGCTTCGCTGCGACCCGGGCAGCCACGAGCTACGCCAGAATTGCGTGCCCAAGAGAAAGCGTGAAGCTGCCAGCATGATCTAACCTGTGGGGGAAAGACTGAAGAGGCGCTGCTGCCATTGCTGTGCATGCAGCATCTGTCTTGCTCATGGAAAAGACCAGCACGCTGATCGAGTGGCTGTTAGATCATGCTGTGACAGTTTCACTCTTTCCCTGTTGGGCACACAAGAGACGAGATGCAGCACTCACTCTAGACAGAGGGCGTGTACTGCGGACAGCACAACAAACAGAGGTGAGAATGCGTTGTGGGTTGTAGTAGCTTAGGTTTCAGCGAGAAGAGAAGCAATTGCAGTGGCCGGGTGGTCTCGTATTTGCTTGCATTTCACATGCAACGCTCATCATCAATCACAGCGCTCGAGGGCCGATCGACGCAGTCACGCATCATATTTCTGAATGGTTTCTTTATTTTTTCTTTTCTTTTCTGATGTCTATTTTTATGCAAAAAATGGTTGATTTGTTGTGTTGTTAATTTTAGTCAAGATGTTAGGTTGCTTAACATAACCCAATCTCTGACGTGCATCGTCCCTGTTTTTTCCTTCCATTTCTGCACCGAAGAACACAAATAAAAATGAACCACACAGCACTCTATTAACTCACGTGATCCAATTTTCTTTTTTTCTTTTTTTTTTGTGCGTGAGTAAGCAGTTTTTCTGTTTTCCTGGTTACTAAATGGCACGGTGCTCTGCATCCTTAGATTGACGGTCAGTTCATGTTTCCGAGCGATCGAAGTTTTTTTTAGGCTTTCTTGTTCGCGGTATGATTTGGTTTTATTCGGTCTAGATAAAGTTTATAATTTTTCTACATATCATTTAGAGTAATATTTTGTAATAATTTTTAGTTCTTTGTGAGGTTTTTTTAAACGATCTCAAAAACATTTATTATTTTTTAGACTTTTTTAAAAAAACCTTCAACTTTTGACTCAACTAAACCGAACCATGAATCAAAGAGGGCTTTGACACAAGCAATCCAATTATGTATGTCTTCTTCTTATTCTAACCTTAAATTTTCAGTATAATATGTCGACTCCTAGGCCTGATGATGTGACACCGAGGGTCAGACCGCAGAAATTCGTAGAGGGGGTGAGTGGCCCACTGGAACCGCGAGGCCCGCTACGAGATAGAGGGGAAATAAACAGGAACTGGACACTTGGACACGTTGGATTTTTTAGACTGGTTCGGGCCTTTTGGATCGAGGTAATAACCCTACTTCGTCGGTGTCCTTCTTGATGTGATGATAGCAGAGCGTTCTTACAAAGGGATAGCTCGAGCGAGTGCTATTCCTATGTTCTAGATTTTGGCTACCGTTACAAGGCTCAGACCGATACGAAATGGCTTAGTCATGTGCTTGCTGCCGCTTCTTCTTCCTGCCTGCACCCGCGTTAGTGATGGTGTTGTTTTTTGTTGTCCTCTCTCTTTGTTTAGGCCGGTGCTAGTCTTTTTATACATGCCTGTACGGAAGTTACTACCTCACCTAATAATACTGCTCCCGTGGGGCCCGCTCTTTCTTTGAGTTAGTAGGCGGTATGGAGTACATCTTGAGCTTAGCTGTAGTGAGGGGTAGATATACGTCCCGTCGGTCATTCTTGTGCCTAATTTCGTATTGTCGTACCTGTATTTACTCTGTTGCCTCCTTGTTTCTATTTCGCTGCTCTCGAGGCAGATGGTCTGGTCTTGGGTGTTGGGATGGATGGTCGAGGCCATGGGACCCACTAGAAGCCACCTCAGGGCCGTTCGTTGTGACACACGTCCTTCACGTACGACCCTAAGGTTGCTCTTGGTGGGCTCTTCGCTGGCCACCTCTGGCTCGATATCCTCAAGGGCAACATGCTCGGTAGTACTGCCGTGCATGCTCGCTGAGGCTCTGCTCTGAGCATATTCTTTGAGCTTACTTGCTTAGGCATAACCTAGAGCGTCTTTGCACATAGCTCTAGGTCCCATTGTCTTGCGAAATCGAACCCTTGGGCTAGGCTTGTAGTTCACTCGTATCGCAGTACTGTTCGGTACATCATTTTATCCGCGTCATAATCCATAGCTAGAAAAAAAAATCTTTTTATACAAGCCAAATGTTTTGGCTCTTCGTAGCATTTTAATATCTTAAAGTTTCTTAAAACTCTAAGAATCATATTATTTTTAAAAATTACCTACATAACCCCACGTCAAGGGCTCGTAATTTTTCATATTATAATCCAGGATACTCCCGCGGTTCTTTTTTATTTGACGCCTTTAACTTTTGAACAATCCTCTGAGCATTCGTCTTATTAAAAAAACTACGTAAATATCATTTATTTTGTTGCGATTTAATTTATCATTAAAGGTACTTTAAGCATGACTACATGTTTACACTAAATTTTCGAATAAAACGAATTGTGAAAGACGTGTTCAAAAGTCAAAGTCGTCTAATATATAAAAAAAAAAACAGAGGGAGTAGCTTTTTAGCCGAAAGGGTCTAACCGTCTACAGGCCAAAATACGAGCACCTGTGTCGTTAAGTTGTAGTAGAAGTCCATCATTGGTTTGATCCAAATTTGCGATGTCTCGCTAGCTTTTTCTTACTATAGTAGGATACTAGCAAGGTTTACGCGTTCGTGGCGCGTGGAATTTGTTTCATAAGGTACAAGTACATTTTAAATTTTTTTTTATTGTTTTGGAATTTTTCTTCAGTGACGTGGCGCAACCGGCGAAAGTAATTCAACTATATGTAAATCCTAACTTTTTTTAAAAAAAAAGGCTAAATCTTTTATGGACATCTACATAAAATTATGGTTTTACATGCTGTGAAACTATAGTTATATTTTTCAAAGTTTTTTTTAAATTTTTTAATCTATTTTGTAGAATTAAACATTTCTAATGTTTAAATTCATTTATGGACCCTCAGTATGAAATTTGATTTTGCATTTTGAAGAATTTTTCAGTTTTTTGAATTTTTTTCTAGGGTATTGCGCCACGTGGCGTAACCAGGAGACGGCCACTCACGTTGCGTCATGTGGCGCAACTAGGAGGTAGCCACCAGTGGGTTGTAATATACTACAATGTTCGCGCTCCCGTGGCGCGCTGTTTGATTGGTCTCTGTGATAAAGAACTAGCCTAAAGAAATAACCAACGTTTTATTTTGATCAAATTCAAATCAGTGGCCCATTAAAATGCAGAAGCTAAAAAATAAAAGATATTTCGGCAAAAGACGAACAGATAGAATGATTTAATCATATTTGTGAAACCTATTTATTTTTAATGCCTAAGCATTTTGATGGGACCTTACCATACAAATATGGTTATGGTTCTATTTTAAGCCTTGTTTTTATTTTTTCTTTCCTAGACCGTTGTCCTTCAACTTTAATTATATTTTTTCAAATTTTTTCTTGTATCCTTCGTCTCCATTATTTATTATTTATTAATTATGTTTTTATGTAATATATAAATTTTTAATGAATTTTTAGGATGAAATTACAGACTAATTCTATAATGGTTTGACTTTCTAGAATTTTTTAAGCTAAGTACAAAAGCTAGAATAAAGAATTTAGGTTTTTTATTTTGTTATTGAAAAGTATTATATGGTTTAGGGCTTAGGGTTTATGTACAAAAATCTTCATTCTTTTTTTATTTCATTCTAAACTCTAAACCATAGAAAGTATTATATGCTTACCGTACTTATAAAAGTATTTGATGCTCACCAAAAAACCAACAGATAGAGTGATATAATAAAGTATTTCCTAAGTAGTTTTCAATGAATCTTAAAATTTTTAGAAATAGATAAATATTTTTATACTGACAACGAAATTTCTTTCATTCCCATTATTCTTAGTTCATTTTTACTGGAAATTATTTATCTTTGAGACCTAGATCTTTTTATAGGCCCTTACCATGAAAGTAGTATGGTTAAGGTTTAATATTTTTTGCTTTTCTTTTTAGTTTTTATTTTAATGTGTAAATATTTTTACGACCCTTACATGAAATCATGGTTCTATGTTGTAAAGGTTTGATCTTAAATGAAAATTTTTAGTTGGCCAAAAAAACTAGAACAAAAGGAAATATTTTGATATTTCTTAATTCATGTATAAAGGTTTGGTCTTAAACCAATATTTTTAGTTGGCCACAAAAAGGAAGAACGAAAGGAAATAATGACTTATTTTACGAAAGGAAACAATTTGTTACCCCCTCCTTTTTTAATTTGACGCCTTTAACTTTTGGACATGCCTTTGACCATTCGTCTTATTGAAAAATTTAGTGCAAACATGAAAAAAAAATATTAGTCATGCTTAAAGTACCTTTAATGATAAAACAAATCACAACAAAATAAATAATATTTACATAAGTTTTTTTAATAAGACGAATGATCAACATCATGTCAAAAAGTCAAAAGCGTCAAATAAAAAATAACTGAGGGAGTATTTATTAATTCATATGCAAAGATTTGTAGTTAAAAGAATTTTTTTAGTTGGCCATAAAAAGGAAGAACGAAAGGAAAGAATGGCTTATTTCTTATTCATTTCTGAACTAAACCTAGAATTGTTAGAAATGAATAACTCTTTTTATGGACCATGCCCATGATATTATCCACTCATGAACCCTCACCATGATATTACCCCATAATTGTGAACGAAAGGAAAGAATGGACCCTCACTCTTTTTATGGAGAACTAAACCCACTTTTAGTTTTTTTTTATCCTAAAATAGCTAAAATCATTTATGAAACCTCACCATGATATTACAGCCCATTTTTAGTTTTTTCTATTTTTTGTCATTAAAAATCTAAAAACGTAAGAAATGATGGGCTTGCACCCTTACCAGTTTCCATAAAACTTTGGCCCATTTCCCACAACCTGCTACAGGCGTGAGTGCTAGGAAACCAACTAAGCTACGCGCGTTTGGTATTTTAAATTACATTTTTTTTGTTTTTTATGTATGCTATTTCTTATTTTATTTTAAATTATTTTTAATGCCTAAATCTTTGTATATGTCATTATCATGATATTAAGGTTCCATTTTATAAAGTTTTGGTTTTTTTTAGGATTTTTTAGTTGGCCACAAAAGTTAGAATTAAAAAAAAATGAATTATTATCTAATTCAACTATTTATGAATTCTGTTTTTTTTAAAATGATTAATTTTTTTATGAATATCTACATGAAATTATGCTTCTACATGCTTTTAAACTATACGCATGTATATACGTGTATGTGCCATTTGTGTGTACAGCGTAAATGTTGGTGAGTCTACGTAATTCTAGATGTACAGTTCAAAAACATGTCGTCGCCTAGCTAGTAGTAGTCACTAGTCCGTGCATATGAATAGCAACAATATGCATGAATATATTATATATACTTGATCCGATGGGTTCTGTCCAAACTTTGTATTAGGCCTAGGACTCTGGGAATTCCCCTCCCGTCCGGCCCTCGCTGCCATGGCGTAGATGGAGTCATCGGTAAGCTCGACTGTGTCAACACCCACGACGACAATTGCAAAGCCCTTGCTATTGTAGATCATTGCAACGGCCTTGTCACGCGGTAATCCCGCCGCGTGCGACAATGGCTGCCACCGCGGGTGGAGAGGGAGACCTTCTGCAACGAAGATGAAGAAGAAGAATGCCTCATGATGTCGAATTGTTGATCCCGCCATGTTGCTGCACTACGAGGTGTTTGTCGTTGCCTGCGTTCACAAGTATGCATGGTGAATTGGACCCGTGCAACTGATAGACTGGAGCTAGTGCCACCGTTGCCATACAGTTTACCTGTCTTCTCATCGGGGACAAGATGGTGGGCGGACCGCGGAGAGAGAGTTTGTCAGAGAAGGGTTGACGTAGGAACCATTGCTGGCATGTGATTTGCTAGTGAACCTATGCCACTAATAACCCTGTATATTGGTCAGAAGCTGTTTACATGCGTTGTCAAAATAATTTTTATGAGGTACCTAATCTATTCATCACGCCCGTACGTCATCATCAGTTTTCCATAGCAAGTATTTCATGCGAGGGCTGATATATTAATAATTGATATCTTATTGATTTTTTTCTTGGCAGAATAACATTGTCAAATGATTAGTAACAAGTAATCAAACTTCGGGAATTGCTCGTTTTTATTTTATAAAAATGAAAAAAAATTATGGTAGCTTTTAATTTTAGGGAAACACTTGTGGCCGGGAGCGCTGCGCGCGAACGGCGGTGGTGATGCACTGTGTGCACTGTGCAGATGGGTCCCACAGGTATTTTTTCTTTCGGTGACCATAATTTTTGACTGGGTGCTCCAATCTACAAACCGCTTGCACCAACGTGTTCCTCGTATTTTTACGAACAAAACAAGATATATGTTGCCATATAGCTCTTCAAACTTACCTACTGAAACTTGTGTTTCGCCTACTGAAACTTGGGTTTCATACTCGTTAAACTTTGCCAAACTGTCAAGTTTCATCAAGTTTTAACAGGTTTCATCCAAGTTTCTTCAAGTTTCATCAGGTCAATCAAAGTTTCATCAAGTTTCAACAGGTTTCATCCAAGTTTCATCAGGTTACATCGAGGTTTCATCCAAATTTCATCAGGTTACATCAGCACACGGCCAAGTTTCGCTAGTATAGGTGTAAGTTTCATAAGTGCCTTCTCCTAACTTCACATCAAAAAAATTGAGAAAGTGAAAAAAAAATTCAAAAAAATTTAAAAGTATTTAAAATGGGTTGCTCTCGATTTTAGAAGAATTATGAAATTAATTCCACGCATTTTGAACACCGTTTGAATTTTATACAAAAATCAGAAATTTAATTGAAAATTGATCAAACGCACAGGCTTGCTAGTTGCTGCACGCGCGCTTGCTAGTCGCTACGAGGAGCGTCGGATCTGCGCGGTGTCGATCGATCCAATGGACCAGACTGGTCCGGCGCGCGCGCCAGGCGTCGGACGTCCGACGCCTAGCGCTCGCCTTAATTTTAGTTTTAGTGTAAGCTGTAGAGAACAAGGCCTTAAAAGTTTTAGGAAGTGATTTAAATAGATGTAAGAAATAGTTTGCTTCAATGCTTTTTTACAAAGCAAAATATTGATGGAAATCCTTTCACAGATTGAGGGTAAAATCTTACTTTCAGCAGCAATTTTGGTCCACTGATAGCTAGAGATTATGTAGGGAGGTATTTTCCCGATCAACAGATCAACTTTGGCGAAGTGCTTTTTCTAAGTAATTGAAAGTGTTCGGAAGGAGAGGAAAAGAGAGGGACAAAAGAATCTTCGAGAGCATATATATCACTATTAAATCCTTAGGTGGTTTCTTTTATCAAGAAGAGGTGGAGTTGAGAGTTCGGGCTCTAAATTTAGTGGAAGCGGTGATCCTGCCATTTTTCTTAAAACATGTCATAACACCAAGAAGACAAAGTGTTTCATTAAAAAGACAGTAACGAGCGATAAAGTCAATAAAAAAACTCCACACCCTTCACTAATTTGGTGCTCCTTTACCAATCTTTGTTCTCTCTGAATTAAATATAGGATTAAGATTAATTTTACGATACACTTTAGTGAATATAAGCCATTTGTCCCTTTCGATCTAATGGTTCAGATTGAGGCTCTAAGTGCCAAACAGCAATGGGGAAGAGATTGAGATACTATAGTAAATTCAAACATGGGATTTAATGTTGAGGCTGAAAAAGGTAAAGCCCATATCTTGTGAACGGGTTTACAAGGTGAAGCCTCATCCAGATGACTCAATCGAAAGGTATAAGGGGCTCAACATTTAGTCCGGTTGCCAAGATCAAAATGATTCGAGTCTTGCTTACATTGGCTGCTTGATGGTAGCTGCATGTAAAAAACTCCTTCCTACATGACAAACTTGACAGCCAAATCTATATGAAGCAATCAAGAGATTTCGAGAGTAAGATCCACCCCAAATATGTTTGCAAGTTGAAGAAGCCATTCTATGGCTTAAAATAAGATCCACGGGCATGGTACGGGAAGATCGGTAAGTTTCTCATACGGAGTGGATTTAAAGTCTCTCCATCAGATTCTACCTTGTTTGTGAAAGCTAAGAAAGATAGAATAGCAATAGTTAAGGATAAGAGAAAATCTCTCAGTCCGATTTCAGATTAAGGAGCTTAGAGGGCTGAAACATTTACTTGTGCAAGAGGTGGAGTGCACAAAGGAAGGATTATTCCTGGGACAACATAAATATGCTAAAGATCTTCTTCAAATGTATATCAAAGGCACCATCAGTTTTGGTATTCTATACAAGAATTCAAAAAACTGCCACGTGACTGGATACTACGATGCCGACTATGCTGGAGATTGTGGGACACGGCTATCAACCACATATACTTCTTTGCCTTAACTAGATTAGGAGCCATATCATGGTGTAGTAAGAGACAAACTACTGTAGCTCTATCTAGTATTGAAGTAAGTATCGTTCAGCGATAACACAAGAAAGCACATGGCTTAAACAATTGATGGAAGATCTTTACCAGCCAGCAAAATATCGAGTAAGGATGTTTTGTGATAATCTATCTTCCATTCGGCTCACAGAAAATCTAGTCTTCCATGCAATGACCAAGCATATAGAAGTTTACTATCACTACATAAGAGAAAAAGTTCTTGGAGGATAGATTGAGATGGTGTGGACAAGAACAGATGAGCAGATTGCTGACATCTCACAAAGAGTCTTAACAAGACTAGATTTGAAAAGTTTCGAGAGGCACCTGGTGTGTTCTACGGAACAACTCTCGGAAGAAGTTTGGCTTAAGGCGAAGTGTTTTAAGTGGCTAGGCCAACTTCAAGTCTCCCAACCGAAATGACACTAGTTAAGAATTTCAATGCATATTTTAGAACCTTCTAGAATATTGAAGAGTTGACATGAAACACATGAGATACTTTGGAGGTTTTTAGAGTATTGAAGAGCATCCATGAAAGTAGATATTTGCATGGAAAACTTTAGAAATATGTAGAACATTGCTATGCAATTGAGAATTTCTAGAAATTGGGTTGTAGAAGTGTGTTGAAGAAAGAGAGGTGTGATCTTGGCTGATAAATAGAAGCACTCTCCTATTGCCATGCCATACCATCTAAGGAGCCATCTAAGGAGCATGTGGTAGATGAGGGTAAGATGGACGAATCCTAGATAATGGGGGTTTGAGAGTAAATAAGTGCTACGTTAGACAACAGACTACATTTACTTCGACAACGGATGACTTTCCTAAGGAATCGTGTATACATTTTTATAGCCACCAACACATTGCTTAATACAATTCATTAAAAGTTTCTATAGCTACCAACACTTTGTTTAATACAATTCATTAAAATAGAGCTTCGTGCAGTCCGGAAACAAGTGTCTCTATTTCTCCAAACAAAATTTAATGTCGGATTTGTTCTTAAAGGCGAGCAAAAAAAATGTTATGGCCCAGTCATCATTAAATCCATGCAGCGTGAGCCTTAATTATCATTACAGTCCACTAGCTGTGTTGATGATACCATTGATTGCTATGTTGATGAGACCAGTAATTAACTAGTGATTGATTTTGGGCGAGTGCAGCACAAATTGATGGAAGTAACTCATCCATTGGGAAATGTGTATACTTATATTTACAGATATTGTGTTAAAAAAGAAGGAAAACAGTATGAAAAGAAACAGTGTGGTTTTCATATAACCTATCACGAGTGGACACAATTAGAAAAATAGGAAAAAAGAAAAACAAATTGAGCGAATGTTAGACCCTATATTTATGTATAGAACGTTACCGTTTACATAAATAATATGACCATGGGTTCAATACTTGACTTGTGAGCGCATCATGCACGTTCAGAAGTGCTGAGCATATTAAGCGGCTACTTAGCTGGAAAAAGTTGAGCCGAGGAAAGAGAATTTATAAGTTCATGAAAATTTTGTTTCAATACCTAGCGAAACTGAATTGTTCAGCGAAGGATAGTTTTGCTTTGTTGGTTGGTTCGAAGGATTTAAAACGAAATAGAGAATCTATAACGCATGGTGTTCCGGGTATTTTTAAAATTTATGTTTTTTATTGTAGTTGATATAGACTCCTTATCAAACAAGTGGCACAATTTTTTTCTATTTCTTATTTATATTTTTTGTTTTAAAGTGTAGTATATACAAACTCTTTATTTTAATATAATCCGTTATAATCTAGTTTCACTATAATTGATGGTGAAAGTATTTTATTTTTCTCGTATTTACATGGTAATTTATTCAATTAATCTGATGGTTCTTTTTAACTTTGATTCAATATAATAATAAGGCAGTCGCCTCAAATCGGATGTGTGACGTCAGTGTTATCGTTGGACTTGAGAAAACACTTGCTCAAACTTAGAAAATACGTGTTGAAACTTGAAAAAACTACCACTGAAACTTGACAACGTGAGAAGTTAAATGAGTACAAAATCTAAGTTTTGGCAAGAAAATACCCAAGTTTCAGATGTAAAAATCCAAGTTTTGGCGTGTGAAAATCTAGGTTTCAGTAGGTAAGACGTTGTCGTCGTCATCGTGAGAACTTGGGAAAACACATGTTAAAAATTAGAAAAATACTTGAATCCTGAAAAACCTACCGCTAAAACTTGACAATATGATAAGTTTAAAGAGTACAAAATCAACATTTCAGTAAGTAAAAACCCTAGTTTTAGCGGGCAAAGGAAAATTTCATGGGAAAAAGTTCATTTTAGGAACCAAACTATCACAAAGGTCTAACAAACCCCCTAAACTATGGTTTGATCTACTTTTCCCCAACTTTCAAAACCGTCAACAACATCATGATCCGGTTTCTTCGGTGGTTGCTGATGTGGCGCCACGTAAGCATGGTTTTGCTGATTTGGCAGCCACGTAAAGGTGGTTTCGCTGATTTGGTGGCCACGTATTTTTTTTCTTTTATCTCTCCTCTCTCTCTCCACTCTCTCTCTCCATTCTCTCTCTCTTTCCTCCTCCACGCGCCGCACAGCGAGGGAGGTGGCCGGAGGCGGCTCCCCGGCGGCGGCCTCTCATCCCCATCCCGCGTCCCGCGCCGCCCCCATCCCCATCCCTCCGGCGCCGCCCCATCCCCATCCCTCGCCGGAGGAGCCGAGGGCGCCGCGGAGCCTGGCCGCGCCGCCCCATCCCCATCCCCATGCCGTCGTGCCGCCGGCGCCGCCCCCATCCCCATCCCGCGCCGGAGGAGCCGAGGGCGCCGCCGGGCCTGACCGCGCCGCCCCCATCCCCATCCCGCCGAGCCTGGCCGCGCCGCCCCATCCCCATCCCCATGCCGTCGTGCCGCCGACGCCGCCCCATCCACATCCCGCGCCGGAGGAGCCGAGGGCGCCGCCGGGCCTGGCCGCGCCGCCCCATCCCCAGCCTCCACGCCGGCGAGAGAGAGAGGAGAGGAAGAAGAAGCAGTTGGGTGAGAGAGAATGGAGAGAGTGAGAGGAGAGATAAAAGAAAAGGGAAAAGAAAAGGGAAAAGAAAAAAGAAATAAAAGAAAAGAAATATGTGGCCGCCAAATCAGCGAAACCATTTTTATGTGGCCGCCAAACCAACAAAACCACGCTTACGTGGCACCACATCAGCAAAATCGCCGAGCAAAACCGGATTGCGATGTGTTTTGAACCAGTTTTGAAAGTTCATAGAGAAAAAGTAGATCAAATCATAGTTTAGGGGGTTTGTTGGACCTTAGTGATAGTTTGTGTACCTAAAATGGACTTATTCTAAATTTCATGTGTGCAATGTTGAGGATCCATGTAAAATTTAGGATAAGCCTCCCTCTTGACTTCATCTTCTCCAAATTCGGCGAGCTTCGGGTGGGGGCTCACCGGATCCGGCCACCAACAGCTCGACGAGCTCACATTTCACTCGGAAGAAGAGATTAAACAGCAGAAGAGAGAAGATAGAGAAGAAGAAAAGGATACACAAGGAGGGGGATAGAGTGGCGGCACAACGGCGACAAACGACGACGCCAACTTCGTCGAGCGGCAGCGCCGGGCCGCCGGCTGTGACGAATATTGGTGTTGGCAAGCACAACACGTGATGCAAGGCGTTGCAGGGCACGATGACTAGCAACTAGGAAAATACGAGCACAACCATTGATTATTCAATGCAACTGGAATACGGTAAAAAAGCAAGCAGTGACGTCGTGCGGGAGGGGCGCTTAGACTATCTCCAACAGGCTCCCCTAAAGCACACTCTACCCTAAAATAGGGGATGGATTCTTCCCCTATGTGCTCCAACAGCATTCCCTATTTCTTTCTCTAAAATAGAGTTTTTCTCTCCATCCCCTTATATATAGGGGTTCTCTCTCCTCCCCCTATACAATTCTCCATATAAGAAACGCTGTTGGAGATGAAAGAAATATAGGGTGAGATTTTTTTAAAAGGGAACATGTATATGAGGCTATAGGGGATCAAATTTAAGGATTCCTGTTGGATACAGCCTTAAGGTATATGTTGCTAAGTCCATTTTATATACCTGAACTATCGACGAAATCTACTTAACGCACAAAACTATAAAATAGTCTATTTCACATGCCTCAACTATGAAAACTGAGCAAACATCAACATATGGTGGCTTTAAAGATGGTTTTGCCATTTATAATTTGAATAACTCCATTATACACTTCTGAATTAGTTTTTTTAAGCAACGATAAAAAGGATACCATAATTTGATCCACTTCTGAATTAATTTTTAAAAATCTGAATGAACCTTAAAACTCTAAAAGATTACTAAATTTTTTGTATTGAAAAATATCCATTTGTTTATATTTTCTTTGATGTTTAGGATGTTCGTTGTACTTATTTTGAATTTTATTAATAATTTGAGGTTGTAAAATGGTTTTATTTAAATTAGAAAAAGCAAAACCACTTTTAAAATCACCATATGTTAATGTTTGTTCTGGTTTTGATAGTTGAGGTATGTGAAATGTATCGTGTCATAGTTTAGAGGGTTAAGTGGACTTTGTTCATAGTTCAGGTATATAAAATGAACATTTTCCTTCGAAGTAATTTAAAATTTTACAAAAACAACGGTGCTCTACCACCCCTTCCTATCCAGCCCACTGGCCATCCACCTGGCCCTTAACCCTAAGGTCATTTCTCATGTCTAGTGTCACATCCCTCTCTTTCATTCAAGAGATCCATTTGACTGGTTCCTTTCGTCACTCCAACGACTTCCTTTTTCTTCTCAAAGGGATTTTATCTTCCTTTCCCTCGAGGAAGGGATGCTCTCCTTTCATGTATGTCATTCTCTTAGGAGGGATGTTATTCGAGATGATGGAAATCTAGGTAAAGAATTTGATGTATAGAAAGGTGAAGGGAACCGATTAAAGCGAATGTTGTTGGAGATGGTCTAACCTTTCATACAACTACTCAGCTATTGTCCTTACCCGTTTTGTGGAACTGGAGCCAAAAATCCCTTCCAATATATCCCCACCTCCTTGTCCGGTGCCTCCCACTTATGTATCAGACCAACGACCCCTTCCCCTCAACCCTAGAGGTAGCAACGACTCCTCCTAACTCCATGTTCAGGATGCTCTTGCCTCAGCAAGGACCCCTTTCCCTCCTTCCTACAATGGCATGCACCTCTTTCCCTCCTACTAGGTCATCCAGACAATGCCTCACTCGAGGGGCGTGGCCTTCCCGAGTAGAAACACCTCCACTAAGCCAATGACGATGACAAACAATGCGGCTTCCTCCAACCTCCTAGTTGCTATGGCCTCCCCTGACACCTTCATCGACATGGTGCAACACCTACCACCACGGGAAAAGTCAAGTTTCTCGAATGCCAACTCCATTGAGAAGAGGGGACAAATTATTCTTGGTGGAAGGTTGCCGATCTCTCGGCGACTACATCTTACATTGGTGAGAAAATGGTGTCATCAACTATTACAAGGATGACATTGCATTCAACTTGTACTACCATTAAGTCCATTTGGTGTGACAATGCTGCAAGTTTGATAACTATAATACTCGCCTCTTTTTTCTCTCCCATGGCATTTCCCTCCACATGTCGTGTCCATATACTTCTCAACAAAACGACAAGGCCAAGAGCTCCATCTGCACAATCAACAATGTTCATGTGATCTTATGTTTCAAGCTTGTCTTTCGGCTTCTTGCTAGGTTGAGGCTTTTCATACGACATCTTCCCTCCTTAATCGTCGTCCCACCAAAGCCGTCAACCTCCACACACCCTACTTTGTCCTATATGATTTCCACCCTACCTATTCTCACCTTCGCGTGTTCGGTTATACCTGTTATCATAAACTTTCTTCCACCACCCCACATAAACTTTCTCCCTGATCCATACTTTATGTGTTCTTAAGTTACCCCTCCGAACACGAAGGATACCGATGCCCCCAACCTAGCCTCCCTATTCACCCCACGGTCACCGACGTCTTCGGTCATTGGTTCACCCTTTGCTCCTAGCTCATCCGTGGTTGCAGGCCCCTTCCCAGCTTCGTTCATCCTCGGCATCATGGCGTTTCCCTGGCGTCGTCTCCATGACAGTAGTTGGCTTAGTACCATCGCCTACTATGGTTTCGGCCCAGCCAACCTTGGTGTCGGCTGCAGCGTGCCTCCCTCTTCGGCTGAGCCGTCCTTGATGTCAGCTCAATAAGTCACTTAATGGACATAAGCATGTCTCTTATGCTTGGTACAATCGTTTGGCATCACATCTCCTTACTCTTTGTTTTGTTGAAGCAAATTCAAATACTTCTCTGTTCGTCTACCATCGTGTGGCATCAATACAACATATCTTCTTCTTTATGTGGACGATATTAGACTTACTGCTCCCTTTGAGATTCTGCTTCGACGATTGATCTTGACACTTCAACATGATTTCTCCATTAAGGACCTCGGTTCTCTGCATCATTTTCTAGGTGTCTCCATACCCTAGCAAGACATTTGATTGTTCCTCTCACAGAAGCATTATATCTTGGATATTCTTGAGCAAGCTGGGATGTTTGACTGCAAATCATGTATCACACATGTTGATATTTGTTACAAGCTCTCTAGCGGTGGCACTCCTGTCAACAACCCAACATATTTTCGTAGTCTTGCTGGTTCTCTTCAGTATCTGACCTTCACTCGACCAGATATTGCTTATGCAGTCCAATAGGTCTGCCTCTTCATGCATGATCCTCAGTAATCTCACTTCATAGATATGAAGCAGATCTTACATTATCTTCAGGACACTCTGTCTTATGGCATGTTTCTCACTCGATCATCATCTACTGACTTGATAGTCTACTTCGATGGCAAACGGGTGGGCTGACTCAATATGCGTAAATCCACTACTGGTTTTGATTTTTTATGATAATTTGGTCTCATGGTCTTTCGAGTGACAATTCACGGTCTCTCAATCTAGTTCTGAGGAAGAAAACAGAATAACAGTGGGACACAAGGGATAAGGGCACAATAGTCGGCCTCGGGATGTTCGATTCCATCGAACAACTGAGACGAAGCATTTTTCGGTAGCACAATGTTTTCTGCAAGTAAAATATATCATGGATTCAAATTTCGTTTATTCTTTATATTATAGCATCACCAAATAAAAAATGTACTGAGGCCAGCAAGCTTATCTACTGCGAAGTCCCACGATTCTAGTGCACTTGAAAATTACCCCAAAACTAGAAATACAGACTGGTGGACTTTGCGAATCGTGCCATGTGGTATTTAGGTCGCGTGATTTAGGTCACGTCGAAAACGATGGTAGAACAGAATTATCATCTCAGAGCGTCCGCAACAATCTTTTTATATATTTTCTCTAAAATACTATTAGTGCCCACATTATTTAGTCCTCTGAAATCCCTATGCTCTCCTACGTAATCGAAGGCTTGTCGGCTCAAGCCCCAAGGCCAATCAGTAGCTTCCAATCAGACAGTAACTAAGCTGCCTCGGTTTGCTTATTTTCTTCCTGTAAGGACGTTAATGCTTATAAAAGGAAAAATACGCTCCTCCCTCCATTTATTGTTAGGCGGGGAGTCATCAATTAGACCACCGGTGTCAACATGCCACTATCACCGAAACTTAAAAAAAACTTATATTAAAAATTTTAAAAATAATTGATGAAACTTAAAGTATCTATTTCTGAAACTTACAATACGCGAAGTCCTGTGAGTATAAAATACAAGTATCGGCAGATAAAAAAAATTCAGAAGGCAAAAGTTTGAGTTTCATGACAAAAGTTAAGTTTGAACGGGCAAAAATCTAGGTGTCAGTATGCAAGATGTCATCACCGTCATCACGGGAACTTGGAAAAACGCCTAATAAAACCTGGAAAACACACCACTAAAACTTTGGGGAAATTGCCCTCATACCATTATAGAAGAATTCACATTACCAAAATACCACTGTCCCCACATGTCATACACACATTGGACACATATGTCATACACACATCAGTGGTATTTTGGCAAAGTGGAAATTTCATAATGGTATTTTGGCAATTTTACCTAAAACTTGACGGTGCGAAAATTTTTGAAAGTACAAAATTCAAGTTTGAACAAACAAAAAATCAAGTTCCAGGAGGTAAAACATCAAGCTTCACACAACATCGCTAAGGTTGCATGCTAAAATAGAGATGGACTTCACAGTGCAAATAAGAAAGTTCCCATGAGAACAAACACAAGGTTTTGCACGCAAAACGTAAGTTTAACACAAACATTTTCAAGATTCCATGCAAAAAATCATGACTCATCTTGTTTTAACCCTCTTCTTCTCCAGATCTGGCGCGCTCTAGCGCCGTGCTGGAGATTGGGAGATAGAGGAGGAGTGGAGGAGGTGGGAGAGGAGGGGCTCGCTGGAGGGGTGATAGAGAGGATAAGATCATCAAAGACGGATATGAGGAGGGGCTCTCATGTTGGAGAATATTGTCAACAAGAGGAGGAGGATGTGGTTAGGATGAGCTTACCTAAGAAGTAGATGAGTATTGAGAGAGTTAGAGGATGGGGAAGAGATAGAAGAAGTCAGGGAGCAGTAGAGCTAGGGATGGCCATGGATACCCGATACCCGATGGGTACGTATTTATTCTATTAAGTTATAGGTCTGGTATAATAACTATACGCATGTTAATGGGAAAAAACATCACCCATCGGGTATGCGGGTATAGGTACGTTCTACTGTCACCCCTACCCGTTTACCCATGTACTTGTAGCAAATGACAGTTGATGACAGGTAGCAGAATCGGACTAATCGATAGCCCATAGAAATTTTCCAAGCCCAGCACCACAGCCCAAGTGCCCAACTGAGGTATATTCACAGAGTTTCACAATGTTGCTCACAGCTCACATGTAGCTCCAACATCCCTAACTGGCTAACCCAAATCCATTCTAGGCGGGAGGTGGCGGCGCCTTCACAGGATGACCGGTATGGGTAACCGTTGGGTGAAAAATACCCAACAGGTGCGGGTGGGGAAAATTTGAACCACGCGTGGGCATGGGTAACCCGTTGAGTGTTTTTGTTTCACGGGTACGAGTCTGAGATACCAATACCCGATGGATATATATCCGTGCCACGCTTGCACCGGTGAGCAAGCGAGCACAACAGGAGCAGCTATAGCCAGGGGCGGATCTACAGTATAAGGGTCGGTGTCATGTGACACCGGTGACTTTCGGATAATCCTTTGTTGTCTATAGCTACCTTATTAATATATACCTATAAACCTATAGTTTGAAGATAGAAACTTGCGATTTAGAGTTAAAATGATCCCGACGACCCCGATGACTTGTTTTCTTGGATCCGCCCCTGACTGCAGCCACACAAGCTGAGACATGCGAGGAAATGCGCTGTTATACAATGTGCTGATGCTACCGAGCGAGGATACGTGGGTTGAGCCACTTGCACGCGTCCGACCATGAGGAACAACTGAGCAGAAGGGTAATCGTTACTTTTATACTTGCTCCAGTTTCATAATACTTGACGTTTTATATTTATTCTAAGCCAAAGCATTAAAAGTTTTTCTACAAAAATCTTACTATTTGGAGTGTGTACATAAAAACCATACATATAAATTCATCTTGAAAAACACTTTCAAAATATCATATTTTCACGGGTTTTGTAGATAAACCTTATTGGTAATTGATGGTCAAAGTTGTATTTTGAAAACCATGTTAATGTGCTAAACGATAAATATTATGGAACAGGAGGGAGTAGAACATTTGATTTGATAAAGCCTTAAGTGTACTTCGATGGCTAAAAATTATCTTACCATACATTGCCAATTTCTATAAGGTGATATTGTATAAAAACGAATTTCAAAAATATAAATCCATTGATATTATCTTTTTACATTAAAATGGCATATTATTTACCTAATTTTTATCAAAGTTTACTAGTTTAACTTCAAAAAATCTGAATATACCTTAAAATGAAATATAGTGAGTACTATATAAAAGATTAAGTAGTGATTAACAAGAAACAAGAGGATTTTTCACGACGAACAAACTTTCGGAGTGCAATGGCCAATGGAGTATACCTGTTAAGTTGGAATTTCCGATGGTTATCCACGAGGCAAAAAAAAGATTTTTAATTACCTTTCTCACATGTCCCTGGATGGATAATCTAAAGCAATTTGGTTTTTTCCCCTCTCTTTTGTAAATACCATTGGTGCATATCCATCCTCTAACGCATCTCTCTAGGTTTATTTTCGTAGTTTTGCTGGATCTCTTCAGTATCTGAGCTTCACTCGATCAGATATTGTTTATGCGGTTCAATAGGTTTGCCTCTTCATACATAATCCTCAGGAATCTCACTTCATAGATATGAAGTGGATCTTACATTATCTTCGGTGCACTCTGTCTTATGGCCTGTTTCTCACTCGATCATCATCTGCTGACTTGACAGTTTACTCCGATATCGACTGAGCGGGCTGTCTCGATATGCGTAAATCCACTATTGGTTTTGATGTTTTTCTTGGTGATAATCTAGTTTCGTGGTCTTTCGAGCGACAACACACGGTCTCTCAACACACAAAGGAATAAGGCAGAGCACACTAATGGTCCTTAGGACTTCCAATTCTATCAAACAACCGAGACGAAGTATTTTCCAGTGGCACAGTGTTTTTCGCAAGTAAAATATACCATAGATTCATATTTCGTTTATTCTTCATATTACCGCGTCACCAAATAAATAATGCACTGACGTCAACAATCCTACCTACTGCGAAGTCCCACGGTTCCAGCACTTGAAAACTACCCCAACACTAGAAATACGGACCGGTGGACTTTACCAATTGTGCCATGTGGTGTTTAGAAGTTTTAGAGGAGGGTCGCGTGCCACGTCGAAAACGATGTTAGAACAGAATTATCGTCTCGTACGTACTTCCTCCGATTTCATTATACCTGACGTTTTAGTTTTAATCAAAATCAAAGTTTTAAAATTTTATCTATAAAAATCTTTTAAACTATTTGGATTGTGTATATAAAAATCATACATATAAATTCGTCTTGAAAAATACTTTAACAATATCATATTTTTATGAATTTTATAAATAAATTTCATTTGTAATTGGTGGTCAAAATCGTATTTCGAGGACGTATCATTGCCCAAAATATCAAATATTATGAAACCGGAGGGAGTATAATCGGAGGCTTATCGGTTCAAGCCCCCAGGCCAATCTGTAGCTTTCAATCAGACAGTAACTAAGTTCCCTCGGTTTGCTTATTTTCTTTCCGAAAGGACGTCAATCCCTATCCATCTACGAAAGGAAAAATACGTTGCTCCCTCCATTTATTTTTAGGTGGGGCGTCACAAATCACACTCTCACGTTAGTACAACGTACACTAAAGTTTGAAAAAACTTTATTAAAACTTTTAAAATAACAGCTAAACCTTGGAAAACCTGTTTCTAAAACTTGAAAGATCTGCTTTGAAACTTGACAATACTTGAAAGATCTACAAATGCCAAAGTTTGAGCAGACAAAAATCCAGGTCTCAATATGCAAGACGTAATCATAGTAACTTGAAAAAATGCCTGTTGAATTTTGCAAAAAATACTTAATGAAACTTGAAAAACATACCACTGAAACATGGCAATACGAAAAATTTTATAAGTACAAAATCAAAGTTTGATCAGACAAAAACTCAAGTTCCAACAAGTAAAACATCAAGCTTCAAATGTACATCGCTAAGGTTTCATGCTAAAATTGACATGGACCTCCCAATGCAAATAAGAAAGTTCCCACAAGAACAAACACAAGGTTCAGCACGCAAAATCGAAGTTTAACACGTACATTTTGAAGGTTGCATGCGAAAAACTAGGACTCACATTCTTCTAACCTTTTTCTCCGGATCTGGCGTGCTTCGGTGTCATGCTGAAGATGAGGAGATAGTAGAGAAGGAGGGGAGGTGGGAGAAGAGGAGCTCGTCGTAGAGGGAGATGGAGAGAACGAGCTCATCGAAGATGGATATGGAGGGGCTCGTGTTGAAGAAGATCGGCAACAAGAGGAGGATGAGCTTACCTGAGAAGTAGAAGAGGATTAGGAGAGGTAGAGGATGGGGAAGAGAGAGAAAGATCTAGGAGTAGTAAGCGCCGACAAGTGAGCGAGCGTGGTAACTGCGCAACAGGAGCAGCTGCAGCCACACAAGCGGTGACATGTGAGGCGAGCAAGGAAATGTGGTGCTATACGATGTGTCGATGCCATCGAGCGAGGATAAGTGGGCTAGGCCATTTGCACGCGTCCACGTCAGATGACAAAGCGGAACGGTCTTCGTTATTTTTATAGGAAATTTAATTTGAGAAAGCCTTAGGGTATGCTTTGACTGCTAAATTCTCTTTATCATACATTGTCAATTTCTAAGGTAATATTGTATCAAAATTGAATTTTAAAAATAAAAATATGTTGATATATCTTTTGTGTATTAAAGATGCATATTATTTAACTAATTCTAGATAAAAGTTATTAAGTTTGATGTTTTAAAAACAAACAAAATATAGCTTAAGTGAGTACTACGTCAAAGATTAAGTAGTGATTAGAGAGAAACAAGAGAATTTATCACAGTGCAAGGGAGTACTTGTTAAGTTGGAATTTCCCTCGGTTATCCATGGGGAAAAAAAAGATTTTTAATTACCTTTCTCACATGTCCCTGGATGGATATTCTAAAGTAGTTTGGCCTTTTCCCCTCTCTTTTGTAAATACCCTTGGTGCATATCCATCCTCGAATGCATCTCTCTAGGTTTATCTGGATAGCAAAAAAGGGTTCGATAACATATCCTTGAATTGAACTTGAGAAACAATAAATAAAACGAAATATATGGAACGCATCAGGTTAGGGAAAGCGATTCTTCGTTGTTGAAGAGTCCTTGTTCATCAACACTAGTACGACTAATAAATAGGTCACGGATCGATGACTCGATGGAACCATTTCTCCACTAAACAAAACTAAATTGCAAAGAACATAAGAGGATATCTGCAGGCACTAAAGAAATGCCCACGGTTTAATCATGATTAGAAGGAGCAAAGCTGACTAGTAATATCTATTGGCCATTTGGGGTTGCCACTCTGAAAGCCGTCAATAATTTAGAAGAACCAGATATTCTCTGCAGCTAAACTCTAGCGCCTAAATACAAGGGAAAACTTGGTATCGGGAGGGTGGACAACTCACCTTACAATTTGCAAACGCCTCTGGAAGCTTCAGAATAGTCTGGTGAGGCTAGCTGTCCGCTTTGACCCCATTAAATGTTTATAAAAATAAATTTCATAACTACAAGAGTATTTAATTTTTCAAAAAAGAATAAATTAAAAGCAGTGGTTAAAGCGTCGAAGCGTAATTTTATTTAGTGGTAAATTTGAAATCCCACTAGATAGTACTGATGATTTGTGGTGGCCAGAGACGGCGAAGCACACGACAGCGAGGGCGGTGGTGCGAGGTGAAGCCGTGCTTATCATATGCTATTGAGTCAAGGACAATATCTTGTTATCTAGTCATCCTCTTTGTATCAGTCAAGGACTTCTAAAAGGGATAATTGACTCCATATTGTTGTGTTTTGTGTTTTGCTCAGTTTGCTAAAATACAACCTAAGCTTGCACCTTTGCCAAAGTATCACAGCTGTTAAACTCCGTTATTCAAAAATACCACTATCGTGCCGTCGTGACAATAGCAACCTTTCAAAAATAACAATATTTTTCCTCCCTACTCAATTTATCTTGTGCCCACCCAACTAACAATGGCCCTATTCCCTCCTAACCTCTCAACATAGGTGGCACGCCACCTCCTGAGTCCTGCAAAGTTTCCCAGCTTGTGGATGCCACCATCACTTCCCCCTATCTAGCCATTGCCCATTCCTATTGCATGCATATCCCCTCCTTTCGCGACGTAGGCAGTGGCTGCCATCTATACTTCCCCAACCTCTACCTATGGGTATTATTGTCCTTTATTTCACTAAGTTACCTTATGTTGTTGTACAGTGGTATTTTAATGTAAAACGACAAAACGTAATAGTATGATATCAGTTATCCTATCTAAAAATAAGTACGCATCTCAATTTTTTGGGTCTTTCCTAGTCATAAGTAAGTAAAGGTCAAGGAATGAAGCCAAACTTCGTGGCATAGACAATCCAACGTTACCAATGACACATAAGTTCATACGCATGAAAGGTGGAACACCAGTCCAAATCCAACTTTCTCTCCATGAGAACCCAAAAAAATAAAAATGCCAAAAGCTAAAGTAAGATAAGGCGAAGCACACGCCCTCTTCCAGTGTTCCTTCCCTGATCCATCCTCATCGACCCCCATTAACCCAGCCCCACGTTCCCCACTCGCTTGTCTACGTTCACCGCGCCCATGGCCTCCGCGCCGCACCCTCCCCGCGATCCCATCCAGGTTCATCGCCCTCCATTTTATAACCCGACGCACCCACTCCGAAGGTGGCGAGCCCCGGACAGAAACACGACACCGAATTATAAGTAGGAGGCGGAGGAGGAGGAGGGAGACCGAGAGGCAGCCATGGCGACGCAGGCCGCCTTCGTCGCCAAGCTCCCGCAGTTCGCGCAGCCCGGCCGCGACCGCGTCGGGGCGCCGGCGCGGGTGGAGGTGAGGGGAGCCAGGGTGGCGGCGCGCCGCGGGGTGAGGTGCCGGGCTAGCCTGATCGAGCCCGACGGGGGCAGGCTGGTGGAGCTGGTGGCGCCGGAGGAGGGCGGGCGGCGGGAGGCGCTGCGGCGGGAGGCGGCGGCGCTGCCGCACCGGGTGCGGCTGGGGCGGGTGGAGACGGAGTGGATGCACGTTCTCAGCGAGGGGTGGGCAAGCCCGCTCCGCGGGTTCATGCGCGAGCGCGAGTTCCTCCAAGCACTTCATTTCAACACCGTCCGCGGCGACGATGGGAAGCTGGTCAACATGTCCGTGCCCATCGTGCTCGCCGTCGATGACGCCCAGCGCCGCGCCATCGAGGCCTCCGGCGCCCGCCGCGTGGCTCTCGTCGACGCGACGGACCGCCCCCTTGCCGTCCTTAGCGAGTGAGAACATTCCCTTCCTATTGTCTTCCCCGTATTGCGGTTTAATTACTTTAGCCTTCCCGTGTGCCGTGTGCATTTAACTGTATGCCCAATTAGAATCACTCAATTGCATATCACCAAAAAATAATTGCCGAATTGATTATAGGATAAGTGCCAGTTCATTTTGGTATCTCTGGTGTTGCTGTTTCGGTTGGAATTGGTGGGCTGTGTTGTGCTTAATCTGGATCATAGCTGGTTTCTCCAATTGAAAACATATATAATTCCCACATTTCAAGAGCTATAGAGTTTGTCCCACTCAGGCACGTGCTTGAAATTTTCGTAACCTGGAATAGTGGCACACATCTACTTTACCAAGAACCAGTCAAGTATAGGTCATCTCGTGATATAGAGGTATCTGTTGCGGCATCTCTGGTGGCGGGCATTTTTTATCCTCGAGTGGTTATATGCTATTATGATGAAGATTAAAATAGTTTTGATGTTAGTAAGTAGATGTGACCAAATGGGCTATGTTAGCGAGAACCTTTGTCATACTATGTCAGGATATTTCTATATGTTTGGTCACTGCCAGCTAATTTGCGGTATATATAGTCTCATACATATAGTTTCGGTCGTATTAAACTAAATCCTGGATCATTTCTTCATATTTATATTTTTTCCATTTTTGTCGTTTCTTTTGCCATGTTCTCTGAGTATTTTGGTTTTATTCAAACACAGCTCACTTATGGTACTATGACCTTATGTCACCACGGTTTCACTCGTAATCGTCATTTGTTTATAAAATTTTATATGCTTAGAAGGTGTGAAAAGGGAAATGGAATGTCCGTGCATAGGTGTAGTTTCCAGATTAATAAAGTGACGTAATGACATCAACCGTATACGACTCTGCCTTTACATAATCTCAAATAATGAGAAGACGCATATTCTTGACATAGTTGTCATATCAGCGTGTTAACAGAAATGCTACGTCTATGTAATCTCAAATAATGATTAGACACATGCTCTTGATGTGGATGTCATCTGCGTGTTAACTGAAATGATTGTATGCAGTTGAAAACATGCCTAGCCTATGTGTATGCTATAGGAATAAAGTTTTCCTAAACTATTAAGTTTTCTAAAGTGCTCACTGTAACATTCTTTTGTTCTTTTTTCAGCATTGAGATATACAAGCATAATAAGGAAGAAAGAATTGCACGGACTTGGGGAACAATTGCACGTGGACTGCCTTATGTAGAGGAGGCAATTACAAATGCTGGTGATTGGTTGATTGGTGGGGACTTGGAGGTTATAGAACCAATCAAGTATAATGATGGCCTTGATCAGTATCGCTTATCTCCAGCACAGCTGCGTGAAGAGTTTGCGAGGCGCAATGCTGATGCAGTATTTGCCTTTCAGCTTCGTAATCCTGTACACAATGGGCATGCTTTGCTTATGACTGATACACGGAAACGCCTTCTTGAGATGGGTTACAAAAACCCTGTTCTTCTTCTCCACCCATTGGGAGGATTCACAAAAGCAGATGATGTGCCTCTCAGTTGGAGAATGAGGCAGCATGAGAAGGTATTCATCCATAGCAATTCTACTATCCCATTAGCTCAGTTTATGTTTTCTCCAGTTCCTATATGGTAAAAACTATTTGAATGGAGTTATTAAAATCTATAATGTGAAAAATGATGCCTTGTTCTTTTAAAAAAATTATTGATATGATGACTCAACAATAGTTTGCATTAAGATGTAGAATGATGTATTATTTTTATGTCTTAACATTCTTCTTTATTCTGCTAGGTTCTTGAGGAAGGTGTCCTCAACCCAGAATCAACTGTGGTTTCAATCTTCCCCTCTCCAATGCATTATGCTGGGCCGACTGAGGTGCAGTGGCATGCTAAAGCTCGTATTAATGCTGGTGCAAACTTCTATATTGTTGGAAGAGATCCTGCTGGTATGAGCCATCCAATTGAGAAAAGGGACCTTTATGATGCTGATCATGGGAAAAAG
The DNA here is from genome assembly GCA_036346415.1 of Raddia guianensis. Taxonomy (NCBI): domain Eukaryota; kingdom Viridiplantae; phylum Streptophyta; class Magnoliopsida; order Poales; family Poaceae; genus Raddia; species Raddia guianensis. The sequence continues at coordinate 34,208,485 of CM070536.1, forward strand.
GTATTGAGTATGGCTCCTGGGCTTGAGAGGCTCAATATCCTACCTTTCAAGGTACGCCCTTTTTACAGGCCAGATATCTCATCAGCATGCACATTTTTGGTCTTGAAATCAACCACCATGATTCAATTGTCAAATACAATACTCGAGTCTTGGCATGTCCCTTAATTCTTATTTTGGATCAGGTGGCTGCATATGACACAAATAAAAAGAAAATGGATTTCTTTGATCCCTCAAGGAAAGATGACTTCTTGTTCATCTCTGGCACAAAGGTAATTCATTTTTGTGTTGTCCGTACAGCAGTAATTTTGGCATCAATGTTTTTGTGGCCATATCCTAACAAACTTTCTCCATGAACAGATGCGCACTCTTGCCAAGAACCGCCAGAGCCCCCCGGATGGTTTTATGTGCCCGGGTGGCTGGAAGGTCCTTGTTGAATACTATGACAGCTTGACAGCATCGGAGGGCACTAGCAAACGGCGAGAGCCAGTCCCAGCGTAGAAGCTGAAAGATGCTTTAGACAATAATATTGTATCTCACTACAAATGGTTCTTTGCGACAGAGAACCAATATATCGATGTATGATTGTATACTGGTCGTAAGACAAAACATTTGGGCTTGATTTGAACACCCTCGCGTGATTGCATTACGCCCTATCTGCTGCCTGCTTGCAGCGTTGCACCTGGAACCCATAATGTGCTTGGTACCAATAAAGATGGGCTTTGTATCCTCTGCTAGATTTGTACATATACAGTGTGGTGGTAATTTATCTAGTTCTTGATATGCTTATATTATCGCTTTTATCTTTATAAATAAATCTCCCAGCCAGTTGTTATTCAGGCATAGATCGATGATGTACAAAACCGTGTTTTTTTTAGCACGGGGAGTCTCAATATTATTATACTATCAACGTGCATAAGTAGTTCTGGTTCAGCTCACATTTTAGAAAACCGTTTTTTTTTAGAAAATTACCCACGTAGCACTCCAAAGTTATGAAAATTATGCACGTATCGGTGCACGTATCGGTACAACACTTCGTTTAAGGTGGTTATGACTCGATTGGTCTTACCCAAGTAAATTTTGGAATGGCTCTTCGATACCCTACAGTGATCCTGACAAAGCGCTCTGTGTTACCGCATCACCATCCAGAATGGCCAGAAGACTAACTTTTGGCTAGACAACTGGTTGTAGGGGTCGGCACCGTTCAACATCGTGCCCCAGCTCTTTAACATCGGAAGAGGAAAGGATCGTACCGTTTCAGATTTACTTTCAAATGATAAGTGAAAAGCCATGGTGCAATACCTCAACACGGTGGAGCAGCTTCAGAACTATCTCTACCTTTGGAGCCAACTTCATAGTGTAACGCTCACATATGCAACTGATGAAATCATTTGTACTCCAACCCCGGATAGTCAGTTCTCCACTAAGTCGGCCTATCATCTCCAATTTCTGGGCAACATGTGCTGGTCCCTTGAAGACACCATCTGAAAGACACAGACAGAAAACAAATGCAAATTCTTTGCCTGGTCTCTCGCCCATGGAAGTGTTCATATCCTGGCTCGAAAAGGATGGGCATACCAGCCCATCATTCTTTATGCCAAAATAGTCCGAAACCATTAACCATCTAACTCTCCATTGTTCGTACTCTAAAAGAGTTTGAATGAGATTCTCAATCAATACCCTCAAATGTCTAGATGGGCAAAAACATGAGCTTATGCAATTGTTGAATCACGGCCTCTTCCCAGACAGCCGACAAAGCGGCCAAGAGGGGCCTAAGTAGTCTCATAGTCTACACTACTTAAAATCTTTGTAAGAAAAGAAATAGACGTATTTTTCAGCATAAGAATATTCCTTTTTGTTTTTCTAGCCGTGGCTAGGTCTATGTACAGTGTACAATTCTCTTCTTTTTAATGAAATGGCAAAATGTTTGTCCTGTTTTTTTTTTTAAAAAAAAAAAGCCATATGGTCATAGCATTGGCTGGTATTTTAATTTCGAAATGGTGTGTGAGCGAGTTGCTCTATTTTTTATCGACAAATGATTTTACACCGGGGGTGTTCTTTTCAATAAATCATGTGATTAGATGCCAAAAGAAGGAAAAGGACAACGTAAACAAAATGTTCACGAGAAATAAAATTGCCTAGGTACATGACAAAGGACAGCGTACAAAAATGGTGCCAAGGCTGCCAATAACCAAAAAAACATATATATCGCCTTCTAAAATATATGTTGCAATTTTAATACATAGTTTACATACGGCTTCTAAAACCAAATCAAAACCTTATAATGGTTTTTTAAGAAAAAGGAAAATCACAATATTATAAATTGCAATCTACCCACAGCTTGGCGTACAGTCACAATACTGAAGAAACTAAATTTACATTGGAGGGCATGCAATCAATCTGAACCAGTGGTTTCACATGTCTACCATCTGTTCACCCAGATATCTTACGCTCAGCATTTTTCATCATGAGCACAAATTCATCGTAGTTCACCTGCCCGTCCCCATCCGTATCGGCCTCCTTGATCATCTGCTCAATTTCCTCGTCAGTCATCTTCTCCCCAAGATTGATCATCACTGTCCTCAGCTGCACACATGGACAAGAAGAAACCAGGCGGTGATTGAAAATAGCTTCTGAATTTGCCTTCAAAAAAAATAGCTTGTGAATGCTAGCTGCTTCTAAAAATGGATGAATTTGGGAATGATCTGAACTTGTTAAGGAACTAAACCACCTCAGTAGGGGAGATGAAGCCATTCTGGTCCTTGTCAAGGACCTCGAAAGCTTCTTTCAGCTCTTCATCGCCATCCCCATCCTTCAATACACAAGGAAATCAGCAACAAAATCAGATATTGGCTAACCCAGCTTGTGGAAAGGAGAAGCAGATTACTGCAAGTCATGAATCGATTGTCCATCACTCCATCAGACTGCAAAGCCTCACCTTCATCTTCCTGGCAATAAGGCTCAGGAACTCCTGAAAATCTATGATCCCATTTCCATCTGTATCGACCTCGCGCATCATGTCGTTGAGCTCCTGATTGGTCAGCTCAAGGCCGAGGGAACGAGTCACCGCAGCCAGCTCTTCCAAGGAGATGCATCCTGCATACGACAGAGGTTCCATTCTCATTGTTGATAAGGTTAGCATGGAGGCTTTAATAGTATCAGAATTTCATTGACAGATGTTCCAATCTCACAACTCCCATCCAGTGATGTCGCTACCACATTGGTCTATGCCTCTCTGGGCATATCCAAGAAACACCAAGATGACACTATGTGGAAAGCATGGTCAGAAGTTTTGACTAAGATAGAGACGTCTCGTGCTAGCTATCTAGCACATGACGAACTACTACTTAGCTATATGTGGATCATAGAGTTGCATAAGTAATATCACCACAGCCATCACAAAACAGTTTTATTCTTGAAGGGCATGTCATGGATTACTGAAGGAACTTAACCATTAGATGATAAACATGTTTCAACAACTTTTCCAAAAGAAATTTGGTGGATAGCCCACTTCAACGATTTAAGGGCCCTTGAGAGCGCAAGTGAACCAATAGCAAGCAGGCTTTTTTGGTCATAAACTTAAGGTTTCTTTGACCGAAAGAATGTCCGAGATTAGTCATAAAGCAAATCAGTGGCATCAGGAAGCGTAGAACTTTCAATGAATCATCTCCCTAAAAACGTTAGAATTAAAATTCCATGTACTGATCGACTGCACACAAAGTTACGCAAGAAGCAATAAATAAAAAAACCTTACCCAAAAAAAAAATGAACTGTTTACTTTTTAAAACAACCGAACTATTTCCTGTAGAAAAACCCTGATCTATCTCAATGATTCAGGTTATGGCCTATGGGTGCCTTCTTTATATTGAGAGTTTTCTCTGAAAAAACTTATGCTGGTAACCAATGCAAAAAGAATGCCACACAAGCACACAACAGACAGTTGCTAGATGAGCCTTTTTTTTCCCATTCCCATGCTTATATCCTGATTCCTGATCCACAAGGCCACAAGAAGTAGCTAAATAAGAAGAATGGCAAGAAGATTGCCCACAACTATAAATCACTGCCTCGAAAAACCACAAACAAAAGCAACAGTTATCACAGCAAACGTTGCATCAGAAGTTAATCATGGGGGATAATAGGGGAGAAACCGTCGTCGTTCTTGTCGAAGAGCGAGAAGGCCTCCTGGAAAGCAGCCATCTGCTCGCTCGTCAGCTCTTCCATGGCGACGTCGCTGCCACTGCCGCCCTCACACTCGCAGCTACACCACAAGGAAGGAGAGTGAAGAGGAGCGGTAGGTGGTGATGTGAGCGAGCGAGCAAGCATGCAACCTCACAGGAGCAAGAACAGATATAGGAGGGAGAGTGAGACGAAGGCAGGAAGCAGGGTGGAAGTATCCTATCATGGGGGGAAAAGAGGGTTAAATAAAGAAGGCCTCGCTGTGCTTCGACACAAACACACACTGGGCGGTCCGCTTTGTGGAAAAACCTTGGGGTATGTCTCATGGTTTTCCTGATCATTTCCTGCGCTTTACTCGCCAATCTGCTCAGGACAGTGACCACGGTCCGCCTGACGAGTGAAACACACGCAGCTCACAGTCAGAAGAACAAGGAAATAATTGTAACATATGCAATAGTACAACTCAAGTCAGAGAAAATAAAAGAACAAAAAGAAGGGCATACAAATACGCTGCCACACAATGCCTAGCTGGCTTTGATGGTGGTGGCGGAAGAGGAGGTGAACTGCAGCGAGTTGCAAGAGACTGAGATGATGATACCGGAGTGTGGAGATCCCCAAGATTATTCCACTGATGCACCTGAGTTGTCCCAGACAACAAGGCCGCAAGCGCAGGGTAAGTTACAGAAGGTGACAACCGTTTGTTTGGTTGTTGACTATAGCATCTGACCTGGAGCAGAATTGACACAACTTTGCATTGGGCGGCTCGGACAGAACCAGATCACCCTGAAAAGAATGAATATAACCTGACTAGTTTGTCATATCTAAGCTGGATCCAGTCAGCTTTTATTTGTATGAGTATTGCTGAGATGAAAAAAAAAAAAAAAAGAGTTCCTGGTGTTGGAAGAATCTTGACTCTTGAGAAAGTCACCGGAAAAATGCTAAAGAAACCATGGTGAAATCGAAATAGTCGTGCGTCACTGATGACTGCATCTGCCTGTGGTCAGTTAAGAGATTGTGCAACAGCATCAAATATTCAGCAGCTGTAGATCAGCAATAGCGTCCACAGTCTCCAACGCGGAGCAAGAACATGTGGCATCGTCTCCAAACAACTAGAGCAATCCACCACTAATTTCGTCCGCATTTTAAAAAAGAAAAAGAAAAAAAAAAAGAGCAATCCAATGACCAAGTGGTAGCTCTGAACTTAGAACTCTCCACACCACAGCACATAACTTAGAATAAGAGGCAGATAATTAAAGAGGCAGACAACTTGAAAACAAAAGCATGTGAACAACAAAGAGTAGCCCCAGGGATCCTCTGCCATTACGGCAGTGCCATTACAGGCACTGCCATGTGGGCCCTGTCCACTGGGGAGGCCCACATATCAGTGCCTGTAACAACACCGCCGTTACAGCAGAGGCTATCAGCTAAAAACAGTACTACCACAATGAAACAAAAACAACCAGCTTAAGTTTGCATCAAGGTCTAGTGCCCAAAAGTCAACTGACCACAAATACAATGTTTGTAACTAAAGCAGTACCAAGAAAGCATTACACAGATAGATTACTTCAATATGGAAGTTTAACTAAGATCTAAATGATAACCAGGACATCTCAAACAGGGGTGCGAAAAGGTCCAGTTTAAACTATGATATCCCTTTCGTAATCTTCACTCTTTGGAGGACTTGTTGATGAGGGACTTGTGGATGTGAGGAATCACACCTCCACCGGCAATGGTACCCTTGATGAGGGTATCAAGCTCTTCGTCTCCACGGATGGCAAGCTGAAGGTGACGGGGGGTGATACGCTTGACCTTCAAATCCTTGCTAGCGTTCCCAGCCAGTTCCAGAACTTCAGCAGTCAAGTACTCCAGAATAGCAGCTGAGTAGACTGCTGCAGTAGCACCAACACGTCCATTTGCCTGAGTCCTTTGCTTCAACTGTCGATGGATACGGCCAACAGGGAACTGAAAATAAAGCATAAGAAATATCAGTAAGGGGAGCATAGCACAGTTTAATAAAAGAAACTCTGCATGAAAGTAGCATAGTACAAACAGCACAGCTAATATGAATTTGTCACCCTTTGTCAATACCATCTGCAATTTTTTTTGGAGCAGAAAATTCAGCTGTCTTTGATTTGCGGTTCTAGTTGGATTTTGGTTTGGTTTGGTTTGCAAAATTTGTCATATTTGTACAGACCATTCAGTGTAACATTTTGTAATATTTTTTTAAGGCTTTGTGAGATTTTCTCAAAGATCTCAAAAAAAAAAACCTTTCCTTGTCCTTTTTAAAGGAAATTATGATTTGCCACCCTAAAGAAAAGTATCCAGTGATCTGTTACTCCGATGTCTATGAAATGAGCCCAGTGGTAAATCATCAGCTCAACAACCTTTAGAGTCACAAATCATCAAATCCCCCCCCCCCCAACCCCTGAATAATAGCACCTAATCAGTGATGCCGAAAACTCAATAAGATAGGTCTTTATAAATTTAGGGGGAAATAATATCAATAAGAAAGGTCTTCATAAATTTAGGAGGGCGGGATCCCAAAAAGGTCGTTTACATGCTTGAGGTGGACTGAAAAGGATGGGTCAAATGAAAGCACACACAAATAAGTCTCACAGTCCAATCAAACTTAAATGGGTCAGCACATGTTAACAAAGTATGCACAATCTGACTGACAGATTACGTGCATATCTAGTGAATTACGAAAATGTTGTGACAATAGAATGTGGGTGGATCGATCAGACAATCAACAATCCAAAATGAAGTGCATGCACGACCACCATCATCTCACAGAGCAACACATCTATGCTTCCTTGGCCAACTCCACTGCGACCTCAGTATGCACGCAGCCACTGCCAATTTCGACTTCCCTCTACACCTTATCAACACCCAACAAGGCCACCACTTTGCCCGCACAGCAAAATGTATAATCACAAAAAATGTAATACAATCCAAACTGAACATGGCACTCTACTTTAGCCGCACAGCAAATCGAATAGTCACAAAAATTGCAATACAATCCAAGCTGTACATGGCACTCTTCTTCCTTGCTCTCTATCCGAAATTCAAAAGGAACAGCAGCAAAATCACAGTGCTCGCGCCCCAAAACAAACAAATCAAGTCATGTAGACACATAACACGACTAGACAGGACAAATGCTCATCCAGATCTGCTAGACTTCACTGGAGGTTTTGAAATCCCTAAAACCCCCACCAAACCAGGGGCAGCTAGCGCGACATTTTCAAAGCCGCAGCGCCGCCAATCCACGGACGAATCCACCGTGGAAGCGCCTTTCTACCTCTACAGATGAGACCTAAAGCGCGCGAACCAAGCAGCCAATCAGAACCGCGCGCGCGTACGCATGGTTCAAACCCATACCGCCCATAACCCGCGCGCGCGAAGCAAGCGGGACAAAAAGACGGAGAGGGAGGTAGGGGAGCCCTGACCTGGAGGCCGGCGCGGGAGGAGCGCGATACGGGGGCCTTCTTCCCCTTGTCCTTCTCCGCCGTCTTCGCCGCCGTCGTCTTCGCCGCGAGCAGGCCCTTCCCACCCTTTCCGGCCATCTCCGCGCCGCTGGAACGAGACCCTGCACGCGGTGGAGAAGAAATCCGGCGGCGGGGGCACCAAGTAAGAGCAAATCAGCGAGCGAACCCGCGGAATCGGGCGGATCTCGCCGCCGATTCGAGAAATCTCGGAGGAATTGGGGATTGGGAAACCCTTACCCTTCGCGGATGTTTTTCGCAGCCTTCGCTTCCCCTCACGCAACGACGAGATATTTTTTTTGAGCGGTGGGCTTAATGGAGATATTATACAGATAGAGGAGGGAGGTTTTCGTTTTGGCCCTTGTGCTATGCAAGTATTGTTGCGCTTAGTGACGCTGAATAGAAACGGGGAGCGGAGGGGTAGGCACGTAGTTATTTTTGAGTAGTGGAGGTTGTTTTTGAAAAGGTGGGAGAAGTTCCAGTCTTGCGTGAGTCCTGGGCTCCTTGCCGCGGGACTCGCGGCTGGGCGGTTCCAGCTGTGGCGAAAATTTCGAAATCGGCGCCCAATTTCCATTAATGCCCACCCTCGCAGTTAGAATAATTGCAGATTGAGCGCACAGGCTCCAGGCGGGAAAAGGACGGATTTCGCGAGAGCATCATCAGAAGCTGGGATGAGGCCGAGGCGGGGGGTGTCCTTCGCGCGAGGGACACTAGAGCGTCAAATGCACCCCTGGTCGTATGCGTGTCCCTGCGTGGCCGTCCGATACATCTGCGTTGCTCCTCCAACCTAGCTCCAATTCGTGCGTTCCCGACTCGGCTCTCCTTCGGCTGGCTCGACTCACAATCTACAAGGCCTACAGCCTACCACACAGCCCCTGATTCCCCTCCTTCAGCACGACGTACAAATCCTATCACATCCAGACCTACCACCGCCGGTTGCCCCTCACCTCTCGTTGCGGCTTTGCTGCCTCCGGCGGTCGCCTCCCCGGCCCTTCACATCAACGCCACCCTGACCCGTATGCCTCCCTCGACATTTATGGATGTACTGCTCTTGATCTCCCACCCGCCATCCTCGACCTCAATGCCCTCACCTTGTCGACGACGCCGGCCTCACCCCATTGGCGCCCAACAGGGAAGGATGGGGGAAAGGTCGTGACGAGCGGCTACTGGGCATCGTGCCATCCAAGCTGGTGAACAGGGACGGCGCTGAGTGGAGGTGGTCTTGCTTCAGGCCTAGCAGTTGCTGCACTTCCCGGGTGATTAAAGATTGCACCTTTAGTGGTTAATCGACGTCTCTGATCTCTGATTAATTACCATGTTAATTCTGCAGCAGTGGGGGACGTACTCGTCGGACACGACAATCGATCTGAAGAAGCACCAATGTTTTGGTCAAATCTGAGAAGAGTATTTCTCAATGATATTTCCAATGGTGACATTTTGTGGTGAATATGATGGTGATATTTTGTAGTGTATAACATCTCTGATTGTATAGTTGCAACGATGGCTATGAAGATTGTGTAGGAATTGCTTTGTATGACAATTGTATCATCAAATTCGAAATGAATAAATAGCTCTATGATTTAGTTGAAAGGCTTTCATCTGGTATTGACTTGCATCCCTATTCATTTCTCGCTACTGTTACATCTGAACAGGGTTGGGCCATCAGAGTGGAGTCATGTGTTTGGTTTCAATGTTGACACTTCATGTTGGGGATGTTGTACTTATCATCTAGTGTACTAGGGACCATTTTGTAACACTAGGATGTTTTAACTCTTGGGTGTACTCTAATGTCAATGGATGGTATATGTTAGGAACCGAGCAGAAAGATCACTTTAAGTGCAGAATCAGCAAATGGTATAAATCAGTCCTTCCGGCAATGGTGACGGCAGCGAGCGTGTGGGCGACGCTGAGGGCGCTGCGAGTCGCGCGTATGGACGGCAGGAATAGGCAATGGGCTTTGGACGACGCGCTGTACGGGCGTTGTTAGCCGACCAATTGGGAGGCTAAGCCGAGACGGACGAAGCCAGCTAGGAGCGCCGGGCAGTGCAACTCGCTGTATCAGACGGCCACGCGGGGACACGCGTATGGTCAGGGGCGCGTTGGACGCGCTAGTATCCCTTGCGCGAAGGACACCCCCGCCTCAGATGAGGGCGTCAGATTGATTCATGGGATGCCTTTCATTGTCTGGTTGTCTAAAACTACTTTAGCAGTCAGGCTGAGTAATATAAAAATACTACTTTAGCTATCAGGCTGAGTGATATAAAAATACGTTGAGGCCAGGGTCATCCGTGTACATGGATTTCATCTGTATCAGCTCGTCCTGGCTCGCTTCGTGCAGGAAGCAAGCACAAGGTGGCACCGGCAAAGTCCCAGGCGGCGATAAGCACGGCGAGGGGCGACGTGTCAGAGCTCAAGGCGAAGGGGCGGACTGGAGCTTGTGACTAGTGCTGGGAGAATGGGCCGGGCCAGGTGGCCTGGCACGGGCACGCCTCGATTTTTCAAGCCCGCGGCCCGGCACGGCACGATTTCTGATGGGCCGGGCCAGCACGGCCCAAAATGGCGTGCCGAGCCGGGCCTGGAAAGCAGGCACGGCGTGCCGCCCGACCAGGCCCGACTGTACGGGCCGTCCTTGGGCGGTTGGGCCGGCCCGGTCCGAATAGAGGCACGGGTTAGTTTTTTTATATTTTGCGTGGTCTTCCATTGCTCAGATCAATTTCTGTTCAATACAAAAGTTGTAGATAATGTCGAGACGCATCTTTTTCATGTAGACAAGTTTTTCATTTGAGCAATGTATAAATTTATAAAAAATATTTTTTTGTCGCTGCCTGCTTTCGGGCCGACGGCACCGTCCTCGGTAATTCACAATTTTCGAGGTCTTACGCTACTCGGATGAATTTGGGTTGAACACGAAAGTTGTAGATAATTTCGAGACGCATCTTTTTTGTATAAAAAACTTTTTCATTTGAGCAACATATAAATTTCTAAAAAATTATTTTGCCTGCTGTTTTCTTACTCGTGCCGTGCTCGGGCCGGCCCGGCCCGAAGCCGGCCCGCCATGCTTTTGGGCCATGCCGGGCCTAGAATTTGGCACTCCATGCCGGCCCGTTTTGCACCGGCCCAAGGCACGATGGGCCCGGGCCAGGCCGGCACGGCACGGCCCAACTCCCACCACTACTTGTGACAGAGTGTCCTAGACTTAAGGCGGCGCGTTGGAGCTCAGGACGACATGTCCTAAACTAGAAGCAGCAATGTGGCGTGTTGGAGCTCGAGATGGCGCAACCGAGCACACAGAGGCGCCGACGGGGCGTGTGGCAGCTAGGGTGAGCATGAGGCGTCGACAAGGCACACAACAACTAGGACCAAGCATGGGAAGGCGCTCTCACGACGGCTGAGTTGAGCACTGGGAGGCGCCACATCGGTGCTCGCTGGGGGGGCCGAACGTGGGTGATGCGTCACGAGGCACCGCCCAAAACGGGCGATGTGCTACTAGAACACACGGCGGCGGGACCAAGTGTGGAGAAGCGCGGCGAGTGTGATGAAGCACGGTCGTGGATCGTCATCATCGCTAGAGCTTGGCCGAGCATGGGAGGCTCAACTGTGGCATGCCAGAGAGCGGAGTCGCGTGCCCGTCGTCTCTGGGGCACGACCACGACACCCTCGGCGTGGCTAGAGTGCTATCATGGCTGCAACGCACCCTTGCGTGAACATATGATACATGTTTGATGAAATGCTTAGACATTGATGCAGTTGTGAATAGAGGCAAGTAAACATTCTCTCTCCTTAACCAGGTTGTATACAAAACAAGCAAACACTTGTTTTGGACGGTTCATCTTGGCTCCCACTAGCCTGATTGAGCTCGTAAAAGCCAGGTTACAATGGAACACTAGCTAAACAGCCCTAAGTACCGTAGCAAATAAATAGAAAAGAAAAAACCATAGATACAAAATAAAAAATTGTGAATATTGGTTGGATCAACCTAACTTATATTGCCATTGGAGATGCTCTGAGAGCGGGACCAACGGTAGCCTAATTTGATGCGGTGAACAGTGTAAAACCGTGTTCACCGCTGCCGTTCAAGCTGGAGGCAATGAACAGTGGTAACTTAGCTACTGTGCTTGGCTGGCCCCAAGTTGGGAAGCGTTGGCACTGCTCTAAAACCATCAACATTATTACTAGAGCCAATGTGTCCGATGGGTAGTATATAAAAGAATGGTTACAGTAGTTATTAATGCTCCCATTGGAAATGGAGTAAAATGACAAGGATCAATAGCAAGCATGATCTTTCTGGTTGGTTTGTGTGAGGTGGAATACATATCCAAAAAGTTACGAAGTTACTCTTCATATCACACAGCATGGATAATTCTCCATTTCACAAACATTTAAAATATCTATTTCAATACACCGGCATATATTATTAGAGCATAATCCTACTTGTCACAAGCATTTCAAATGTCCAACAACACATCATCACACAGTGTAACTAAAATTATACAGCACGATAAAAAATATAGTACGCCCTCTGTCTTTTTTTGTTTGACGCTTTTGACTTTTGTACACAACTTTGACAATTCGTCTTATTCAAAAATTTTATGTAAACATGAAAAAATTAAGTCATGTTCAAAGTACCTTTATTCATAAAACAAATCACAACAAAATAAATGATATTTACATAATTTTTTGAATAAAACGAATGGTAAAAAACGTGTCTAAAAGTCAAAGGCGTCAAACAAAAAAGAACGGAGGGAGCACATCAAACAGCAACATACAGTGCAATTGAAATACAACATAATTGTCCATGTCAATGATATTGTGACAGTGCACATAACATACAATCCATACGGAAACGTCCATTTCATTGCAGTCTAACACCATATAGCGCAATATAGCGCTTAAAAAAGCGTCCAACAACATAGGAATTAACAGTCCAATAACATAGCATAGAAAAGTCATACAGGTCATAACATTTTAATGCTAAAAGCAATAGTGAGATGCAAGTTTCTCACTGATATTACATGAACCACCAAAAGTTCAAAAGTCCAACACTACATTTTTATTCTAAAGAGGGCAACAATCCAAAGCATCAACCTAGAGAGGAAGATCAAGCTAGCACAAGCCAAAAGCCCTTCGCATCAACGACCGTGGAACCAAGCTACGGCAACCAAAGGGGTGGATGAGAGCCTCAAATTTACCTCCACTCAAAAAACTCAATCAAACACTTCAATAATTAAGCACACAACAACAATGATGATCAGAACTAATCAAGTCATCTTATAAGCTATGCTAGGCTATGATGTCAAGCGAACTCAAGTCACTTTTTAATAAAAAAAAAACATAGGGAGCTCATAAAAAATATGTAGAACATATGTGACATGTCTCCTTTTGAATCTTATCAACAGAAATTTGAAAAAAACAAAGAGAGAGCCACACAGATCGCAATGCTAACAATCTCTTTTCCCCTCTGCAAATAATTGCAATATCTACTGTAGTGCAAAACAAATAATTTCTTTACACCCATCTATATACGGATTCCAGATCCAACACATGCAAATTTTGACAATGTAAAAAGATATCAGAGCCAACACATGCACATAGTAGCAATTTGGAAGTTAGAACAAGGGTTCCTTACGGACAAATTCCCAATGTATTTCCCAATCCAGCGAACTTAGCCCTGACATTGCAATTAAGTAGAACAATTAAGCATTTTTTACATGAACTCAGCATGAAGAATCAACAAATAAAAGCATAAAGAACTATGCGAAAGAGTGGAGAATGGCTCACCGATGCTTGCCTTCCCCATGTTGGAACCACCAGGACAGTCTTCCCCTGAGCCGGCCTCCCCTCCTGGATTAACCTATGTGGTATGAACCTGATTGAGTTCTGTGTCATATCGCTGTTGATTAGTAAATGCTTAAACCCCAATACTAAAATAAGCACATGTCATACTTCATTCAAATAATCAATGATTATTGACTTGGAAGAAATATATTAGTATATCAAACAACATAGCTTATAGTAGTGCAGTTCTTTTCAATGATGCAGGTAGATCATATTGCACAGTCAAATTTTTTGTTGATTGTTCAATGTTTGCATCTTCATGTCCTGGGTACTGAGGAAGGGAAGAGGAAAATTAAATAAGCATTCAGTTTCCACCATCATATTATGCAAATAAGGAATTTGGACAAATAAAACAAAAGAGAAGAGGGGTTAAGCCCCCAATACCACTATTTTTATGTCAGCATTTTAATGGTTTACTTACTTTTCGCTGAACAAAAAACTGTAGTATTCCTGAAGAAAGCAGAAATATTTTTCATAACATGTACACAAAGGACACAGAATTCACTGGAAGAAACAAATAAGCATACCTAACATCTAAAGCAGCAGCATCAACAGCAAAAACTACTAGCACCTGCAGATTTTCTCACACCTTTCTTTTCCATATTCTCCCTTACTTTATTGCTGTAATTCCACTGACCTCCAGCCGCATACAAGTTGGAAAGCAAAACATGTCCACCATGTTCAGTAGGTTCAAGACAAAGGAGTTCTTCTGAAGCAATCTCTGCGACTTCAGTATCTTGACAAGCTGAACTAGCACTTAGAATGGAACCCCATATAGACCGACTTGGTTTCATTGGCATCCTCCTAGCCAAACCTACTGCTTCTGACAGCCTACCTGACCGTGAAAGGAGATCAACCATACAACCAAAGTGTTCTATTCCTGGTTCAATGTTGAACCTTTGCTTCATAGTATTGAAAATCCTACACCCTTCATCTAATAGACCAGCATGACTACAAGCACTGAGAACAGCGATTAACGTCACACCATTAGGTGCTACACCCTCCACTTGCATGTTCCAAAATAGATCCAATGCTTTCACCCCGTTGCCATGAAATGCAAGGCCAGCTATCATGGCTGTCCATAAGGTGACATCTTTGCCCAAAGACTTCTCAAAAACGGCGAAGGCTAATTCAACATTTCCACATTTGCAATACATGTCTACAAGAGCAGAAGCCAAGAAAGCATCCTGAATTCCATGTTCCTTAACTACCCAGCCATGGACACTCTTCCCAGGATTCACTGCCCCTTTGCTTGTGGCTGCAGATATCATAGTAACAGCAGTCACCTTATCAGGTCTTACACAACTGGCAAGCATATAATTAAATAGTTCAAACACTGCACCAAACACTTTCCATCGTGCATATCCGGCCAGAAGAGCGTTCCAGGATATTAGATCCCTGTAAGGGGCGTCAAAGAAAAACTTGCTAGCAAAGTCCAGCATGCCAGCATTAGCAAATCCTGCGACCATGGTGTTCCATGGGATGTTGTCCTTCTCACCAGCTTCACCAAAGACTCGCATGGCTGTGTTCATTTCCTCACATTTTGCATACATATCCAAAAGAGAGTTGCTCAAAATCGACCCCCTGTCTACATTATCCATCCTCCGCACGATGATGCCATGCATGGATCTCCCAAGAAGCGCATTCTTTAGCCGCCCACAGCAAGTGAGGAGAGCAACAGCCGTGTACTGATCGAAGCCAATATCCCTAGACGCCATATCACGGCAAAGCTGCAGCGCCTTCGTGCTGCATCCTTCCTTGGCATACCCAGACAGCATGATGTTGCAGGACACAGTATCCGACATGGGCTCGCATCGGAACATCGCCTCGGCCGCCTCCACGTCGCCGGCGTCCAGGTACATCTTGGTCAGCGAGTTCCGCAAGTACACACGCGAGTGCAAGCCATTCACGATGACATGAGTATGTACCTGCCTCCCGACGGATGCGCTCCTCACCGACTTGAGCAGCGACAGGAAGGTCTTCTCATCCGGGGAAGACGACGATGCGAGCATGGATCTGTAGAGAGCCACCGACCGGGCCTGCGAGAAGGACAGCGCCGACAACATGGTGTTGTAGATGTAGAGGTTGGGGCGAGGGGTGAAGTGCTCGAACAGGAGCAGGGCCTCGCGGGTGTACTGGGGGAAGGCGACGGCGGCGAAGTGGAGGAGGCGGCTCATGGGGAAGGTCTCGAAGACGAGGCCGAGGCGGAGCATGTGGGCGAGGATGGCCTTGAACGGCCGCGCCCCGCCCCGGCACCGCTCGAGGAAGACGAGCGCCGGGTGGCCCAGCCGCAGAGAGACGGTCGGGTCCCAGGGGCTCCCGGAGGTGCTGGCCATCACGGCGGCGGCGAGGCGGCGGCTCGTGCTGTGGGGGACGAGAGGAGGTAGTTTGGGCCTCACCGGCAGCGGTGTCAGCGTCGCGGTTTGAACGGTGGAGGCGGTCAGGACGAGTGGCCGGGCGCCACCGCCGGCGCCGCGGGAGTCCGAGCAAGTGGCTTCACGGCGGAGTGGACGGTGGCCAGCTCCACCCGGCCCGGTGGAGAGCGGCGCTCGGTGGCGGCCGGCGAGGGGGCGTCGCAGCCTTGCAGTGTCATGCCCATCCCAACAGAACGCAATATCACTAGCATGCGGGCCTACCAGTGTGGTCAGAAATGACCCAAAATGGCCTTCTGCGACGGACATTAGGCCCGTTTAAGTTAAACGAGCGTGGTATCAGTGCAAATGCGCAGATATAAAAAAATTTGTAATTTTTTGTTTCTTTATTTTTGTTGATACAAAACTTTTTTTAGCTTTGTACCATGGACTCTTCTTAAAATCTAAACCGTTATAATCTAGCCCCACCATAATCGATGGTGTTGGTTTTTCATTTTTCTCTTTGATTTAATACGGGAATTTGTAGTTAATTTACACCGTTGATTGTTGTGGGTCTAGATTATGATGGATTAGATTAAAAGAAATATTTCATATAATCTACAACAAAAAAAATAGAAATTTAGAATAAAAAAATAGAAATGAAGGTACATGTTAGATTTTAAAAAAGAGTTTATATTAGTCACAACAAAATAATATAGAAATTTGGAATTTAAAAAATAGTAGAATTAAGAGTCCATGGTAGATTAAAAACAAAGAGTTTGTATTCGCTATAGCAAAAAAATGCATAAATTTGGAATAGAAAATAATAGGAATAAAAGTTCATGTCAAATCAAAATAATAAGATGAATCTAATTGCGTGAATACGTGGGACATCATGCTCATTAATACAATAATATATGCGCAAGCAAACGTAAGAAAAACACCAAGAAAAACGTTTGGATGGGCATGGGCCAGTTCCGCAGCGCGAGCTTCGCGTAATAGCATCGGAATGACATAAAAATCAGGAAAAGCCAGTAATCCATCCATAACACCCATCGAGTTGCTAAACCTTTAGGCTATCTCCAACAGAAACCCCTAAATTTGATCCCCTATAGCCTCATATATAGATTTCCTTAAAAAAATCTCTCCCTATATTTCTCCTATCTCCAACAGCATTCCCTACATAGAGAATTGTATAGGGGGAGGAGAGAGAACCCCTATATATAAGGGAATGGAGAGAAAAACTCTATTTTAGGGAACGGAATAGGGAATGCTGTTGAAGCACATAGGGAAAAAATCCGTCCCCTATTTTAGGGTAGAGAATGCTTTAGGGGAGCATGTTGGAGACAGCCTTACAGCTTTATTTCCAGAGTTCAAACGGGTCACTTTACGTTTCCCTAGCTCCTCTATATTTTCACATCTATGAGACAGAAGATGCCCATGCATGCATAAACATGGTAGGTACTCCATGGCCGGCCAACGCCCCCTTGCTTTAATGCTCTTTATCAGAGCTAGAGCTAGCTGATGGAGAATTGGCGATGCATGCCATTGGTGATAGGTCCAGGAGCTAGCGTCTATGCAGACATACGTTAATGCACGTTTCCACCAACTAATCCACTCGCTCTCTCACGTTAAATCACGCGCGCGGCCACTCGATCGATCGCCCAATGCTCTCGAGCTGTTCCGTTTGAAGACCCGTGGAGGCTTGTCCATGTCGGGTGGAAACTTCCATCGTGTCTGGGTATTTACCCGAGCATATATCATCGTATAAAATATATATACGAAAAGGTATGGTACATGGATCGTGCATATAGTTGGTGGGATGAAATTATATGGTTTCTCGTCCATGCGTTTGGATGGCAGGATGAAATTGTATGAAATGATGTAATTTTTGTTCGATTCGCTGTTATTCTATCTTGTTTAGTTTTGGTCCATTCAACTCTATACAACTAACCAATCACACCTTGAATCACTAACATGTGAGTTATGACGCATGCATGTTAAAGGATGCACGATCAGATTTAATACAAATTTATTGTTTTTGGTGAAAAAGAACTTGACAAGCGCTACAAACACAACGAACAATTTTTAGGCCGTTTTGTATTTTTCTCCGGATTTTTATCTTGAATTTTGATTGATTTCAAACCTGCCTTCGCCAAATCAAGCCAAATGCCTGATACTACGTTTTCCACCATTTTTGGCTACTTTTTTACACTGGCTCCATCGTTGCGAAATACTCACCTGCCCAACATCCAACACACGGTGTTGCATGCGCGTCAAGGTCGATCTCTTGTGCTGAGCAATGATCGTATCGACAAAATTGGTGCTTAATTTGATGAACAGGAGCATGGCATGGCCGGTCAGAACAACCGAAGATATCCTGCCTTTTGATGCTGGTTAGGCGATCGATCGACAGGATGGGAGTGGTGTGGTGAGCCTGCCCATCACCCATCTCTCTCGTGATCTCACCCTCTGCCCCTCTCCATTAAATCAAGCCATCCCGTCGACTCGGTCTAAAGCATCCAAACTATCTAATCCCTTGGTCTTTTTTTTTTTTAAACGGTTTTGACTTTTGAACACGACTTTGATCATTTGTCTTATTTAAAAAACTATTTGTAAATGTCATTTCTTTTGTTGTAATTTTTTTTATCATTAAAGTTACTTTAACCATGACTTTATCTTTGCGTGCTTGCACTAAATTTTTTAATAAGACGAATGGTCAAATGCGTGTCTAAAAGTAAAAGACGTTAAAAAAACGTAGGGATTAATTATCAACTACGGCTGAATTTTGACCACTTTAAAACGTGGCTTCGAAAACGCGAAACTAATAACCGACGATGAATTAATTTGAGTATTTTATCTTATGAGTTCAGAATTTTCGAGGAGCGACATTAAATTTCATAACATCCATAAAAGGTAATCAAAATACTCCACTATCAAGGAAAAAAAGCTATACCATCGATCGACCAGATTAATGGCACTTGATGCCAGTTTGGTGTGTCTAGTCTAGGAGCATGCTTGGCATTTTGATCTCTGAAGTGCCACGGGCGTTTGCATCCACCAAAAGCTAGCGAGGCAGTGATCCATGCGTGCGTGCGAGCGTGCACACGGATGGAACAATTGAGGTCGCAATTAAACTGGCATGTCTTCCCGGGCGTGCAGAAGCGGGCCGCTTTGGTGCTATGTGATGGTAAGCAAGATCCAGGATGACGGCCGTCATATTTTATCGATCACGAATCACGGATAAAAATTAAATAATAAACTTTGTATCAGTCTTTTTATTGTTAAGGTTCATTTTGTTGTTGGTATTGTACTTTTGTTGAGAAATATTTGACTTTTGTATGACGTATGCATCTTCGATCGTATGTAGGGGGCGGAGTAGTTATTGGAAAAAAAAAGGCAAGATCCAGGAAGGAAATGTTCCAATGCTTCGTGATCTCAGCAGGGAAAGACATGCTGCGGCTGCTATTCATCCATCCAGCGATATCACTCTACAGTCTACGTACGTACATATATGCAAAGCAATATTGGAACTTTGGAAGGGGTTCGCAATATCGGTATCACAAAACTGCACTGTAATTGTAATCGCGTTTTTTCGCAAAAAAAAACTAGTGAATGTTGTGATATAATTGTTGCTAAAAATCGTGGAAAGGTTGTTTGTCAAATTGTAAAGCGGAGCTCCGAATTGTAGATCGAAATTACATAATAATCTATAATTCCTAATCAGAGTGATTTGGAAGGGAAATTTTTCTATCACAAATTGCTGGCTTATGCCATGCCACATTATTTTTTAGGGGTACAGCCAAATAACACTACAACTTGACACCTATTTGCTTTGTCACACTATTCGCATGCTACCTTTAGTTCAAAATATTCAAACTAAATACAAAATGTATAAAAAACCAAAACATTTTTGAGGTGCTAAATACAAACGTATTAACTCCTCAAATTATAAACTTCATAATATAGGTTATGAAACGTCAAAATAAAATAAATTAAAGAATATTCTAGATAATTAAAACTAAAATACAAAGTCATTCCAAAAAAACGTATAAAGGTTGTGGTGCTAAATAAAGTTTTATTCAAGCCATTAAACTTTGAACCAAACAAACACAAAATTTTAATAAAATTTATGATTTAAATTTACTTGAATTAAGAGTGTCATATATCAAAATGTGGAGTTTAGATTCTGATGTGTTAAATAAAATTGTATTTGACACCTCAATTTTTTTCCCATTTTTTCCTTTTTTACTTGAATTAAGAGTGTCCTAGGGTGTGAGGGTTGATCTATAATTAATGTTCGTGCGTAGAATTAGGTCACATGAACAATACGACTAAGGATTTCTATGATAACTCATGTGATACAAAAGCATATATGTTAGAGCCTCCTGCAATGCTATCTCATTACCCGCATCAATCTGGTCTCAGGCTGAAGTCCTATTGTGTCTACTACATCCACAAGCTCAACCGGAGACACAACCAATGTTCAAGTCTCGCTCAATCCAAAAGTCTAGACTAGTAGATGATGGCTGGCCCAACTTTTTAAGTTGTGCTTCCTTACAACTGATAATTAATGCATATCGAGTATGACGGCGTGTTCACTGCTCAACCACTGCGGATCACACCCCTAGTCAGATTTCTATCCTGCTAGCCTATCAGCCGCGCTCAGTTCAATCGAGCGTGGGACGCAGCAAGGAGCAACACACGGAGATTACCCAGGTTCGGACCCCCCTACGGGTAATAGTCCTACTCCTGCTGAGTCTTAACTCTCTTCTTGTTGTGGTTGAATGGAATGTGATTACAGAATGCTTGTGAACTGTGTGTTCCAAGCGCAACGTACCTTTCTCCTCCTCTCTCTCTCCGCCCCTCTTATACAAGCCTTGAACTAGCGGGGAGAGCCGAGGGAGTAGGCAGCACAGTACTCTCGGTACAATGACGAGACACGACAGGAGAGACGAAAACGTGCTGCCACTGCGCCGCACGGCGCCGCCCATGCGTGCTTCGCAAGTGGCCTTCGACCAGCAGAGACACGCCAGTGAGACTGCGGGTGGGTGGGGCCCAGCCTGCTCCTCTCGACACGGGCGGCCATTTTAAGAAAACCTTCTCTCTGCCGGTCAATTCCTCTGTGCCACAGTGATAGCCGCTCAGACCTGCAGGGGTCACTGTAGCGGTAATCATTTCTTCAGCTGTCTATCCGCGCGTGATGTCGCATTAAATGCGTCCGTCCTTCGCGGCGGGGAGTTTCGCCAAGACTCCTTTTCGAGCGCCTCGCCACGCTGGCCCCACTTGACAGCTGGGGACCCTCTGCGCCGAGGAGCTTCGCCACACGCCCGCCGACGATGGGGCCCTCGTCCGGCAGATCAGTGGGCTCGCCCGCACGCCGGGACTCAGTCGTCCGCTCGACGTGTGGGGCCTCGCTGTCTTATGAGGGGCTCGCCACGCTGGGCTGATCGCTCACTTTGAAGCGTGGGGCCCGCCTAGAGCGCTGAGGACTTCGCCACGCTGAGGGCTCCTCGCCCGACGCGTGGGGCCCGCCTAGAAGGCCGAGGAGCTCGCCCACGCCACGAGGTCTGATTGCCCGCCGACGACGGGGCCCGCCTTGGCGCTGAGGGCTCGCCAGCATGCTGGGCTCGATCGCCCGCTTGACCGTGGGGCCCGCCTTGGCGCTGAGGGCTCGCCATGCACGGGGGCCGATCGCCCGCCGACGCGTGGGGCCCGCTTGATCTTCTTAAGACTCTTTGTACCCCGGTATTTATTACACCGACAGAGTATGTGTATGAGTAAGATTATAGCTGGATTTTCAATTATAGTAGGCAGGTTAAGTTAGATTTTGAGTCGGTTTCATATATCTTCGCTCCTGTGTAAAGAGGGCTACCCTGGTGTAGCTCACAACGAATAGAACTAGCAACGTAGGCACGCAGGGGTCGTGACCGGTTTGTAACCGTGACTTGATCGGCCGGTATGTTGCGATGTTGGGGAGGAACGTTCATAATTGTTGTCATGCAAATGTAAGCGAAAGTTAAACTATGTGACTAAATATCGTGCCTTCGGAATCGTTTGTAGATCACATCACATCAATGCATAACAAGTGGTATTAAAGATTTAGACTTAAAAATCAAAACAACTTTAGGGTCTGATGGTTGTCGATCTAGGGTGATCCGATGTGTGATATAAAGAACATTATTGGGTTTAGTCCTACATCGAGTATAGGTTGGGGAAATATAATTTAAAAGATGGGACATAGATCACCTATTAAGAACACGGGGGGTACGAATTAGAAAGAACATGCATCTCTTAGTTACACTAGTGGAACCAGCGCGCCCATGGCGCAAAAAGGCAAAAAACGCGAGGGCGCCGCGTCGCGATTGATCACCCAGGCGCGAGGCGGAAAACGCGAGGTTCACGCCCACTCTACCCAAATACGCCCACGGAAAAAAGGTAAAAAATGGGGCACGCAGGGGATTCGAACGCGGGGCTCCGGCGTGAGCCCTGGCTGGGCTAACCAATCGGCCAAAGCGCCCGCGCCTTCAGGATTTGTGGCGAAAAAATCGTTTTATACGTAAAAATGAAACAGATGGCCGGATCTGCCTACCTCGCGCAATCGGACGGCTGCGGATGGACGGGCGACGTGGCACACGCGATGACGCGTGGCAGCGAGCCGTACCGAGTGTTTCACGCTTGTATCTATTATTGATGTAAAACCACTACAATGGATTCACGTCGCTTACACATGAACCTTAACAAGCTAGTCCGTGCGGGTAGTACACACAATGCGGCGTGTTTGTCGAACGTACAGAAACTACCTCGATCTGGCTCGGCTAGTGTTGGAGCCCGCTGCGATCATGGCATCTCATGGCCCGCCAGCGATCCGGCTCCCCCCAAGACCAACACAGTATTATAGAGGGCCACCTAGATTTTTTCTTAGAACCACTCACTCTGCCAACGGCCCAACTTGAAAGGAGACATGCCAAACTGTTCATGATTTGGGCCGAGATGGTGAGACCCACTGTTTGCCGCACATACAGAAACTGCCTCTATCTGGCTCGGCTAGTGTTGGAGCCCGCTGCGATCATGGCATCTCATGCCCCGCCAGCGATCCCCCCAAGACCAACACCTGGCCTTGGGCCCAGGTCCCCACATCTATTTGCCCAACTCAGCCCAAAAGACTAGATTGGTGGGAGAGGGGTGCATCCACCTTATAAGTTGTGCTCCCACATCACCAATATCCGATGTGGGACTAAACCCAACAATCTCCCCCATCACACATCGGACTAAGCCCAACAATCTCTCCCGTCACACATCGGACCATCAGGGGACATAGAGATATAGGGTGGAGCTTCTCTTTATTAATTCTTAGATCTGATCTAATGCAATTTTGCATCTAGAGGCACGGTGGTTGGGTTGGGTGGTATCTCACATTCTCGCTGCTGCCGCGCTCGCGCCAACCACGAATCCCAGCGGATTCACACACTTGTACTTGTTGGAGCCCGCTGCGATCCTGCCATATCATTACCCACCAGCGATCCGGCTCCCCCCGAGACCAACATCTGGTCTCTTGGGCCCAGGTCCCCACATCTATTGGCCCGCGCCCCACATCTATTGGTCCAACTGGAAGCACAATCCAGGTAGCTCCAAAGGACATAAGAACTTAAAACAACTTTTCAGTGTGAACGAGATTCAAATTGTACTTATTTTTCTCTTTATGTTCTTTGCCCTTATTCTTCATCTACTGTGGTACAAACCGTTTTGAAACGTCTGTCACGGTTTAGTCTTATAAGTTTGTGTTTCTGCATCACCAATATTCGATGTGGGACTAAACCCAAGTCCACCATTTGCAATCACAGCATGCATGTCTAATTCAGATTAGGCGCAATGCTGCCCGTACACATGCACCCTAATTGATGCAGAAGCAGTAAGCTTTTCCATTACCAGGTAGAAAGAAGGGAGAAGGCAATCTGAGAATGATGGCCACACTGAATAGGACAGGCTGGGGAAGCCGAGCTCGCGCGATCTCCGGCGGTGAGGCCATGCCCATGCTGCATGCAGCCTTCGCGGCGCTGGCCGGGGCCGGCACGGGGAACGGGGCGTAGCGCGTACCATGCCGCCGTCCGCCCGTCCCGATCGATCGGCACGGCCATCGGCGAGGCGCGCACGTGGACGTGCCCCCTCGCCGCCGGCCGGGGAGCACGCTCACATGCCCCGCCGCCGACGGAGATCGGCCTCGT
Source organism: Raddia guianensis (assembly GCA_036346415.1). NCBI lineage: Eukaryota > Viridiplantae > Streptophyta > Magnoliopsida > Poales > Poaceae > Raddia > Raddia guianensis. Next base: position 34,232,551 of record CM070536.1, read on the forward strand.
TCGGGCGCGCGCGCGCGGGATAAGCAATGACCATGCGTGCATGCATGGGCTCGATCTCGCTCGCTCACTTACTCATGCATGCATATGTATGGCCGCACACGGCAGTACACTGCACCTTGGTCTTCATCTCCTTCCCGTGAAGCGCGCACACATACCGTAGATTGATCACCGGCCGGCCGACCGATGGCCGCTAGCTCCGGCGCCTCTCGATCGATCGGTCGAGTTTGCTTGATGGCGCCCAGCATGCATTGTCCATTGATCCAGACCATGCACCACAAAACGAGCTATATATACTGCATGTTGTACTGGTGGTCAAACACGAACGCCAGCTTTGGAGCCCGATCTACAGATGCGGCAGCACAAGCATACCCAGCCATCCATTCCATTTCATTCTTAACAATTCAAATCTATTTTTAATTTTTTTCATAATTTACATTGTATTTTAAAGGGAGAGGCTTGATGATAGGCGACTACCCATGCCTCGCGCCACGCGCGCGTCTTGCACGGGCCTACTAGCTGACGGTGAGCACACGGTGAAAGCAGTCGCCTGTCAGCGAGCAAACCCATATTTTAAAAGATTTTTTTATCAACTACTCTATCAAAAGCCGCGGTGTTTCGAGGTGTCCGCTATAGCGTTCGTTGATCACCATTGCGGGTAGGAATCAGCAAAGGCAAGAGGCAGGCAGATGGACGCGCGCGACACGGAATGGGAGCGCGTGATCGCCGGCCGGCAGCGAGTGGGCGCCGACGGGGACAGGAAAGCGGCGTGCAGTGCGCGGCCGGCTCTCCCCTAGCTACGAGAGGCTACGACGTACACGCCCATATATGCACGCCCGCACGCACCACGCATGGGCCGGGCTCCATCATCCGTCGCTGCCTAGCTAGAGATCGATCCGTCGTCGACGCATGCATGCGAAGAAAAATCACAATAGTATAGTTACACAAGTTCATGAACAAAAATCACAATAGTAAAACGTAGTACCCAAGGCAATATCTTTCGGTGTCCAAAACTGGATCGAGCTACCATCCCCTATCGCTAGTGTTGGAAATACTTATTCACTTGAGTTGTTTGTTATGGACTTGGTCCAGTCCGTTACTTCTGGTATAGCGTTAGCTCACGTTCCTTCACCCGCATGCACGGGATCTGTAACAACTGCGAGAGTTAAGGCTCACCGTTTATGTACAATGTAATTGCCTATTAACAGGCCTGATCAATGAATGGAAATTGTGATTGTGCCCATTCTTTCATGGTATCAAAGCGGCGTGAGATTCTGCCTTCTTCTGCCCACCGCTTCCCTCTCTCATGTCCAACACAATGTCCTCCCCTGCGAGCGCCACCCATGGCAGCACAGCTTCCTCCACGATGAGCTCGACAACCTCCATCACTGTCTCCTCCACGACGTCCGGCCCTATCTCTAGCACACTTGCCAGTGCCACCCAGTCCGTGAACATCACGAGCCTCATCACCATGGAAAATGTGGTTGTGCACATTCTTTCATGGTATCAGAGCATGTCAAGGCGAACGGTGACGAGGCTTGTGATGTTCACGGACTGGGCGGCACTGACAAGTGTGCCAGAGATAGTGCCGGGCGTCTTGGAGGAGAGAGTACTGCCGGAGGTTGTCGAGCTCGTCGTGCTCGGTCGCTTCAACCTTCGCCATCATTTTGACGGCTCCGATCCACGCCACGATGATTCACCAATCTGGATCCAGGAGGACTTGACTGTCCTCATGTGGCTACACTCCACCCTTGCCGACGACCTCCTCGACATGGTGATGGATGACAACATGACTGCTCTTGGCGTTTGGACAAAGATCGGCGACTTCTTCCTCAACCTGCCTCTCAACAGGAGTGGTATCTGGATACTGGAGCCAGTGCTCATATGTCTAGCGATGCAGGTAACATGCCCAACTATTGTCCCTCTTCTATGCATGATTCCTCTCACATTATTGTTGGCAATAGGTCTACTCTACCTATTCTTGGCACATGCACTATCACTCTTCCCACACCTACTGCCACATTTCACCTCTCTAGGGTTCACACACCACGATTGATCAAGAATCTTATTTCAGTTCGTAAATTTACTACCGATAATTCTTGTTCAATTGAATTTGATCCTTTTGGTTTCTCTATCAAGGATCTTCAAAGCAAGAAAGAGGTCATGAGATCCAGTAGCCACGGCGATCTCTACCCATTTTCTCCATAACAGCTTCCTTCCTCGATGGCACTTACCGCCTCTCCCTCTACATTGTGGCATCGCTGTCTTGGGCATCCCGGTCACCAGTGCTTGGATAACATTTTATCTCAGTTTTCTATTTATAGTTGAAATACTAGCTCACATGTTTGTGATGATTGTCAAAAAAGGAGTCATGTGCGACTGCCTTTTTCCACTTCTATCTCCATTACTTATTTTCCCTTTCAAGTAATGCACTGTGATATATGGACCTCGCCAATAGAAAGTTTTACTGGCTTCAAGTATTATCTTGTGCTTCTTGATGATTACTCACATTATTTGTAGACTTTTCCTCTTCAACACAATTCTAATGCTGTTACCATTATACAAAATTTTTATGCGCTCATTCTCAACCAATTCCACGTAAGCATTCAATCCTCCCAATGCGACAATGGCAAGGAATTTGATAATTCCTCCTACACACCTTCTTTACCACTCGAGGCATCACATATCGTTTTTCTTGCCCATATACCTCTGCCCAAAATGGCAAGGTTGAGCGTTCTCATCGTACAATCAATGACGTGTTCCGCACCTCATTGTTCCAAGCCGATCTCCCCCAAGTTTTGGGTTTTAGCCTTACACACGGCCACGTACCTGATCAATCGACGCCCCTGCAAACCTCTCCACTTCTCTACACCCTATCAGACTCTTTTTGGTCAACCGCATGACTATTCTCATCTTCGGGTCTTTGGATGCCTTTGTTATCCTAATATCAACTCTACTACACCCCCACAAACTTGCACCCCGATCCACACCATGTCTCTTTCTGGGCTATCCACTCGAGCACAAGGGCTACAAATGTATGGATCTAAAAACAAGGAAGATCATCATCTCTCATCATGTAATTTTTTATGAGCTCACCTTTCCATTTGCCACAGATGTGTGTCCAGCACCGTTGGCCACATTGGATCTTGCGCCATTCTCTCCGGGATCCATGCCAGGGCCACCGTTCTCCACCTCGTACCCTGGGATCCACGCAAATTGCGCATCCACCACTCCCGCTTCGCCCCTGATTCCGCCATCACCCATCCACCACTCGCCAGTAGCCCTGTGCCTGCTTCCATCTCCCTACGCGAGTCATCTGTCTCGCTTGCCTCCGATTCCGCGTCCGATGGCTCCGTACAACCCTCGCCTCCTCCCCGGCATCACATGATCACTCGTGCCAAACAAGGCATTTTTCAGCGCCGTAAACTTCTGAATCTCCAAGCCACAAAATCTATTTCTCCCATTCCATCTACGTATCGTGCTGCGTTAAACGACCCCCATTGGCACACAATAATGTTAGAGGAGTATAATGCATTGATGTCGAACAATACTTGGTGTCTTGTTCCTCCGCCTGCTGGTGTCAACGCCATCACTGGCAAATGGATCTTCTGGCACAAGTTCAACCCTGATGGCTCCCTGGCACGCTACAAAGCTCGTTGGGTGGTACGAGGATTCACACAAGAGCATGGCGTTGATTATGACGAAACCTTCAGTCCAGTCATCAAGCCTTCTACCATTCGCGTCGTTCTCAGTATTGCCACTTCTGCATCATGGCCCATTCATCAACTCGACATAAAAAATGTGTTCCTCCATGGTAATCTTTTCGAAACAGTTTATTGTGCTCAGCCCTTTGGTTTTGTTGATGCATCTTGTCCTTCCCATATGTGCAAATTGAACAAATCCCTCTATGGCCTCAAACAAGCTCCCCACACTTGGTTTCTTCGGTTCAAGCATTTCATTCACACTCTTGGGTTCCAAGCTTCTAGGGCTGACACATCCCTGTTCATTCTTCACACACCCACCAGCACGACATATCTCCTCTTATATGTCGATGATATTATTTTGACCGCCAGCTCTTAATCCCTCTTGCATTCAGTGATCTCTTATCTCAGTCAGGAGTTCTCCATGACTGACATTGGCCCGTTGTAGCACTTCCTCGGTATTCATGTCACTCCAACTAGCCACGACATTTTCCTGAGTCAGGCCCAATAAGCTCAGGACCTCCTTGACCGTGCTAACATGTCGCACTGCAATTCTGCCCACACTCCCATTGATACCAAAGCAAAATTATCAGCCACCAAAGGTTCTCTCTTGAGTAATCCTACTGAGTATCGCAATATCGCCGGGGCTTTGCAACACTTGACCTTGACACGCCCTGATCTCACCTATGTTGTGTAGCAGGCGTGACTATTCATGCATGCCCCGTGCGAACCGCATTTGCAGCTCATGAAACGAATCTTGCGTTATGTCCGCGGTACCACATCATCGTCTTCACCTCTTGTGCTCGGCCTCGTCTGATCTTGTTGCTTATTCCGACATCGATTGGGTCGGCTGTCCCGATACCAGTCAATCTACTTCGGGCTTCTGTGTTTTTTATGGTGAATTTGGTTTCATGGTCATCCAAGCGTCAATCCACAGTCTCTAGATCCAGTGCTAAGGCAGAATACCGAGGAGTTGCCAATGCTGTATCTGAATGTTGTTTGCTGCGCCAGCTGCTGCACGAGCTCCACAGATCTCCTTCTCAGGCAACCATTGTTTTCTGTGATAATGTTAGTGCCATGTACTTGTCCACTAACCCTGTGCAACTTCAGCATACGAAGCATATTGAAATCGATCTTCGTTTCGTCCGCGACAAGGTGGCTCTTGGCGAGGTCAAAGTATTTCATGTACCAACAACTTTCCAATATGCGGACATCTTCACCAAGGGTCTATTATCAGTTCTCTTCCACGATTTTAAGAACAGCCCGCACGTTTGGGATCGTCCAAGCTGAGGGGGGCAGTTGGAAATACTTATTCACTTGTTTGTTATGGACTTGGTCCAGTCCGTTACTTCTGGCATAGCGTTAGCTCACGTACCTTCACCCGCATGCACGGGATCTGTAACAACTGCGAGAGTTAAGGCTCACCGTTTATGTACAATGTAATTGCCTATTAATAGGCATGATCAATGAATGGAAACTGTGGTTGTGCACATTCTTTCAGCTAGAACCGTGGAAGTTCGAAAGAGGTCGCCCCTTGTTGCATCATGACGGATGGACGCATGGATGGCAAGGAAAAGGAAATAAGGGTGGATTTGAGCCGATCTTGAGCGAACTGAGCATATTCAGGCTCAAGCTCGGTTCGAATGTATATCGAGCTCGGTGTAAGGTTTGAACTCGCGATCGGTTTGGCTCAGTTAGATTCGAGATCGGCTCAGTTTGGCTCAAAAATCACTATACATCTTATTTTTAATGATTTCACATTGACAATGCAACTATCTCAAATATAAATATAAACCAAAAACATGATACAATTAACATCGAATAATGTTCCTTAATTATAGTTATAATTATAAACGCATAAAAGTATTGTGCTAAATAATGACCGCTGAGTACACAGTACCATCAACTAGGCCGTTTAAAGATTAAAATTGTCACTTGGTGAATTGCTATTTGAGCATTCGAACTGAAACCAAGCAGCTCAAAGCTCGGCTCAAGATCGACTCGAGATGTAATCGAGCTCGATACCCGGCTCGAGATCAGCTCGAGCTCGAGCCGAGCTTGATCCGATTTCGAGTGGCTTATCGAGGCTGAGCTTTTTGTCCAGCCCTAAGAGGAATATGCGAGCTGCACGGTGTCCACCGGCATGGGCGCGGCCGTGTGCGTGCTGGGACGGGCGTACGTGCTTATTGGCAGGCAGGCAGGCAGGTCGGCCATGCTTGCTCCACTCCCGCTCGACATGCACGCTTCTTCTTCCTCCCTTCCTTTTGCCGTGCTCCCTTCGTCTGCTAGCTTAGCTAGCTCCGATCCACCCGGCTCCTATCTAGCTTAACTGCTAGCTAGGTGGTGGCGCAGTGTACGTCCTCGTCGGCGCCAACCTCCAAACAGATGGGGATCTTGCTTCGATCTTCTCACCGAGGCAGGCGTTAGCTCGACAGCTCGACAGCTCTAGCTCGCCTCTTGGTGTGATAGATGTCTCCTGGATTTCACGATCGCTGGGGTAGCTAGCTAGCTTGCAGCCATGGCCATCAGCTAGCTCAGGCAGACAGCCACTGGTGGGAGACTGAAAACCGATCGAGCTAGTGTTGGCCACTTGGCCTGCCTGCCTATAAGCTGACTTCTACTCCAGCGTCCTCACTCGAACGAAAGCACTGTACTCTATCCCTAGTGGTGGTGCATACTGTACACTACTCGCTAAAGTTTTGAAAGTTTCTGGGGCCATGAATACTAACCCTTGGTGGTCTCTCGAAATCAAAACGGGGTTAACTTTCTTCCTCAATTAGTTCTGGCACCTAAACTTTACACCCATTTTAATTTGCTTTCTTAGGATCAAAATGGGACGAAGGGCCGACGCCAAAGTTCAGACCAACAGAAGAACTTTTGGTTTCCTTCCTACGTAGAAACTGAAAAAACAAAACAATGCCAACAACACTGAATTTTCAGGAGCACCACTTTTGCCCTTAGATGTGGAATTTCATACTATCCATCCTTTTTGGCTCTAAGAGCTATACGCAACCTCATCCCTCTCTCATGGTTTTTTACGACGTCTCCTAAAATTACGAAACAAAGGCCGTCTTATTATTTTTAGTTTAAATTAAATTAAATTAAAATTCAGCTTGTTATTTTTTTCAAGCCAGACGATGTATTGTTTTATAGTTATTTTGTGGGGTTTTAAATTGTGCTTCTTAGAGTTTCTAAAATGACTATATATATGTATTTTTATTTGGATTTTCAAGACCTCTCTCGAGAGGTTACAACTTTTTCAACTTAAAATTTTTAGATACTTTCAATTAAAAATAGCAAAGCCAAAAACAACCAAACCCTTCTTCCTCTCGCCCTCTCCTATCTTCCCCTTCACCCTGGCCAAGCCGGCTGGGGCCCGTTAGCTCTAGCGACCACTGGCCTCCCTGCCGGCTTCCATATGAGCAGTCATGGTGGCCATGCTACTGAGCTCAATTTGGCCCACAGGCGGTGTGGTGGCTTCTGTGAGCATCTACATGGTCGCCAATGAGGAGACCGATGGTCGTAGACGGCACCGTCGTTGGGACCCAGAGCGGAGAGAAAAGGGAGAGGACTCAATTGTTTTTTAAAATTAAGGGGTTTTTTTTTTTTTTTTGCAAAAGACCATGTGGGGCGAGTGTATGAGGTATGTATGATCTTAGCATGCAACCAACCATAGGAGATAAGACGGAAAACTTTTTTATCTAATCGTAGACGGATTTTTTATTTTTGGGGGCAAGAAATCAAAGTATTGTACGTGTGTATATGCGTAGAGAACTAGCTGCTAGCCTGATACCATGCATGGGCTCAGTGAGCTGCCTGCCAGCGACACTCGGACGTGCCCGTGGCGTTGCGGCATCTCGCTGCTCAGACAAGGACACCTGCACCTGCAGCTCGGCCAATCTGTCAGAGTGTAAAACAAAGTACTAGTACAAGCTTCCGAGCCAGCAGCAGCTGCTGCAGCATTCTTCAGTGAGCTGAAGCAGGGAGACAGACACTTCTCCCCAGGCCCGGGCGGCGGCTATGCCGAATGCCGATGCAGTGCAAGAAAGTAGTGAAATTGTTTAGTAAATTTGTTGACTTGGCATCTCCAATATGCCAATATGAGAAGCATCCATCCAGCATGCAAGCTTGTTGGCCCGGCTGCAGGTTTTCTCATCCTGCCTGCCGCTGCCTCTCGGCACTGCCGTTCCCTTGGATCGTGCTCATCGTGCTTATCAGTGTAGCGTGGGAATCGGGCACATGCAGAGGAGCATATCTCTAGACCAGAGATGCGTTAGAATATTGTAGTAATGTTTAGGGTTTGCTCGTGAGTCGTACCGGATGATTAGAGTATGGGTACCCTTTCTCTGATCCCAATAATCACACCGTTGCTTGTGACGAAGAGGATGCATGCCAGTTCAATTTAGTCATATGTTGATGATTGGCTAATTACAAGTGGTGTCCTGGGTTCTATTCTTCTAGGGGCCGGGTGTGTCTCCTGGCCTCTCCCCTCCTGATCTTCAGCACGTACACGCTCTGCTTGGTCCCTCTTGAGCTCAGATGTCATCTTCGAGGGGTAAATAGCCATAGGAAATTACATGAGATGCAATCTAAAAACGATATCAAAAACACGATATTTGATAATATAGTTCAACTCTAAATTACATTTGCGAAGCAATGTTTATAGATACTCCTTCCCAACTACACCGCAACATGCATACCACTTAGATCACAGCCACATGTAGGGCTGGAACACGAGCTGAAAGCTCGCGAGCTGCTCAGGCTCAGCTCGGTTCCAGCTTGGCTCGGGCTCGGCTCGTGTATAAAACGAGCACGAGCTGAACACAATTTTGAGCTCGTCACTCTAACCGAGCCGAGCCGAGCAGGCTCAGCTCATGAGTGTGTTGGCCTGGCCTGGCTGTTGCCTGTTGGGCTTCGGCCTTCGGGGTGATCAAGTTGGGCTTTTACCGATTGGCCAGTCCGGCCCGGCCCAAAGCCCCCAATAGATAGCCAGCCTCCCCAAGTCTCGATCGATCCCCTTCCTCTCGATCAGGCCGCGCCCCACACGAGCACAGCGGCACAGTTGCCTTGCCCTAAACCTAGCTGCCAACCACACGAGCACGATGGAACCACCTCTCGATCCCCTTCCTCTCGACCCAAACCAACAGCCACAGCCACAGGTACCGCCTCAAACCCTAGCACCGCCGATCCCTACCCCTAGCGCCGCCATCTCTTCAGCTAAGGCCACCAGTGGTCAATCTTCCCCATTGAGCTCCGCCGGAGCCGGTGGTCGATCTTCCCCATCGAGTTCTGCCGCCGTCGCCGGTGGACGAAAGAAAGTTGGAGCAACAAAAAGGGCGCCGGCAAAGAAAGTTGGAGCAACAAAAGGGGCGCTGGCCGTCGGCAAACCTCCGCTGCCCCTACCACGGCAAACCTCCGCTGCTTCGCCTCGAGGCCCTCGACCTACAGCAACTTCAGGCCTCACCAGCAGCACCACTCCTCCACTCTGTGCTCTGCTCAGTGCTCAATCTGTTTACCGCTAGCAAGTAGCATGCTCCAGCTCGCGAGCTCTCGCGAGCTACAAACGAACCGAGCCGAGCCCAGCTTTCAGCTCGCGCACCTTGCCGAGCTCGGCTCGGTTACGAAGCGAGCCGAGTCGAGCCGGATGCTGGCTCGCTCGAACCCGGCTCGTTTCCACCCCTAGCCACATGCTAACCGGGACACCCTGTTTGGCTACACCGCTACTTTAGTCGTTTTTTATTACATCAGGGGTGTCCCTTTATGTGTTGTATGGGATACGAGTCCAATTAAATCTCTAACATACCCTGCCTATTATAACTCAAGGGGTGTGAGTATGACGATAGCGATGAAATGTACAAGCTGCCTAAAAACAATTAGGAAGAAAACCTATGCATTGTGGTCAGTTTTAGAGGGGCACTAGACTATCCAGAGGTACCTAGCTGTACCACTACATAGGTTAGAGAGAGGGGAAGGCACATGCCTTTTCTACTGCAAGGTTAAAATATCCAATTGTACGTTTTAAACTATAAAACTGTAAGTTTTCGTTACACGGTATTAGTTTAGGGTGCCTTTTTTTTTAAAAAAAAAAAAGTGGTATCTATTAAGGATAGACAATACATTCATATTTTTTAACAATGTCAAGAGCTAAAAAATGGAAAAGAAATTCTAAAATCTAAAGAAAAAACAATCACAAACACTCACGAAGTGCTTGACCGGTAAAAATAAATTATGTGGTCGTGAGGTTTTAATCTGATCAACGCGGTACAGAACACAGTAGGCTGAGCTATGCAAGGCGGCAACGCGCAGGCCGGCAGGGGGTGGCGCCGCGCCGTGGCGGGGAGCACCGGCCCGGGGCACATGCATATGCATGGCCCCTGGGTTCAACGCCATTGCCTATTTGCCTATTGCCTATTGCCATGCCATTGCCTATTTGCCTGCCCCATCCTCCTGGCTCCTGCTCCGTCGCATGCAACTGTGCCCCAACACCGACGTACCATTGCCCCATGAACGCACCAATGCCCGTCGCACCAATGCATATTTATATTAATGTTTATGTTTATGTTTATGTTTTGCCTTTCAATTTATGAGCACCTTTGATTTTTCTCCTCTTCTTTTCTTGCCTGATCACTTCACTGTGCATCCATCGGTCGATCGATCGTGCTGGCTGGCTGCCTACTGCTTTCCAGGGGACACCGTCACTTTTCCGATCGGGACTTCTCTCTTGCGTGTGATGGGCAGGGCAGACATCGATATGTCGTTCTTTGTAATTAATATATGCTAGCTTCCACACACACACACACACACACACACACACACACACATATATATATATATATATATATATATATATATATATATATATATATAGGAATCTTAGCGTCTTGCACGGAAGCGCGGAGATCCGCTCAAACTCGTTTTGAAATCAGAGATCTTTAACAACTGATCCGACAGTTGATCTTGTTAAATCTCACTTGAAATGTAGCCAGGTGACCAAGTTTATTTTTTTAAATTTATTTCTATTTGTTTCTATTTTCAAAAATCAGCCTTCCAATTAGTCCCAGTGCGTCAAAAAACTGATTTTTAAAAATAGGAAACAAATAGTAAATAAATTCAAAAATACAAAACTTGGTCATCAAGTACATTTCAATGAGATTTAACAAGATCAATCTGTTCGGATCATTGTTAAACATCTCGGATTTCAAAACACGCTGAGCATCAGCCGTGATCCGTGCTTCCCGTGCACGCTAACATTCCTCTATATGTATATATATATATATATATATATATATATATATATATATATATATATATATGCTATTGCCTATGATGATGTAGTCCTACCTTAGACCCACCTATAATTTTTAGTGTAAAATAGAAAGAAGGAAGGGACTAAACTTCATGCTTAGGCCTTAAGCTGAAACTTTAGTCCCTTCTATTATTTTTTGCTGCGTCCGCCCCCGCACAGATGGATCGCTTCTAGTATCGCATGGGCCGCTGCATGCTTCAGAGTTGAGCTCTTTCGGGATACATTTATGAGAGGGTGGAACTATAATCATGTATGCATACGCTACTAATAATATTGCAAAGGGTGGAACTTATATGACCCTTTTTTTCTGCGCCGTATGGTCAGATTCTGTTCATATTTTCCCTAAAATACCTGGGCTAATTCCCCTTGCCTCTCAGTAACATCTCTGATCGAGCTGTGTCACAGTACTGTCAGCGCATACTGCTGCTTAGTATTCGTCCCGCTGGAGCCGGAGAATGATTGGAAGCTACGAAATGCTACTTCTTCTTTTTTTGAGAAGGGCTACGAAATGCCACTTAATCATGTATGCATACGCTGCTACTAATGCAGCAGTGTTGGTCTAAGCTAATGGCCGGCTTAGTTTAGTGCTAATTGCCCGGGAATAGATAAGCCGGTCGCGTGGGGGCGGAGGGAGCTGAGAAGAGAATCCATTCGCACCCCACGTCCACATGCGCGCCGGCGTGGGGCCGACACCTGAGTTGACCTGCCCCCACCCCTCCCGGCAAATGTGGGCCCCACCACCCTGGAGGCCTGGGGATCCAACCATCCAACCACTCCCCGTCCCCCTTCCTGGCTTGCTGCTCGCCCAAGCCACGCAGCATCATGCATCCATCCATTTCTTTTCCCGATTCTAATCACCGGTTTTCTTAAATGTCTAAGGCATAGCATGTTTAAAGTTGCTCATATGTATTTGATTAGAAAAGTTATTTTATTTTAGTTTGATTTTTCGTTAACCATAAAGCCACCTCCAAAAATTCTTTAAAATAATACGGACAAAGCGAACCAGCTTGGAGTTGCGAATTTAATAATTTCTCAAGGCTCATCTTAAACATTCAACTCACTTCAGCTCAATATTATTTAGTCCAATCACTCTAAAACATTGTTATGCTATTTTCTAACAAATGAATTCACCATCGGTTAAAAAAATAGACCTCTTGTACGATGCACGCTGATAGATGTACTAGAGTTGTAGTATAATTAGGTCTAATTGTTTATTTAAATAGCCTCTCACATAAAAACATACTAAAATTATAGTATAAATACTAATATAATATTATGATAAAATCAACATAAATCTGATTTCCGGAATTGATGGTTTAGATTTTTTTTCTTAGTATCGTAAAGAATTAAACATAGGGTCTAATAGATTTTCTAGAAATTGAGAAGGATGCTTTTCTAGTATCGGACACCAATAGCATGTTCAACACCTCGATGGTGTGTTACTGTATTAAAAAGACCAATATATAGCTAATCAGATACAAAATATATGGCACTTGCATCTAACTGGCAACCGCAGTGACGGTGCTTTACCCATTTTATCAATGAGAACATATCCCGTGTACACAGGAGTTTTTGTGTAAACCTGTGTACACCAACTAACAAAAGTTATAAAAAATTCTGAAAACTTTTGTAGATATTTTTCATTGGTTGCTCTACCTATATATAAAGTTTGAATATCAAATTTATTTTATATTAAAAGTTATAAAAAGAGGAAAATAATGACAAATTTGAATGGTTTAAAATTGAAATAGTTTTCTCTTTTTTATAACTCTTACTATAGAATGAATTTAATATTCAAACTTTATGCATAGGTGGAACAGGTTCATTAGAACATTTGCAAAAAAAAATTTAAATTTTTTTTATGACTTTTGCTAGTTGGTGTACATGGGGTTTATACGGGAACCCCTATGTACAAGGGATATGTTGCCTTTATGAACACATACAAACGTATAACGATGATTGCTATGTATTACACTATTACTGTGAATTATCGTCATCAATCGTTTCGTATATATTTGTCGCTGGGGAACATTAAAATTCTGCATAATAGATTTAGAAAAGAAAAAAAGAAAAAGAAAAAAGAAAAACCCTGGCCCCAGCGCATGAGTGCAACACCGGATGCAAGTGGGTCCAGGTGGACGGGCGGGCGGAGCTTGGAGGGAGATCCGGCTGCGCGGTGGGCTCCCCGGAAAGCCGGGGATCGGGATTCCCGGGGCCACATGCCCCTGCGGCCCACCAGCCAGTGGTGGGAGGGGCCCACGGCGAGGGACGAAGGCCCGGCCGTACGTGACGTCAGGCCGCGTACCATGCGCGGAGCACCGGGCACCGGCAGGATCGGCGCTGTCCGGCTCATCCTGCGACACGTGTCGGCGCCTGCCTGCACGGTGGCCCGGCTCACAGCCGGCGCGGCGCAGCCTGCCCTCGGATCCTCTGCATCGGCCACCCATCAGTTTAACTTTTGACTCTTTAGTTAGGTTAGAATCTAATAAGTACTCCATCCATATCACCGAGCTGTACGTTTTAAGCTTGGCATAAGTCAAAGTTTTAAAAATTTATCTATAAAAATCTTTCATACTATTTGATTTGGGTGCATGAAAATCATGCATATATATTCGTCCCAAAAAGCACTTCCATAATATTATATTTGTTGTGGATTTAATGAATTAATTGAATTTTTAATGAGTGATCAAAGTTATACTTTGAAGACCGTGTAGCCAAAAATAAAGGATAAATTTTTTATGTTATTGCATAGTCATTTAGAGTTTTATGTGGCACTGCTTAGTTGTTGCTCTTTTTCCATGTCATCGGAATTGCTATTTTATTGTCCTATATGCAACTAGTGAAAATTTATCTTTTTAATTTGAGCTATGTAAGCATTTCAAAAAATTCTAAAAAATGACAATATTAGCATATATGCAAAACTTTCAATATATATATATATATATATATATATATATATATATATTGAGCTACGATTAGCCATGAAATCGGATGTTTTAATGCTTAGCGTTAGGTTTGCAAAACCTATGACCGATGTGAACGATCGAACGCTCATTTTGATCTTCTAGTTGATATGAGCTCACAAACAAATTTTACATTTTTTAAATTTTTTACTATTTTAAACAGATTTTTAAAAACCAGCCTTTTTGGAGGCTCCGTAATAACTTAGATCATGAGTTTTCAAAAATCTGTTTAAAATAGTAAAAAATTAAAAAATGTAAAATTTTGTTTGTGAGCTCATATCAACTAGAAGATCAAAATGAGCGTTCGGATCATTCACATCGGTCATAGGTTTTGCAAACCTAACGCTAAGCACTAAAACATCCGTATCAAGCAAGCATCGTAGCTCAACTCTATATATATATATATATATAGAGAGAGAATGGCTAGCGTGCACCCCAGCACAGAGATCGCAGATGCACGATGCAACGCGTTTTCAAATCCGAGATGCCTAACAACTGATCTGAACCGTTGATCTTGTTAGTCTTATTGAAATGTAGCCGGTGACCAAGTTTAGTATTTTTTGAATTTATTTACTATTTGTTTTCTATTTACAAAAATCAGCTTTTTGAACGCACTACGACTAATTGGAAGGCTGATTTTGAAAATAAGAAACAAATAGTAAATAAATTCAAAAAATACGAAACTTGGTCACCGCTACATTTCAATAAGATTTAATAAGATCAACTGCTCGATCAATGTTAAGCATCTCGAATTTCGAAACGCTAGAGCATCGGAGAGCTCCGTTCTGGGTGCACGCTAGCCATCTCTCTCTCTCTCTCTCTCTCTCTCTCTCTATATATATATATATATATATATATATATATAATTTTATAAAATATGTTGAAATTACATATTAAACTTTTCAAACATAAAATATGTATCTTAAAAATACTAAAAAATATGTATTCATATTGTTGGATGCTTAATAAATCTGTTTTTTTTACAAAAAATTAAAATGTTTACACAGCTTATACAAAAAAGATAAGTTTTCATCGGTGTCACATAGGTAATAAATTAACAATTGCAATTGCATAGAAGATAGAAATGATTAAGCGATGGCATACAAGATGTTAAGCGGCTCTGCAGTGGCATGTAGGATACTATCCCAAAAATAAATGTTTTAGCGAGAAAAAACTCTTCTCGATCGGTGGAGCAGGCCCCATGGTTGTAACAAAATTTGATTCAACCTACAAAGCATGAAGCTCTACCAAATGATCTAGCCACAATTATTTTCATGCCTTTCTTGTTATAGGATTTTTCATATTGGCCTATTCGCATTGCTTATTGCGGAAGAAATAAAAACATTTTATGCATTGTATTTATTTATGGAACTTATATATGCGAGACATTGGTGGGAAATATATGTTTTGCTCTATTTGCTACTTGAATTAATTTGGATTTTTTCCACCTATTCCTCGGTCTATCCTCACTTTGTTGAGCTGAACAAACACAAAACAAAACCAGCAATCCAAGTAGGAAAGAAGAACTTCTTGTTATAATTTGAACAATACTCACTAATTACTATAGTCATGGTATATTAATTTGCAAATAATGTCGCCATTCATATGTAATATTGCCTATGCACATCTAAACTAGCATGCTTGATCCAATGATACAGATAATAACTCTTATTACCCCGGTGAAATGGTCAATAAATAAAGCACCCTCAGTACCAGCACCTTGCTTTCTACCCATTTAAAACCGGAGGATCCATACGGGGGAACATGGAAACAAAAAATATTGGCTCCAACCTCCCAAGTAGCCTCCACTCATGCTCTAACTAACTGCTGTTCTAACCCCACACCGTCTCTCTCCACCACCCTAGCTACAATTAATATTTACCACTTTCTCATACTGGCATACATATCACCCTCTCTCTCTCCTCCATCTATATATACACATCTCCGCCCTGTTCTTGGGTCCTCTCTTCCACCACCCCTAATCACCACCAAGCCAAATCTCCAATCTCACATACACACACACACACACAGAGGAGACCCCAAGAAAGGAGCAGGAAGCTAGCTAGCTAGTAGCGAGGAGGTGTCCAAGGGGAGACCACCGGACGGCCGCGATAGGATAGGCGACCAGCTGCTCAGCTCCCGCGCGCGGCCGGAGCCGATGGCCGGAGCCGCCGTGGACGTCGGGACGGAGCTCAGGCTTGGGCTGCCGGGAGGCGGCGCCGACGCGGCCAAGGCCGGGAAGAGGGGCTTCGAGGACACCATCGACCTGAAGCTCAAGCTGCCCACCGCCGGCATGGAGGAGGCCGCCGGCAAGCCGGAGCCGGCCGCCGCCGAGAAGGCCAAGAGGCCGGCCGAGGCGGCCGCCGCCGACCCCGAGAAGCCACCTGCTCCCAAGTATGTGTTCACTATTCACTATCGATCTGTGCATGCATCGTCTCAATTCAATTTTCCGTGTGCTGCTAGCTCGGGCACTTAGCTAGCTGATCACACAACATTTTGCCGGTGATAATTTAGCAGGATAGGTTGGGAATAAACATAAGTGTGAAACCTTTTGATTTTATTTTTTCGGAAAAAAGATTGAAGTACATAGCAAAAGATCCATATACTACATGGCATGGTGACATTTGCTGCAAAGTGTGCCATGTGCAAGTTGTTGGTTCTCCTTCTCCCCGCCCTTCTTTTTCTTTTCTTTTTTTTCCCTCAAGCTTTCTGTTTATATAGATTTGTATATTTATGTATGGCATGTTAATTAACCAGCATGTCCATGATTAACACTTTGAAGCCGGACAATATATCCATATAAAAGAGATACTCTGGCAGAAAGCGCATACGGGCGACACCATCGTGTCTGTTCTTTGTCGCCGGTAAAGCGCCTCGAGCGAATTATCGCCACCTTTTCAGAAACGCGACAAGACATGCGCGCGATCATAGAGGCCATATTTCCATTCATCTTGTGGCGTACTCATTCAGAAAGAAAGGAAGTAATGCTGTTTTTTTTTCCTTCACTTTTTTGCCCTGAATTTCTAGAATAATCCAGCACATATCTGTGGGCTGAGGCTAATTGATTCTGAACGAATGAATAATCATGGTGGTCATGATCCATGTGGCAATAACTAAAGCTGATGGCATTTTCATTATACACAGTACTGCCATAAAGTTGCGGCAGGCAGGCGTACATTAGTTAAAACAGAGTTGGTTTGCCGGAAAGAATATAGTAACATGCATGATCTAACTAGATGGAAGCATGGAGCTTCAGGTCACGATAGAAAATCATCTCTTTGTTCTTACAGCCCAGTAGATTGGAAGTTTGGAGGTGGTGTATGCAAAAATAAATAAAAAAATAAAAATAAGGCTATGAATGTGTGGCTAATTTTGCTTTTTACATAACGTGTCAGGGCACAGGCTGTGGGTTGGCCACCCGTCCGATCGTACCGCAGGAACATCATGACCGTCCAGTCGGCAGTGAAGAACAAGAAGGAAGAGGAAGCTGAGAAGCAGCAGGCCGCTGCTAACACAGGCGGCAACAGCTCTGCCTTCGTGAAGGTGAGCATGGACGGCGCGCCCTACCTGCGCAAGGTGGACTTGAAGATGTACATCAGCTACAAGGAACTCTCCATTGCTCTGCAGAAGATGTTCAGCACCTTCACCGCGACTGGTAAATCGCCAGGCATGAGAATCTGCAAGAACAAACTGACATAAAGTTATTTTGCTCATAGGGAAAGTTGATCTCATTTGACAAGCGTTGTATCGATGAATCATTTTATCAGGGAAAAATATGGGCGACGGGAAGATGGTTGACCCAGTGAATGGTTCAGATGTTGTTACTACTTACGAAGACAAGGATGGCGATTGGATGCTTGTTGGAGATGTCCCATGGGAGTATGTTGCTTCATTCTTGCGCTCCCCTTATATGCTGCAGAATTTACTGGCTAATGATTAGAATGCAGTTAAGCAGCTTATTCCTTTGGCTGACCAATTACTCTGCAGGATGTTTGTTGATTCATGCAAACGCTTGAGGATCATGAAGAGTTCCGAAGCCATCGGTCTTGGTCAGTACCTTCAGCTGAAATTCTCTTCCATTTCAAGATTTATTTGTTAATTCTAACCCCCATGAGAAATGTTCTCTCAGCGCCAAGAGCCAAGGACAAGTACAAGAACAAGAGCTGAAGATATTGTATTAAGATGCTTGGCACGGTGTCATAAGAATGGTGTTCTTGCAGTGTGTTATGTTTTCTTTAGAAATATAATGCTTTAATTATTAGCTCGGTTAAAAAGAAGGGAGAGTTGCCATGTTTAATTTGTTGATGGACCAGAAGCAATAATCTATCTGTGTGTAGCTGGATTGGTGCTATGTGATGTCCCCTACCGTGTGTCCCAGAATCTACTTGATGATTTTATTCCAGTGTTGTTAATTACGTTTGTGTGATTGTTAAGTAACGAGAATCAACGAGACTATTATTATTATGGTATCTTGTAAGTTAACCTGTTTGTTAATTATGAGTACACTATATTGCTAATCTGTGTATGATCAAGTGGGGGGAACAAGCCATGTGCTCGGCGATGGGGAATCCATTACTATAACTCTAGCCTATCTGTCTTTTTGAGTTATTGGGAAGGTTGGGTCTTGAGGCATGATGGTATGATCATAACATGAAGCTTCCTTGCTCTTGCTAGAGTAGCGGGGATACCAAAGCTAAGTACATGGCATAAACAAGTTAAACAATAATATATTCATCGCACATTTATGACAGGGAAACTTTCCAATATATAAGATGCCTGCATTATGTTTGGTCTGCAAGGTGTCAAACAGCGTGTGATGATCTCTGGGAAGGATGATATGTATGTTACATGATGGGGATGACTTGTGTATGCCACTTCTTCCAGAGTAGGAATGGCCTGCTTAAAAGACACACTAAGCTTATAAAATACCAAGTAAATCTAAAATAGTGATATGCTCCTATCACATGACCAGAATTTTGATGGAAGAATATCTGACTGCAGACTACGGAGCAAACATGACCAAAGAAAGTCCAGCATTTGTTTGAAGACAATAGATGGTTGACAGTATCACATGCTATACAAAACTAGAAGAAAAAAATCTTACATTAAACCGGAGTTGGAGCAATATACAACTCAATGAGAATTCATCCCTCCAGGCAATAGATCTCTCCCAGTGTTTCCAAGATAGCAGAAGACCAGAAAACATGTAATAATCTACATAACTCGTTAATCCTTCTCAGCCAATTACTGCAAGTGTTCAATAAAAACTTGCCAGTAAATATCATCTGTGAATATGACATCCAATCCCTCTAAAAGACGTATCTTCAGAATCACAGATGGACCCAACTGTATAGCAAAAACATGACCAAGATCCATGCCACACTACCCCTGAACAGCCAACTCCTGCAAGTGCTCAATAAAAACTTGCAGACTAACATCATCAGTGAATATGACTTCGGATCCTTCTGAAAGCTGTGTTTTCTGTGTCACAGAAGGATTCAACCGAGCTAGTAGAAACCTGGCCTGGCTCCCATGCTGATCACACTTTATGAGTTTTGGCACCGGGAAACGATCTGCCAATAGTGCCTCTGTATCAACTTCTGGTGCTTCAAGCAGCTTCTGCAAATTTTCATAGTTGGGGTCCTTATGATACCCAAATTTCCTCCATTGGGCAATATTTGAGCCATAATGAATCACAATATAAAAGTATGAATCAAATAGCAAAATGACATCAGGAGAGAGAGAACTGACATCTAGTAGCACAGGTATGGGTGGTCCATCAAACGAGTACTGGAACAAAGTTGGCTGGATCATGATCAGAGACCCCACAACTCCCTCCCGATTCAACATCAAACGGAAGAAAGCTGTTTCATCAGGAGAACTGTTGAAAACATCAATGAACTGTGACCTCCGCAAGTAGTACATGAACTGCGGATACAGGGAGAAGTTCGTTGACAACCGGAATGTAGATGGATCTTCAGGGGCATAGTTTCCAAACTTAGCAGTAAAGCGAATAAGCATCTTGTCGAGCCAGCGTATTACATCTCTAACATGGTATGTCTCTGCCCTGTGAACAGCAAGTCTGGCCATAACAGCTGCAGCAGCTTCCTGATCAAATCCTGCAGCAATGTCAGGAGATCGAGATCCAGCCCATCTTCTTGCAACAGTTGTTACCCTTAGGCGGTAGCTACCATCACCGTGCCGATACCTTGTCATGAACTGAATGAAGAAGACAGTTGGGGGTTCAGTATTATTATTGCAGTCGACTCGGAAGAAGAAAGCAATGCAGGTTTTGCTGTTCAATGTACTCATTTTCCAATAATTTGTCCCACCCTCTCCAATCACTTTGTCACTAACAGAACTGTTTTTCCTGTGTAGGGAAATGCAGGGGCCAAGGGCACCACAAACCTTCACCTCCCTTGATGTCACTATCTCAATCGTCGCATTAAAGTTCATGTTAAGGTAATCAATACCCTCACGCTTGAAAACTTGCCTTAAACAGCTTTTGAACTGTTCAGACTCAAATGACTCTGCAAGCACCATTAAACCCCCCGACACTTCGATTGGATATCTCAGCTCTGCAGCCCCAACCTGATCGAGAGAGCAAGCAAACAAATCAAGAACTAATGCATGGTCTGTTAATCTCTTTGCAACTTTCTTATAGAAGTCCCGGGCTTTATCAGTGGAAGATGCATTGCCAATGAAAATGTCACGATGAGAACGAATTGCTTTCCCAAGATCGGTTTCCACAACAACACCTGGACCAACCGTTGCAGGACCAGATGTGAAAACCATGATACAGCCACCTGTATTAGGTGAACAGCAGCCTTCCAGAAGAGCAACAGCTGTGGAAATAGCAGCGCCTGTGGCCCTTAAAGGACGATGCCCACGAGGGCAGGCAGACATTGAGCTCAGGTTCTCTATTGCAGATGTGATGTTAAATTCACATTCAGAAACAGGCAACAAAAATCTCTGCACTTCAACAGATTTTGGCGTAGCAAACTTGTTATATTGTGATCGGCGAACACCTAGAAGTTGTTGTATCTGAAACATAAGAGAAGGACAATGAGGTGCATGGAAATCATGAGAACTATACAAAGCAAAGTAATTATCAGAGCCAATTGGAAATCCGGCCACATAATTATCTATCCAAGCACCAAACTTTACAATTTTAATATTCGAATGGCACCATGGACACATTGCAGTTTAATGGACATGTGCATAGGCAAGGCTAGTTAACCTAGCTACCTGCAAAAACTCTTTTGAGTCAAGCATCCAACGACAACTACCTATTCACAATACACAATGTCCATTTCAGTTGGAATTAGTGACCAAAAGTTTCAGCATGTTTTTTTAGCAAAGTTATTGGGTAAATGCGATCTCTAGTGGCTGGATCAGCTTGAGACAAAGCACAACATTGATCAGCTCCACCAACCAGCCAACAATCTAACTACTCAATGCCCTAAAATCACATCACAAATTCCAAATTCACCGACCTTATCAGACTCGAGCTTGCGCTGCCCGTCCATCACAACCACCCTGGAACACCCCTCGAAGCCGAGATCGTGCACCCACACGGACGCTGAGAAGGTTACAAGCGCCACCCTGATCCCCTCGGGGAGCCCCTGCACAACCCTGAGCACCTCGGCCTTGAGTGCCGCGAGCTCCACCTCCGCGGTGGCCGCGTCGATGACGAAGACGATGGCGGGCGGGCCTGGCCCGGAGCCGCCCCCCTCGCCGGGGTCCGGGGGCAGCGCATACTCGACGCTCGAGTGGGTGGGGAAGAGCTCGGCCGGGAGCGCGTCGGGGGAGACGAGGCGACGGAAGGGGTTGGCAGCGGCGCCGCAGAAGGGGCAGGACCAGCGCGCGGAGGCGTGGTGGACGCGGGAGAAGGGGTTGAGGGCGGCGGCGCAGCCGGGGGAGGCGCAGCGGAGCGGCGGGTATGCTAGCAGCGGGAGGAGGTCGGGCGCCGTGGGGTGCAGCGGCGTGCAGAGGACGGCCGTGGGGACGACGAGCGCCGCGGCGGCGGAGGGCGTCGGCGGCCACGAGTGCCACGGCCAGCGCAAGCCCTCCACCGCCTCCAGCTCCGCGAAGTCCATCGGAATCAACTCGGTGGAGTGCCGACTTAGGGTTCGTGGTGTCCTCCTGGAAAAATTTTACTATTTACCCATAAAAAATCACGCAAACGAAAAAATACCTAAGGTTTGCGCCCAATTGCAAAAATACCCCTAGGCGCTCTCGGCCAGGGCGGCATCGGGGACATGGCGCTCTGGCGGGCGCGCCAAGGCTCAGCGCCTCGCCAGTAGCGCCAAGCGCAGCCTTACTCACCCAGCGCTAGGTGCTAGCTGTATTGTGCGCAGCAGCGTGTGTGGCGACAGCTGGCGGCGAGCAGCAACAATGGCGCATGGCGACGGCGGCGGCGCGACGTCGCGAGGCGAGCGAGGCGCGAGGCGAGGGCGAGGAGATCTGACCATGCGATGGCGCGCGTGGCTGGCGGCGGCGGCGGCGAGGCGGCGGCGACCTCGTCGGCAATGGCGATGGCGCGAGGCCTGGCGGCTTCTCGCCGAGGCTCGAGGCGCGATACTGCGACCTCGCCGACGCGCCGACGCGCCATCGCCGCCCGTCGCCGCCTACGCCAAGCCGCCTCGCCGCCCCAGCCTCGCCCTCGCGCGCCCCCGCCGCCGCCGCCGCCGCTCATCGCTGCTTCATCGCTTCTCGCCATACGCACATGCCCGCGCGCCACGCCATGCCATGCTGCAAGCACCTAAGCGCCTGGCGGCGCCTGCCTGGCGCCTGGCGGCGCCTGAACCTGGCGCTCCCGCCAGAGCGCCATGCCCCGATGCCGCCTGGCCGAGAGCGCGCTAGGGGTATTTTTGCAATTGGGCACAAACCTTGGGCATTTTTTCGTTTGCGTGATTTTTTATGGGCAAACAGTAAAATTTTTCTGTCCTCCTGCCATCTGTGTCACTGGTTTGCTTCCTTTCGCCTTTTGTTTTCTTTTCTTTTTCATTTCATCCAGTCTTTTTCTTCTGCGTTTTCATTCTTTTCGGTTTTATCTGAGCAGACAGATACTGAGTAGGCTATGACGGCCGCGACCCGGTGGTACCGAAAAGAGGAAAACAAGGCGGCGAAGGCATTGTCAAAATCGTGGGGTTGTCGAAGATGGTTGGACAACGGTGGGACACACAACGGCCAAATTATAATGGTGGGATCAACATGGCGGTAGAAAGGGTTGTGCTAAGACGACAAGGGTGCCATCGGTCATGGTTAGGTGAGCCAGTGAGAGCAGCGGCTGCGCGAAGAACGACCCACATGGATTGGGTGAGGTGGGCTAGATGACTCAATTTTTCTCAAAATGCATTTGTTCTATTTTTTCAGCCAATAGGTGCAACCGAGTCAGGGCACTTGTCAAAGCCGAGTTATGTTTGGGTCTAACCCTGTCCTTCCCTGTCCCAACCTGAAGTGGAGTAACTAGCATCATCTATCAGTTAACATCTCAACACATAGGGTCCAATCCTTAGCCCATATCCAAGCTAATCCTCCTGCTAGGCTCCACTGATTCTTTTGGTCTAATACTCATGTGTCATCAGCAACATGACCTGCAGTCTTGTTTGAGCAGTTGTCTTTAATTCAACCTTTCTCTCTAATACTCCTAACCCAACAACCCTCGACAACATCTTTTCTCCATGTGCATGCTGACATTGGCGGCCTCGTCTCCATCGGCTCCCTCCTTCAACTTCATGACGTGAACCTCGACACACAACCTCTCTATGAGAGAGAGGCACCCTCAATGGCCTCACCTCCACGAATGTGGCCATTGGTGTCATCATTCACCTACACAGTGTGACACTCAGCGATGTCCATTCCATAGGCATATGTCATCCTTGACGGCCTCCTCTCAACACACCGATAATTTACTTCCCCACATCGGTCATATGGCCTCTTCTCCTTCATGTCTTTGTCCTTCCTAGGTGGTCGGGCACCACCGAGATGGGCAGGGTGACCAGATTTGGTCCTCGATGCTAGGTTGAATTAGACCGAGGTGGTCCATTAGGTGAGTAATGAGTCGGGTTAGGGTTAGGCTGACCTAGCCTCAACCCAACCCATCACAATCCTATATGTAGTTTAGGAGAGAGAATAAAACAATATCACGAACATATGTGAGAATAAAACAATACCACGCACATATGTGGGCTTGAAATGCATGACTACTACGAGTGCACAATGTCTTAGGCTAAGTTCAGCTGGAGGAAATTATGTGGAAGGAAAGAAAATTTAAAAATAAGGGAAATGAATTTTTGTATTTGTTTTGAGTCATTGTTAAAGCCTAGATAAATGAACCCGCACCCACTTCCCATTTCCTTTTCCTAAACCCGCTTTGGTATAAACACCTTTATTGTTATTTCCTATATCGTCACATAAGGTAAAAAAAAATTCTCTGTTCGCTAATTATCTTTTGGTTGTTTCGTATGAATGAAGACCAACACAATGTCCGAAGTCTTGATATTATGCTGAAATGTATTATTATATTATATAACCATTTCCTCGTCTCTTCTCTTTGATTCTATGTCACATACATTAGAAAAATTCTATGTAACAAATAATCTAATGTCTAAAATATTACCACTGGAATAGCCTAGCATACCACATTATTTTTAGCGGAGATACCTATCATGTGTTGTCTCTCTACTATTCTTTGTGCTCGTGCAAAAAATAGTGCATAATGGTTTAGAGAGAAGCATCATCAAAATCCTTCCCGCCAGTACCTTTCGCCGCTTCTCCTGCTCTTGGATCGATGGCATCCCAACGATGGGCGCCAACAGCCAAGGGAACCCCCTCAATACAAGCTCCGAATCCCATCCCATCCCATCTAAACGTGTTACTCAATGTGTCTAGAACCACCATGTTGCACGACATTGCTATGTCTTATGCCCTCAGGCTAAGTTGGAGCACTCTAGAATATCTCATATATCAATATGGGAATGGAATTAAGTATAATTTTTCTTTTAATATTATTAGCATATTAAGACACATAATATTAGAGAGAGCGACCAATCGAATCGTCAAATTAGAGAAGTTGCCATTCATCACACAAATGGGACGACCAACGGCCAAAACAAATTTATCTGCAAGTCCCACATGTAATATTATAAATGGGAAGTTCACTGGCCACTACAATGTTTTTGTAACACCCCGGTCTTAAACAAGACCCAGGACGCTACTAAGTCTAACATTCACTAGAAATTTCGGCAGTAAAACATCTAGAAGTTGGACATCCAAGCACACTAATTACATGATATACACATTATACCACATTATATATAAAACAAATGCCATCACTTGGCACTCAAAAGCTCCATGGTACCAGATGAAACATGGATTCTCAGCCTGATCTCTTCGCGTCCACATACCAGATATAGGTACCAAGCTAAAATATAGCACATACAACTAGATCGACAGGTTAAGTTCATGTTGCAATTAGTTGATTAGGTTATCGGACCACTAACATTTATTCATAACTTCTGGGGTGTGAGTAGAGAAGTAAACTATTCCCTTTCCCATGCATCATGCTCCGGCGATCACCTAAAATATAGAGACACAAGCGTGGGTCGAAACTCAGCAAGTATAATAACAAAGACATAACATAAATAAAGTATATAACGTCATTAGACATCCCTCTCGCTAACCAATCATCCATTCATCTCACTATCCATATGCTCATCAATGCAATGCAGTGCCATGCAATGCAATGCACATCTCCATGTGACGCGCGCCTATATCATAGTGTACACCCGTCGATGTCACACTCATTTTCCCGCATCCCGTGGCGGGGTGCCTACCTCTGTAGGACTTATCAAGAGCACGCCGGATTAGCCACATAGCTTTCTCACCGACCTGGCACATGGCACACCGGATTAGCGACACGGCTTTCTCACCGACCTGGCGCATGGCACTCCGGACTAGCTATGTGACTTTCTCACCGTCCTGGCTCGTATGCATGCTTCCATGATATGCATGAATTATAAAACATATAATTGTCTTTACCATCATCAATCCATCATCATCATTCATCCATATATCAGCATCACGTCAAGAGTATTAGAGCAACATATAAAGAAGGAACGATGCCATATACCGACATCCACATCATCAGTCACACGTATTACCATACGCAATGCATTATGTACTTGCCTTAGTTACCACGTAACATCGAGTGATGTTGCGGCAGCACCTGCCATGATTCCGAATCAATTACACCTACAATAATAGTCATACACATACAACAGTCAATCACCCGTCTCACATATTCAAGCGATAGAACTATATCTTGGCCCCTAAACCGGTAGGAAGAAAACCTAGCATACTAGCCTTAAGAAACCCCAAAAGCATGACGTGGCCCACACCGGACAGCAGCGCTGTTTTGGCCACAACTCTCAAACCGTTTAGCCAAATTTCAAGTTCTTGGACTCTGTGAAAAGCTAAGGACATTGCCCACATTCTTGGTCATAGGACCGAGCTCTAAATCCCAACAAATTCGGCTCAAAACCATCTCAAAGCTCGCTGCATGATCCCTCCAAAGAACACATATACCACACCAACAAATCCATAGCTTGCTCTTATAGATCGGGACCTAATCGACACTAGGAACAACAAAATCATAACAATAAAGCTTAAGGAACATTTACCCCAAAATCTTGGCACAAGAAACCCTAACTCCATCTTCCTTGATAGCTCGGCCACCCCTTTCCCCTCTCCTTCCTCCTTACCCCACCGCCGGCCTCGCCCCCTTCTCTTCCCACCGCCGGCCCTCCTCTCCTCTTCTTCCTCACCTCAACCTACCCCCATCCCATCCTCTCCCTGCCGCCAAGGATGAGTAGAGGGAAGGAGGGAGAGAGAGAGAGAGCTGCAGGGAGATTGAGAGAGTTGTGTGAGAGGAGAGGCAACGGCTGTCGGTGGCAAGCTTGAAGGGCGTCGGCGAGCAGTAGTAGCAATAGAGGCAGAGCTTGGGAAGGGAACGAGAGGGAGGCAGAGGCGCATGGGCAGGTGGGGATCGATCCCCTTGCCCCTGCCACGATGCCCTTAACAGGGGGATGGTGACGAGGTGGGCTGGGCTGGCTGGTCCAGCTAAGCCAGCCGTTTTCTCTCTTTCTTTCTTTTTTTTTAATATTACAGTTTTGTGTGGCTTTGCAGTGTTTGTGAACACTAGACCCGCTTTAGAAAAAACCCTAAAGTAATGAACTTATCCTTGAAGACCACGTCCTCGTTGGAGTCAAATCATGAAAAACCAAGAGAGAAGGGACGAATTTGAGGGAGCTAGCTGCTTGCATGACAAGGCAGCGCACAGCCACACAGGAACAAGCGGCGACCATGGAGATAGTGGTAAAGGACGTCTAGCGGCGACACCATGAGGTTTACACTCTACCGGCACAATGGAGCCATGAGTTGTTCATATCATAGAGAAACACAGGCTAGCCATTTACTTGCATTGCCATTATGCAGGCGCCCATTAAGCAAATTAAATGTCTTAAAACGTTCCTAAAAAATGGGTTAAAATAACCGGGCTATTGGACAGCCCGTGACCACCTTGCACCCCCATCAAGGAAGAAACATCCAAACCCATCCGTTCGCTGGCGAATCAATGGCTCCTAATCAGGTCGTAGCTAGGACAAATCAAGATGAGAGCAACTCGCCGGAGCGTGCACGCGCTCAAGTGCCCCCGTCCCCGTGCTTAGATGGTAACGGTGCCATCAATCTTTTATTAGAGAGTGATGTGGCCTAGCTCGCTGTTTCGACAGTAATGGCGCTAGCTCTGGTTGCTAATCTTCATCGTCGCTATAAATTAGAGAGTGCCAATTCATATCTTGTTCTTGTGTAGCCATCGTCCTAGACAGTGTGATCATGGAGCAGGTGATTGCTGAGAGAGAGATGGCCTGCTCTGATGGAGACCCATGGACACGGGGATTCACAACAGTAGATGTCACTGTACAACAGCATTTTACGCGAGCGCAAACGCAGGGACTGTAACAACAGTAAATGCCACTGTATCCACAGAACATTTCACTGATCAACAGTGCAGAAGTGTTGCTTATTGGTACTGTATCAGTCGATCTGGACCATCCATCTCGGATGCAGCGGGTCAGATAAAAAACTGCAGAGAGCAAAGACAGAGAGAGGCAAATGTAGAGGATATATACGAATCCGAATTTTGGTTATGTATCTATAGAGCTCCCCGGGTTGGAAGCTAATTTTGCTTAACTTTACCAATGTTTTAAAAAAAAACTTAAAAAGGCAAAATGTAGAATTTGTTGGAAAGGTTAGTGCACGAACTAAATGGGCCATATATCTTTTAAAATATCTAGATGAAATATATGAAAAATTTATATGTAAGAATTTGCTTAAAGATACTTCCATAATATTAATATTTTTGTTATGTATTCATTATAAATAGAGTAAAATTATAATTTCTCCACTATACGATCTGGCATCCAGATCCATTTGATCCCTTAGAGAATCCTCAGCACACTCCCTATATTACTGTAGCTACAGAAATATAGGGAGCTGTCGTCGCTGCTGCCCGTGCGTTCGATTTTTCCCGCCTGCCCGCGCAAGCCTTTTTCCCCATGCCCGCCGCTCGATTTTCCCCGCCTGCCGCTGCCACTCGATTTTTCCCATTGCGAATTAGTTGATGCGGGCCGCATGATACGGGAGTTGCTACTCACACTCTTACTGTCCACACTTTTATAGCAGGGTGATTTTGTCCGCTTAGCAATTGAGGTGGCAATCCATCCACAAAAACAAAATAAGAATAAAAAGAAAATGTGTGGGGCCATGTTGTCATCCTCAACTTTCTCCTCCTTCTCATATTCTGTCACCTCTCCCCTTCCCGTCTCCCCTGTTTTACTCTCTCTCTCTCTCTTTCCCATCGCTTAGAGGCGGTGCACGGCAGCCGAGAGTGCGTAGCGAGTGTGGGCCGAGAGGAGGGCGAGGAGGATGCAGGAAGGTCGCAGGTTGCCACGGAGCCAAGATAGCGTGGCCATGGCGAGCGGTGGTTCATTGGAGCACGTGATGAGGGGGGACGTAGCGTGGGCAAATAGACAGGCCGACGACGAGGTGGAAGTAGCATGTAGGTGATGTTCGTGGATGATTCCACATGGTGTCCAAGGGAGACCACACTGCATGGGTGCCTCGGAGATGTGTGCCGACATAATTAGCATGCTCTTCCCTCCTGGGCAAGTCTCATGCATGTTGGCTCTCCTCTCCCATAGTGAGCCTTCTGTTCCATCGGCGTCACCCTCCCTAATGTGTTCCTTCTTCAGCATTGCATGTGGCCTCCACCGGCTTCGTGCCGTCACTCCTCCCGTAATCCCATCGTAGCGCCTCCCAGTCTCCAGTACCCCCGTGGTCTCAACTATAGGCAAAGAAGCAAGGAACAGATGGAGATAGATAGATAGATAAATAGATAAAAATATAGAGAGCGTGTATGTGGGAATGGAAAGAGTTTGGGAGGACTGACAATGGGCCCCACGTGGAAAATATATTAAAAATAGCACATGTGCATCTATGTGGTAAAGCCACACCGTTGGACAACCAAAGTGGCAAAACCAACTTTGAGACCATCCGCAGGGGTTATTCGCGAGTGTGACATTGCTGCGCCCTGCATCGTCCGATCCAAATTAGGTGGACGAGTGGTACTACAGTAATCGCTGCATGAGCATACACAACAAAAATAAGAACATCCCAACAACTACTCTATACCTCCTCTAAAACAGTATTAATGTCTCGATAAATAGTATTTTAGCGAAGATACCGAGCAGCATTAATGATTTACTACCGTGATTTTCTACAGAAGTATTAATGATTTACTACAGTGGTATTAAATAGTAGTATTAATGATTTACTACAGTGATTTTCTACCTTTGCTTCCTACCATTACTCCTCGCAGCATCTACTCCCTCAGACATTACTCAGACTTTCTGGATCCTAAATGCTGATCGAACGTCAAATCACGTGGGCTTGCAAAAAAGGGCGAGGTAGGTCTTCCCCAGAGGATATATTCTCTTGGTAAACCTCCACCCCAAGTGGATTTCTTCGCTGACGTTGACGATGGAGGACAATTCGCAATTTATTTTGGGCAACTACTATTTGTTTTTTCCTTATCGTTGACAATTGATGATTTGGGGGTCTAGTCAACTATTCCTTTAATATTATAATAAAATGTTGATGTTTTTAAACATGTCGTAAGTTAAAATTTTAAAACTTTTCTACGGGATCAATATTACAATTTTGAGCCCCCTATAATAATATAACAATATTTGTAACAATAATTTTGAGTTACTCATAAAAAGGTATAACAAAGTTTTAAATAGGACCTATCATCAATAGGAACAAAAATATCAAACAAAATATCATCAGTACGAACAAAGTTTTAAATAGAATTTATTGGGATTGGAGTTATGAAGAAAAATTAAGGTGTTGTTCTTTTCAGCGTAAAGTTGAGTTGAGTTTTGCTTTATCAAAATTTGTTATTTTTATATAGCCTATATGTTGTAATAATTTGTAATGATTTTTTCTAAACTTTTATTGTTCATATAAAAAATCTTAACAAAATTTTTAATTATTTTTTAGTCTATTTAGATCCCTTTTTGAGGATTCTCAACTTTTGCTACAATAAAACTCAAATCTACTCAACGTTGAAAAGAACAAGGCCTAAATGTTTTGTTGGAGATGCTCGATGCTTCACAAGACTTCTTTGGCCCAACGACCGACACAATGCGCTGTCCATCATGTAGCATGCATGGTTTGATTTTGGTTATAGTTGAGAAAGTTGAGCACCTTTGGAAAAAATTCGAAAAGGCTAAAAATTTCATTTAAATATTTTTAAAATTTTTGAGAAAACTCATAAATCCTGAAAAAATAATTACAAAATGTTATGTTATAGTGAATAACTTATACAAAAATGACAAATTTTACGAATTGAACCAAAATCATATCAAAACCGCGAACCAAAGAGAGCCCTAGCCAAACCCAACCGAGACCGAATAAACATCATTACAACAACTATCCCGATTTCTATACCAACTAGATCTACCAATTCGAATCAAGCTCAATTAAGCTGAGCTCAAGCGTAATCGAGATTCCATCAAACTAATTTTAAGCTTGACCCTGGGTTTGACGACGATTCGACCCAAACCTGAACTGAGTTGGGAACTGAGCTCAGGCTTTATATACACCGTACTCGGAATTTTAACTTTTTACACGGTAACTATGGATAATAATTTAATTATGAATCGTAGCAGCACATCAGCCTATTAATTGGAGATTTTCATGCAGGTGTTTTGGTGCCTAGCATTTGGATCATCTTGTCAATCCGTGGAAGATATATATTCTCGGCTCGGGAGTGACCTTGCTCTGAATCTTCGGCCCTCTTGAGAGTCGACGATCCCTTGCCAGCTTAGTTTGCTAGCTAGCTCAGCTGCATCTAACTTTGTTTTGATCACTAGAATCTAGTAAGATCCCCCGTGCACGGGCTGCCAGCCTTTTGGATCCTGTCTCATCTCACTTGGGCACACTTTTATCTTGTATTTTTTATTTCCAAGCATGAAATCTCCACGCAATTGTATACGAAAGACTCGAGGCCGTGGGAAAATGACACGTCTAAGTACACGTACGTAGCGTCAGAAGCATCTGTTCTTGCGGTGGCTACGGAATAACGGAGTTGAATCGTGAGCATGGTGTTGACAAAACCAACGGTCAGGCCACCGCGGCGGCCATAGGCCAATGGAATCGCCGGATGGGAAAAAGAATGGAAATGCTTTCGGATGTGATGGACGAATTGTGATCCGGCCGGCCCGTCGCTTCTCGCCGTCGACGACGTGGTCCGAGTTTTATTTACCACCTGAACGGACGGCGACGGCGACGGCGACTGCGGCGTGGGCCGAGCCGCCGGCGTTCAGCCGCTGCCGGCGCCCTCTCAGCCAGGAAAAGACGCGAGCGAAGACGAGGCATCTGGTCAGCATCTGGGCCGCCAATGGCGGCGGCGGCGGCGGCCGGCGAGCGGATGGGTAGGAGGCGGCGGGGGACGCGTGGGCCAACCGACTCCACCGGCGCGATCGGCGCGCGGCGATGGCGGCATCGCGTTCGCTTCGCGCCGTCGCGTCCCCGAGCATCCCGTGCCGCGCTCGTCGCGCCGAACCGCGCTTAAAAAAACGTATTTTTTTTATCTCTATGGAGTCACGGAGAGAAACATATAATCTTAATGAAGAGATTGACACACATATAATCGCGATTCCTGCCGGTAACCACCGCCTCGCGCGTCGCCTACTCGTACGCGTAGATCCACCCATCCTTTGTTTCTAATCCCATCTCGTCTTCGCCATTAATTACCCTTCCTTTTTGTACCACAAAAAGGTGTCTTTTCCGCGGTCGAAGCTCGAAAGGGTCGGAGGGGAGAGCCGCCCGCCGTCCGTCCGTCCACGTGGGGCGGTGGGAGATGTGAGAGCTGCTGCCGGCGGGCGGGTTCGTACTTCGTAGCGGGCGGCGGAGGAGATGGCGGCGGCGGTCGGGGACGCCGCGGCGTCGGGGAAGAAGCGGGGGGCGTCGCGGAGCTGGATCCTGCTCGACGCGGCGGGGGAGGAGCGGGTGCTGGACGCCGACAAGTACGCCATCATGCACCGCGTCGACATCAACGCGCGCGACCTCCGCATCCTCGACCCGCTGCTCTCGTACCCCTCCACCATCCTCGGCCGCGAGCGCGCCATCGTCCTCAATCTCGAGGTGCCGTGCTCCCTCCTGCCTCCGCCGCCGCGCTGACCCTGATGACTGTGCCTTTTATCGTTTTCTGCTGGATTTTTCGGATGGGATGGAATCACGCGACGACATGTGCAAACGAATTCCCGTTATTCCCCTGTTGGAAATTGCTGGTCATGGTGCTGCTGCTTATAGATGCAAATTGTTTCTGACATACGCTCTGAACTGATTTCAGAATTGTGGGTTTCCTCCTTTCACGATTTTAATGGGTTATGGGCTGTGTGGTGTTTTGCTTTCGTGGATCAAGGGGGCTGCCCTGATACGGCTGCCAATTGCTTTCTCGAGAAGTAGATTATCTAATGATATTTAGTGTTTGTCGTCGTGATTTCTAACAATTTCCATGTTCTTTTGCTGGGGTTTTCGTCGGTGGATCAAGCAGCATATAAAGGCGATCGTTACTGCTGAAGAGGTGATCATTACTACTTATTTGTCATGTTATGAAGTTTTTATTCACGTAATCAGTGCTTCGCAAATGGAGTATTCTGGGGGATTGTATGCATAGTTTCACAAATTCTGGCTTCGTTTACTAGCTATTGACTCCATAAGTTTGAAATCATTGGCAAGAGATTGGGTCCTACTTTTTAGGTCTCCCAGGACGCTGAAAAGGGCAAATAAAGATGCAAAAGCTGAATTGGACTGACTTCTATTATTTGGAGATTAAACATATGTATCTTTAAAACAAATACTATGCTGAAGTCCCCAAAACAGTTTGCTATATAGTAACCCTGGGACCTTAGTTTATTCAATTGAACTGAGGAGATCTTAGATATCCTTTTCTTAGCTATCAATTAGTGCTGATGATGAAACACAATTACTGTTTTACTTGGGCCCAGGTTTTGCTCAGGGATCCTTCGGATGAGAATGTGATTCCGGTGGTAGAGGAGCTCCGGAGGCGCTTAGCACCTTCAAGTGCCGCTCAGCATGATGGAAAGGACAACTTAAGTGGCCAGCATGATGTGGAAGGTGCTGAGGAAGATGGTAAGTTTGGGTTCCCTTTTTCTATGAATTTCAAAGTGGTATGGTTGGAAACATGTTCCACCACTGTTGTTGTTTGGAGTAATCTTTTAGTATATGTTGCTAGATAGTGATATGACAATTTCCCTTTGATGCCCATGAATTGGAACAAAGAAGGGACGGAATGCTTGGGAAAAAATTCAAAAGTATACGTGGAAGTAATGGACATAAAACTTGTGATTGGGATATGGCCAGTTGGCCACATTATTCTGTTCTTTTTTTAGTCTACATCCTTGTCAATTGGACAATCTTTTAGCAAAAACACAACCTGCTAGTCCAAATAGAGAGGTCCAAAGTATATACTCATGGAACCTTAGATTGATGCCTATCTAAGTCTCCTTACATCAGGCCAATTACATTGTCTGACACTATGCTATGTCTGTTTGGTTTTCACTGAAATTTGGAATAAGCAATATGATTTTAAGATTTTTCGCTATTGGTTCGGTAGAGACATGTGGCTGTCTCTCTGTTAATAATTATGGTGATCAGGAATGAATTTTAAGGCTGACTACAGCACATGACTGATTACTGTAACACATGGTGACAGCAATATAAACTAGGGAAAATACTAAGATCCTTGAGATCAATACTATGTGAGGTATTTCCAATCTTCAACAGCAAAGCTGTTTTTTGGGGGTCTATGAGTCTTATCTATATAATATATGCAATTCATGTGCCATTTTACTTATCTTGATGCCTTTTGATCAAATCGACTTGCAAACATTCTATCTGTCCAACTGATCAATGCCAAATTGCTGGTTGGTATATTATTAAACACTACCAATATTTTCATAATGGTTACTGTTGTTCTGACTAGAATATTTTACATGTTCATTATGGTTTAATTTTTCTTTTTTCTCAAATTATACAAAATTTGTTCATGTCCTGCAATATGATGTTATGGTCACCAGAATCTCCCTTTGAGTTCCGCGCTCTGGAGGTTACACTGGAAGCAATCTGCAGTTTTCTTGATGCACGCACTACTGAGCTGGAGACTGATGCTTACCCAGCTTTGGATGAATTGACATCCAAGGTAAATGAACATAAGCTTAATGTATTGAGTACCTTAGTATGAACTTGGTTATCTCCTCCTAGAAATGTGATGTACATATTTTTATTTGAAACCACACTTGGCGTGGCATATTAATTACTAACAGTAGAAATTCATCTTATTTTTGGACGTGAAATAAAATATGATGAAACTGGAAAGGTAATATCATCTCTTATTTGTGTCAAACTATTGAATTTTATTTTCACAGATCAAATCCTGACTTGTATTGAGTGCTATGTGCTAACATTAGTTATTTATTACAAATTGTATCATCTGTGTCACTCTTGGTCATATTTATTTTAGCATCCATTTAGTGCCAGTCACATTTATAATTTATGTGATGGTTTGCAATCAAGGATTCGAGATTAAGATATTACAAGACCTTGCAGTTTACTGCTAAAGAAGTATATGCTAATCTGAAAAGGTTGGCTATACTATTCATAGTCCTTGGCTCCTTGCAGCATAGTCGTGTTGCTCACTTCTACCAAGTATTCTTATGTATGATTAATTTCTGTCACCGCCAAACATAATACTAGAGTGCTTAAAGTTGCATAGGCGAACTGTATGATGAACTTAATTTGCATTGAGGATTACAGTGCTTAAAGTTGCACAGGCGAACTTTATGATGAATTTAATTTGCATTGAGGATTATCACACAGACTTTCACAACTCTCTCCTTGTTTCAACATGGTAGACACCTTACATTCAACTACAGAGGAAGGTTGTTGAGGTAGATGTTGGAGGGCTTGGCCCATGCGAAGTGGAAGTATTAGAGGTCTAGAGCTCCTCGATCCAGTGGAAAACGAGGGTTACAAATTAAAGTGAACAGGTGAAGACAATTGTCTACATTTGTCACTTCTATGATTCTGAGAAGTGTTATTTGTGTTTTGAGGGGGGAACATAGTGTGATGAGACACTTCATCTTGACAATTGACCTCATAGCACTGGTTTGATTGAGATATCAACTGGTGATATTGTCGCCTTTCAAGGTCTTCAACATGGAAGTAGTAGCATTGGTGAGGTGTTGCTGGCGATATATTGTTGTGTGCTACTGCCGTCTAAGAATTTCAAGAATCGGTGAAGAGTAAAGGGAATCTATGGCCTTACCAGGAGAGTTGAATATTAAGTGCTCACTTTAACAACGAAGAACAGCAACTTGAAGATGAATGCGGACATTTGGATCTTCACCTCAATTAACACCCAATGTTGGCTTACCTCAAGCTCTGAATGAGTAGTATATTCATGGCAGATCCAGGGTCGATGAGAATTTGCTGAAGATGAGTCCTCATTGACCTTAGATCTGCTGTGAACATACCACTTGTTTGGAACTTGATTTGAACCAGTTTATATGACATGGAGTTCACACATGTCGTAATTTGCAGCTTACAACCAAGGGAAGCCAACATTGGGCTCTATCACAGTGAAGATTCAAATGTTAATGTTTAGCTTCAAGTTGCGGTTCTTCGTCATTGAAGTGAAACACTTCATATTCAGCTTTCCTGGCAAGGCCATGGATACACAAATGTTTTGTGGTTCCCATACCACCTGCCAATGATTGAACTTTGTAGACGATGACACAATAATGTCTCATCGGCAACACCCCGCCCTACACCATGCTAGTGCAAAGTATGGCTTACATGTTGAGGACTGTGACTGAGTGACATGAATGGCATCAATACTGGCAGCCCAGTGGTGACGTTTTGCCAGTTCTCTAGATGAGGTGTCCCATTACACTGTCCTCCCTCGTATGCAAAAAGCTCCTCTCAAAATCGTAGAAGCAACTAACACAAGTCCACAGATTCTCTTCTTCTACTGGATTGGAGAGCTCTAGTACTTTCACTTCACATGGGCAAAGCCCTCCAACAACTACCCCTTTATTGTTGAAGGTAACAACTACCCTTTGTTAGTTTGTTGTTGAAGGTGAGGTTTCACGTGGGTTGAACACTCCTTAGCAACTTCATTTGCTTAGTAAGTTTCCATATGCCCATTAAAGCATGTAGGCCTAAGAGCTATCTAAATTCTTTTTACATTCACAATACGTTAGTTGCATTTAATCTCACTTTAATTTTTTATTTTATTTTATCCATATTAAATTGAGTTACTATTGAACCACAGATTAGCAGTCGAAACTTGGATAGGGTGCGGAAGTTAAAAAGTGGGATGACGAGATTGACTGCAAGGGTTCAGAAGGTCTGGTTTTCTGTTCATTGTATTTCATTTGTTTTGCCATCTGACACTTTCTTGATATTTTTTCAAATATTGGCCATTTATTATCCTGTTCAATGTATTTTTGTCTGCCATTTTGTCAGCTGAGTCGTACTTCATAAGAAAAGTCTTGAATACGATGAGTCTTGTAATTATAAGAGCCTCTACAGTTCTGATAGGAAGTGCCATCATTTTCTGTTTCTTTTGGTTCATCATAGTCACTCACACACCATCACATCAGGTCATAATATTTGCAATGGTCAAATAGACTCATAAGTATTTTAAGAACAGAAACAAGCAGCCTTAATTATTTGTAAGAGCCATCGTAATATTGTTTCATGTTTGTATATGACAGTGTAGAGTTCTTCCTTCCCTTACTTGGTGTAGATCAGCACTTTAGCCTCATCTTTTGGTTTATTCTCTTCTATACTTGGTTGAACATTAATTTAGCTATTTTAGGCATAGGTATTCATTGTCTTCTGCTGTTAATCTACACTGAAATGCTTGATGGAATATAATTGCCTGCCCTCCTGCTAAGTATCTCTTGTTGAAGAACCATTACGATCCAGAGGAAGTTCTTCACATTGCATCCCCGTGCATTCTCACAGATGAATATTCTGTTTGTGTTATTTTTGATCTGGAATACTTGTGTATAGTGATACAATAATGGCATTGCCCCCCAACGGGCCACTTGTAAATTTTATTTTATTATTTGAATAGATGGGAGTTCCCCTGCCATTTACTTAAAAAAGGAAAGTATAGCACATAATATTATCTAATTGGCAGGTAAGAGACGAGCTTGAACAATTATTGGATGATGACGATGACATGGCTGATCTTTACTTGTCTAGAAAGTTGGCTGGGGCATCTTCCCCTGTTAGTGGTTCTGGTGGACCCAATTGGTTCCCAACATCCCCAACTATTGGTTCAAAAATATCAAGAGCAAGCAGGGCCAGTGCAGCAACAATTCACGGAAATGAGAATGATGTGGAAGAGCTTGAAATGCTACTGGAGGTCTGATTTTCTGTCTAGTTCTTCTTAGCCAGCTGATGCTTCTCTAAGATATGCTCATATACCTGAAATACTATTGCCTAAATCTCTGACTGAGTACCTAGTTTATTAAATTTGCAGGCATACTTCATGCAAATTGATGGCACATTAAACAAATTGACAACGGTAAGTTAGGGAAGCTATGTCAACTTTACAATATTATAATGGGGCTATTCATCAAAACCCTCCTAGGACGAATGAGAACTGTTTTAGCCCTTTCTTGACGTATTTGCCTGTAATACCTTTTCAGCTGAGGGAGTATATTGATGACACTGAAGATTACATTAATATTCAGGTAATATTTCTTTTTAGCGCGGATGTGTACTAAATCTGGATCTTTTCACAATTCCAGCACCCACTAATTTATTTCCCCTCTGCAGCTTGATAACCACCGTAATCAGTTGATTCAGGTAATTTTGAAAGCACAATACCGTGTGTTTCTTTCACTGTAGATTCAAACACTTCATAAAAAGAAATTGATTTTAGGCAAACGTGTAATTGTTAGCTATCTAATGAATAGACCCTTAATGAAGTAATGGTTTCACTGATGGCCTCGTCATTGTTCTTAATAACCTTGATGGTCATATACAGTATTTATTGCATGATTGCCATTCTGGTGGAGTATAACTAGTGTGATTTTCCTTTACTTTGTGCAGCTAGAGCTATTCTTGAGTTCTGGGACCGTCTGCCTGTCTCTTTACTCATTGGTTGCTGGAATCTTTGGTATGAACATACCATACACTTGGAATGATAACCATGGATACGTCTTTAAATGGGTGAGTGACACGTATTATATAGTGTTAGATGATATCTGAATTGCTATGCAAATTTCTTACTCAACTATTAACTTGTGCCCCTCCTGTGACAGGTGGTCCTTGTATCAGGGCTATTCTGTGCCTTCATGTTTGTCTCCATTGTTGCTTACGCTCGCCACAAGGGCCTAGTCGGGTCCTGAATAGCCAGAATAACCGCGTTACTCGATTCCCTCAACTGTAAATTTGAGCCAGAGCATCAACTTTGCGGATGATTCATCTCTTGTACCAAATTCATTAGTATAACATTGGGGATGATGAAAAAGAACAATAAATAGAAAAAAAAATAGAAATTCAGAAGAGCTATATGATTGTTGCCTTGCCAGGTTGGGTAGTGCTTTTCGGTGAGATATTGACATGTTGACCTAATTATGGGCTGTTTTCCCATATCCCATGCTAACATAGTGGGTAAAGACATCTGTAAAAAAGAAAGAAAGAAAATATCGTAACAATAGCACGTCTTTCCTGTTGAATATGATTTTTTTTTTATGGATACATGAGCGAAATTTAAAAGATGAGCAATTCATAATGTAAATGGGTCAGATCAATATGTTCAATCGCCAGCCTTACAGAAGCAAGCAAAAAAAGTACTTGCATGATAGTAGATGGTCCTAATTTGGGTATCCACAGAGTGGACTACTTATATTTGCTAATCGACTCAATACTTATATGCTAATTGACTCTTAATTGAGTCACTCACAGAGAGGTCTGAAAACATGCGTCCGACTCTTCAAAGGAAAATACCTGCGCCTAACAATAGGTTAAACTACTCCCTCCAGTTTGATAATTCCTGTCGCTGGAGCGTTTTGTGTTTAGTTAGAAAATTCCTGTCGTTCTAGGATGCAATGATTGCAAGCAAAACTTTACGTGGCCCTAGAACCATTTGTTGGGTGTGCATGTAAATAAAGTGTAGCATCAAAATTTAAACCTAGACATGCAACTTATGGGAAAGTGGGAGCAACCATTAAGCTACAAGCATTTATTTGACCATATGGAGTACTACGAGATATTTAATACTTCCTTGGTATGTGAGATCATGTCTAAAACGACAGGAATTATCAAACTGGAGGGAGTAAGAATTAAGATTACACCACGGTCTCCGAGATAGCAATTTTCAGCTCTGAAATTAGTGCATGCATTCTACTCTTCAAAGGAAAATACTCATGTCGTCATTATTTCATGGCTAACCTGACCTTATTCATGAGGGAAACTAACTAATTCCCAGCTGATTATTTTACAATGGAATCAATCATGGCAATATGCATCACGATGAAATATAGATCACCGGAAGTATGGCGTTTTTCCAAACATAGGCCGATGGCATGGAGCCATTTTTCACCCATTAATCTTGAATTTTGCAGCACAGAAACGCAAGGGGTACACCATAATCCACGACAAGCCGGCCCACGAGGCCCGCCTTGTCAAATTACAACTTACAAGCCCACCCCGATCATTGCCCAATGTTACAAAAATCCAGGTTCAATACTGTCGGAGAAGCAAGGAGCTGAGATTGGTTCTTCAGAGCTGAGGTTGCTACTCGTACTGCCAAGCTTTGAGGTGTTTGAGCACTGCAAAATTGGTTCGAAATCCACTGCAGCGTGCGTGCAGGGCGCTAAGCAAGCCGGAATTTGGCAAGGATCTGGGCCATCTTCTCCTTGGACAGTGGCTGCATGCGCGCATGCACAGGGCACAGCAGGAACCGGTCACACCGACACGCCGATCTAATGGCAGCATCACATCGAGCAGCAGAGCACATCACTCACCTTGGCCGCGAAGTCGTCGGCGCCGGCCGCGATGAACGCCTCGACGTCCGACGGGAGGCTGTCGCTCGACACGGCCACGATCGGCGTCGTCACCCCCATGGACCGGATCCGCCTCGCCGCCTGCATGCACGTCGCCGGCCGCCGCCGCCGACGCCACGCATGCACAGGCTACGTGTCAGCCTCATCGGTAAGCGCGCCATGGCACAGATACGCACGCACGCACGCGCGCACCTCGTGGCCGTCCATGACGGGCATCTGCTTGTCGGTGAGGATGAGGTCGTACGCCGCGCCGCCTCCGCCGCGCTCCCGCACGCGCTCCACCGCCGCCTCGCCGTTCTCCGCCTCGTCCAGCTCCACGGCGGCGGCGGCGGCGCCGGCCGCCTTCACCGCCGCCCTCGCCACAACCTACCGTCATTAGCTGCTGCATGCATTGCACAAAGCTGGAAAAGAAATATGTGAGTACCCTGTGGATCTCCTCGTCCTCCACGAGAAGCACTCTGATCTTCTTCCCATCCATGGATCGACCGATCGACCGAGGCCGCAAGAATGTGCCAATGCATCGGCTGCTGCTAGCGAGCTAGCTACCACTGAATTTAAGCAAGCATGTACAGGCACAGATCATCGATGGAGCTGTCCCTCCTCGACGTCTACGTTACACGGAGTTGCATGGGCTGTGATCTCTACGCTATCTCCAGGTGCTTGGCCTCTTCTTGGCAAAGAGCCTGTACGAACGTAACCACTACCGCTCTGTGTTAATTAACGAGCACAGTGAATTCTCTCCCCCTTTCGACCCCAGGGGTAAGCAGACTATTCACAAGGTTACGTGGCAAGAGTTACTGGAGTTTAAGTTGTGACAGGCAGACGAGAGAAGTATAGTGTTGGAGTTAAACACTGTACACCGACCACTTGTATATAAAAGGTGTTGGGGATTGGGTCCCGTCGGCCTTGCCTCATCTGGATCCATGGTCTACGATGGACCAAGATGTTGCCTCTAAATCCTTTCGTCGTCTAGGAGTCACTATAGGAATCGAGAACTTTAGCTGCCAACACAAGTATTCATACTACCGACATTGCTCCGCCGATGTAGCATCGCACGACACAGGCTTAATTAACTTGTCGGCGGCCCATCCGACAAAGACGCATCCAAGGGGTTTGCCACCTGGGTTATGACTATGTCGGCGGCCTAACTGGCTGTTGACACAAGCTCCCTCTGACGGAAAGTGCGAGGTGATGACGTTCTGATGAAGTGACGAGTGGACCCCACATGCAGAATAATGTGGATGGTTTCTGCCAAGACGCCGACACAGGTCCAACAAGGTGGCCTTGCTGGTGTTGCCTGGCTGCCATCTGTGTCGGCGGCCGTGGGTGATGCCACTAACAAAAAGTCCACCTATGTCGGCGGCCTAGGCTATGCAGCCGACATTGGTTCTGTCCGGTGGCCACCCTGGGGCGCACTTGGATGGAGCAGTGTGGCCGGCTTTGTCCTCGGCCGACGACATAGATAGTTTTCTAGAAATAAAATTTTCTGGTAATTGTTAATAAAGTTCATCTTCAACCTGCCAAAAAACTCAGTTCACCCCATATATTCATTGCCCAATTCACCCGACCAC
Source organism: Raddia guianensis (assembly GCA_036346415.1). Lineage (NCBI taxonomy): Eukaryota > Viridiplantae > Streptophyta > Magnoliopsida > Poales > Poaceae > Raddia > Raddia guianensis. The sequence continues at coordinate 34,274,830 of CM070536.1, forward strand.
ATACACACATAATTAGGTGCTCGATACCACATTTTCGAGCACATACACATCCACATTATTTCAAAACACAATATTATAGATAAATAACGATCAAACTCATTTCAACCTTCACATACATGCACAATTGACAATAAAATAAGTTCAGAATTCTATATTATACACATATAGGTCGCAAAGTCACAAATGGTAAAATAGAATGCTACAAAGTCACATAAGCACATCTATGGGTTTTGTGAACCGTCACCGAGGTCAGGATCTAGGTTAAACAAATCCATCACGAATTGCTCGAGCGGAGACGACCTTGTGGCACTGTCGTCACCTCCGTGCGGTGCAATCATCGTAGGCGCAGGCGTAGCCAAACCGGACATCTACAAGAGTGGAGAAAACGGTAAATTTTAAAAACTTTATGCATTTGTGTACTGTTATGAATATGTTGTGCGAAACTGGATTAAATGCATTACCCTTGGAGAAGCTGTGGGAGCAGGTGAAAACTGTACCATCGGGAACCCGTGCGGCGGCACGAACGGGGGGAGTGTGCCGTCCTGTGTCGTCCAACCCCCCCAGTGTCGGCGTGAAGACGAGCGGCGGCGTAGAAGGCATATGTGCCTGATTGGAGGACCCCGCCCCCGAGAACACCGATGACACAAACTTTTTTGGCGGGCTCAAAAATTCAAATTCCCAGACACGCGCAGAAGTGATTGCGGCATGCGTCGGCTGTCTTGTTAGGCCCAACCACATAGCTCGCCGGGATGTTCTTTTGTGGGTGGCTTATTTGTGGGCCGCCGACATTGTGCTGTCGTTGGAATTCTAGCCGCCAACATTGAGTTTCTGGCCGCCGACACTGATTTCGTTTCCTGTAGTGAGTGATCCAAGGATGATCTTATTTTTTCACGAGATATCATGATGCCTTTCTGGTCTATATAAGAAGGAAAAGACACTTTATCTATGGGGCTCTTCCTCGTTTTTTCTTCCTTACTCTCTCTTTCGGTCTAGGCAGACTCCCCACACGCATGACTTTGTAATACATATGTTTGTAATTTCCCTTTCATTAAAATATAGGGCTAGACCATGTCGGCATCGTGGCGTTGTGGCCATCGGCGGACCTTGCCAAGAGAGGGGCTCGTGTTGCTCTCAGCACTGCTTGTCGGGGACTCCGGGGCTGGGGCCGACGAAGCCCTTGCCGTAGGTTCGGCCGGCATGCCGCCCTCGGCCATGCTCAAGTTATCATTTTGTAGTCCGTCCCACCCTTGAACTTCGCTCGGGGATCGTATCATTTTTCTTTGAGCACGTCCTATGCTCAAGAGATCACTTTTGAGTCCGCACATATCATTTTCCTTGAGCATGTCCTACGCTCAAATAATCACTTTAATTTGAGTCCTCCCCACGTATGAACTTTGCTGGGGACACATCTCATTTTTCTTTGAGCATGTCCTATGTATACGCTCAAGAGATCATTGTTGAGTTTTGAGTCCATCCCGCGCATAAACTTCGCTCGGGGAGTGTATCATTTTTCCTTGAACACGTCCTGCGCTTAAGAAGTTAAGAGATCACTTTTCAGTCCGTTTTACGTCTGAACTTTACTCGAAACATGTCTCTTTTTTATTGTACTAATTAATCGTCTATATGGTTGATTCGTCACATGAAGGTTCGAAGGTTCTTGTGTTTAGATGCGCGACATAGTATATACTTTAGACATGGGCTTGAAATGAGGTCGACCTTCTGGTTATGAAGTTAAATTAAATTATATGATTCGACTAATTAGTTCCTCCAAATGTTTAAGCCGACAAAAAACCATAAACAGAAGACGTACGTCGCTGGTCGCTCACGGTTCACCGCACGCGCACGAGCAAACACACCACCGATCTCAGCTGCATGCCACACGCCGGACGGCCACCGGCACCGCCGCCGCTACGAGCTGCACGCGCGCGCACCGGCGATCGACGTACGGGAAGACCGGACGCCGCCGCCGGGCACCGCTTCAACCGCCGCACCCTAGCTACGAGCGGCACGCGGCCGGCGCCGGCGCGTGCATGGCGGCCGGCGCTCGCTCCATGTCGCCGCCGTACGGCGCCGCAGCAGAGCGTAGAGCACCATCTCTCCGCGCTGATTTAACAGCAGACCGGACGCAGCTAGCAGCTGCTCTGCCGACTGACGATGCTGAGGCTTCCGTCTTCACTCGATCCGTCGATCGTCTCCAAATCTTTGCCCCTTTGCTGCCGCTGCCACGCGGCAACCAAAAGGAGATGAGACCACACCGGGCACTGCCAGGACGCCAAACAAAACGTCAGCTCCCCAAAGGAAAAGGATGCTAGCTAGCCAGTGCCCAGTAGCTATGAACCTGCTGTAACTCTCTTGTTTTCAATAAAGCTTTCTTTATCAAAAAATTTAAAAAAAAACTATGTACCAGCTGTTGCTACAGCATTTGTATCAGCAGAAAACGTTATAAAAGAAAGTGCTCAAGAATAAAGTATCTGTTAACAAGAAGAATTTTTCTGGAGTGTAACTTTTTTGATTTAATTTAATTTAATTTGACTTAAAGTGTGAAACTTTGAGAGAATACGCACATTATTGTTTGCAATTTGCATTCAGGATTTACACGGTCGCAGTTTCAGAGATTCTGCTTGATTGTTCCCTGCAACTGTTTAGGCAGGGAGAGCAGGATCAGGTAACAACTGCCACTGGACCGCTGCCATGGCCCATGGATGGGCCCCATCAGCTTCAAACGTTCACTCTCCTGACCCTTCAGTGTGGATCCATGTCACAATGTGGCCTTGTTTTCTCCAAGAGTTCAGGTGAGGCCATTAGCATGCTTCGGCTACTGTTACTTTCACAGTGCAGTTAAACGAGGGGGAAAAGATGCTGCAGCAACAGCAGTAGCTAGGTAGGCTGGTAAAAGAAGATGATTTTTTAGACGATATTTTTTTTAATATGAGGTGACCACCGTTGAGTGAATGCAATAGACAACTATAAAGACATATATGTGTCATCAACTACATTTGCAACAAGAAAAAAACGGATCGAGTGGTCTGTGGCTTGTTGCTCGTTAAGCAATTTAAGTTTATACATACCTTTGCAATATCTTTTTTAAAAAAGAGAAATGGTAGACCATCCGGCACAATGCCTTCTAGTTTGGGCTTTGAGGGAGGCCAACGAGGTGATGGGTTAGTGGTGGGAGGGGATAGTGGTGGGGTCGTAAGGCAACATGAAGCCGTCAAAGCCGCAAAGGCAGAGGAGAGGGTGAATGGAGTGAATGGGGGAATTGGTGCTAATAGCTGAAATTACTAGGTTGGGTTGAGGCTAGTGGCGATGGAAGAACAAAGGTGAAGTGGTAAGGTTGCTGCCGGTAGTGAGTGGTGGCCAAAGGCGGCGGAGGGCGATGGTAGAGACATGTGGATCACGACAAAGTGAAAGAAGAAGGGAGGTGAGGGGTGAAGGTGGAGCTTACGCACCAGGAGAAAGACGTAGACGTGGCACATGGAGTTGCAGAGGAAGATGGATCCATAGAGGATAGAGCTGTGTGGTGTTCTTTTTTTACTACTCGATAATTAATGTTTGCTAGTAGTTTTCTTTTTAAAAAAAGGGCATAATTTTCTTTGAATTTTGTGTGAGATCAAATTTACTAGAATTCAGCCATCAATAAATCCGGTGATGTGGGGATCTCTTGGAACTACTTCTTCCATTGTTTTTTATAAGGCACACACACATTTCACGATTCAAACTTCACAATCTTTGATCAATAATGTGTATAACTATATATAATTTTAGTGATAAAAATGGTACCATTGGATTCGTATTTGAAATTTTTTTTTAATGATTATAACTTTGTTATTATGAATGATGTGTGATAAGAAAAATCAAGGGTTAAATATAGTTTAGAAAATCATGACAACTCAAATCGTGTCTTAGGGCATGTCCAATGTGTCCTAACTTAGGACGTCATCGAAAATGACTTTAAGTTAGGATGCTATGGAAGATGGCTTTATAAAAAACAACGGAGAAACTAATTCTCTTTCATACAATACTGTTAAATTCCAATGATGATGTGCCCTCTATTAAATCAATTATGGCAATGGCGTTATTATGTGTTTCTAAGTGCTCAAAGACCAAAGTTCTTCGACACGTATTCCGGATACAACTCATAGTGTACATACCTTACGGAGTACGTACGTAAGGTATGTACGTCGTTGCACACGTATATGCACGTATCCGTATATACGTAGAAAAGTACTGGCAGGCGCTGGAAATTCTCCCGGCCCCCCGGTCCTCCGCTACGCGCACCCCGCGCCGCCCACACGCAATCGCCTCCTGCCTCTCTATTTATACACACCAGTACAGCAATAAAAAAAAACTTTAGAGACTTGCTCCTCCTCGCCCTCACCCCGCACCTCGCCGGAGCTCCGCCGCCGCCGCCGCCGCCGCTGCCGGCCTCTCCAGCCGTCCAATGCCCTTTCAGACACCGCTCGCCGCTTCGTCTTCCTGAGCCCTCGCCGCCGCCGCGCCCCGTCCGCCCCGTGTTCTGACGAGGAGAGGAGGTGGACCAGGTAGTGGTGGTGCCGTGGTGGTGGTGGGCGGGCGCGGAGAGATGGGGGCGGGGCGGGGGTTGGCGCGCGTGCGGCGGGCGGCGCTCGCCGCCTGCATGACGTGCCCGCTCTGCCAGGGCCTCCTCCGGGAGGCCAGCGCCGTCGCCGAGTGCCTTCACACATGTGAGTTTCTCTCTCTCGCTTCCGCGTCTCCTTCGCGGCTCCCTCTCCGTGCCCATGAGTCGCGCGCGCGGCGCCGCCCTTCGCCGCCGTTTCCCTGCGCTGCCGCTGGGTCGCGCGTGAGCGCTCCTCTCCTTGCGTCGCGTCTCGTCGGCGTCGTCGCCTCCGCGTTGGCGCCGTTGGTTTTGGCGTCGGATTCTTCGTGCTCTCTCGTTCGGTGGCTTGGCGATCGGGTTTGGTGTTTGATGCAAGTCGCGGAGGCGCCGCCTGCCCGCCTCCCGCGTGGATTGCGCTGCCGGCGTGGCCATAGCGGCCACCTCGCTCCGCGCTCGCGCGCGTTTGCTTTCCTGCGGCCGGTGTTCGTGTTCGAGCTCGCCATGCTTCGCGTCGCGCGCCTCATCGTTCTCGCCCGCGGCGATGATTATTCCTTCGACGTCTCTACACCGCCCGCCTCGTGCTTCCGCCGGAGCTCTCCCGGATTGTTTTCGACGATCCCATGGTGTCCTACCGTCCCATATGGTAGCTCTTGATCTGTAGGAACTCCAGAGGTGAGGGTGTATCGTTGATTACTTGATTCGGCCTGCTTTGCCGTCGCGGCGCTACTCCGGTGAACTCCCCGCGCCGCCGCCACCACTGAGTGACCCCGTGCTTTCTTAATCTGCTCGTGATATCGATCCGTCTCGTGCGCGTCGGTGGCGCGCGCGCACTTGTCCCTCCGGCGCCGTCATGCCCCTCCTGTTCTTTCTACTTGACAATGCTGCAAAGCTGCGTCCTTTCGCCTTATCGGGTGTCTTCTAGTTCTAGGTTCCTCTCCGCCGCCACAGTCTACTCACTGCTTGAGGAGCCGTTGGAACACTCGACGCGTGCGTTTCCGGTGTGTCGTGTGCATCGTTTCTCGACGGTAGTGGCCGCCGGCGCCATCCAGCCCCCGTTGCTGCGGCGTTTTGTCCGAGTCTCCTCACAGCCTGAACAACTTTCGGTGCATGTTTTCGTGCGGAGCTTTTGATGCTGGCTGGAGCAAACAAGGCTGTAAAGCGGTGGCACGTGTTGCAGGATGCCTGGGGCTGTGTGGCTTCGGGGCATTCCATTAGCTTCCTGTGGGTTTGGTAATGGTGGGGGAGCTTGGAGATGGTGGTGGTCTGGTGGCATTTTTGCCATTTTGGCCTGGCTGTGATAAAAAACGCTGTGTCTTTTTGGTTATCGTCAATGCATTTGATTAGGAGAATGGGAATGGCAATTCAGTGGCGTGCTATGGGCTTCTGTTGCCTTTAGTATGTGTGGAGGGAGATCTGTTGCCTTTTGTTAGTGTGTGTGTAAACTTGAATGTAGTTCAAGCATGTGTTTTTGGAGTAGGGTGGACAGCAATGCTTCGTGTTCTTGATCGATAGAAGTATTTGCTGTTCTTGTTGTCGTGACGAATGTTTATGTGTTATGATATGATCTGAATGACTGAAAGCTTGGAGATGCTGTTGCACAATATGTACGGTGCTATCATCATTTGTTAGCTATGGCTGTGTGCCAAACCTTGGTCACAAGTCAAGTATATACTCCTATTGCATTGATGTTACGTTCTAGTTACTGCTAAGAAAGTTTTCATGTGTTGAGCCTGTAAAATTCTGTTTTTTTAGATCTCTTTCTGAAATGGGTATGCATATCTTAAGAGTTCCTCCTGTGACCATCTCTTTTAACAGTTTGTCGGGGGTGTATTATGGAGAAAATAAATGATGAGCAGATTGATTCCTGCCCAGTATGCGACATTGATCTTGGGGGTGATCCTGAAGAGAAACTCAGGTGATGTTATTGTTACTACTTCTTACCAAGGTTTGTCTGTACAACATTGTTCCTTCTTTCCGACAGTGCTTTTTTACTTGAAAAATTCCTGAGTATGTATACCCATGAAGCATTAAGATCATGTGAACTTACAGTGATCATGTCATCACCAATACAACGTGTATTTTGATTATATTTTTTCTGACAAACTATATATTACAATCATTTGCTAAAGAAATATGAAATTCAGACGAGCAGATATGTCAATGAATGTAACTTGATCTTCCTGGTAAACGGGGTACCCGTTAAATCAGTTATCACCTTTTCAATCTGCGCCTTTTAATAGAACATTGCAATAAAAAAAAACAGTTATTGGACCAATATACTTTCCATAACCTACAGTTGCACTGGTGGAGGCTCATATGATATTTAAGTACGACCAGAATACATTAGCATTTTGTAAAATACAATGATTTCTCTAGCGATAATAATATATACATATTTGTATTGGAAACAGATTCTTGTGATCACTACTTGAGATTAGATCAGCTTGTGATTACACTCCAGTCCCATTGATTCTACTGGTTAAATTTGGAGAAATTGTGAAAACCATCACAGCCTCTCATGTAACTGTCTGCCAACTTTTCTTGTAAGATTGTTTCTTTAAAACAGTGGCCTCAAATACACGCTAAGGCTGGTGTTGACATCTATTCGTTCATGTCTAATGCATCAAGTGATCTAGGGTTCTATATTGAACGATGTATATCTGACTAATATGCTTGATTGTTTCCTTTTCTGAAGGCCTGACCACAACATCCAAGATATCAGAAATAAGGTATTTCCTCTTAAGAGGACAACAGCTGATGCTCCTAAGTCTCCTACTGTTACATTGCCTGTAAAGAGGAAACAGAGGTCCCTTTCTTCCTTAGTAGTTGGCACCCCAAGAGTAGCAACAAAGACTGGTTTGACAGGAAGGAGAACCAACTCTACAAGGACACCATCTTCTCGTGCAACTCCTCCCAGTAATAATGGAACCATGAAATTGCCAAATAAATCTGAAGGTCAGGATCAGATGACTGAGAAAATCCCAGCATCACAATCCACCAAGACAACTACTGCATATAAAAAGCAGGTAATTAGAGAATTATCACACTGCGCAATATCAAATAATTTCATGTTCAAGTTTGATGTAAACTGTCTTTGTAAAATATGTATATTCTAACCATATTTCACCCCCAAACAGAATAGTACAGATACTGAGTCCTCAAGCCAGCCATCTGCTGAAGGTAGAAAGAATGGCAAGACAATTGAAAAGGAAGAGCTCCAGAAACCTTTAAGTAGCTTGGCTGAGGCTGCAGGCAGGATGAAATCACTTAGGTCAACTCATAAAAGCCAAGTCGCCAAGGAAGATAAAATAAAGATGACAAAGCGTGTAATCCCAGTAAGGAAAGATGACAAAGAAGATAAAACGGCTATTACAGGAACAAGGGTGAGCATACAATCTAGTAGGTTAAAACTCCAAGAGGAAATCAAGGGCAATTCTTCAGAATCTTCATCATTAAAAGATAAAAAAACCACAGAGAAAAAATTGAGGAAATTTCAGCATGAAGCCTCCCGGCAGGAACTGCTTAGTTCTGTAAAAACTGGTGCTTTGTATGATGGAGTAGTTACTCCAGTTTGGTTTTCACTAGTTGCTTCACCTAACCGGTAAGATTTCATCATATTCAATTGTTATACTGATTATTATAAATCTTTTGTTCCCTATCCTCACTCCAGTATCAAACTACAAATTGTTTTTCAGGAAAGAAGGCTCGCAGCTACCTCAGCTACCAAAGAATTACTTGAGAATTAAGTGAGTTCCCCTTTAGTCTTGCAGTCCCCCACCCACCCCTCCCCCATTTTACAATGCTAGAAGTTTCTCAGATTTAACATCCGCTTATTTATAGATTCATTTAATTATTTGCCCCAGTTGTTTGATTAAGATTGTGCAATATGCTATGATGTTAATAGTGTTGTTTGCCTTTTCCCTGTTGACAACTAATTACAAATGTGCTCAGGTATTAACAATAGTGCTTTCTTCCTATACTGCATCCTCTTGAGAATTTAGTCCACAGTGGTCAATTGAGAAGATGTTTCATTAGAAAAATGTTGTGTGCTTTTTTAAGTTCCTGAGCTGCTAACATGCAACTACTTTACCAGAATTATTAATTAATTAAATTATTCAATATGATTTTTCTTTCCTTTTTTTTCAGAGATGGAAATTTGCAGATTTCCTCAATCCAGAGGTACATCACGAACAAACTTGAGCTATCAAGTGAAGATGAGGTAAGCTTATCAGATGTTCTTGCATTTTCATTTTTATCGTCACCTCTACACAAGTCGGAAGCCACCACTACACAAACCTGGCGGAAGTCTTTGCCCGTATATCAAAGGTGCTTGCTTTAAAGTATGACACAATAAAGACATAAATAATGATAATATCATCACTCCATTGTACTTCAATATGGGCCACAATGATGTTTTGTAGCCAGCTGTTAGCTATATTTGCTACCGAGCAGGCTATATACATTGTAAATCTGGATGTTGACATATGTGACACATTTGTAGTCCCTGCCCTGCAAAAATGGGCTCTTAAGGTGACGCAGCCTTTACCTACCCTGTCATTTGTGTAGTTTTGTCCTTTGTAATTAGCCTCTCCGCCCCCTATTTTTTGACAACAAGAGTGAGAGCTTTAATACAACATTTCGTCTTTCCTGTGTTGTGTGCACCATTTTTCTGTTGCATAGCTCCTAGCCTCCAAACCAACTAGCCCATTAATCCATGGGCAAGCAACACATGATGCATCCCATCTCTGTCCTCCTCTACACCAACAACGTTAGCTCTAGCTCTGCACATGAACAATGGTGAATCTGCTCTTGTGCCTGATCCCTGAATCCTTTGCGACGTGCAGGTGGAGATCACATGCCACGGTGAGACAATCTGCCCCTCGACGACACTGCAAACCCTGCTTGAGATGTGGTTGAGGAGCGAGCCAGCGGAGCAGGTCCAGGCGACGCTCGGAGCCTCGGCCAAGGAGTTCCTCATGGTGCTCGGCTACCGCCGGCGACAACGACCCCTGGCCTCTTAGAGAGAAACGGATTAACAGCTCTGAAGACCGTTCCATCCGCTCATGTTCATCCATCATGTTCAGCCAGCTACCCTTAGGATAAACAAAAAAAAAAAGGAAAAAAAGAGAGAGAAGAAATCACATTTCTCATTCTTAGGCCGTGTAAAAAGAGAGGAGAAGGAGAGAATTTTAGCTTGTTAAATACCTTGACTATATGTAGCTCACAAATTCTGACGAAAATTTTCGGTGGTACGTGCAGTGATTTTTCTCCCCAGCTGCAGCGGTGATATGGTACCAGCAGTAAATTGGTCAAACGAGTTTTTATATGCCATTGTATGTACTTGCTACTCTCTGTCACTCGCGGCTTGTCTCGTAGTGGTCTAGTGGTCTTGGTTGGTTTGATGATCGGTAACGGTCAGTGCCAGTGCAGTGCGTGGCCCGCAAGGCTGCAGCAGGGCTGACGCTGACCAACTGGCACACAGGCCACAGCTCAGTGCTATCTCGTACTTGAAAGTCTCGAGTCTCCCTGTGATATTCACGACAGTTTTACCGTGGTACCGGAAAATGCTTCATGATTATAAGCTACGTATATGTCCCATTTGGGTTTAGGCCTTCAGGGTCAAAAAGTATTACTTTGTGCCCGACACTTCGACAGGTGTCTCACTACCGTGCATCATCCATCGCCTAACGGTTATATTTTAATATGTTATATTTAGTAAGTTTTTTGGTCTATCAAATCATCGTGTTTATATAACATCTTATTTCAACGGGTTATTTAAAAAACTTTGAACAAATCAGAGAGTATAAACACACAACATTACACACAAAAGTAAGATGTGTTTGATTCATAACCAATTTTATCTCATTGAACCTTGTCCATGGGTGGGGATCCACCTCCCAGGCAGCATGGTTCCCAGCGACTCGGCAATGGAACCGCATGCTGCATCTCGAGCTTAAGTACTAAAGGGATTTTCTGTTGGCATCGATTAGCGTCAGAGAATTCATTGTGATTTGGTCTTGATATGTGCACACGTTACATAACAAGCCCCCGGGTGAATTTTTCCCTGAATTTTGTCAAAAGATAGGGTATGAGTTAATTTGTGTTTACTGTCTTAATAATATAATATATTCTCTATCTGTAACCAAAATATTTAATTGCATTCACCAACCAATTTACCCCAAAACTCAAGTTTCTCTCAATTATGCATGAGCTCCCGATCGTATACATGGGGTTGAAGTATACCACAACTATTATTTTTATAATAATGTGTTGCTGAGTTCTCCCCTTCTCCTCCCCTCCCCCTCCTCCTAGACCTGGTCCGCTTTCTTTCTTTCTTCCTCTCTCTCTCTCTCTCTCTCTCTCCCCTTGCTATGTATTTGTACAGCTTCCTCTCTTATTGATTTGGCAGCGCTTCTGCCCTTTAGCTCAAAAAAAAAAAATAATGTGTTGCTAAGCCTCAAATGCACCAGTTGGTTATAATACCATGTTGAATTGCATGTATCAACTACTTTCCAAATTTTAAGCTTATGAAGGAAGATATAGAATATTTTTTAGTAAATATTAATTGTTTGCTCTACAATAAAGATTCTATTAAAAGGTATCGAGGTTTTTACTCATGTCTATTCACCCCTTCACGCACATATTTTGGTCCTATACATTTATCAACAAATAAAGTACACTTTTATTTATGTAATTAAACATAACTTCTTATTATTATAGTTTTAATTAAAACGGCGTAACAAACAAATATAAACCATATTTATGTACCAATAGATGGATTTGTCCATATTTATGGGCTTCACAAGCTTTGCCCAAGCTTCCAAAACATTATGGGTCCGCCACCGAGTGTCGTAATCATTGGAATGTTGAGTATTTCTTAGCTCATGAATCAGTCAACCATTTATAAAAAATAAAATAAAATAAATGTCAACAATCGCTAATGGGAGGAATCCCACCATTCAATGGTAGCAATCTAAATGCAAGTCAAATTTGGTCGAGACTAACGACAATTGGTAAAGTAAACATTGGTGTATATTGGCTATGAACCAAACATACCCGTAGAACCAAGGGTGCAGAAGCATCATCTTTAGGTGTGAAATACTGAAAGCGGAGTCGAGGGCATGTGTAAACAATCAAAATGAAATACAATGGAAAGATATATGTTCTGGTAAAGCACATGCATTTGGCTAGGACTGTAAGAAAAAAATGTGCATGATGTTGGTCGTGTCTCCGTCCAAATTTAGAAATAGCATATTTGAAAACTAGTGAGTTTCACATAACCTTCACGAAGATTTTGGTTTTCTTTAGTGCTCAAATAGATTCTCTTCATCATTCTTCTTTGAAAGGAATTCACTTCTTCACTCGATCCCTTTAGGAGAAGATTCTCTCTCCTTTCTCTATGATTCTTTTCGAAGGGATGCTATTGAAGATGGTAGAAATAAAGGGAAGAACATATAGAAGAGAGCTTCGCAAAAAAAAAAAACATATAGAAGAGAACGGGGAAGGGAATGAAATAAAGTAGGAAAAGGTTGAAAATGGTCTTTAACCCATCAAAATTCTATGTAGCTCGTTACTCTATGGTCAAAGCTAGACGATTTGGATTTGTTATTACTCCCTCCGTTTCAAATTGTAGCTCACTGTTTACTTTTGGAGACGCCTTTTGACCATTCGTCTTATTCAAAAAAATAGTGCAAACATGCAAAAATATAATTCGTGCTTAAAATATGTTTGATGATAAACAAAGCACAACAAAAGAAATAATATTTACATATATTTTTTGAATAAAACGAATGGTCAAATAGAATATTCAAAGTCAACAGTAAACTACAATTTGGAACAGAGGGAGTATGTTATACAACCAGGTTATAGTCAGGTCGTCCTTCTATACGCGAACTTTTCTTTGTCCATGGTGATTGTTCTTGTAGGCCACGTTCTCAACTCACTAGTAGTTGCTGACCGGCCAGGCCAGGGAAAGGCCGTATGATTCTCCCCCAAGAAAGCGAAGTCTTCTTCTGGACTACTCGAAGTAACAGACGCCAAGGAACACAGGCTACGCGATGTCACACCGCGGTGTTGACATTGACCTTCAAATGTTTACAAGTTACAACGTTAAGAACAATTGCGATCCCATGTAATGAACAAAATGGGGCACAGAGATTCACGCACGAAGCTTTCCTTAGCTACGAAGATCAACCAGAAAACAATTATCTGAAGAAACTGAATGATCTACCCAGCCAGCAGCACTGCTCCCTTGCTCTGCTACAATGCAAGGCATGCAGATGCAGCAGAGCACAGCAGCGCGCAGAACGCAGCCTGAATGATGTTCGGCACATGGACGAACCTTGTTGTCCAAGACCCTTTCTTGTCAGAGTCGACAAATCAGATGATTCAGGCAATGTCTAGTGATCTGATGCCAATTGCCAATTGTCGGAAAAAAAAACTGAGGACACACCACACATCATGATGCGAGAGAATCAGAAAGGGTAAAAAGAGCGCATTGGTGTGACTTTCAACTTTATTCTTCTGTCTATATGGCCGGACATTCAACAGTTCAGAATTCAGATCAAGAGCTACAAGAGAGACGCTGTAGTGGCACAACTGTTGCTGCGCAATGCTACGGTTCTTTCTGGATTATCCGAATCCAAATGGATCTCAACAAAATATTTTTTTGTTGGAAAAAGGAAGACATGTAACATTGAGAAGGAAAAAACGAAGCAAGATATGTAGCATTGCCTGGACAAAATATTTTGTTGCTGGAAAACGAAGAAAGATATATATAACATTGAAAAGGGAAAACGAAGCAAGATATGTAACATTGAGAAGCCAAGTGCAATGCCGTGGCATTTACAGTTCCACATTCAAACAAAATCAAAGTATGATATGTAGCACTGAGAAGGCAAGTGCACTGCCATGGCACCCACAATTCCACGTACAAACAAAATCAATATATGCATTGCTATTGCTATGAATCCACATGCAAAAATACAACCAAGGCTGATGAAATTGCGCCAAACATTGCTAGATACATGACAATATGGCGGCAAGCACTGCTAGATACATCCCAATACGGCAGGCTTACACCAGCATAAAACATCACATATATGGGAGAAAAGTACAAAACTCACGAATAAAACATTACTGAAACTTTGAGTATCAACATTTGCATTAGCAGTTATAGAATAAAGAGTTGGATCACAATGGTTACAATGAAGCATAGCAGTTTTACATATGTATGAGCACCACGGACCTGACCACCAAACAGATCAATTCATTCAGCTGCAAATTAAAACAACGATACTTCGTAGCATGGTCTAAGGTCACAAGCCAAGCTAGTGATTTAACACACCCAGAAACAACCAACCAATAGGCACTATGCCATATTGAATATCGTGATCGATTTCAACTGCTAAAATCTGATAATTACACTGTAAATTTCAGGTAGGGCAAAATAATCACAGCCAATCGCAAGCAGGAACACCAAGGATGTTGTATAAAGATCGCATATTGGTAACTATCACACCACGTCAAACAATGCGGACATAGGTGGGCAAGATGGGGCCAGCGGCGCTCATGCCGGCGGCCACCAGCCCGTCACCGGCGGCCTCCTGCTCGGTCAAGAACAGGTCGTCGGTGGACCTGAGAGCGGCATGCGCGCCGATGATGGCGGCCCCGATCATGACCGACCCGACGACGTTCCATCCGACGTTGGTGAAGAGCAGCGCGATGATGGTGACCCCGGAGAGCGTGGCGAGCACGGTGCCGTCGTCGAACTCCATGCCGAAGATCCGGAGCGGCTGCCCCCCGGAGGGCCGCGCGAAGTAGAGGAAGAACCAGGCGGCGCACAGCGCGAGGAGCGCGAAGAGGGTGCCCGGGTGCCAGAGCAGCGAGGCGGCGACGACGGCGAGCACGGCGAGCGCGTAGTTGGCCCGGAAGTAGGCCGTGTTGCGGCGCACCCTGCCGAGGGCCTCCCCGAGGTTGGGCGGCTTGGAGAAGGCCGGCGCGCGGAAGACCTCCGCCCAAGGGCGGCGCGCGGCGACGAGCGCCTGGCCCTGCTCCCGGAATCGCGTGACGAGCTCGGCCGCCTTGGCGAGCGGGGACGGCGGCGCCGTGGGATCCTGGATCGGGCCCGGGGGCGAGGTCGCCGCCACGGCCACGGGTGGGTTAGGGTAGGAGGACGGAGGCGGGGGGTAGGTGGGGACCTTGGCGTAGCCGGCGCCGCCGGACGAGGCGGGCGCGGGGTACGCGTAGCCGGCGCCTGACGAGGCGGGCGAGGCGTGGGAGCCGTGCATGGCGGCCGGAGGCGGCGAGGCGGCGGAGGAGTTGCGCATCGCGAGATGAGATGGCAGCGAGGGTGGAACGAATCGGTGGGGAAAGGTGGGGGAAGAGACCTGCTGCGAATCTGCGATGTGCTGGAGAGGACGAGAGGTGGTCAAAATTTGTAGTTCGGTGCCCGCGTTTTCAAGGCTTGGGTTGGGTTTGCTTATGGGTAAAGCACCTCGTGACGGCCATCAGATTGTAACTGACCACCTAAAGTTACAAAAAAAAACACGGGAAACCGCTAAGCGGATTTGTTAATAAAAATATACAAAAGAAAGAATATTATAATAAATAGAAAAAACAGATATGGCCCGAGGAGGTGACCAACGAGGGTGACGATTTTAGCCGACCTCTTCGTTGTCAGTGCCCTCCTCGACATCAGAGGCGGCTTGGGGTTGATCAGAGACATATCAGCTTCTCCGGTTTTGCATTCTTCTTTGTCAAAAAGTTTAGATCTTGACTTTTCAGTTAGAGTTGGTGTTGGGTTTCTGATTTCAATGTGTTTGGGTCTTCGAGTTAGCTAATAAGAGATCGCTTCGGGTTGCCGTTGACACGAATGAGGAAGGGAGGGAGTCTCAACTCACGATCAATTCCGGACAATGGTGACGTTGGCTAGTCGAGATCCTATGGAGCAATATGTATAGTAGAGTCATTAAAAGGGGGCAAGATTTGGGATAAGTTAGGACAATTTCAAATGCTAGCAACCTCGACCACGATGCCACCGGTGTTCTGCAGCGCCTGCTCGTTTCGTCTTCCTTGAGTACGACCATGATGGGTATGTGTGCTTCCACTCCTATCGTTAATTTTGATCTTCCTCTCCGTCTCCATACGCGAACGAGGTTGGAGGTGATGGGGATGACATCAGTGTGCTTTTGGCCTCAACGATGATGATGTCCACATAAACCCTAGTTTTCTAGATCATCTTATAGTTTGGTCATGCACAAACTTGTTTGTAATTTAACTTTTGGCCAGGGTCTTTCTATAAAAGGATATTTAATATAAATAAATAGTTATACTTTTTAAAATATATGAAAATCATGTTTAATAACACAATGCAAGTAATTCGACGAAGATTAGACGTATCTTTGCATTTCCATGTTCTCCAAGACGATGTCACCTCATATTTCTCCGATTGCAAATGGTCAAATGCATATACAAAAGTCAACGACGACTTCTTTTATGACCGGAGGGAGTATAACTTTACTTAAAAACTGTAACATGCACCACATGACCACAAGCGTGAGAAAGAACGAAAGGAGATGCTAGGAATTAAAAGTCCTATCCCAAATAAAAAGTCGGACCCCCCTTTTTTTTGTACGAGCGGTGACTGTTGGAACAAAGCTCAAGTAGCTATTTAAGAATATTTCAACCGGCCTTTTATGCAAGAAAAAGAATAATGTTTTATAAACAAAGATGTAATGTTATAAGAGTAAACAAAATGTTTAATAAATTACATTTGACTTGAAATATGAGCGGTGATGGTCGGAAACGAAATTTAAGTACTATCAAAATAGTTTGCTTTAGCATTTGAAACATTGTTTTAAACATCGATGAAAAAGGTTTAAGCAACTATTCAAGAATGTTTTAATCCATACAAACAATATTTCACAAGCGAGAAAAAATGCTTCAAACATTTTTGCGTGTTTCGCAATATGACACAATGTTTAGTAGGAAATATGAGCAAAAGAATGTTTTACAAGAGGAAACGAGGTGTTTTACCATAACAAGAAATATGTTACATACTCACACATGAATAATATTTTAGGCCAAAAATTCAAGGACCTATCTTGTCCAAATTTTGCGAGGCCCTGCTATTAGCATGTGATTCCAGCCACATGAATCGCACATCAGATGAGACGTAGAGAAGGGGAAGAGAGAACGAGTGCAAGAGAGCTGGGTAACCATGGGAGAAAGAGGGGAACGGTGCAATGATCCAAAATTAGGCTTACATTATTTTCTACATCTTGGCGAACATATTTGTGAGAGTCAAATTCTTAATTTAATAAAATTTAGTTTTTTCTAAAGTTATTTCCTGCTAACGTGGACTTAATTTGAGGTTTAAAAAGCATTATACGAGTAAAATAAACATATAAATTTCAAGATTATCTTTTAGTCTATTTATATTTAAATTATTTTCTAGAGTTTTCTTATAATTTCTAGAACCAAATTGTTATTTATTTGCATTCGTTTCAGCTTGCAAAATTTTTTATGGGACCAAAATAAATATTAAAATTAGTTAAATCTATTTTACTTGTGATATCTAAATAGTATTTTTATGAATTTAGGTGTTAATTTTCTATTTTATTTTGTTATTAATGACTTCATGCCATTTTTAAATCGATTAATTCTGAAAATCAATTTTGCCCATTTCCTTTTGTCTCCTGGGAGGCCCATCTCATCCTCTCTTCCCTAGGCCCGAACCGGCCTATTTCCTCCTCCTCATCTTTCAAGCCATCTCTTCTTTTAGGCCTTCTCCCCTCTCCCTTGGGCCGAGGTCGAGCTGAAAGTCTGAAACCCCACTCTCTCTTGATTTTCTTGATCTGGTGGCATGTGGCTATGTGAGACCCCCGTGACACTATAAAATGGGTGCTCCTCCTTTCACCGTTCCTCTCTCTGTTTAGCTCAACAAAATATTCAAAATGATTAAACTTATTTATTCAGACAGTTTATCCATTCAACTTTGCACTTAACTAATTTCAGCTCGGCCAGTTTATAGTTTTTCTTGCGTATGTTACCGTGGCTCAATTTTTACTGACACACAAATTTACTATGACCGGGGTAATCAAATTATGTTCAACATATACATCTGCACTTGCCTTCATCGGCAACGACAGCTTGAAGGAAGGATCCTGCACTGGTCTCTTGCCCGCAACCTTCCTCCGACGCGGTGGATCCTGATCTGGTGGCTCGTCCGTCGCTCCCTACGGTGACGTTGCCCTAACCTCCAACAGCGGAGTGCTTTTCGGGCAAAATCTTTTTTTTTTTTTTTGAAAGAGGGGCAGGAAAACTGCCGTCATGTTTCATTGAATAGCAGAAGAAAATAAAATACAAAACCCGTGTAGACACGGGGTATAACCACAGCACTCCGCTGCAACTCTGGCCAAAGCCAGACACACCTCCGGCCACTGCCGAGAACACCGCCTACAGAGCAGAAAGAAGGAATGTAGCCACACTGCTGCCACCAAGGCCAAAGGCCGAACATAAGAGAGATACAGGGAGGAAGAAGGGGAAACACCACCAACACTCACAGAACGACGAGCGACTTCTGAAGCAGTAGACCCAGCGTAAACCAATGCGCAAAACGGATACCACGACGCCTCCAACAAGGTAGCGACTTAGAGATACCGCCGCCGTCGCAAAACCGCTCGGGTTTTCACCCAGAGTAGGGAAGGTCCGGAAGGTGATGCCTCCAATGAGGGAACGACACCAAGGGTGACGCCAACACCAGCCCGAAAGGGCAGGGCTTTCGCCCAAGACCTGTCCTACTAGCACACAAGGCAAGGTCCGCCGAAGGTCGAAAGCACTAGGAGAACCGAGCCGCCAGCCGAAGACGCAGAGCCGAAGAGCGAGCACGCAAGCCGCCACCCGACACGGAAGAAGCCGCCCACGCCACCAGACACCTCGGAGAAAGGGAGAGTCTTGATGGCGGGGACGGGACTAGGCCAAGAGGCAGAGAACGGGGACGCCGCCGGATCAAAGTCGCCGGGCAATGTCGTCGGAGAGGGGCCACCACACCTGGTGGTCTGCGCACGGGAAGCGAAGGAAGCCAGACGCCACGCCACCCAGGCGGCACAAGCCAAACCCTGCCACTAACCTGGATAGCGCCAAACTACGCCACCGAGCACCTCGCAGGGAGGGGAGGGCAAAGAGGCGAGGATGGGACCAGGCTAGAGACAGGGGTCGCCACGTAGCCCGAAGACGAGTGACGGCCCACCACACCACCACAGGAGAAACCGAGGAGCCGCCGGACACACGCCCTTGGAGCCCACTTGGTCCGCCTATTCCGACCAAAACCGAAGCGGACCCCCCAAGCGGCATCCACCGATGCGGGCTGAGGGGAAGGGGGAAGAAGGAGAAGAGCCGGTGCCGAGCTACGAGGCGACCGGACTTACGACCCTGGAGCACACCCGCTCCAACCGCTCCGGCCAACAACACCAGATCCGGGCCTCCTGCCTGCGGATCCGGTCCCCAACGGAGCGGCCCCCAGGGCGGTCACCCGAGACGGGCCGAAGGGAAGGGGAAGAAAGAAGAAGAGGGAGACCAGGGACAAGCTCCACCTCAGCGCGTAAAGGTAGGGATGAAGAAGGGGAGCCGCGCGACCAGCGAGAGAGGACGCACTGCGGGCGAAACGAGTCACGGGATAGATCGACCCCGCGTCCTGCGAGAAGGAGAGCGGCGAGTCGGTGCACACAAAGCTGGCCGAAGAACAGGGGTGGGTCCCAAAACAACCACCGCCTACCAGCCCTGTTTGAGAGGACCGACGCCGGACACCGGCGCCCACAACGGGGCGAGAGAAGGAGGCCACACCGACGACTACCCCGGGCTGAGCAGCCGCGCCATCCACCACCGCCAGGGCCCCACGACCCCGCAGCCGCCAGAACCGTCCACCAGGACGCCAGATCCGTCGTCGCCGCCGTCGGACAATCGCGCCGCCGCCCACAATTGCCGAAATCGGCCACAGAACCGTTGAACGCCACCGCGCCGTCGGCGGGACAAGGACAACCGCGCCGCCGCCACACACCGCCGGATCCGCCACGAACCGTCGGAACGGCCACCGCGCCGCCGCCGGACGGAAAGCGATAACACGCACACGCTGTCGTCGCAGCATCTTGGTGGACGCCGCCACGGCGGCGCTTCTGATCGTCGGCGGTGGCGGGAGCGTGCTATCACGAGCTACCACGAACCAAAGACAACCGCTTCGGCGAGACGGCCGACGAGGCGCCGCCGTGGTCTTGGCGCCACCGACGCGCCTAGGAGTTGGCGTCGCCCGCCGACACCCGTCGAGGAGGAGGAGGCGTCGACGCCACTGGGACGCCGTCGCGGCCATGCTGGGGAGCAGAGAGGGGAGGCGTCGCCGTCACCCGCCGACTCTAGATCTGACTAGTTGGAAGGCTGGAGAGAGAGGAGGAAAGAGACCAAAGGGCAAGGAGGAAGGATGGCGAGGGAGGGAGGTAGGCCGCCGCTGGCGCCGGCGGCGGCCAGAGGCGACGCGGAGGTTTAGCCGGCGGCGGCTTTCTCCCTCTCCTCCTCCCCCACACGAGCCGCCTCAGCGAGACGACGCGGGGGTCTCTTTTTCCTTCGTTGCTATCCGGGCAAAATCTTGATCCGATAGACGTCTTGACTGCTCTCAATAGTAATCCTCTTTGGATTAGCGGGGATTTTACCATTGGATTTTGACTGCGGGAAGAACAAATTTGGGAAAAAAAATTACTGCACAGTAAAACCTAGCTTTCGGGTCAGATGAAATGAAAAACAAAACAACCATTGAATCTAAAAATATGTCTAGACGAACTACCCATCCTCGCATACGAATTACGAATCAATGGAGTTTCCAATCACCGCCGTTGGAGACAATGATGCGAAGAAATCTTTGTGACGCCGGACAGCGGCGGGGTTGATAAATGACCGGATTGACTGAACTGTCTATGGAATGGTGGGGTTCTTAATTTTTCTTTCTACACATGGGCGCTGGTAATTAATTACGTCGATCCAGACGTGTCGCCCCGCTGACAACCTTGTTGGTATGGTTGGATCTGAGAGTGGTGTAAAACTACACCACTTTAAAGAGTAGCATAGAGAACACACACACAATACCGTAATTAATAGGAGCGCACTCTATCACTGAGCTAATAGCCTACCATATATATAACAACGAAATTCCTAGCAATTTTTTTCGTGTCGTTTATGTTAAGAGTATCTTACATACTGTTACTATTATGTGCATGTACGTACCCTGTGTTGCAATTCAAGAGATACTCATATACAAGGAGTAACAATCCTTGAGAGTAGAAACCATTTATATTTAGGTCCTGTTATTTTCAGCTTAACAACTTAATTGTTTAACGGCTTAACAACTTATCTAAGTTTTGAAAAGACATGTTTCTAGTTTTTATCCGTTTTTTCGCTGTTTTGAAGGTGGATGCTAACGCTTTAAAAAGCAAATTAAACGAAATGGATCCAAATCTCGAGACTACCTCGAAAAGCTCTCGAAATTTAGTCATTTCATCCGTTCAGTTGTTCAGCTGTTAAACCGTCTAGATCAGTTTAAAGGAACAGGGCTAGATGCCAAGGTTGTACGTACGTATGTACTACTACGTGACGGAAATGCATCGCAAAGAGACGAACGAGATCACATGATTTTATCTGTTCAACTTCGATCGATCGCCCCGGTGTGCTGGTGTTATATGCATAAGAAATCTTTTCGCAATATTTTATATATTCGGATCAACTACCGTGAATTGCAAAATGTAATTATACAGGGATAAAACTTTGTATACCGTTCACCATAAGCTTAATCCCCTATATGTGTACTAGAGTAATCTTTTCATCTTAAGAAAAAAAATAAAGCTACCACTGAAAATTTATTATTTCACTTTTGTTAATCATCAGTCAACTGATTTTTAAAGAAGTTTCAGTCGATTTTCTCACATACCTAGATGCTTTTGTTGGATATGTTATCCCTATGAAGATGTCTGATCTACAACCTAAAAAATTGACTGAGATCGCCTGATGTCAAGCCTGTCCCTTATTATTTTTGTGCAAGACAAACACTGTAACAGTTTGTAGCCATTTTTTAAGGCCTTTAGTATTTTTTTTTCTAAAAACTTCCAAAGCCATTTTTAAATATTTTTTGGGGCCTTTTAAGGTTTAAGCTCTCGTCCACAACTTTTACAATTATAGTTTAATATCACTGTTTCAACTGAAAAATACACTCCTTATTTACCCCTTCAATTCCATTAATTGTCGTCAACATTCATTAGTCTTCACAGTTACAAACACTCGTAATACTCAAAATATCCTCCATCCTCACCCTCACGTGTATGACAAATAGGAGTCACAAGCAATCCCTAGCTCTCCACTCTACCCCCTCTCTCAAATGAGGCCCACATAGCAACTCACCACCTTCTTCTTCCACTTCATCTTCTCTCCTATTCCCTCATCTTTTTTCTCCGTCATCTCTCTCTCTCTACCCCTTCTTTCTAGGGTGACCACCCCTTATCCTCCGGGGGCAATAAAGGGGCAACATAGGGAGGTTAGCGACCATAGACAGTACAACGGCAAGTCGGTGCTGCATGGCACATCGTTGCAGAAACCGAACGATGATGTGGGGGGTGGGTGGAAGATGGGGAGGGAGATGCATGTTGGGGTTGCCTATAATGCTTGAGTTTTGGCCAGCAGCCCCAAGCTGTGTACGCATGGAAAGAAGGGTTGATGGTGCTCCACTTGTGGCTTGGTGGTGTTCTGGCAGCCGGTTAGTATGAATGTGAGGTGGAGAAGGTCCAAGGAGGTGTGAGCATCCTCACACTAGGTTCGAATTAGGCTAAGGTGGCGTAGTGGTCAGTTAGCACGATTGATCATATGTGGGGGGAGATTTCTTTTTAGAGGTTGCCACCGCCCATGCCACCTAGCTACTTCTCTTCTCCCCCTCTCTTCCCTGACTCCTACTCACACACCCTCTCCACCTCTCCAAGTAATGACGATGATAACATCAACATGTTAATGTGACTATGGTTAATCCCTCCTCCTTTGCTCGAAGCAAAGCACTGCTATCCCCAGTCCCAACTCGATTGTTGTCCTATAACCACTATGCACCGGAGGAGAAGCCCTGTGTTAAGTGTGAACATGATACTATTGCATTTTGTCAGATTCAGGACTAACATGGTGTGCGGACGAGGACACTGGATCAATACCTTGTGGAGAGGTTGTGGTAGTCTAACACTTCATCACTATTGTTAGGTGCTGTCACTTCTGGGTGGGATAATTTAGCTAGATATAGGTCCCATTGACCGCTAGGCGGACTATAGCCATCTCTTTTGAAGAGAGCTTAGTGACTTCATAGGGCATTGCTTGAAAGGGTGGAAGATAGGAGACACTTAAGACGAACCTTTCATTGCTATTTCTTTGAGATTTTTGACATTCTTGGATGAAGATTAATAATAGTCTTTGTGTTCTTTGAATTTAATTCAAATATCTTTTAGCTTATTTTCTTTTTGTCAGCTTTATAGTCTAGTTTTTTTTTATATATGAGTTTTATGTTCATTTCACGATGTAGAGACCAAAATTAATACAGTTTTCATTATTAAAAAGCATCACACATCCACGCTCATTCTTTGAGAGGCAATGTAATTGTCTATAAGAAAAGGACTTCTAAGACTTGAATTTGGCTTAAGGGTAGGCCTTGGCTAGCTGTGCAATGGTTTATAACTTATAAGAGGCTGCCTCTAAGCACAAGCAATCGTGATTAGTGGTAGACTGGTAGCCTAAGATATGTCCCATTGTCAATGCCCTAATAAGGAAGAAGATAAACAATTTCTGCATAATTTAATTTGATTTGTCGCTAGTAATTTTGCACTGATCACAAGCATGTAAGACCGGCCATCATCGATCGTCAGTCGAGCATCATCTATAATCCCAAGTATCTGCGTACATAACCGAAGGAAAAATGTTTGTATGTCCTGTAGTGGAATAGCTAGTTTGTTATAGCTCGTACTTTTGGCATGATTTATTTATTCAGAACTGGGGTACGTCGTCCATCGATTTTATCTTAGGTCTTGCTCTTTTCAAGGTAAAGTTGAGTTGAGTTTTACTGTAGTAAAATTTGTTATTTTTACATATAGACTATATATTATAATAATTTGTAACAATTTTTTAAACTTTTAGTGTTCATATCAAATATCTTAAAACTATTTTAAATTATTTTTCAGCCTCTTTAATTAAACTTTTTTTTGATGACTCAACTTTTACTATAGTAAAACTTAACTTTACTCAACAGGAAAAAGAATGACGCCTCAATGTCTCATGCTCGATCGGCTAGCGTTAGGTACGTGCGTGGATCGTTCGGCCGTGATCAAAACAACGGAGATATATATTAGTCAGGAGTCAGTCCTATATACGGTGATTGACAGACATGTACAGTGGTGGAAATGCGGACGTACGCCTACACCGTTAGATTGCTTCTAGCTAGTTCGGGTTAGATAAAATATTAATTGGATTAGTTAATTTAAACCTAATTAAATTATTTAACCTATATTTTTGGCTCGTAAGTAATTGTGTTAGGAGTAAGTGATGATGTCACACCTTGTGGCCCCTTCTTCCTCCCTCGTTGACACTAAAGGCCGAGATCTGAGCAATGACGTGCTTGAGGCACACCTTTGATCCTGTGGGGTGGATCTCATGATTCTTCGTAAGAATTTTATTTTGCTTTTCTGCTTTAAGCAGAGTTAGGATCAATTTAGAGTGTTTCGTAAATTTTCGTTGACGATATTGCTGTTGGAGAATTATCATCGATGGGTGGAAGGTATCTATGGTTTTATTAGTCATCTCTTCCTTCGAGATTTCTTTCTCGCATAACTTTAACTTCGAGATGACCCTGTGAATTGCAGAATTATATGTGACCATGGACTTAAAGTCTTGGAAGCACGATTCCGTCTATTTTCTTTTACCTTCTTGGTAGGAGGATGTTCATGTGTTGGTTGTAGCACTCCTTCATGAAGGTCCACAAAGTTAAGGGGTTGTCCTCCATCATATACTCAGTCTTTAGGTCCAAATGTAGATGGCGGCATATAAAATGCAAGACCACATATTTTATTGAGTTAAGAATCGTTGGCGTACCCTCTGCAGGAGGGGTAATAATAGCACTAAGGGATCGATAGACGTTCAGGGGTATTAGCCCATGCTAAGTAGTTGCTCCCATTAATGGTGAGTGGGGCAAAATTCCGCTTGTTAATGTCAAACATATGCTATACTATGATGCATATATTTACTTCAAAAAAATATAACATGTGTGTTTGCCAAATAAGATAATTCACTACATGCTGTAAATGAATATATAAGCAATTAAAGTGAATAATAACATAACGCTAATTAACAAGATTCAATTCTAGCATTAATTTAATTTAGAATATGACAATTAGGGAAACTAAAATATCTAGGGACAAAATCATAAAATATAAAATTACAGCTCCAATCAGGCCTCAGGGGTCGGTTGACTTGCTAGGGTTCCCAACCCTAATTAACCATGCCTTACAGGGTTAGCCGATGATCGATCGAAACAATCCATCACATAAATTTCATTTACTTCTAGTATATCAAGATAGTAGATCATATCGAGGAAACGCCATACCGAGATGACGAATCTGAGAGTAGATCGTGCTGAGAACGTGTTATGATTCACGACAGTCAAATATAATTACGAGATCAAAGGCACACAAATATAGAGAGAAAGCCAGACGCTTCAATCTTCATTAATCAAAATCACTCCTTTACGATGATCTCTCTTTTTTATCCTAACCTATATTTAATTTGGTCTATAATATCTCTAAATAAAACCCTAGTTAGGGTTAGACCGATCCATTTTTTTTTCGTTGCGTTACAGCACTGCTAAAACGTGCGGCGAATTATTGGTGTACGGCACACATATCATGGAGATCTTGGTTTCTATTGAAACCATACGTGATATCCGGAGTACTGTACATGCATGGAGGGCTGCAACCTGCAGAGGACGATGGTTGCTAGTTCCATTACTTGAACTGACAAACATGACTAGTGTCAGAATCCTATCTATGCTGAAATTTGTCCGTTTAGACAGTTTGTTTTATCTCCTATAAGTACGTACCGTCGCTACGAAGCTTTAACGTGGGTTTGCTTTTTTGATCGAGTCTGTTTACGTTATTAATTTGAAAAAAAATCTATTTTACGTCATGAACTATCACCCTCTCTCTATATAACTCTCTAAACTTTTATACCAAGTATTCTGACTCACAAAACCATAAAATAGATATAAATAACTCCTAAGGATGGCTTTGCGGGTGGTTTCGCCACCATGGCATCTAAGCTGGCATGAGACACATAACACATGACAAATGACATGGCATTAGGGTCCATCTGTAAGTGTAAGTGTTCTTATTTCCATTCCTCTCTCATCTCTCCTCTCTCTCCTCTTCCCTCTCTTTTCTCTTTCCCTAGCGATGCTGGCTTCCAATACAAGTATACAACAATGTTAATCCTCAATTTCTCAAGATCCTCGGTTTCAGTAGCATGGATCCCCTAGACTGAATTGGTCGCCGTGCCAAGCAAGACGCACGCAGGCGTCGTCGTGCCTCGAACGCCGTGCATCGGGCACACGGCCCGGTCCACACTTCGGGCCATGCCGGGCTGGCCCGGACAGCCAAAAGCCAGGCACGGCACGGCCCAAAAACCCGACGGGCCGCAATCGGGCCGGGCCGGCCCGAGCACGGCACTCCAGACAAAACAGCGACATAAATGATTTTTTATAAATTTATACGTTACTCAAATGAAAAGGTTGTCTATACAAAAAAGATGCGTATCGCAATTCTCTACAACTTTCATGTAGAACATAAATTCATCTGAGCAGCGGAATATCTCGAAAAATATTAATTACCGAAATAGGTCATATGGGTTCTAAAACAGCCAGCGCACTAAATATTTTTTATAAATTCATGCATTGCTCAAATGAAAAAGTTATCAACATTAAAAAGTTGCGTCTTCAAATTATCTACAACTTTCATATAGAAACAAAATTCATCCGAGTAATAAAAGACCACCAAAAATATATATTACTGACTCGTACCTCAGTTTGAGCCGTGCCGGCCCGAGCACGGCCCAAATGTTCGGGCCGTGCCGGGCGGCCCATCGTGCCGACTTCTCATGCCCGGCACGGTACGGCAATCGGGCCGGGCCGGCACGGCCCAAAAATATTCGTGCCGGGCTGTGCTTTGGGCCGACAAAATCGGGCCGTGCTCGGACCGGCCCAAAAAAGCACGGCCCAGATCTAGATCCCCCATTGTGGCACCGAGGCTGATACATTTGGCCGCGAGGATCCGGCCCTCCATAGCATGCCACCACAACTTGTTGCGCTGTGCCGCACAGCCCTCCATAGTTTAGAATAGATTTTTTTTCTTACTAATTCACAGGTGGGTAGAGGTGTGGCTCATGTACGCTTTACATGCGGTGAATTTCTCTCGGCTATAACTAGAGAGATTCGTAGTACTCATATGTGAGTCTGAAGTTAATTATAGGGCTCAGAAAAGAAAGCATTGAACTAGATTTAGTTTTAATAAATTAAGCCTTACAAATTCGCAAGCATACGATTAATTAAATTCAAATAGCTATCACTAAAATATAATACATATTGGCATATATAAGTAGCTAGTGTGACCATGAGACCATCAAATATAGGAAGCTTTTCCATGAATGTGTGTTTTGCAGCCAGCCATCTGCTGGGCGACTTGGAAGTTGAGAACTATACTGTGTTTTGAGAGAAAGCAATTGAATTCCTAATGAAATTGTGTATAAATTCTGTGTGTGTTCTTTTAGACACTACAGGCACTACAGGAATCTGCCATGTGGGCCAGCGAGAGGGGTGTAACAGTAGAGGGCAAGGCTTGTTGGTTCGACTATCACCGTTGTTTCCTTGAGCCGAACCACCCCTTTAGAAAACAAAGAAATGCATATCGTAAAGGCAAGATAGTGAAGAGGGGGCCACCAAAACGGTTTGAAGTGAAAAACATCAACGACTGGCACGACGTCCTAGCGGAGGAGGGGTACGTTACAGGCTTTGGTAAGGAGCATAATTGGACTCATAAGTACAGCATATACAACCTTCCGTACGCAAAAGAACTGAAGCAGCTTCACAATCTCGATCTGATGCACCAAGATAAAAATATGTGTGAGGCAGTTCTAAACATAAATTGGGATATCCCACAGAAGATTAGAGATAACAGCAAAGCTCGAGAGGACTGTGCTTTGATATGTGATCGTCCAGAGATGAACCTCGATGAGAATGGGTTGAAATCTTGGGCAAAGTTCTGCCTCACACGTGCGCAAGTAAGACAGATTCTAGTCTGGATTAAGGAAAAGGTGAAATTTCCAGATGGTTATGCGACAAGCCTTCGTCATACCGTTAGTATGGAGCAATGCAAATTAAATGGAATGAAGGTCCACGACTATAAAGTATTCATAGAGCGTCTATTTTTCGCCGTATGGCGTGAATATGTTGACGACGCTATTTGGAGAACATTGTCAGAGCTAAGTTTTTTTCTATAGAAAGCTGTGTGCAAAAGAGATATCCGCGTCACGGATGGAGGAATTGGAGAAGGAGATTGTTGTGATTGTTACGAAGCTTGAGAAGACTTATATTTCTGGGTTTTTCAATTGCATGCAACATCTATTGGTGCATTTGCCATACGAAGCAAAGGTTGGTGGTTCGGCACAGTTCAGATGGATGTATCTAGTTGAACGAATGATGAAGAATATAAGAACGAAGGTGAAGAACAAAGCACAAGTCGAGGAAAGTATTTTCGAAGCGTGGCTGACTCAGGAAATCCTTTACTTCACCGAAAAATATTTTACGACAAGAAACAAGGTACATGTGACACAACTGAGATATAAGAAAGCACGACGTATAATAACTTTCAATCTTAGTGTGTTCCATGACCAAGTTGGATGTAATATTGGAAAAAGCACAACACGTGACTTGTCTGAAGCAGAAAAAATTACCGTCCAGCTGTACGTATACGACAACATGGATGAAATGAAGGTGTATATCGAGTAAGTTAATAAATGTGTCAATTATATAATAATGTTTTAAATAACAAATTTTGTAGTCAATTTGTTCAAGAAGAGGCTGGAAAATCATGTGACCCTTCGGACGACGTAATCAATAAGCTAAAAAGACAAGGCTATGGACAAAACCGTCCAAACTTTCTAACTTGGTTCAATTACCACGTAAATTTTTTCGTACTATATAACACACTATTCTATTATCACACAAAATCCTTAACGAATCTTCTCGCGCATGTTTGTTCAGTGTCAAATACATTCCAGCGTGCACAACGATCTCCGACAAATGTCACGTGGATGTAGTCGAAGAATTAAGGTCCACAGATGCTATGATTGCCATGGATACCGATTTCGTTCCGAAGCAGCTGAGTTTGCTCGGTCCAATGCAACTACGATGAATAGTGGCGTTGTGAGTTATATCACAAACGACCTTGGCGGACCAGATATAGAGTATTATGGGATCATTGAGGAGATAGTAGAAATATCTTATGAAGGCAAAAAGATCTCTCGCTCGTTCTATTTCGTTGCAGGTGGTTCGATTCAACTAGTGGGGTGCGGCGTACTCCAGAACTAGGACTAGTTGAAATTAATCCCAAAAGGTTGTATCAAAGGCCAGCGTGTTCATTTTGCTCGAACAAGTTGAGCTGGTGTTCTATCTCCCTTATGTCCACCCAGATTACAAAAATTGGTGGATAGCCCATAAATATCATCCAGTTGGTGGATTACTCGAACTCACTAAAGAAGACTACGAACCTCGCCAAGACATTGAGCCATTTCAGGAAGAAGGATTATCAGGGGAGTTGCACGTCGATGTTGGTGTTGTGATACAACAAGAGGAGGAAGATGGAGAGGAAGAGGAGGAGGAAGATGAGGAGGAAGACGAAGAGGAACATGAACAGGAAGATGAAAATGAAAACGAAGAGGAAGCAGAAGATTTTTGAGACATTCAATCTCTTATAGGTTCAATGTCACATGTATTTATATATTTTCCATTTATCTTTGTATACATTTATATTCATTTGATGTAACTAATACCTATCTAACTTGTGTCATTTCTTTTTATTTAAGCAGGATGTATCGAGCTGCCAAGAAGGCAATTAAGAAGAGTAAGAAGGTCTGGGGAGAGCGGGGAGGAGGAGGAGTGTGGGAGAGTCCAGCGCATCCCACGAGGAGGAGGTGGTGGCCACCGACTCCCAGGAGGGTGAGGAGGTGTTGGCGTCCGACTCTCAGGAGGCGGAGGAGGTCGAGTGGGAGTGGCCAGGAGGAGGGCAGGAGCCAGATTTTGAGGAGGAGGCGGAGACCGACGAGGAGGGGGGTGGGAGGACGCCGGGGATGCCCTACCTACTAGTTGGTATCTTCAGGCGCTAGAGAATGCCGACTCTGAGGAGTTGGGGGACGAGGACTGGGAGGTTCCCGAGTCGTCTGGGGCCGAGTCCTCGAGCTCCAATAAGAGGGGGCGACATAAATTGCCGCCACTCCCCGCTGATCCAGCTCAGATGCATTTCGTACAGGTTTTCATTGGGCAAGGGTATGTGTTATAATTTTTGTTCTCTTTTACTGGTAAAACAATTTGCTAACTATTTGTTATTAATTCTACGTATAGGGGATTGATTTGTGTCAACGAAGGTCCGTAGGAGCCGGGTCCCTTGCTAGGGATTATATTGAAGAATCTCTACCCTGGGCTAGTGGGATAGGGCGATGCTCGACGCCCGGCGGTGAGGTGGAGCGACTACTCTCTCGTGGTTGACGACGAGGGAGTAACTGTCGCTAATCGATGCATCGACGAGTTCTGGGTTAGATGACAGAATTTATCAGCATTTCATATTTTTTGTTCATATTGTATTGTGTATTATTAGGTGTTTGTTTTATTTCAGGAGAGGTATCAGCTTCAGCCTGAGGCCATTGAGGAGGACTACGATGGTTGCCGCCATGTACTAGATGGAATGGCGGCAAAGACGGTTAGGGATGCCATCAGGATAGCCCGCTTGGATGCGGTCATCAAGCATCACAAGGGGAGGGGCATTAGAACAATGTCGAGGACAATGGCAGCTCGGGAGTACCTGAAGGCGAAGCAGTACCGTCCATTTCGTCCTGAGTGGATGGACAATTGTCCAAGTGCATGGAAGATGCTCTACAAAATGTGGGCATCTAAGGAGTGGATCGACAGATCGAAGCGTAACAGGGGCAATTGAGGGTGCTAACCCCGAGATCTGCACCACCTATCTTGGAGGGCGAGGCATGGGGCATGTCGCGTGGGACATAGTAAGTCAAGTTAACATATATCTTCTATCTTTCATACACCTAATTTTTCGCTACTTAACCAAATCAATGTTCTTTTCATATTGCAACTTAGGAAGCGGATACGGGACTTGAGCCCGATGAGTTTACCGTGTGGAGCCGTGCACACACACCCCGTGTCCTACCGGATGGCACACAACCACCGATGCTTTCCGCAGCCCAGGAGAAGATTGTAAGTTAATTGTTCATTTTTACTTTTATACATGTGCCATCGCTGGTTTAAACTATATAACACACTATGTATCTATTTTGTTTCTTAGGATACATATTGTGCTGCCATGAAGGAGAAACACGGTGCAGAGTGCGATCCTTTGAACATGCAATTGGACACACAGCTCATCTACGACGATTTCGGCAGGCTCAGTCACGGCAGGGCGGGTTTCATGGACTCTTTGCTGCCCTATGACACTTTGAGAGGGCAGGCCAGGGCACGTCGACAACAGGCCGCCTCTTCCTTACGTGCCCAGGTGGAAACCCAGAAGAAGCTAATCGAGGAGCTACAGGCACAGAGGCAGGCAGACGAAGCACGATGACGGGCAGAAGAGCAAAGGTGGAAGGCACAACACGAGGCGGAAGAGCAGCGGAGGCCGGCGGAGAGAGAGGAGGACTTGAAGCGCCTGGAGGCAATCCAGAATCAGAATTACATGATGTATCAATTCATGTATCAGGTAATTAAACGTTGTTAAATAGTTGTACTTACATGCATGTTTCAAATTCTAACATATCCTATATCCACAGAGATTCCAGGGGGATGGATCATCTAGTCAGGCGCCCCAGCTGCCACCTCCGCCGAATTACGTCTTCACGCAGCTACCCCGGGGGCCCCAGCTACACCCACAGCCGGTCCCAGCTCTTTCCCGCCTGCCTCGATCCCTTGGTTACACTTTTCCCCTGCACCGGCACCTTCTTCTGGGGTAATTCATTTTTCTAGTTTTCACAACATTTTTCTAGTTTTCACAACGAGGGAGTAATTGTGATTTCGTCCAATTTTACAGGTGTGTGCCTCAGCCGCTCCCGCGGATGCGACAAATACTCCACAGGGGGCTGATTCCAGTGCCACGCAGACGGTCGCTGAGCAGATCGCTGAGGGGTTCTTCGCCGACCATTTCGATGGTTCGCAGAACCATTAATGTACTTTTTTATTTTTGTTTGTCACAAAGAACAATTTGTGAGTTTCAACTGCTCGTGTGACATTTATATATGTTTATATGGACTTTTGAACTTGGATTACAATGTTTTGGGTTATTATCGACAATTTGTGGATTTGAAGCTATGTGATTGTGTGAATGTGCTCGAAATTGTGGTGTGGATCAGTAAATTATGTGCGGATATGTTGAGGGGAATTGGGGAATATAATTGTATTGGGAATTGGGTTTTAGTGCAGGTTTAAATTAAGATTTTAAATGAATTACCAGCAATTTTTTTCCTGGGCAACTGTTTGTGTCGGCGGCCTGTAACTCGGCCGACGACAAAGGTCGTCTGGACGGCTGCCAGGAAGCAGGATCTGTGTCGTCGGTCATATAATAAGCCGCGGACAAATATTTGCCACGTGGCTTGTCAGGATTGATCCGTGGGGCCCACACGGCAGAGCGCCGTCTGCCGTCAAGGAGATCTTGTGTCGGCGGCCGATAAAGCCGCCGACAAAGGTCCTCACCATAGGCCTGGCCTGAAAATTAAGTTTGTCGACGGTTTTATCTTGGGCCGTCGATATAGATTTCTGTGTCGTCGAGCGTTTGTCGGCGGACGTTTGTCGTCGGCTGGCTGACGACATAGGCTTTTGTCGTTGGTTTTTTGATCTGTGTCAATGGTATAAGCCGTCAACAGTAGTCGCGATTCCTGTAGTGAGGGGCAGGGCATAAAAAAGAAGATTGCAGGGGATTACAATGGAGAACGGTATAAGGAATTTTTTCACGAATTTACAAAACTTTTATATATGGTTTTCTTTTTCTAATAGGCACTACTACATAAATGGCACACAGTGTACACGTCGTATCAGATCATTCCCAATGCCATTTCTCGCATTCGTTTCTTGGAATGCCAGGTATAGGATCAAGAAAATATGGCGCGGAAGGGAGTTAATTCGGAGAAAGATTAGGATCGTTTCGTCCTTATGAAATGGTTATTTCGCCAACTCGTGAGCGAAAGAAACGCTGAAAAATCGCGTTGGGAGGGGCTCCAGTTTCTACCGCTCCCCTTCCGATCCCCTCCCTCCTGCGTCGTAGCCAGCGTCGTCTCTGGCTGCAGTTGGCACCGCACAGCCGCCCGGTGCTCCCTGCGACCTCCTCGTCGCCGGCCGCCTAGCCGCCCTCCTTGTCCCCTGCACCGCCGAGCTCGCGGCGCTCGTCGAGGACACGCTTGTCCCTGCCGCGGTTAGAGACGATGGATTATTGATGCTACTAGGGAGTAGGGACTAACTCCTAATGGAAGCAAAATGAAAAATAGGATAGCCGATCACTACTGCGGATCGGGGCTTCCAAAGCGGCCCATCACAAGCGGCTCGCTTTAACTCGCTATAACCCGATCGCCACAAACGGTTCGTGGCCAACGGGTGGGAGGTGACGGAAAGGGCATATGCAAGCGGTTCGTGATAGAAACCGCTTGCGATATATCACACTATAAGCGGTTCAGATCACCAACCGCTTGCAATCCTCATGGCGGTTCAGTATCACCAACCGCTTATAATGTAAGATCTGTGCAAGCGGTTTGTATCACGAACCGCTTGCATATACTTTTTTCCTTCCCGCCAACAAGATTTAACCCTTTCTTCCTCCCGAAGCGAGCTCGCAAGAAGAGTAATCGACGGCCGAAATGTTCATGCGAGGAGGTGCCGCCAAAATTTTAATTGGCTAATAGCTCCAAATTACGGTTTCCAAGGTAAGTAAACATGGTCTCAACATCATTTTCATGTAGACATTGCTTATCTTTTGCATTGATGTGGAGAAATATTAAATAATCTTGTTTGAATTGAAGGGTGTTTGTTTTGCTATAGCTCTCTCTCTCTCTTCATAATTTGAGGCAAGATGTAGATCTATTGGGGTTTTAAGTCTCATATTAGTTTTGTATCCTTTTTGATGATGTATAAGATGTTGAAATTAGTTGGTAGGGGTGATTATTTGTTTTAGAGAGCAAGATCTAGCTTGGTGCCTTAGCTAGCTCTCCTTCTAGATCTTTTGAGGCAATGTGGTGATCTATTGGATGGTTTTAGTTTCACATTAGTTTAAAATAGTAGGTAGGGTGATTATTTCAATTGCTATAGAGCTAAATAGATGCAGGTTTTTTGCTAGGTAGGTAATACTTTATGGGAGGTATGAAATGTAATTAAAAATATTTTTGAAAAAGTCTTTTAATTTGTGAGATTTAGTTGGTTTAGCTATAAAAATCAAGAAAATTTAGAGGTAATTAAAAATATAGCAATTAGTTATTTCGAGTTAAATATTTCAATTTGAAAAATATAATAAGTGTTCTTATTAATTTAATTGGTGCGAGATGAACCGCAATGGATGTATGCGGATCGTCGGACAAGTGAGTTCATCGATGGCGTGAATGCTTTTCTTGAAGTCGATTTGAGACTTGCCTCTAGGAAGCTTAAGACGGTGTCCGTATGTGAGATTGCGAGAGCGAGAAAGAGCACTCAATGCGAGGACGGATACAGGCCACTTGTTGATGAGAGGTTTCATGCCGAACTATACATGTTGGACTCACCACGGCGAAGTAGAGCATACCAAAGATAGAAGACGAAGAAGAAGCCGATGAAGAGGAAGTGACATATGATGGTATGCCGGACGCGACGACAAACGAGGACGTAGAAAATACACAAGGTGATCAGTTTGGTGTGGATGATGACTGGACGGATCTTTGCGTGGACGAGAGGGAGATATCACGGAGGAGAAACAATATAGGAAGTACCATGGATTGTTGGAGGACCGAGAACTCTTTTGTACCCAAATTGTGGTCAGGGCACAAGAAGCTACGCTTTACTATGGAGCTCATGCAATGGAAGTCTGTGAATGGTGTGCGGATAAGGGTTTCGATGAGTTGCTGTCGCTCATAAAGAAGTTGCTCCCGAAAGATAACACCCTGCCAGAATCCACGTATCAAGCCAAACTGGTCCTGTGTCCCTTAGGATTGAAAGTACGGAAGATACATACATGTCGCAACGACTGTGTCCTATATCGCGGTGAATATGCCGACTTGGATGCCTGTCCAGTGTGCAAGGAACCCCGGTATAAGACGAAGCGTGACGATCCAGGTGAAGTAGATGGGGTGCGTGTGAAGAAGAGAGCACCGGCAAAAGCGTTGTGGTATTTTCCTCTGATTCCAAGGCTGGAGCGTATATTTGCAAACAAAGCGCATGCGAAGATGATGCGTTGGCACAAAGAAGAGCGTAAGGTCGACGGAATGCTTAGGCATCCGGCAGATGGCTCGCAGTGGAGGATGGTCGATCGGAAGTACAAAGACTTCGCATATGAGGTGAGAAACATAAGGTTCGGTTTGAGTACCGATGGGATGAATCCTTTCGGAGACATGAGCAACAGCCATAGCACCTGGCCAGTCACGCTATGTGTGTATAATATTCCTCCATGGTTATGCATGAAGAGAAAGTACATAACGATGCCGTTGTTGATCCAAGGGCCCAAGCAACCCGGAAATGATATCGATGTCTACCTGAAACCTTTGATAGAAGATCTTGAAACGTTATGGAACGGTGTAAAGGTCTGGGACGAATACAAAAGAGAGTATTTCAACCTGCGTGCAATGTTATTTGTAACAATCAACGACTGGCCAGCGCTTGGTAACCTATCTGGCCTAACTGGCAAAGGCTTCAATGCGTGTGTGCAGTGTTTGGATCAAACCGATGGCACGTACATGAAAGGCTCTCGAAAAATGGTGTACATGGGGCATCGCGGGTTTCTTGTTCGAGCCACGCGTTGCGGAAGAAACGCAGAGAATTTAACGGGAGGAAGAACATCGTTCCCACCGAGGCATCGAAGTGGCAAGGGTGTTTGCTATGGTGAAGGATCCAAGGTAGTTTTTGGAAAGGGTCAGGAAGCAAATCAGTGCGAATGATGAGGATGGCCATGCACCCATATGGAAGAAGAAGTCAATATTTTGGGACTTGCCTTCTTGGGAAGATTTGGATGTTCACCACTCATTTGGACTTCATGCACATCACCAAGAACGTCTGTGTGAGCTTCCTAGGATATATAGATCTGTGGGGAAATCGAAGATACGGTGAGTGCTCGGAACGACCTTGAAGTCTGGGTATCGGGAAGGACCTACACCACGAAAAAGAGGTACGGAACAAGCTGTACCTCTGACCCACGAAGTTATACTCCAAGCAAAGAAGAGAAAAAAAGCGTGATAGTGTGTCTTAGCGGTGTGAAGGTCCTTCCGGATACTCGTCGAACGTAAAGAGATTCGTTAATATGAAAGAGAACAAAATTGTACATCTAAAATCTCATGACCGCTTTGTATTGATGACACAGCTTGCTCGGTGGTTTTAAGAGGTGTCTTGCCCGAGTGGGTAAGGAGGACAATCACAAAGCGTGTTCGTTTTTCAACGCTGTTTCCCGAAGGTCATCGATCCAAAAAACTAGGTGAGTTGCAGTCGACGTGGTACAAAGTGTGGTTAGCCTCGAGATGATCTTTCCTCCCGCCTTTTTGATATCATGGTTCATCTCACTTGTTCATCTAAGCAAAGAGATAGGTATTCTTGGGCCCGTTTATCTCCACAGCATGTTCCCTTTCGAGAGGTACATGAGCGTACTAAAGAAGTATGTACGTAACCGTTCTCGCCGAAGCATGTATTGCCGAGGGTTATGTGACGAGGAGGTGGTCGAGTTCGTGTGGACTACATTGATGATCTAGACCCCATCGACGTCCCCTATATCACGCCATGAGGGCGGCTACGAGGTAAAGGGACACTTGAAGAAAAGTAGTTGCATGCAACGATCTTCGAACATTTAAACAAGCACATTTCACTGTGTTGAAGCAATCGGCGGTGGCGCCCGTATGTCCCGCAACACAAGAATGCTCTCGTCTCCAGTTCGGAGAAGACCGACACGTGGATAACACCGAGACACATGGATTCTTTCGCGCATGGTTACAAAACCATATCCTCAAGAGCAAGTCCAACAATGAATGCTTGCAACGCTGGCTCGGGGACCATCCGCTGAAATAGTGAGATGGCGAGGATACGACATAAATGGGTACACATTCTACACGAGGTCACAAGATAACAATAGCACAAACCGTAACAACGGTGTCCGTATAGAAGCCACCGACAATACAGTGGTGGTGGACACATATTATGGATTCATAGAGGAGATATGGGAGCTCGACTACGGGCCTTTGAAGGTCCCATTGTTTAAGTGCCAATGGGTAAAACTAAACGCAGCGGCGTGAATGTCGACAACACGGCATGACTACCGTCGACCTCCAAGAAGTCGGCTACTTGAGAGAACCATTTGTTCTCGCGAAGGAGGTGAGACAGTCTTCTACGTATTGGACATGTCAAGCAGACCAAAGAAGAATCAAATCAAAAACAAGAAGAAGGAACAGCCAAAGCGACACGTGGTTCTTCATGGCAAACGAAGGATTGTCGGAGTAGAGGACGTTATTGACGAGGAAGAGTACGATCAGTTCGATGAGATCCCTCCATTTGCAGTAGATGTTGACTTAAGCATCCTGGATGACATAGGCATGGATGCTCCGCACATACGGCCCGATCACGATGAAAGAAGAATTGTAAAGACAAAAATGTAAATGATTAGGATGACCTATGTGGTTGTATGAACTATGTTATCATGTAATAGCATTTTTAAGAATTTATAAGATGGAAGCAATATTTTTGGAAAGAATAATGGCAACATATTTAGAAATGAAAGTAATGCCAAAAAATATTTTTTAGTATTTTTGAAAAGAATAATGGGCTAATTACATATTAGAAATGAAAGTAATGTAAAAAATATATTTTTTTGTTTTTTGGAAAAAAAATAATGGGCTAAGTACATACTTAGAAATGAAAGTAATGCCAAAACAAATTTTTTTAGTATTTTGAAAAGAATAATGGCCTAAGTACATATTAGAAATGAAAGTAATGTAAAAAAGATTTTTAGTTTTTAGAAAAAAAATAATGGGCTAATTAAGTACATATTTAGAAATGAAAGTAATGCAAAACAAATTTTTAGTATTTTGTAAAGAATAATGGACTCAAGACATATTTATAAAAAAAAAAACGGGCGACGCGAGGCTCGAACTCACGACAAAGACGGGAGCCCGCACTTAAACGCCACGAGCTAGCCAAGTGAGAGTAAATTCAATTCAACAAAGGAAGGCGCAAAACCATCTTAAACGTTCTAGACAGAGACCCGCGCCTGCGCCACGTGTGTCCCACTTCTACAAGCGAGTTCGTTCTACCAACCGCTAGAATCGATTTCTACAAGCGGTTTATATCACCAACCGCTTGAGTAGTAATTATTGTTGCGCTGGCGAAATTTTAAAAATTAATTTCGCTATCAGTGTTCTACAAGCGGTTCTTTCTACAAACCGCTTGTAAAGATATCTCTAAAAGCGGTTATTACTACGAACCTTGTAGAGGATATTTTCTAGCGGTTTGTAATACAAACCGCTTGTAGAGAGCTTTACTATATAACTCATCTTCGCCGCCTCTCCTTTCCACCCAAATTTTCTAAGTCCCAAGCCATCGCCGCCGTCCTCGCCACCTCGCCGTCCCACCGTGCCGTCCTCGCCACCTCGCCGTCCTCGCCACATTGTCGTCCTCGACGCTGTCGCTTACACCTCCGCGCCGCCTCTCGACGCTTCGGCGCGACTCGCCGTCGAGCACCGCCTTGCAGTCGGCTCTGCCCACCCTCCGGCCGAGCCCCTTCACGGCGAGCCCCTCGGTCCCGTTCTCCGCTGACATTCTCCCCGCCGATTTGAAGACGAAGGGCGAGGTATCGAGCCCCTCTTTCTCCTCACCCCCGCTCTGTGATGCACACATGTTGTTCGACGGATTGCCCAAATTGCCTCGCCCCCTCCCTCCTGGATGTTGCTCGTGATGCTTCTTTGGTGGATCACTAATGGACTCGTGATGTTGCTCGTGATGTGATTTAGGGTTTGGGGATGCTGTTGGATGCCGCCTCTGTGATGTGATTTAGGATTTAGGGTTTGGGAATGTGCATATGAACACCGTGTTGGGCTTTTGCCGGGCTGATTGAGAATATTTTGGGGACCTAGCCTTCGTGCTAGGGACTATTATCTTGATCCGTGACCACGTGCACTTGTCCCTTTAATATTTTGCTCGGTGATGTTTATTAATTTTGAGGCTATGATGATCTGTTAACTAGTGATGCCTTAGGAGTATTTGTGTTGTTGCCTAAATTATTATCCCGAGATACACTTGCGCATCTTGTCATTGTGTGTTCTTCCCTTTGGGATCTTTTCATTGATCCGATTAGCATCTGCTTCAATGGGAATGCTCATTCAGTTAATACTGTAATTGGCATCTAGTCGATCAATTATTTTTAAGTGAAATCTCGATATATGATTGACATTAGGGCTAAAATTGATCTCTATGTTTCGACAAAGAAGATCAGATACTTGTTTTGTAGGAAATTGTATAATAACTTTGGGCAGCACTGATTCTCTTAGGTCTCTCTAGTCACTGATCTTTAAAAGCCTATGATAAATTGTAGATATTGATGTTGGATGGTAGTTTTATCTGCAACCCATCAATATATAAATCTGAGAGCAAAATTTGTTTAATTATGGCCACTGTTTTTATCTATGTTCAGTTGTCCTTGGTTGTTTGGCTTGATTTGCAATGTGCTTGGGATATGGGGGTTTTAGCTAGGGTGTAAGGGCTGAATGGTCTCGGTTGCAGCTCTAGAAATCAAAATGGCGCCAGGGAGCTGGAGTAGGTTTTCTAGGAGCTCCCGACGGCAACCGCCAACCACCCTATCTAAGCTTAGCTAGGGTTCCTAGTTGGGTTTATGCAGACTAAAGAAATTTGCATGTGTATGTGAACTTGGTGGCTAAAAGGTGTCATAAAGATGACATGCACATGCTACATTTGAAACTTGAAAAATTGAAATAGAGGAGATAGATGGCTTAAGTATGTTCAACCGATATTCAAGTTCAGATTTATTTGCCAATTTCGTGGAGGGTACAAGGAAATCATCGACCTCGTAGTCGAGCATCTTTCATTTGTGGATGACATCTAAAGGCTAAAACCTAGTAGTTTAGAGAGTGTCGAGATGGGTACATTGAAAACCTGTACATTCAAATATTGTATTCAAATATTGTACGCTTTTAATGGGTGTCGAAATGGGTACATTTAAAACTCAGATATTCAAATATTGTATTCAAATATTGTATGTTTTGATGAGTGTCGAGATAGATGACATCTAAGAGATGTATATGTTGTATTAAAATATTGTATTCAAATGTTGTATTCAAATAAAAAGAGATATATATGTTGTATTAAAATATAGTATTCAAATGTTGTATTCAAATAAAAGAGATATATATGTTGTATTAAATGTTCTATTATTTCGCGTGCATGCACAATGATAGATGGCGACTGAACGATGATCTTGATTTCGATCGCGGAAAATGATTTTCTACTTTATCGAAATCGCGATGGGCACTCTCATAAGCTACGATGAGGCCAACCCGTAGATCCAATGGGTGATCAGCCGCCCGGCCAAGCCGGTGATCACGCAATCCATGCTCAAGCCGGTGATCCAACCGCCAGTCGAAACCGTGATCGATCCATCCAGTTCTCGCCGATGAAACTAATGTCGACGGTCGTGAGGTATATATAGCCCGGACACTAAAATAACCGCTTTATATCGCCTCATAGAAAT
This sequence comes from Raddia guianensis, assembly GCA_036346415.1. NCBI lineage: Eukaryota > Viridiplantae > Streptophyta > Magnoliopsida > Poales > Poaceae > Raddia > Raddia guianensis. The sequence goes on from CM070536.1 coordinate 34,315,690, forward strand.
AAGCCTCGACACGTGTTCTGTTTTTTTAAGCCGAAACGCCCAACGGTAATCCAAGCAAATACGAGGGCCTAACAAAAAGCCGCCGACAAAGTACGCTATTACTCAAGTTTCAGCCATCGAAGCCGAAGTTCCTATGTCGGCACTTGCCCCCCCTTCAACAACGCCGCAGAGTCATTGTGAGGGATCACGCCCTATTAGCATCAAGACATGGCCCAAGGTTCCTACGGCTCTGAAAAGAGCGCTCGAAGGATATAAAGGAAAACTTCACGATTCCGACGGCCACGAAAACAAGTGCAAGAAATTTACTCGAGCAAGATGGCGTTATGCTTTCGATCGTGGAAGAGCGAGCTCGAGAAAAGTACGTGGAGACCGGAACAACCCCGGACTTCAATAAGTATCCGGTTAGCGGATCACCGGCAAGCATTCGAGGAGTACAAGTTTGCCGGCTAAAGGCAAGGCCGCGAGGAGCGTAACAAGGCCAATGCACGAAGAAAAATACCACCACCATCTCGGTCCGTGGTTACATCAAGGCTATGCCAAAATGGGAGAAGCAGAAGAAGAGCTTAGAAAAAGGGTATAGTACATGAAGCAGAAGACTGGAGCTCATGCCCACGAATCGGACCTTGGGCCACGGAGGAGGTCAAGGATGATGGCAAGTGAAGATGGCACCACAAGTGCAACCCGTGAAAGAAAGGATTGTGGAAGCCATCGAGAAGCAACGTCTTTGGATCCTTGGTGGTAGACAGGAGAATGACGAGCTTACGACGCACTCGAAACGCAGAACATCCAGAAGGACACGAGGACTTGGCAAGGTGTATCAGGATGGTGGCTTCTCAAATGATGAAGCCACATACCGAGCCGGAAAGAAGGAAAGTAAGAGAACACAACAGTCGTCAAGAAATCGAACAGAGCTCAAGGAGCATAAGGAAAACATGGCGAAAATGCTAAAGCGGGAAGTGCATGCTGCAATCGCCAGCCTTCAAAGACCAGGTGGGTTATCGTTATGCCTCCGGACAACGTGGTTAGTCTCCGGGCTCCGTCGGTGAAGCGACTCTGCGTCAAACAACGTCTCGATCGATGAATTGCAGGCCCGTATCCCGTGGGCGACATCACCGTGTTCCGCCAATGTGAGCTACGCGTCCAACCGCACAACCTCACCTCAAGGTGGCTTACGCTTTAGCCTTCCCAAGGAGTCGGGCCACCATTCCATCAGAACCCTATACCCGCTGGATACCCAAGGTCACGGTTGACGAGGTGGTAGCTGGATTTGAGGATATGGAGCTCGATATTGCCGGAGGAGACGATGTGACCAAGCTTGGAGAGGCCGCCCATAACATCATCCTCTGGCGGAAGAAGTACATCGTGTTTCGATGGTGCGGAGGTGACTTCTATACCGAGGGAGAACACTCCACCAAGACGGAGCTCACCTCCTCCACCAAGGCAAAGCCACGCCACCACGCAACGCCTCGCCGGTGAGAGAAAGCACTCCACCACTGCTAGCGCTATGCGCAGAAGCCCAACACCGCCGCCACCCCAAAGCAAAAGGAAGCAAGCAGCCTCCGAGGGAAACAACGAAGCCGACATCTCTCCCCAGTAAGAAGCTTGCTAGCAAAAAGATCATTCCTGCAGCTAGAACGACACCAAGCAAATAGGCGGCCGTTTCCCATTCGACAGAGAATGAAGGAACCTGAAAAAACACCTTATGAGATGACGCCGAGGAGTCAAGAGCGAGTCGCAGAAAGTCAGGACGATGGATACAGGGTATAAAGCTAAAACAAATCCACCGCCAAAGGAACGAATTGATCCAAAGATCACGGACTTCTTCGCGACAACCGCTCAGCACCGACCGCCTCTCTGCACCGACTACCAAAGAACTATCGAAAGCACATCTTTAAGAGTAAACAACCTCGGGGCACATACATGAGCAAGAAAGAACAGAGGAGGCAAAACGATCATGATGGAGTATGACTTCATGAGGAAGTCGGCCTTGATAACATAGAAGCCGCCTGTGGATTAACTCGATGATCTTCCAACGGCACAAGTCGTGGCCATTTAAGCCGGGTCACCGCTAGACCCTAAGGACATAAGGAAACTACCGGTCAAGATGCGACGACGCGATGAATGGTACGAACACAGTCCGCCAGGATATGCTCATTGTCGCCTCGCTTCAAGAAGAACATTTATATCGAGGGAATGATCAATTGATAAATCTTGAATTTGAAGACTGGTACAATGTGTACCATGCATACGCCGTCAACGTGTCTTTCATGACCTACTGGTGCCTGTGAGTGTCGACTCCACAAGATGTATATATATATCTATACATGCTGCTTGTCGAGAACCCTAATTAATTAACTCAATTAACCCATTTTCTGTAGAATGGAGATACAAAGACTTAGAAAGCAGAAGCCGAACTCGATTGGCTTCCTTGACCCTTGGTTGGTCAACGAGGAAGTCGGCCAATTCCCTGGAAAATCAAAGGAAATCCACGACTACGTTGTACATGCACTAGTACAACAACACTACAAGCCATACATACTTCTGCCATTCAACTTTAAGTACGTGCTGATGTCCTCACTAACATCTCGTTCTTACATTGCTTAAGGTACCTGATGGCACACTATATATTGTTTAATTACATGTCATAATCTGTTGTAATATATAAATAGGTTCCATCGATCCTTATAATCATAAAGCTTGACCAAAGCATGATCATCGCCCAAGATTCACGGAGAAAACCGCAAAAGGAATACCAAAGGATAATTAACCTACTTAACAAGGCGTTCTGAAGCTTTCAAGAGATTCGTAAAGGACGCTTTAAGAAGGAATTCGATGTCAAGCTAAGTGACTGGTACGCTAAAAACGACGTAATTGCCCTTTGTCAATTAATATTTCTTGTTATTATTGATCCGTAATTGCCCAAGATCGACCATAGGTAAAACAACAATCATGGAAACAACCTATGTGGTTACTATGTGTTCCACTATATCCAAATAATGTGCCACGCCGAGCTTGAGCCTCAAACTCCTCAAGAGGTTCAGATATATATGCACGCAACCATGCATCTAGCAACAACTTAATAACGTTTTATGTGCTCCATTAATTTACATTATGGGTGCACGATTTATTTATTTTTCACTTTAATTTAATTGGCGGCCCGACATGGATAAACACAATCAAGTGTTACCACATCATCGGGTGCTCGCATTACGAGAACAACTATTCGCTTCATTCTCGATGAGGTCATTAACCCCTGTATGCAGTTCCATTATCGAGATCCATATTCCAACACGGACGAACTAGGGACGACTTCTACGTCGTCAAAGAGCGCCAAGAAGAGTAATTGCAAGAAAACATTGAACTGCTTTTGTCCATTTTGCACAATGTATATTAATTATAAACTTTGTAAATTTGGTGATTGCATATAAAGTGTACATTATTACATGTATTATCTAATATATTTAAGCTTGTTTGATCGCTAATTATATGCTCATCCTATATGTATTTAAAATTAAACGACAAATAAAAAAAACTCCTGCTGAAATATATATTTAAATATCTAATATATTTAAGCTTGTTTGATCGCTAATTATATGCTCATCCTATATGTATTTAAATTTAAACGACAAATAAAAAAACTCCTCGCTGAAATATATATTTAAATAATGCGCCGCTACCGAAATGAACCAGCGGTAAACGTATTACGTCTGCATGCAAGCGTTTTTGAACCGCTATGAGATGCCACTCTACAAGCGGTTCGGCCTCCAACCGCTTGCACAGAGCTCCCACATGGCTCGCCAGCCATTGCCGCCATCGCCATCGCGAATCGCAGGTAGGGGCATCACTAGCGGCCTCAGAGCCGCTAGTGATGCCCCTCGCATCAATCATGGTTCGCAAGCGTTCTAAAACCGCTTGCACAGGCCTTACGAGCCGCTTGGGAAGTTCCGATCCGCAGTAGTGGATGATACTAAATTACTATCCAATGCAATATCCTTCTTACAAAAATGATTATGTATAAATGCTACAGTAATAAAAAATCTTGTAAAATTTCAAATTAGGGCTTGCATGATACTGTAGGCGGGGCATGATGCGATATAACCATTAGACATAGTCACATGCTGGTCGTTAATTAGACACAGGACGCCAAAACACACACCTCCAAAGCACCAAAGCACTAGTACGTCTTAGAGAACAATGCCCTTTTAATGCTCCAGACCTATTTTGGTTTCATGTTTAAGTCCACGTCATGTATGCGGATACTATTTTGTTTCTATGCGCACATAGTAGCATGATACCCGATGAATTTTTCAAAATCTTCACCCTCAATGGCCACCACCAACCTGCACTACCCTGAGCCCAGCCTAGCTCCTCACTCCACAACCCGTCGACAATAATCCCTAACTAACTAGACCACCCAACCACCCATACCGCGCAATTGTTCCCTCCTATGGCACACCTCCCTCAACCCTCCTCCCTAATATATAACTCCCCCTTCCCTTGGCAGTGGTGAAAACTGCTCATCCCATCCTCCCTGGGTAGAGCTAGCACACTGAGGTGGGTGAGTAGAGCACAATGCTAGGATGCGTGGCAGCACGTACGGTCTCCCCGATATAAAACACTATACAATAAATGCGCGAGTGGAGGGCCAACAACCACAACGGCATATATATAAAGGTAGAGTAGCTACAACAACAACCCATAGTAGCATAACCCTTGGTTAGATCTAATAATTAATGCTCTCTTTCCATAGCTCTCTATGCTATGCTGTGGGACTTGGCTAGACCATGATATATGATTGGTATCCATCAGGTTTCGACTACACGTTGGGTTTAGGCATCGATAGGTATTTGTGCCTAGACAATGCACATGAGAGAGAGGAAGGAGGTGGGGGGCCAAGGTGTTATTGCTTTCTCTTGAGCTTTACACCGCCACTCTTTCTCGAGTTCCAAGCGATCCCACACCATTGCTTAGCCATGAGGACGCAAAAGGAGAGAGAAGGATAGGAGGATGGCCAACAATCGCGTTGCCAACCAGTGAGCCAATGCACCCGAGCCCAAGGTGTGGTGACGGAAAGGAATTCTTAGATGAGGGAGATTAGGAAAGGGAAGGGAGGAGGAAGAAGAGAGGAAGATATGGAATATGAAACCCATATGTATGAAAATCATATTATTTTTAAAAAGATAACGCCACAAATGTATACGCGATCTATGCTGCAAAACTACTACCCACATGAATAGTTGACATGGCAATACCACAATGGAGTCCATCTTTTAGGGGTTAAATGTACTTGTTCGTTTACTTCATTGATGAAACGCCTGCTTTCTCAAGCGAGGGGTTAAATGTACTATACTAAGTGTAACACTTGAGTAGTGAAGTGGAGTTATACAAACAACTTTCTCTGTCTCTGCTATATATATCAGCTAGGATTTCTGCACATAATTAAGGAGAGAGAAGTATTTTATTGGCATTGGTGATCATCCCGTGCACTATTAGGAAACGAGTCTTCTATACCGGCCCATTATTCTCGGTTAGTCATGAACCAGGACTGACTATTACATCGCATCTGATTCAACGGCCATCGGGCCGTGGGGCACCTTCGCCTCGCTTGGTAACACCAACCAAAGTCATTATCTTTTGCAAAGCGTCTTGCAGACACCGGGCATCGCGGGAGTATCAGTCCCGATTGGTGTTACCAACCAAGACTGTTGCATGCTTATCAGTCCCCATTGCTGTTACGAACCAGGATTGATGTCTCATTTCTGAAAATGTTAAAAGATATGTCTATTCTAGTTTTATCAGTGTGTGTGTGGGTGGGTTAGTTAGAACAATGAGGTGTAAGTCACAAGAAATCAAACGGATCTAGATTCGAGTCTTGATTCTTCGAATAATTCAAAACCTTTTTAGTTTTTGAATCACCAGGACTGAAGGCCCAATCTCCATCAGCTGTGTGCACACGACGAGAACGGGGGACAATGCAACATGCATCATCCCATGGTGTGACCCATGCGTACATCAATTATTCAGATTGTCGCAACGAAGAATTAATTCAAGTACGAGTACGTAGCCCAGGTCCAGTATTTGCTTCTTCGTCTCTACGACTCTTTACGCATATATATACGTGCAAGTATACGGACAACAATATCTGAGACGAGCCTCATTGTAGTATCGTAGTGCCTATGCGGTAATTAATCGAAACACAGAGCAAGCTAGGCATGTTTAAAGGAGAATTAACCCTTCCATTACACATGCCCGCATAAGGTCTTCGCGAGTGCTAGTGCGCCACTGCACAGTGCGTGCGTGCGCCAAATGCATGCATGCATCTCACGGCTAAAACCCGCCCAAAATTTAACCGGCCGATCGATCGATCGGTGTGTGTGGATGGATTCATGCATGCATGCACGGTGGTCGGCACTCGGCATTACGTCGCTAAGCCAAAGGACAAACGTACGTTTTGTTTTGCTGGCGAATTGGCGCGCAATTCCCAGACGGTGGCCTGCATGCAGCAGCAGGAGTGAGGAGTCGCTATGATCGGGTGCCGTGAACGCGCGCGTGTACGTAGGCCGTTGGATCAGAGGCCAAGCAGACGATTCATTTGTATTTATTATACTTGCGGCCACAAGTTGCATGGGCTCTATATGTAGGCAAAATATGTGGTGCAAACCACTGTTTTCGTGCAAACCCCGTAAAAATCATATATAAAAGTTTTGTAAATTCGTGAAAAATTACTGGAGATAGGTATGTGCACGAACTACATCACCATCAAATCTCAAGTGAAATTTGTCTTTTTTGTTTCTCCCAAACGATGTTGAGTTTAGACTTGAGATTTGGTGGTGATGTAGTTCGTGCACATACCTATCTCCAGTAATTTTTTCACGAATTTACAAAACTTTTATATATGGTTTTCACGGGGTTTGCACAAAAACAGTGGTTTGCACCACATATTTCGCCATACATCGCTGGCGCGGCGGATCCGGAGACCTACAAGATTAGAGAACAACACAAATTTTCAATACATGTGTACGCTTGAAGCGTAAATTGTCAAAGTCTGAAAAAGGAGTATTACCCCAGGAGAATGCGCGTGTGGAGTGGAGAAGTGTATCCTGTGGATCTCTCACTGGTACCAATGGGCGGGTGCGAAGTCGCTGGTGTCGGGGGTCGCCGTGAAGTACGGGGTGGAGTTGGCATTTGCATGGTCACGGAGGCCTCCATGCCCGTCGAGCTCTATGAACACACGAGAAGTTAGCATGTGAAATGAAAGTGTAAATACACAACCTATATGGCCCCACCATCTTAATTACTCTCAATGAAACATATTGCACCTCTGCATTTGTTTGGTACATCCAGCTTGTATTGGGCTTCGAAGTTGTGCGAACTCTCTCCTCCTTTGCTTTCTCCTTCCGCCTCCTCCTCCGCCTCCATTGCCACGCCCTCTTCGCCTTCTTTTGAGCTCGTTTCTATTGTGTCACCGCTTTCGATCACCGCCGAGCTTATAGTCGTGCTTGGGTCAAGAGGAGCCCATCTTTCGACGCCCCATGACCGCTCCGGAAGACGCCGCGAGGCAAAGACTGAGTCCAAAAGCCCGGCCGACCGTGAGCCATCCCATCAACCCGTCGTAGATGATGGCGGTGTCCGCCCCATGGCCCCGGATCACACCGTCACCGTGCTTCTCCTCACGAAGCGCATCATATGCATCCCGCGAAACAACCATGTTATAAAGGCGATTAGCTCGATAAAAGTCGAGTGACTACGAACAAGTCAAAAACCTCGAACTTACCATTTTCGCCGGGCGTGATCCATCGGTCATTGTGTGCCGTCGAGCGGAGGACGGGTGTAGCGCTGCTGCCACAAGGTGAACGACGGGCGGCTCTCCGCCTCCGCTTCCTGCAGCTTTAATTCAAGTCAATAGTTAACATGTAGTAACTTGTCTGATATAGAATATCTAACTAATACTAGATAATATACTTACTAGGTCACGCCGAGGTGCCCCATACCGAGTCCCCAAGGTGGGTCGTGCGAGATCTCGGGTTTTTATCCCTATTTTCTCTGCTCCTCATGGATTTCGCAATCCACGCCTCGGAAGCCCACATCTCGGGCAGAGTTTTCCAGCGGATGGACACTTGTCCATCCAATCGACGCCCACGCACGCATCGCCTCGCTCTTGAGATAAACCAACTTGCCTCATTCCTCTTGATTTTCTTGCCCTTCCTCTTCTTGTACTTCATTACCGCCGACTCGGGCCATCCAGTATCATGTCTGTGATAATGTGGGTCGCCATTGCATCGATCGCAGGCGATGAGCCTCGAATCGCCCATTGTCGCCTCGCCAAAGCATATACCTCTCCTGAAAAAACAACACATGAACAAACACATGAGCTAAATATCAATTAGAAATAAAAAACGACATGCAGCTAGTGTTAGACATCTAACCCAGAAGTCCTTGACCAGTCGATCGGCGAGAGTCTTTCCCTGATCGTCAACATCGTGGGAGTAGTCCGACCAACTCATCGCCGGCCGCCGCTTGCCACTACCCACCTTCCCGGATACAAATTCTTTAAGAGGGGCCCAACACCTTGCCCGCCTCTGTGGACCCTTGAAGGTGCAAATCAAGTCCCTACACGCATATTTGCCCAAAAGACAAAAATATCATAAGTGGTTAGCAAATTTATAGTTAGCAATAATAAAAACATTGTAAATGGTACCACATACCTCTTATTGGCGGTAAGTCAGACCAACGGCACTGCTCTCGATCTCTGGGGCTTGTTGCACTTGGTTCTCCCCTCACTGCTGAGGGTCGAGGAGGAATCGAGGACTCGGCACCTCTCCCATCGCTGGCCCTCCTCATCATGGCTAGAAGACGCGGCGTGCTCTAGTGCCCCAAACCACCAAACACAAGCAAATGAAAGGAATTAATAGAAAGTAAATGACAAGAATGTGAAAATTTTAATGGCTTAGATGACATTGCCTCCTCCCACCAACCCGGTATGAAGTGCTCGTCGGTGGCTTGCTCTACGTCTGCCTCAGAGCCGGACTCACTACCATCGACAAATTCAGGCTCTTCCTCCTACTCCCCTGGCCACTGAAAGTCCAGCCTCCTGTGCACCATTTTGTAGATTCTCTCCACCGCCTCCGGATTCATCACACCCTCGATCTCTGGCTCCACAACCTCATCCTCCTCGAGGTCGGAGTCGGGGGCCTCCAACAGCTCCTCAAAGTCTGGGAGGTCACCTCTCAGAGGACTCCCGCCGCTCCTCCTAGTCCTCCGGCCCGTCGCCACCACCCCTCTCCTCCCGGTAGTCGGCGACCACCACCCTCGCCTCCCGGGTAGTCGTGCCCACCACCCCGCCCTCCTGGTAGTCGGCGGCCACCACCTCCTCGTGCGATCCGCTACCATCTCCTCTCTTCCTCCTACTGCGAGTCGTCACAACACCTTTTCTAGGCATCGCCGCAGCTGCATTGCACATACGAAATTTGCATAAATAGAAATGAAATGAAATGAAATAACACAGATATAGATAAATAGAACGGAATTCACTTAAATTAAACAGCATTACACATACGAAATTTGCGTGTCTTAAAAATCCTCAGCTTCCTCCTCGGGTTCCTCATCCTCTTCCTCTTCTGTTTCCTCATCCTCTTGGTACTCATCATCCTCGTCCGCCTGACCTTGCTCTAGTTGGCGTTCTATATCAGCTGAGTACGCTGATCCCAATATATTATCTAGGTCGTCACCAATATCGACGTGGAGCTCTCCAACACCTCTTGTTCTTGGAATGGACCCAAGATCCGAGATCCTCATAGTCTTCTTCGGAGATCTCGGACAATCCACCGTGCGGAAGACATTTATGAACAATCCACCAACTCTTGTAAGTTGGGTGGGGGTACGGCAGGTAGAAGACCAACTCGACTTGCTCGGGCAAGATGAACACGTCTGGCCTTCGATAGAGTTTATTGTAATTGATTTCAACCAGTCCTAATTCTGGAGTGCGTCGCACCCCCTCGGTTGGGTCAAACCATCTACATCGGAACAGGACGAGCGAGAGATCGTTCTTGCCTTCAAATGATATTTACACAATCTCCTCAATTATCCCGTAATACTCTATGTCTTCACCCCCGGAGTTGTTAGTGACATAACTCACGACTCCGCTGTTCACCGTGGTTGCATTGGGGCGAGCCAACTCACCAGCTTCTGATCGAAACCTATAACCATGACAATCGTAGCATCGATGGACCTTAATTGTACGGTTGCATCCCCGCAACATTTGTTTGAGATCGTTGTGGACGCTGAAATGTATTTGACACTACAAAAGCGACGACACAAGAATAGGTCAACAAATGAAAACGACACGTTTATGACTTAAGTGAACGGGAATGAGTTGCAAAAATTTACATGGTAATGAAACCAGGTCAGAAAGGTCGGTCGGTCCTGTCCACAACCTCGTCGTTTCATCTTATCAATTTCTTCGGCCGAAGGCTCACCTGAGTGTCCCCACTCTTCTTCAATGAATTGACTACAAGATTTTATATCTAGTTCTGTTATGAATTATATAAAGAATATTTTTAACATTTATTTTCGAAAGGTATTGACTCACTTGATGTACACCTTCATTTCATCCATGTTGTCGTACACGTACAGTTGAATCAAAATTTTCTCATCTGGATCCAATTCACGTGTGGTGCTTTTACCAATGCTGCGCCCGGCTTGGTCATGGAACACCTCAAGGTTAGAGCTACTTGTACGGCGGGCCTTCTTATACCTTGGTTGTGGGGCACGGACCTTGTTTTTGGAGCCAAAGTATTTATCCGTGAAGTACGCGGTCTCCTGAATCAGCCAAGCTTTGGCAATACTTCCTTCAACCCGTGCTTTGTTCTTTACCTTCGTTCTAAGATTTTTTATCATACGTTCCACGGGATACATCCACCTATACTGTACCGTGCCCCCAACTTTTGCCTCGAATGGCAGATGTATTGTTAGATGCTGCATGCAATTGAAAAACCCTGGAACATATATCTTCTCGAGTTTCGTCACAAGCACAACAATCTCCTTCTCCAATTCCTCCATCCTAAATGCCGATATTTCCTTTGCACATAGCTCTCGATAGAAGAAACTAAGCTCTGCTAATGTGATCTAGATATCTTCTGAAACATATCCACGCCACACGGCTGGGAAAAGACGCTCTATAAAGACTTTGTAGTCGTGTGACTTCATTCCATTTAACTTGCATTGCTCTATGCTTACAAAGATGTCGAAGGCTCGACGCGCACCCATCTAGGAATTTAACCTTATCCACAATCCAATGCGAATCTCCCTTATTTGCCCGCGTGAGACAAAGATGTTGCTCTAGGTTTTATCCCATTCTCGCCAAGGCTCATAGTTTGCCGATCACAAATTACAGCCGCAATCTAGTCGCGCTTTCTTGTTATCTCTTGTTTTGTGTTGATATCCTGCTTTGTATTCACGATTGCCTCGCATATATTTTTCTCTTAGTGCATCGAGTCGAGGTTATGTGGCTGCTTCAGGTCATTCGCATATGGAAGGTTGAGGATGCTGCACTTATGAGTCCAATTGTGGTCCACCCCATACTTTTCTTCATACTCTGGCATTTTCAGATCATCATGCCATATGATGATATCTTCCACCCCGTGCCTTTCTGGTGGCCCCTGCTTCACGACTCTGCCTTTTCTAAATGCATTTCTCTGCCGCCTGAAAGGATGGTTCGGCGGCAGGAAACAACGATGACAGTCGAACCAACAGGATTTCATGCCTTCCTTCAGTTGAAATGCATCGGTGTTACTTACGCATATAGGGCACGACAGCCTCCCATGCGTGCTCCAGCCCGAGAACATTCCATACATCGGAAAATCGTGTATGGACCACAGGTACGCCCGAGAACATTCCATACGCCTCCCATGCCTCCAGGCTTCCGAATCGGAAGGATGGACCATCACGCCCTCCTTTCTACGTTTACCCTTCTTGTGCCACCTCATATGTCTTGCAGTGGACTTGGACATGTACAAACGCTGGAGGCGCTGAGTGATCGGAAAGAAACGGAAGGTCTTCTGGGCCAC